>JAYKKO010000049.1:0-1282353 GCA_037074685.1 Glyphodes pyloalis
GATAAACTTATAATTTCGTTTAATTGTTAATTTTCTTGTATTAATACGTAAATAACTTCTTTCAGTTTTGTCTTATTTACTTGAAATTTCATAATAAGTTAGTCCTTGGTAATACCTACCTAAGTATATAAGTTTAGTTTACTTAACCCCTGAGTTGCCAGAGCTACAGGGTGTTCAAGTTTTATTTCATATTAATTCATTAAATTACTACAATTTAATTGTGTTTTAATTCATTATAGCTTAAATAAGTTCCTCTTATAATTAAATAAGGTTTTGTTAGCATAGTAGTTGTTAACCTGTTGTACGCCGACACAACAAATAAATTATTTTCTTAATAAAATTCCATTATAAGATACAATAAGTCAGTAAATAGTAATTTAAATTGCATTCTTGTTTAAAATTCATTAAATTAAATTAAAATAAAACAGTCTTGATATAATAATAAAATTCTATTGACCTTTAAGTTCTTTTGTTTAATAATTAAAATAAATTCGTAATTTCTTTGAGTATAAATAATAATAAAAATGGAGAAATCACCTACTTTCTTCGTTCTGAGTGTTGACGAGGCGGGTCCGTCTTCACGAAGGGACGCGTCGAGGGCACCGCAAACTCCAGAGAGGGCCGAACCAGCTATAGCACCTACGCCGGCGGCTCCAAGGAAGGCTCCCAGAACTGTGCGGGCGAAGCCAGAGGAAGAGTGGGTGGAGCCTCTTGCCAGTGTTAAGACCCCGCGCACTCATGAGGCAAAAAGTGTGTTGAATGCGGCGAAAAAGCAGATGTATAATAGCGGTAATATAAGAGCCACGATAAAGAAGGAAGTGTTAGATGGGCTAGATCAGCTATATCGAATTGTTAAGGAAGCAGAGAGGGACAATCTAAAGCTGAAAGCAGGAGGAGCTGTTCTGTCGAATGAGGGAGATAAAGAAGGCGGGAAAGGAGAAGAATTGGAAGGAGCCAGCAAATTAATAATAGAGAAAGAGACGAGTAAGATGCTGAGTGCGATGAGTGAACACACCAAGCTTTTGAAAGAGAGTAAGGATGAAATGGCTAGGCTGAAGGAAGTGCTAAAGAAGCAGCAAGAAATGTTAAGCACAAGGCCAAAAAGCTATGCGGAGGTGCTCTCTCTTAAAACGAAACCTACTGGAGTGGGAGAAGCAATGCACTCGGTAGTAATTACTTCGGCTAATGATCAGGAAACGGGAGAACAGGTCATTGAAAAAATTAGAGAGGTAGTAAATGCTAAGGAAGAGGGTATGAAGATAGATAAAATCAGAAAAGCTAAAGACAGGAAGATCATCATTGGGTGTAGAACAAAGGAAGAGATAGGAAAAGTAAAGGAGAAGATAAGGGCAGCCGGGAAGAACCTTAATGTGGAAGAGATTCGCAACAAAGACCCGTTAGTCATCTTAAGGGATGTTATGAAATACAACTCTGACGCAGAGGTACTTACCGGAATCAGATCGCAAAACAAGGAGTTATTCAAAGGGGTGAACAAAGAGGATGACAGGATGGAGGTTAAGTTCCGCAAGCCAACCAGGAACCCACTGACCACGCACATTGTTGTCAGAGTCTCACCGCTCCTTTGGAATCGCCTGATAGAAGCCGGGGTCGTACACGTGGACCTGCAAAAGATAAGGGTTGGAGATCAGTCTCCCCTGATACAGTGTTCGCGTTGTCTCGGCTACGGTCACACCAAGCGGTTCTGCGAGAAAACCGCGGATGTCTGTGGTTATTGCGGGGGTCAGCACCAAAGATCTGAGTGCACTAGCCGGAACGCTGGCGAGGCTCCCAAGTGCTGCAATTGTGTTGGTGCTAAACTTGAAGGCACTGACCACAGCGCTTTTAGCGATGACTGCCCTGTGAGGCGGCGGTGGGACTCCTTAGCGAGGTCCACTGTCGCTTACCGGTGTTAAGGGCGTCCCTGCGGATAATACAAGCACACAAATTAGTAATAGCAACAATAGTAACACAGAACTAAATAAAAATAAAAAATATCATGTTATCCAGTCCAATTTACAAAGAAATCAAACAGCAACAGCAGAACTGATGAATGAGGCGGCAAATAGAAAAACTAGTTTCGCGCTGGTTCAGGAACCTTACACAGGAAGTGTTGGAGAAATGCGAGGGTATCCTGGATCTAGAGTGATTCAAGGGGACAGAAAAACAGAAAAAGTAATAAAGGCGGCAATTGTTGTATTTGACGAAAAGATAAACATCACACAGTATCCTAATCTTACAAATGAAAATATGGTCGTAGCTAAACTTAGAACAGAAAAATGGGAAATTGGAGTGGTATCAATATATCTAGAAGGGGATAAACAAATAGATACAGATATAGAATATATAAAAAGAATAGTAAGGGAAATTGGGACTGGAAACATGATAATAGGGGGGGATGTAAATGCTTGGAATACATGGTGGGGAAGCAGGGAAATAAACTACAGAGGGGAAGAGATTGCGGGAATGCTGGACGAACTGAATCTTCACGTGTTAAACCAGGGAACGCAACCTACCTTTGACACCTACAGAGGGAATCGAAGGTTTACTAGCTCAGTGGATATAACGGTCTGCTCCTTCGCCATGATTGACAAAGTCGACAACTGGAGAGTGGACGGGAGACTTACCTGCTCCGACCATGCTGCGATTCTCTTCGACATAAATATGAAAAAATCTGAAGGTATAGATGTTAAAAGAACTACTCGATTATACAATACACAAAAAGCCAAGTGGGACCAGTTCCGAGAGGAGCTGACCCAACTATGGATAGAACAGAATATAAATAAAGAGTCAGTAGAGAATATAAATACAATAGAAGAATTAGAAAACAATATTAATAAATACACAGATACAATAAAACAAGCATGTGAAAACAATATACCTAAAGTTAAAAGTAGAAAATACATAGGACCATCTTGGTGGACAGAAGAACTGACTAAAATGAAGAAGGAAGTGCAAAAGAAGAGACACAGAATATCGTGTGCAGCGGTGAGTCGTCGGAGTCAGGTTGTGGAAGAATACCTCCAGGCAAAGGAAGCTTATATCTTGGAGAGTAAAAAAGCTCAGACATCCAGCTGGAAGAACTTCTGCCAGAAACAGGAACGAGAGACAATGTGGGAGGGGATCTATCGTGTGATTGGTCGCTCGACTAAAAGGACGGAAGATCTACCACTAATAAGAAATGGAGTAACGCTGACTAGCTGTGAATCCGCCAAGCTTCTTGCAGACACCTTTTACCCAGAAGACCGAATGGAACAGGATAATGAGGACCACAAAATAGTGCGCAAAGCAGCAGCTGAAGTGAATCGCCAGAACTCAGATGAGACTAACGACCCGCCAATAACATCGGAAGAACTTAGATGGTCAACTACTAGCTTCAATCCAAAAAAGGCGCCGGGCCTAGACGGTTTCACAGCGGATATTTGCAGATCTGCAATAGTCTTGAAGCCAGAAATATTCCTGGCCATCCTAAACAAATGCCTTGCTCTTTCACACTTTCCTAGAAAGTGGAAAGAAGCCATAGTTGTGGTGTTGAGGAAGCCGGGAAAAGACTGCTACACCGACCCAAAATCTTTCAGACCGATTGGGCTTTTGTCTGTTTTTGGGAAAATCTTCGAAAAGATCTTGATCAGGAGAATCCGATGGCATACCATGCCCAAGCTTAGTGCTCGACAATATGGTTTCACCCCACAGCGCAGCACGGAGGACTCCCTCTATGCCATGATGCAATATATTTACGGCAAATTAGAAGAAAAGAAGATAATTACAATAGTATCATTAGACATAGAGGGGGCCTTCGACTGTGCCTGGTGGCCTGCCATAAGATGTCGACTGGCGGAGACGGGGTGCCCACTAAACCTGAGACTTCTGGTTGATAGTTATTTGGATGATAGATCAGTTAGAGTGAGATATGCAGGAGCGGAAGCAGTAAAGGCAACGACAAAAGGATGTGTGCAAGGATCAGTAGGAGGTCCCACATTCTGGAACATACTATTGGATCCGTTACTTAAAATATTAGAAGAGAAAGGAGAATACAGCCACGCTTTCGCGGACGATGTGGTTCTTATATTCTCTGGAGGGTCTGCAGTGGAAATAGAGCAAAAGGCAAATGAGGTGTTGGAACATGTTTGGAACTGGGGAGTCAAAAATAAACTTAAGTTTGCGCCGCAAAAAACTAAAGCGATGACGATCACAAAGAAGCTGAAATTTGACACCCCAGTTCTAAAGATGGGAGGAATAGATGTTGAAAGGTCATGCGACATAAAAATACTAGGGCTAACAATAGACGACAAATTAACTTATAATAAACATGTTGCGAATATATGTCGAAAAGCGCTTAACATCTATAAACAATTAGCAAGAACGGCAAAAATCCACTGGGGGCTAAATTCGGAGATTATAAGGACCATATACACTGCAGTAATAGAACCGGTTATGCTCTACGCAGCAAGCGCATGGGCTCCAGCAGCGAATAAACTCGGAGTTAAAAAGCACTTTGATGCCGTGCAGCGTGGATTTGTACAAAAAATTATAAAGGCTTATAGGACGGTTTCCCTACACTCGGCCCTAACACTTGCTGGGTTACTACCCCTCGATTTGAGGGTTAAGGAAGCAGCTACCCTCTATGAGGTTAAAAAAGGACACTCTCAGCAGATAGTCGGGGATCGGGAGGTTGAGACCCCTGTCGCCTTTGTAAATCTACCGCATCCTGCTGTGCAGGAAAGTCAGGAGTTTGACTTGGTAATTAATGCAACGGAAGTACACCAACGCAGAGGCAATGGTATTGAAATCTACACAGATGGAAGTAAAATAGAAGGAAAAGTGGGAGCGGCATTGTCTGTATGGGAAGATGGAGTAGAAGTTGCAAATAAAAAACTCAAGCTGGAGAAATACTGTTCGGTGTACCAGGCGGAACTCCTGGCGCTGCTGAAGGCAATAGAAATGACTCTTACTAGGAAAGAAGAAGAATATAATATATATTGTGACTCACGGTCTGCCCTGGAAGCGGTAGTCAATGGATATTCCCTTCATCCCTTAGTGGTGAACATAAGAGAAAAAATGACAATAGCAAAACAGGCAGGAAAAGTTATAAAACTTGCATGGATCAAGGCCCACGTAGGGATAGAAGGGAATGAAAGAGCAGACACATTAGCTAAAGACGCAGCTCTCAAGCTAAAAAAGAAGGCAGATTATGACGAATGCCCGATCTCGTACTTGAAAAAAGAGATCCGAAAGGAAACACTCCGCGTATGGGGTCAAAGGTACAAAGATGGTAGAGTAGCAGGAGTAACGAAGATGTTCTTCCCGGATGCGATTGAAGCCTATAGTGTTGTCAGGAGTATGGACTTTGACCCACAAGTGGTACAAGTTCTAACTGGCCATGGTGGGTTCTCTGAATATTTGACTAGATTTAAGTGTAAGGAGGACCCATCATGTCCTTGTGATCCACAAAGTGTGGAGGATGTCTGTCACATCCTGACTGAGTGTCCTATTTACGGCGCGCTCAGACAGGATGTGGAGATAAAATTAGCGACTAAAATAAATAAAGATAATATATATTTAATAATGGACGATAAGAAGAAAAGAGAAATATTTATAAAGTACGTAAAACATGTAGCGGCTAAAGTGATAGATAGAAATAAAACTTAAAATACTCAAAATAAAAGAAAGATAATAGAGTAAGTATAAAAATAAAGAAGACATAGCAAATAATGTCTCTGTTTAAACATGCAGAGGAGAATAAGATGGAGTTTCACAATGAAACTCTTAGAAAAAAAAAAAAAAAAAAAAAAAAAAAAAAAAAAAAAAAAAAAAAAAAAAAAAAAAAAAAAAAACCTAACCTAACCTAACCTAACCTAACCTAACCTAACCTAACCTAACCTAACCTAACCTAACCTAACCTAACCTAACCTAACCTAACCTAACCTAACCTAACCTAACCTAACCTAACCTAACCTAACCTAACCTAACCTAACCTAACCTAACCTAACCTAACCTAACCTAACCTAACCTAACCTAACCTAACCTAACCTAACCTAACCTAACCTAACCTAACCTAACCTAACCTAACCTAACCTAACCTAACCTAACCTAACCTAACCTAACCTAACCTAACCTAACCTAACCTAACCCATCGGACTTTCGGGTCCAACGGGGAAGACCTCTGTGGCTCCCGTTGTGATCCGAAGTTCCCTCCTAATTACCCCCACGGTTCCCAATTGTCCCGACGCTCATAAGTCGCATTTTTGAATTTCTACGAATTTTCTAAGTTTTGAGAATATAAGTCTCAAAAACGTCATCAGGATAAATAAATTTCCTTACCTCTTATAAAATTAATATCTTTTTAGTTTCTGTTTACATATTAATACTTCCTTCTTAGCTTCAATAGTGTTTGGGTTCACCCTTCTGGTGGTACCACCCCCATCTCTCTACCCCTCATACTTTGGAAAATAATTTTGCCACTTTCACATTTGTATGGGGAAAAAGTCGCACCTTAGGTGGACTTTTTCTCTGAGTTAGCCAGTAGTTCAGTATTAGTTTTTAATTAATATCTTCGCCATTTCTTATCCGATTAGCTTCATTCTTTCAGCATAAGTTGTGTATTCATTAGTTTTATCTTCTAAAAATTTTGCACCCCCCCCCACCCCCCCTCTCACTTGCTATTCTTCGTTTTGTTGTAATTTCGTCATCTTTTGCTTGAATTAAATTTGGTTTTCGATTAGTTTCTGTTATTAATTAGTATTTTGTGTAGATTCAGGTCTTTTAACCCTTCGTACGCCAGTACGTAGGGTATTTAACACCTTGTTTGCCATTTTCTGGGGAAAAACGCAAATTACCCAGCAAAATGGCAGATAAGACTCCAGCCATTCAATTTGACCTCAAATTATCTGACATCAAGTCATACGATGATTACTATAAGATGTCTAAAGACACTTTGTGGACCATAGGAGAGTGCCTGTCAGCAGGAAAGAGCCTCACTAAAGACAACAAACAGTGTATCTACAGATGTACGGAGTTTTTATCGTATGCCTTGGAGTATTTAGTCGGCGAACTGAAGGATCAGTTTGT
Organism: Glyphodes pyloalis; assembly: GCA_037074685.1. NCBI lineage: Eukaryota > Metazoa > Arthropoda > Insecta > Lepidoptera > Crambidae > Glyphodes > Glyphodes pyloalis. The sequence goes on from JAYKKO010000049.1 coordinate 7,066, forward strand.
CAATGAGAGTCGAGAGAACATTCTGCAGCAGTCCATCATGGAGACTCAGAGCGCAACCCATGAACTCAAGGACGAGGTCCGAGAGATTGTGAGGAGCGAGATTGCGACACTTAGGGAAGAACTTAAGAACTCACTTCCCGCCACTTCGCCCCCGTCAGCGCCTGCGGTTTCCTATGCCACCATGGCGGCTAAGTCCGCCCCCTCGCCGGTAACTAAGCCGGCTATTGTTGTCACTGCCGATGATGTATCCAAGAAGCCCACCGAGATTGTGTCCGAATGGAAGAAGGTTGTTTCCTTTAGGAAACAAAAATACGCGCCAGTAAAAATACAACCGATCTCTAATGGGAAACTGAGGATTGAGTTTGAGCGTCCGGAACAGTGCAGCGAAACCATCGAGCGTACCAAGGCAGCCCCTGGGTTCTCAGCGGAGCCTGCCAAACGTCGTCCCCCCCTTCTTATCGTGAAGGGAATTCCGAAAGAAGTCTGTAAAGAAGAGCTTCTTGAAGTGCTCCAATACCAGAACACTGTTGAAATTAGTAGACTCTGTTTCTTGACGTCCAATAAAAACGCGAGCCTCTACAACGCGGTGATTGAAGTGACTCCCGAGACGCGAAAGTCCATCCTCGCGCTCGGGCGTCTGAACGTAGACCACAGTCGTGTGCACGTCGAAGACTTCAGTCGCTTCGTACAGTGCTTCCTCTGCCTTCAGTACGGTCATACGAAGGCAAGGTGCACTGCTGACAAGAAGCCCTGCGCCCATTGTGCTAGCGAGGGACACCAACTCGCAGAGTGCCCACACAAAGACGATGCTGACAAAAAGAAATGCTACAACTGTAGCAAGTTCCTCACAAAGACAGGTACCAAGGGCGATGTCAGCCACAATGCCACCAACGCCAGGCAGTGTCCCAGGATCAAGGCAATGATGGCCCGCATCCAGGACCAAACGGATTACGGGACTTGATCTCACAGAATCAAGTCTCTTGTGTCTTAAAATTAAAAATTTGTGTCATATAATAATTCCTTGATTACTTTTTGTAACTTCTACATAATTCATCAATTATCTCTCTTGTCGTTTCTCAAATTTTATTGTTTCCAAACTCCGTATCCTATAGCGGAGAAAAATAACTTAGTGCTTTCAAGCAACAAACTTTGTGTAGTATATGTCTTCAAAATCAGGAGAGAGTTTCGTCTTCTACGAACTCTTCTTTCTGTGACTCTGTGTTTTGTCGTAAATATTTCGTTATAGCTCTGACCATTTCAGAGAAGTTACCCACAGCACAGTCCAGTATCCATTCGCAGGACTTTACCAAAAATTTGAAACTTAGAATAATAATTATAGTTACAGAAAATTGAAAAGTTATAAACAACATTGTGAACAACCAAACTGAAAAAAAAAAAAAAAAAAAAAAAAAAAAAAAAAAAAAAAAAAAAACCTAACCTAACCTAACCTAACCTAACCTAACCTAACCTAACCTAACCTAACCTAACCTAACCTAACCTAACCTAACCTAACCTAACCTAACCTAACCTAACCTAACCTAACCTAACCTAACCTAACCTAACCTAACCTAACCTAACCTAACCTAACCTAACCTAACCTAACCTAACCTAACCTAACCTAACCTAACCTAACCTAACCTAACCTAACCTAACCTAACCTAACCTAACCTAACCTAACCTAACCTAACCTAACCTAACCTTTTTTTTTTTTTTTTTTTTTTTTTTTTTTTTTTTTTTTTTTTTTTTTTTTTTTTTTTTTTTTTTGACGGGGGGAATGCGTTGATGCACCGTACCGTCACCCCGAGGGAGGGTGACGGCGTGTGTGGGACTCCCTGCCCTGAAAAGGGCAGGACTACCCACTAAACCCCCCGGTTGGACCCTCATCGCCTAAGTGGCGGCGCTGTGGGAAATCGGCTCAGCCTTTGCTTCCACAGCGCCGCCGGCGGAAAAGCCGCTTAAGCGGCTCCGTCTGCTCCCCCCACGGTGTTCGGGGGGAGACTGGGGATGGCCGGTCCAACGGGACCATCCCCACCTCGCTGTGGAGACCGGTGCAATGCCGGCTGAGGTGCCCTCACACCATCAGCCGGCCGGCCCCCACGCGGTAACTGGGCGCGGTCAAATTGGCGCCGCGCCCTAAGCCGCCTTCTTCGGCGGCAGGCGGGAGCGGATGGATCGTCCTCCCGCTCCCGCTCTGCGGCCTCCTTCTGCGACATGACATCTTCGCAGAAGGAGGCCATCCCGTCCCATGCCGTCTCACTCCCGAGCATAGCCTCGACTATGCTGGGGAGTGAGAGATCCGGCCCCACCAACGCGCGGAGATTTGCGCGCTGCGCATCAAATGTGGGGCACACTAGCAATGTGTGCCCCGCCGAATCCTCCGCCGCACCACAACTGGAGCACGACGGAGTGCCCTCACGCCCTATGCGGTGCAGGTACTGCCCAAAACAGCCGTGGCCGGACAGCACCTGCACCAAACGATAGGATAGAAATCCCAGTTTGCGCTCGAGCCAGCGAAGAATGACTGGCCCGAGCGCATCAAGGGTCCACCGACCCGACGGAGCCACTTCCAGCGACTCCGCCCAACGCTGGAGCATGTCCTCGTGTGCCTCGCGGCGCACACGAGACAGGTCCTCCGGGTGGAAGTGCACCCCGGAGGCCTTTCTTAGAGCCTGCCAATGATAGGCCCTCGCCGCCGCCTGGGCCTCAACCTCCCATGGCGGTGTCCCAGCGAGTGCGCACGCCGCATCAAAACTGACTGTGCGGTATGCTCTGCACACTCGCTGGGCAATAGCTCGCTGAGGGCGTCGCAGCAGCCTTTGGTTCGGCCCAGATGGGCGAGCCGTACAGGGCCATGCTGCGCAATATGCCGGCATAAAGGCGCCGGCATTTGGCCCTTGGACCCCCCACATTGGGGAGAAGCCATGCCAGGCTGTTCGCCGTTTTCAGAAGGCGGGGAGACAAAGCCGCGAAGTGCGGCCCGAATGTCCAGCGTTGGTCTAAAATGAGGCCCAGATATTTCATCTGGGCCTTGACCGCCACTCTGACGCCCCCGACGACAATATAGGCGCCAGAAAACAGACGTTGCCGAGGCCCAGGAAAGAAGATGGCCTCGGTCTTACTAAGGGCCACCTGTAGGCCCAAGAGGGCAATGCGCCTGGCGATGAGGGTACCCCCAGCCTCTGCTAGGCGAGCTGCGGCACCAAAATCCCTCCCCCGGGCGGTGACAAGAGTGTCGTCTGCATAGCAGAAGACACTCATGCCCGAGAGGAGAGAGCCGCGCAGAAGCCAATCATACCCGATGTTCCACAGGAGGGGCCCCAAAACAGACCCCTGTGGAACACCGGATCGAGCGCTGTGACGACGGAGACACCCATTTACGTCGGAGAAAAGGATTTCTCTATCAACCAGATAGTCGGTGATCAAGGCCAGCAAGTAGGAGGGCACCCTGTGATACCGGAGGCCCTCCAAAATTGTAGAGTGGGGGAGGGTATTGAAAGCGTTGGCTATGTCGAAAGAAACAGCCAACACACCCTCCCCCCTCTCCCTAGACTCTAGAACCAACGATTTAAGATCGGACAGGGCGTCGATGGTAGACCGCCCTGCCCGAAAACCATACTGCCGGTTTGATACATCCGGACCGACCTCGCGAAGGTGGTCCTTCAGGCGACCGGCCACAATGCGCTCAAAAAGCTTCCCGACCTCGTCGAGAAGCACAATGGGCCGGTACGCCGACGGCGAGTCCGCTGGTCGCCCTTCCTTGCGGAGGAGGCAGAGCTGCCCCTCCTTCCAGAGCTTAGGGAACTTTCCGACCCGAAAACACGAGTCGAACAGTTCCCTAAACCTGTCTTCCATGGCGGTCGCCCCCAGGGCTACAATTTTGGCAGGGACGCCGTCCGGTCCAGGGGCCGTCTTTTTGGCACGGAGGCACATTGCCACCGTGCCAAACTCCTCTTCGGAAATTAGAGGAGCCTCATAAGGAGCACCTGTGAGCTCCTGCTCCGTAGGGGCACCAATTATTGGCGGAACAAAGTCAGGGCTGCTGTCCGGGAACAAAGCCCGGACTACGCTGTCGAGCAGCCCTGGCTCGAGGGTCTCAGTGAGTGGGGGACCAATGGGGCGCAACTGGTTGCGTGCAGCCCGATACGGTCTCCCCCACGGATCTTGGTTGAGACCCTCAAGCATTTCCGCGCGAGCGGAGTCTTTAGCGGCCCCTATGGCCGTCTTGAGGATCCTCTTCGCCTCAACGTACTGGCTGTAGAGGAGGGCCTCATTTCCGAAGTCTCGGTGGGCGCGGCGCCTGCTTCTGGTATAGGCCCGCCGTGTTCTTATGCACACAGCCCGTAGATCGGCAAGGTCCTCCGACCACCAGAAACAGGCGCGTCTAGGAGGTGGGCGACGTGACCGAGGCATGCTAGAGTTGCATACCTCGGTCAATGAACTTCGCAGGACGGCCGCAGATGAGTCAACGTCCGGACCGGACAAGGGAGGCGAAAACCAATCCTGTAAAAAGGCCGCCTCCCTGGCAACTACCTTGTCCAGGCGGGACAGAGCCCACCTGGGAAAGGGTGACGATATCGACGACGCCACCGGGGCATTTTGTCGAGTAGGGTCCGCCGAGATCTCAAACCTCACATATTTATGATCGGAGAGAGTCTCGGACGGATCAACTCGCCACTCGCGGACGCGTGCGGCAAGAGCAGGGGTGGCGAACGAGATGTCCACCACAGACCCCCCATGCTGCCGCACGCAAGTGTGCATAGCCCCCCGGTTGAGGAGCGAGAGCCCCGCAGCCACTGCCCAAAGGTCCACCAGCTGCCCCCGTCTGTTGCAGGAGGCAGCTGGGTTCCCCCAGGTCACGGCCTTGGCGTTGAAGTCGCCTAGGACCATGACCTGTCGGCCGGATGAGACGCAGCGACCAACGACCCCCTGGAGATCTCCCAGAAAGACCTCAAATTCTTGGAGTGTACGATTCGGAGAAAAGTACACTCCAAGAACGGCAATGTCCCCCCATAAGACCCCAACGAATCCGGCGCCCCTCTCAAGATAGGAGAGAGGGGGTGAGGAGGACGAATTTCGCCTAAATATGGCAACCGTGCCATCCCGATCGCCAATCCATGACCCTGCGATCGAGTATGGCTCTGCCACGACTACGACATCGACCAACCACTCCGCTACAGCTTGGGACAGCAGGTCCTGCGCTGAGCGGCAGTGGTTGGCGTTCGTCTGGAGGAAGTTCAGTTGGGCCATTATTATTCGGACATCTGAACTTCCTCCACAACAGCTGCTGCTGCAGCGGTCGGCCGGGTCCGGGCCACTGCTGCTGTCTTGCCTTTTTTGGGGGGAGGTCTGCAGTTCCTACCCCCCATGATGTGCCCAGCTGGGCGCCCGCTATCGGCGCACACTACGCAGTGCGCCTTCTTTTCGCTGCAGGCAGCGGCTTTGTGGCCTGCCTGCCCGCAGCGGAAACAATTGCTCCCGCGTTCCGCGGAAGACGGGCACATGGGGCGTGTGTGCCCAGTGCCCAAGCATTTAAAACATCGGAGGGGCTGTTCCTCCAGTAGCCGAACGGACGCCGAGCTAAAGCCAACGAGGAAGCGCCCCCCCTCGACCACTGCCTTGGCAGCGGACACTGGGCATTGTAGGCGGATGGCGCCTAGCCCCATGCGACCCCCACGTATTTCCCCGGCCTTGATCTGTTCGGCCGGGCATTTGCCGATTTCTGCGACTTTTCCTACTACCTCGGACTTGGAGACTGAGTCGTCCAAGTCCGAGATTACAATGCCGACATATTTGATGGGCCTCACTATTTTTGCGAGGCCCTCATCAACCGCCTGCCGCATCTTCTCTGCGAACAAGTCAGCCCTCTTCGCTGAGTCCACCCCAGGGAACTCAAATAACCTCGCCCCAGTTAGTGTGGGGCGGATGCGGATGGACGACGCCGCTGTCACTCCAATCCCCTCCAGATCCATGTTGCCCCGAGCCTTGGACAACACGGATTGGTATGTCTCCCCCTTGTCGGCAGCCTCTGCAGTGAGGGTAACTACCACTGCAGCGGTTTTGGGGGGAGATAGCTTCGGCTTCTTAGGTTCCCCGGTCTTTTTGTTTTTAGCCGACTTCGACGTCGAAGGGGCAGCAGGCTTTGTGGGGTTCGCAGAGTTGCCTTTTTTGGCCCCAGACGACTGCGAATTCTTCTGCGGTAGAGGGGGAGCAGCGGACTTCTTTCCTTTCCCTCTCCTGACTACTTCCACCCAGCTGTCATTGCTGGGTGTCGTCGACGGCAGCATAGGGTCTTCAATTTGGGCCTGACTAGCCACAACGACATCCGTCGATTTTGACAGGCTTGGAGCAGGAGCCGAAGGTGCCCCAGCCTTGGACCTTTTGGGCCTTTGGGGTTTTGGGGGCTCTGGAATTTTAAAATCCCCCGTCAGCCGTTCCAGGACCACAATAGGCTCCCGCTTTTTGTCGGCTGCCAACGGCGGCCGCAGCTTTGCAGCCGGGAGGAGGCGATCTTGGATGCCCTCGAACCGGGCATCCATGCGAGCGCAAAATATCGCTCGTTCTTCCCGGAGGAGCTTTTTGACTATCTCCTCCATTTTTTTTTCCGGCTTGTTTGACTCCGGTGTAGAAACCGGAGCCGGCCTGTCGCAATCCATGCTGTGGTCCACCAGGGCCGAAGCTTGTTGAGCCGAGGCTTGGGGAGTTCGGCCAGACCCTGAAAGTTGCGCCACGGCCGCCTCCAGCTCCGCCACTTTTTTCCTCTGTCCCTCTAATTCTGCTAACAGGCGATCTACCGTCGCCTGCAGCCTAATGGTCTCCTCAGAGCTCGTGCGCTTGAGGGACTCCTCACATATGGCCCTCATATTCCCCAAGCTTTCTTTGAGGGCCTTCTGGAAGGTCCCCTTCAGGTTGGAGGACCTTGACACCATTGAGGAGGACCCGTTCACCTCCTCATCCATTAGGCGCTGGAGCTCTGCAGCCGATTTCCCCTCTAAGGTAGTGCTGAGGGGAACGCCATACCCAGCAGCGTTTCTGGCTTTTCGGAGCTGCCTCTCCCTAGCCACCATCTGCGCCTCGAGCTCCAGCTCAATAGCGGCCTTTCTTTGGGCGTTTAATTGGCGCTGTGCCTCGGCTTTACCAATGTAGTCGCCCGTGGTTGCCGGGCGACCTCGACCCTTTTTTGTTTTGGTCCCAGATTTTGGACCTTTGCCCTCAGGGGCGTCCGACGAGGACCCCTTTTCGACATCCTCAATGGGGCGTTTCCTTGCCTTCAAGAATTTCGAACGCCCGGAGGCGACCGATGAGTCGGACATGTTGGTCAAAGTGTCCGACCCAGACTCATCCCCGGACATCTGACTTGGCCTGATGAAACGGCCACGTCCACTGCTGGCGACCGAAGCCACCGAAGACGACCGACTGAGACGGCCAGTATTCCCCCCCAGCGATGCGGATGCACAAACGGCATCGCTATTCTCAGCGTCACAAGACGCTCCGACAAACTCCGGCGCGATAGCACAAACGGCGCCAAACTCCGCACCCGAAGGTGCCACATCAGCATTCTCCCCACGAACGTCATTTGATTTTTGTTTATTAGTTGAACTCATATTTGTTCCCACGAGAACACGGTAAAAAGAGGACCACCAGGAGCAGTGCCGGTTTACTCCTGGCTACCCTCATACTGCACGGGGGCGGGCGGTCCCGTGCAGGGAGGCCGATACCACCGACCACGACCGGGTTTATCCCACCCGGTCACCATCCCTCCGAAGAGAGATGGCCCCGACGCCTCGAGCACTCACGACGTCGGGATTAGGGGTTTTTTATTGAGGTTGTCTCCTCTTGGGCCAGCCAATTAAGGCAAGCCCCCTGGTCTGGTCGAGCCGATAGACGTGATCACCAGACACTCGACCAGGAAACAGGTCGCCCGACGGTGACCGGAGTCTGCTGCGACCGACTGCTATTACGCAGCCGGCCGAGCCCGTCGCGCCGCGAGGCTGCCCCGCCATACTACGCTCCGAAGAGCTACTACGTCAAAGTGGCCAAACATGACCAGGCCATAAGCAAGGCCCCGACATGGGCGAAGAAAACGACGATGTTGTACAAAACCGCCGAAAAATTCGCACAACAAATTCCCCCCCTCGTCCTCAACTGCTCTTCTCAAACCGAGAATAGCAGAGAGGACGGTATTCCCCACCCCCCCATTCCCCATTCCCCAACCCACCTACCCCAACCCCCCCAATGCGTTTGGTCCGCGGGAGCAAGCTCCGACCCCCGGCCGCCGTCCGCAGGGCATCCCTGTAAGCGGGAGTACCCTCCGGGCGGCGGCCGACGGCTTCCCCTATCCGCCACCGGGGGACGCGCCAGGTAGGGGTAACACCTCCCCCCCTGGAACCTAACCTAACCTAACCTAACCTAACCTAACCTAACCTAACCTAACCTAACCTAACCTAACCTAACCTAACCTAACCTAACCTAACCTAACCTAACCTAACCTAACCTAACCTAACCTAACCTAACCTAACCTAACCTAACCTAACCTAACCTAACCTAACCTAACCTAACCTAACCTAACCTAACCACCGGACTTTCGGGTCCAATGGGGAAGACCTCTGTGGCTCCCATTGTGATCCGAAGTTCCCTCTAATTAGCCCCCACGACCTCCCGAAGACCCGACTCTCATAAGCCGCGTTTTCCAATTTTTTCGAATTTTTTAAGTTTTTGGACTTAGCAGAAAATACAAGTCCGAATTTTGTCGTCAGGATAAATTAATTTCCTAGACACTTATAAAATTTCTAGTTTTGTAGTTTCTGGTCTAATAGTAATTCTTCCTTCTTAGGTTTAATAGCGTTTGGGTCCACCCTTCTGGTGGTACCACCCCCATCCCTCCATCACTTATAGTCTCAGAGATAATATTTCTGGTGTTTCAATTTTGCAAAATTTGTATGGGGAAAAAGTCGGACCTTAGGTGGACTTTTTCCCAAAGTTAGTCAATTTAAATTTTCAGTAATTAATTAATATCTCCGTTGTTTCTTAACCGATTTTCAAGATTCTTTCACTAGTATTCCTTAAATAAATTACCCCTTCTTTTGTCCTACCCCACATTGTTGTTAACCCATTTGTTGCCAAAACGTTAGTACTATAACGTTCTCTTTGTTAGAAAATCGTCAGTTTAAAATTAGTTTCAGTTGTATTAATAGTCTTAAATAGTTGTTCATAAAATTTTGTTAACCCCTTGTCTGCCAAAAACTTATAAAAATATTTTGTTTTCGCTAGTTGTTGTAGGAATCGATCTGCAATGGCTAGTAAGGAACCAAAAGAACCCCCGCCCCCCGGAACCAAAAGAACCCCCGCCCCCCCCCATCGAACTTAAACACCAAATCACCGATATTAAGACCTTGGAGGATTACTACCGGGTGTGTAAAGATGTGACTAAGACAATCAACTTAGCAGTGAACCAGAGACAGAGTCTCACGCGTGAAAACAAGTCTACCATCCTCAGTTGCACTGATTTACTTAGTTACGCCCTGGAGTACCTCGTTGGTGAACTAAAAGATAAGTTCGTGGAGGAAGCAAAGGAGTCTTCCTTGTACACCTCAATGACTGAGACAAAGGATGCCACCTCCAGCATCAAAGATGAGGTCATAGCGGCTGTTAAGACCGAGTTCGCCGCTATGAAGAGAGAGCTCAAGACCGCTCCCCCAGTCCCCGTCGTGCCGGTGATGGCACCTTTGTCTTATGCATCTGCTGCAGCCAAAACACCACCGAAACCCGTTCCGGTCACCAATCCGGCTATTGTAATCACCCCACTTGACAGCAAGAAAACCCACCAACAAGTCATAGACGCTTGGAAGAAAAACGTCAGCTTCCGTGAGCAGAAGTATGCGCCGATAAAAATTCAGCCCTTGTCTAACAGTAAGATAAGGGTTGAATTCGAAACCCGCGAACAATGCGACGAAACCCTATTACGTACGAGCACAGTGTACGGCATGATGGCGGAGGAGGCAAAGCGGCGTAGGCCCATGATGATACTGAAGGGGGTCTCTAAGGACATCTCTCGGGATGAACTTATTGGTCTCCTGAAGTATCAAAATGACTTAGAGTCGCCCCGCCTTTGCTTCCTCACGTCAAACAGGAACGAGAAACTGTACAATGCAGTTATAGAAGTAACCCCCCAAGAGCGCCTCATCATCATCCAGAAACAGAAGCTCAATGTGGACCACAACAAGGTCCACATCGAAGATTTCAGCCGCTTCGTACAGTGTTTCACCTGTCTGCAGTTCGGGCACACCAAGGCAAAGTGCGAAAACGACACCAAACCGTGCGCTTACTGCGCAAGTGTCGGGCACCAAATTGCCGATTGTCCGAACAAAAATGACCTCACCAAGAGGTGCTGTTACAACTGTAACAAGCACGCGACCAAAACTGGCCAAACCGGAGCAGACCTTGCTCACAATGCGACCAACGCAAAACTCTGCCCTCGCATAAAGAGCATGATAGCTCGAATTGATGGCCAAGTAGATTATGGGATGTAGTGCACTCTGTGCATCCCAACTCGTAAAAATTCTTTGTCTTGTAATTTAATTCTTCCACTTGTATTTTTCTTTTCCCCCCTTCCTTTTTCCTTTCCTTTTAACTGTCTTGCCGTCTCTTAATTCTGTTCTACTTAGAACAGAAAGATGTTACCCAATGCCCTCTTTTGAACAACATTGCCTTCTAAATTCCGTTATAGTCGTTGTAACTCTGTTATCCCATGCAGAGAAGATTCCCAAATAATTGTTGTCTCGCTTGACACAGATGGAGTAGCACCGCTACATACTCTGCAAAGGGTCAAGTGATGTGATAAACAAATGTTGCACATCAACCACCATAGTTTTCAAAACCAGCGTCGCTAAAAACTTTAAACTGAAAAACAACTTATGAAGAAAAAAAAAAAAAAAAAAAAAAAAAAAAAAAAAAAAAAAAAAACCTAACCTAACCTAACCTAACCTAACCTAACCTAACCTAACCTAACCTAACCTAACCTAACCTAACCTAACCTAACCTAACCTAACCTAACCTAACCTAACCTAACCTAACCTAACCTAACCTAACCTAACCTAACCTAACCTAACCTAACCTAACCTAACCTAACCTAACCTAACCTAACCTAACCTAACCTAACCTAACCTAACCTAACCTAACCTAACCTAACCTAACCTAACCTAACCTAACCTAACCTAACCTAACCTAACCTAACCTAACCTAACCTAACCTAACCTAACCTAACCTAACCTAACCTAACCTAACCTAACCTAACCTAACCTAACCTAACCTAACCTAACCTAACCTAACCTAACCTAACCTAACCTAACCTAACCTAACCTAACCTAACCTAACCTAACCTAACCTAACCTAACCTAACCTAACCTAACCTAACCTAACCTAACCTAACCTAACCTAACCTAACCTAACCTAACCTAACCGAGAACGAAAGAAAGATGGATGACCTGAGGCTAATGATAGAGACGCAAGCAGAGACTCTTTCCAGAGGGACATACGCGAGTGTGGCTGCGGCAGTACCAAGTATAGCACAGGAGACAGTGGGGGCTGCACTACACTCCGTAGTCATAACATCCCAAGACGACCAGGACACTGGAGAACAGGTCCTGGAGAAAATTAGGAAAGTAGTGGACGCAAAGGAAGGCTGGGTAAGAGTGGAAAAAGTACGAAAGGCCAAAGATAGGAAAGTAATAGTAGGATGCGCCACCAAGGAGGATAGGGATAAGGTCCGGCAAAAAATAGAGAAAGGAAATGCCCGCCTCGTCGTGGAGGAAGTGAGAAACAGGGACCCCCTCCTGGTTCTTAGAGACGTTCTGCAGATCCACAGCGATGCGGATATACTGAAGGCTCTGAGAAACCAGAACCGGGGCGTTTTTGGCTCCCTCGACGGCGAGGAGGACAGGATAGAAATTAAGTTCAGAAAGAGAGCACGGAACCCGCACACCAGCCATATTGTAATATCAACCTCCCCAAAGATATGGAGAAGAGCTATGGACACTGGAAAATTGAAGATCGACCTTCAAAACATCTACGTGGAGGACCAGTCCCCGCTGGTCCAGTGTTCTAAATGCCTTGGCTATGGCCACGGGCGGAGGTTCTGTAGAGAATCGGAGGTGCTGTGTAGCCACTGCGGCGGACCGCATCTAGTAAGAGAGTGTCCGGAAAAAGTTATAGAGGAGGCACCAGACTGCATAAACTGCAAGAGGGCCAAAATAGAAAGCAGGAAGCACAACGCCTTCAGCAGGGAATGCCCAGTGAGGAGAAAATGGGAGACCATAGCCAGGGCGACGGTGGCATATTGCTGAGGGCGACTTGGGGAACACTAGCCAGCTCAGATGGAAGATGAAAGGGAGCCTGGAGAAAATGGGAAAAGCTGGCAAAAACCTAGAACAAACCTCGCAAAAACCCAGAGTTTCGCGGAGAGCTCAGAAAGCAAACTGGGAGCAACTTCATGAGAAGCTGCTCCAGGATATGCAGGAAGCCAATGATACCCTAGACCTGGGGAAGAAAGAGGAAATACTCACCATGCTGGAATCCAGTAGAAGGCACCCAAACCGCAGGGAAACCGCACCGCTCCTGGAAAAGAAAAGAAAACATGAAATGGTAAAAAACCTACAAATAGCTGAGGATGGGAAACCAGAGGGGAAACGAGAAAGGGAAGGAACAAGGAAGGTAAGCAAAGGAACTACAAGAGAAAAAGGGAAAACCAGAGTAGAACCGCGGACAAAACAAAAAAGGAAAATGCCAGGCGGAGGATCTGCGTATCTTCAGCCCGGCATTTACAAACCTAGGGACAAAAACTCGCGTAAAACAATAATAACTTCCCACTGTACACCCCTAAACTCGCGACCAAATAAAAACCGCCCTCATCTCACACACGGGATCCCCAAAAAAGATAGTTTAATGTTTAAGAAAAATGTAGAGCATAAGAAAACTGTAACTAGATGTAAGAAAATAGGCCTAAGCAAACTTGGAATAGAAATAAATAATGTAATAGTAAAAAGTAGATTAAGAAAAGTAATGTTTATAGTATATTATGATAATAAACTGGTAAACATACAATATAAGCTAGAGTAAGAAAAATAAAAATGTAGAGCATAGGTCAAAATAATAAGTGTACGTAAACAAAAATTCCCATAACTCAGAGCACTATGTAAAGTAAGCGTAAACTTAAGGTAAATATAAGTAGAAAATAGAAAAAGCTGAAAAATAAAAGCCAAATAGCATAAGAACAAATGTAAAATAGAATAAGATAAATAAAGTCTCACCCGATCCCATCCATCCCAGAAAGAATAAAAAAGTAGAGCCAGGAAACAAAGGAAATCAGAACAAAAATCCATTAGAATATATTAATAGTAGCTAGACACAGAGAAAAATAAAGTCGGAGGTAGAGATCAGTCCCTGATCTAAGGTATGATAGAGATGAATGAAAGAAAGATTCGTATGAAGTATGAAAGCACCAGTAGCGCATGATAGAACTGGAATGAAAGAGTAAATACACACAAAAAATGTAACCATAGGCTCCGATTATGTTGGAGGGTAGGAGTAGAAAAAAAAAAAAAAAAAAAAAAAAAAAAAAAAACCTAACCTAACCTAACCTAACCTAACCTAACCTAACCTAACCTAACCTAACCTAACCTAACTATCGAAAAAAAAAACCTCACTTCTAACCTAACTCATTGTAACCTAACAAATTTAATCACTCCACACTGCCTTTAACCTAACTCGGCGTAACCTAACTACTGTTATTAGGTTACAAAAAGTTAGGTTACAAAAAGCTAGGTTACAAAAAGTTAGGTTACAAAAAGTTAGGTTTAAAAAGTAAGGTTACAAAATAATAAGTTTAGGTGGTTATTTGTTTTTATAATCCCTGATTTTTTTCGCGTCAATTGAAACCAAAATCGTAGAAATCGGACCACAGGAAGGTGATTTAATGATATGTTGACGAAATCATTTTTTTAGTTCATCAGTTTTATAAGAGAGGGCAGTGTTCCTTTTTACATCGCGGTATCATTGCGTTTCATCTTTTCGCATAAGTGTTCTGTATTTTATATTAAAAACCATCACCATCACCATCAACATCAACAATGTGTGGTGACTCTGTTGGTTTCGCATTGGACGGTCAATGCATTTTTTCATCTCTTTTGAGAAAAAAGTAGGATATTTATTTTAGATCTTTTTTTTATTTTTAGATCTTTTAAAACTTTGACTTGGATACTAATTAACTTAAAATTAATACGTATATATATATATATCACACGCCGTACCTGCGGCACTTTGACGCGTACTACCATGCGCTCAAGCCGCACACCAACCTGAGGTCTGAGTAAATTTACAGGAGTTAAGGATTTTAATTAATTAAGTATAACTTTGAGATTCCATCAATTTGGCGCCTGATTATTTTTCCAAATATGGGATAAAATATTTATATTGACACCTATATACAATTAGCTGCATATACGATATCATTAAAGAGATAAAAAATAATACCTAAAATATCGTTTTTTGCCGATATCATTGTACCTATTTACAACTCATAGCCGATGTAAGATTTGAATAACGCACAATATAATGGTCTATATATAATTCGGTAATAAATTAATCAACTTGAAGTTATAAGTGAAAAAATATATTTTACCTGTTTGACACGTTGCCCAAATAGGCAACTTTAGCATTTATTTTCTCGAAAACTAAAAGTAATTGACAAGGGGTTTCTTCTGCAATATGAGTTAGTATTTTATGCTACATCCATATTGGCTAGCAGCTAAAAATGTCTTCTACCTAGTGATTCTAAAACACTGTGCGCTGTACATTCGCAGCATTCCCCAGTGTACCCCATGAATTCGGAACACATCGCACTTGGCATTTCTCTATCTCGCAGTCCAACCCGCCCGAGTCACACCGTCTGTCACATATATAAATTTACTTACAGCATTTCCGAACCGGTCGTTGCGGAAAGGAACATGTTTTAATGAACGAATGAACACTTCCCTGAGAAACCAAAAAGGTATTTTACATAATATAATGCTTGCATCCAAGTTGCTTGCCATCGCCAGTGAAGTGGGGCGCGTCGGCTGCTTGGGAGCGGGGTGCGCGGGGCTGGCGGCGGTTGCGGCTTGCGCGGCCACGTTCTTTTTTGGGTACTAGTAATATAGGACTAGACCATTCACTCTTTGCTGGTTCAATTATATCTTCAGAAAGCATTTTATTAATCTGTTTTTCAATTTCTTCGCGTTGTGAAAATGGAAGTCTGTATTGTTTAGTGTAAACTGGTTCAGCATTTGGCTGTAAGTCATATAAGTTACAAGTTGTTAATTTGTCATTAGGTAAATGAAATACGTCGGAAAATTTTGCACAAATATTCTCAATAGTTGATCTTTCCTCACCATTTAAATGATTCAAGTTGAGATGTTTAAATAAGTTACGTACTCTATCACCGTTAACTGGACTATCCTTTTCGAAATTACAAATATTATACTCTGACAAATTATGAATTTCTGGTCTAAAATAGGTTATTCTAACTTCTGTTTCGCGAGTATTCAATATGTGTATGCAAATTTTTACATTGATTGGTTTACTAATACATCCAGCCATTAGCACTCCCTGACATAATTCAGTCGGCAAGACCACACATTCATCCTGCGCATTACTGTCAATCCAAAATATTTTCTCACATCTTGGTGGAATGCATAAATAATTGTCCTGTAGTGATCCATTAATCATAGATAAAGTGACCGAGTTATCAAATGTTATGGTATTATTTTCATAATTTAAAATAGCTTTGTATTTATGTAAGAAATCCCGACCAATTATTCCATGTTGTAAACAAGGTAACGATTTTATAACATAAAACTTGTGTAAAAATTCCTGTCCACCTATATTTAGCGTAATGTAAACATACCAATAGTTTGGACTTTGCCTCCAATACCTTTAATGCTGATGCTATGGTTATGGATTGGAATCTTCCACTGTCGCACTGTGTCATATTGCAATGCCGAAAGCGATGCTCCGGAATCTATCAGAAATCCATAATTGGCGCCGAGTATCGTTGACTCAATTGAACTATTGTACCTACTCACAGGCTAAGATGAAATTATTATCGAAAAAACAATACGCTTTCTTCACCTGGGTTTTCCCGTGTTTGATTTGTATTGTTATTGTCAATACTTTCCATAATGTTTACGTTATTGTGATTTCCATAATTTCCGTTGTACCTACCGCGAAAAGTCCTAAGTGGGCGATTACTAAATCCTCGACTACGTTGAGAGCGACTTGGTTGGTTTTGGCCGCGATGAAAGAACTGACTGTTAAAATATAATCTTCCGCGGCCATTTGGTGCGTTGTTGTAGTATGAACGGTTAACATTTTTTCCTGAAAAATTACCACGCCAACCCCTATTGCCATTCGATCTTCCGCGATAGCTAAAATACATAGTTGGTTCCGTGTTTGGTCGACATGAGCTTTCTTCGTCTTTCGCAGCCCTAATTGAATCTTTTAAGGTAGTATAGTTTCGAGCTGAAAGGATAAGGCTCAATTGGCGATTTTTCAAACCATCAGTGAAGCTTTTTATTGCGATTTTTTCATTATGATGGCGACTGGATGAAGGGTTGTCGGGCACGCGCGGCAATTGAACACACCTACCCACATACTGTTGTGTTTTTTACAATATTGAAACTACCCACGATCGTCTTATGTTTGTGTATCTTAATGTTTTATTATATAAATATACGATTATTTATTGTTTATTTTTAATCATATTTAAGTAGGTTTATGACACTGTGTAACGTCGCTGGCGTCCGTGGTATATCACTCGGCAGGGTCCACTGAAAACCAGCGTCATGGCCTGCGACGTGGGCCATGACTTATGCTGAGTGAGGCCCTTTTATTGTGGACATCACGACTTGCCATTGTCTGCATCGCCTGGTTGACGAGGAGAACGCTCATTTTTCATGTTCCTTGTAATGTTTTCTGTTATCTTCTTTTTCTGTTTTGTGTCCATCCCTTTACTGTTATTGTTATGTTTACTCATATGGCTGTGTTGTGATGTCTGCACGTAATAAATGTTTCTTTCTTTCTTTCTTTCTTTCTTTCATTAACAGTTTTAAGGACATCATAAGCAATGGACTCACCGTTAGCTTGAGAAATCGTTAAACCAACGAATAGTTGCTCAATTTTGGATCCGTACTGATCTAAAGACATACCATTTTGCCTAATCTGAACAAGGGCGTCTACTCTTGAAAACGAAATATGTCGGATCCGATGACGTTTAGTATTTTTTATTGCTCATTATCGCAACTAACACACTTCGAATGCGAATAAAGCGTTATCAAAAAACAAAATATTATTTATACAAATCAAAAATCACGTTTTAATTCCCTAACTTTTGATCAATCTTCAAAAACGAAACCTTTCGTTTGTTCGTTTCGTTTTCAAGAGTAGACGCCAAGCTCACTATGTAAAGACGTACTCGACTTCTTTGTTAATAAATGTAATCGCATGTCACTAATAAGAGCCTCATAAGTAGCGTAGGAATTTGATAATCTTAATTTTGCACTTTGATTTAAGCGAGTCTTCAAAACGAATTGAATCAACAAATCTCTACCTTCTTTTTTGAGCGAAGCGCTGTACAAGTCTATTGCGTCAATTAAGTTTAAGGTAGTACCTTCATCTGATGACGAGGACATAACTGGAAGCAAGGACACAGCCGTCTTAAAGTCGAAGTTCGCCATACTGGTAGTTTCGCTTTCAACACCTTGGCCAGAGTTCTAATAAGACCTGTAATCTTCAGAACAAAATTCTTCTATCTGGATATACAAATCTTTGATTAAGTCACAATATGCCTGTACTTCTTCCAAGACTTGTCCTTGTATTTGCTTATTTTCAATCTGTTCTAAAATAATAGATAAATACTCTTCAAATTTTTTACGTAATTCTAAGGACTCTGCAAGTTTTTGGTTAAGTACAGACTTTGTTCTCCTGGCATAACTTAATTTTCCTAAATTATCCTTTATTTGTTTAAGTTTTAAATACACATTTTTAATTTCAATTGCCATTACACATGATAACCTAACCTAAAATACAGTAGTTATCTAATTATAGAGAGTACATTTTTTTTTTAGATATGTACGTGATATTATATAATATCCTTTATGACAATTACGTTTTCCGGCACTATACACTCACATACTCACAAGAATTATTTAGCACTTAGTATGTCTCGTGGCGACGCGTAGGGCTCCTGGTGCTGAAGGTCGTGGCGGTGCTGGCGGCACTCGAAGCAAACGCTTGACTCCGGGTTCGGTCGTCGACGGAAGGATCGCATAAGGTTTTGCGATGTAAACTCGTTCCTTATCCACTCCTGATGACAGCCTCTGTACAATCTGTACAATGCGTACAGTCCCGCGATACCGATGAGCGTACATATGAGGTACAACACGATGCGTATGTTCGACAGGTGATGGTCAGATCGCGCTGTATTGGAACCTTCGCCTGATGCACTTTGATTGATGAAAACTTCATCTTTCTCCACGTTTTAACGGCACATTTTGCACAATAGTGAAATTATGTTCGTTGTTGTCTCGTCCTCGATGATGAAAGTTTACTAGTGTAGTCCCGGTCTTGTATCCTCTGGCGCCACACAATTTTAAATCTAAGGAATAATTTCCGAACGCAGCCGCTATCTTAATACGCCCTCTATCTACCTGTCAACTCATTCGGTGTTTCGTGTTTAATGGCGTCAGGCATTTGCCGCATTAAAATTATCAAAAATCTGTGTTTTTATAGTAGATACAGTGCAAAATGGAGAGAAAAAGAAATCAGGAAGATATGTATTATCTCCTTACAAAGCTAAGGCGATTGGAGAAAAAGATTATAAGTCTGCCGGCGTCTGACGACGAAGGTGAGGTTATGAAAAAACAAACAAAAGTTTGTTATTTTGGTTTTTACAACTTTATGCAACCATCGGGGTGTTTTGCGGGAACACACACGGTTGGCAATATAACCTAGGGGCATTCTGCGGGAATGCACGTGGTTGAATATGTATGACGCAATAACACAAGGTACTTGCAAATGAGTAATTGCTACTTGTTTACATACTTTTCTGTGATATTATGCAACCATAGGGTGTTTTGCGGGAACACACAGGGTTGGCAATATAACCTAGGGGCATTCTGCGGGAATGCACGTGGTTGGATATGTATGACGCAATAACTCAAGGTACTTGCATATGAGTAACTGCTACTTGTTTACATACTTTTCTGTGACATTATGCAACCATGGGGTGCTCTGCGGGAACACATGAGGTTCGCAGTATCACACAGGCAGAATATAGTAAATTTTGTGAGTCCAAACATGGATGACGCAATAGAACAAATATTTTAATATTTTAAACTTTTTGCAGTCAAAAAGATTGAGGAGGGTGAAATTGAAAGTGAGAAGGAGAATGTCCTAGAGGAGGAGAACCGAGGGGTTCTCCTCCTCTAGGACGTTACGTTACGTTAGAGGTAACGAAGATGATTTAGAGGAGGATGTTCTAAACATATTAGGCGCTGCCCCAGCTTCAGCTCCTAAGAAGGACACCTTGCACAAAAATATAGCAGAGAGATGGTGTGAGATCTTAAACAAGGGACTGAAGAAAGAGGAAAAGGAATTAATTATTAAAGATAACCTAGCATTTGAAAATGTTCCTAAGATGACCGCTCCCAAATTAAATAGGGAGTTAGCCACTGCACTGCAGGAAAATGCAAAGAGAAGAGACCAAGTAATTGAAAACAGGCAAAAACAAATGTCTACAGCTTTGGCCTGTATAGGCCAAGCACTACAGATGACCATTGGAGAAAATCAAAATCAAAAATTAGATATTATTAAAAAGCTAAATGAAGCAGGAAGATTATTGTGTGATTCAATGTTCCTTGAAACAAAAGGACGCAGAAATCTAGTACTCTCGACAATAAATAAGGACTTAAAAGAGTCTTTATTAGAAACTAAAAGTGCGGAGTTTCTGTTTGGGGACAACTTAACGGAGAAAATTAAAACAGCCAAGGCAATCCAGAAATCTGGAAAGGAACTGAAGGTATCAGTGGAAGAAAACCTTTGTGAGGAGTTTTGAAGTTAGCAACAAGAATGATAACAACTGTGCTTTAAACTGGCGGGATACCTCTCAACCGTCAACCAATACCCAACTGGAAGAATGAAAGAAATAAGTGTTCAGGTAGGCAGAATCAGATTTTATCTTGAAAACTGAAAACAAATCACCAGCGATCCATTAATACTGGACTGGGTTCAGGGATATAAAATCCCATTTGTAGAGAAACCTTACCAGGGGTCTATCCCATTTAACAATAAGTTTTCACTGTCAGAACAAGTTCAAATAAGATCAGAAATTAATACCCTGCTTAACATAATGCTATTGAAACCTGTGTACCTATCAGTAATCAGTTTTGTTTTCCTATTTTCATTATAAAGAAAACCAAATGGTAATTTTCGCCTTATACTAAAGCTGAACACTTTTGTTTAATCCGAACACTTTAAATTTGAAGACTACTGCACAGCGTGTAAAGTTATTCAAAATAGTGATTATTTAGTAACACTTGATCTCAAGGATGCACACTACATGATTAATATACATGATGAGTCTAAAAAGTACTTAAGATTCTTCTTTGAAGGAAAATTCTACTAATTGAATGTTCTTCCCTTTGTACAGCTCCATTTACTTTCACAAAGATAATGAAACCAGTGACTGCATTCTTGAGAGAAAGGGGCTGCATTTCAATTTTATATATCAACTAGCTTTTGCAGCACGCGCTTCGCGCGAGTCTGCTAAAAGCTAGGCCTGCGGCGCTGGCCGCTCCCGGGCTTCGCCCTCCCGCGGCGCTCGGCCTTCGGCCTCGCATACGCAGCTCGGCCTGCGGCCTCGCGGGTGTGACACGGGGGTGTTTGACCGTCCGCAATGGGGGCCTAGTGCTTTTTTTGTACGGCGCTAGAGTTTTTCAACTGTGGCCTAAGGAGCCTTTCCGCTCCGGGCTCCGCCCTGCGCGGCGCAGCTCGGCCTGCGGCCTCGCGTCTAGGGTGACTTGTGTTGCACTTTAATAAAATGGCCAGAGTGTTCGACGGAAGCCGCTTCGAGCTTCGCTCTACGCGGGCGCTCGGCCTACGGCCTCGCATTCGAAGCTCGGCCTTCGGCCTCGCGAAAGTTACACAGAACATAGCCGCTTCGGGCTTCGCCCTACGCAGCGCTCGACCTGTGGTCTCGCATCGCAGCTCGGCCTACGGCCTCGCGTAGGTTACTTGATCAATTGTCTCGTCTATATCGGCCCAAAATGTTCGATGGAAGCCGCTTCGAGCTTCGCTCTACGCGGGCGCTCGGCCTTTGGCCTCGCATTCGAAGCTCGGCCTTCGGCCTCGCGAAAGTTACACAGGATGTAGCCGCTTCGGGCTTCGCCCTACGCGGCGCTCGACCTATGGTCTCGCAACGCAGCTCGGCCTCCGGCCTCGCAATGTTACCATTTCCAAGTTTTAATAGCACTCAATACGGTACTATATTCATATGCAACAATTTCTCCATACATTTTCTTACTAAGGTCAATTTCAGTACAAAATGTATGGGGAACCAAGTACTCCATAGAAAATTGATTTTCCAATTTTTCCTAAAATTTCGTACTTACTCGCTTTTTTTTGGGTCGATCGACCACGGATGGACTTTTTTGACAGGACCTCATACTTATTTTTTTAAAATTCGAGCATTTTCTGTCGGGCCCAAAATCTCCGAAATTACCCCGAAAATCGGGTAAATTTTTGAACCATTGCTAGGGCATCATAAAAACCTCCAATAAAGCTCCGAGCATATTTTCCCTACGACCCCTCCTTCTACCCCGAAATTTAGGGAATACATTTTGAATTCTGCAGATTTTTTAAAATGGCCGCCAGCGCATCCGCCATTTTGTTTATCGAAAAGTCTATAATATAACGTCTCATCTAGGTTATATACTGCATCAAACCTCATTTTTACATTTTTCAAATTTTATATCCTGCGGCCTACAGGACTTCTGGAAGGTGACCATGATTTTTGCACATTTGTCCCAACAGCTCCCGGTGTTGCCAGGTCACAGAGATAAAAATAGTCAAATGTCATTTCGATGGGGATGTTTCATAGGCACATGGGAATGGTTTGCGCGAAATGTCATTATTTCTATTTTCGACCTTCGCCGGGACCTGAGTCAAAAACTACCAAAAATAGTAGAATTTTTATTTCACCTGGCAACACACACAACCAAAACTCATAATCGCCTGGTACATTGCGACTCGCTCAGATGTCGCCATATACATGAAAATTAGGATTTAACGTTTTAAAAAATGCAACAATTTTACAAAATGGCCGCCAGCGCGTCGGCCATCTTGTTTAACAAACAGTCTATAGTTTTCCTGTAATCTAGGCTATATTTGACATCGAACCTCAGTTTAATTTTTTTTCTCGCTCTTACCCAATCGCCATATTATTTTTTGGAAAATGACCAAGTCACAAAATATATATTTCACTCTGGCACCCAGTGTGGCCAGGTGATTGGGCTAAAATTAGTAAAATATCATTCGACCATAAGGTTGCCATAATAACGTGGTAGACATTTAGACCAAATGTCAAAAAAATTTTTTTTCGTTTTTTGGGCATCTGTCAAAAACTACCAAAAATGGTAGAAATTTTATTTCGCCTGTCAATACACATCAACCAAACATGCCACCGCTCCATACATTGCGACTCGCTCAAATGTTGCCATGTGCCTAAAAAACGGTTTTGAAAATCGTGAAAAATTCAAAATGGCCGAAAGAGGGTCGGCCATCTTGGATTTTGGATCGTCCGTATTTTTCCCGTATTTTAGGTTATATAACGCACCGAACCTAATTTTTATTTTTTTTCTCGCTCCCACCCAGTCTTCAAAAGAACTTTTGGAAAAAACCATGTCGAAAAAATGGTTTTCCCCGCCATTTCCAGGGTTGCCAGGATTTTTCCAAAAAACTACCTTTTTGTCACTTCGGACTTCCATAGCCACCCCATTGCATATTTATTTTTTTTCTAGAAGGGTAATTTTTTTTTCTACCATTCGGGGCCATGGGGCAAAAACTACCATGAATTTGGTAGAATTAATTTCTCAAAACAATAGACAGATAACTAACCTACCACTACTCCATACAAATCGATTCGACATGGTGTTGCCATCCCCCTTAAAATCGACTTTGAAAATGGCAAAATTTTTGGTCCCTACAAAACTGCCGCCAGCGCCGTCTCTATGGCCAAACTCTATAATCTATGACAGACATTCAAAAGAAGGCTATACTGCCGACAGAGTTCAAAAAAAATTCTTCAATTATCTGTGGAAACCTCTTCACCACGACCCCGCAAAAACAGCTCTAAATCGAATTTTCGATCCAAGATGGCGGCGCGGACATCTTGTTTTTTTGACATTTTACTTTTTCACAATAATACATAGCAATGGGAGTTTCAAAAAAAGTTAAAACCGCCCGGCCATTCCATAGACAAGAAAAAAGTTGATTCCCCAAAAACAGCCGCCATCTTGGATTTTCGGAAAAAAAAATAAAAAAACCTGCTTTGATTAAAAAATAACCCACCCCGTTAGAACACGCCAAAGCGGTAGAAAAACGAGAACCCCCCCAAAAAAACCCCCGATGAGTGAGTCAGTCAGTGAGTGGTAATTTAGCTTTATATAATATAGATATAGACTAGCTTTTGCAGCACGCGCTTCGCGCGAGTCTGCTAAAAGCTAGGCCTGCGGCGCTGGCCGCTCCCGGGCTTCGCCCTCCCGCGGCGCTCGGCCTTCGGCCTCGCATACGCAGCTCGGCCTGCGGCCTCGCGGGTGTGACTTTTGGTGTTTGACCGTCCGCAATGGGTGCCTAGTGCTTTTTTTGTACGGCGCAAGAGTTTCTCAACTGTGGCCTAAGGAGCCTTTCCGCTCCGGGCTCCGCCCTGCGCGGCGCAGCTCGGCCTGCGGCCTCGCGCCTAGGGTGACTTGGATTGCACTTAAATAAAATGGCCAAAGTGTTCGACGGAAGCCGCTTCGAGCTTCGCTCTACGCGGGCGCTCGGCCTACGGCCTCGCATTCGAAGCTCGGCCTTCGGCCTCGCGAAAGTTACACAGAACATAGCCGCTTCGGGCTTCGCCCTACGCGGCGCTCGACCTGTGGTCTCGCATCGCAGCTCGGCCTACGGCCTCGCGTGGGTTACTTGATCATTTGTCTCGTCTATATCGGTCGAAAGTGTTCGATGGCAGCCGCTTCGAGCTTCGCTCTACGCGGGCGCTCGGCCTTTGGCCTCGCATTCGAAGCTCGGCCTTCGGCCTCGCGAAAGTTACACAGAATATAGCCGCTTCGGGCTTCGCCCTACGCGGCGCTCGACCTACGGTCTCGCAACGCAGCTCGGCCTCCGGCCTCGCAAAGTTACCATTTCCAAGTATTTACAGCATTACATTAATATGCAACAATTTCCCCATACATTTTCTTACTAAGCTCAATTTCAGTACAAAATGTATGGGGAACCAAGTACTCCATAGAAAATTGATTTTCCAATTTTTCCTAAAATTTCGTACTTACTCGCTTTTGGGTCAATCGTCCACAGATAGACATTTTTGACAGGACCTCATACTTATTTTTTTTAAATTCGAGCATTTTCTGTCGGGCCCAAAATCTCCAAAATTACCCCAAAAATCGGGTAAATTTTTGAACCATCACTGGGGCATCATGAAAACCTCCAATAAAGCTCCGAGCATATTTTCCCTACGACCCCTCCTTCTACCCCGAAAGTTAATAAATACATTTTGAATTCTGCAGATTTTTTATAATGGCCGCCAGCGCATCCGCCATTTTGTTTATCGAAAAGTCTATAATATAACGTCTCATCTAGGTTATATACTGCATCAAACCTCATTTTTACATTTTTCAAATTTTATATCCTGCGGCCTACAGGACTTCTGGAAGGTGACCATGATTTTTGCACATTTGTCCCAACAGCTCCCGGTGTTGCCAGGTCACAGAGATAAAAATAGTCAAATGTCATTTCAATGGGAATGTTTCATAGGCACATGGGAATGATTTGCGCGAAATGTCATTATTTCTATTTTCGACCTTCGCCGGGACCTGAGTCAAAAACTACCAAAAATAGTAGAATTTTTATTTCACCTGGCAACACACACAAGTCAAACTCACAATCACCTAGTACATTGCGACTCGCTCAGATGTCGCCATATACATGAAAATTAGGATTTAACGTTTTCAAAAACGCAGCAATTTTACAAAATGGCCGCCAGCGGGTCAGCCATCTTGTTAATCAAACAGTCTATAGTTTTCCTGTATTCTGGACTATATTTGACATCGAACCTCATTTTCATTTTTTTCTCGCTCTCACCCAATCGCCATATTATTTTTTGGAAAATGACCAAGTCACAAAATATATATTTCGCTCTGGCACCCAGTGTGGCCAGGTGATTGAGCTAAAATTAGTAAAATATCATTCGGCCATAAGCTTGCCATAATAACGTGGTAGACATTTAGACCAAATGTCAAAAAATTTTTTTTTCGTTTTTTGGACATAAATCAAAAACTACTAAAAATGGTAGAAATTTTATTTCACATGGCAACACACATCAACCAAACATGCAACCACTCGATACATTGCGACTGGCTCAAATGTTGCCATGTGCCTGAAAAACGGTTTTGAAAATCGTGAAAAATTCAAAATGGCCGAAAGGGGGTCGGCCATCTTGGATTTTGGATCGGCCGTATTTTTCCCGTATTCTAGGTTATATAACGCACCGAACCTAATTTTTATTTTTTTTCTCGCTCCCACCCAGTCTTCAAAAGAACTTTTGGAAAAAACCATGTCGAAAAAATGATTTTCCCCGCCATTTCCAGGGTTGCCAGGATTTTTCTGAAAAACTACTTTTTTGTCACTTCGGATCTCCATAGCCACCCCACTGCATATTTATTTTTTTTCTACAAGGGTAATTTTTTTTTCTACCATTCGGGGCCATGGGGCAAAAACTACCATGAATTTGGTAGAATTTATTTCTCAAAACAATAGACAGATAACTAACCTACCACTGCTCTATACAAACCGATTCGACCCGGTGTTGCCATCCCCCTCAAAATCGACTTTGAAAATGACAAAATTTTTGGTCCCTACAAAACTGCCGCCAGCGGCGTCTCTATGGCCAAACTCTATAGTCTATGGATGAGGTTTGCAAGTCGACTATACTGCCGGCAGAGTTCAAAAAAAATATTTCAATTATCTGTGGAAACCTCTCCACCACGACCCCGCAAAAACACCTCTAAACCGAATTTTCGATCCAAGATGGCGGCGCGGACATCTTGTTTTTTTGACATTTTACTTTTTCAGTGTATTTTTCTTCACTACAATTCTCTAAAAAAGTAAAAACCGCCCGGCCATTCCATAGACAAGAAAAAAGTTGATTCCCCAAAAATGGCCGCCATCTTGGATTTTTGGAAAAAAAAATAGAAAAACCTGCTTTGATTAAAAAATAACACACCCCGTTGGAACATGCCAAAGGGGTAAAACAACCCGAACACCCCCAAAAAAACCCCCGATGAGTGAGTCAGTCAGTGAGTGGTAATTTAGCTTTATATAATATAGATTTTCTGGCAATTGGTAAAGACTACATTACTTGTATAAACAACATGAATTTAACATTAAGCTTATTGTCAAAACTAGGATTCATTGTGAACAAAGCCAAATCTACTTTAATTCCTAAACAGACATGCAAGTTTTTAGGTTTCATTTTTAATTCAAAAGAGAGGGCAATAAGCATCCCTGATGAAGAGAAACAATTGCATAAAATTAATTAAAGAATTAATGATTAAAGATCTTATCACAATTAGGTTCTTAGCTCATGTTGTAGGAAAGCTTGTTTTCTGTTTGTCAACACAAACAAAAGAATTGGAAAGTACTAAATTTCTTGGCCTTAATATTATATTTAATATTTTTTAAATATAATATTACATAATGATAATTATGAAGCAAAAACCACAATAAATAAACAGTGCAAATATGATCTGAAATGGTGGTCTGATCACATTCTTAAGGCTGGTAATACTATCAGAAAGAATAATTACATATTAGAGATATATCGCCATCTCTGAGGTCCCGGGTTCGATCCCCGGTCAGGTCAATATGGGTCAATAACTCTTCTATATTGTCTCGGGTCTGAGTGATGTGGTACCGTTGTTATTTCTGATTTCTATAACACAAGTGCTTAAGCTACTTACATAGGATCAGAGCAATGTATCCAATATTATTATATTAATATTATTTAGTGATGCCTCTAAAACAGACTGGGGAGCGTCATGTGGTACAGCCCAAACAGGGGGAGCTTGGACAAGAGAGGAGTCTAATCTTCATATTAATTCTTCAGAGTTAAAAGTTGCCATCTTTGGATAGAAATCATTTGCCTCCAAATAAAATAATTGTGATATTTTTCCTTAGGATTGATAATGTTACTGTGATGTCGTATATAAATAGACGAGAAGGTATTTAACACCAACACTTGCACAATCTTGCAAAACAAATATGGCAATGGTGCGAAACTAGAAATGTATAATATATATTTGCTACCTACATAAATACCAAAATGAATGTTATCGCAGACTTTGAGTCATGTAAACAACCATTCCTCAAAGCATTGTGTAATTGTACACACAAATACAAATATATTTATTTATATCATTAAGAAAACCATATAAAGAAATTTCTACCAGCACAATCAGCCGTTGGATCAAAAGATGTCTGACAGAAAGTGGTGTAAACACTTCCACAATTTCTACTCACAGTACTTGTCATGCTACGACATCTGCTGCATTCAGCAGAGGTGTGAGCATTGATGAGATTAGAAGAACGGCTGGTTGGTCCGGAGAGTCCACAGTATTTGGAAAATTCTACGATTCACCTATTGTAGATAATAATGTTATTGCAGAAACTGTTTTTAGAAATCAGTGAGGATGGCAATATCTAGTATTAGTAAAGACTGATTATTATTAATGTTTCAATGAAAAATCAGAATAAATGCTAATCATTTATTGCTTGGTGTTTGTTTAATTTTACAACTTTTCTTTGAACATCTACAACAACACATAATTACAAGACAACAACTTCACATAATTACAGTCGAACTTCACGTACAGGTAAGTTCGTTTGACTATTAATTATTGTCTATTTATTTTTATTTATTAAAATACATTGTCGCCCGACCGAACACCGGCAGACCCGTGTCGGGTGGCAGGGTCGCCATATACGGTGGGTGTTCGGGTGATTAAAGGAAAGATGTCGGTGCGCGAGTAAATGATATTTATTTCTGACTACAATAAAGGATTACATGTGTTTAAATATTGCTATGCTTACTTAATACATAGATAGGTTTAATACACACACTACAGTCGGCACCGCGGCACGCGGATGTACATATATGTATATATATATATATATATATATATATATATATATATATATATATATATATATATATATATATATATATATATATATATATATATATATATATATATATATATATATATATATATATATATATATACATATATGTACATCATACCACAATATTAACACTAACGTTCATAAGGCAATCGGATTAACATCAGTCTGTGCCTACGTAATAGTATTTTGTTCTTCAAATAAATCGCTCTTCCGTGCGGCGGTGTCCAGAATGCAAATAGCCTTAATGATCGCCAACCTTCGAAAGGAGACGGCACCATAAGAAGAAGATCCCTATGAAGGAATGACTACATTTATGAAGTGTAATTTCATGTTTTATTGAGTTAGTCTCGAAGTTTATATAGTATACAATACAATAGTTCAACATTGGTTTCTGTTTTAAATTATTGTATTGAAAAAAAAAAACTTAAATATTAACTAACATACGCCGCGGCGCCGTTCCGGCACCAACGATACTAACAAATATTCTTGTATTTCTCAAACAAATGAATTGTAAATTCTTTTGAGTAAATATATATCTTAAACCGTAAGTCTGAGTTTTGGGACGGCAAGCTTTTGTTTATTTTTTGTATTAAATCCATGGGTATCTGATTTTTTTAAAATGGGCTTATAGTTTTTTCGTACATATAAAATACAGTCGAAAATGTACTGAGACGCTATTGTTAAGATATTGATTTCTTTAAAAAATTCCCTCAGTGAGTCACGTGGTCTAAGGTCGTAAATAAAGCATATGGCTCTTTTCTGCAGTACAAAAATTGTCTGGATATCTGCTGCAGAGCCCCACAACAATAGACCATATGACATAACACTATGGAAATAGTTAAAATAAACTAATCTTGCCGTGTCTACATCAGTTAGGTTCCTTATTTTCCTTACAGGATATGCAGCCGAACTAAGTCTTCCTGCCAGGGCAACGATATGAGGATTCCATTGCAGTTTGGAATCTAAAGTAATTCCTAGGAATTTTGTTGAATTTACCATCTCGATTACTTCATTGTTAACGCGAATACATGCATTTATTTGTTTGACGTTAGGCATTGTAAATTATAGAGCCACCCAGTGCCGGTGCCGCCAGCGCACCTGCGTCCAATGATAAATACATCGTCACCTGTCTTAAGGTCGCAACATCAGAAGCACAACATAGACTTGAAAGGCCGAATGTAGAGCTCACCACATTCCAGGGGACCGGTGCAGGGCGCGAGGCGGAGGCGATGGCGGCGGCGTGGCAGACAGCGGCGGAGCACAGCAGCAGCGCGCAGAGCTCGCGCGAGGCGGACTTGACGACGGGCATGCCGCGGTGCCGACTGTAGTGTGTGTATTAAACCTATCTATGTATTAAGTAAGCATAGCAAAATTTAAACACATGTAATCCTTTATTGTAGTCAGAAATAAATATCATTTACTCGCGCACCGACATCTTTCCTTTAATCACCCGAACACCCACCGTATATGGCGACCCTGCCACCCGACACGGGTCTGCCGGTGTTCGGTCGGGCGACAATGTATTTTAATAAATAAAAATAAATAGACAATAATTAATAGTCAAACGAACTTACCTGTACGTGAAGTTCGACTGTAATTATGTGAAGTTGTTGTCTTGTAATTATGTGTTGTTGTAGATGTTCAAAGAAAAGTTGTAAAATTAAACAAACACCAAGCAATAAATGATTAGCATTTATTCTGATTTTTCATTGAAACATTAATAATAATCAGTCTTTACTAATACTAGATATTGCCATCCTCACTGATTTCTAAAAACAGTTTCTGCAATAACATTATTATCTACAATAGGTGAATCGTAGAATTTTCCAAATACTGTGGACTCTCCGGACCAACCAGCCGTTCTTCTAATCTCATCAATGCTCACACCTCTGCTGAATGCAGCAGATGTCGTAGCATGACAAGTACTGTGAGTAGAAATTGTGGAAGTGTTTACACCACTTTCTGTCAGACATCTTTTGATCCAACGGCTGATTGTGCTGGTAGAAATTTCTTTATATGGTTTTCTTAATGATATAAATAAATATATTTGTATTTGTGTGTACAATTACACAATGCTTTGAGGAATGGTTGTTTACATGACTCAAAGTCTGCGATAACATTCATTTTGGTATTTGTGTAGGTAGCAAATATATATTATACATTTCTAGTTTCGCACCATTGCCATATTTGTTTTGCAAGATTGTGCAAGTGTTGGTGTTAAATACCTTCTCGTCTATTTATATACGACATCACAGTAACATTATCAATCCTAAGGAAAAATATCACAATTATTTTATTTGGAGGCAAATGATTTCTATCCAAAGATGGCAACTTTTAACTCTGAAGAATTAATATGAAGATTAGACTCCTCTCTTGTCCAAGCTCCCCCTGTTTGGGCTGTACCACATGACGCTCCCCAGTCTGTTTTAGAGGCATCACTAAATAATATTAATATAATAATATTGGATACATTGCTCTGATCCTATGTAAGTAGCTTAAGCACTTGTGTTATAGAAATCAGAAATAACAACGGTACCACATCACTCAGACCCGAGACAATATAGAAGAGTTATTGACCCATATTGACCTGACCGGGGATCGAACCCGGGACCTCAGAGATGGCGATATATCTCTAATATGTAATTATTCTTTCTGATAGTATTACCAGCCTTAAGAATGTGATCAGACCACCATTTCAGATCATATTTGCACTGTTTATTTATTGTGGTTTTTGCTTCATAATTATCATTATGTAATATTATATTTAAAAAATATTAAATATAATATTAAGGCCAAGAAATTTAGTACTTTCCAATTCTTTTGTTTGTGTTGACAAACAGAAAACAAGCTTTCCTACAACATGAGCTAAGAACCTAATTGTGATAAGATCTTTAATCATTAATTCTTTAATTAATTTTATGCAATTGTTTCTCTTCATCAGGGATGCTTATTGCCCTCTCTTTTGAATTAAAAATGAAACCTAAAAACTTGCATGTCTGTTTAGGAATTAAAGTAGATTTGGCTTTGTTCACAATGAATCCTAGTTTTGACAATAAGCTTAATGTTAAATTCATGTTGTTTATACAAGTAATGTAGTCTTTACCAATTGCCAGAAAATCTATATTATATAAAGCTAAATTACCACTGACTCACTGACTCACTCATCGGGGGTTTTTTTGGGGGGTTTCCCGTTTTCCTACCTCTTTGGGGTGTTCCTAAGAGTTGTTTTATTTTTTAATCAAAGCAGGTTTTTCGTTTTTTTTTTCCGAAAATCCAAGATGGCGGCCGTTTTTGGGGAATCAACTTTTTTCTTGTCTATGAAATGGCCGGGCGGTTTTTACTTTTTTAGACAATTGTAGTGAAGAAAAGTACACTGAAAAAGTAAAATGTCAAAAAAACAAGATGTCCGCGCCGCCATCTTGGATCGAAAATCCGATTTAGAGGTGTTTTCGCGGGGTCGTGGTGGAGAGGTTTCCACAGATAATTAAAATTTTTTTTTTGAACTCTGCCGGCAGTATAGTCAACTTGCAAACCTCATCCATAGATAATAGAGTTTGGCCATAGAGGCGGCGCTGGCGGCAGTTTTGTAGGGACCAAAAATGTTGCCATTTTCAAAGTAGATTTTGAGGGGGATGGCAACACCATGTCGAATCGGTTTGTATGGAGCAGTGGTAGGTTAGTTATTTGTCTATTGTTTTGAGAAATAAATTCTACCAAATTCATGGTAGTTTTTGCCCCATGGCCCCGAATGGTAGAAAAAAAAATTACCCTTGTAGAAAAAAAATAAATATGCAGTGGGGTGGCTATGGAAGTCCGAAGTGACAAAAATGTAGTTTTTCGGAAAAATCCTGGCAACCCTGGAAATGGCGGGGAAAAACATTTTTTCGACATGTTTTTTTCCAAAAGTTCTTTTGAAGACTGGGTGGGAGCGAGAAAAAAAATAAAAATAAGGTTTGGTGCGGTATATAACCTAGAATATAGGAAAACTATAGACTTTTCGATTTACAAAATGGCGGACCCCCTTTCGGCCATTTTGAATTTTTTACGATTTTCAAAACCGTTTTTCAGGCACATGGCAACATTTGAGCAAGTCGCAATGTATAGAGCGGTTGCATGTTTAGTTCATATGTGTTGCTAGGTACAATAAAATTTCTACCATTTTTGGTAGTTTTTGACTTTTGCCCAAAAAACGAAAAAAAAAATTTTTGACATTTGGTCTAAATGTCTACCACGTTATTATGGCAAGCTTATGGCCGAATGATATTTTACTAATTTTAGCTCAATCACCTGGCCACACTGGGTGCCAGAGCGAAATATATATTTTGCGACTTGGTCATTTTCCAAAAAATAATATGGCGATTGGGTGAGAGCGAGAAAAAAAGTGAAAATGAGGTTCAATGTCAAATATAGTCCAAATTATAGGAAAAATACGAACGCTCTAAAATACAAGATGGCCGACCCGCTGGCGGCCATTTTGTGAAAATTATGTGTTTTCGAAAACGTTAAATCCTAATTTGCATGTATATGGCGACATCAGAGCGAGTCGCAATGTACCAAGGGATTATGAGTTTTGGTTGTGTGTGTTGCCAGGTGAAATAAAAATTCTACTATTTTTGGTAGTTTTTGACTCAGGTCCCGGCGAAAGTCGAAAATAGAAATAATGACATTTCGCGCAAACCATTACCATGTGCCTATGAAACATCCCCATTAAAATGACATTTGACTATTTTTATCTCTGTGACCTGGCAACACCGGGAGCTGTTGGGACAAATGTGCAAAAATCATGGTCACCTTCCAGAAGTCCTGTAGGCCGCAGGATATAAAATTTGAAAAATGTAAAAATGAGGTTTGATGCAGTATATAACCTAGATGAGATGTTATATTATAGACTTTTCGATAAACAAAATGGCGGATGCGCTGGCGGCCATTTTAAAAAATCTGCAGAATTCAAAATGTATTCCCTAAATTTCGGGGTAGGAGGAGGGGTCGTAGGGAAAATATGCTCGGAGCTTTATTGGAGGTTTTTATGATGCCCCAGCAATGGTTCAAAAATTTACCCGATTTTCGGGGTAATTTCGGAGATTTTGGGCCCGACAGAAAATGCTCGAATTTAAAAAAAATAAGTATAAGGTCCTGTCAAAAATGTCCATCCGTGGTCGATTGACCCAAAAAAAAGCGAGTAAGTACGAAATTTTAGGAAAAATTGGGAAATCAAATTTCTATGGAGTACTTGGTTCCCCATACATTTTGTACTGAAATTGACCTTAGTAAGAAAATGTATGGGGAAATTGTTGCATATTAATGTAATGCTGTTAATACTTGGAAATGGTAACTTTGCGAGGCCGGAGGCCGAGCTGCGTTGCGAGACCGTAGGTCGAGCGCCGCGTAGGGCGAAGCCCGAAGCGGCTATATTCTGTGTAACTTTCGCGAGGCCGAAGGCCGAGCTTCGAATGCGAGGCCAAAGGCCGAGCGCCCGCGTAGAGCGAAGCTCGAAGCGGCTGCCATCGAACACTTTGGGCCGATATAGATGAGACAATTGATCATGAAACCTACGCGAGGCCGTAGGCCGAGCTGCGATGCGAGACCATAGGTCGAGCGCCGCGTAGGGCGAAGCCCGAAGCGGCCATGTTCTGTGTAACTTTCGCGAGGCCGCAGGCCGAGCGCCCGCGTAGAGCGAAGCTCGAAGCGGCTTCCGTCAAACACTTTGGCCATTTTATTTAAGTGCAACACAAGTCACCCTAGGCGCGAGGCCGCAGGCCGAGCTGCGCCGCGCAGGGCGGAGCCCGGAGCGGAAAGGCTCCTTAGGCCACAGTTGAATAACTCTAGCGCCGTACAAAAAAAGCACTAGGCCCCCATTGCGGACGGTTAAACACCAAAAGTCACACCCGCGAGGCCGCAGGCCGAGCTGCGTATGCGAGGCCGAAGGCCGAGCGCCGCGGGAGGGCGAAGCCCGGGAGCGGCCAGCGCCGCAGGCCTAGCTTTTAGCAGACTCGCGCGAAGCGCGTGCTGCAAAAGCTAGTCTATATTATATAAAGCTAAATTACCACTGACTCACTGACTCACTCATCGGGGGTTTTTTTGGGGGGGTTCTCGTTTTTCTACCGCTTTGGCATGTTCTAACGGGGTGGGTTATTTTTTAATCAAAGCAGGTTTTTCGTTTTTTTTTTCCGAAAATCCAAGATGGCGGCCACTTTAGGGGAACCAACTTTTTTCTTGTCTATGGAATGGCCAGGCGGTTTTTACTTTTTTAGAGAATAGTGTTGAAGTGAAGTAGACTGAAAAAGTAAAATGTCAAAAAAACAAGATGTCTGCGCCGCCATCTTGGATCGAAAATCCGATTTAGAGGTGTTTTTGCGGGGCAGTGGTGGAGAGGTTTCCACAGATAATTAAAAAATTTTTTTTGAACTCTGCCGGCAGTATAGTCAACTTGCAAACCTCATCCATAGATAATAGAGTTTGGCCATAGAGACGCCGCTGGCGGCAGTTTTGTGGGGACCAAAAATTTTGTCATTTTCAAAGTCGATTTTGAGGGGGATGGCAACACCGGGTCGAATCGGTTTGTATAAGGCAGTGGTAGGTTAGTTATCTGTCTATTGTTTTGAGAAATAAATTCTACCAAATTCATGGTAGTTTTTGCCCCATGGCCCCGAACAGTAGAAAAAAAATTTACGCTTGTAGAAAAAAAATAAATATGCTGTAGGGTGGCCATGGAGGTCCGAAGTGACAAAAAGGTAGTTTTTTGAAAAAATCCTGGTAACCCTGGAAATGGCGGGGAAAAATATTTTTTCGACATGGTTTTTTCCAAAAGTTCTTTTGAAGACTGGGTGGGAGCGAGAAAAAAAATAAAAATAAGGTTCGGTGCGGTATATAACCAAGAATATAGGAAAACTATAGACTTTTCGATTAACAAAATGGCGGACCCCCTTTCGGCCATTTTGAATTTTTCACGATTTTCAAAACCGTTTTTCAGGCACATGGCAACATTTGAGCGAGTCGCAATTTATGGAGCGGTTGCATGTCTGCTAAATGTGTGTTGCCAGGTGAAATAAAATTTCTACCATTTTTGGTAGTTTTTGACTTTTGCCCAAAAAACGAAAAAAAAAATTTTTGACATTTGGTCTAAATGTCTACCACGTTATTATGGCAAGCTTATGGCCGAATGATATTTTACTAATTTTAGCCCAATCACCTGGCCACACTGGGTGCCAGAGCGAAATATATATTTTGTGACTTGGTCATTTTCCAAAAAATAATATGGCGATTGGGTGAGAGCGAGAAAAAAAATGAAAATGAGGTTCAATGTCAAATATAGTCCAAATTATAGGAAAAATACGAACGCTCAAAAATACAAGATGGCCGACCCGCTGGCGGCCATTTTGTGAAAATTATGTGTTTTCGAAAACGTTAAATCCTTAATTTCATGTATATGGCGACATCTGAGCGAGTCACAATGTACTAAGCGGTTATGTATTTTGTTATTGTGTGTTGCCAGGTGAAATAAAAATTCTACTATTTTTGGTAGTTTTTGACTCAGGTCCCGGCGAAGGTCGAAAATAGAAATAATGACATTTCGCGCAAACCATTTCCATGTGCCTATGAAACATCCCCATTGAAATGACATTTGACTATTTTTATCTCTGTGACTTGGCAACACCGGGAGCTGTTGGGACAAATGTGCAAAAATCATGGTCACCTTCCAGAAGTCCTGTAGGCCGCAGGATATAAAATTAGAAAAATGTAAAAATGAGGTTTGATGCAGTATATAACCTAGATGAGATGTTATATAATAAACTTTTCGATAAACAAAATGGCGGATGCGCTGGCGGCCATTATAAAAAATCTGCAGAAATCCAAATGTATTTATTAAATTTCGGGGTAGAAGGAGGGGTCGTAGGGAAAATATGCTCGGAGCTTTATTGGAGGTTTTTATGATGCCCCAGCAATGGTTCAAAAATTTACCCGATTTTCGGGGTAATTTCGGAGATTTTGGGCCCGACAGAAAATGCTCGAATTTAAAAAAAATAAGTATGAGGTCCTGTCAAAAATGTCTATCTGTGGTCGATCGACCCAAAAAAAAGCGAGTAAATACGAAATTTTAGGAAAAATTGGAAAATCAAATTTCTATGGAGTACTTGGTTCCCCATACATTTTGTACTGAAATTGAGCTTAGTAAGAAAATGTATGGAAAAATTCTTGCATATTAATGTAATGCTGTTTATACTTGGAAACGGTAACTTTGCGAGGCCGGAGGCCGAGCTGCGTTGCGAGACCGTAGGTCGAGCGCCGCGTAGGGCGAAGCCCGTAGCGGCTATATCCTGTGTAACTTTCGCGAGGCCAAAGGCCGAGCGCCCGCGTAGAGCGAAGCTCGAAGCGGCTTCCATCGAACATTTTGGGCCGATATAGACGAGACAATTGATTAAGTAACCTACGCGAGGCCGTAGGCCGAGCTGCGATGCGAGACCACAGGTCGAGCGCCGCGTAGGGCGAAGCCCGAAGCGGCTACATTCTGTGTAACTTTCGCGAGGCCGAAGGCCGAGCTTCGAATGCGAGGCCAAAGGCCGAGCGCCCGCGTAGAGCGAAGCTCGAAGCGGCTGCCATCGAACACTTTGGGCCGATATAGACGAGACAATTGATCGAGTAACCTACGCGAGGCCGTAGGCCGAGCTGCGATGCGAGACCATAGGTCGAGCGCCGCGTAGGGCGAAGCCCGAAGCGGCTATGTTCTGTGTAACTTTCGCGAGGCCAAAGGCCGAGCTTCGAATGCGAGGCCGTAGGCCGAGCGCCCGCGTAGAGCGAAGCTCGAAGCGGCTTCCGTCGAACACTTTGGCCATTTTATTAAAGTGCAATCCAAGTCACCCTAGGCGCGAGGCCGCAGGCCGAGCTGCGCCGCGCAGGGCGGAGCCCGGAGCGGAAAGGCTCCTTAGGCCACAGTTGCAAAACTCTAGCGCCGTACAAAAAAAGCACTAGGCCCCCATTGCGGACGGTCAAACACCAAAAGTCACACCCGCGAGGCCGCAGGCCGAGCTGCGTATGCGAGGCCGAAGGCCGAGCGCCGCGGGAGGGCGAAGCCCGGGAGCGGCCAGCGCCGCAGGCCTAGCTTTTAGCAGACTCGCGCGAAGCGCGTGCTGCAAAAGCTAGTCTATATTATATAAAGCTAAATTACCACTCACTGACTGACTCACTCATCGGGGGTGTTTTTGGGGGTGTTCGAGTTGTTTTACCTCTTTGGTGTGTTCTGACGGGGTGGGTTATTTTTCAATCAAAGCAGGTTTTTTTATTTTTTTTTCCCAAAATCCAAGATGGCGGCCGATTTTGCTGAATTGAAATAAAAAAAATGTATAGAGTGCCCAGGCGGTTTCTACTTTTTTAGAGAATTGTAGTGAAGAAAAGTACATTAAAAAAGTAAAATGTCAAAAAAACAAGATGTCCGCGCCGCCATCTTGGATTGAAAATTCGATTTAGAGGTGTTTTTGCGGGGTCGTGGTGGAGAGGTTTCTATAGATAATTAAAAATTTTTTTTTTAACTCTGCCGGCAGTATAGTCAACTTGCAAACCTCATACATAGATAATAGAGTTTGGCCATAGAGACGGCGCTGGCGGCAGTTTTGTAGGGAGCAAAAAATTTGTCATTTTCAAAGTCGTTTTTGAGGGGGATGGCAACACCATGTCGAATCGGTTTGTATGGAGCGGTGGTAGGTTAGTTATTCGTCTATTGTTTTGAGAAATAAATTCTACCAAATTCATGGTAGTTTTTACCCCATGGCCCCAAATGGTAGGAAAAAAAAATAACCTTGTAGAAAAAAAATAAATACGCTGTGGGGTGGCCATGGAGGTCTTAAGTGACAAAAAGGTATTTTTTCGGAAAAATCCTGGCAACCCTGGAAATGGCGGGGAAAAACATTTTTTCGACATGGTCATTTTCCAAAAGCTCTAGGGGCGACTGGGTGGGAGCGAGAAAAAAAATTAAAATTAGGTCTGATGCAATATATAACTTAGAATACAGGAAAAATACGGCCGTTCGAAAATCCAAGATGGCGGACCCCCTTTCAGCCATTTTGAATTTTTCACGATTTTCAAAACGGTTTTTTTGGCACTTGGCAACATTTGAGCGAGTCGCAATGTATGGAGCGGTTGCATGTTTGGTTCATATGTGTTGCCAGGTCAAATAAAATTTCTACCATTTTTGGTAGTTTTTGACTCGTGCCCAAAAAACGAAAAAAAATTTTTTTGACATTTGGTTGAAACGTCTACCCCTTAATTGTGTATAGCCCATAGCCGAATGATATTTTGTGGCTTTTGGTCAGATCACCTGGCAACACTGGGAGCTACGGTGAAAAATATTTTTTCGACATGGTCATTTTCCAAAAGTTCTGAGGACG
Source organism: Glyphodes pyloalis (assembly GCA_037074685.1). Lineage (NCBI taxonomy): Eukaryota > Metazoa > Arthropoda > Insecta > Lepidoptera > Crambidae > Glyphodes > Glyphodes pyloalis. Next base: position 45,984 of record JAYKKO010000049.1, read on the forward strand.
ACTGGGTGGGAGCAAGAAAAAAAATAAAAATGAGGTTCGCTGTCAAATATAGTCTAGATTATGGGAAAACTATAGACTTTTTGATTAACAAGATGGCCGACGCGCTGGTGGCCATTTTGTGATTTTTTCGTGTTTTTGAAAACTTAAAATTCAAATTTCGGTTATTTTTTTTTATTTGAGCGACTCGCAATGTACTAGGCGGTTATGTGTTTTGCTATTGTGTGTTGCTAATTGAAAAAATATTTCTACCATTTTTGGTAGTTTTTGGCTCAGGTCCCGAAAAGGTCGAGAATAGAAATAATGACATTTCGCGCAAATCATTCCCATGTGCCTATGAGGCATATTAGTAGTAATGACATTTGACTATTTTTATTTTCTTAATTGGGCAACACCGAGAGCTGTTGAGGAAAATGTGAAAAAAACATGGTCACCTACCGGAGGCTCTGTGGGCCACAGGATATAAAATTCGAAAAAAATAAAAATGAGGTTTGATGCCGTATATAACCTAGATTACAGGAAAACTATAGGCTTTTCGATAAAAAAAATGGCGGATGCGCTGGCGGCCATGATGTAAAAATCTGCAGGATTCAAAATGTATTCATCAACTTTCGGGGTAGAAGGAGGGGCTGTAGGGAAAAAATGCTCGGAGCTTTATTAGAGGTCTACATGATGCCCCTGTGATGGTTCAAAAATTTACCCGATTTTTGGGGTAATTTCGGAGATTTTGGGCCCGACAGAAATTGCTCGAATTTAAAAAAAAAAGTATGAGGTCCTGTCAAAAATGTCTATCCGTGGCCTATTGACCCAAAAAAAAAGCGAGTAAGTACGAAATTTTAGGAAAAATTGGAAAACCAATTTACTATGGAGTACTTGGTTCCCCATACATTTTGTACTGAAATCGACCGTAGGAAGAAAATGTATGGGGAAATTGTTGCATAGTAATATAGTACCGTATTGAGTGCTATTAAAACTCGGAACTGGTAACTTTGCGAGGCCGGAGGCCGAGCTGCGTTGCGAGACCATAGGTCGAGCGCCGCGTAGGGCGAAGCCCGCAGCGGCTATATTCTGTGTAACTTTCGCGAGGCCGAAGGCCGAGCTTCGAATGCCAGGCCAAAGGCCGAGCGCCCGCGTAGAGCGAAGCTCGAAGCGGCTGCCATCAAACACTTTGGACCAATATAGACGAGACAATTGATCAAGTAACCTACGCGAGGCCGTAGGCCGAGCTGCGATGCGAGACCACAGGTCGAGCGCCGCGTAGGGCGAAGCCCGAAGCGGCTATATTCTGTGTAACTTTCGCGAGGCCGAAGGCCGAGCTTCGAATGCGAGGCCAAAGGCCGAGCGCCCGCGTAGAGCGAAGCTCGAAGCGGCTGCCATCAAACACTTTGGACCGATTTAGACTAGACAATTGATCAAGTAACCAACGCGAGGCCGTAGGCCGAGCTGCGATGCGAGACCTCAGGTCGAGCGCCGCGTAGGGCGAAGCCCGAAGCGGCTACATTCTGTGTAACTTTCGCGAGGCCGTAGGCCGAGCTGCGATGCGAGACCACAGGTCGAGCGCCGCGTAGGGCGAAGCCCGAAGCGGCTATGTTCTGTGTAACTTTCGCGAGGCCGAAGGCCGAGCTTCGAATGCGAGGCCGTAGGCCGAGCGCCCGCGTAGAGCGAAGCTCGAAGCGGCTTCCATCGAACACTTTGGCCATTTTATTTAAGTGCAACACAAGTCACCCTAGGCGCGAGGCCGCAGGCCGAGCTGCGCCGCGCAGGGCGGAGCCCGGAGCGGAAAGGCTCCTTAGGCCACAGTTGATAAACTCTAGCGCCGTACAAAAAAAGCACTAGGCCCCCATTGCGGACGGTCCAACACACCCGTGTCACACCCGCGAGGCCGCAGGCCAAGCTGCGTATGCGAGGCCGAAGGCCGAGCGCCGCGGGAGGGCGAAGCCCGGGAGCGGCCAGCGCCGCAGGCCTAGCTTTTAGCAGACTCGCGCGAAGCGCGTGCTGCAAAAGCTAGTCTATATTATATAAAGCTAAATTACCACTCACTCACTGACTGACTCATCGGGGGTGTTTTTGGGGGTGTTCGAGTTTTTCTACCTCTTTGGGGTGTTCTAACGGGGTGGGTTATTTTTCAATCAAAGCAGGTTTTTCCATTTTTTTTTCCCAAAATCCAAGATGGCGGCCACTTTAGGGGAACCAACTTTTTTCTTGTCTATGGAATGGCCGGGCGGTTTTTATTTTTTTAGAGAAGTGTAGTGAAGAAAAGTACACTGAAAAAGTAAAATGTCAAAAAAACAAGATGTCCGCGCCGCCATCTTGGATCGAAAATTCGATTTAGAGCTGTTTTTGCGGGGTCGTGGTGAAGAGGTTTCCACAGATAATTGAAGAATTTTTTTTGAACTCTGTCGGCAGTATAGCCTTCTTTTGAATGTCTGTCATAGATTATAGAGTTTGGCCATAGAGACGGCGCTGGCGGCAGTTTTGTAGGGACCAAAAATTTTGCCATTTTCAAAGTCGATTTTGAGGGAGATGGCAACACCGGGTCGAATCGGTTTGTATAGGGCAGTGGTAGGTTAGTTATCTGTCTATTGTTTTGAGAAATAAATTCTACCAAACTCATGGTAGTTTTTGCCCCATGGCCCCGAATGGTAGAAAAAAAATTTACCCTTGTAGAAAAAAAATAAATATGCAGTGGGGTGGCCATGGAGGTCCGAAGTGACAAAGAAGTAGTTTTTCGGAAAAATCCTGGCAACCCTGGAAATGGCGGGGAAAACCATTTTTTCGACATGGATTTTTCCAAAAGTTCTTTTGAAGACTGGGTGGGAGCGAGAAAAAAAATAAAAATTAGGTTCGGTGCGGTATATAACCTAGAATATGGGAAAACTATAGACTTTTCGATTAACAAGATGGCGGACCCCGTTTCGGCCATTTTGAATTTTTCACGATTTTCAAAACCGTTTTTCAGGCACATGGCAACACTTGAGCCAGTCGCAATGTATGGAGCGGTTGCATGTTTGGTTGATGTGTGTTGCCAGGTGAAATAAAATTTCTACCATTTTTGGTAGTTTTTGATTTATGTCCAAAAAACGAAAAAAAATTTTTTTGACATTTGGTCTAAATGTCTACCACGTTATTATGGCAAGCTTATGGCCCAATGATATTTTACTAATTTTAGCCCAATCACCTAGCCACACTGGGTGCCAGAGCGAAATATATATTTTGTGACTTGGTCATTTTCCAAAAAATAATATGGCGATTGGGTGAGAGCGAGAAAAAAAATGTAAATGAGGTTCGATGTCAAATATAGTCCAAAATATAGGAAAAATAAGAACGTTCAAAAAAACAAGATGGCTGACCCGCTGGCGGCCATTTTGTGAAAATTATGTGTTTTCAAAAACGTTAAATTCTAATTTTCATGTACATGGCAACATCGGAGCGAGTCACAATGTACTAGGTGGTTATGTATTTTGTCATTGTGTGTTGCCAGGTGAAATAAAAATTCTACTATTTTTGGTAGTTTTTGACTCAGGTCCCGGCGAAGGTCGAAAATAGAAATAATGACATTTCGCGCAAACCATTCCCATGTGCCTATGAAACATCCCCATTGAAATGACATTTGACTATTTTTATCTCTGTGACCTGGCAACACCGGGAGCTGTTGGGACAAATGTGCAAAAATCATGGTCACCTTCCAGAAGTCCTGTAGGCCGCAGGATATAAAATTTGAAAAATGTAAAAATGAGGTTTGATGCAGTATATAACCTAGATGAGATGTTATATTATAGACTTTTTGATAAACAAAATGGCGGATGCGCTGGCGGCCATTATAAAAAATCTGCAGAAATCCAAATGTATTTATTAAATTTCGGGGTAGAAGGAGGGGTCGTAGGGAAAATATGCTCGGAGCTTTATTGGAGGTTTTTATGATGCCCCAGCAATGGTTCAAAAATTTACCCGATTTTCGGGGTAATTTCGGAGATTTTGGGCCCGACAGAAAATGCTCGAATTTAAAAAAAATAAGTATGAGGTCCTGTCAAAAATGTCTATCTGTGGTCGATCGACCCAAAAAAAAGCGAGTAAATACGAAATTTTAGGAAAAATTGGAAAATCAAATTTCTATGGAGTACTTGGTTCCCCATACATTTTGTACTGAAATTGAGCTTAGTAAGAAAATGTATGGAAAAATTCTTGCATATTAATGTAATGCTGTTTATACTTGGAAACGGTAACTTTGCGAGGCCGGAGGCCGAGCTGCGTTGCGAGACCGTAGGTCGAGCGCCGCGTAGGGCGAAGCCCGTAGCGGCTATATCCTGTGTAACTTTCGCGAGGCCGAAGGCCGAGCTTCGAATGCGAGGCCAAAGGCCGAGCGCCCGCGTAGAGCGAAGCTCGAAGCGGCTTCCATCGAACATTTTGGGCCGATATAGACGAGACAATTGATTAAGTAACCTACGCGAGGCCGTAGGCCGAGCTGCGATGCGAGACCACAGGTCGAGCGCCGCGTAGGGCGAAGCCCGAAGCGGCTACATTCTGTGTAACTTTCGCGAGGCCGAAGGCCGAGCTTCGAATGCGAGGCCAAAGGCCGAGCGCCCGCGTAGAGCGAAGCTCGAAGCGGCTGCCATCGAACACTTTGGGCCGATATAGACGAGACAATTGATCGAGTAACCTACGCGAGGCCGTAGGCCGAGCTGCGATGCGAGACCATAGGTCGAGCGCCGCGTAGGGCGAAGCCCGAAGCGGCTATGTTCTGTGTAACTTTCGCGAGGCCAAAGGCCGAGCTTCGAATGCGAGGCCGTAGGCCGAGCGCCCGCGTAGAGCGAAGCTCGAAGCGGCTTCCGTCGAACACTTTGGCCATTTTATTAAAGTGCAATCCAAGTCACCCTAGGCGCGAGGCCGCAGGCCGAGCTGCGCCGCGCAGGGCGGAGCCCGGAGCGGAAAGGCTCCTTAGGCCACAGTTGCAAAACTCTAGCGCCGTACAAAAAAAGCACTAGGCCCCCATTGCGGACGGTCAAACACCAAAAGTCACACCCGCGAGGCCGCAGGCCGAGCTGCGTATGCGAGGCCGAAGGCCGAGCGCCGCGGGAGGGCGAAGCCCGGGAGCGGCCAGCGCCGCAGGCCTAGCTTTTAGCAGACTCGCGCGAAGCGCGTGCTGCAAAAGCTAGTCTATATTATATAAAGCTAAATTACCACTCACTGACTGACTCACTCATCGGGGGTTTTTTTGGGGGTGAAGGAGTTGATATACATCTCTGGGGTGTTCCAACGGGGTGGGTTATTTTTTAATCAAAGCAGGTTTTTACATTTTTTTTTCCAAAAATCCAAGATGGCGGCCGATTTTGCAATGTTGACTTTTTTTTTGTCTATGGAATGGCCGGGCGGTTTTTACTTTTTTAGAGAATTGTGGTGAAGAAAAGTACACTGAAAAAGTAAAATGTCAAAAAAACAAGATGTCCGCGCCGCCATCTTGGATCGAAAATTCGGTTTAGAGGTGTTTTTGCGGGGTCGTGGTGGAGAGGTTTCCACAGATAATTGAAAATTTTTTTTTGAACTCTGCCGGCAGTATAGTCAACTTGCAAACCTCATCCATAGACTATAGAGTTTGGCCATAGAGACGCCGCTGGCGCTGGCGGTAATATTGTGGTATGATGTACATATATGTATATATATATATATATATATATATATACAAGATTTTTCTAATGATAAAAATATGTGGAATAGTTAAAATGTCCACCTGCATCTAGATAATCTATGTTATTAATTCAAATATTTAAATGTCATTTTGTGATGTTTATAATTTATTTTAAAAGAGGATATCTGTTAAGTTTTTTGCGGCGCTTCTTCTCAACAGAATCAACGTCGAGGCGCTGGTAGGAAAAAAATAATTGACGTGCAAAATAATTTATTGTAAATCCACTTGCATAAATAAATCATTTCATTTCATTTCGAATAATTTTAACCTGATTGTGTACTGACTGGTGACTTAATAATAAAAGTTCCAGCACTGGCGATTTTTTTTTTTTTCATCTTGCCTCATATATATTTGGTGAAAAATCTTGATAGCGCGATGTAACTAGGGACAGCGCCATCTCGTGTTAGCTTTGTTAAAAAGTGAGCATCCTCTCTCTAATTGCAGTGCCCTTACAGGGTATTTAATGATCTAATTTTAAGTTAGCACCTTGTAAGCACTAAAGATGCAATAAAAATATTGAGTATTGAGTATCTATTGATAATTTAAGAAACTATTTTAATGTACTTTACCAAAATCTATGTTTTATGTATTTATGAGTATTACGTGTCCTTTTAATAAAGTTATTTTTATTTTCTCAGTCAGATCAAGAGAAATCTACTTAAACTAAATAAAAACACTATAATATTACTTAAATTTCCTACTAATATTATACTACAACTAATATGGATGTTTGGATTTTTGTAACTCTTGTTACGCAAAAACGACTTTACGGATTTGGATAAAAATTAGTAAGAAGCTAGATGACATATTAGATTAACATATAGAATACTTTTAATCCCGAAACAAACCGGGCGAAGTCGCGGGCAACAGCTAGTAACATAATAAATCTGCGAAACAGTTCCTCCATTCCAGATAATAACTATTACATAAAATAGGAGATGATATTAGAGGTATTGGTTGAGGTTCGTGGGCGCGGCGGCGTACGCGACGTGCGTGACGTGGATGGCGTTCTTCCCTTTGTACGCGGCGCTGCTGTGCGCGTGCGTGTCGCTGTCGCTGAGGCCGCGCCTCGTGTGCGCGCTGCGGCCCGAGCGGAACACGCGCTGAAGTATAGTCGAATATTTGGATTTTAATCCAAGCTCAGCACTGCTAGTTTTCAAAACAAAATTAATTAATTGCATTTTGCCTTCATCATTGAGCATGTCACTATAAAGTTCTATGCTATATATCAATTGGATAATGATGCTCTCTTGGGCTGTCATTATTGGTAGCAAAGCTAATGCAATTTTTAAATCAAAATTACTTGAAGTAGCCATGGTTTTTTAAAAATTTTGAAATTAATGCGGAATATAGCTCTTTGCCTATAGATTACAGGAAAACCTATGAGAAGTACATGGATTAAAAAAAAGGTATGTTTTGTTAAATTTACGTTTTTTTTTTAATTGTTACCTGCCTGTGCCATGTGATTATTTTCAGCCTTGTATAGTTTTTTCATGCGAGTACTTACCAGGTTCCAGAAGTATTTAATTATGTAATAACCTTTTACCATGAACACGTTTCAAAGTAAAGTAAGCTAAAGAATAAGAAGAATTAATTACTTTAAAAATCGACGTCAACAACTGTAACTTATTTACCTACATTTGATAAATAATTGTTTAGTTTATTGTGACCTATGATAAGCCCAACGTACGGAACCCTCTCCACGCGAGTCCTACTCGCACTTGACCGGTTTTAATTTTAGGGAAAAGTTTTATGTTTTTAAAAACTTTTTCACAGCCTTTTTGTTGGTTGCTACCGGCGCGGTGGAAATAAGAGGTTCTCATTGAGTTGATCCAACTAAATAAACAATTTAATTGGATCAACTAGACCGCCTATTATAAAGCTGTTAATTATTTACTAAAAATAAAGTTAGTATTTGATTTTTATTAAAAAATACAAATGTAAAATTATTACTAAACTAATAAGCTAATATATTATCTAACACTTTTCATATTTTATTGTTAACACTGTCAACTAGACATAAATGTGTCTGCTGCTACACGGTTCCTAGCAAATCACTTGGACCGAGGCTACGAACAGTTTAAAAAGTAAATGTCACTATGACAATTAAGAATCTGACAGCGAAGACAAAACACGGGCCAGCGCATAACCTCAAAATCCTATTATTTGGTAATCTAATCGAGTGATCGGCATCGTTTCGAGCCCTTCAAAGAGTTGGAGACAAAACTTAAAAAAACTGGAATCGAAAGCAGGTCTCATTCGCTGCAGAGTACTTGAGAAACATCGATTTAGCTGCGGCGGATGAGCCGCTACTTTTACCTGGACGTCGACCTGTAAGTAAGCTTGGAGTCTTAGAGCTGAAGTTACGTCATGTCACATTCGTATTCAACATTGGTTTGTGACGTGTCGGCAGAGGCGCGGAGGAGAGCGCGCTGGGAGCTCGGCGCGTGGTGGAGGAGTGTCTGGCGAGCGTGTTCGGGCGGAGCGGCGCGGCGGCGCAGGTGGACGTGCTGCGGGCGTGTGGCGGGCGCGCGCTGCTGCGGGTGAGCGCGCGCGCGCTGCGGCGGCTGCGCGCTGCGCTGGCGCTGGCTCCGACGCGGCCGCGGGTCCTCGCACAGGCCCCTACGCTACAAGCGCTTCTCTAACCACGCATTCAGAACTTTGTGAGTAATCTATCTATCTGATATGCAAAACACTATTTTTGAAAATATTGTGTAGGTACCTTTAACTTAGTTAACATTACAGCACCATAAACAAATGCAAAAGTATCTAAACTGTACACTGTCATATCTTCTTTTGCATTACATAATATTGTTTTTGGTTTCATTATAGGTAGTTTTTATTTAAATCTTTATTTGTCACTATAGCTATGTATGTTTTTGAACAAATATAGGATAGATGTGATGTTTTCGAATTAGGCATATTATTGACATGCCTAACTTGATAGTGACTCAAATACTTAAACACTTATCAAATTGAAATACTTATGAGATAAGTATAATTTTTTATTTCATGCTTTTAGCAAAATGGCAACTCGTTCAGTGATGTCATCTGGGCCAGATGGCAAGGACCTAATAATAGTGGCCCCTCGTGAGGAGCTAGCGGAGCCCAGTAAGATCACTCTGCCAGAGCCGGAGCCCGCGCCAGGGTTGATACTGCCTGATGGCTCTATTAACTGGAGCTGCCCGTGTCTCGGCGGTATGGCCACTGGTCCCTGTGGGTTGCAGTTTAGAGATGCATTTAGTTGCTTCCATGACAGGTAAAGTAATAATATGATTGCTTAAACATTATAAAATACTAATATTTATTATATTTTATGGTGTATTTTGGGTTGACAAACCCTTTTCGATACATTTGAGTATCAGAGGATCTACTCCAAAAAACGAAATATGTCGGATCCATAACCTTAACTTCGAATGTAAATTAAGAGTTTTCTTAAAACAAAATATTATGTATGCAAATCAAAAACCACATTTTAACTCCCAAACTTTTCATAATACTTTAAAAGTGAAACCTTTCGTTTGTTAGTTTCGTTTCTAGGGAAAATTGTGTTGGTCGGTTTAAGTCAGTAGTTGGTGTAGTCAGTAAATGAACACTTAAGTAATGCTGTTATGATTTTGACAAACAATATAATAAACAATAAAGTTGTACAAATTTTGGAAGCCTAAAGGTTATCAAATAGAATTACCATAATTATTTCCTAGTTTAGTTTTTGTAGATATAAGTCTTTACTCTTTAATTAGCATAAGTCATTCCACTCATACTGATAAATGAACCATTCTGCCAATGTTCCAGTGAGGCAGACCCAAAAGGAAGCGACTGTTATGAGAAGTTCAGCGTGATGCAAGACTGCATGTCACAGTTCCCCGAGTTGTACGGCAAGGACGACGACGACGAGATGGCCGCCGCGCTTGACTCCGCGCAGAAGGAGTCCGCTGCCGGGGACGCTCCCTCCGCACAAGATAAGAAAGACAATTAGTGTCCTAAGATACTTGTGACGGCTAGCCCATGGGACTAAGTTAGAAGGCTTCATTGTATCTTGGTATATTATATTCAGTCCAGAGGAAGAACGAGAGATGTAATTGTGGACTTAAATTGGAAAAAAAATAAATTAACTTTTTTTGTTTGAAACCATATTTCAGTGTTCAAATTAGTAGATAAATAATAGATCCATTAATTCCAAGTCATAAAAAGAAGTCACTCTTTTTGAAAATGTGACTAAAGTTTCAGTTTATAAATCACAAATGTAATCCAATATTGGGATAAACATATAATTGGTTATTATCTTTTTGATTAGAGCAGTGTATTTAGCAAAAGGGCTATTTTATTTATTCAGGTTGTGCAATGAGAATGGTTTTGGTGAAGAATAAAAAAGATTGTGTTAGTACAAAACATGTATAACATAGATTTGTGTAGAATATTTTGTAGTAAGAAAATAAAAAAAGATTATAAATAACTTTTACTATATTTTATCCTTAACATATTTTTTATTCTAAACTTGTTACACAGTGAAAGTATGTTAATTTTACAAATATTATAAACACAATAGTCTGTAAGAGCAATAAGAGGAACCTCTTTCACACAAAAACTACAGAATGGATTTTGATGCAATTTTATCTAAAGCTATACTGTGTTTTACTGAGTGAACAAAGTGGTGGGCAAGTATTTGACAACTTGTATGTATGTATAATACAAGTAAGCAAATATAGATAGTCCTTCTTAACCTTCTGAATTAAGGGAAGAATAAAATTTTCTTATAGTACACTTCAAGATTGACCTGATGTTAAGTGGAAATGAGGTCTTTTTTTTTTTGACGGGTAGAAATGCATTGACGCATCGTACCGCCACCCTGAGGGGGGTGACGGCGAGTGTGGGACTCCCTGCCTTAAAAGGGCAGGACTACCCTAACTAAAACTCCCTGGTGGACCTCATCGCCTTAGTGGCGGCGTTGTGGGAGATTAGCTTAGCCTTTCCATCCACAGCACCGCCGGCCCCGACACTTCCCCCCTGGGTGGTAGTGGGGGTAAGCGGGGGTGGTCAATCCACTGAACCATCCCCGCCTCGCACTGGAGACCGTGGGTGCAATGCCGCCTGGGGTGCCCTCACACCACCAGCCGGCTGGTCTCCGTGCGGATGAACGGCGCGGTCGTAGTGCCTCCGCGCCCTGGCTCTTCTGCGCCTTCTCAGCGCTGGGGAGGACGGGTCGTCCTCCCTTTGGCGCTCTGCCTCGCCTGCCTGCCGTCGCCCAGGCGTCCTCGCCCCCGACCATGCTTTGGACGATGCTCGGGAGGGAGAGATTGGCCCCTATTACGGCCGTTAGGGCGGCTCTCTGTTCTGTCCACGGCACGAAACCAAAGTGTGCTCCGCCGTGTCATCTTCTAGTCCGCAGTGGGCGCAAACGGGCGTCTCTTCCCGCCCTATTCGGGGAAATGAGGTCCTAGCTTAATGGCGACAAGTACAGCATAATAATAACTGTTACTGGACTTGTCGCCCTTACCTTGAAGGATTGACCCCTGCTACTAAAATAGCATCTCCCAGGAGCTCTGGAAACCTTACTCACACGCAGGAACACAACAACACCGAAGTGATTGTTATTTGACTGCGGTTTTCTGTAAGGTGGAGGTATTTCACCAATCGGGCTGCTGCTTCAGTTCGAGCGATAAATCGCTATGCCTTACCTCTCTTAAATTATATTATAGTTATAATTTAAAATTGTTATTATAACTGTCCCAGAGCGAAGTGTAAAGCAGATAAGGTAATTTCCAGATTTATATAATTCAGCAACATAGAGAAGTGATAAATGACAATTTGGAGGTTTACTTCACAATCAACTTTAAAAAACTTCTAAACTATTTAACTGTATTTAACAGGCAGTGTGCTGAAAAGTCAAATTGTGATATCACACATCACAGATTGCTTTCTTCATGAAAATATATGAAGTAAGTGTCTATTATACTATACTAGCCGTGCCCGCGACTTCGTTCGCGTGGACTACAGGGTTTTTCCCGCTAACTTCTGTTCCCGTGGGAATTTTGCAATATCCCTAAGCTTTAAGTTTACTAAGGTACCTGCATGCCAAATTTCAAGCGTCTAACTTAAGCAGTTTAGATTTTTCATACAAAAGGATTTTCCCGCTAATTCCCGTTCCCGTGGGAATTCCGGGAATCCCTGTCTTGGTGCATCTCCACGGTACCTAAGCTACGTCTGTTCCAAATTTCAAGTGCCTACGATTAGCCGTTTAGGCTGTGCGTTAATATGTCAGTCAGTCAGTTTCTCCTTTTATATATTTAGATTATTTAAAAGTTTCTCGGTTGACTATCTCGACATCTTCATGGCACATGTAAATGAAATCAAATTAATAACTTTTAAAATGTAGGTCCCAGCAAATTGTTCGGAATTAAGGGAGTAGGTAAAATATTGGAATTACTCATAGCTTTAATGACCTGGTTTGTTGACAGCAAGTATATGCAGACACAAAATTAGGATATTTTTGAAATTGGACCATGAACGAGTGCGATTAGTTTCGATTGGTCCGGTGTTTCAGTGCTGTATGTAGATGGGCACGCGGTTGGAGACTTTCGAGTAGACGGAGGTTAGGTCGTCGGTGAGCGAGGTGACGGCGCAGTACATCGCCGCGCCGTGCGCCGCCTCGCTCAGCGTCAGCAAGCGGGTGCGTGTCGGCTGGTAGCCCGTGTGCAGCTGCAGCTCAGCGTTACCTGCACAAACAAGAACGATCCTACTATATGATTCAAGTCTATAAGCATAAAGGTTAAAACTCCTTCACTTTGTTCCTTTCTTTTCATTTTGTAAGAAATAACTTTTGAAGGCGACAAAAACTGGTATCCAAATAAACAAACAATTTTAATTCCGTTTGTTATTAATTAATGTCCGTTAAACAAGTCAACTTTTTATTTAATCTCGCCTGACCTACAATCTTTAAAACAATCATTAAATGAGAATTAAAAAATTCAAGAACGTCTGTACTGATATGGCTATAGGTTTTGAAAGAATTAATGTTTGTGGCTATGAAGATGGTTTCAAAAGTTAGAAAAGTAGGGAAAAAGGCGGTTAGATGATCGCCGGGACGTCTAGAAGTTTACATTATGGATAGGAAAAAGATCGAACGACAGCTAGCGTCATTATTAGACATCGGATTATATGCATTTGCATGTTTGCATATGCAAATGCATATAATTGGCTACTTGACAGTGTTAACAATAAAATATGAAAAGTGTTAGATATGTTAGCTTATTAGTTAAGTAATCATTTTACATTTTTACTTTTTAATTAAAAGCATAGTTAGTATTTTATTTTTGCAAAATAAATTTTAGTTTTTTTTATCTGTGGAACAAAAGAACCGAAACGGAAACCACCATTGCAATTCGGAAATGACAGCTGTCGGCGAAAATTATTTATTTTAATGTGGCGAAACAATGATTATTTTACCGATTAAATTAAATTATTGTGTCTCTAATCGTATAAAGAATTTATTGAAACATTTTCCGTTTATCTTAATTAAGTCGTTCCTATGCGTATCGGTTCGTTGTCTAGGACGTTGACGTCATAATTGCAACAATGACGCGACTAGGCGTTTTCGCGCGCGTTTTAAATGTGTTACACAAAATCTTATTATTCTCTGGTTATTTAGATTATTTCCAGATAAATCGAATTGCTTGGGATATAAAATGAACGGGCGCACATTTTACAATACTTTTTCAAAAACTGTCAAGTAGCCAATTATGTTTTTAGAGCGTTATTGCATATTTTGATACTTTTTAATTGATAGTGCTTATTGCCATAGTTAAGTATACGTGTTTGGCATGTTGTATAATGTGGTTTACACATTTTAGCAATATAACCGATACAATTGACGACCTCCGTGGCTGAGAGGCGAGCGTGCCGGACTTTGGCGTCGCGCCATCTCAGAGGTTCCGGGTTCGATCCCCGGTCGGGTCAATATGGGAAACGAACTTTTCTATATTATCACGGGTCTGGGTGTTGTGGTACCTTCGTTGTTTCTGATTTCTGTAACACAAGTGCTTTAGCTACTTACCACAGAATCAGAGCAATGTATGTGATGTTGTCCAATATTTATTTATTTAATTAATTGAGAAACTAAAATCTTTTCTCTATACCCGTCCTTGGAAATAATAGAAAAAATATTGAACAAAGTAACGGCCTTCCGAGTTCACTGTCGCAAAAAGATCGTGACAAATACCTTTATAAATGAGTTTTTTAAATTAGATTGTGTTAATCATAAACGTAAATTATTATGGAAATTTCTTTTAATTGTGCATATTTAATGCATATTTCGCACTTTTGAAATGCATATTTGCATGCAAATTTCGGCCTTTTGATAGTGCATATAATCCGATGTCTAGTCATTATACATTGCGTAATTCAAACAAAATATTAATAGATGGCGCTGTTAAATTACATCAGTTTATGAACCTACATCGCGATGACGAGATTTTTCTCCGAATCATAATATACCTGTGAAAAAGCACAAATATTTTTACGGAAAATTACATACTTACTTAACTACATTTCCGTAACAATTCTTTCAGAGCCGACAGAGGGCCTACTACTTACTACCACAAACGAAAAAGCATGATTATTACATAGATCAGCAATATTTGATTATCATTCTCGTACGTAACCAATTCGTCTCGAATGCGATAAAATCGTATTTTCAAATAAATATATTTTTATGGCTAAATGATAATCAAACTCCACGATTTAATCAAATCCGGAGTTTGTGATAATTTTTCAAAACGATATCTTTCGATTGTTCGTTTTGTTTTAACCTACTAAACGACATTGCCATCCTGCGTTTACTTGCGTTCTTTGCATAACTTGGTATGGTCTATCTATTCATCAGGCATATAATATCCCGTGTTTTCACCGTCTGCTTTGCGTTACATTAAAGAAGAATTCTTTGTAAAATATTCAGTAATACTTGCGTCCTTAAAAAGTTTCACATTTAGGTAATCTTGTGCGTAACTGGCAGTCGTAAGTACCAGTAATCTACTCAAATTACCTACCACTCGGGAGGGGCTTACCTTTGGCAATGATGACGTCTAGGACGGTGGTCTGCAGGCCGGTGGCGGCGCACGTGTAGGCGACGGTGTCGTTCACGCGGTGCGCGGCGGCGGGCACCGACGTCATCGCCACGCTGCCTCGTGCTGCACAATCCGCAATAGTAAGACAAATGACCCTCACTCACCGACTGCCCTCAAATGATTCGACTTGACCGTACCGTATTGTGGGAGGAGCCGGGAGGACATGGCTTTTGGAGACACCAAACTGACAAGGATTCGCCACGAGAGTAAAATTTTATCACGGCCTTAATAAATAGCGAAATCGATAAAAGTCTGTTCGTCTTTGGCTTTAAATACGATCCTGGTATGATCGGATCGACGGTATAAATATTTTTGTAGTTTTTTAACTTTGATAATGCTCATGCTAGTAGCCTAGGTGTAGTGAGAGTAACAACAATTCTTAACTGATGCCCTCTATCCCCTAGTCAGTACCTACCCCCTCCACCATCCAGTAACATTTTGGCGGCCCTAGTGACCTAAGGCGACCGCTCCATTCGCTCTTCTTGGCAATTATCTTTTCCTTTGGCATTATAATAAAATATTTAACTTTTAATAGCTACAATTACCTAGTTAAGCGATAAATATTCGACGTACAAAAAATGTTGCTTACGGAATGGATTTATTTCATTGCCTCCTTCCACTTCGAGTCTGATGGGCTCCGACCGGATCGTATATTGATAGGTTAATACGTTTGGCTGAAACATATCAAAATTTAATAAAAAGTCCTACTGCAGTAGGTAGGTACGGTGTTGTAATAGTGAGTCTTGGTCATACCAACAAATTTTCGGCAATGACGACAATTTTCATTGAAATCAGCGGATATCGTACCTAATCGTAGGTACGCGGCGTTTGTCACGTGTGTTAACCCCTAACAACCCAGAGCATCTGTTTGTTTAGGGCTTTGGTGTTTATCTGTACCTACATGTGTTGAAGTATGAATTATGGCACTACATTTGTTTCTGGTTTTCATAACATGGGTGCCAAAAAGAATTATTTAAGGCCCTATACGAAGCAATTGACATTACCCGTTTCGCGGCGAACCGCGCGCCATCTATTGAACATTAGCTCGTGCTAGCGCAGTACGAGTGTGCGGTGCTAGTACGAGCGAATGCCATGTAGTACTAATACAATAGAGACAGCATTGCGTACGTATTAATTTATTAAATCTTACTACTTTGTAATATTAGTAAGTACCAATAGATTATCAATTTTGTACTTTATTCGTTACATACATACAAACATATCGATGGCTCCAACGAATAAACGTGCAAACGAAAAACTACAACTTTTCAGGTAACCATAAAAACGTTTGAAATCAAATTACTTTAATGACGTAATGAATAGATATATTTAATGTATAAATTATATTTAAGGTTAAACATATCAGCTCATATATATTTTTTAAGAAAATAAATCTATCGATTTTCACAGTATTCAAGAAAAACCATATAATTTTATTATTCTAGTGAAAAATTTGTGACTTGTTAACAGAAATGTATCACTGCACGTTTATTCGTGTCATAAATGAAGCAAAATAAGTGTAGTAAAACGGTGCACGGTTATTCTACAGATTAGTAAAAGATAATAATTCTATATTAGGATAGCTGTATTAAAATTTTTGCGGTCTGCAATGAAGCACAACTAATAAAAGTAGCTTCCATTTTGACCCAAATAATCGTGTCTTTTTTTTTTAAAGGAGTTATTACCCAGAGGAAAGGTTAGACACAAGCGGCAGATTGATTTAACACGTTTATTTTGGTGTACTCAAAGAAACAATTATATTCAATAGACGCGTGTTTTGTTATTCATGTGATATGAAGGTATTTAATTTACCTACAATAAACGAATTTTGTGCTATAAAAGTCTTATTTTAAGTCCAAAATTTACAAAAAAAACATGTGTAGGCGTATCATAGGCCATTAAAACGAAAAAAAACGAAAAAAAAATTTTTGGGCAAGAGCTCTTACGTACGAAAAATAACTTTACGTACTTTGTTTGAAATTATTGTTCTTGTGAGTCTTACAAAATGTCGTTGTAAAAATTGCAAAAATAAAAAATTAAAAACTTCATTCTGTTTTCTCCATAGTGGGGGTTAGGTCCTGAGTGTGTTAATTCTTACTAGACAATTCCAAGCAGTCAATCATACCCCTATGACAATATATGACATTATTTGCCGTCTCTGTGTTTGCACTTACTCATGTAAGTTCATTATTTTCCGACTCGGATGTGATATTTCGTCGACTCGCGTGCAATACCGCGTAATGACATTTACCCGTAAGTTCTAATTTAGATTGAAATATTATGAAATAACAGACAAATTTAATCTTTATGTCAAATGCTACATACGCGGTATTGCACGCGCGTCGACGATTTGCATTTTTGAGTTTCTCACTTGCCTAGAAACGTATAAATGATCAGTTTGGCTAATGTAAATAAGTAAAAATGCAGCCTAAGCAGCCTCCCAACAAAAAAATATTATTGTATTGGAAAATACTACAAAAAATATAATTTCAAAATGAAATTTTCACAATTCGAGCTGCGTTCTTGTACTAAACTCTTTTTATTTTAGCTCTTAGGTAATATTTATTTCTTTTCCTAACATTATTTCACTGTTATAGTCAATACAGACACAATTAACTAAAATCCCCTTACACTAGGTACACATCGGAGCGCCTGATATATTTATAACGGCAAATTTTTATATTTGAAAATAAACGGCGTTTGTGTTTTAAATGAATTATTTTAATAACTAATAGATTGTATCGAAAATAAAGAAGGCGGCGACCTCCGGAATCACAATCCTAACATGTTTTAGTAAAAATATTTCTTTCTAAATTTATATTTACAGAGTTTTGGAAGAAAAATAATTTTACGATTTCAATTTTTATCATTTTTTTAAACTGGTATATTTATTATATATTCATTTATTTTAAAATTTCAAGAAGGCGGCGACCTTGTAAAATATCTGAATAAACGTACAAAAAGTGATTTAATGCTTAGAATTACTTTAGGTCATAGTTCTAGTGAACAGAAATACATGAAGTTTCGCAAATTCTCTTCGTATTGGGCCTTAAATGACAAAAATGTATGATCTAGAATATCTTCAAATCTTTAAAATCTAATTTTGTACCAAGTATGAGGAAACATTGTCATATTTGAAAGGAGTAAGTGTTGAGTTTTTGCGGGATCTTCTCGACATCATCAATACTCCGAACACGGCGATAGAATACTGAACTTGTACTGACGATTTATTAGTGCTTTTGTATAGCTTACATGAATAAACACGTTTTCTATTCTATTATATTCTAATTTATTTGGGATCAGATTCTTGCAGCTGTGTGATGTGTGCCATTTATTTCCATCACTTACTATTGTATCTGAGTATGGCCCGGCGCAGGAGTACTCGGCGGCGTGCAGGTCGCTCGTGACGCGGACGAGGTGCGCCAGCGGGCTGCGGCCGCGCGGGTACAGCGGCTCGCGCACGCCGCCTGCCCACAGTGACGGATAAGTCGTGGCCTTATGCTAAAATTGACCACACCATGAAATGCTCGAGAATTTCATGAAGTGGTCACATTTTATGATGTGAGCAAATACGTTTGACCAGCAGGCCTAGCATGCGCCACGTGACTAAATTTTATCTCGCTCTTAAAGTTAGTGCGTCAGTTGCTAATTGGCTGATAATACGAGTGCGTTGTGCTTTTAGCCAATTCACAGTATCGAAACTTTTGTCGTCTCATGCGATTTGCTAGGCCTACAGATAATTAAATCGTAAACATTTCTCAATTTTGTCATCCACAGTTAGCCATATCGTGAAAATGTGTGTCCATAAAATACCTATTTAATAAAAACGTAGAGTATATTACGAACTTTTTTTATTGTTCTCTCGGTCTAACATACATCAATCATAACAAGAAACTTTGAACTCTTTTATTTTCACTTTCGTCCTCGTTTATTATCGCATTGTTCACTTTTTACTGAAAGAAACAAAACTATGGCTAGCGGCCGCCAATTTGACTCGTAAACAAAGCGCCGATATCGGTAATTGATGTAATTATTTTACGATTTAATGAAAGTAATAATCTTGCGCATTTCAGGAAGTAGATGCGTTTTTAGTTGAAAATATCGACCAACGATTTCTTATCACTGATCTGGTCACGGCACATCACTGTGGCCACTGGACACTGATACATTTCATAAAATATGATCACTTCATGAAATTCTCGAACATATTTTCATGATATGCCCAATACTGCGATTGGCGATGGCATATACACATCCAACTCAGCAACATTACAGGCGCTAACTCAAAAAACTTCATACCTATTATAATATTAAAGATGTAGAAAATAAAGATTAAATAAAGCGAATTGGTTGTCAATTAATTTCAGAAATTAAAATTAAAGTTTTCGATAGTTAAATTATTTGTGCATACGATAGTGAGTGACCTCTTGTGCGGATCCAGTGCAGGTTGGAGGAGTCGAGCATCCCGTGCGAGGTGCATGTGAGCTCCAGCAGGCCCCCGGGCCGCAGCGCGCCGGTCGCGTTGCGCGCCACCTCCAGCCGAGGGGAGCCTGGGACAGACATTAGGTGCTATTGCGAAAGTTCAACATTTGCGATATTTGGAAGCCCTTAATAAAACCCCTAAATTGTTCTTTTACTGGCCCAGACAAAGTATAAGTCCACCACTTACACTTTGTGTGGACCAGTAACAGACCGATTTACGCTGTTGGCCGTTAGAACGAGGCTACTTAATTTGATCCCCACGCACGTCAAATAGTGTGATGAACATTTGTGTTTGTTCTGTATCTGAGTGTTAATGGATGCACTTATTTATATAATACGGGTTCACCGGGATCCTAGCGAGTACGCTGAACTGGAACTGAAAGCACGGTCTGTTATCAATTTCGCATTGAAAATAATAAAATATAGGTAAAGGCCCGTAATCACTTCTGAAACGTACTTTAATTTAATTCTCATCTGAATTAAATCTTATTTTAGGTAGGTAACATACCTACTTAGTAACGTAGGAAAAAATGTCTATTAAGTAATTTAGTTTTATTAGATAATAATAAAATAGAATAAAACACGTATTTTATCATGTAAACTTTTGCAAAATAATTTATGTATTGTCAGTTTGAAATAAAAAACATATATTATATATACGGTCGAATTGAGAACCTCCTCCTTTTTTTTGAAGTCGTTTAAAAACAAATGTCGTATTCGGATTGTTGATGCTTTGAAGAAAATCGGACAAGAAACTAGAATACGTTACTTTTGAATATTCTATATGTATCTACGTATGCATAAGGAACTCGCCATGATTTTGTGACCTACTTTTCACAAACGTGACGTTATTATTTGTCACTATTAGGCCGTGTCCCCAGTAGGCAAACTGTTAGCGGCCAACTGAGCTAGCCGCAAATTTGTGGCAAACTGAAATTTGAGTTAGCTGCAAACTCTAATCAATTTTCGTGCGTCGCCGCCGACTAGAACCGGTTTTGGTGGGAGTCGGCCGCTCACTGCTATAGTCAGCGCGCGTAACGCTGCAAACTGCGTATAGTGAGCGCAAAACTAGCAGACTGGACACTCCATTTCAAATATATGGAAGGGCGTACTAAATCGGTACGCCGCAAACTCAGTCGGCCGTTATCAGTTTGCCTACTGGGGACACTGCCTTAGACTAACAATAAGCAGGTAGGTATTAATCGACTGCAGGGTGCGGCGATTAGGACATGTCTTTCAGACAGCTTTATCGTGCCCTAATCTTTTTGGTAATTATGATGTATTGTTATAAAATACAGAGTTTCTTTCAAATTGGTATCTACTTACCGTCGGGGTCCCGCCACTGTTGCACATCTTGAATAACAAACTAGCCACTACCAAACGCAGAACGTTATTAATCGCCATTGTCAATGTTTGTTGTCGCTCTGCGAGTGCGGTCGATGGAGCCACTAAAACACCAAACTAAGTGCGAAATGCATTCAGAGAACGATTTACACTTATTGTTTAATAATTTAATAATAAGTTATCTTATGTGATAAGAACTATGAACTTAAATTGGCAAATAATAAATGTATGATAAGATAGTAAAAGTCTAGTTCGAACAGATTTTATCTCATTAATTAGTTACCCGTTACCTAAGATTTCCTGTGATAATTAACTGATCGTACGAAAAAGAATTAATTACAAAGTTGCAATCTTAAAAGTCGTCATAGTGTTATATATAGAATACGGAGATTGTATTTTTTGTCACTGTCCATTCGCTTAAGGTAAGAAAGAGACAAGGAGTAGTTTTTAATATGAGTATGTTCCATGGTATTATAAATATGAGGAGGTGTGGGGAGATGATTACTTAACATTGTATTCCAACGGTTATCAGTTCTGTGCTCATCGCCCTGCACTCCAGTTGAAATGGCAAGTTACTGATCGAACCCGCGACGGTCGCTATTTCTTCTAAGCATTTAAACTCTGATTCAATCGTGTAAATTCAGGGTAACACGGTTTTCCTTTAATACAGGCAGGTATTTTTCGCTTGTAATAAAGAGTTTCTGTACCGTGTTTAGCTTCCGATCGTAAAAATTAAGAAAATTCCCCTATAAACTTTCATCGTCTCTTTTAAGGGGTAGCGGGCAGGTACCAATTTTTAGGTTTCTTTCTCGAAAATTGCTAAATGCTCCATACGAACTTCCAGCCCCCCTCCCTCATTTTAGGAGTAGAAAGAGACAAAAAGTTAACTGTCACTCTCTATACCTTCAACTATATCCACTTAAAAAAACAGTGTAATTCGTCGCTCCGTTTTGGCGTTAAAGACGGATAAACAATCGGACACACACATTTAGAAATATTAGTACGGATTTTTAGGGTTACGTAGCGTGTAAATACGTCATACCTACATCATAAGTCACAATTAACTTTAATTCAATCAACTCCAATATAAACTTTTAAATCATGTTACTTGGCCAGTGACTCGCACTTGACCGGTTTTTCCTTCATATCGCTTTATGTAAGGTAAAGGTTTTTTCTGCATACAAATAAGTAGGTAATACTCGTATATAAGAACGCACACGTACCTACACACGATTACACATTGCAGTGATGAATGCGCGCGTGAAGGCGCTCGTCGCAGGCGCGCGCTGTATTCACAGGGCTCACGCCGCGCGCCGGGTCACTCCAGCCGTCCGCGGCGGGTCACCGGCCACCGCGCGCGGAGGCGAGGGCGCTCGAGGGCCATTACGAGATGAAAGGCGCCGCCACTCGCCGCCGCTGCTTTGTGGAAAGTGACCTATTTTTAACGCTCTATGAAACTTACTTCTTCACCCATTTGTACTATTTTGCAGAATGCTCTTAAGAGTCATTAAGTTTGAAACTCAAGCTTACGAAGCCATTGTGACGGTCGGCAATAAAGTTTCTAGTGCAGCTATCATCGAATATTAGCCGTTATTAATAGCTCTACATATGTTTGCATGCTGAATTTGCTTCCAAAATAAGAATCTACCTATGTTTGTGTTTGTTCTAGTTTAAAAATGTATTTATCAATCTCTGAAATTGATACACTGTTAACATAACGTTTTTTATTGAAAAGTCGTTGAATTACAAACGTATTTTGTTTTGTTCTGTTGGCCGTTTGCGTCTTTTTAGGTCAATTTTGCCGCCCTCTTAGTTTTGTCGCACTAAATAAAACTTTACCATTTTTCAGCTTCTATGGTAGATCTGGAACTGGATTAAGAGGAAAGACAACTTGTTTTAGTTTCAAAAAATAATATTTTTATTACCATAGATAAAGCGGAGCGTCTATAATCCGATAAATGGATTGCCAATACTAATAAAATTAAATGTAACGTGTGCGCCTGGGCTCTCACTAGGGTTGCCAGACGGTCGGGAATTGGCGGGATTCTCCCGCTTTTTTGCTTGTCCTCCCGACTCCCGACAAAGCAAATAATCTCCCGACTTACGTCTAACGAAACTTTGAAAGAAAATTTGTTCACATGGAGTGATCTCTTAAAACTCATAAAAAAATTTTAAAATTTAATATTGAATTGACACCGACCATTTGTACAGTGATTATTGTTCTTTAAGAGAAGTTTTTACTTTAAATCACTTTCCAGAAGAGAAAAATAAAATGACAAATGATAAGCTATGGGCATATTTTGTAAGAAACTGCGTCGAAGTTAAAAATTTAACCAAAATTGTATGTTTTATATTTTTAATACCAGTAAGTAACGCTTCCTGCGAACGCGTTTTTAGTATACTCAATAATTTATACTTAAAAGAACGGAACCGAATGAGCATGGATTTAATAAAGGCGGAATTAATAATTCGTTTGAATTTTGACGAAAATTGTTTTAATTTTAAGACCTTCAATAGCGATAAAGCTCAAAAGTTATGAACCGCGGTTAAAAAAAAAACAAATACTTATGGAAAAAACAAAAACAATAACCATGCTCATTCGGTTCTTTACTTATCTTTTGTGTCACAAATACTGATTATATATAATAATAATTTGACGACCGGTTTGGATCAGAGGCAACAACGCCTGGTCGTTGTCACGAGGTCCCGGGTTCGATTCCCGTGCGCCGACAAATATTTGAGTGAAGAATGCTTAATTTGTTCGGTGATCTGGGTTATATCTATATAATAATATGTATGTATTTAACAATATGTAAGTATGTTTATTGTTGTATGGTACCCATAACACAAGCCTTATTGAGCTTACTTTGATGGGACCGTGGCAATTTGTGTGAAACGTCTAAACATATTAAATAACTACCA
Source organism: Glyphodes pyloalis (assembly GCA_037074685.1). NCBI lineage: Eukaryota > Metazoa > Arthropoda > Insecta > Lepidoptera > Crambidae > Glyphodes > Glyphodes pyloalis. Next base: position 69,534 of record JAYKKO010000049.1, read on the forward strand.
ACTATGTTTTTTTTTCTTATATCTACAGTGAATTACAAACATGTTTGTTTACTTAATATATAATGCATAATTATTAACTTATTTTTTTATTTCTCCCGACTAAATCCCTAAAATCCCGAAAAATCGGTTATTGATCCCGATAAAAGGAAGAATCGATCTGGCAACCCTAGCTCTCACTGTGTCGAGCGACTGCGCGGTCGCGCGGTGCCCGCTAAGGCTCGCTGCATCGCAAAGCCAGCGCACTCTCGTACCAATGCAATGGAGCGTGTGACGTGAGGCTCGACGTTCTCATGCCGCGGTGCCGTGGTGACGACAGACTCACGTGTAGGCTGAATGCCATCATAATACAAAGAGGATAGTACAAGTAATGTCGCTGTCCTGCTGGCTTACTAAGGGGGTGGTATGATGTTGCAACTTTGCGAGACAAAGAGCACCTCTGCTTTGTTCGCACTGACACATCTTCTTTTTCAATAGTATGCACCGAAGCTAATGCAAAGACGTGATGGTGTAAATAACAAAGTCATTTTCGTGGTTTCTAGTACATCGTTCTTTTATCAGAAACAACAGACATAAAATATCAACCAACTTCTCTAAGCACAAATATTTTTTTTCAATGCAAGGAATCATCACTTGGAACAATAGCATCACTTTTAGTATATAATGATAATTAAAAGTGGGTTTGTTAAGCGTAAGCTTAGTTGAGTAATCAAGAACAGTGATTTTCGTTCACCGTTCATCGCACCTACAAGTTGTATATAAAACTGCCAATAGGTTCAACAAATACGTATTATTCTTCCTATCGTGTCTCTCGGCGGCACGTTTTCATTCGATAGACGTTGCGACTGATACCGAATAGAGAATATTGCATCTTGCAAGTCTGAACAAGACAACGGAGGCGTTCCAGACTTTCAGAGATGCTATCGGTGCATCGCGCGCGGCTACGAAAGGTGTATCAGCAATACCAGCGTCTAAAGAAGCGTCGCCTCGTTCGAGACATAGATAGTTACAAACCACGACGCACTGTGGCGCTTTATGTCAGCTTAACAATGTAATGTATTTATTATGCTTTATTCTGTTAATTTTTCAATATGTTTTGTTCTTACGTATGAAGATATCCATTTATTGTTATATTTTTTGAAATACCGCCAACAATGAGAAGGACTTCAACAAAAAATAATCTCACTATTGTTTTTTTCTTCTATAAAGGGACAGGTGATCCCAAAATTTATTTTTATTTTAATCCGTGAGTTAAAACAAAAACAAATGTGTTAAAGGAAAAAATTACGCCTGTAACGAAACGGCCATCCACATGGCAAAGATGTTATGTTTCTAATTGTGAAGTTAAATGCTTGTAGATTTGAGGGCGCGTAGAGTTATAATAAGCTGTGCTCTACAAGACGTCATCTCATATTTTTTAACAGTGCAAGCTATGGTATCGCTCTCGTCTTGGCTACTTTTCACATGAAAATGTTTTTGTGGAATTATACATACTATTATAGCTGCCCTATGAACATGTATCAACTGAATCTGCCGTCAAGTGTACTCGTACAGTGTCGGCTCATATAACTACCCTCTCCCGTCCCAGACCGGCATTCAGCCGTCATAAACTTGGCGGCCTGTTTACGACTCGATCTCGAACACAGTAACTTACACTCCCCCCTCCCCCCCAACAACATCACCCCTCTTGCACGTGAGTTACGCCGGTGTTTTGACATCGCGCTCCGAGGTGCCAAGTTGCCTTGATAACTTCTGAAGTAAGTTAATTGCAATTCAAATATGTATGTTAAGGAAACCATTGAAACCTTGATGATGTTAGGTGGGAGTATGATCATAGCTTTATGTAAACGTCAAATTCACTCTATTTACCGTCCGCAATACTCGAAACTACGGCAGCTATTTGTTCAAAATTACATTTGTACCTTAGCTTGATTTGCCGGTTTTCACAAAAGCAATTATAAAATACAAATATTAGCCTAATCAAATTACATACCATTAAAATACATTCCCTATCCTGCACTACCTGCCTATGTTATTGAATAGCTCATTTTTTTATGTATCTTACTATGGTAGGTTCTGCCACAATTTCTTCAAATTTGTTCCCTAAATATGACCTTAGCGCTCCCAGTTGTAGTTCATTGCGCCGACGTTGTTTCGTTGAGCAGTAAAGCGTGTTTGAAGACGCTAGAGACGTAGGACGGACGGAAACCAAATGAACTAGTTTTGAGTTTCTAGAGCGTAATTAAGTTTGAAATGTGAGCTCTGATGCTTGCCGCCATTGTGACAACGGCCACAGAAAACTAACTCCTAGTTGTGAAGGCTCTTTTGACTTACATCATGGAGTTTCCATAAAGGGTATACGGATACCTACCATTAATCGATTTTATTATTTTTATAGTACTAAACGCCGTACTAGCGAACTTTAAATATTAGAAACAGAAAACCATTATTTTGGGTAAAGGCATGGAATATCTTTATAATATCAAATTTTAAATGAGACAGAAACAGTTGATGCGAGCCTGCCGGACTTAGGCGTCGCGCCATCTCCGAGGTCCCAGGTCCCGGATTGACTGTTGGAACAATATAGAAAACAAACTTTTTTATTGTCTCAGATCCAAGTGTTGTGGTAGGTACCCTCATCGTTTCAGAAAAAAAAAGGATTTAACAATCTGATGGTTCGTAATCGCCAAAATTATTAGTTTTGATGATTAAGGGACGATAAATTTTATTTTATTTTCACACTGGATTTGGTGTGCTCATAAAGCAAACAGAATACTATTTAAATGATGACAGGAACGATAAAAAATATATATCACGTGCTGTAAGTTAGATATTTAAGTTTATTTTCTTTTGTTAATTAATATTAAGAGCTGAGGATTTTGAATAAACGATAAAATAAAATAAAAAACATTATATTTTTAAACGATCTAAAAACTGGAGAATTATATCTAAGGAGACGGCTGATGAGGCATGTGGGCGGGCGACATCAATACCCTTGCGAACGTTCGCCGGAACTCATGAGAGGCGCCAATCAAGTGTTTATGCAGTTGAGTGCGAATACGCATCACGGTCCTCGGGCGGATGCGATGTCGGGTGTCGCCGGCCGCGGCGCGTGGGAGCCTGCGAGCCACGACGCGTGTGGCGGGACGCTTACTTTATTAATTAATGTAAAATATGTTAAATGGTAGGCTTTTAATGTTGGATAGTCTAGCTAGTGGATTATTTACGGGCTTATGAAGTCTTAGGGAATCTAATTAAAACCTAAGTCATATTCTGCTAACTGCCTCCAAACAGATTGGAGTCGAGCTTTCTGAGTCTGACATTGATGAAATAACACGTGTTGGCCCCAAATCCCCAAAAACATCTAAAAACTCCACACAAATCCAGACCCCTCGCTCTATTTTAGCGAAACTAACAAGAAAACTGAAACGAGACGAACTAATTAAATCTGCAAGGACCAGGCGCCTAACATCGGAACACCTTGTTGACGGCCAGATTGCACCGGTGTTCTTCAACGAGCGACTGACAAAGGAGAACCGGCAGTTATTTCGAGACGTTAGAGCTCGCGCGAAGCATTATGAGTTTCGATACTGTTGGGTCCGAAACGGAGGAGTTTTCGTCAGGAAAGCAGATGCTAAACCTGCAATCCGAATCCTCAACTTGTCGGACCTGGACCAACGAGTTGGACCTGCAATACCTCCAGAAGAAAAGAGGAAGGAGCAGGTTTAATCCTGGTTCAGGTGTTAAACTACTGTTGATTTTTTCTTTGACTTGTTGTTTTTTCTCAAAGTTAGATGAAGCTTTTGAATATTGTCTATACACACAACAACCTAATTACACTGTTACTCACTTTAAAACACACATACACTTTAACACATCATCGCATGCACTCACACCATCATTACACACAAAAGGAGGTGGCGCCGATAGGAATGGGATAGAGTCGAGAAAAGACAGTCTAAATAGAACTCCACAAAATGTAAGTAACAATTATATTTTTTTACTATATTTGCAAAATACTCGTAAGTAACGTAACACGTGATCTTGAAGAAACCCTTTCCATAGACTGTCTCCTTCTCGATGACATTGACGTCTGTAATCGGTTTTTAACTCCTAGCCAAAACTTTAAACTTCTAACTTATAATATCAGAAGTGTCCAGCATAATTTCAATGCCTTTCTGATATCTCTGAAACGCCTTAACATAGATCTGGATGTGATTATCCTGACCGAGTGTTGGTTAAATGAGAACACTACAATACCACAACTTCCAGGATATTTTGCTTATAGAACACACAAGTTCATAAACCAAAACGGAGGTGTGATAGCTTATGTCAGAGATAGCTGGTCGAACGTGACAACAGCAGAGTCTTCCTGTGACGACTGTAACTGTCTCGAGATTAGAATGGGTTTTGACATATTGCTGCTAGGAATTTACCGTTCTCCTTCCTTCAAAGATCCTCATAACTTTTTAACCTCTCTTGACCATATTTTGCACGGTGCCCATAGAAAAAAGTTCATCTTCCTCACAGGTGACATAAATATTGACATTATTTCAAAACCTTTGAGTCCACAAGCCGCTGAATACTTGTCCTTGCTTGCCCAACATCAACTCCTTCCTGCCATAACAAAACCTACTAGGAATCCCGCCTGCCTAGATCACTGCTTTGTAAAAAATATAATAAACACACTAGGTATGGTCTGCTCGTCAGGCACCACCGATCACGACATTTGTGTAATAGCTACAAGTATAGGTGAGGCAAAGCCTGTGGCAACGCGACATCAAATTAAATTAGACAACATGGCTATATTAGAAGACATTAAAGCGGCGAACTGGGCCTCAGTAGAAAGTTGTCAAGAGGTTAACCAAGCGACATCGCTTCTCAACAGCATCGTCACGAAGGTGATCTCCAATAACTCTAAGAATGTTATTATTAGTCGATCAAAATTCAACCTTAAACCCTGGATAACACCTGGATTAATCAGGTGTCAGAGGCATCGAGACAGACTCCACCTAAAGGCCAGAAAAAACCCAGAAAACAAGACCATCCAAGTAATATATAAAAGATATAGAAATTTCCTTACTAAATTACTCCGGAAAATAAAGGCAGAACATGAAAACTACTTGCTGACTATAAATAAAAACAACCCAAAAAAGCTTTGGAAAACCATCAAAGAAATATGTCACTTAAATAAGAAGTCTAATACAAACTCCGAATTACTAACAATAAAGCCTGAACCTATCTCCTCACTCAACTGCTGCAACGAATACTTCGCACACGTTGGCAAGAATCTTGCTAGCAGAACTCTGACTGAACTCTCTTCCACGCAGGCGTCCCTTGCTGCTAAAGTCAAGGTGCAGAACCCATTGCCAGGGTCATTTTATTTTACTCCAACCAATGAAGAGGAAGTGGATAGACTTATAACAGATATGAGACCACACAGCGCTCCTGGAATAGATAAATGCTCACCAACCCTCATCAAACAGATCAAGGAATTTGTACTGAAACCGTTGACACATATAATTAACCTGAGTCTGTCATCTGGCACTTTCCCTGACAGTTGGAAAACCGCCATAATAACTCCAATTCACAAGGGTGGTAAAAAAGACGTTCCCTCCAACTACCGCCCAATTTCTCTCCTTCCCATCTTTTCCAAGCTATTGGAAAAAATAGTGAATAAGAGACTGGTCTGCTACCTCGAGAAAAATAAGCTCCTTCCATCAAAGCAGTTTGGCTTCAGGCGCAAAATGTCAACGGAAGACGCAGTACTAGCAGTGAGCGACACCGTGTCTCAATCTCTCGATCAAAATATTCACTGCCTTGGAGTTTTTATAGACCTTGCCAAAGCGTTCGACACGGTGTCGATCCCGATACTTCTGCAAAAACTAAACTGCTTTGGATTCCGTGGGGTATGCCTTGAGTGGTTTAATAGTTACCTGACCGACCGCAGACAGCGAACTAGAGTGGGTACCGACGTCAGTGACGAGCTTTTGGTAGAGTTTGGCGTGCCCCAGGGGAGTATTCTTGGCCCGACGCTTTTTCTGGTCTACATGTCTGACCTATCAAACATTCCTATAGATGATGGAAAAATAGTCAGCTATGCTGATGACACCGTTATATTATTCCGAGATTCAACATGGCAGAGCGCCTATGCGGCAGCGGAGAAGGGAATGATTATGGTCTCAGACTGGCTGAAACAAAACCTACTTACTCTTAATATCGACAAGACAAAGTATGTCGCATTCCATAAGACTCTAGCTTCTCAGCCCCCTCCAGCGATGGTTCTGAGACTTCACAAATGCGACCCCGCATCTCGCATCCCGACCTGGTGTGACTGTCTTCAGGTAAGCCGCACTGATCAAATCAAGTATCTAGGCGTAGTATTAGATGAAAAAATGTCATATCGATGCCATGTCACGATGCTATCGGCTCGTGTTCGAAGAACTGCCTACGTTATGAAGGCTCTTAGGGACTCGGCAACTAAAGATACGCTAATTACGGTCTACAAGGCTCTTTGCCAGTCACTCCTGGTTTATTGTATTAAAGCTTGGGGCGGGATGGCAAAAACATATTTAATTGAACTGGAAAGAGCTCAACGACTAGTGCTTAAAATTATTTTCTGTAAACCTTTCCGTTTCAGCACTGATCTTCTCTATAAAGAATGCGGTGTCTTGAGAGTTCGACAGTTGTTCATACTTCGAGCTGTTTTGACGTCACACAAAACGGCTCTGAAATCCACTGAGTACGAGGAACTCCTCAAAAAACGTATTTACAAAGTGCAAGTAAAATCAGCCCGCACCGTTTTTGCAAAACACCATCCACTTTTTCTCCTGCCTCGACTTTACAATACCGTCTGTCGAACTGTAGATATCAAGAGGGCCTCCTTGTATAAAGCTAAGAAAGCTGTCGAACACTGGCTAGCAAACTTGGACTACCAGCAAACAGAAGACCTTCTGAACCATACTTAGACGCCCTCCTGCTTGACACACATACACTCACACATGCACACACATACACACACACAAGCACACAACATTCTCCTTCACACACACGCACAAACTCACCTTCACATTTTTTATTTCTTATTTTACTACTTATCTGTTTAAATTTTGTTCACTATTTTAATTTTCCAAGTAATAAAATCAAAACTCAAAATAAATCCAATGATTAATCACTGGATTTATACCTCGACCAGTGTCGCCACATTGTAACTTTTAATTTATGTAAACCTAGCCTGACTACTGCGATTCAAGCAATATGCTTAGTGCAGCCGTCGCCGTACATCGTAAGACCTTTGTATAATTTTATTGGAAATAAAGATTTTATTATTATTATTTATTATTATTATTAACTAATCCCTGGTCATCCAAAGTAGGTAATGTACCTACATTTTTACAAAACTACAACCTTTCTAATCAGCTAAGACAAGACGTCGCTTAATGTATTGCTGCATTAAGGACGCACGTTAATAAAGGCTTTAATGAAGAAAAATATCCCCAATTAGACGACGCCCTGATTGTACCTCAATCTAAGTCTCAGTGTATCTGCTGAAATGTTTTCAACTATCAACATTGTTAAATTATTGAGAAAACATGCAAACTTTGTTGTTTCGAAAATCTACGCTAGTTTTAGTTGGATATTTTTTGGGAATACGGTGAACTCGCTAATGGCTATCGGCAGAGCTTGAAGGCTGTTCAAGTGTATATTGTTGTTGGTCCGGGAGCGGCGAGTGTCGTGTTGTTTTGTTGCTGCGTCTGTCGGGCGAACAATCGCGGACGCGGGACGCGATCAGCCGGGGACGGCCGCTTATCTGCAGCTGGAACAAATGGAACGCGAACCGATAACTCGCTCACTGACTACCGCACCACGTGCTATACGTAAAATACAATAGACAGTAAGAAATATAGATGGCTAAATATTTACGCTAGTTTCTTTGTTTATAAAATGTTTATCAGCAAATAATAATATCGTCTAGAACTCTCTTTCGGTTGTTCATCCGGGAAAATCGGGTAGTCGATATAGAAGGAGTCCAGACTCTCGCTTCAGGGCAAAAGGAAAACTTGCTTGCTTTGAGTTTATTGGCACGTGACAATTTTCGAGCAACACAGGCTTTCAATCTGCCCTTGTTGGAAGGTGACAACAGGCAAAGGCGACAAGATAATCACTATCTGAATCATCTCGATTTTGATTAGGTATTGAAACTACCTAATACTAACAATCACGCTCGATATTAACAGGTCATCACATCGATATATGTGATCACATGTTATAGATAACGTCTCGATGGTCTAGTGGTTTATTTACCGGGACATGACCTGGGGTCGAAGTCCTGGGATCGATTCCCGAGTCAAGAAAAATATTTGGAGACAAGATGATTGAATTTAAGAGGACGATAATATATTATCACTACATACATAGTATAAAATGAAGCCGTTTTTTATTTATGTTCCTATGACTGTTTAGATCTTTTGAAACTATGCAACGGATTTTCATGAAATTTTTTTGATAGATAGAGTGATGTACGAGGAAGGTTTAAATGCATAATCCATACATATTAATTTGTATTTTGTATTTACTTGCAATCGTGCGAACTAGAGCAGCGGGTAGCTTGTATTTTTGTATACCTTCATCAAAATACAATTTGCAAATTAATATGTTGAATATACGGTACTCATACTTTTATTCTTTAATAAAACTGTGCTTAAGTACATAAATATTAAGATTGACAAAATACGCAGTGCCCAATTAGGTAGAGGAAACTTTTGAATTACATATCTTGATAAAATAAATGACATCAGTGATAACAGGCACCTATACGTCCGTGCGGTCGCCCACCTTTCTCACCGCTCCCTTCACTGTATACAGTGTACACCTACCTTACAATGTGTTGCGAGTTTTCGCTGACAAATAGCGGCAGTTATTAATTGCGTTAGCTCCACCGCGGCCCGGGCCCGGGGGCGAAATAAAATCTTTCTTATGAATAAGATAATCCACGGTCGCGCCCCGCTGTTTGAGCACGGAACTCGGAGGGCCGGAGGGTCTTACTCCGAGGATTTGCGAGGGAGGAGGCGGCGAAATAACAAGTCAGCGAGTTGTCTCCCCTCGGACATGCTGCCGCTCGGAATAATGTCTTTGTGTGTAGATTAGGACGTCTGATGCCAGGTGCGTCTGAAGTATCCTAGTAATGAGTTATTGGGTGGGTTGCGTCTAAATAAATAAGATATATTTGATATCACCTAAACAATGTAATAAACAAATACAATGATGCTCGAAATATATAACACTTTATAAATATTGTGAATTCAAACTACAGTAAGATAAATGTTTTCAATAAAATTGGTAAATCACATACTCTTTTACTTTTCTTTTACTTTCCCGCATGCAATAGTCTTAAATGATGTGATGCACCTTTAACGGTACTTGAGATATAAGGTCCAATAAAGTACTTATTTTTTGAAGCGTATTTCTAGCCATATCGCTATATAAAAGAAATAAGATTGCTTGAACTACAACGAATCCACAGAGAGATAAATACATTTCCTTGCAGTACCATGAAATAGACACCATCGGTCAAAGGGAGGATTATATCAGGTTGATTGGGTAAAAATCAGTGACGTCACGGTGTGCTCCGGTCGGAGTGTGTCTTTAAAGCTCAATTATTGTTTTTGTAATCTAATTCAAAATCATAATTCATCTTTAATAATAGTTTTTTACTTTTTATTGCAACATGCAAATTTCCTGAATATAATTTTTAAATTAGAGTAATAATGATACATATTCTGTTTTCTACAATCAATTGTGACAGTACACCAGAATACTCGGAACGTTAATGACTAGTAGATAAATACGCTACACTGAAAAGCTATCAGTCGATTTGGCCATTAAATGTCATTTCAACACCCAGCTGCGCTCCACTGAGCGGCTGTTACCTGCGTGTTAGATCACTATTCAAATAAACGAGTTCCTAGTTTCCAGTTTGTAAAGCGTTTAGTTACATAAAGCCGACTCTTAATTGACGAGGAGCTTCGGAAAATCACACCTGTTAAAAGTAAAAGTTCTCTGAATCCCACGTGTTGTCGTTTCGTTGGGCGGCGCTGGTGCGCGCCTCTGCCCAGAGATGGCGCTACCGACATCGAAACGGCTCGATCATCACGTGTTTGAACTTGAACTTACTCTAAACTATGAAAGATTCGGTGAAGTGTAGGAGAAAGATAACCATGGTCTTTTCGATTTAATGGTATTAGTGGATTTCTGTGGATTTTGGTGTTGATTTGTTCAGCAAAGATAAATACAAGAATCTATAAAGAGCACTGTTTAAAATGTCGAGTACTAAGCGACGTGTGCAACTTACTGAAGACCCGTTTGTGCCTTGAAACGAGCTACACTAGACAATGGTTATAACGGAATTCTTAGAAACTACAGAATAATGAACATCCGTGTTCTATCACAAACTATGCCAATTCTTACACGAGACATTGGCAAGAATAGACTTTACTAAATAATAAGTCAAGTTGCCATTTAACAAGAAAAAAACTATATTAGAGAAAAACATGTGTTACGACTATGTATTTTGTGAACTGGTTTACTGCATGCGAACATAAAAATACATGCGGGACGTTTTACAATTTACATGGTTCATCATAAAAGGTTGAATTGTGTGTCTATAAGTAACGGCGGTACAGGACGGGGCCTCTCCCGAAATACCCGCCGCCCAGCCTGCCTCGTGGCACAGGTCACGCCGGTGGAGCCTGGCCCACATCGGGACTACGTCTACTCTCGGACACAAATATGTGCTCTTTGTGAAGGGTCAGCGCTCGTATTACAATATTACAGATAAACTAAACTTACGGGCACGCATAAATCTATGTCTCCTATAATATGCGCCTCATGAAATGAAAAATGAATCTATTTGCAGATTTGTTTCGTCCTGCTGATGTCTTGCAACTATTATTAAACCAGAGGGAGTATCGCTATGTCATAGGATCAAGACATAAAGTTATTAGGAAACGTCAGCAACTTGAAGGGTGCATCACGGTGATAACCTGTTTAAATATATAAAATATACCCGTGTTCGTAAAATTATTTTAATTCTCACGCTAATATACTTCTTTGAAAAGTGTAGGTGCCATTAAAAAAAGATTATAATCATAATAAATCAAACTGTCCGCCGTGCGAAAATGCCATCTTAAGATTAGCATCGTGCACGCGTGTCATTCTTCTTGTAACAAAGTATCGTAATACGTAATCTGGTACCAAATATAATTCCACAAACAGTAGGTAGGGGCATCAGCTGGCGAGTAGTCTGTCGCATTATTGGGCTAAGTATTTCTGTGCGGCCTGCATATGGAGCGGGTCGGGTCGCGCGCCCGACCTCGCCGCGTTTAACTCGAACAAATGTCGCGTCGAAATAGACGGGTCAGCTGAGACCGCGCCGACACCTTTACAGGACTGTCTCTATACACTATATTGGATGGATGCACACCGGGAAAAACGCTGGGAGAAAAAAATTAAGACGTACCTACTTGAATACAAAGACGTATTTGCATCTTACTTAATTGTATTATGGTTTTTTTTATTTATTTTTAAACTTTATTGCACAAAAAAGTACAAAAGGTGGGCTTTATGCTAGGATCTTCGGTCATGCACGTAGTTAGCTTATTGGTGCGGTAACATAATAATGTAAATTCGTTTTTAAATCTAAATCGAATTTAAATATTTAATTGGGAATCATGACTAGTAATTATTGGTAAATCATGGTCATAAAATGTATTGGTAACATTAAAATAGAGAAAGTAATATTTATGATAATGTTTAATGATAATGTTATGTAAATCCACCGTCGACGAATTAGCGGAAAGTAAGCACGGAATGTTCCATGACGAGTGTCTTGGAGATTAGATAGGAGGGAACTCAAAGCTCTGCCAGACTGCCTGTCTCTTGAGCGTAATCCTAAATGACGGAGGTAGATTGCTATATATTAATAAATACCATGTACAATATATTTATTATTACTTTTAATTTTAGTGACCCACAAAAAATGACAAATGTTCGTAACATGAGTGTTTAATATATTTTCGGCCCCTTAACTCATAGAGGAGATACGAGACACGAAATTTGATTTAGCCACATTAAAATATGCCCACAACAATAAATAGAAAATAAAACAAATGTTATTTTAGAATTACAATGTGTCGATTTTACTTAGTTACACACTAAATTTGAAATCCAGATGAGGCTTATTACTCAAAGGAGAGTGGAATAGTAGATATCAAAGATTGGACCCTTACCTGGGAGAACCGAAAAGGAAAACCCTTACCTGTCTGAGAGTTTTGAATTTTAAATAAATCTGAGTAATAGTTTGAAACATATTCTTTGTCTTTCTGTTTACATTATCATACCAATAATTTTGATGGGCTCGTCATAATTACCGGTGGGAGATTCGAGACCTGTTGACGCAATTAACTTAACGTTTTAAATAACTTGCAACACATTGTGTTCAAGGCTGTCCACTATTACTTACCGTGTTTGATAAGAAAGCCTATACGTGCCTATTTACAGAATGGGTTATGCATAGCGCTGAACAATCACCTGTACTTTAACATAACAATGGTGCTGTGAAGATGGATCGCCTTACATGAAACTGTTGAGGGATAAAGGGACGAAAATAACCTCGTTCAAAATATAAGCATGTTCGTAATATCATGTATCGTATCGTGTTTCAGCGGTAGTAAGTTTCCGCCTACATGACTTGGCCAACGTCAAATTCAAAATGTATTGTAAATAATAATCACGCTGCATTTCCTTTTCAGAATATTATTTTCCTTTTAAAATTAAAACCTTATATTTTTAGCTTTTAACGCACTTTGATGTAGAAACTTAACAAACGCAGGAGTTTAAAGATGTTAATGGTCCTTGATTTTCGGATAATCAAATGTTTTGTTTTTTTTGGTTTTACAACTGTAATCGTTAAGTTAATATCTTATGATTAACATATAGTACCTAATAATGTCTTATGCCCGGTTCCAATATTTTACGATTCGTAATTAATCAAAAATTACTATCCGTTTTTCTCCATCCAACTCCGAGTCGTTAATTCTAATTTCAAATTTACTTTCCATATCAGCTGTCATCAGTCGTCTGCATTTGTTCGGTGCATTGCAACCAAACGCCTTGTCGGCACACTTGCCGGCAGTAGGGTCGCTTACAGGGCGGTCATTGCATTGAACCACACACTTACAAGCAACTGCAGACGTCCGGTCGGGAGGATCGCTCATCAATCTACATCGTTACATTTTAGACCACGACAATAAGTATTTCATCTTTCCAGAACATTAAATGTAAATCTTTTCTTAATCATAAACTATCTCTTTAAGAATCAACAAATACAAACCAGCCTAGTTCAGGCTATAAATATTGTGGTCTTTTTTATGTTTAAGAAAAGAGTTCCCTCGTTCAATAACTCATACGATTGCTTCTTACTATGAACATGGTTTTCATGGAATTCCAAATAATACTTCTCTAAAGCTTACAATTGAGTGTTCATGTTAGATGGTGTTTTACGGTCTGACATGTCCTATTTATTTGTATTTGCACTAAAGTTTGTAAAAAGGTACCTACTTGGTTGCAATTAATCGAGCACCATCACTGCATTGGTAACATTTCTATAAACGAGTCGTAATGAAAGATATTCTCCTCTATTTAATATCCTCAGACCTCATTACTCGTACCAAGTCTGTTTATTTCAAACTTCCAATTACTATTTCACATGAAATAGTCGGTTATGTTGATTAACAGCTCTAGAATATTAATCACTGCATCACATGGAACGATTCCTGACGTTTGTGAAATAACTCTTACGCTAGATGTAAGAAGTGCGCGCGCGCCGCTCACGGAGCCGCTGTTATTTACGTCGACCGCATCACTTGGATTCAGTCAGTCCGGGACAGGCCGTCTGCTATGACTTCTAGAAGACAGCTTCGTCTATAAAGCGATATGCCCGAGTGGTAAGTAATGAATATGATTATGTTACCTAGTGGCTTAAGGTGGTGTTTTAACCTAAGTATTGCTAGCTCCGTGGGTTCCCTGGGACGCTCACAGAAACCTAACTGAGCACTGAGGCAGGGCGCCACTTACTTTAACTAAAAGTAAGAAAGAGTAAAGAAAACAAATGTTTTGTTCAAGACTCTGATCATAATTTATTTGTTAAAATTGACATTCAAGCTTTGTTTCTTTCACAAATTAACTACAATTAAACTAGTTAACTTAACTGACAATGGAGACCATTGTGGTCTCAAATATCCATGAAATGAATATATAATATTCTATCCAAGCACATAGGATACTAGGGTACAATCAAATTAGTGTTGCTTAAACTAACAATAAATGCTAAAGTATGCGCATACCTGTTAAACAGCAAACCTCCCTAAGACTACAGGCATTCCGACCTCAACCAGTCCTTCAACACCTCATTGCCGGTGAACTGCCAATGTGAACCGCGAGACAGAAGATGTCAGCAATGCTCCAGTCTGCAAAAGGTTAAATGTCATGGGTATTCCAACCCAAGGAGGGCTTGCTAAAAGCCCAAAAATAAGAAAAATTAAGCAAGGCAGAAGATCATCCTCCTCGGTGTGTAATCACCTCCTCATTTAAAATTTAAATTTTATTTAATTAGCGATCTAAAACAAACAATAAACACTGTAATTAGAAAATGCAACCACATGTCGTGTTGCAGAAGACGACCAAGGTCAAGCCAAGCCAACTTACCAGAGAAGTCTTGAACAAAAGAAAAAAATAGCTTTTTCTCGCATTTCACATGCGAGCCTCTTTATCGTCAGGAGAGTGATCCATTTCCCCACGACAACATCGTAAGAAAAGAAACAATGCTTTCCAAAAGTATAAGGTGAGAGAACTTGGTGGCATGCGCTCACGCACCAGAGAAAAAATTGAATATCATCCAATCATTCCATAGACCAACTTCTATAAAGGGACGAACTGTCATCGAACTGTCAATGTCAGAATAAGGTGGCATAAATCCAAGTTCAGAAACAAGTGTGACCTGGAACAATGTCTTTTTAGCCATCAAAGATGGATGTTTTCAAATAAATTAAATAACTGGCACACAACGTGTAACGACGTGTTACATTTAAGTATAATAAATGTCTCTTTACCTTCGTTTTCAATTTGAAGTAGATTATTATGACTATTTTCTAATTGGAATACCATTTGGTAATAGGAACTTATCATACTCTTGAAGACACTCCAAACATGGATGCATGGTTACAATTTAAAGCTCTGCCAGGATCAATCGTTAATGAAATCTAGAGAAAACAAACTACAGTATGACATCAAATATATTAACAAAGGAAGACCTTCCATTAAATCAACCCAACTGAAATAACATACGTGTTTGACTTCGATGTAGGCCCTTATACAAATGCATAGATACCTACCTATACATCTGGATATTCCTAAAAGTATGTAGAAAAAGAACATAATATGACATCTAATGGCACATTTAAAATAATCAACTTTAACTCCGCACAGTTTATATCCGTCTACTTAGAAGCCTCCATCTTCAAACTAGGAACAAACCTGAATCTTGAGTGAGGAGTACTTCAAGATAGAACAAACGCGTATCTACGTATCTGTAGATAGGCACGTTAGTAGAAGAGTATTAAAATGTAATATTGTGTGTATGTGATCAGCTATAACCGGTATTGGTCAATAGCTGGACGCTTGTGATTCCACCTCGAGCAGCCGGCGACCTCAGCGGCGTCGCCGGTGAGCCGCCTCCTGCCATCTAATCGCGTAATCTGTTTGTTTATTGTTGAGGAATAAATAAAGCTTTGAGCCCTGTTTGCGCCGGAGACGTCTCGATAACGATGTGTTATGGGAAATGTTGGCGTTATTTTATGTTCGCGCTAACCGACAATATACGGTTTGTCAAGACTGGTTGGATGCTTAGAATTATAACAGCATTAAGGATTACTATAACATTAAAGTTGTGATGAGGCTGTTTTTAAACTCGGACGCCAACGGACGGGGTGTTATAATATAAGTTTGATGACTGTGGCATATTATTTTTTGTTTTTGTTTGAAAGCGTTATATGTCGGGAGGGTTGTTTTTATTTATATGTTTGATGCAAATCGGTCCAACATATTGGTCGCCGCAAAACGACGGATAACATTTGGACACCCTTAATGCAGGTATCAAGATTTATTCTTTTTTTTTTACTTGGCGATTCGCGTACGCAATTGAGCGCAAGATTAGAATGTTACTAGCACCATTCGTGACAATTATCATTATCAATTAAAGACTTGACACTTTATTTGATTTATTTATAAAACTTGAAAAAAAGTATTGCATTTAAAAAAATATCTTTTATCTTTTTAGTTTGAGTCTCATTAATTCAAATGTTTTATGTAATGTGGGGACATAGATATTTTATTAATATTCTATAAAGTTATATTATTTTTGTTATTGATACCGTCTTAGCTTCTGTATCAAATTGGTTATTCTAGTTGCAAATGATATGTTAAATCAAACTTATGTTGAACGTTCAATTAACTTCAAAATCCTTATATTGGTATTGTATGCGTCGACATAATATTTCAAAGGAAAAGCAGTATATGGTTTAGAACGCGACGCGACTCCTAATTGGGGACAAAATATTTGGGTGTGTTTATGGAGCGGGTCGTAGCGCATTTAACGAGAGCATCATAATTGCAAATTCTCCAAAGTGCTTTGCATCCGACGCTGACGCGGAGCGACGCGCTAACTAGCAACGCGACCTGTGACTGCGAGTTTAGGACCAAACTATACTGTTATCTTTAACGAAGTGTCATGGGCAAGCGTGCCGCGGTTTAGATTTTTATTCTTGGTAGTTCATTTTATTCTATTTATGATACTGGTAAAAGGATTATTTTTTGTTCATATGTAGGTATTATTTAAACTTTAATTTACACTAAGTTTATTCAAATACCTAAACCACAATAAATTTAAAAGTGTTTATGCACATTCTAATCTGAAGGTTGGCGCCAGTCAAATAAAAAAGCTATCAGACATTCTGCAGTGACAGCAGATTATAATATTCAGTGCGTGTGGGTGAGACCAGCCCGCCACTCCTATGCCCACCAGAAGAATTACAAATGTAAAGCAATAAATCACAAACAAAAAGTTGTTTTCGTGCAAATAGCCCCCCGAAGGGCAGGGGCAGGCCGCGTGGGGGGGGGGGGGGCTCGTCTCTGGCGGGCCCGACGTCAACGACTGCGTGCCCAATAACAATTGATATTCCACGAATAATTCAATAACCGATTCAGTCGGTAGGTACGCACGTTCGGATAGAGGGCAGACAAACAACTGTCGGGATTCATAAATATGTTGATCGAGCTCTATGTATTTCAATTGAATCCCGCATTAAACTCGAGCTCCTATTGAATGCTTTCAATACTTCATTAGAGCGGCGCGCGGCCGCGCCCCGGGACTGCCGGAGTATCGATGCTTTTTTGATATCGACAACGACGAACTGTATCTACCACGTTACTCTGTGATATATCTATCTACAATTTCATCTTAAATGTCTTCAACCCCTGTAGTAGACCGAATAAAGCAGTACTGTTTACTACAATTAGTTTCACGTCATTGCTCTTTCACATTGAACTATTAAAAAAATACCATCTATGCTTATATGTATTATAAAGCTGAAGAGTTAGTTTGTTTGTAGTCTGAACGCGTTAATCTCAGGAATTATTGGTTCGAATGGATTAAATATATTTGTGTTGCATAGTCCATTTATATTTTTGGAAGGTTTTAGGCTATATAACACGACTGCTACCAATAGAAGAATCAGTGGTAAATATAATCTCTTGTCAATGATAAAGAGGCACTTCATTTCATGCATATTTTGAATGTGGCATCTAAACTGTTCTACAGTAACCGATGAGAGGCTTAGGTGAAACTCATCATTTAGTGAACATAATTGTGCGTTTTGATTTTAATATTGTTATAATAGTAAGTTTTTTTGTATTTTTTGGTAAACAAACCAAATTACAACAGATTCTTAACATGAAGTCTAAATATTTTTTGCAGAATCTATAGAGTTCCGGTTCAAATGTACATTGAGTTTCAAATGACTGGACAAGTCGCTTGACACTTACTTTAGACCCGATTGTGCTTTTAAACGAGCTCATTAATCTGTCTGTGCCTTGAATCGGGTCTGGATCATTAGACTGCATGGAATCTTTAAAGTCATTGTGACATTATTTCTATTCTCATGCGACATTAATAGAAAAATGGGCTGAAAAAATCTACTTGATGTTTAACAAAAAAATGTGAGAAAGGAGCAAACGTCAACTGCGTACACATATATGTATAATATGATAGTTAATCATTGCGATTTTGTTGAAAGGAAATGTTGGTAAAATATAATGTCACTAGTGGATCGTGTATTATTTATTTGTTAAGACGGTCGGACTCGATAAAGATACATAATAATGTTTTAAACACAAATGAAAACAAAAAAGCAGTCTGCTGCATTGTGTTGCAAAAATAGCAATAATAGCATTCTTATGCTTACGTTTTGTATTTTGTGCACGGACTAACACGAAGTAATGTTCGATAAAAATATATTACTGCTCCACGTCACCCCACAGGGGGTCTTAGACCCTTTTAACGCGCCACGCTTCACTGATAAAGACTTTATCAAACGGTCTCGCAATTAAATAGAGATGACAACAAAGAGTATTGATTAATGTCGCATGAAAGAAACATGGACGTAGTTGATAAGCTGTACATACTGTGACAATGCGTTATACGACATCACGTCCCATTTACTTTGTTGATTGATTGTTGTTCCACAACGCTCCTATTATCAACATGTCGGCGAGGCGATGTCGCGTGTACCTGTCTGGTGTCGCGTCGTCGCTGAAACTTTCCATCGGTCTTTAACATAAGGTGCGTCCTGGAGCCTGCTCAGCTCAGCAAATCCTAATTTGAGCCGAACAACTATCGTGGACTATGATTATTTAGGAAAGCCCTGCCGTTGGTATCGTAGTTTATCAGCTTTCTATGTAAGTACGTTTAGGTAATCGTATTACAACTGTTGCCTTGAACTAATTGTGCGTATAAGTTTTGTAGGGTTTTTTTTGCATATTTGAGATTTTTATAAAGAGTAACCATAGAGTTTTTTGCCGATTCTTCTCGATAGCATTGATAGTTTATTGAACTACCACTATAGTTCAAGTTAATCTGACAATTCATAAATGCTTTTATAATTTTTTTTCAAAAATGCTTTTGTTTTGAGTATGTATTCGAGTAGCAAATACAAGCTTAAGTTACTGAGATGCCGATCGGCGATGAAAGCCTCTTTTCAGTAGGTACCATAGAAAAATTATTAGAAACAGATATTTTTTATCTCCCCTTGCGGTGCGGGAATCGAACCCACGACCTTCACATATCGCGTGTGCTGCTCTTACCAACTGAGCTAACCGCAAGTTATCGTAGGCGATGGAATTTTTCTGTTGTATTAACCGTTCAATTTAAAGTTCGCTCGTACGGCGTATAGTACTATAAAAATAATAAAATCGACATAGAAAAATTGTCTTCAATTGCATACATCCAGTTTATAAATACATAGTAAGAAATAAATTCTGTATCTGGATTAAAAGCAGAAACGTAACTTATTTGATTTATTGTAACGAAGAGCTAGCTGCTGTAAATAAATTTCACGTTTTAATCCTTAAATATGATTGAGGAAAATTTTCATTTGCAGATTTCGCTTTGATCGTAATTGAATATTTTTAATCGGGCGAACGAATTTGTCGGGAAAACTGATTTCCCAATCGACGCCGAGGAGGGAGGGAGGGAGGAAGGGATGTTCAAATTTGAATGAGCCCTCATCGGCGTCTGGTGGTTGCGCAAAAAGTTGTGAACGGCGGCCGCGGCGGGTCGCACGCGCGCCTCGGCCACAGTTGCGATACTTCCCATGCGTCTGCCAAGGAATGCAATTTATTGCAGACACCGCAGCCGTACTTTGTACCAATGCACTGACAAACCCACGTTACACCGCGGCCACTCTCACCTTTCTGCCCTAGGATCCAAAGCTCATATTTGTTTGAGAGGTGGGCGCAGCTCGCTCGCAGATTGCTGTAGTTGGCAATAGATCAGACGTGCTTCGGTTCCGTGTGACGCGGCGGAGTGCGCGGAACGTTATCAATAACAAGAATCCATGTTATGAGTTTTCTAATGGCAGTTTGCGGACGTAAACAGCCGGCGCGGCGGCCGCTCTGGATCTCGCTAAGCGCAAAACTTTAACAGTAACACCAACTTTGTCCTACCCATCATGAAAAACTTGACTAGTTAAATCCCTTTGATGTCGAAGCTGAAAGAAAGAAAACAAGACAAACCGTTTAAAATGTTTGCCTCTACTATACTTATAACCATTTTGTACAGAGTTTCAAGGTAAGAAACAAAAATGACATACCTACTACTAAACTGCCGTACTAACGAAGATGCAGTAAGTCGCATATCATCATATACCATATATATATATATATATATACCATATGGTCTTAAGTCAATTTGCCTAGAAACGCGACTTACTGCACTCTTCGTTAGTACGGCAGTAAACAACTACAAAACAACAACAATGATGTCACAAGTTTAAGACTGACACTCATCAGTCGACCCACCTGTATACAATAGTGAATCTTTTAGAAGTGCGCTTAGCGTCTGTCTGTCCGACTATGTGCGGTTAATAAGTTGCAAATATAAATTCTCAATACATGATTCCGAGTTCAATAATTCAAAAGATGACCTGAAAGTAGACGTTGGATATCATTTACGTATGTGAATTATTTATTGGAACCCATGCGTGGAGCATGAGGGGACTGAGGGCTCGGAACTGCGTACGATTTTGATTTGGTTTCGTTATTCGAATGTTGTTTATAATAATCATTACTAATGCAGGTCAAAGAAGGCAATACATTTTTTTATCATAATTTTACGTTTCTATGTTATTGGACTCATGCATAAAGGCAAACTGTATCAAATAAAGATTGATGACGGGATGACGCATTTCTACTAATGTCCTGGTATTTGGACTGTGAGTCCACGTCAGACACTATTGTAATTGTTTATTTCTCTCTACAAATCTGTTTTTTATTCGGAGGGGGAAGTGCTTTCCGCACCGTCACTCTAGTCGCGTAACAGAGTGTGGTTTGTCGAGCTCGCGCCAACTGAAATCCCTGTGGCGGTGTGGGGCTCGAACCCACGATAGGGATAGGCGATGAACATTTCTGTTGTATTGACCTCTTGGCCTCCGGCCTACGACGTTATCGCAAGAAAACACTACGTGGCAGACTACCTACAAAGCTTTCCGCGGGAAGAAGATGCAATCGAGAGGCCGCGGGAGAAACCCACTAAGACTTGGCGAAGCGATTACAAAACAGACGTGGATCGATCTATACAACGGGGCGGAAACAGAGAGAGAGTACTTAAAATACGGATTATAATATAAGTATGGATTAACTTTTTCGTTCTTTTTTTTCCATACTTAGAGGTAAAAAAGTGCGTGCATTAACGATCAAGGTGCCTATAAACGCACGCGTGGCCTGCGCCGCGCCCTGGGTGGCAGCAGAGTCTACCCGCGATTCACGTGCCGCCGGTGTACGCATTTGTTTGGAGTCGCGTACAGAAGGTGCCATCCGTGAAGGTAAGAGCTAACCGCTTGTGTGCTTGCAATGACACTCACAATATCACAATAGCAGAAGACTATTAGGCCTAGCATGCGCAATACGTCAAATATCTCGCGTGAGACGACAAAAGTTTCTAAACCGTTGATTGGGTGATAGTACACCGTACTCGTATTTTCAGCCAATATCTGCAGTTGACGCATTGATTTTGATATTTCTTAAGAGCGCGATAAAATTTACTCGCGTGGCGCACGCTAGGCCTATATGAGTTTGCACTTGCAAAGCAAAGAGAGGCAGGGCATAGCGATTTATCGCTCGAACTGGAGAAAGGCGACCGGTGAAACACCTCCACCTTACAGAAGACCGCGACCAAATAACAATCACTTCTGTGTTGTTGTGTTCCTGCGTGTGAGTATGGTTTCCAGAGCTCCTGGGGGGTGCTACATTAGTAGGAGGGGTCAAGCCTTCAAGGTAAGGACGACAAGTCTAGTAACAGATTTATTATGCTGTACTTGTCACCCTTACGCTAGGACCTCATTACCACTTAACATCAGGTGGGATGAGGTCAATCTTAAAGTGCAATATAAAAAAAATGTCAGAATCGGTGCGTTAGCTGGTAATTGAATGAAAACGCGAGTACGGTGTGCTATCAGCCAATGAACGGTATCGAAACTCTTGCCGTCTCATGCGACATTTGTCGTATTGCGCCTCAAAGTAGTAGCTGTGGTAGAACGGCTAGAGATACCTTTGCAATGGCGTGATAAGTTAAAATTATCACAAAAGCTTAAGCACCGCGTATACATGTTATGTGAGCAATGTTATTTCAAATAAAGTAAATTTATTAAACCTGCAAATTCCTAAAAGCAGAACAAGTGCCACATCTGTGTTTGTAATTCTGTAATAAAATGTTTGTGTGTTTGCCGTCGCACCATGAAGGCGTGTTTACGTCGTGAGTCCCCCCCCCCCCCTTTAAATTGCCGCCTTCTTCAAATTACCGCCCGTATTCGGCTTCCGGCTGCATCGAGTATGCACTCGCTGCGCTAACGATTGCGCTTGTCCGCCGTGTTCAAATAAAAGAGGGAGCTATTTGGGACTAACCTACTTATTTATTTGACTGCTGCACATATTAGCAAATGGGCCTTAGAAAATAGTAACTAAAATTCAAGAGTTTTCTTTTAATTTTGAGCGAACAGATTTTTAGATATTTGTGAAGGTTTTCACCTATAGGGTAAAACGAGATCCTGTTACTCCGGAAAAAAATGTCTCTCGTCAAGACGTGTTGGCAACACTAACATGGGCAACTTTTGCTCGGCAGTCTCGGCTTAAAGCTCCAGTGTCCGTCTGGCACCAGATAGTCCAGTCAAAGTAGACTATATTATGATTCAAGTTGGCATTAATTCCCAACAAGCAAATGATATGACAAAAGTCCCCATAGATCCCGCTTGTGCTTTGTTTTATATTCGAGGTCAACGGTCACAAATTTGTGTTTTTTGCTTATATCTCTGAAACAACGAGAGTTATCGAAAAATGGTTCGAACAAAGTTTGTAGATCGTAAAATTGTTTACAAAAAATATCTTAATGTCTATTTTGACTGGACTAAGACGTCATAAGCCGTGGTAGTTCAAACGATAATTAGGTATTTGTGGTCGCCGCTATGAATAATCTCGCTCGTAATATAAACAAACACTCACATACAACAAACATATTTTTTTATAGTTATTGCTTCATATTGATAACATAAAAAGGTACATAGTGGAAGCATCCATTTATTTCTTTATCATTTTCAATAACAAAATTATACATTAAAAAAACCCTCTACGCTAAAATTGTTTTAGCGGAATCGTTCTTAAGAAGAAACCACGACTATTAATTTCCTTTATCAGTTCTTAGAAAGTTAATAATAAACGCAATTTAATAGTGCCACGGCGAATCGCTTTGCCCACATATTGTATATTATTATATTTTAAAAGATCTTTTATATGTCTAGTAGATTCCAGATTTGGTGTGTTGGTTAAATTGTTGTTTAAATCTAATTGTTGACCCCACGCCCACATACCTAATAGACAAACAATACTCAGTCATCAAGTAAGTAAATGTATGACGACCTCCGTAGCCGAGAGGCGAGCGGGCCTGACTTTGGCGAGCGCCATCTCTGAGGTTCCGGGTTCGATCCCCGGTCGGGTCAAGGGAAACGAACTTTTCCATATTGTCTCGGGTCTGGGTGTTGTGGTACCGTCGTTGTTTCTGATTTCTGTAACACAAGTGCTTAAGCTACTTACCACAGAATAAGAGCAATGTATGTGATGTTGTCCAATATTTATTTATTTATTTATTTTAATGTATGGAGTAAAATTATGTATTTGTTTCTCCTTTATTCTGAGTATTTTTTCTGTATAAAGGCTAGTTACATTTCAGTTACAATACCTTATTATGTACTCTAAATATATGATTGTGCTATGTAGGGTCGTGGGGAACATTGTAATGGCTCGACAATAGACAGACAGGCGAAATACCGCGTCGGCCGAGCGGAGCGTGGAGTGCGCTTTGTGGCGGTGCATCTGCCACGGGAATCTGCGCCTTGAGTCCGCTGTACAAGGTGCTCCGTAAGAGCAGAGTGCAGCAATGAGTAGCAGACGTAAAGGGCCGTATTTGGAGCGTGCAGGCCTAGTTGCACCTCTAGGGTATCGGGTCGCAGCGAACGAGTCAGAGATCTCTTTCAACAACTTAAGACGTTTCAATTACCTTACTTTATTATATTAAATGCAAAATAATTCATTTCAGCAAAGATCTGGTATTAATTACAATCTCAATTGAAGTTTGACTAAAACCGTTTTATTGAGTTTTGATTTCTTTATGTTATATTAGACATATTAAATATATTACTACAAAAGCAATAACTGAAATCTCATCTTAATCAGGATTTGTTTCGATATTTTTGTACTCCCTTGAGGAGTTTCATGATTAAAATTATCATACGAATCTATTTTGAAATATTTTACCACCTATGTTACATCAAAGCATATCACCGCGAGAATAATATTTATGCGATTTTACCCTCGTTAGAGAATGATAATTGTTATGATGTTATGTGTATGATGTTAGGATTGAAAATACGAAATATGACTTTTATCAATTATGTAAAAAAGCGATATGCGAAAGTAAAACATATCCTTAAGTTTTGGAATAAAAAATCTTGCTGGAATACAAAAACATTCTTTAAACTTACGATATATAACTTTAAGAAATGCAATTTCGCGTTGATCCATCAGTCATTCCGGACAATATATTTTATATGTATGAGTATAGATTGAACACATATACGTTATTAGACAGATTCCCAAGGAACCTTACCCACAGAACAGTCACGTCTTGCATGTCTGGGCAAGACCCTCACAGCGTAGGCCTACGTTCCATAACCAGAGCTCACAGTATCATAATCCATCTATAAGCTTCAGTCCTGCCCCCTCCCCCTATTCGTCCCCCCTCACAGCCCATGTCAAAACAGGAGGAGATTAGCGGCGAATTATGCTATTATCTCAGAGATTAATCGTCTGTCGCTGAGAGCGAGTGTGACCAATATAAAATTTTAAGAAAATTTTAAAAATCCATCTTTTGCTTTATATTTGAGCTACTTCATTTGTTTATAATATAGAAGCAACCGAGAGAGGCTTTTGATACATATTGAGACATTTGGCACTTTATGACATTGAAAAGACAGAAATAAAATAATATATTCTTCTTTTGTTTTGACTAACACATTTCATTTTAACACTTTTTTTCAAACTGAAATGCCGTAAAATTCGTTTACAATAATCTGATGGGAGACTTGATTTAGTCCACAAGTATTTATTGGTTGTAAAAACATCTTTTACATATCTAAAGTGTTATTTAAAAACCTGCGTATGATGAGTAAGGTTTCCAGAGCTCCTGGGGGGTGCTACATTAGTAGCAGGGGTCAAGCCTTCAAGAGACTTCACGAGTGTGCAGAGTACAAAGTGTGTGGTATGCCGTGCTTTTGATTGTATATCGTGATTAATCAAATTTATCTAAAACTTTTTCTAAATTTCAGCTTTGATTTATTTTATTGAAAACATCTGGCAACACTGGTGTGCGGCCAGGTCCGGCCGGCTCCCACGAGCCCTCTAAGGGATTATTGTATACTAATTAATAGGACAGACGCGATTCCAATATTAATCCCGCGGTGCCAGCTCCTCGCCAGGGATTCTGTCTCTGTTGTTGTAAATTAAAACGCACCGACGCTGTAGGCTAAGGCTTAGAGGGATAACTACTATACTTCAAGTGATACAAATACATATATGTATACGGTTCGAGTGTATACTACCCTAGTAGATAAAGGTAAAAGTTTGTATGTTTGTGACTTGCGAATGGGTTTAGATGAAATTCGGTAAATAGTTAGTTGATATATGTATGTATATGTATTAGGTATAAAGCGGGCGAAGGTTAGTTAGTTTTAAAATAATTCGATAATTTTCTACTATATTAACCTCGTAAGACCGAATGTCCTTTTAAAAGCCCGACACTGTTGATAACAATCAGACATTTTGATCTTAGGAGGTTAAACCAAAATCCGCGGTGGTACATTGCATTGTTGAAATTTATAAACTCGTAGACACAGAACCAACAATAATTTTATTTTCTTATGAGTGAGAGTCGAACCCACAATCTTTAGTTCAACAGTAAGAAAGCTAATCATTGTTTCATCGCGACAGTAACAAAATTCAAAAGAAGATATTTATGTATGAATTCTTCAGATACTGAAAGATGAGATGCAATTAATTTGGAAGAAAATGTACCAAATTGCATGTGAATTATGTCGTAGCAAATAAATAATAACATGTTACAATTGAGGTACTTTTATCTCATTTAGGTACGGAACTCTTAAATGCAATAACAGCTGCCATTACAAGCAAATGTTATAATCTCAAAATTGATCGCGCCAGGCTTACGTTCGCTCAAATTACATGGTGGGCGAGTTCAGGCAGTTTACACTCGGCTGCATTTCGCGTATTACATTGAAATGTGGCCGCTCGTAAAAGCTGACAACTTTTATGGGGCGAGCCGATTTGTACAATAGCTTAAAGTTGCAGCGGCTGAAGCGAAATTAATGAATGTTGTGGTACGCGCGACGGAGCGCTCAGACCGATTTACATGGGCGGACCGCTCAGGGGGACACCATCCACAGCAACGTTTGTATTCCCTCTATATACAGTCATCATAAGCACCTCAGACTACATAGTTTTGACTTTGCATCGCCCTTATTTTGTTAACATAAGAACTGATAGCGAACTGTTTACATTGATGTTCTGTCATCACGATATAACGAATAAAATTAAAGAGTCTTATTTGTAACAGCCTCAAAGTTAAGTGATTGCAGCAGGTATTCATATTTTGATTGTGAGTAATTTAAAGAGATTAGAGATAATTATATTCATTATTTTTATTAGAGAATCGCCCGGCTTAGCATGGTTGCAATGTAGATATGTACTAATGTTTTTTTTGTTTTCCTGAACTATAACATGGATGTTTAGTTCCTCTCCCCCCCGGACCGCGAAAGCGTATAGACGTGTGAACCCTAGCAAATTTTTGTATTTAAATAATTAAATTTCACTTAAAAATTTAAAAAACATTCGCGTTATAAAATACGGCGAAGTACCAGGCGCGCATAGCCCGCTGGGAGTGTAACCAAACTCGCGACGCGACGAAAGAACAGGACAACTTCAGAAAACAGCTATATTTCGGCGAGCTACGCGACGGCTGATTCATCACTGTTGCAGGTACTTGGTCGCTTGCCACAACTCATAAGCGGAAGCGTTAGCGGGTGATTTTTTAGGGAGCTGGCCCAAGTTAACAAATAATTTTGTATATATATATATATATTTTTTTTTTTACTTTTGCGAAAGAAAAATGCCAAACCTGGCGCGATCTCCACCACTAAACAAATCGCTAAGCATGTCCGAATCGGAGGTGGACAAAATGGCCTCAACATCAACTTCATTTGAAGATTTTGGACTTGAACATATAACTCAACGAGACAGTAAGAGGAAAAGAATATCTGAGGATCATTCGCCCTCTCGTTCTGATTTTCGAGCAATAGTTCGAGAAGAATTAAAGGACATAATGAGCGCTTTGCAGTCGCAACAAAACCAGCGCCTTGACACAATAGAAAAACACATCTCCGAAATAAAAGCCCAAAATGATACTACGCACAAAACTAACATTGAGATTGAAAAGTCTATCGAAATTGCCACGGCGAAACTAGATGAACTACAATCTTCGATACAGCGTCTAGATACTGAGCACAAGAAAATCTCCGCACAAATATCAAACATCGAAGAAAAGTGTGATACCCTGGAAAGGCAATCACGCAAGTGTAGCATTCAGATTAGAAACGTTCCAAAACAAAAAGGTGAGACGAAAGAAAAACTTTTTGATTTAATACAAAAACTGTCTATTTCACTAGCAGTCGACATGGGGAGCACAGGACTGCGTGATGTATACAGAATGCCGTCAAAAGTAGACCATACAACTTCAGTCATTGTAGCAGAGTACTCGTCAACTTTACTGAAGGAAAGATTTCTAAAAGCAGCAAAAAGTCATAAACTTAACTCAAATAAATATAAAACAGAACAGTTAAATTCGGCTCACATGGGCGTAGAAGGAGCCAAAGTGGAAATATATTTATCTGAACACCTTACCCCGCAAGCCTCGCGCCTATACTTTCTTGCGCGAGAATTTCGTAAAGCTATGGACTATGCTTTCTGCTGGACTTCAAACGGACTTGTGTATCTACGCAAGAAACAAGGTGATCCGTACATCCTGGTAAGAAGTGAGGCGCAGATACAACATTTAAGAAACAAATGACTAGCTGAGGATGTAATTACTGAAAACGGTACCGAAAATTTTACTTTAATTAAGATTATCATAACTTTTTATTTCATATATTGTTATTCTATAGTTGCCATGTTATCTATGTCTACTACAATAAGCGCAAAACTAGTGAAAGCTTACATTTTTAAATATTTTCAATATTGTATTTACACTAATACAGAGTACAGACTAACAAATTTACATAATCAGAAACTATACAAACCCATTACTAACCTTCTACACGAACCATCTCACCCAAACCTATTTATCTACATCTTCTTTGAATATGGATAATCGCCAATTCCAAAATGAGATTGATAACTCCTGCAAGATTCCGTGTACACTTATTGAGGACCCAAATCTGCTTAGTATGGAGCTTGAAAAGTTTAAAACAAACAATCAACATAAGTTAAATATTCTGTCGTTTAATATAAGAAGTGTTAATAAAAATTTAGATAACTTTTTAGTGTACATTACAAGGTTAAATGCAAATATTCATGTCATTGTACTTTCAGAATGCTGGTGCGACGCGGAGTCAGTTCCACCAACAATCGATGGGTATACTATGTATTTTACTAAGCGTAGTTACAACCAAAATGATGGGGTCATTATGTATATCAATAACAGTTTGCAGGCAACGGTTAGGGAAGTAGAACTAGATGAGGCTAACTGTCTAACGGCAACAATAAGAAACCTATCCATAATTGGAATTTATCGCCCGTATGGCTTCAAAAACCTGAATCCATTTTTAGATTCACTGGACACATTGTTAACGACCACTAGAACACGTAATGTAATTCTTACGGGTGATATAAATATAGACACTCTAGATTCAAACACCAGTCCAGTCAGAGATTATTTGGAGATTATAGGTTCCCACGGATTACATGAAACTATAAAGGTACCGACTCACGGACGGACGTGTTTAGATCACTTTATGTGCAGGTTGGTGGCAGATCATGTGTCTTTTGTCTTGGAAACAGATATAACAGACCATTATCCTATTCTGCTAAGTATATCAAGTACACTCGTGCCAGTGTCCCCTGTTGTGAATTCTATTACACGAACAAAAATAGATTTTGAGGCCTTAAAAAAATCAATAATTTCTAAAGATTGGAATTCATACTTGGCTATTGGCGATGCAAACATAGCTGCAGAAGTTCTTACTAAAACGCTGCATGACCTAACAATACAGCATACATCTACCATTACCCTTACGAAAAAGAAACGGCCCCTGAAGCCATGGATTACTGTCGGTATCATAAAGTGCTTTAAGACCAGAGATCGCATGCACAAAATACTAAAAAAATATCCAGACAGCGAAGTCCTAAAACAGGAGTATATCATCTACCGAAATATATGTAACCAAACGGCGAGAACACTAAAAAATAACTACTACAAAGAAAAATTCTACAAATGCCATAAAAATAACAAAACTACTTGGGAAACTGTTAAAGAGCTGTGCAACATAAAAAAAACCCGGTCCCATGCTTCTTCTTTGCTTGCATTGTCACCATCGCCAGTAGCATCTCTTGATCTGGTAAATAAATACTTTACTTCTATCGGTGAAACTCTTGCTAACAACATATTAAAGAGAAATAAAACCACTGAAACTCGTCTGCTACATAAAAATCTTCACCCAAAAAATGCAACTTCCATGTGCTTAGCTCCAACTGATTTTAGAGAAGTAGACAAAATAATTGTGAACCTTAAAATCAACAGCGCCCCTGGTATAGACACCATCTCTTCCGCTATCCTCAGGAGCTCGCATGAGGTGTTATGTAGCATGATTGCCCACTTGTGTAACTTAAGTTTTTCTACTGGCTCCTTTCCAGCCATTTTTAAAAAAGCTGTCGTAGTACCCATACACAAGGGTGGTGGCGTGGACGAGATCTCAAATTACAGACCCATATCACTACTCAGCACCATTAGCAAAATCGTTGAAAAGACATTCAATTCCAGACTCGTAAATTTCCTTGAATCGAAAAACATCCTAGCGCCCTCGCAATATGGTTTTCGGACTGGTTTAAGTACTGAGGACGCTGTATCCAAACTCTCGGAGTTGGTTGCTGGGTCTCTTGATACAGGCAAAAAATGCGTAGGCATCTTTCTTGACCTTCAAAAAGCGTTCGACACCGTATCCATTCCGCTGCTCTTGCTGAAACTTGAGAATATGGGTATACGTGGACCACCTTTAATCTGGCTCCAGGATTATCTCACAGGAAGGAGTCAAGTAGTGAGAGTGGATGGTGTCTGCAGCTCGAGTTCACTTATCTCCTATGGCATACCCCAAGGTAGCACCCTTGGTCCAACGCTATTTTTGGCATACGTTAATGACCTCTGTAGTTTGAGACTTGTCCATGGTAATGTTCTTGCTTTTGCTGACGACACTGCGCTAGTATTTGAAGGAGAAACATGGGAAAAAGTTCAAGAATCTGCAGAAAATGGTTTAAGAGAGGTTACCAAGTGGCTCAGTGACAATCTACTAACAATAAATGTAGAAAAAACAAAGTTTATTTGTTTTAGAATCTCTCGTGCTACTGACCCGCCAACCAACTTCAGCATTAAAGCTCATTCCACCACTTGTGAGTTCCAAATGGACTGTGACTGTGTTCTTTTATCACAAACAGACAATCACAAATACTTGGGAGTAATAATGGATCAGAACCTGAACTGGCGTCCGCAAATTACAGCAGTAAGTAAGAGAATTAGAAGACTGTTACCCATATTTAGGAACTTAAGAGACGCTGCGGACCTAGACCTTGTTAAAAACATTTACTACGCCCTCTGCCAATCACTTCTAGTCTATTGCGTCCCTGTATGGGGTGGTGCTGCTCCCTGTTACCTCCTGGAGCTGGAAAGAGCACAAAGAGCCGTGATAAAAGTAATGACACACAAACCTCGAAAATACTCGACTGAAAAGCTGTACAAGGAGACACAGCTGCTTAGTGTCCGACAATTGTACATGTACAATGCTATCCTCCGCCAACATAAAAATATAGACCTCTCTCAGTTACCCAAAGATAAAAGACGTGTCAGGACACCTGTTCCAAAAGTCAAAACAATGTTTGCTAGACGCCAACTACACCACATGGGTCCATTCCTGTATAGATATTTTAATGACTCAACACTGATAATTAACTCAACCAAAACACAACTCAAATCAACACTAAAAAATATATTAACTAC
Source organism: Glyphodes pyloalis (assembly GCA_037074685.1). NCBI lineage: Eukaryota > Metazoa > Arthropoda > Insecta > Lepidoptera > Crambidae > Glyphodes > Glyphodes pyloalis. Next base: position 101,299 of record JAYKKO010000049.1, read on the forward strand.
GCTTAACTATCCTGAAACTGAATCTATTTTAAAAATAAAAGTATAAATGTATTTTTTTTTTTTTCTGAAACACTATTACTGTTAGACAATCACACACACACACACATACACACACACACACACACACACACACACAAACACACACACAAACCAGCGCGCTTATCGTAAGAATAAATAAATAGACATAGTGAGCAGAAATAAAAATGTATTATAGGTTTTATTTTGTATTTTCTTCGTCTATTTCTTTTTACTATTAATTGAATAATTATGTCATAGGGGTGGAGGGTTGATTGCTTGAGATACAGGACTTGTCCTAGTTCAAGTGTCAACCCACCATAAACTATTCGCAGAACCTATGTTAATTTGAAACTGTATAAGATGTAAACATGTTTATGGCGAGGAATAAATGATTATTATTATTATTATTATTATACAATAATTCCTTTTGAACTGTTCTATCTACTAAAAGAAAACCGCATCATAATTCATTGCGTATTTTTAAGATCTAAGCATACATAGGGACATACAAATGAGAAGCGAATTTGTTTTATACTATGTAACGATATGAAATTTACCAATTGTAAAGATGTCAGGGTATGAGTTCATGGATCACGCAACAAAATAAAAGGTCTCATTGAAATCTACTGTTTTTATCTTTGGTTCATAAGACAGTGAGAAATAGCAAATGAGAAATTTCCAATTGGCATTAGACAAAATCTGGAAATGGAAGATTACGGTGCATCCATCAATTTTGTCTCCACATGCTGTGCGGTGCTATTATCAACAATAAGGTCGTCTTCTTTAAATCAATCTGTCATTAAAAGGCTTCCCGTACAATCAATATTGTACCAATAGGTAACATGTTTACTTAAACTCAGTCGATTTCAACACGTGCCACTTACAAAAGTCGTTCATTGTTGTGACAACATGTAAACTTCACCAAAACTTGAAAAGGCTTCAAACTCCAAGTTTGGTTTGATCATAAAGTGTTGTTACCAAGCGGGTAGGAAGAGCTGTCGTTCATGTTTTGAACGTTTTAGATTTAAACGGAAAATAATTGTTCCGATAGGGACTATAAAAGGCAATCAAAAGGAAAATACACTCGATATTTATAATATGGGTTGCATTTGTGATATAGTTCTCCACATTGTTGCGTTCACGTACTATAGAACGGTTTTTAACCTCCGACGCAAAAACGACGGGGTGTTATAAGTTTGACGTGTCTCTGTGTGTGTGTGTATGTGTCTGTCTGAGGCAACGTAGCTTCCAAACGGATGATTCGATTTTAATGCAGTTTTTTTTTGTTTGAAAGGTATATAAAGGTATACGTCGTGAGTGTTATTAGCTATGTTTGGTGGAAATCGGTTCAGGTCTTCAAGGTCATCAGGTCGTGTGTTAGGTGTGATAGGAACGTAACACGCACAGTTTGTTAAGCGACACACATTCAATACTAACTCTTATGCAATTAAAACAATACGGGAACAGCAGTAGTGCCTACACCTGCAATATTCGTAATATTATTTCAGTGGCGCAGACGCAACATGCAGCAGGATGGGTAGTTACAATAACAATCTCGTTTTGCTAACAGCCGAGAGATGTATTTTATCGCGTCTTTATTGCGTTTAGTCGTCGTTATTGACAGTAATACGCGCGCCGAGCGGCTCCGCGCGCGGCCGGCCCGGGTTTATGTTGGACTCATTAAGTTAAACCTTTCATGAGGGTGAGATTGAAGTGAGAGCATTGTATAGCATGAGCTCGGCGTCTTTACTTGAACAGCTATTTACAGAAACTGCGGCGAGGTACTTTCCTGGCACATCATTGAACATTAATCACTGCCGACTTTGTACTGTATTGATTGTGTGCCATGTATGAAGAGCTGATAATCAAGAATTTGTTTGATTTTTTTACGTTTAGTAATATGCTTGTTATAGTTTCGTATTGATGCAAAACTATCTATCATATGACAGCAACGTTGTTCATGAAATAATAAATAAACGTTGATTATTATTTATTTATTTTTGGGACATGATAATATTGTCTTATTGTTTGAAATGCTTTATATTGTCGGTTGATTGCTTACCTGGTATCTTAAAATAAAATAATGTGTAAAATGCAAGAAGCCAAATGTAAGGCATGTTAGTAATAAAAGCGATGATTGAACACATTGAAATATTTTTACTTGAAAAGCTTTTAGGAACAACTGTACATTCTAAACTACTCCTGAGGAACCCTCATATTTTCGTTTTGGTAGTATAACAGTTGTGCTTTACTTTCTGATTGAATCTAGGAAAAATCACAAAAGACTTTGCATCAATTTAAAACATATGGTGTGCGATTTCTAGATATTGGTTTCTTTAGTAGTGTTTATAGTCTCAGGTATGGATGGAGTTCATAGCGTTTTTATGGCATCGGGTCGTCAAATGACATAAGAGTGCGCGTTAACTGGTCGATGACTCATCTCTGCCTCAACCACTAATGGCTAGAAGGATGCAACTATGTTGCCGAACACTTAAAATGTACGTAAGTATCTCAAATAAATGTCATGCGGAAATGGGTCATAAGCCGTATGAGTGTCGTACGAGAAAACGCTCAGCCGTATTATGGTCATAATGTCATTAGGACAAGTACCATAAAACAGTTTCTTAAAGACACTCGCACGTCGAACCATATACGACTAAATGAAACAATTAGAGTAGCGTGCCTTTGTCGCTACCAATTTAATGGGATGATCAAAATGGCAAGAAAAAAATATGAAGTGAGCTTTTTGCAGCGTGGAGGGTCTACTGACTCCGCTGTGGAATTAATTTACCTAACTAAAAAAACTTTTATTGTATTATTATCTATTTCTTCTAAGTTAAAAAAGAGCACCTCAATTAATTTGATTGTTGCTCGTACTTACATCTCATCATTTAAAATAGTAACATTTGCAAGATCTTTGCAACCAGAATCCTAACACTGTGCTATGAACGGTGAGATTAAAGCTTAAAATTGTATTCTTGCAAATAAATAATTGATTGATTGAAAGATATTTATAATCGCAGTACTTTCAAAAACAGCTTAAAAAGTTTCACCCAAAAAATTAAACAGCCGAATTGAGAACCTGCTTTATTAAAGTGGGTTAAAAAAGTGTAGCGTAGAATAAAGTTGGGCGGTCTAGATGCGTTGTTAAGATATTTACTACCAGCATCCAGAGACAAACTCAAACTCAAATACTTCTTTATTCAAACAGATTACTTATGACACTTTTGAAAACAATACAAAGTGATTCTACTGTCCGTTCGGAACCTATATCTACGGAGTAGACACCGGTAAGACACTCAGTAGATAGGATGCTGTGTATTTACTTCGGTCCAAGTTATATAGTTTTTTTTTGATGAGTGATGACATAAGTACTCAAGTAAGTATTTATATTCGCAAGGTAAGCTGGAGCAGCCCGGTCCCAGACTGCGTTAATCTGAAGCTTGTATGGGGGCTGGGCACAGCTGATTCCGTGAACGCTTTAATTTAGGATGAGTTCACTCCGCTCTGAATGCTGTTGTCGTGTTGTACGTATTTATCTAATTCAGGGGCGGAGAACTTTTGGCACGCGAGAAATGTGTCACGCGAAAGGATATTATGGATTGTGAGTGGAAACGATAATTGGTGGGGAAACACACAATGTTATATTGTACAACAATACAACACATATATAAAAACTGACACTTTTATGAATACAGAGTTTTTAAAATGATCAGAAATTTAGAAGGGGTTCTATTTAATACTAACCTAACCTAAAAAATAGGTTAGCCACAATAAGTGAGCCACTTGGACTTGGGCTATTTGTAGTTCAGTCAGTATTTCTGTCGGCTAAATTAATAAAAAGGTGCCTGTGATATTATTTCTCATTTGCGTTGTTGTGCATCGTTTTTGGCGGACATACGTTTTTGGCCTCATATTTTTTCTTTTCTTTTAATCAAAATTCTTTTAATAGCTTATGCAGGTCATCACCGCCCCATTTCACAAATAGGAATAAATAGAACAATTATTTCACAACAGTAGAAAACATTTTATACTTCGACTATTAAAGGCGAACGCTATCGATCCGGCTATAATAGTAAATAGCGTCATAAGTGAGATAAAAGTCGGTATTTCATGTAGTTATTTATTTTTTTATTATGGCACGAATGTTCGGCGACGCGTTGATGGCCGAGCATTACGATTAAATCGTGCACATCGAGCATCGAGCGGAATGCTGCGGCCGAGGTCTCCATTAGCTGCTGACTATCTCGATTATGGTGGAGTGGCGGAGCCGACGTCGTGGAAGCGATCAACATTACAAGCTGAGCGGAATACCGACCTTATAATCAGTTATTATTAAAACACAACCATGTAATGTTTATGTCAATAAAGAATTATTATTATCATTTTTTTCAATATCTCGAGATTACATTATTGTAGTTATTTGGCTTATTTCGATAAATACAAAAAAGTTTTTTTAATTTCAAATTCAATTTTTTTTATTTGCAAGGTCAATGTCTAATTGACCTTGCCACAAAATATGTGTCCTAAGCACTTAAGTAACAAGAACCAGCTGTTGACCGCAATACCTATTAAACTACATTCACAAACACCCAGGCACATACCAAACATAAACCTCACGAATATGTAATTACATGTTACGTTTCTTCAGTGTAAATATTTAATGTCAATGTATACTGCTTGACGATTAAGTTGTTATTTTAGGATAGTTTGCGTCTTTAGTCAATTCGGTTTGAATTTGAGTGCGAGTGAACTTTGTCTCCTACATTGGTAAATCACATTAAATTGTAAAGTAGGTCAAATTAGTCACACAATCTTACAATAATAATTTACTGATTGGCACGGAAAATGTTCACAATCTGCTGATATCTACATACATCTACTAATGTTGTAAAGCTGAAGAGTTTGTTTGTTTGTAATCTCTGTAACTATTTCTTCTAAAAGAAAAAATATTTTGTGTTTGATAGTCCATTTATCGAGGAAGGCTTTACTTTAAGGCTACATAACATCACGCTGCGAACAAAAGTTATCGTGCTTGCTAAATCGAACACATAGTTATGAAGTGTGCTAGTACTGAACCATGGCTACGTTGATGGGCGAGCGCGCGCAAGACTTAAAAGAGAGTCGTCGGGTATATTACCGCGCGAGTGCCTGCGCTGCGGCGTCTGCGGCGCGTCTGCACAATTTGCGCCGCTCACGACTGATATTACGGACATTCAAAAAATGAGCGTCGCGAGATTGCTATACCGCAGCGTCGCCACAGCGCCGTTGCGTTCTTGTTGCTTTTGTCCTCGCCGAGAACATCACTTCGCATTGCACTACACGCTTATTCGTTCCGACCTGAGTAACTTCACGAATGTGTTACGTTTTATAAGCCCCGCCCCAGCCTCCAAAGATGAAGAAAACATTTTTGTAAACTATCATAAATATAGTTGTAACCTACCTGAACAATTATGTATGCATTAGTCTGTCTAATAAAATAATTATGCAATTAAATCCTCCCTACCAGTTGGGAACCTCATCCTACCGAGAAAAGTCCGGCAAGCAACTCATTATTTTATTCTTTACAATTATAAAATAAAATGAGCGTATTTGCAAGGAATACAATATTATAGTTAGGGAGGCGAATAGGGGAATTTTCGGCAATACTCGAGCGTGGCAGTTTAAGATATGAGAGATACCTTAGACCTTATTAGGTCTAAGTTTCTATTGAACAACCTTGTAAAGTATATAGCTCTATAGGTATGTAGTGACGCGCGCCTAGGATAGACGATCAGATTAGTATAAAAAAAACGATAGTCTGAAATACTCGAGCGCGTCCATTAAGATATTGGGGGTTGATGACCAGAAGTGTGGAAGAGCCATTTCGTCTTCCGAAAAACGCGTTGCGGCATATAAGTCGCGAAAGATACATTTTACAAAAAAAAATTTAAATAAACAAAAAAGGTAATTATATTTTACACAAAAAAAGTACATATCTTTAAATTTTTGTCCAAAGTTAAAACTTTTTGACTTGAAGCATCATAAAAACTCAAACTCCCGGTTTTTTGAGTATATCTCGAAAACTGAGGTGTTAAAAAAAATTATATGAAATAACGATGATTAAATTATGTGACTTTTATTATTTCTCAATTTTTTTTTTCTAAAGTTTATCGACAATTTTCTTGGATTCGGAAAAAGTTACGCGTATCTGTATACAAAAGTATTATTAACATGTACAGTTTCATGTATGTATATTATTCAATAGCCTGTTGATCCTCAAATTGTTTTTTGGACGTACCGTAAGCAAAACGAATAATAATAATACAATTATAAACAATTTTTATATCATTTCTTTATTTTATACAATAAATAATACAATCCGTACTACATTTCATCTACATTTACGTTGGTTGTATCTATCGCTTTATTGTCATTCTTAAATTCCCTGTTTTATCAAGGAGAAAGAAAGAAAGAAAACCTTTTTCGGTCAGATTAGGAGAACCCACCAACATTTTTGTCAGATTAAGAAAATATGCTTTCAGGATACCGAGACAAACCTCCCCTTTAAAAATCTGACGCGCTCGAGTATTTCAAGAGAACTTTATTTTTTTGCATTTTCATAAATTCATGGTAACTTATCGTCACGCCGAAATCGTCAGTTTTTTTAAAGGGAACTTCCTTAGGGCCTACTTAACAGCCATTTCGAAAATCTGACGCACTCGAGTAAATTTTTTTTTTCTGCATTTTTGACTACTTTATATGCCTACCCCCACCACGCAAACCGGCAGATTAATATACCGTTGTTATCAGAGGCACTTGGGGCATACGTAGTATGAATATTTGACGCGCTCGAGAATGCCCAAGTAACTGATTTTTTAACATTTTTGAAAAACCGTACACGCCAAACCCACCGCTAAAATAGTTTTTACCATACGAGCTTTTCTTTTCGAAATTATTTTATTTTTCGATTTTGATAGGTCTCAACGGCGCCGTTGAACTACGCCATTTAGCTACCTCGCCTCCCTAACTATTATGGGCATAGATTCAGCGCGCATGCGAGTAGATAATCATGCAATTAGGATGACCATGGTGGAAGGACTGAGTATGGTTGGATGTTCGGATTGCCTGCTGAAAGCAATTTCATATAGTTCCCAGTACTCAAAGATTACACCCAGATATTAGAAGTTACATAAACTGGTCTATTGCATACTGCGGCACACTTAATACTCGTACATTTGCAAGGCGGGCATTCCGCTAGTTCCTCCGACACTCCACGGCACAGCGCATTAGCTGCAACCAAATGCAGCTATTATTCTCCATGACCCGCTGCGTGCACTAATTCTGCGTTTTGTGCGACTTGCACTCCTCGAGACTGCGACTTGCGGTGAATGCCTGCCACGAGCATTGTTCCGATACAAAAAGATCCGTGAACGCGTCCCGTCGACGGAAGAGTCTTGTATGAATGGATATTTAGCTATTGTTACGCATTTTTAGAACAATTTACCAATTAGTGATTTGCTTGTTCGATGTTGATGTGTACTTACAAGTAGGTGGAGTAGCTGAAGGGTATCAACAAAATACATTTCAATTGACTGGCCCGGTAGAATAATGGTCAGCGCTCATGTCTGAACTAAATGAACCGAGGGTTCGATCTTCACCTTAGGACAAATGTTCGTGTATTACCATTTTAAAATTGATAAGTATTTAGCATTGACTGTAGTTTAATATTTATAATTTTTAATTTTAAATCATCACACATATGATGTACACCCGAGACGATGTAGAAAAGTTAATTTCAATGTTAACCCAACCGGCAATCGAAAACCGGCACCTCAGAGACAGCACGATGCCAAATTTCGGCCCGCACGCCTCTCGGCTTAGGATAGAATCTACGTGAAACTCCAATCTTCATATTATTTTATTACGACTCCTATTTGCATTTTTTGGATTGGAAGTGTCTAGTTTTTGGAAACGAAAATCTTGGGTTGTATTTCACGAGACGAAGGTAGATACATTATCACTATGAATGCGTGCGTGCGTCCTGCGCTGGCTCGTAGTATTGTTTAAAGCCGTTCCCGAGCTCAGCCTACTCCGGGCCAGCCCTTGCATAATATAAACAACTGCATCAGATGTCATTGCCTTACGAGTGCTCAAAATGTGCAATACCACATCCTCCAACTCGCAGGGAAGCGAACTCCGAGCCAATGGTGCGGCGATAGACGCCATTTACGTTTTTTATTGCACTTAATCGAGTCATTAAAGTCTATTTTGAATATTAATATGGAATAGGATATTATCATAATGAGCGGTTTCCATAATGACCTCGCTCGTCGCTTTGGGATTTAATTAGAACGTGAAGAAGAATCTTTGCCTCTCATAGTTTCGAATGTTCTCGGAGTTATTGTGCTTAGCTTGACCCGGTGGCATCAGAAGGACGCCGATGACGTTGTTATTCTCCATTGCTTCATTTAGCTAACATAGAGCGATTTCGTAGCGAACTCAATCAGCTATGGACGAGGTGGGGAGCAATGAGTGGTTATATGCCGTTGGCTGATAGTAGCGGTTCGTACGTGTTCAAGAGTGCGGAGGGCGGGCTCGTAACAGCGTTCACAGGAGCCGCGATTTCTCGCTGATCGTTTTTCCGTCGCAATGGTTTTGGCAGGCAAGGTTTGTAGGTGGGGACGTCGACCAGCACATTCCACCGCGGGGTGCGGGGCGGGGAGTGGGGAGGGGCGACCGCAGGCGGCAACTATGCTGGTGACGTAGGTACGCGCCGCATCGTTTGGCAGACATCAGTATTCTGCTATGACAGTTAACGCTCTAACTGCTTACACAATGGCATTTAGGAAATGTGTCATTGCTATCGGTATATCATGTTGTGTTGTTTGCAAATTTGCTTTTTTTGCAAGATAATTATTGGCTCATTGCCTCACACCGTATGCACCTAGTTTTACATCGAAGCTGTCGGTAGACATCGTAGACAGCAGTATTACTCTATAGAGAATTCGTAAACTCTCCATAGGTGAGGTAGTATGAACCTTCATGATGAATTTCATACTATCTTTGGAATCCGTTTTACCCCTTTAGGAGGTGGAATTATAAAAATCCTTTCTTAGTGCGCCCCGACACTATCAAATTTAAAATTTTAGTAGGTTTAGGTCCTGCGTTCATCAGTCAGTCAGTCAGCCTATCCTTAAACAGATTTGACTATTCTAATCTTTGTTTAATTATAATCGGATACATAATATATCCATTCATCTTGATTATTCACAGCTACACGCGTTGGAAGGAACCACTACCATTCCCTAAAGGTCAGCTCACATTTGCGTCATTTCACGGTGTCACGAATATTTCACTTCACGTCACGGCCGTCATAGGAATTATGATCACGACACACGCTCACACTCATAATAATTTACAAATTCCGATACTCACGGCATAATTCTAAAATATATTTATGAAGGGAACACAACATAACTTACACTTGTATGTTCGGCTAGAGACCATTATTCATAACAGCTAATTTAACATGAAATGTTTTTAAAGTCTCGCCTATTCATGGCGTTGCTTTGTAACTTTAATGGCTTCAGTTACGAGCTCTCGGGGCAGGTTAAGCCTCGTACACACTGCGGCTTATGTGCCGGCGCACAGAACACTCGCCAGATAAGAATTAATAGGGGAATAAATTCGGTCGCACAAAGTAACGCACAGGTGCTCGCAGCGGGCATGATATTGAATCATTAATTAGAACGAGCTACACGAATTAATTATATTCAATTAATATTCGTCTGTGTTTGCTCGCTCTTCGTTATTTATTCGACGGCTTATCGCGCACGAATTGAAAGCTTTCGATTCTGCGCGGGTGTGCGTGAGCGATGGGCCCCGGCTAGACGCGAGAGCACAAAAGATAATGCTTACACTCCGCGAGAATGTACAATTCAATACATTTATTTGGCACTAAGCTGTTTATAATTACTAATTCTTCAAAATGAACTTGAACAAGACTAGCGGCCCTCCGCAGATTAATTTTTAAGAAAAAAAGTGATAAAAATGTACCAGTCGACCGATTTGGTGAGAAAAACTATCTACTAAAATAGTCCAGCCTAAATATTGAGTTTGGGTGAGCCCGTACTTGAGTTATATTAATTAAGCAAGGTGGTTAATCATCAACTTTAACGTTATACTTCAGTGTAGTCTATTAAAACACATGTAAGAAAGTTGAATGATTTGTTATCTTTATGCGTAAATAATTCTATGGAAAAAGGATCCCGAATAAAAAAATCAGAACAATACAAGTCAAACGTCACTTAGGTATGGAGCCAAACCGGGAAAAAGTTACAAAAAATGTAACAAAGTCAATTTGGCGCGCTGCTAGAGCGTCCGCGGGGCTGGGTGTGCCGGCCCCGATGATCAAGCGAGACGTCACGCATGAAAGGGGTTTATCACGGCGATTAGGCTCCAGCCCTCGGAGGCGAGGCCGAGCACCTCCGCGGGGGACGCGGCCGCGCGCTTTACATTTTAATTGCATTGTTAGTTGTAACGAGCAGGTTATCTGCCGGGGATTAATGGCGGCGATAACGTAACGCGATTAGTTACGTCCTGCCCCCTCCGCCCTCCGCCCCGCACCCCGCACCCCGCGGGCCTGCCGACGCAGCTGCCGCGGTCAAATGTTTATTTTGTTCGTTATATCGCGGATATATTGCGCTATCCGGCTCTCTATTGTTATCTACGCTTCGTTTAATTTAGCTCTTTTTGTTGACTCCCGGGATTTCGCGCACAAAAAGCGAAATATATTTTTGCGCCGAAACACAAAACCGGCCGCTTTCGGCGTCGAGTGGCGCGCTCGCGTTCCGTAATGTTTATTTTTGTAATGGCACCTATAGAAAACTCGTTAATGGTCTGAGGATTGTTTCCTAACAATAGAGCGGCAAGTGCTGAGCACGGCCGGGGCTACCTGCCGCTGCAGCTGCCGACCTAACTGCTGAGAGACACATGTATCATTCACACACCACCATTACATATACATAACATTGCTTAGACCAAAAGTATTTTGAAGAAAGAGCCGTAGCCGAGAGGCGAACGGGCCGGTCTTAGGCGCCGCGCCATCTCTGATGACCCAGGTTCGATCGCCGGCCGAGTCAAGATGGGAAACGAACTTTTGTGTGGTACAGTCATTGTTTTTGTTTTCTGTAACATAGTGCAAGCTACTGATCACAGTGAAGATCTTTGAAGCTGCTTAGGACATTAATATTTTGTATGTTATTTAAGAAATTAGATTTTCGTAAACAACATTGAAATTTTTTATGAGCAAAGTTCAATAGTATTTTAAACTTTGTTGGGTTTGGATTGACATTATAAAAAGATAATTTGGATGGTAACGTTTCTAAATAGCGTCATCAAGATAAGTAGTGGTAATAATCTGACATTGATAAAGGTGTGACTTCAGATAAGTTTGGAATTGTTTTGGAATAAATAAGAATTCAAGGCCTAACATGAAATTGTTGTTTATAGGTAGGTACATGCGGAAATGTTGATGTCTTCAATTTTACATTAATTTTCTTTAAATAAACTTCTTTTAATGGGTACCCCATCCCATCATTGATATCATGTATTACTATTAAAATACAGGGTACAGAGAAAGTACGCTCGTTGGTTATATAAAAAAAAATTCGGCCATTATCCATTCTTGTACCCGTCCCTGTTTGTTCTAGGAATGGTAGAAATGAATAGCTTAGAATTTAGAAGGGTAGTCCAACTCTTGATGTACTATTTATCAATAATACGCGACAAAGTAGATTGCCCAAGGATACTAAGTCAAGTATCCCTATTAGCTCCTAAGCGTCTAGGCTAGAACGAGGGGACTGTCGCACCGCGGCGACTCCCGCGCCTGCTGCGGCGGCCGCAGACACGTACAGTCTGTCAATAAAGTCTTGAAATAAAATGAGGGCGCTAGTGTCATGTATGTAGCCACCCTGTTTAGTGTGACCAAAATGATTTTGATACTTACAAACTTTGGTTTTTATAAAAAGAACTAGACAACGTAAACTTAAATCTAAGCGCAAAATGTTTTATTGGGTTCGTAAATAAGCTATAATAACTTCAATAAATCATTATCAGGTGAGGGAAAAAGAAAAGCCACTATTCATTTGTGACGTCATCTATTTGAATAAAACAAGTACCTAAATAAAAGAAAATGTATTTATTACAGAACATCAAAAGCATAATAATTAACTATCATCAGCATCACTATCAACTTCTGGTTTCAAATAATCTACACCCAAAAAATAACTATCATCATCTTCATCAGTACAACTGGTATCACTGCTGCTATCATCGCCTACTTGAATAACTAAGTTATCTATATCCTGATACAATGTCCTTCCTCGTTCGTAATATTCTTTTTCAATTTTCGCAACGTGTTGGCAACAATTTTTCCAAATATTTTATTTTTATTTTATTTATTAGGTCTACTTACAATTATGCATTACATCTTTAATATACTCTTAAATATATAATTATTAGCTAAATACATAATTTAGTTACAAGCAGACTCCTCATGCGATTACAATGTTTCTTACGAGCTAATACAAAAACAAAAGGGAAAAACAACCAAACAAAAGAATCTAACTACCAATGACGACTTTTTTCATCTTAGCAACCGAGTCCTGGAAAACATCCACCAGGCCGCTGTGATGGTTAAGGATTCGTGAGAGGCGAGGTATGACGGAGTTGGCACCCATGACGGTGCGTCTGAGGGGGGGACAGAGAGGTGTTGTGGGTTTTCGAGGTAAACCTCGAGGCACTCTTATGTTAAATTGTGACAATAGTTGGGGACAATTAATTTTACCGTTAAGTACTTTATGAACAAATGTTAGATCCAAAAGATCCCGTCTTTTGTCAAGGGATAGAATTTGAAAATATTTTATTCTGTCTGCGTACGACTTAATTTTCTCAGCTATGCCTTGCGAGTATGCTAAGTGCCACAAAAACCTTTTCTGTATGCGTTCGAGCCTCAGCATGTGTGCGGTGTAGTGGGGGCGCCATACTACACTTCCATACTCCAAAATACTTCTCACTAAGGTATTATATAATAAAATTTTGGTTTTAGAATTTTTAAACATTTTGCCATTACGTATAACGAAACCAAGTGTCTTGGAAGCCTTGTGTGTAACTTTTTCTATATGTGGAACAAACGAGAGTTTACTGTCAAAATAAATTCCGAGGTCCTTTACTGTCTCAACAATCTGTAATGGAATATCTCGAAGATAATATTGAGTCTGAATCAGGCGTTATGCTGTTGAAAGCATCTTCAGCCAATTCCTTTATATCTCGTGACCCAACATTTTGTGATGCTATCTTTTGCTTGACTTGAGCCCAAATCAGTTCTATGGGGTTCAAATCACAGTGGTAAGGTGGAAGACGTACTACTATGTGCCCATGTTCTCCCAGTAGCTCGTCAATAGCATAAATAGGGCTAGGTTTGTTTTTTTCAACCAATTTCAGCAAATTTGGCTTCCTGAGCTCAGGATCAAAGGGAATATTATTTTCCAGCAACCAAAATCTTATTTCATCAATGCGATACTTTTGAGTTGGTGCTTTGTTTGTTATAACCGAATGATAAGGAGCATTGTCAAAAACAATAATGGATGGTTCATGAATGTTGGGTATAAGTTTATCTGTCACCCACTTGGTAAAGTTATTAGCATTCATTTCAGAATGATAATCCTCCATTTTATTTTTACCACTGAAAATTAGCAAGCAGTTTGGTACAAATCCATGTTCACTGCCAGCATGAACTAATATATAACGTTTGCCTTTTGACACACTTTGTGTAATGCCTTCAATATCAATTGACTGCCAACACTTTTTTACTTTGTATGATGAATGTACATAGCTTTCGTCTAAATAAATTATATTCTTTTGCAATTCTACTGGCAAATCCCGATTCTTCAAAATAACATTCAAATATTCCTCTCTTTTTGCTGCAATATGAGGTTTTTCGATTAAAGATTTCCTGTTACTTTGGCATTTCTTAAATGAAAACCCAATAGCTTTTAATATTTTACGCAAATGCTCAAGGCTGCAGTTAAACCCAAGTTCATTTTTGGCATCCATTAGCAACTTCCTTAAGGTAGGTACCTCTTTTCGAACTGAATAAAAAAATTGTATTTTTTGACGTAGTGAGCATATGGTAAAGTCATCTATTTCCTTGCTAGGACGGCCAGATCTGTGTTTGCCGGGAGTGCTGAATTTCCCACCGGTTTTAAAGCCTTCATCCACAATCCGCCTGACCGTGCTTTCCGATTTACCTAAAAACAAATAATAAAAATAAATAAGTTGACATCCAGTAGATATAACTATGGTAGGATTACGTACTCGTATAATATACTATGTATAGGTTTTACAATGCTTATATTTGCAATACAAAGTACCGATTTGCTTTGGTCGCGCTATAATTTTGGGTTACAACAAGCCCAAATATAACCTATAAAGTGTTAAATGTAAACAATTGTTTTTTTACACTGGAAATTTGATGTTTTTTAAATGTAATAACTTCAAACTGATTATGATAAATAATAAACATGATTACATACCCGTCATAGCTGCTGTTCGGCCATAAACATCCTCCAAATTTGATAAAATGCACCCAGCTTGATATTCCATGAAACATCGCTGAAATACTTTGAAAATCACTTCACGAGTTCCACTTCGATTTGTTTTATTCATAGCTGTTATGATTACTTATAATTTGAATTAAAATTTAAGCAGTTTAATTGAGATAATTCAAAATTATGTCCAGAAAACATAAATCAAAAAGGCGCATTAACAGCTTATGTACTTGACAGGAATGACTTGACATGTATGCTTAAAGTTGCCAGCTAAACAGATAATGTTTAGTTCCTTAAACATTCTTTTCATGACTTTTTTGACAGACTATACCGCGTACGCTGCGCATGCACCTACCGCACGTGCATTAAATCTGATAGGAGACATGCTCGCCAATGACTACGGTATTGACCTATTTGCTGACCACTTTAGATTACTGACAAGGAAAGCCTTTCAATATGTTGACAATAACTTTAAAACGTGAACTTATCTGTTTTCCCTTGCATCTGACATTCTAATTATCATTGATTATTTTAATTACTATTCATTGACATTGTTACTATTTTTTTAATTGTGTATTGTAATTATTCTTATCTGATTTTTTATTATTTTTTTTTTAATTACTATTGACATTGCTTAATCTTATTTGACGCACGTAATGTAGTATTAAGTTTTTGACATGTCCAATAAACATACTGGCGCCTTGGGACACTGTAAGCTAGTATGTATGTATAATTGAATAAATAAATAAAAAATAAAAAATAATGTATCAAGGTAGATATGCATCGATCTTGAATATGTCATCAATTGATTAGAGATTTCGCTCTTGAATATCATCAATTATACTGATGAAAGGAGCCATAACAATGAGGAGAGAACATGCATCAATATACAATTGAAAATGGTTCTAACGCTAAATGTCCTTTGAAAATCATTTGTCACTTGTATAACGTAAACTATTTTTTTTTGTCAGAGTCCCGCTCTGTCTACTTAATTATGTTATAAAAAAAGTTTTAAGTTTTTTTCAAGTTTTTTATTTATCTGTGGAACAGATTTGTTTTAAAATGTCGGGTCTGGTCAGATATAGATTAGTGTGAATAAAATACATTTTAAATTATCGTTTGGTCTTATTGCAAAAGTGGGACAATTTTGGCCTCGTTGGTGACACCGGGACAGATTGCCTGAAAGCGGGACTGTCCCGCCCAAATCGGAACGAATGGTCACGTTACACTTGTACAACTAGTTTGTTCAAGATCTATGAAAGTCAAGAGTGCCTTGGAGGAAAAAAAGCGACGTTATCGTTTTACGGTTTTTAGGTGTAATTTGTTTTAAAGCGAAAGCGTAATAATGTTTTGCTCGCGATACAGTCCTGTATCTCATAATAGACTACATTGTAGCCCCTGACACACATAAGTGTGCTCAGGTACAAGGCGAAGCAGCGTGCCTGATGGCGAGCTCGAGGAGGCGCTTTGTGGCGGCTGAAAGGTTGCGGAATGAATCGCGCCCGCAGCTCACGGTGTATCACGTACACACGAGGGCACATCAAGGTTAACACAAGCAGTTCGATATTTGTTCTTAAGCCTAAAACATAAGGGAGCTTTGGATATTACAATATCCAAAGTGTGGAATATGATGTGCTTTTGACTTTTATAATTAGTTTTAAAAGTTATAAGTACCTTATTTCCAAATATATTTCCAAACGACTGGTCAACGCAACAGGGGACCCAAAAGCTGGCTGCTACCTCGCCCAACGTCTCTTAGTCGCCATTCATCAATTTAAACAGAAAATGTTTATCTCCTCTTGCGGTGCGGGAATCGAACCCACAACCTTCACGTATCGCGCGTGCTGCTCTTCCGAGCTAACCGCAAGTTATCGTAGGCGATGAAATTTTTCTGCTGTATCAACCAATACAATTTTTCTGAAAAAAAAATGGGGATAAAATGTTTCTGTTTCTAATATTTAAAGTTCGCTAGTACAGCGTAAAGTACTATAAAATAATAAAATCAATTATTTATTAAGTTTGTAATTAATTATTTTATGTTATCTTTAGTTTATTTGTTTGTGTAATAATCAACCGATGAAGCCTGCGCAAGCACTTCAAAATCACGTTCGTACTTAACCGTTCGAGAGTTTTTTTAGATCCGTTTTTTATAATTCCATTTAAATCTGTTTTTACGTTGAAGGGGTGGCGGGACGGGCAGGGCGGCAGGGCGGCAGGGCGGCAGGGCTCGCTGCCAGTGGAGCGAGGCGGTGCTAAACTCGACTCGAGCCGCTCACGCATCCAAATCACTGTTATTGAAGCGTAACCTAAAAAAGTGTTCCCTAGTGTTGCTGACCTATCGACAATTTTATCATGGAGAGTTTTTATCTAAAAAAGATAGTCAACCGACAGGAATATCGACTTCACTCCCCAATTTACAATACGTTCGATATTTTTATTCGATAGAATTATCTATGTACGAGCCATAAGTTATGTAGTTTTAGGATATTTCCATATTTGCAAAGCTACTCACTAACGAGTTTCTTGCCGGTTCTTCTCGATAACATCAACATTTAGAAAATAGAGGTAGTTTAACTTAATCTGACCATTCATGAATAATTTTGTAAACCTTTGCATGAATTAATATTATTTATTCTGCTATATTCTGTTCTTTTGGTAGTTGCTATTTACGAGCAAAATTACAAATGTTACTGATCATAGTGTCTTTTTCACAAACAATACCACTGATCACATTGCTTTCATGCAATAATATTGTGATATTGATATTTATATTTTTGTTACGACCATGAGTTATTGCTTACAGGTATGTTTTACATATATTATGTATTTTGTTTATTTTATTTATTTTAGAAACCAACAGCGTTACAATACTTAATACGCAAAACATGGTTACACTTCTAGTAAGGCCAATAATAGGTTTCCCTAAATCTACATGAATCATACATGAATAGATATAGAAATTCTTACAAATATGACATAACTAAGCAAGTAACAATTGAATTCTATTATTTGAAAAAAAAACAATTAAATGACAAGTCCTCTCTGTCTGACACTGGCATCGCAATGAACAACACACTACCCCCCCCACCGGGCAACAAAGTAAATAGTGACAATAATAACATACAGTGACAATTTACGCAACCATCCCCTGCGCATCATGTGCAGCAACTACGGAGTACGGTCCGCAGCATGCCAAGGCAACAAACCTACGGGTCGATATAACATCTTGTGCCGACCTACGACATGACCTACAAGTCGACACAAATACAGCGTCAGCAGAATTGGCGTAGTAAACAACGCTCCATACGTAATGCATGACATCGATATCCTACATCGCGATATCAGAGTTTTCGTCGCCACTAAGTTTATATACAACGAACCAAGATTGGTAGTAGGGCCTTGGTCCCCGAGCAGATAACACCTAGCTCGGCGGAAGTACTTCCACTTTTAGTAAAGAACATACGTTTCTTACAATCTTATATATTTTATTTCTTTATATGTATAGTATAGAGATGTGACGGCATATCGATAGACATTCAAGCGACATCAATATTTTCCACCCCTGGCCGGCTCGGCTCGCTCCCAGCGAACGTGATTTTAATGTAACATGCGACAAAAGCCACGGCTTAAGTATAGTGTTACTACAATAAATACGCGCCCATTGAGGCCCCGTATGCTCCTGTTTGACATTTATTTCTGCTCCCCTGCTCTTCAATTATAAGATCAAAAGCAACTTTTTACTACTCCGATTATAACATGTTTTTAACGGCGCGTAAAAAAGTTAAGATTCGTATAAAATAAGTTAATACCAAAACTCAACGAGATAAGTTAGTACGAAAATATCGAGATCTATTTTATGTAAGTAATCTTCAGCGTACTAAAGATAATATCGCAAGTTTTAATTTCGCCGCTTCAAAGGAGATTTATGAAAATACTTCGGAGTTAATTAATCCGTTTCAGTAGTTCGTGGATTCTTTTCTTTTTGAGATATTTGCATGATATTAAAACGTTCAGATCCCAACCGAGTTTTTAAAATCATGATTAAAGTACAAGTAAATTAAATACCTACCTATACGTATACATCATATTTTTTAAATTAATTTTAAGACGCAGGCTGAAGGGTATGATAGGTACCTGACTTCAATTAAATTCGTATTCAGTGAGGCGTGTTATTGAATTAGAGGATCAGTTATTTGAGATCGCATGTGCTTTTAGTATTTAGTTTTTCGCGGCGGCGTAAATTCTTTTTTAAGGTCGAATGTATTACTAAATTCACGATGGTATTTGTAGTATGAGATGTAACTCTTTTCGAATTCAGGAGAGAATAAAATTTAATAGAAAACATCTTTATTCATGTAAGCTTTACAAAAGCTTATGAATCGTAAGTACAGTCACGAGCGCTAGGATGTAAACACTAGTGTTGTTATAACATTTCCGTAGGGTTCATTTTAGAAGGAGTTTGTGTACATGCTAGTGCACGTGGCTGTACAAATTCAGTATTCTACCGCCGTGTTCGGAATGTTTACGATGTCGAGAAGGACCGGCAACAAACTCGACAGTTACTCTTTTCGAATATAACAATGTTTCCTTAATTCAGTCAGGTATCACACCCCAATTGTCTCTTAGGAAATTGATGGATCGAGGATAGACTCAGCTATATCCTATATACAAGAGAGAGATGTATGAAATACACATGGACCTAATATAATAAACTAAGTCCATGGAAATACACAACGTTATCATAGCGGAAGTTTCGTCTGTCACGGGTGCGTCGAGCGACGTCGCGGCGCCGGCTAATCCGGCAAGCCGATTACCGCCACGAGCTTGGAGCTCTGGAGCCCGGGACGGCTCGAGTGCCTATGCTTTGCTGTATTGTATTGTGCTTATTGTCATTCGCTTGGAAATTATTGTGCTTTCTAGTCATTAGAAAATAACATGTTCTCTGTCTCATTCTTCCGTAACGCTGCTCATTTGACATGGATTTCTTGAAAAGGAGCCTGAAAAACATCTTGCGGGCCAGTATGGCGATGCTAACGGGTAGGATTATTATTATCTTCACTATTTTTTTTTACATTACTCTTCAAGATTGACCTCATCCCACCTGATGATAAGTGGTAATGAGGTCTTATCTTAAGGGCGACAAGTACAGTATAGTGAAACTGTTACTGGACATGTCGCCCTTATCTTGAAGGCTTGACCCCTGCTAATAACGAAGCACCCCCCAAGAGCTTTGAAAACCTTACTCACACGCAGGAACACAACAACACAGAAGTGATATAGTGAGGTACCAACGTCGGTTCTGGATTCCATAACACAAGTGCCTAAGTACCATCGATAGCTTGAGATCAGCTCTTTTATGTAATGTTGTGTAATATATAATATACATAAAATATTATTTTATTTCAACATCTGACATAGTTCTTATGCGCTCTAAAATATTCACTAGTTCCACCTATTTAATTCATCGTCTATACCGTGCTTACTTCACCATTAAATGTATTTATTTATGTTGCTAAATAGTTAATAATAACTAAGACTCGCTTTACGACAATCCCAAGTAAAATGAATGTTTCCTGAGTTTAATTAATTACATCCGTTTATCTTTATTAAAGGGGATCGCTGTAATTTATATCAATTCATTAATTCAATAAAGATAGAGACTGTCTGTGAAGTCATATCTAATCAAGTATTATACAAATGATATGTTAATTAGGTGAAATAAAAGAACCTTACCACCAGGTATTATTTGGATTTATTGAAAAGAAAATGTTGATTGAGTAAATATAATTGGATACATACCTACAATAGACTGCTGAGCAAAAAACCTTATTTAAACGTTTTTGTGACATCTTTGCAAACTTAATAAAGATAGTGTGCCGACCTACGACATGACCTACAAGTCGACACAAATACAGCGTCAGCAGAATTGGCGTAGTAAACAACGCTCCATACGTAATGCGTGACATCGATATCCTACATCGCGATGTCAGAGTTTTCGTCGCCACTAAGTATATATACAACAAACCAAGATTGGTAGTTGGGCCTTGGTCCCCGAGCAGATAACACCTAGCTCGGCGGAAGTACTTCCACTTTTAGTAAAGAACATACGTTCCTTACAATAGTAAAATCAATGTAAAACTTACCTTAGCCCCTTTAGCTTTAGCCCATTCTTGATACCATATTATAAATATAAAAAATACTTATATAATAATGACGACCACATTATTTAGTCACACATATTAAAGTACGCTTTTGTTCTTGAATGTCTGGTGAGTGTTGTGTACGCAGACAGTTATAACCAGAGATCGGAATAGGTAGAGCTATTTTTGGTACTTGTGATATGTTGTAATACTGTGGACATGCTCGAAGTCCCGGATTTTAAAAATTGATCCCGGAATTTTATTTGAGTTGGAAATTACTTTATAAACAGCTGCTTACTTCTTAGGAAGTTAAGCCACACCGCGCAAGGTTGATAATGAGATATAAAGATGAAAACACAATTTGTCGCGCAACCTCACTGAAACAATCAATTAGTGGAATGCGTTGTATTATCCTATGAAACGAATTCGACCGGGCGATTCTTTCGACAAAGTCTGAGCGCTCAACGGGCTACCAATGTGTTTTAATAACTTAAAGATTCACGGGTTTGGGATTAGTGAAATAAAAAGAAATTGTGTTCTTAAAAAAACATTTTTATTTTTCTATAACAATAATGTTGTACTTACATACGAGAAACAAATATCAGGCTAACGAACTTATTCATAAAAACTAACACAATTACAAACTTTAAAAATTAAACACATATATTATGAAAAAAAAACATTAATAAACCTTTTTGAGGCTCGTCTTTCAGCCAAGCCGCAGACGTATAACAACTATGAGTATTTCGTGGAGATTTTTGAATGAAAAATTTAATAAATAAATCCCGGAAATAAAAAATATTATAATTTATTTTTCATATACTTACTCGCGTACCCGTACGCGTACAACTTACGGAAACTAACTAGGAACTGGCTGGTGTGAACTACAAGTTTATTCATTTGTCGATTCCTCGTTTTCATCTTCGGCTTCACTGAAAGTTTGACCATGGCCCGAGTAATTGAAATAAATAACAATAATTTTTTCTATGTTTTCTAATTTTAATCTATTTCTTTTGACATCTAATATCCACTTATAAGTAGAAAATGAGCGTTCAACATCTGTGGAGGCTAACGGCGCTAATTCGTAAGGCAAAAATTCGTTATTTATTTCATTACTCGATAATTTTTCACTATATTCTCTAATTGTATCAAGATCCGGATTTCTTTTCATGACATTTTCAATTTTGTCTTTTATTTTATTCGAATTACACTCATTTATTACAGCTCTGACTTGGTCAAAAGCTAATAGCGATTCAGTAATTGTTATATTTTGTTTTTGCAATTCTTTTACTGAAAATGGAATGACCATAAAATATTCTTCTATGTATTTTAACTGCTCTTGTATATGTTCTTTTTCTAATATAATTTTCGCGTTTCGGATTGCCATTGAATCAGAGCTGCGTAAATGAGACAAAACATCTTTAATTTTATGAAAATACTTTGAGTAGTACGATGCCGCCTCCAGCCAAGTGCCCCACCTAGTTATGACTGGTTGTGGAGGCAGAGGTAAATTGGGATACAATGCTTTCAAAATTTTAACTCGGCTTGGGGCTTTTAAAAATATTTTCTTTACATTTGCTATCAACATGTCTATTTCATGGTACTCTGCCCGTATTTGCTCAGATACGCGATGAAGAGCGTGTGCCAAACAGGTCACATGTTTTAATTGCGGTAAATAATTCTTTAATTTACGACCCGCAGCTAACATATATGCTACACTGTCAGTACATAACACCAAGACATTGTCAACTTTTATTTCGAACGAGTTTTGCCATAGATTTTCCAAACACGCGATAACAAAATTTGCTATAGTATTTCCGTTCACTACCTCAAGCATTTTACATGCAATCAAATAGGGCCGACCTGAAAAGTTCCCATTTAAGGGTTTTACTAAAAAATGAACAATGTAACGACCTAAAAAGTCTGTTGTCTCATCCAGCGATATCCACAATTTCTCGTCTTTGACGGTTTGATAAATTGATGTAATCTTATTTTTATAAAACTTGTCCAAATAAATTTTTCGTAATAGTGATTCGTCAGGCATTTTCTTATTAGTGCACTTGCAACAAGAATCACAGCACATATATTTTTGGAAAAAGTCCTTGAACGCAGGATTTTTCATTTGTGACCATGGAATGTTGCATATAATTAAAAACTGTATGAGGTCAAAGTAAAAATCCTCTTGAGGCAGTTTATAGGTTCCTTGATGTACTGCGCCTTCAATATGCCTTTTTACATTTGATTTCTTGGTTGATATGTGGCTTTCACACTTGCTGCAGTATATTGTACGGCTAGCGGGGTCGTAAATCAGCTCAGGATAATTGCATATCCACTTTTGAACTGTTTCAGCCTTGATTGAACTCATATCTGAGTAGTATACCTAAAAAAATATAGACAGTGGTTTAAACACATTGAATATTTAGGAAAAATACAAGTAGAAAATTATTGTTCACAAGGATGAAATAGCATTATTTAGTAGAACAATTCTGTAGATGTTCCTAAAAAAATAAGAATACATTTAAATTCGCGTTGGAAAAATCTAGTTTTGACCAATTTAACTCAAAATTGAAATCTATAAATATACCCAAAAGATCTCCTGACAAAATAACTTTAAACATGCAATCGTCAAAGCTAAGAATGCCAACTCAGAGTTCGTTAAGGCGAAGGTAATGCAGACCTAGCGCCACCAATTGATTTCTTGTATAACTTCTAAATCAAATCAATTTTCAACAATTCAAAGCGTAAGGTGCTAGAAAAACACCTTTAATATTTATTGAATCGCTGTACACAACTTTATGTTCTGTAATTTGCTCACAAAATGGTTTTCTGTCCAAAGTGACTACTTTAGGCGTGAACCTGTTTTGTGGGCAAACTACAAAATGAAAAATGGTATATAGAGATTTGATAAATATTAGATGCCCTTGGACTTTCAATTATTGAAAATTGATCTGATTTAGAAGTTACAAAAAGAAATAAATTGGTGGCGCTAGTTCTGCTTACCCTTCACCTTACAAGCTATTACAAAGATATACGTCCTATTAAAGTATTGTATTTATTAAAAATTTAGTAATTTACTCAATTAAAGACCAACGCTACTGGAACGTGAATGTATCAAAAGAAAAAAGCTCTTAAGCAAAACAATACTATCTTATATAATATGAATACATTTGCATTGAGGAAATCTAGTTTTAAACAATTTAACTCAAAATCAAAATCTATCAACATACCCAAAAAGATTGCCAGAAAAAATAGCTTCAAATATCCAATCGTCCGAGCCAAGAATGCCAAATCGGAGTCGGTTAATGCAATATGTTAAAGAAAGATACTTCCTATTATAAACGTTTCTTCATTCCTTAAGTAGCAATTGAGACATTTTAATATATATGCTATAAACGCTTATGCCAGAAGTACAAGAACGCTCTTTAGTAGAACAATACAGGTTTTCATATCAATCACATGAACACATTAATTATTAAATTTAAAGCTAAAAAAGAAAACCAATAAAAGATTTCCAGAAAAAATAACTTTAAAAATTCAATCGTTAACCATATAGTCCATTAATGTAATTTAAAAAATGCGTCCCATTTAAAAAGTATGCTTCTTCAGTAGCATTTGAAATCATTACTACTTTATTGTGATTGTATCAAAAACCCTCTTTAGTAAGACAAAACAGATTTTCATAACAAACGAGAAAACATTCTACACTGAGAAAATCTAGATTTAATGGAAATTTAATTAATGAACTTACCAAATAGATCACCAACTTCAAATATCCAATCATCCAATACAACAAGGCCAAATCAAAGTCCGTAAATGCACGCCGAAATAGTCGTATTAAGTAGGTTCCAGAATCCAATAAACAAGCCAGGGTCAAACAGGATTCACCACACAAAACACAACAGGAAGCAAGCGAGCGCACTCTACGAACCGAAGTAAGTGAGTGAGTTACCGATTTATTGCTAATAGAAAATTTGAATGCGGTAAAAAGAGACAAAATCTCGTTAAGCGGGAGCGCCTCGCATTCCCGCTATTGTTTTCTTTTGTTCTCACATGCTGTGTTGTGCGTACTACAAATGTGGCAACGTCGCGCGTGTGCGATTAGAATTTTGCAACTTCGGAGATTCGATGCGTTAATGTAAGTTTGACAACGTCGCGCGTGCAGCGGTTTACATAAGAAGAGCTACTTTTTGTTATCTTCATTTATTTATTTTTGGATTTTATATAAATTCCGGGATTGTAGTCAAAATCCCGGGGCATGTCCATATTAACATCTATGTTTGCGGTCAATGAACCAAAATAGCTCTACCTATTCCGATCTCTGGTTATAACTGTCACGTATTTTAGATATTATAAGTACATTAGCTTATTTTATTATCAACGTACGATGTGGCAGTGCCTATTTAATAAATAGATATTGGAAGATCCAGAGTGTTCGAATTTTATTTATCCATAAGCGATATTCTATAACAAACTTTCTCAATTATTTGCTCTAGACGCCTATACGGCTTGCATAGGAAAAAGTTTTCGATTTCGGAGTTCAGAGTAGGTTTTATGAATAGAACAAGGTATATTTCGGTTTTTCAGAATACACTTCGGATTTATCAACCCGTATTTGGCGGGCGTAGCGTGCTTATTAAGAAAGTACCTATTGTTTGTTACGGTGACTACACATGAACGATGAAGGCCATAGCCCTGCATCAAACAGGCTGGTTATGGATTAAAATAAATAAAACATTAATTGCTATGATTATATGTAATAAGCTTGATTGTGTTACAGAAATCAGCAGCAACGGGTGTACCACAACACCCAGACCCATTTCGTTAGTTTTTTACATATTGATTCGATCGGTAATCGAACCTGGTACCTCAGAGATGGAGCGACACTTAACTCCGGCACGCTCGCCTCTCGGCTTCGTCGACAAGGATTTGGAGTAAGATTCAAACAGATGATGAAGTAGTTTATTAATTATAATGACAGCTCTGTGTGTTGCCGGAGAATGGAGTCGCCTGCTTGTTTATCGATAAGGGTGATCCGATTAGGGCAGCGTCCGCCAGAGACGAGAACAAATGTAGACGAGAAAAAAAATAACGACGGATATGAAAAATATTATATATTTTTTTTACTTTTATTTCGTTTTTAGACGGAGCGATTGCTATTTCTTAAGCTTTCTCGGGATATTGCTTACAATTGTAACAGCAAAGTATTTGCAGGCTTTCTGAAAATTTTCAATATTTATTTTCATAGGTATTTTGCTATTACCCTATACTCTTACCTACTTCTTAATATAGTATAATGTGAATTTATATATAGTAATGTTCATTAATGTTTTTTATTACTGATTCAAATATTAACCGTTAACTTTCTTTCATAAATTAAATACGTTGTGCTCAAATATGAAGGGTTGACTGGTACAGATTGCCACTAGGAATTAAGTCTGCCGTTTGGTTTTGTCTTAGAAATGCGAAAAAAGGTAAATAAATAAATATTGCAGTGTTTGAGTGAAACCTCAAAATAAACCTAACCTGACCTATCTTTACGCAAAATAAGTTTTTAATTTTTGCATAATAACATTTCCATTGCATGTGCTTTCGATCACTAAGCTTTCGTTGTTCAATGGTCTTTTGAGATTCATGATTAGATTTTGATAAATTTGGTTAGGAATTCTAACTCAAATGTTACCTTGATGCCGGAATGCAAAGTGAGTCTCGGAAGGCACGTGATCACAAATTATTTTAATGAGGTCTCTCGTAGGCGACGGCTGCAGAATGCCTTTGTCGCTGGGCACAGCTGTGACCGCAACAATAACGTCTGACTTGCACCGAGTGACGTCGGTCGGACTCGACTAAAGCGATTGGATTTAAGAAATGTCGTCTCTACATCTCGAGTGATATCGGACTCCACGGCAAGAACAAAAAATGCCTTGCACCATCTATGAAAAGAGCTGATACTCTGAAAATGCTGGACTGAAATAAACAAATCATAACTAAAACAACCGCAATAATAGTGGCTTTCAAATGAAAAAATGCACCGAAAATGGAAAACTACGTTGCCACGAGCGTACACACACAGAGAGACACACAGACCGACATTGCGACAGACGGACATCCACTTCAAACGTAACGTATCGTTTCGAGACAACCTATGAAGAGAATTTATTTAAAAAATTAAAAGGACACTTGTTAAATATTTTATGGCTGAATGTTTTATTGTGAAAGCAAAGCTTAATAATTTGCTTTTATTAATTAGATTTAATTGGAACTATTTCAATTAACCGAAACGGAAATAGAAGAAAATACCCGTACTAGTAAGCATTTCTCCGATCATCAGATAGGACGGCAACTCTTGTGACCGAGTATGAACGTATGAGCGTATGAACAATTGAGGTAAACTATCACGTGGTTAGTTAGGAGCATCTCGTGCACTAGTTAGGACTGTTTGTGCGCCCTGACGCGCGTCACGGCGACAATGTAACTCAATACGTCATTGTCGCGGCACAATGCTGTCCTCGGCGTGCCGCGCCCGCCATGTCATTAGGCGACACCCGCGTCACTCTGGGACTAACAGATTGCTGGGAAAGGGTGAGATAGCGTAGCAAAAGAATATTGTAGGCTCCTAGTAAGGAAGATTGTGTGATTGCGTGAAGTAGGTGCGACTACTACGGTACTCAAAGTTGGCCGAAGCCATTCTGTTATACTTGAACGAGCGGTCAGTAGTTAACTTCATCTAATCCACAATCAGAAAGAAATGAATTTCAGTCTACAAATAGATCCTCATAATCCAACCTACTAATATTATGAACTTAAAAGTTTGTGTATTTGTATGTCTGGTGGTATGTTCCTTCTTCATGTTATTGTAATGATTAGACTTTCATGAAGTTTAGTAGAAAAATAAATGAGATGCACGGTTAACATGTAGGACACTTTTATCCCAAAATAATGTAAACAAAGACACGGGTAACCCCTTTAATAATATCAAAACCAAAAACTACAGATTATACAATCCATGCATAATAATGCACAGAAAAGCCAACAACTTTATTTGTATCTAGGTACTTGAATCCGTGCGAACCCGGGGCGAGAAGGTGTGAACGATTTCGCCCGGGGAAACAGTAAGTTTATAATAAATTCTTTATTTAGCACGTCAATTATTTCCCCACAAACGCTACAACGTTGTTTCTATTGGAAAGGAACCCCTACAAACAAAATTCAGGTATCCTCTTTTAGAAAAGCTCAAGAATGTTGTAATCAAGGGCAGTACTCCCCGCGGTCTGCATCATTTCTGCTGTTAACTTTTTGTGTTTGTTAGGACTACGCAATTGACGCCTCAAAGCTTGTTCTAGTGTTTCAAGCAATAGATGTAGCTGAGAGATAGTTGACACGTGTTTCGAATTAAAACTTTTCTTGTTAGAGCTGCTGTGAGGAGTTTGAGAATTTAAAAGTCCGGAGATATATTTTACGTACATAGGTATTTCCCTATACCCTGTTTTAGCTCGAGGTGATTGCTTTCTAGAGATACAGTTTGCAGCCCCACAAATTATTGAATAAAGCATACATTTTTCATTTCAAGTCTTTTTAAAAAGACTTGAAATCAACAAAACAACTAATCCAAGTGTTACGCCCTACGGAGAAGAGTTTCTCAAAGTCCGTTGTCTACACATACTCGTATCAACACTCTGTATAGAACATACTTAAAAATTGTTAAGTTTGTATGTGTCATAGTTTCTGAGATTTTGTGATTAGGTAATCAGGTAGTCAGCGAGTGGTATTTATGTACGTTGTGTGTGCATCATGTTATGTTATTTGCCTCGTAGTTTTATCTTCTTTCTCAATTTATATTCTACACTGCCGTACCAGTTTCTGGACAATATCTCCTCTATCTAATGGTTGTCTGGAAGAGATGGCTTCTTATCAATAAGACCACCTGCATTTTACTTTAGTATGACTGTAAAGCCAATTTCTGTAAATTTTCTGTGCAATAAAGAGTACTTATCTGTCTATTTCGCTTTTATATTTGTGCATCTGGATTGAGGGCCCAAGTTATTAAATCATAATAACAGTTATGATTCTTGTTAAAGAAATAAATGACTCTTTGCCTTAAACTTTTACTGTTTTTTACTAACTTTCCTTTAAGTGTTTTTTCAGTTTAAAAGGATTTATAAAATGGAACCTCAATCCAGATACACATCTTTCATATACGAGTTCATATATGTATAGATAGATATATACTTGTTTGCAGAGCTGCGAAACCAGTCAACCGAAGATCTTTTGAAGATTATCTAAGTTGGCACCGGCGTACGTCTCAATACAGCGTGTGCACAAAAATGCAAACATAACTCAGGCGCGCTGTCGCCATAAATAATGTAAGGAGGAGCGCGTTTGTCCGCAGCCTCCGCTCTGCAAGAGCTGCCCCGCTCAGTAGAGCCGCTGCACGTCATGTGCAGTGCAAGTGTTCTTATCGCTCGTCTTTGCATCTTTGCGATGCGCAGAACTGTTTCAACTATTACGGTTTTTCTTTTTTATATTGCACTTTAAGATTGACCTCATCCCACCTACTGTTACTGTGGTAATGAGGTCGTAGCTTAGGGACATACAAACTGTACTTGTCACCTTTACCTTGAAGGCTTCACCCCTGCTACTAATGTAGCACCCCCAGGAGCTCTGGACACCTTATTCACACGCAGGCTCACAACAACACCGAAGTGATTGTTATTTGGCTGCGGGCTTCTGTAAGCTAAGGAAGTATTTCACCTGTCGGGCAGCTCCAGTTCGAGCGATAAATTGCTATGCCCTATCTAGGCTTGATATTCTCTTCAGCTGACATCGGTGAAGAATGTCAGCGTACCATTGTATAAAATCATCTGCCGCTAAAGACGACGTTGCAGAGCGGTGCTTCGACCGATATCAGGAACTGGCGTCAGCTTCAGAGGAAATCAAGCCTTACTGGTACTGCGAAGTACAGTCAACTACATGTCAAGGTAAACGCTTGCAGTTGGATATTAGATCTTATGCTTACGACATAAGGGTATTGCAAAGCTCTAAGTGTGTAGTCTAACGTGCTTTTGTCTGTACAAACCCCACTTATAAATACTTGCGTCTAAATCGCAAACATGGATAAATAGTCTTGATTAATGTTAAGTTTTTTGATGAGTCGTCAGATTGAAGTGAAACAGCTGCTGTGTTCAGAATGTTGAAATGATCGAGAATAATGTAAAAACGTGACAAGTTTTTGTCTTGCGTAGATAAAGAGAGTTACGAAGTGCAGATATTATTGTGCTATAAAAGTACACTTTTTCTGTTTAGTTTTGATCTGAATCCTTTGCGTAGGTAATTCAGTGAGTTATTGTGATAACTTATTTAACTTGAAGCTTGAGATCAATAATAGAAATATAAAAATCAAAATTGTATGCGAGTCTATTAAATGTTATACTAAAGGCAGAATAATAACATTCTTTAATGTAGCTCTTACTTCGTTAAGAACTATTCAAATAGACGTGACCTCCTATAAAAGTAATCAGATCATATTATTTCTAACTCCAGTAATGATATACATTAGTTAGTTATTAGTAATATCTTTCGGTAAAAGTACAACAGCTCATAAGTAAGTCATATCCTTGAATTTTTGTTTAAGTATGCCCTCAGATGTCAACAAAAATTATTTGGTTATTGTGTCTGGTGGGCGGCGTCAGATCTGCGCGCAACGTTTATTTATTTCCTAGGCTGCAACAAAGAGCTCTCGCCCTGATTTATAGAGTCGCTTCAGCCGCACGAGCGGACGCGCCGCCGTCGGCCTACGCCGCGCTGAGGTCCTTGTGCCAACAATGATACTCTTGTACCCCGAACTGGGTTAATCTGGTATCGGAGTTACAAACAACCATTCAAGTCTTGGACGAGCGAAACTAAATTTAATGGACCAGATAGAGCTGTTTGCAGCAAGCAGGCTAAGTCTTTTTAGTTCACCATGTTTCTGTAAATTTTCTGTTGATGGTTTTGTGTTGTGTTTGTCTTGAGATTGTGATGGTCAATATAATTATATATAGAGACAGAATCCAAAATAGGGTAGTCATCATGTGCAGCTTAGGTAGTAAGCGATCATCATGCCGGTGATGCTGTATGACCATTAAGGTGAAAAGGTGCTGCGGTACAGTTTTCTAAATATTCCTGCCTTTTTATGACTTACCCGTAAACGCCGTCACCTCCCCGAGTGACAGTACGGTGCGTCAATGCATTTTTCTCTGCAAAAAATGTGTAGTTGTCATATTGTAACTGCTTTTATGTCAAAGACATTGGCAAATTTGCTGCCTCATAAAGGCTCTGGCCTGTTCAACCAAGTAGTAAATCGAACACAATCTGGGTAGATTAGTGAACATTTTAACTGTTGGAGATACATTTTTGGGCAATGAAAGAACTAGGTCAACTGGTATGCTCCACCAGCATGACAATTTATAGATTGTACCTAGCCTTTAATCGAAATACTCATATTATTTGTCTCATAATCGATTCATGTAACCATCTTTCCCATAGTCTTAAATGTATGAGAAATGAATTTAAATACATATTAATGACTTCTACTCGCCTCGAGCGCTATTAAGAGCAGGAGACTAACTAGACGACAGTCGTCTCGGAGATTAATTACCAACAAACTTTGAAAAAATTACACAGTAATTACGAGTCTGACTTACAACCGGCAATAAATCCACTGAGCGCGCCGCTCCGCTGGTTCATATGACTGCTTTGTTTTGGCAGCTTTTCGGGAACATGGTTACGACACAAAGATTATATTATTCGTAAATCAGCTCTGATGGACTCATTGTTCTGATTGAAGTTTGATGTACAAACATTTTCATAATTTTTAGGTACTATAAAGATTTAAAAGACAAATTCTTGATTGTTTTATTTTTAAGAACGGGCTGTGGGATTTTTAATTATAATAAAAATGTTTAAGGTAATGTGCTCCTTAGTACACTGGATTTCTAGTCCCATATATCGTATTTCTAAGTACTCTGTAATTGTATGATTATAAAATATAGAATAAAAACTGAGTTCCTTGCCGGATTAATCTCGGTAGGACGAGGTTTCGAACCGGTAGCTTCCATTTTGGTTTATGTTTAGATTAACAATGCAGGTCTTCATTCGTAATCTAACCTACATGAATCAATAAAGGAATTGATATTGATTATGAAATAATCATAATAACTGAAAGTGGTACGGACTCGCTTATCTATGTAGCCATTTTATATAACATCTTTCCCAACACTTCTGTGGTGTATGTCTAATTCTCTCTTCGTTTCGGTTATTACTTAAACTATTCTTGAGTTTCCTTTTCATCATTATCTTTTATCTGTCCGTATTAAAAAGGATTTCTAGTTAATTACCGCTGAAAAGGCTAAGAAAGCGCAGTTGAGTGTGGTTTTAGTTTCAGAAAATCAGGTCTGGGATAAATTTATCGTGTTAAAAGGTATCCTTTGAGACTTAGGAAGATAAATCTGTTAATTTATCGGATAACTGTTCAGGTCGAGTGACGTGAAATTAAATCGAAGCATTATATATGTGCACCTCGTCCACCGCAGCCGTCCATCATGGATTAACAAGGAATTTACGTTTGGGCAACAAAAAGTAATCAATAGCAGCGCCGAGGCTGTCTGTCGCAGCGTTATTATGTGAAGTGTCGTTAGCGACGATTGGAATCTGATACGGATCAGCTCCCCCCCCCACACACCCCCCTCATGTACTGTCCGGAGTGACAAACACGACAGCTGACTCCGTGCGGGGAGGCAATTATACAGTTTTCGATGTCCTCTACACGAAAAACTGAATACAGCATTGCGGCCTTTATCGGCTCTGAATTGTCACCGCAATTTTGATTGGCCTCAATCTATACGAACCGGAGGTAGCCTCATTTGCATTATATAGACGTTTCATAAATATTACTGGTGTAATTTACATGAATAAAAGAATATTGAATTTGAATTTGAATTTGAATATACAATTATAATAGAGAATTACGCTGCACTAGCGAATTTTAATATTTGATTGAAAAAATGGGTAATTATTATTTGAAATTATGTCTAGTACCCTCTGGCTCTGGCTAGATGGCGTGTTTGGTGCTCACCGTACCCTCTGTACCAACGGTAGTGGGTTCGATCACTATTCAGGAAAATTGTTAGAAGCACGTGCTAGAAGGACACAGCCCTAGTTTAGTTAAGTGTTTATGCTAATTTTTATGAAATAAGGGCGATGTATAAGATGTTCAATTTAAACTCTATGATTTCAAACTGTGATAGTTTTTTAAATATGTTTTGTGATTATATAAATGTATAAGGTAGGTACTCTTCAAGTCCGCATTGATGAACGTTATTCACTGCAAGTTACAACAAAGTGCGTGTTTTACCAAGAATCGTTGTTTAAATCCTCAGGAAAACCTTCGGGTGATGACTATTTGGTTTTAAATGTGCAGTCCACAGCACGTTAAGGTTTTCAGTTCAATATTAGTTTTTATGCCCACGACATAAGCGCGGTACAATTTTCAAAGTGTGTAGTCTCAAGAGCTTTTATCTGTACATTATTATTCATTCATTCATTATTTTATTTATTTTCTCTCACAAAAAGGTTACATTGCATATTTATCGCAAAAAACAAGGTACATGATGGCGTAAACCCTTGTGTGAGAGACTGGAGCCTGAAATAGGTTTCCAGAAGAAACCCGTAGTACAGGTCTCCAGACTCCACCCCCAAGTAGTTTATTTATTGAGTACTGATTTTCTGATCGTATGCTGAGCAATAATTAAATTACAAACATAACATGCTAGATACCTATATTAGAATCGTGAAAATGTAATTACAATTAATAACCCTTACTAGAAAGGGTAATAACTTATTCTAATATTTTAAATTGTATTATAATCTATAGCCTTAAATTATTATAATTATAATTAACAGATAACATGAAAAAATAATAATAATAATAATAAAATAAAATGTTAGACATGGCAATATCATAAAAATTTAATTAAGTACATTACATAACTTAGATAAAGCATGAAACATTGGTTCTAGTTTCCGTAATACGAGTGTTTTAGCTTCTTACTTTGGGAACGGGCCAATGTATGTACGCGTTCTGATACTTGCTTCTCATTTATAAAGCCTACGGAACACCTAACAGTAGCGTGTCGGTTTGCACCGACCACATGTACGGTACTGCGTGTGAATGTTTTTGCAACCGTGTTCGACTGGCTTTAATTATGATTTTATCGTTAATTATAAATACATTACAGCTTATGTAACAAAGTAAGCAGCACTGACATTCTTTAAAAGGGACACCTACGTTGCAATGCGACCGAGACAGGTGGTATGACGGTTATGAAATAACCCTTCTGAGAATAATGGTGACAATAATGAGATTTTTTTACATATACCAGCTGCAACCAAACTTCAGTAACTTAAAGCATGATGGAATATACATTCTGAATATGCATATACAATAGATACCCTGAAAGTGTAGCTCGTCCTATTCTATTGAATAAACGGTTTTATTTAATCGAGCAACTAAAAAAACTAACCTAATTTAAACTAAATAAAAATAATAAGTGAGCGAATTGGCTTGGTTACCTGTCGCTCAGCCGGTAAATCATTAATTTTGAAAATAGTTCATGTTTGCTTTTTAATTAGCATCATGGCATCACAATTCCTTATTGATTTGTTTTTTTGTGTGTGGTCTGCTCTAGTTTACCTCTCGAAAGTAAATACTTATTTGTGTACTTAATTATTTCATCTATCACTCAGAAAAGAAAACTATATGACTTGGTCCAAAGTGAGCTACACATAGCAATAAGTTAGATACTGATACTGTAACTAATCTAATGTGTTTATTACCGTTGTTTTCTTGTTAGATATTATATAGGTTCTGAACCGGAAGTAGAATCACTTTACATTGTTTTCTATGACGATTCAAAAGTGTTATATGTAACCTACTTGAATAAAGAAATATTTGATTTAGAGTTTGAGTTATCGTAACTAAACGAATTTATAGGCATACTTTGATTGCAGTTTTACTTCTATTAAAGGAACTTACCGTAGCCATGCTTAACACTAAGCTTCATTGCGCGGAGTGGGCACTATAAGCGAGGTTCATGTTCCGCTTTACAGTTGCTCTGTGCCGTTTGCGATCGCCGTTGTAATAAGATATTACCGAGAGATTTAATTTGATTTTTTTGTATTAAATACCAAATAGAACTTAAACATTGAACAACATTGCATAGGCACATTGTTCAGATTCTATGGTAGTGTGTTACAGAAATTAGAAACTACAAAGGTACTTCAACACCCAGACCCAGTACAATACGGGAAAGTTCGTTTTTAATATTGCCCTAAGTTTTTAAGATAGCGCGAAGCCAAAGTTCGGCCCGCTCGCCTCTCAGCTTCGCAGGTCGTCATTTATAAATGTAATTATACTATCACTCATTTTGAGAATGTTAAATTATACAACTTTACAAATTCACCTAAAGCTACTTACGTTTTTAGAGGCTCTAATAACATTCAGAATCACAATGGTTCTTACAAATAAAGTTGTAAATTTTAGCGATGTCTGTACTAATTAGGTATTTGAAATATTAATTTCCCAACATCCATGTAGTCAACATCTAAGGAGGTTAATTTTTATTTTTTTATTTATTTATTTATTTATTGTGAATATAAATTTGGGTACATAATTAGCAGATACATTTGCTTTCATATTTCATAAAATAACCGCCAAAATTTTACCTTCTCAGGTGTATTCACATTTTATAAATTAGGTAATATATTAATTAGTTAAGCTAGGTACATAAATAATAACTACTTACATGCTAAATATATCTATCTACTGTACATGTTATTGAATTGTAGGAACTCTTTTGTGCTATAGAAACAGTTTTCTAGTAGCCATGCCTTTAAATTTGTTTTAAATTGATGTATGTTCATGACTTTGAAATAATTCGGTAATTTATTAAAAATATTTACACACATTATATATGAATTTCTTGAAGCTAAAGATAAGTTAACATAAGGTTTATTTAACTTCTGTAAATATTGTGTACGAAGTATTCTCTTCGTTAAGTCTTGTCTTCTGTGAAATAAATATTTATATTTAAAGACAAATACACACACTTCATAAATATATATACATGGTAGTGGAAGTATATTAAGAGTTTTAAACAATGGTTGGCAAGAGTCTATTTTCTTAATACTACACATAGCTCTTATACATCGTTTTTGTATGATGAACAATTTTTGAATATCCACTGAATTTCCCCATAATACAATTCCATAGCGTAGTATAGAATCTATATAACCATTATAAGCTGTTAAGGCTGCCTGCAGTTAATTTCCCAGGCATCAACTTTTACAGGCCTTTAACGACAGACTATCTTCGAGCAGACGATAATAAAACTAAATTAATAACAGACATCCGAGCTGTCGACCCCCGCGGACGCGGCCGCGGCACCACGGCGCGCTGTGAAGCGTCGCGAAAATATCACTCGACGGCTGCTGCAGTGTTTCCAACTACACGTCTTTTTACGTAGATCTACTTATCTCACTTGAAATCATATACAGTCATAACTCAAAATTAGATATTTTGAGTGAACTAACAGTTTTGGACCTACGATTTTTTGAACTTTCAAATCAGTTTACTAAACATGTCTCATCTGAGTTATGACTGTTTATGTTTTCAAGTGCGATATATCGGAAACCTACGACATTCGGTCCTAGAATGTATGTATTCTCTTTCAATTTGTACAATCAAAAACTGATACAATAATTAAGGTTTCGCATTGTACTAGAATAATAGGCTACATAAGAATTCCTATTGACGGGGGTATAGCTAGTGTTTTTAAACTTTAACTAGAATTAAACTTGAAAAAAATATTTGTATAAATTGAGTTTAACTGATTGTATATT
Source organism: Glyphodes pyloalis (assembly GCA_037074685.1). Taxonomy (NCBI): domain Eukaryota; kingdom Metazoa; phylum Arthropoda; class Insecta; order Lepidoptera; family Crambidae; genus Glyphodes; species Glyphodes pyloalis. The sequence continues at coordinate 137,981 of JAYKKO010000049.1, forward strand.
TTGTACCATAATGGTAGCAAACAAGCATAAGCATTATCTGATGGCAAATTTATAAAATACTGTCAGGAGCACTACGAATGCTCCCAGGAACTGTGTTCTATTTGTTTTATAATACTATTTTATACTGTTTCATCAACTTTTACTTCTCCATTTTAACTAGAAAAAAGAAATACGCAAAACTTCGAATTTTCAAAATGCATTTTTTATCGAATTAATATAATTTTATCATCTAATCTACGCTTTTTTCAAAATCCAAGCTGGCAACACTCTGCTGCTCCAAATCGAGCTCTGTTTGTCTAACATTAGCGGAGTCGCGTGTAGTGTACGCCGCTCATATTGTACGGTTATGCAATTAATTTCATTCGCGGCATTAGTGACGTACCGAGTGTTATTCCAATTAGTCGTTCGAGGGTCGCGAGTTTGTTATCTCGTGGCGTCACTCCCCCCTCTCCCCGAGTGATGCCGTCATGGCGGGAGGGGGGGGGGGGGGGGGGGGAGGGCGTCTGTATGATACTGCTGCATGACTAATTGATTCGACAACTTTCATAAATCCGCGGCGGCACGCATTATGTACAGTCACGAAACGTCTAAAAGGTTTATGCATGAACTGAGCTCCAGTACATTTTTCGTCGAGACTGTAGTGTAGCTGTATAACATAACGTCATTAGAATGCATGTCAAAACATAATATTCACTCAACCTGTCGCATAACGAATGTTTGTGGCATTATTTATGCGCCATACGTTTAAGTGATTTTATTTTATGCATGATTAATGTGATGCTCCAAAGTTAAGTCATTTGTAATTTGTTGAAACTTTAGTGTATATATACGTTTAGCCTAGCGAGTTAATATTTTTACAAAGTAAAGGAGTATACATATATCATTCGGTTGTGACACACGTACAGATTATTTGTACAAACTGATGTCAAACTCAAGTTTCTCTTGTACAGTCAGCATTATTAGTTTGTAAACTACTCAGAGCCTTGTAAATATAAACTTTTGCGTCAATAACTTCGCCGTTTAGATACTTAGTTAACTTATGCCTGCTTTCAATATTTTACGATTTGTAATGTGTCAAAAATTACAATCCATTTTTATACAACTGACTACGAGTCTGGAACAGCTTTAGCTTACGGCTCGTATAATTTATTACTATCCGTAACTGAAGCGGATCGTTTTCAAATATTGGAACCGAACATTCATGTGACAACGTACTAACGAGGAGTTGCTTACAAACTAAAGATGCTAACTGTACTATGAGATTCAGATGTGGCATTGTAACTAGAAGCGTTATCCCAGTACGTCCACACCCCAGCCGATTTAGAAAAGTTTGCTTTCAAATCACAGCTAGGAATCGCACCTTCCGAGCTTTCGGCGCCTAGATACTGAGTCATCAGTTATCGAAGTCCTCTGAATAATGTTACATAGATTTTAAATATGTGGCAAGGAGTAAGATATCCTTACTTAATTTAAAATGTAGGTAACTAGTATTTTTAAGACTTTCTACGTATCAATTTCAAATATTTATTAGCCTCACTGGTGAAACACGACACTACACGGCACTGTTGATAGCCCACTCGAAAGGCTCCCACCCAAAACAATAGAGATTTCCTTCGTCTCAATTACGGAACATAAATAGGTTTCCATTATTGGGACGCTTCAATCACCGGCCGCGCAGCTCGAGTTCCCAACACAAACAAAAACGAATCCCTTCTGATTGTTCCACGAAATATCTGTTGGTTGTTAACGTAAATCCGTCAATCGTTATCGGAAGGCCGAGAGCCGATTAATTTGAATGAGTGCCGGGAGTTTTACACGCACCCCCGTCAAGGCGGCTCTGACACGAGCCGGGGTTATCACAACCAGGAAGAATGTTTATCCGTAAGCCGGCTTATCTTTAAATATTTCCCTAGATGTTCTCAATAATCTACCAAATCAACAAAACAACAGTTATTTTTACAACAGCATTGCAAAATTACAATGCCAGTTGATTTATTTATTTTTTAGAGTCCTAAATGTCAAAAATACGTTTCTAGCAAAAAAAATCGAATATTTTTTCAAACTAGCTTTGATGACGTTCATTTTATAATGTGACTTTTTTTAGCAACAAAAATACGCTTATGAATTGATCGCTGATGCCATCGAGCGATTGTGTCGCTGCAAAAAAGTTTTATTATCATAAAACTTTAATTAACAAATCGCACCTCTAGATCTAAACAGAGTCAACTCAATAAAGACCTTGTTTCAGGAGGCGAAAAACGATTTGCCGTCTCCTTGAGTACCGTAGCAATTTCCGAAATAGATTGATGGTGTACTATTGAAGCTAAAAGAGACATGTTATTGTAATTATTCTGGTTGACAATTACTGATTTAGGAATTCTATAGTGTGCATAACTCAAAAACTGCAATTTTTGAGTTAGTTCCATTTAGATCTAGGTGTGAGAAATCATAGTATTTAGTAGCAAGCAATATAAATATTTAAACGAGAGCGATATCGTTTTTTTTTTAAATCACGCAATGCAATTAATTGGCCCAGTTATGTAAATTTTACGAAATTTCAAAAATAATTACATTCGGAAATGTCAAGTGAAAGATTGAAAACGTTGTCGGCCGCTCTGTATAAGTTACCAGCAAGTTAATTAACGTTTACTTTCACAATTAAGTCAATATCTCTAGCTACACGTTCGCATACCTACATACAGTTACCTCGTTGCTCGACTTACATTTTTTTCTCGCGTGAAGGGGTGAAAGGAATTCTCGTTGAACTGCCTTTGACTGGCGTGCCCCTTTCAGTTACTTTAATGTACCTACATTAGGCACACACAACTTGTACATAAATTGCGTGTCATGATTCTAAAGCTGCAATAAACTTTAGTATTAAACCATACTGAACGGTCTGCCATAATTTACAATTTAAACTCTTGTGTCATAGTTTTAGTTACCCTACTCTTCCAACGGTTGAACGATTTCGATGAAATCTTTTTTACATTTTCTAGATCTGACACGGTTGTTATTATTGTTTTTACGACGTGGCATTACAAATACTGTATTTATATACTATATTTAAATAAGCATTTAGTAATTTAATAATAATAAATTGGCGAAACCACGTAAATCTGTTAACTAGTGTTTTATGTAAATATTAAAAAACTCTACAAATGAAATCGAACCGAAACTTGATACCTACCAAGCGAAACATTATATTTGGAAGAGGTTTTTGAATTAAGTAGTTGATTAAAAGTTTATCGCATCATAACATAATCTAATAATTGAAGGCAAACTCGTACTTTATATACAAAACTGTTTAAGAGCACGTGGAAACAGTAATGATCGTATTTTCGTGTCGCGGACGCCGGCCCACACGTCGAGCGACGTTAACGAGCCCATACATGTTTGTCCTTGTGTGTCCTCGTACGATATGTCGTATTAAGGGTAATGCCGGTTCCAGTACAATCCAATCAGCCTCTAAGCCAGTATCATCACTACAATCTAAATAAAGCTACAGTCTGGAAGCTAGAAAACATATGGCTAATGCCACAAATATGGGAACAATACGTTGTCTTAATTGTTTTACTCATCCTTGTGCTTCTGCAGAAAGATATTAACGGCGTGCAGCTATGTAAACATGGTACCAGCTGTTTCTTTTTGGATACCAGACTGTAGCTTTATTTAGGTTGTGTCCTCACTGTCCCCGCCGGGGATTATGCGAGGACAATACCAGAGCTGTATGTTTCACGACCCTGAAATATAAACCGGACAAATTACATATACAATTGTACCACATATATTAAGTTCGTTCATAATTTATAATGTCATTTAATATAAAATCTCAGTACATCAAAGTTTATTCTAAGCATTAGAATAGTTAGCCGAATCACACATTAATATCAGCCATTGGAAGACATACTTCGCCATTTGAATTTGACAAATTTTACCAACAGCTACCGTCAGCTAAATTTAAATGTAGTTGCAACTAAAACTTAGTAAATAATTAAATTAAAGTCTTAATCTATTTTTTCCTATAGAAAAACGAAGACAAAAAAAAAACATTGGCAACAAAAGTTCCCTCTTTTGTTTGTTTTACAAGCACTAACGTTATTATTAAACTGTTCGTGACAAAAGAAATACTCTGTTCGCTGTCACGCAGTCGGGTAAAAATAATGTAATTGTCGGCACGAGATAAGACACAGGCGGAGTGACAGAGAGCTCGCCTCTAACGAGTTTCTTTGACGCCACCGAAATACACACAGGAGCAAACAGCTTATTAAACTTGTTAGAGAATTTTGTAATTAGTGGCTTCATTGTGAAACTGGACTGTGTGCATCGTAATATATGCTAATATAAATTGATGGCGCGGTACGGCGGGATGGCTGATAACGATGATAAATATGCATGTTTGTATGGTCGCGTTTAAATCGGTTTATTGATCACGGAACGCAAATACCAAGTTAGTGAAAAAAAATATTTAATTAACAAGTTCGGCATAAAAAATTGACTTAATCTCTATTAAACTGGGATGCCATTATCAGACCCTGGTTTCCTGATTATGGTAACCACTTTGAAATAATCTTCTTCCCAAGAAATAAAAGCTATCAATACTGGTTTATAATGACAATCTTATAAAAAAATACATATGGTCGGATTGATAAAAAAAAACTCAGAATGTGGTCAGTTAAACAATGAATGGCATTAATTTTTTTTTGTGTTGAATAGCAACTAAACGTAAGTTAACTATTTTAAACCACTCCACTTGAGAATTTAACACCATTTCACGATAGGACACGGTTGTTCGGTTTCATAGCTTGCTGAGGATTTTGCGGACGCTACCCACCAGCCATGAGCCATGCATCCACGTGGACAAATAGCTTGATTAGTGCTCGATGCGCGTTTGAATGCATTCTACTTTATATATTATTTTATTTTTCATTCACTGTTGAGCTTTACTAAAAAAAACCAAACGAATATTTCGTACGAAAATTAACTAATAAATAAAAACTAGTGAGTAGGATCGGCCATGTTTTAACTTTCACTTCCCGGAATCCCCTCCATTTCATATTTATCTGCATATTAATGTATACAGTTAGTGACAGTTCAAAAAAATATTATAAACAAAAAACATAAAAAAAACATGTCTTTTTTTACTAGGAGCACTAACAATAGTCCTCGAGTTACACAGACAAATAAACTGTTTTTTTTCGGCATACAATAAACTCCCAGAAGGAGACACGCAAAATCTGATCCCAGATAGACATAACTACATCTAGTTTTTAAACAACAAAGTAAAACTGCCGCCAGACCCCACACACAAAATCCATGTGTGCTGTGAGGTAAATATTTTGATTAGCCGAACTACGCTATTAAATACCGGGCCGAAGCGCAAACAACGCCGGCCCGCGTCCGCCACTGAGCCGTGAAACATTTCGGTGTCATCGTAATATTTATACAGTCTGGAAGCTTCACCCTAGTATTCGCCTTCGTACCTATATGATAAGTGAAAAATTAAATCAGCTTCCCTGTTCTATCTGACATACAAATGCTACAGATAGAGCTGCTGAGAGCAGCTGGGATGTTACGAGCTGTTGCGAATGGCTTAAAACTTAATAAATATAGGTAATTTGGACAATATCACATACACTATGAAGCAAATAGCTTAAATAATTGTGTTACAAAAATTACAAACGATGACGGTACCCTAACACCAAGAGCTGAGACAATATAGAATAGTTCGTTTTCCATATTGGCCCGACCGATCTAGGAATCGAACTAGGAACTTTAGAGCTCTCTCTTAAGCCCGCTTGTCTCGCAAAGTTTGTTCATATCTACAGAAGCATCCTACATAAACAACATCTCCTTTTATTGACTGTCCCGAAGGAGCAAAGATTAGCGCTTTTGGCTGTTCACTTGGTTGTGGGTTCAATCCGCCACCGACAAACACTTGTGTGACGAAAAATTGGTTTTAGTTTCGTGGCTAGGTATTTATGAATGTAAGTAAATATTGTAGTACTTGCACTGTGGGTTAAGATTTTCATAAAACAAGTGCTCAAGCTTCTTATTTCGAGTTCAATGCATTAATATTGCCTGATGTTTATTCACTATCTCCACGCGCTGCAATGTATTTGCAGAGCAACAATCGCAAGCAAGGAAGTGGATAGTGTAGCACAATATGGAAAGCGAATTTTCTGTATTGTCTCGAGTCGGAGTGGTACCGTCGTTGATTCTGATTTCTGTAACAATTTAAGCTTCTTTCTACAGACAGAGCCATGGCAATGTTTTAGATGCTGTCTGATAGCATACTTGTAGAACAACGTAATTAGAACACGGTCAACGGAGCGGGTCTCCTCGCTCCTCCCGGACTGCAGCAATACTTTGGTTGCGGCCGCGCTCCCCCCGAACGGTGCAATTTGCCCAAGCTTTGATTCCGTTTATTTTGTTAAGGTGCTTCCCTTTTACAAGTTATCGCAGCTTTTATACAGCGCACAGAGAAGGGTGGGATTCGGAGCGTTACTCGGGAAATTATATTTTCAACAATGTTTCTTTTTCTGTTATTTTATGAACTTTACTTTTAAGAGTTACGAATTCAGTTACGTGGCTACTTTCTAAATTACTTGTGAACCAATGTGATTGTAATCGAATTATTTACTTATTGGTGTATACTCCATTCACTTGTTTAAACAGAGTGCACTCACACATGTCTAGTTTCAAGGCAAAGAGATTTTCTGTAAATTGGCATTGCAATAAAGTGAAGCCAATGTTTTAGCGCCCTAACTACCATGAAGAATGTAGGTGTTTACTTAACAGGCGTAATCATAACAACAATTGGTATTGATATAATAATTAACCTCACGAATACAAAAAATATCCGAAAGAGACAAGTTCGTGTAAACAGCGAAACCTTAGTTCGGTGATTAGCTTCAAAGCTGTTTATTTGAGCTCTTAATTTATTATTAGCTTGTTGTCCTGGCGTCACAATAGTTTGCTAGAGTAAAAGTTTCGCATATTTCAGGTAATTTGAGCGTATTTCTGGCGCTCGCAGCGGAAGTGCGGGACGCCGCGAAACCATTAAAATAAATACACGCTGCTAGCAATTTACGTTGAGGTTTTTCGAAACGCCGTTTGGCCGTTTCAAATCGGCAAATAGCTACGGAGTGCGGTTGTCTGCATTTAAATCTGCACTTTATCGATTTGAATAAATAGTCGCAAATCGAAAAGCTGCGGCGGAAATCACCAACCGCACTGAATGTATTGGAATTAAAATTTAAACAGATCGTCATGTTTATTTTTCCTTTATTTACCAAGCATCGAACGATAAATTTAGGAATAATCTAAATGTTTTTTTCTGTTTATTTATTTCATTTCTCTGTAAAATTCTTTTCGCTGACGTTTTCTTAAAATAACTGACATAACTTCATTATATTGAACCATTTTTCTTATTCATTGATTCAAACACAGCTACGTGTATAAGTAGCCCATTCTCATATAATATCAATAGAAAAAACTGCGATTGTACTCAGCAGGCAATCAAGTCGAGGATTGCCATTGATTTATTCCTTTTGAATGTTTTAATTGATTCGAATTCTGTTATTATGGGTCTTTATTATTTTCCTCATACATTACGTGCCGGCGAACAATGCGCTCGCAACAAAACGTGACGTTAAATATGGCTCCGAGAATGAAAGCCGCGGAGCGAGCGATGCTCGACAGTTCAATCATGCTCTAGAGGCAGTTCAGACTATTCGTTATAGTTGCGCCAGCCGGCGCAGACCCCTCGCGCCCCTCGCTGCCTTTACAAAGCTGAACAGAGCTGGTCGCGATGCGGTTGAGAGCGGGGCTCTGGCGAGCCTGGACACGTCAGCAGCGGAGTAAAAGGCAGCCGGGACTCCTTGCGATAGTCGTTTTGTGTAATCGCACGCACTCGCCAGGCCCGCGGCGCGCCTCCACGATAGGCTCGGGGTAATATTAACCCGACCGCAACATGCTTTCTAGAACACGCTGATGGAGGGTTATGTATGATATCAATACACAACCTTTTGATTCTTACATATCAATAACTAGCCACGGCTTCGCACGCGCATTTCCCTGATTTTCCACTGATTGATCGCAGTGTGATGTTATAATAGCAGCCTTTCTCATTAAATGGACTATACACCACAAAAATAATAGTTCCTGAGATTAAATGATTTAATGAAATTATTGAATGATGGAAAACGATCAATGAAATCTAGTCTTTCGCAACGTCAACATCCATCTACTAGGCTCACATGAATACACGTTGCTTTTAAGTACAAGTTGGTGCTGATGCACGGCAGGTGTAAGCGCCAAGTCATGCATGAACCATTACGCACGGGCTGCATCGCAAATTGTCCATTATCTCCGGGCTCGAAACCAAACCATTACAAATCGCTGAAACAAAAGAAGTCAGAATTGCGACCGTACCTTTTAGTTATCTAGAACCGTGACGCATCTGAGAAATACAAGCATGTAGGTACGGATGTACTAATATACTTTCTAAAATATATATAAACATGCAATGGAATAGCTTGTAAAACGAACCCGTTTGTTAAATATTTTTAGAAACTTAAATTTTATTTAACTTTATCCCTGATATAAGATAAGAGATGCAAATAGCGACAAGGTTGTTTATCAGGACCTGCTTCTATATACTTCAGGAAATATTAATATAAATACAGAAGATTTCTTTATAAAATTCACGTTATTCCTTGAAATGCGGGAAATACAAAAAAATCTGCTACAAACAGTAATTACCAAAATATAATAATAAAAATAATTTAGCAACATAATAAACATAGACATTGTTAAAGAAAAAAACATTTATCGGTTTTGTTTAAGTTTAAATCTCTGATAATGTATAATTTTAATTAACTCAACCATCTTTTGCGTTAGTGAATTCCGAAATAAACAAAGATGAAGGAGTTAAGCATTGAAAATCGACACAAGAACGGAATGATTCGGTTAAAGAATTTTAAAGCTTTATTTAGAAACTGTTGCTACAAAATATTCACGGTAATCTAAAAAGGTTACTTTCAAACAAATTTTAATTTAAACCCTATTACGTTACCCTATTTCGGCTCAAGAATTTAACTTTATCAGAAAAGTTTCATAAAATTCTTCCAATTTGCCCAATCGAGGTGTTGAGTGTCTAATATATGATAACATAGGTATATGTTCGTATAATGCAATAATTATTGTAGAACTAAATTAACCGACATAGTTTTAAGAATTTGAAAACTAAAATGGCAGGCCACATAGGTCCGATGGACAATGGGGCAGAATTGTGACCTCAAGATATTAGTGTTCCGTCCCCAAGGGGTAAAAATGGGACTGTTAAGACTAAGACTTTGTTGTTCGTCTGTCTGTCACCAGGCTGTATCTCTACCATCGTGATAGCTAAAGAGTTGAAATATTCGTAGATTATGTCGGTATATCTGTTGCCGCTATAAAAACAAATACTAAAACAAAATTAAATAAATATTAAAAGGGGCTGCCATACAACAATCACATTGTTATATTGGAGCTCCTTGTTTTTGGTCGACGTTAATTACCAGCAACAGGTAGATGCTTGCAATTTTCACAGAATATTTATTTGTATATTTACTTCAAATAAATAATAGTGTCTAATGTTGAGTAGATAATGTACGAAACCGTTCGTGCGCGAGTCCGACTCACACTTTGCCGGTTTTTTGTTCCATTCATTATAATATTAAGAATAATTATGCACTGTTTCAACTGTTTGTTCCAAGATGCCAGCTTGTAGTAGCGCTTAGATTGCGGCCGAGACGTCTGTCTGGTCTCATTACGGAGCTGGGGCTCCGTCACGTTCGGGTCGGTGCCATCGGCTCGGCCGCAGGTGTCAAGTGTCGCGCGTCGCGGACCGCCACTCTGTGTGTCGCGTTACACCAAGTCCCACATGAGCGATGACGGCTAGAGCGACAGATACGATTTGAAGCCATTTTTCAAGGGGGGGAAATGCATTGGCGCACCAGATTGCTGCGTTAAGGAATGCAGCGGCGTGTTTGGGACTACTCAGAGCGGGGACTACCCACTAAATCCCCCTACACCTCTCATCGCCTAGTGACGGTGCCATGGGAAAATAGATACGATTTGAAGCCTAACCACCACTTAACAATTTTCTCCTTAGGAATTGATTGATGACATTTGGACTGCTCTTGGAGAGCAAGTAGTGTTTGGCTGACACACAAATTTAATATTTCTTATATTATTTTGAATTTGATGGAAAGGTACTGCAAGTATGTCTTATGCAAGATAACGAACACGATGCAAGTACCAACAGTCTGTATTTTTTATCATTATGGAATATTAAGCGTCTAAAAATACTAATTTCATAGTACTATATTTATTTTTAAGAACTAGAACTGTGTAGTAACATACGTCATATTTGTATAAGAAATAAATAAATAAACAATTATAACTTTGAATTTGGCCGTGGGGTGCCGGCTTAGAATATTGCACCTCCCCATCTCTTCCCGTGGGTGTCGTAAAAGGCGACTAAGGGAGCACCAGGAGAACGGGCAGCAGCGCTCTCCTGAGTAACACAACATCTACTGCGATCGCCAACCCGCCTGCCAAGCGTGGCGATTACGGCAAAACCTCCTACATGAACAGAGGCATTATCACAACGGCCCCGAGTCACGGCAGCCCCGCTATTCCGGCTCACGGTGGCGGGCCTGGTAACGGCGGGGTGCGGGGTGCTAAGAATCTCCGGTCGAGATCCGGCCACCAAAACAAACGAACTCTGGCCCTGGTAACACATAACATTCGCACACTCAGGACCGACGAGAGGATCGCCGAACTGGAAGAGGAATTGAGCAAGATCCGGTGGGACATTGTAGGGTTATCAGAAGTCCGAAGACAGGGGGAGGACACGATAACCCTCCGGTCTGGAAACTTGCTCTACCACCGGGAAGGCGACGATTTGTCGCAGGGCGGTGTCGGGTTTATCGTTCACAAGTCTCTCGTAGCCAACGTGGAGAGGATTGAGAGTGTGTCGAGTCGAGTAGCGTACCTGATACTCAGAATAAACAAACGGTATTCGCTGAAGGTCATCCAGGTCTACGCTCCAACCTCGACACACCCGGATGATGAGGTGGAGGCTCTGTACGAGGACATCTCGAAAGCCATCCACTCATCCAAAACTCACTTCACTGTGGTTATGGGAGATTTTAACGCGAAACTAGGCAAAAGGAAAGGCGATGAGCTGAAAGTGGGGCAATTTGGACTCGGGCAGAGAAACCAGAGGGGGCAGAAGTTGGTTGATTTTTTGGAGAAGGAAAATCTCTACGTGATGAATTCCTTCTTCAAAAAATCACAACAAAGGAAATGGACCTGGATAAGCCCTAATGGTTCGACACGGAACGAGATAGACTTCATCTTGTCGGACAAGCGGCAAATATTCAATGATGTCTCGGTGATCAACATGGTGAAAACCGGGAGCGATCACCGAATGGTACGAGGCACATTGAATATTCGTGTCAAAGCCGAGCGGTGCCGACTGATGAAGTCTACCCTACGACCTACGTCTGCCGAGTGCGAAAACCCCGAAAGTTTTCAGCTCGAACTCGAAAATCGCTTCCAATGCCTAGACGAGTGCGAAAATGTGAACGATATGAACAACAGGTTTGTGGAAACTGTCCACACGGTGGGGTCGAAATTCTTCAGGACCCGCCGTTCCCATAGAACCAAAAAACTCTCGGACCACACCCTCGAGCTCATGGATCGGAGGAGAGAGATGACGGTGCAGTCTCCAGCCGCCTGGACTGAGCTAAGGCAGCTAAATAGACAGATCTCGAAATCGGTGCGACGCGATATTCGCCTCTACAATACAAACCGTATTAAGGAGGCGATCGAGCGGAACCAAGGCTCCAAAGTGTTCGCAAAAGATCTGTCTATTGGGCAGAGCCAGCTAACCAGGCTGAAGACCGATAACGGCACTGTCGTTTCCTCCAAAGATGAGATCTTGAGTGAGGTCGAGCTGTTCTGTGGACAGTTGTACAAGACATCCCATATTCCTGTTGTCGACTTGGTCCAAGATCCACGATCCAAGTTAACCCGACACTATACCGAAGACATCCCGGACGTCAGCCTGAACGAGATCAGAATGGCTCTCAAGCAGCTTAAAAACGGTAAAGCACCGGGTGATGACGGAATCACAACGGAGCTTCTGAAGGCGGGCGGCAAGCCGGTCCTAGTGGCCCTTCAGAAGCTATTCGATTCTGTCATCCTCGGGGGCATCGTTCCAGAGGCGTGGACCAGGGGCGTGGTGGTGTTGTTTTTCAAGAAGGGTGACAAAACCCGCTTGAAAAATTATCGACCTATCTCGCTCCTGAGCCACGTCTATAAGTTGTTTTCGAGAGTCATTACAAATCGACTCTCGCGCAGGTTCGACGACTTCCAGCCTCCCGAACAAGCCGGTTTCCGAAAAGGCTTTAGCACCATAGACCACATACATACGCTGCGTCAGATTATACAGAAGGCCGAGGAGTATAATCGGCCTCTGTGTCTAGCGTATGTGGACTATGAGAAGGCCTTCGATTCAGTCGAGACTTGGGCGGTGCTGCAGTCCCTCCAGCGGTGCCAAATTGACTATCGGTACATCGAAGCGTTGAAGTGTTTGTATAGAAACGCCACCATGTCAGTTCGAATCCAAGATAGAGGCACGAGACCGATCCCACTGCAGAAAGGTGTCAGACAGGGAGACGTAATTTCCCCGAAACTGTTCACCGCTGCATTGGAGGACGTCTTCAAGCTTCTCGATTGGACCGGACTCGGCATCAACATCAATGGCGAATACATCACTCACCTTCGATTCGCAGACGATATCGTGGTCATGGCAGAATCCCTGGAGGACCTTGGCACAATGCTCAATGACCTCAGCAGTGTTTCCCAACGGGTTGGTTTACGGATGAACATGGATAAAACCAAGGTAATGTTCAATGTCCATGTGACTCCGGCACCAGTATCTGTTGGGAATGCGATTCTCGAAGTTGTCGATCATTACGTCTATCTGGGACAAACTATCCAGTTAGGCAAATCCAACTTCGAGAAAGAAGTCAACCGACGAATCCAACTCGGCTGGGCAGCGTTCGGGAAGCTTAGGCATATCCTCACGTCCAAAATTCCCCAGTGCCTGAAGAGAAAGGTCTATGACCAATGTGTGTTACCAGTGATGACTTGCGGAACTGAGACGTGGTCTCTGAATGTTGGCCTCATAACGAAGCTCGAAGTTGCGCAGCGTGCTATGGAGAGGGCTATGCTCGGCGTTTCCCTACGTGATCGGATCCGTAATACGGAGATCCGTAGAAGGACCGGTGTATTCGACATAGCCCGAAGAGTTAGCACGCTGAAGTGGCAATGGGCAGGCCACATCGCTCGTAGGACCGACGACCGTTGGGTAAAGAGGGTCCTCGAGTGGCGACCACGTACCGGACGACGCAGCGTGGGGCGGCCCCCAACACGATGGACTGACGACATCGTCAGATGTGCGGGGAGCCGCTGGATGCAGAAAGCGCAGGACCGCGCGTTGTGGCGTTCTGTAGGGGAGGCCTATGTCCAGCAGTGGACGAAAAGAGGCTGATGGATGGATGGATGGAACTTTGAATAATAATTAAAAATGTTGCATTTGAAACTGAAACCTACAACCTGTTATTTATTTGTAACTGGTAAAATTAAACCAAAACAGAACTGTAAAGTTAGTTGCTAAGATATCTCCTAATCGCGTTGCATCTCTTTATCGCCTTCGCCGCTCGTAGGACACGGACGGCGCGTCATGCGCGCGCGATTGCGTGAATTACACGCGACATGTTACACTGCGGTGAGAGTATCGGTTGCCGCGTTACGTGTAATGAGATGAACGCACGATGGATCGTGTAGCGCTCCGGTGGGAATGTCCCTACTGCGTATGATATACCTTTGAACGACGTTAACATCTTACCGAGCTACACACGAAATATCAGCAACTCTAGCTGACAAATTGTGATGATTTTTTTAAGTGTAGTGTATTATTCTTCATCGTTTATGCAATATATAGATTCGTCGTCGGAACATCGCGAAGACCAATGTAAAATCAATTTAAGACTTACCTCGCTTCGCGATGGACTATTTGTCACGGTGAATCGATGACATCGTTGGTCGGCTCTTGAAGTTCTGTGAAGAAAGAGAGGGCACCCGTATGTTTATCATCAGGCTGTATCTCAAGTATCGTGATAGCTAAAGAATAAAAATTTTCACAGACTTTGTATTACTGTTGCCAAAATGAAATAATTATTTAAGGGGCTCTTATACAACAAACATGATTTTTGCCCTTTTGTGCTCGATGTTAGTTAAATACAGACCCCAAGACAGGAGAAACTAAAAAAAAAGTTACAATATTGTCTCATGTTGAATAGATAATGGTACTCGCACTTGGCCGGTTTTTTCTTAATGTATAGTGTTGTTTTAAGAGACTAGTCTGTTATTTGTGTTAAGTTTTCAATGCCTAACGTAAAGCAGGTCAATACTATAATAAAAATGAATGATGAACATATCGAAGTTATTAACTCGACAGTATTTCTTGGCATAACTTTAGACTCAAAATTACAGTGGTCTCCCCACATATCTAACCTGGCTGGAAGACTGAGTTCGGCTGCTTATGCGGTCAGAAAGATAAGGTACCTAACAGATATGGAAACAGCAAGATTGGTTTATTTTAGCTATTTTCACAGCGTCATGTCTTACGGTCTGCTATTATGGGGATCTGCGGCCGATATTCAAACTATATTTGTTTTACAAAAGAGGGCCATCCGAGCCATGTACAAGCTAGGACCACGTGACTCGCTGAGAGAATTGTTTAAGGAAATTAACATCTTAACAGTCGCATCTCAATACATTCTCGACTGTTTAATGCATGTATACAAAAACTTGCATACATTTCCTAAAAAATCAGACAATCATAGCATTAACACCAGAAATAAAAATAAGCTTGCTGTTCCTAAGCGTAGACTACATAAAATAGGTAATTCATTTGTTGCTTTAAGCATAAAAATGTTTAATAAACTCCCTCAAGTTATTGTTGAGTTACCTTTGTACAAATTTAAGACATTTGTCAAACGTTGTCTTTTGAAAAAAGGCTACTACAAAGTGGAAGAGTATTTGAATGACAGGAACGTGTGGATCAGTGACTAGTGTGCTCGCCTGTACCTACGTGTTTTATATTATTTTACAAATATATATGTAACGCATTTTCTCAATCAATGTCAGAATTGGGCCTCGATGACGCATGTGAGTCATACAGTTAATTTAATTTACAAATACCTTTGCTTTATTATTATTATTATTATTATTTTAATAATTGATTTAAAAATTTTATTTTACAATTGACAAACTAACTGTGTGTCTTAGTGCAAAATTAGTAATAAGTGTAGCTTTCATTTGTAAAAAAAACTACTGAGTTTCTTGCCGGTATCTTCTCTTTAGTTATAGGTTCCGAACCGGAGGTAGCTTCATTTGCTTTATATAGAGACTATTCATAAGTATTACTAATGTAATCTATGTGAATAAAAAATATTGACTTTGACTTTGACTTTGATTTATTTATTTAATAGTGACAATAGCTTGAATGTGCATTCGACATTCAAGCTATTGTCACACTTTGACTACAAGCTGGTTCAGGGCATCAGCATCGCTTGCTTGTAAATAAGTGATGCATCGCCGCGGCCGAGCGCGCACTTGCACGAAATTAAATAGTGCACCGAACATTGCATTGGTGCGGTTGAACGAACCCATCCTTCAATATTGAATGAGCTCTCCGCAACCGACTCACATAATATAACTATAAGGGCAGCTATATGTAAGTATGCAAATCTATACCCTTATCGCGAACAAACACGATGATTATTATGATATTGGTTGTCTTAGATAGTGACAGTTAATTATGAGAATTTTAAGAAAAACAAACAATTAAAATTGTCAAGTACCTACTGTTAAAGTGGTAAATAGTTAGTCCTATTTATTTGTAACGCAATTTTCCAAGCACATAAATTATTCAAATCATTCAATTATTTCTTGTTTTTTTATCACAAATCATTAAATAACTCTATTTTACTTTTAAATTTTTTATTTAAGTACCTACATTCAATTCTTGTAAGTAAGTAGTACTGTCTGTGTTTGCTGTGGGTTAATTTAAAAAGAAAAAGCAGAAATAGTTAGTGTTCATAATTTTAAGAAAATTGTATTATAATTTCATAAAATCAAGAGTAGCTTCCGCGCGGCCCCCATGATGCTATCATGCAATCAAGTTTATTATGATACATTGACAAATGAAGTAGTTAATAATACTAATAAGTGGTGTCTCCCAGTACTTGTGGCTGAACTGCAAAACATCGTACTTGCAAGCAAAGCAAACGAGGCATAAACTGTACATTAGTGAATGAAAGTGTAACGAAACGTAGTTAATGGATCCATCAATCAAAAGTCGATGAGTCGTAATAATCAAAAGGGGAGTCCAAATAAAGACTCAGAACGGCTCGTAACTACAAATTAAGTACACGGTGAAATGCGAACAATCGTGAAACCAATCAGCGAAACAATTCGGGGCACATTTTAGCGCAAAGCAGCGCCGGTGTAATCTTTCCCGAGTCGCGGACCGAGTTGAATAACTGTTACGAATATGTGGCATTGCTGAAATGTCTGACTCACTACATACTACAGATAAAGCGGGAGGCATTCCAGTTATGAGCTGCATATTGTAGTGTTTAACTTTTATGGTTTCTTAGAATTTAACTATATAGTGGTTACCGAGGTAAAATTCGTTATTATCTTAGGCGCATACGTGTGGCGTGAGAACTTTTCTTGTTTTTATTTTAATGCGAATTGTGGTGCGATTTGCTTTTTGCAGCTTTGGCTTTTACTAAAATTTGGCATTTTTGTTAAATGTAGTTCTTATTACAATTACCTAAAAACACAAGATCAAAATTGTATTATGTGTTTTTGATAAATCAAAATGATGAATACCGTTAAACTGTGTTTATATAAGTCTGCCCAAGGAACTAGTTCAATATTTGAAATATGTATGTGGCTTAGAATTAAAATTTCAATTCTTTCAGAGTTTTTTTTGTATAATAATGTGCGTAAATTTTTGAATTTGCATGCGATACGAGTGGGAAAATGAAATGTAAAATATGTTAAATTTAACTTAAAAAAACATTTTGCACCAGACTGAATGCAAAAACGAAACCTATTCTTTTATAATCGTTCTAGAAATTCATATCAAAAAAGCACCTTCAATAATTTTTACACTGACAAATAAAATAAAGTAAATTTCGTTTACAAAAAGTACACATTTGTAATTAGTTTTATCACAGATAATATCCTTATCTCTAACGAAGTAATCGTAGACATTCTCAGCAGACGCGTAAATAGTGGCTGCGAGATTGTGGCGCGATAGACACAATTTATCTCGCGTCTTTATCTGATGCTCCACCTGCAGAACAGAGTTACTGTTTAATTTCTCTTTAACATTTAGCAAAAAGTGGTTACATTGCAACCTGACAGTGAATTCATTTTAAGCTTCAATCTACTGCGTATTATTTGGTAGTTAACTGTTGCTCGCTTCTTCGCTCGCCTTTTTTAGGGCTAAAAAGTATCCTATATAGTAATCGAGTATGCCATCTTTCTACCTACTAAATTTCATCCGAATCTGTGCAGTAGCTTTAACGTGATAAACATACATTCAGACATCCAGATATCCATCGTGAAACAAACTATTCCATTTAGATAAAAATGAATGATTACTTCAATATCGTTTTAAAGACCTTTCCATATTTACACCACACGTATTGGTTCGAAGAAAAATAAATATTGAGTATCAGTTTTGAGTATGGGGTCCCTAAAATGTATTGTTAATTTTTGTAAAAAATCTTAATGCGGTTCACAAAATACATCTACATACTAGTTTCCAACAGTATAGGTCTTATATGTAGTTTAGGAAAAAAGTGGCTGTGGTTTACGGACGACAGACAGACAGACATGACGAATTCATAAGGGTTCCGTTTTTCGCCATTTGGCTAAGGGACCCTAAAAAAAACAAAATCAGAAGAAATACTAGCCACTAACTATCTGAATTCGTACCGTCTGTTACATGTGTCCTTTTAAAAAAGTTGAAAGCATTGCAAGTCACCATATAAAGCAGTCTTGCGTCCATCTGTACGTAGGTCCAAGTTCGCCCGCCGTCTACGCGCCTCCGCGGTGGTCTACAGATGTGCTTACAAACGTGTAATTGGCCACTCGGGCGCGCTTCATCTCGCCGACTAAAATAAGTCGGCCCTCAGCCCTCCCGAGAATAACTTGGGCTTCAGATATAAGTTGAGGCGCGAAATAAGAAGTGACACACACACGGCTTATCAGATGAGGCGACCAAACAACAACTTGAGAATGTTTATATACTTAGATAATACATTTTGGAGTTTAAATACACATTGAGTTGATGATGGAATATGATCTGAGTAGCCGAGAACAAAGTCAGTATTTTTTTTTATTCATATAGATTATTTAGTAATACTTATGAATAGTCTCTATATAAAACAGAAAACACTATCCCACCAAAAACATTTCATGTAAAATGTTGCCAAGACAACCCACATAAGGTTCGCCCTGTGAAAAAGATATCAGATCTCATGTAGAGCCAAGCTTCGGCATCTACACGGCTAAACTCTACCGACGAATTTCAATAATTCTACATATCAGTAAAAATGTATGGAATCGCCGTTTCGCTACCGTCGTGGAAGTGATGCAAATATTTAGTCTCTGAAGTGAGTAACGAATCAGCCAAGCCATGAATTTTTACTGAGTCGACGCTTGGTCCCTTGCACTTCGCTTGGCTCGTCTTGGCGGGATCACTGCCATGCCCCCAGATTTTGACACATGAAACATTCGCTGGATGACAATACGTATTACGTAGTCGTAAGGTCAGACCCTGCGTGATCAGTTATTTTCGAGTTGTCATTGAAATATTGCCATCTCTGAGGTCCCGGGTTCGATACTGTACGAGATTCCGTGCGGGAAGAAATCAAACACACTTTGCGCACAAAACGGTGTATTTTCAACAGTTCACACACGAAATAAACAATAGTAATTAGGACAAAAACAGATTATTTTAAGCACGAGCGACCTTTCTGACATCTTTACAAAACGGCGACATAAAGAAGACCAAACAATCGACAAGCGTCGTACGCTAGCACGGCTTTTACAACATCAAAAGAGGTTGGTTGATACTCTACCGTGCCGAAAGAGATCCATCGTCTACAGGTCCCTGTCAGATCAATATGAGATACGAAGTTTTCTAAATTGTCTCGGGTTATGGCACCGTCACTGTTTCGGATTTCTGTAACACAAGTGCTTACCTAAGCTACTTACCACAGAATCAGAGCAATGTGTGTGATGTTGCCTAATATTTATTTATTTATTCATTGAATGTCTCAAACCACCAGACACTTTTTTCATTATTCTTCAAACGCTGTACTCTTAAATATTTTGAAAAAATAACATATCACACGCCTTGTACCTCTCAAATATGTTTGACAAACATTTTGGTCAAGAAACTTGTATAGAGTCCCAATAAGCGAAGCTTTAACTTAAGCATCCAATTAGTGAGTTCTAATGAATAACAATTTGTTTGTTGATATGTCATTTATCCTTCCCTACACATTGTAACCAATTAGTTATATGGTACAAATGGAATAATCTGATTCCGTTTACTGGTTTCGCTTAACTATTACGTAGACAATCACAGCGTGTTGTATACCGAAAACTGTAAACGCCATTGAATGCGGGTAATTATAAAAATGCCGGTAAATGTTCGTGACGTCACGGATACAGCTCGCGGGCGCTAATGGCCGAAGCTACATGTTGGTGGCATTCTAGTTCCGCTCCGAAAACCTGCTAATTGTTTAAGTTAATTTTTTAAATAATTAGCTAACGTTAAATTGTTAGCTGCAAACACTATGGCTACGGTTGTGTCCATTAAAAAGAGCTACTATTATGCATAGCGAATTTTACTTAATAAAAAAATCTCTATATAAATGAATCCCTTAGTCATGCCACCACGCGTGAACGGCTGGACCTAATATATTTTATTTAATGGTTCAATAACTTAAGCCTTCAAATATTTTTCCAGTTTTATGACGACTTATGTTTATATTTTGTGTTAAAAGCATTATCTGATTTCTGATAGACTAAATCGATAATATTAAGGACATACACAATGCAGTAAAATAATATTAAGAACTACAACATAAATATTGTATGTTAGACGCAGACTCGCACCAAAACCATAATAAACCATACAACAATATTAATCAATATTATCAAATTGTATATTACTTACGAAGTATATATTTACTTGGCTCATATCATTTTACAGAATATTTTTCGACCGATACTACGCTTCGCTCGGTTCTATGGAACTTTCTATTATTCGGTGAATTTCAGTGAAGCGTAGCTTCGGTCAAAATATATTCTGTAAAATGATATGAGACCAAATCCTTGCATACAATTTGTATTTAAAAGTAGTCTAGGTAGAGAAACACCGTGACCAAACATAAAAAAAAATGTTGTATTATTGAATCACTGGTTCGCTTTGTCAATTTATTTTCAAATGGCTCTTTTGTCCGGTCCCTAATTAAGAGCGGATCGCGTAATCTGTTTGCAGCATTGTTGTAATTTTCACTGGCGCGTTATTAACGATATCACGAGTCGTTGTGAGCGGGCCCCTCGCCGGGGGTCGCCGCTAGAGATACGGTCCCCGCACAATAACTAGAATACAATAATAGACAATCATAGATACACGCCATCATAATGGGTGGAAGAAAATGATTTCATATGACAGGTGGAACTCTAACTACTAATTAGAACATTAAATTTGTCCTAGTCACATTTTGTGAGTAACCTTTATCAATACATTTTCGTGCCTTAGGAAAATAGAGTTATATTTTTTGTGAAAATAATGTTGGTCTATAAAAAAGAACTCGTGAACACAAGTAGTAAAACAAAAAGCGTACTAACATCGCGTCTAATGTACCTCGGCTACGCCCATGATAATTAATCTGAAACACATAAATCATCGCGTTGTTATTTCCAAGCAGAAGTTTTGCGGGCTGCCTGCTAAAGAAAAAATAATACGACCGCGAAGGCTTTTAACATTCTAACTATTATTTAAAAAAAATGGAACACGTCTTTTTTGAACAAAACTTAACTCATATTATTTCCTTTTTTTAGGTTTAGGCTTTATATTGCATATTTACTATGCCATTTTTTTTAAATAAATATATTTGGTTTGTCTGAAAGTTATTAAAACAAACTTTTATAATCTGAGCTATTTATTTGCTTTATTTAAAATGTTGCTTTTCTGTTTTGTTATTGTTTTATTTATAAAAGAGCCATGCAATATGATTGTATTATCGAAATGATAAATAAAATAACCATTCTTTATTGCAGCGAACATTGCAGAATTTGGTTCGACGAGTGTTTTAACATTGTTATGGATGGCCGTGCCTGGTTTCGGATCGAGTTTGAGTATTCGCTCGGGCAATTTTATTTGAGACACGAGATTCGGTCTCGGCAGATTCGATTGTGGGCGATACGTGGCGCGTGTGTCTTGCTGGGACGCCTCGTAAACCCTCCGCCCGCAATGTAAATGTTACATCAGTCTGGAAGCTTAAAATAAACGCATGAAAGAATTACAATCGGGCAGCCTGTGGGCTACTCTATGGTAGTGTAAAGAAGGATCCGCTTTTTAAGGAACGATACGTTTATGAATAAGTCCTAAGTGTTGGTTAAGTGTCAATTCCCGGATTGACCAAAGTACGTATTCCATTGTTCGAATAAGGCTCGTGTATGTTACCCCAAATCCGCAAATGGTGGTGATTGACGCATTAATCAGCCTTTGTCAAAGTAAAGTATCAACGTCATTTAAAAAGCCTACACAAAAATACTTTACTTGCTTCTGTATGAGAATTGTTCAATGGTTGGTGTTTCTGGCTATTGGGGCAAGGGTTATGGGGGAGCGAAGGCCTTCCCGGCTTTAAGGAACCTTCGGCTGAAATTATGATAATAATCTTAAATAAATAAAACTCAAAGGTGTCTGCCTGTCGTATTAATCTATCAACGCACACACAGCCCAAACCCCTGGACGGGTCGGGCTGAAATTTGGCACACAGATAGATGTTATGACGTAGGCATCCGCTAGGAATGGATTTTGATCAATTCTACCCCCAAGGGGATAAAATAGGGAATGAATGTCGTGACACAAAACCAGCGGCGAAAACCTACCGTACACACTGCACGATCAGAGTGCTTGGTCTATGCACGAACATGGTATAGCTTCTAGACTGTGGTATTACATAGATTGTGTTCGGGCTGCGTAGGTCTGTACACAAGACGAGATTGTATCCGCCGAGTTTATGGCCAGACCTTTGCGCCGATAGAAACAGCCGCAGTGAGCCGAGATTTAAGAATGTAGGACTTAGTATGTACCTTTGGGCAAATGTATTCGACTACATTTCACAAATGCTTTAATATAGCTCTATGATTTTTTTAATATACTTATATTTTATTATCTGAAAGTTGTTATATGGAAATGTTATATGACGGCCAGTAAATTCCATCTGATCTAGTCAACCGTTTCAGAGATTAGCCGGAACAGTCAGCAATAAAAAAATCTTTTCGTTCAATGTGCTCTGTATATATTAATATGTTAAATAAGAAACGGTTATTTCAATATAGCCAACAGACTCTCCAATGTTATATAAGAATAGAATAGAATAGAATAGAATAAATGTTTATTTAGCACACAAAATAAGACAGTACAAATAAAGGAAAATTAAAAAAAAAGAAAAAGCAAACAAAATATGTGCTAAAAAGGCTCCCAACTCAGCAATATGTCGGGACACCCATAATAGAGTCTCGCGACGCTGATTTTCAGTGGTCGCCTGTTTAAAAATAAAGTAATTACATAAGACAAATTAAAATTAAAATACGGCACAGTGGTGATAAATACATCTTATAAAGAACAACATCCCATAACCTAACACACTTACATAACATAAAAAACATTAAAAAAGAAACATATACATACACTCAAACAAACCATACTTCTTTAAATTAACAATAAACCCATACATGATACAATGCAAAACAACACAAACAATAGACAATGTACGTCAGAAAGTTATAATATTCAACTACATAATTAAACTAAAAAAAATAAATGGAACTAACGCTAAACACAGACGCTAAGCACAAAGCACACCATCCCTTTGGATGCCTAACAGATAATTTTTATATTTAATTTTGAAGTTACATTTTGTTTTGCAATTCCTAAGTGGTGGAGGTATGTTATTCCAGCATTTCGTGGCTGCATAGCGGAAGCAGCCCCGAAATGCCGCTGTGGTGTGCTTTGTGTAGGATAGCTTATAAGCGCCTCGAACTGGTCTCTGGGAGAATTTTAGCTTTTCATATAGGTAGCTGGGCTTTTTCTCTTTGATGATTCCGAAAAGAAGACTGGCAAAATGATATCTGAGGCGAGAGTTCATATTTAGGAGTCCTCCCCGATTCAGATAAGGCGTGACATGGGCTCTGCGAGGGATTGCGAAACAGAAGCGGGCGCAGGCATTCTGCACGCGCTGGATTAGCTTCTTGGTACGAGCCAAGAGACAACTTCCGACAACTGTGTCTGCGTAATTTAGTTTGGACAGTATTAGAGACTCACAGAAATACAATCGAATCTCCGTACTTAGATGCTGCCTTATTTTATATAAAACTTTTAGCCTGTAGAAGCAATTTTTTATGATTTCCAATACATGGTTTTCAAATTTTAATCTTCCATCCATGAGAACTCCCAGGTTACGCGCTTCATCTGTTAGCTCTACAGGACCATCCTTAATACTCACCCTTGGATCAAAACATTTTATGAGTTCAATTTGATTCTTTGTGCCCATTATTACGAATTTAGATTTTTTTGGATTGATTACTAGGTTATTTCTTTCTGACCAGTCGGCTATACGATTAAGATCTTCATTGATCATTTCAATCGCTTTTTCTGTATCGTTTGGCTTGAATGATATGTAAATCTGAAGATCATCAGCATACATATGAAATTTGCTGTTTTTAATAGATTTAATGACGTCACAACTATATAATATGTACAAAATTGGACCCAATATTGACCCCTGTGGTACTCCTCTATTAATAGGTACAGCACTCGAGACATCTGTAGCACCCACTGAGTCATAGTTCACTTCCACTCGCTGGGTTCGTCCATTGAGATAGCTAGATATCCATTTTATAGCAACATCATCGAAACCATAATAATGCAGCTTGGCGATAAGCAACCTTGTATTGATGCTATCAAAGGCACGGGAATAGTCCAGTAGAACCAATATAGTTCCCTCTCCCGCGTCCTGAGCTCCTAGTATGTCATCAATTACATCTAGTAACAATGTAGAAGTGCTACGACCAGATCTGAACCCAGATTGTTTACAAGGCAAAATATTGTTATCTTCCAGGTAATTCACCATTTGCATACCGACAGCCTTTTCAATGATCTTAGACATGAGAGGCAAGATGCTTATTGGTCGAAGGTCCTTCAAATCACTTGGCTGACTCACTTTGGGTACCGGTTTAACTATTGCTTCCTTCCAAGTATTCGGGACTACTCCGGTTACAATAGATTTGTTTATAATAAATGTCAGTATAGGCAAGGTACGGGGTAGCGTGAGTAATAGCATATCTAGGGTGATTCCATCAACTCCTTTGGCGTTGGTTGATATACCTTTAATAATTTTTAAAACTACATTAGTATCCACTGTCCGTAAACAAAAGGATTCAGAGCTATGACGATTGGACTTGAAATATTGGAGTTCTGCATTGTCAGTATTATTACTTCCGGGTATATCAAGAAAATATTTATTTATCTGGTCAGCATTTCCAATGCCTACAGGTAAGTCTGAGTGCCTTTTACGAAACTCGACATTTTTTTTCATATTTTTCCAGAGCGTACGGGTGTTTTTGGAATTTTTGTTTATATAATATTGAAAATAAGCAGTCTTTTCAGCATACAGCGCGGCACTTACCAACTTTTTCAAATCTTTATAGTAAGACTTGTCACATTCGTTGTTAGTTAACCGACTTTTAGCTTGTGCTTTATTTCTCAATTCCATCATTTTTTTTACTGTCGGTGTAATCCACGGGGGGTTCCATTCTTTAATAAAAGCTTTTTTGATAGGAGCGTGACAATCGAACAGACGAATAATATATGCATTGAAAGTCGAAAGCGAATCAACAACATCCAAATCATTAGCAATAATCTGCTCCCAAGGAATAGCATCAACATCTGCATTAAATTTCTCAAGATTTATATCTTTCAGTGGTCTGTATGTGATCCATCTAGGATGCAACTTAGGTTTTTTTACAGAGAGTTCACAAGAAATAAAAGCATGAGCACTGAGTTCAGGTATGTAGTCAACACACAAATTCGAGACTTTAACATTACCACTACAAACTACATCTATTAAAGTCTCCGAGTTATCAGTGAAATGGGTTGCGCTTTTAACATTCTGCTGGAGATCAGCACATTTGGCAAACTCATAAAACTTTTTTGTATTAACATTATCCATCGATAACAGGTTTATGTTGAAATCACCAAGTATCAAAATTTGGTCAAATTTAGAAAAGGAACAAATGGATTCAGACAGTGCATCAAAAAACGTGTCCACGTTTAGCCATGGCGGGCGATAGGCAGTACCAATAGCAATTCTGCATCCGTCGAGGCTTACACTGAGCCACATCTGTTCCACATCTGTAGTCTGGGGGTGGAGCAGTTGTCTGACATATATTCCTCGGCGTATATAGAAGCCCACTCCACCACCTCGCGAGCGGATGCCCACGGGTCGCGGAGTGTGGCGTAGTCTATAGCCTGGTGGCGCTGGAGCCCGTCCCTCTTCCCCTGATCGCAGCCATGTTTCGTTAATAGCCAGAATATCAACATTGTGCCTCTCTACCGCTGCAAGAAACTCATCGTGGCGTGACCCTAGGGACCCTGGATTTAAGAAGCCCAGAGACAAGTTCTTTCTATTTTTAATGTATTGTACAATAAATGAATAGACAATTTGAATATACTTACAGTTAATCAGATACATTTTTAATAAAGTTAAGTGGCGCTGATCAATGCATTGCAAAATACAGCCTATATACGTATCACAAAAAAATAATTTATAGCAACATTTCACTTCTATGCCACACGTTACGAATAGTATAGTGTTAGAAATCATTGAGATAGTATTTGTACACAAATAAACACAATAAAAAATACAAGAACAGTTGACAATTAATTCACTTAGGATTACCAAAAAATATATCACAATAACATAATAGACATTGCGAGCACTACTCGTACTAGAACTAGGCAACAGTAGGACGAACGGCATCCGGACCGAAAACCCGGACTAGGTCGTCTTCGGTGCGCAGACGATGACGCGCACTGTCCTTGCCCTGATGGTGCCGTGCAAAAATACGACCTTCTCTTGTCCATACAAAACGCCAATCTAGGCGACTACCTATCTCGCGCGCTCGTCGGAATAGCTGCCTGTTCACACTCGTTAGCCGTTCGTTCACGTAGAACCGACGCGGGGGTCCCGGTAAGTCCGCGCCCTCAGTGGTCGCCCCGCGACGCACCCGGGCGGCCTGCAGCAGCTGGTCGCGCACGGCGCGCCGGGCCAAACGCACGACGATGGGTCGCGGGCGCGGCGCGGAGCTTGACCCGCCCGGCACCTCCAGCACGCGACCCACGCGCGCAGCGCTCACGATGTCATGTGCAGTGAGATCGACCCCTAACTTGCAGGCCAGTGTGGTGACTATGTGAGAAAGGTTTTGTCCTCCCTGCTCCGGAATGCCGGAGACCTCCACATCATTCAGCAAGAGGTCCTGATCTCTTTCGTTAAGTTGTGACTTGAGTTGAATAATGGACTCTTGCAAGGAGTTTTGATCTTGGCCATTTTCAGGGCGGCTCTCTAATACACTTACGCGCTCGGCAAGGGTATCAAGACGACTCTCGCAGAGGCTTACTCTGCCACATATTGTAACCAGGGCGTCATTCAGCCTTGCCATCTGTGCCCTGTTCGCCCTTAATTCTTCTCGCATTTCCTCCCTGAACGTGCGCATTTCCATTACCAGAGATCGAAAATCTGCAAACTCAATAGTGACTCTGTCGGCGGTATCGTCTAAGGGTTGCTCCACGATGGACATGTCCAAGTGGGTCGGACTCTCTACGGCAGCCCCGCGGCGCACAGTAATCTCATGCTCTCTACCTTGTACAGGAGTATTAGTGTTGTCATGTTTAGGCTGTACACTTTTACACAACACGCACTTCCAAGTCTCCCTGTATTCCTTGGTTAAGGTGCCGTAAAATCGCGTTTCAGACACATTGGCACAGTCCAAGTCATAATATTGTTTGCAAATATAACATTTTAAATATCTACGGTCTTCTATTACTTTTCTACATCCACCGCAAACCAATTTATTAGCCGACATTTTCGCTTTGAAATCGATAAAAAGGTAAGAAAAAAAACAACAAAAAGTCTTCCAAAAACAAAAAGAAAAAAAAAAAAACAAAAAGTGGCACTGCCTAGGCTCGAACTCAGATTCCTTGTATACGGATTAACGGACTATTCAGTCTGACCGCATACAAAAACAACCAGGAACCAATGTAAGTGTGCAACGAAAAAGCAATATGTTCTAACGTTCTAGACTACTTAAGTTTGTTGGATAAGGTCAACGACCGTTTTTGCGTGAACACTCAAATCACAGTTAGCACTTGTTTGCACCGTCACTTTGTCAACAAAATAAAATGTTGGTGATATTGTTGAAGTTTTTGCTCACAGTTCCAAAACAAAACTATTTTTAATAAGTTGAGACCACAGTTTGACAGATTTAGGTAATTACAAATCACTGGTTAAAATTTTACAACTGTATTCGGGGATTTTATATTTATTTAAGAATTAATTACGGGAGCACACGCGTAATACGTCCACCACTGTTACCGCGCCCCCAGTATAGATTAAGAGTATAGATTAAGAGATTATAACAGTATAGATTAAGAGCTTTTATAATTTTTACACACATTTTTAA
The DNA here is from genome assembly GCA_037074685.1 of Glyphodes pyloalis. Taxonomy (NCBI): domain Eukaryota; kingdom Metazoa; phylum Arthropoda; class Insecta; order Lepidoptera; family Crambidae; genus Glyphodes; species Glyphodes pyloalis. The sequence goes on from JAYKKO010000049.1 coordinate 166,169, forward strand.
GCTAACTAAATATCAGTGGGATGAGTAAACAAAATTGAACGTTACTTGCTTATCCAAACGGAACCCACCCCTCGATTAGGGGTAGCACGTATGGTCGGTCGCAATTAGATTACACTAGCGTTTCCGAAGGCGTTGCCCGACTCGATTATAAAAGTGAGGTCGTCGGCTTGCTCTGGAAGTCGATCTGGACCAACAGAGTTAATGGCTCTAGGCTATAAAAGCGTTACCGAGCGGGCAACTAAGTACATACAACATAAAAGAAATTATGATCGAACTTTATATTGGAAACACATTTGCAGGCCAACTAAACGAGATATGAAGTAGAATCACTTTGCATTGTATTCAATGACGATTCAAAAGTGTTATATGTAACCTACTTGAATAAAGAAATATTTGAGTTTGAGTTTATGTCTGATCAGGATACTTATTAACAAAATGTGAGAATGGGATTCGAAATCGGAAACTGTTTTTTATTTCATTTATTTTGGCAACAAATATTATTATTATTTATTTATTTTTATTAATTTAATAACACTTCTTACATTAAAATCATAGGCCTCGCAAACCACTTTTGAGTGGTTGTCATAGTCATGTTGCAATTCAATACAGCAAGTAGACAATATACAAGGTCACAGGTTTAGTCGACCTAGATCCGTTAAGGGCGTGTAGTACCCATCTTTTCTGATATATTTCACTATGAAACACCCTACCCAAAACCTAAACGTTTTCAAGAAAATCGACATTGAAATTTTTTAATAGAAATTGCTGTTTTTTTGCCATTAATTACGATATTTTGAAATTAGTGCATCTTATTATTATTATTGATTTTTTACATGCGGATTAAGATGCACTATGAATTTAATAACCAAAATCTTACGTATGTTAACTAAATACGTTGTTCTGGACGATTGAAAGTTCAAAAAGTTAGTAAAAAAATTACAATTTACATTTCTTTGATGCAGATTTGAATTTTTTTTTATCGCTGTCGTTTGGCAGATGTGCCTAAAAACATCTACGTTTTGTCAGCTATCCAACAAGGTATAACAATCTAGGAAATTATTTAAGTTCGTAGAAAAAAACTCCCAAGTAGCAGCTCAGATAGCGGTGCTTGTGATTTGGAACTGTCGAGATGACGACTTACACGAACGAGGAATATGCCGATATGTTGATTTGCTATGGATACCGCCATTGTGTGTCCGCGCAAGCTCGCAACGAGTACATTTCACGTTACCCCGGCCGTCGAGTGCCGGATGTGAGCGTTTTGACAGAGTTTATCTTAGACTTCGAGAAACTTGCTCCGTTTCAAGACGAAGCACAGACTTGGGAAGACCTCGTTTAATTGATGACGGCGAAGAAGTTGACAATGAGATTGTGCAACATACACGTCAAAACGACCTAACAGTGCCAACAATTTTATATATTTAAAATACTTTAACGGGTCAAAACGCGACATCATTTTTATTTAGTAGTTAATACACTACTTACTGCCCGACGTTTACCAAACATTGTTGAACAGAAAAAATAGTTCACTGCGTTTCATAGATTTATGAATCAGCCCTCCGATGACAAATAGGATTTTTTTATTCTTACAACCGCAAACCATCACACTTTCAATATGAAGACAGCGTTTTAAAAAAAACACAATATATTTGAAAATCCACGGTACAATATCCAAATTTTCGGTTAGGTAATCTTTAAAAAGGAAACTTTTCGTTTGTCGTTTCGTATTTGGCAGAGGGCCTTTGTAGGCTAAGGTGAATAGCTTATATATTATATAGCTCGCGACAAAAGTTTTAATTATTATTTTTATATTACAAGAACAAAGGTGGACTAAATGCTTCGATAACAGTACATCGTTTGAGTATATGATAAATCTTGTTCATCACATTGAAACACAGCTATGTGTGCACCCGCGACCGTCAGGTGCATTCCTACAATGATGCATCAGGCATTAGCTGCGAGTATCATTGCAACAGTGCGGTCACTGTAATGCACACGTTTATTACTCTTTAAGGCTTAAACTCGGTTAAGTGTTGCAGACTCTCAGGGTAATTATATACATGAGACAGCTGTTTAGACATAGTAGGGTATTTTGCAGGAGTTCGTTTAACTGTTCTACTTACTTGTCCCGGATTTAACTATTTGGAAATGAATAATTGTTTTTTATTTATATATTTGCTTGTCACTGGGTTTTCAAGGTGTTATAAATTTAGGTACTGATGTAATAATGATCCTGAACGCCTTTTCAAATTAAGTAGGTAAATAAATTATTAATATTAAGAAAAACTTTGTCATCAAATAAATAAGTGTTAGATTTGTAATGTGTTATTATGTAGAGACCAAGAATCCAAGAGAAAATTAAGTTGGTTATGTCTGATAATAATAATGTGAGCTAGCGTAATGTGGTCAAGAACCAAGCATTATTAAACGCACTCTTTAGCTTTGAAAAGGTAATACATTTGCGTAAAAACACTTAATTGTCAGAACCCATTCTGTTATAAAGTAAGCACGTTTCCTAGTTTGTTAGTTTCGACTGCTCGTGTTTAATTTGGCTATTAAAATTATTTCTTTCTGCGAACTTGTCAGTTGCACTGTTTTGGTTTAAGACACGTTTTAAATGACATACATTCCTGATTGCCAAGTAATGGTATTAGTGACTATAACTTGGTTTTGAATTCTAACTTTTGTAATTACATACATAACATTAGAACAATAATTGATTGAGATTGATTATCGAAAAAAATCGTTACTAAAGTAAACATTTTTACTCATGTAGCTAGTTTTACTTGTTTTAACATACGGGTGTTTTTTAAAACTTGATAGAGGTTTTTGAATGGATATAACGTTTCCTCTGATAATCAATTATACAAGCAGCTATATCGTGTTCAATGCCGCAAACACGGTTGTCAGTTCAGCGTGGATTATCGGCGACGTATGTAAATGGTCCCATATCCATTTGGCATCACGGCAGGTTTAAATTGTCAGAAATGGCAGCTGATGTGAAGTTATATTATAGCACGAATATGCGCCAAGCCGATAAGGGCGCGCGCAGGGTCCAATAAGAGCATCGAGTCGTGGAACAAAAGAACGAAGTCGGAAAATTTAGATTTCTCACAGAAGAAAGTAAATTTAAGTTGAATGCACAATTTTGCATCAAATCTGCATCACAAACGATATAATCGATTTCAAAACTGATAGTCCATATTTTGTCTATATAATCGTATCGATTGATAAAGAGATAAACTATGCTTTAAGTAGTTTAAAATCCCTATCCGACGTTTGGTAAAAAAAAATTAATCAAACAGAAAAATTTCATCAAGTTTTGTAAAAATGACGAATGGTGTCCATATCCATTCTTGAATTATGTGAACTTCAATAATATAAAAGTCTAAATATCTTAATAATACAGTAAGCAAACCCAATAATAAGTTGCTCAAGCACTTGTATTATGTACCAGAACCACGTACATATATATTTACCAAAAAAACACACAGTATGTTGGAAAGCGTGTTAAACTATAAATTTTGCACTTTGTACCGCCATTATGTCGAGCGCATAAGAACCAAAATACAACCACAAGAGTTTGCCTTGTGCTGTTCAAACATGATGTTCATCAAACAATTTTTTATCCTGGCTGGGGACTGAACCTCCGACCCTAGGTTTAATAGGCAGCGCTACTATGTTGCACCGAACGTTCCTTCTTTAAAATTATTTGACTAGTGTCAAGAGTGACCATTTGGGACATACGACGACCTCGGTGGCGCAGTGACTAAGGTAGGCGGCCCAAGCGCGCGGTCCCGGGTTCGAGATTAATTTGGCACACGAACTTTTCTAAATTGAATTGGGTCTGGGTGTGCTGGGATGACGCCTCTAGTTAGTATCCGTCGTCTGCTGCTCATAGTACAAGGGAAAACCTTAGTTTGAGACCAGGTGATTGGTGTGGTTGTCTGGCGCATTTATTTGTTATTATATAACTTACCCTTATATACTTACGTTCTTGGTACCCAGCGTCAGTCCCGATCATGAATCTTCCGCCGCGATGTGGTGGGTGCAGTGTGGGGACACGAACGCTAACTTATTAGTTTCCGCCGGCTTTCGCTCACCGCGGGCGAGACCTTTGCCATCTGACACTTGAATGTTGGGCTTTTGAAGTGGCTTTACAGAATTTTAATCGTGCGACCCAAACTATCAAGTGAATAAGTGGCTTCTGATCTCTTATCCAAGTTGTAAAGTTACAAAACTAAGCAACATTAAACTTACGACACTTTATGAGACAAAAATCAAAATCTTTTTTTATATTCAATTATAGATCAATTAATACGCTAATTAACCGTCTCTATATAAACCAACTTATGCTACGACGCCGGTTCGAAACTTATGACAACAGACAAGATACCGGGAAGTAACTCAGTAGTTCTTTTTTACAAAGAAAGTTATGTATTACTAATTTTGCACCAAGATATTTAATTAAGTTTGCCAATTAATTAACCCAATTAAACAATGTGCGCTGTCTTGACTTTTTTCATCATGTGTACAAGCTCCAAAGCATGTATTGGTTGGTTCGACGTGTTTTTGCTTGTGTGTATAGCAACCACAGTATGTATAAACACATTGACGTGTTTTTAGCTTATTTTATTAGTTACCGTTGTTCTCAAAATAAATAGGGGGTAATATCTGTCACTTTCCGTTAAAACTCTCCGCCCACAAGACATGGAGAAGCGTTAAGTGTGTTTATTTTTCAATAATCAAATTCAGAGTTAGTTCGAAGCCATGGAATAAACTACACATTTCTCTATTCTGTATTGTAAAATGTGTCCTAGAGCCCTAAAAAAAATTTAGATTTCAGCACTGTGATTAGTTTTCATCAAACGGTCCCATGGTTTACAGAAGCTGTTCATTGTAAATTAGAATCTTCTATGTTGTTTGTAGACAATCCAATTTTTATAGCATCAATAACTTTGCTGAATTATTTAATAATCAAAGGGTAAGGGTACCCAATTAAATATGTGCAAGTGCGAGGAAGATTAATTTTACTTAGGGACAGCGATAACTACATACAATCGTTGCTCTATCGGTTTGTCACGCACAGGCGAGGGCGCGCACACAATGCGTTTGTGCATCGCGCATGCTGCACTCGCTAACGAGATCAGCCGCCCATTCAGCCGGAACACTGCGCGTGCTAGTGAACTATTTATAATAACTAGCTGTGCCCGTGACTTAGTACGCGTGGACTATATATGCACTTTCATGGTTGGTTTTACCCCCTACCCCCTTATTTTCGAAACAAAAAGTAGCCTATGTCCGTTCTAGAGATTCAACGTATACCTACACCAAATTTCATCAAAATCTATTCTGTAGTCTTGGCATGAAAGCCGGACAGACAAACAGACAGTTACTTTACTTTCGTATTTATAATATTAGAATGGATAACGTACGAATTCGCGGGCGGCCGCCAGTGATTAAATATGCGCCAGACAATCACACCATCAACTGGTCTCAAACAAGCCCCTTTACTATGAGCACCAGAACAAGCGCTTGCTGGCGTTGTCAACAACACCAGTACCAAATCTAACACAAATAAAAAAAAAATTATTTCGTTTGCACTCTGTGTATGTACTTACACAAACTACATAATTAATAAATCCCTACTATCCCTACTTTAATATTATAAATGCGAAAGTAACTCTGTCTGTCTATCTATCGGTTAGTTTATATGGGAAAATGTTTATTTTTTAAGTTAGAGATATGAAAGTTGGCACAAATATAGCTCTATTAAAATATAGACTACTTTTTGTTTGTCGAAAATTAGGGGAGATAGGGGTAAAACCGACCATGAAAGGATGTAGTCCACGCGAACGCAGTCGCGGGCACAGCTAGTAGATAATAAATGAATATTGGATAATATCACATACAATGCTCTGATTCTGTGGTAAGTAGCTAAAGCACTTGTGTTACAGAAATCAGAAACAACGACGACCACACCCAGGACTATAATATAGAAAAGTTCGTTTCCCATATTGACCCGACCGGGGATCAAACTGGGATCTCAGAGATATGGCGCCAAAGTATGGCTCGCTCGCCTAAACATATAGTGCAGTAACATGTATACAAACTCACTCAAAAGTGTACGTTACTGATACATTATTAGAACTCTACCGCTTACATTCTATTGCTCGTGACTGTACCAGGGCACACATTTAAATCCTTGAGCGTGGATTAGTCGATTTAATAGATGCTATCATGAACGTGATTTATAAATTGTATTTACCTAAGTTTAATCGGCTTATACAAAATGTGTCATGGAGCTGTCAGATTTACACGTTTACAATCCATGTACTGTGCTACGAGTTTCGAAGATCGATAAATGCGTGTTAATATTTATTTTAATTACTTTATTTTGCTTTATACAAATTTAGGAACAAACATAAACTTAAAGCTAAGCGTTATCTTCATCAGAGGTGGCCACGGCACGCAATGTGGACTTACATTTTTAATATTTAAACTTAAGGAAAATAGGAATTTTAAACGAACTATTAAAAGTAAATTAGATATGAAATAATAAGTCGCTATTTTGGCGCCGAAGTATCTGAGACCAAAACTTCTGGGGCGTTTCTGCAAATTATAATTAACTGTTTTTTTATATAGTAGCGCAGTATATTGTCTCCTTCCAGCCTGATGGTAAGCAAGAGAGGAACCCACATCGCGATGACAACGGATTTGATACCGAAATATCCTATCCGTTAGCATCGCCATACTGGCCCGCAAGATGTTTCTTCACGATGTTTAACTAGCGGCCTGCCGTGGCTTCGCACGCGTCGTATCCCCGTTTTTTTTCACATTTTCCGCTGATCCTTCGCTTCTATTGGTCACAACGTGATTTTAATATATAGCCTAAAGCATTTCTCGGTAAATGGCCTATCGAACACAAAAATAAGTTATTAGTTGGAACCAGTAGTTCCTGAGAATAGCGTGTTTGAACAAACTATTCAGGTTTATAATATTAGTATAGATATTAGTCAAATAAATACGAGCGTCCTCATTCATAGTGCAGTGCCCTGATACCATATGTATTATAATTATGACATTAAGAAATAAGCGATTCAGTTTTAAATATTGAATCACTTTAGTGCTGCCCAAATTTTTGTTCACTACCAGACCCGACAGACGTCGTCCTGTCTTCACGACGACTATTTAATTTGAATTAATTTTCACCCACGACTACAATACAATACTACAATTTATTATGCTGTACTTGTCGCCCTTAAGCTAGGACCTCATTACCACTTTCCGCCTGGCGCCGTGGCTGTTGTGGTTTCCACCGTTTTTGCCATGGCGCCAACCAAAGGCGATGAGAGCGTGGGGGGGTTTTTAGTTCGGGTAGTCCCTGCCTCTTTTGGGCGGGGGAGTCCCACACACGCCGCTGTCGTCCCCACGACAGCGGTACGGTGCGCAAATGCATTCTCCCCCCATCAAAAAAACAGACCTCATTACCACTTAACAGCAGGTGGGATGAGGTCAATCTTGAAGTGCAATATAAAGAAAAGGATTTTTAATTATTCGTTTCATATAAACCTTCTCCTGACTATAACAAACACAACAAAAGAAAAGTGTAATTGGTCCAGCCGTTCACGAGTGATGGCGTGGACAGGGGAAATAGGGATTCATTTGTATATTAATTGATTAACACACGAGGTACATCTAAGTGAATATTTCCCATTGCACTCTTCTCCAAGCCCATTAATAAAGTGACGCTCAGGGCGTAACGACTTCCCTGGCAGCAGTTCAAGCGCCGAAATATGGCGGCAATATGAATTGGACGATTCGGCCCCGCTCGTGGAGTAAGCCGCCTTTATTGCCTATCACGACGATATTATTGCAAGCTATTTGTTACAGCCAGCTACGGATTATGTGATAAATAGTAATTGGGTGTTAAGGGATAGTTGTAAAATATTATTTGTCGGATTTGTTGCTGTACAGCGAAATGAAAATAGTGCCGTCACAAATAACATCGTTGAATCTGATTCCGATCTGATTATATGCGATTTTTTGGATAAAAAAATAATTATATAGTTTTTTTAAGCATCTACGATGTAGCAGCAGCTATAGTATTGAAATAAAACAAAAAATGACTTTGTTAATGTAAACTTTGGAAAAGCAGGAAGATTGTTTCTACCGAGAAGAAGAAAAACTCATTAGTAACTTTGAAATCGTCTCATTTGTCTTGAAATAATAAGTATGCCACAATGATGCTAAAACATTAACATTCTAAAACTGAGTAATTCTTGCTATATTATTATAATAATTCTTCCATAATATTGTTATTAAGTGTCTGGGTGTTGCGCTTCCGTCGTTATTTCTGATTTCCGTAACACATGTACTTTAGCTAGTTACCACAGAATCAGAGCAATGTAGGTGATGTTCAAGTTCAAACATTTATATTACGTAATTTTTATTTTTCTATTACAGAAGTCCATAACATACAGTGTCGTCTTTTTACCGTCAGGTAGGCCGAATCCTTGATTGGTATCATCTTGAAAAACACTGCTCTACCGCCAGAACTTCGATCAATTTTACCTAATTCTCATCAAAAACTGGATAGAACGATGGGTGTCGTGCACCTCCATTGATGTGCACGACACCCATCGTTCTATCCAGTTCCAGCAGGCTCAATTGAACCGATTCAAAGGACTCTGCCCTTCGGTATTATGCGACACATTAGAGGAGAGGTGGTTGACTCCAAGCTCGGTGACGGGAGCGATTGAACCCTCCGCGGGCTCGGAACGTTCACGCACAACAATGACCCGGTAACACTATGCGATTTGTTCAGTTCGATCACCCCGTCAGCGGTCACTTCAGCTCAACGAAAGTGTTATTCTAGAAAGCAGGATTATATGTTTATAGAGATAGACAATGCGTTTATTTGTAACGAGAGACACACAATGGTTAACACCATATGAAATCAAAATAAAATAATAAATGAAAAACCTAAAACAAATCACAAAAAAACCACACGTCATGCATGTGTTGCAGTGATACATGTGTTGCAGTGATACATGTGTTTCAGTGATGCATGTGTTGCAATGATACATGTGTAGCAGTGATGCATGTGTTGCAGTGATACATCTGTTGCAGTGATACATGTGTTGCAGTGATACATGTGTTGCAGTGATGCATGTGTTGCAGTGATACATGTGTTGCAGTGATGCATGTGTTGCAGTAATACATCTGTTGCAGTGATACATGTGTTGCAGTGATGCATGTGTTGCAGTGATACAAAATGCAACAACAACATCACATACATTGATCTGACCCAAAGTAAGTAGAATTAAAATAGAAAAAAAAATATCTTCATTCATGTAAGCTTTACAAAATCACCTTTGAATCGTCAGTACAAGTTTATAATTCTACCGCGCCGTGTCCGGAATGTTGACGATATCGAGAAGAGCTGGCAAGACACTCCACTCTTACTCGGTACTGTTTTCGAAATAACAATGTTATATTACACGTCCTAGATGTAACAAACAATTTACATAAAAACTAATGAAGGATCCATATACGTCTGTCATTTAAATAATCATCTGCTTTTGAGTACTGTCAGATAATCTTAAGCCGCCAAATTGCCTCTGACAAGGCTTAACCAATGGTTAACATGGCATTGATTAGATAATTTTAATATGAAATGGTTAAATATACTTTTCAAATTCTTAAAGAAGCATAAAACAATATTACTTTGTTTGCGTTGCTTTTTTGTTATTGATCCCTCGGGATGCAAAACCATGCATGTCACGCCTATGAGAAAATATTTTGGGCTCTTTCTAAAGCGGAAATTACTTCTGGCAGCTTATATGATAAGTTATTCTTTTATATCACGCTCGTAGGTTCTTCCAATCTCCGGTAATGGCGGCACAATGTTTTTAGTACTTAAATGCAAGAATATCCTTACATTCATTTTGTTATTTGAAGCACACCTACGCAATTAAAAGTTATCATTCTTGATGGAGCTGGATTGTTGACTCGTGAGTTCCAGAATTGGTATTTGTGGAGTTTCAAAGAAGGTTTTAAAGTTTAGACAATTTAAAACAAGTTAACGGCTCCAAATGCTTTACCATTTTCAGTACCAACCTACGTAGCTAATATGAACTACTTACTGCCTGACGTTTCGGTTAGGTTGCATCGACAGTGGTCACGACCTGACCAACAATTTTGACCCGGTAACTTATTTTCAATGTTAAAAATGGAACGCGAAAGTCTTAAAATAATAGAAGTTGCTTTAATTGCTTGGTAAAAATAATCTCCTTGGGGTTGATTTTAAAATACTGTTAAGCTACTTTCATCTCTTTCGACTTCGTGTTTTATAGAGGAAGATGAGCATTTCCAGTGCACACACGTCCCAGGCCATCCCGCCAGCGCTCCGTGTCTCGATTTAATCTGTATCGCGTCGTGTCGTTTTGCTACAATGTTGTCTGCAACAGACTTGTGCCACGCGACATTGCTTGGAAGAAAATAGTAATACCCATCGTGCATGACCACAGGAGGCCACTTAAATGGATCTGGCTTCAAACGAAATGACTAGGTACTAAAGCTGACTACTTCTATAACCAAGCCCTTTCTCTTGGGTCTTTTAGTCGTGAATTTATAACGCGTATATAAACCATTTAATTGAGTTATAACAGTACATGTACCTAAATATATGAGTGGTTTCATGCCTGGAAGATTCGATAGTCCCCAGCAAGAGAAATATAGTTCTGAGGAAGAAACCGATCTGAATACAATTATAGTGAAAATAACGTTTTAATAGTCTTACGGCTTAAAACGAAAGAGACGTTTATTTAGTGACATGATATACATTGAATAGAACATCAACTTATAAATAAGAGTATGTCACTAAAAAGGCAAATACTCAGCATTTGTCGAGTTATCGGAGTGTAGTGTAGCCCCGACATAGTCTTCCGAGTGGTGAGTTTTGTTCAACAGTTAATAGCATAATGTAGTAAAATGTTTATTACTGAACAGTATAGTTGGCACGATACGTGTGACAACCCTCTCCTAACATCGATCAAGCAAACAAAACCATCTATGATTCGTCGCGATTGTCGATGCAGCGATTGAGTCCGTGTCGCTATTCATACCTAATTGGGTAGCTCGACGGAAAAGAAATTTGACGAACTGCCATGACCCACTTCGTGTGAATACTGTTCTGAATCGCAACAAGAGAATGTCCGTTTTTAATAATGCTGTAAATTAGTTACAAGGTTACAAAATATGCGAAATGTTAGATATTTCAAATATCAAATTTTTAACACAGACGGACAGTGAGAAAGACGCTATGATTTTCTATGCTATGATGATTTACACAAGGGGTTAAAAAATTATGAGTAGGATATATGAGTATTCAATACTTCAATGCGCATCAGCATCGCCGACAAATACGTTTTTTTTTATAAAAGCACAGCACATTGGCTCCTCCCAGCCTGATGGTGAGCAAGAGAAGAACCTACATCGCGATGACAACGGATTTGATACCGTAGTATCCTATCCGTTAGCATCGCCATACTGGCCCGCAAGACGTTTCTTCACGTCCCTTTGTAGTTTGAAAAGTTCAAAGAGTACGTTGGAGCTGCCTTAAAGTTTTAGCTTAAATCGACTCAAACTAAAATATTTCTTTATTCAAGAACATGTAACATGTAACACTTTTGAATCGTCATTGAATACAATGCAAAGTGATTCTACTTCCGGTTCGGAACCTATATCTACCGAGAAGACACCGGTAAGAAACTCAGCAGATCATTTACAGTATCAGTATCTAACTTATTGCTATGTGTAGAACACTTTCGACCAAGTCATATAGTTTTGTTATGATGAGTGATGAAATAATTAAGTACTTAAGTAAGTATTTATTTTAAGAGGTAAGCTGGAGCAGACCAGTCCCTAAAGGTGGCACCTGTTCACAAGCATGACGTAGCTATGTGTCAGCCATCGCTTCGCTCAACCATATTGAAGGGAATGTAACGACCCGTCACATAGCGACTGCTCAATCACCTTAAAGTTTTAACTGAGATCAACTGATCGCACACTAATTCAGCGAGCCTACAAAATGAATCATAGAGCTGGTTGTGTCAGATATCCGCGCGCGTCGGTAGCCCTGAGCGCGATGAATCAATCAGCCGCAAACGCATTAGTACCGCTGCCATGACTCGTTATCGCGGTTAGGCGAAGGCTTCACATGCAACAATGAAGCCTGATTATGGGCCAGGAACACCAATCCTATACAACTGAGGGATGGATGCGCTAATTAATCATAGACAAAATAAAATAAAATATGTTTTGTGTTAAATATTCAACGTGCATTTGTTTATTTGTTCCGTAGCAGCGACAAAAGATTTATTGAGTCATCGCTTTCGTGAATATTTTATCTCTAGCAGACAACCTTTTATCATTTTTGTATATTTTAACAATGTCGCTTCCCACATATTAGTTATATAACCAGCTCTTACTTCATTAAAAAGATTTAAAAAATCTTTATTTAACGGTGAACGAGATTAATGAGTGTTACATGGCTAACTAGCCTTAAACTTAAGGTCTCAATAAATAAAAGCTATCCAAAGTTAGTGTTGTATTAGCCTATTTATTAACCCACAGCAGGGTTAATGTAAAGACGTCGATACAATATTGGGTACTAGCTTAATCACCCAATAAAAAAATATAAAATCTTTCTGATTGAGATCATACTTTCAGTTCGAGACAGCCTTAAGTTAGTACCTACCTAATCAGCATAGCGGCAACATACAATCTAGTGTGCTATTAGTAACCAAAGAAATTGATTTTACTGGTAACTCTCGGCATCAGGCACTACCATAATAAATCATTTTTTTAAGTATTCTTTAGAAATATCAGTAGGTACAATATAAAGAAGGTATGGAGTTCCAGAAATAAGTTTATAGATATATCCAGTGTATAGCTACGATTTGATTGTGATACAGATAGAGATAAAAACTTTGAGTGTAGCCTTCGCTTAAGAGTTTGCCGAGAGACGCCTTAGTAACACTCGTGTTCTAAGCTATTTATATCGGAGAGCGTTGTTGAGCTTCAAGTACGTCCGAATCTTCCGAGTAGACATTATCTTCAAGGGCACTATCTAAGACCAGGCCGAACAAAGAAGCTCTAATTATTGTCGTTCTGGCGTAGGTGTGACAAAGACGCTAGTTTTATTGTCTTCCTTCAAGCTAAAGAAAGAGGTTGCTTGAAACTCGGTTTTAAATACATTCAGAATAATAATTGTCCTGATTCGTGGCCATAACTTAATTTGCACAATGTTTATGGCTGGTGCTCAGCTGCTATTGCCCTCTCTATTTTTGAGCTAAATAAGTATCCTGAAAATGCTTTACCGTAGTGACCACATTGTATAAATTGAGTCATTTACACGTCAGGTCACGTTTCTGGCAAAAAACTTATTACTTTAAGAGACTCTTTTATGATCAATCTGTGTCCGATGTAAGTTTCCAAAATCCGTGGCGCAGCTTGTGTTGGCGCCCTCTCCCATTTGATATTCAGTTGGATATTGAAAAATTTTAGTGGTCGCCTTAGGCACAGGTGGCTAGAGTCGCAATTGCTAAAATGCCAGGAAGAAGGGGTACTAACTAGAAGATATAGGGCGGCCGTTTCCAATTTCTAATGCCAGATTACGAGTAGGTGCTTCCGCCCCTTTCATATACCTACCACCTGGAGCCATGCCCCTCCGGCAAACCAACAATACGCGACTGTCCTAAAGTAGATTTCGATTTTTTTTATTGGAAATGGCAATCTCAGAGGCGACCTTTATCAAATCATTCCGACTAGCTGGTGTTTTGTTTTCAAGTTTCGAATTCTAACAGTTTCAAATAGGCCTCTGACAGGTTTACGATACTACGCGCGAACATTCGCCGAGCCACGAGCAAATCCAGTTCCGTTTATCAAACTTTCATTTTCGCATTTCTGTGCTGATTTTCCTTATGAAACTGTCCACATTTGAATGTGTCGTTTGTCGCGCTGGCAGCGAGCGCGTCTGGCCGCGTCCCACGTAATCGGTGCGTCAGTGTTGTTTATGCGACGCGTCATGAACAGCTGATTGTTGGCGGCCGCGGGCCGCGTGGGCCGCGCTTTACACTGCACGAAACGACATTGCAGAACTATTATTTTTCCCTTCTATCAAAAACAAAAAATATTCGTCGACTTACTCAGTACTCTAGTTAAGAACGCCGCTTTAGTCGTAGAGTATTTAAGTAGATTAGACTGAAAATTATAACGGCTTAAACTCTTTTTGTTCTTAACTTTGTTGCCACCACTTATCAAAACAAAACTATATAACTTGGTCCAAAGTGAGCTACACATAGCAATAAGTTAGATACTGCCACTGTAACTATTCTTTAACTATCGGGCAGGACTACCCAATAAAAAATTGGACCTAATCGCCGTTGATGGCGATGCTACGGGAAACTCGGCTCAGCCATAACTACCACAAAAAGACCGTTTAGACCTGAAAACTATCTACAAACGGAACACATGATTTTGTGATGAATAGTTCGATTCTGAGTTGAAAGGAACACGATAAAGTGTAATCTTTAACATTCAATTCCTAAAAGGAAGGGAGAGAAAAAATACTTTGTGTACTTTTCCCTAGCTTACTTCCTCTTAGATTACTACTCAAATAATTTTACTTGGCAAAAAAAATAAACACGAATGCTTGTAGTCACCACCTACGCTCCACCGAGCTACGACCAAACACGTGACGTGTGAATCGCGCTCGAGGACGAGTCATTGCCGTCACAAACAGCTGATTGGCGTGTAGCGCTCCGCGGCGGTGTGCGTGCGGGCGGCGGGGGCGCGGCGGGCGGCGCGGGGGCGGCGCGGGGCGGGGAGCGGATGTCCGCGCCGTTTGAGTTTGACAGCCGCCGGATTGCGGATGTCATAACCGTACTCCGCTGCGAGCGCCTGCGACCGTTCCGTACATTATTTATTATTATCGTACGCGTAAACATTTTACTAGCCCGCCTGTGAGCGAGATTAACACCCGAGATAACCAGACGTTTTACTCGGGAGCTGAGATAAATTCATCTTACCGTGGTTGCGGGCGCTGAATTAAGTGTAATGTCATCGTAACATGCTCTTGGGATATCGGATCGATTTAAAGTAGACGAAGTAGTTCGTGGGTGGTCTTACGGAGTAAAGAGGCGGTCTTGATATGTGATAATATATAGTAAAGTATCGTCCTATTTGTTGTCCTATTGCAGGGCTAAGGCATCCGCCATTGAAATGTATCATCGTTATAACATCGGGTACTGGCTAAATTACTTGCCAAATGCGGGTTGGTGATTATATATAAACCCAAGGATTGTTCTAAAAATTCTTGAAATATCTACTCTAAAAAAATATTGGACCAAATAACATAGCTGTTGTATTACAGAAATGAGAAACCACGACGGTAACATAACACCCAGACCCGGGACAATAAAGAAAAGTTAGTTTTTCATATTGGTCCGTGTCTTCCGGAAAATTATAGCCTGGTACGTAGTCCACTACAGCATTGAGACGTTAGATAGTAATATAATACGAGTTGGTACTTCATGCTGGTCTCAGTATTCTTTTCCAGTTGATATACCACTGTAGCTGCAAGGCCAGCCAAATCTCTGTTTGGCAAACAAGACTCTTGCCGTCTTGGCAACGCTCTCTCTAAGGTATTGCAGTCATTAAGGTGGGCTGCATCTAGGAAACTAGCTGACTAATCTTAAACACACGTATTGTTTTATATAATTTCACCATGGTGATCAACTTGGTATGTTCAAACTTACATAGGTAGGCAAAGGTTTTTTTATCTTTACTAATGAATGACGATGGCTGCTTATAGCCTTTACTTCAACCGAGCTCATGGAGAGCAGAGGGCTTGCATTTTGAACAAGGCTTCGGTTTTTTTTAAATATGTCTTCGAAATTAGACTTTTTCTACTTCTCTCTTTTGCGCCACTCAGTTTAAGGTTCCGCCAGAATACCAGCGCTGTTGCAGCATTGGATCCAATGTTGTAGCAGCTCATGCTGAGGCTGGGACCTTGTAAGCTGCGCAATCATTATGTTCTTTCTTTTTTGTTGGTAATTCATTTTACTGTTTTATCTTTTGTTCGTTTCACTCTCTACATATCTCACTCTCGGTACATATACCGTGTATTGATTGTGTGTGCTTAAAAAATAATTTCTAATTCTAATTCTGATTCTGACCGGACAGAAATTAAACCTAAAAATAAAATAAAAATGATAATTTAACCCACTGCGCCGCCGCCCTGGTCGTCCAATCCAGGTCCAAATCAAAGTACTTTTGTAAGCACTACAACAATGTAGAGTGTAGTATTAATGTGTTTCGATTGGTTGTTATGTATCTGGCTAATTTATGGATATGCTCACTTTATGCGCTCTAAATCAAACAACAGCGTTGATTGATAAACGATTACGTTCGCGTGCTCGCACAATTAGCCGCAACAGCGTCTGCGCGTCACGCTCACGAATATTACTAAATATATTGTTTTACCAGTTTCGATGTCAGGGAGTTCAGACCTTTTTTAAACTACACTATTTGTAACATATTATGTAAACTGTTTTATTGGGTCATTAATAAAATTATTATTTTAACCTTCTTGGTCTATTGAAAGGTGCATAGACCCAACACGTAGAGGCTCCCATCTTTTTTTTATTTTGGGCTTATCATTTTATTATGTGCTTATCATTATTACTAACTGTATGCCTTGGTGCAAAATTAGTAATAAGATAAGCTTTTTTTTGTAAAACAAACTACTGAGTTTCTTGCCGGTATTTTTTCGGTAGTAGTTCCGAACCGGAGGTAACTTCATTTGTTTTATAAAGAGACTGACTATTTATAAGTATTACTAATGTAATAAAAAAATATTGACTTTGAAATTTATGAAACAGCAACCAAGAAACTATCATAATAAGGACGTCAATTAAATCAAATCTTATTTCAATTCAATTCAATCATTTATTGCATGCCACATTACAAAAACAGTTACATAGGTGGTATATGTAGAAGGTATACATGTGACGCCCCGTATCATAGCGTAGCACGAATGAATGAATGACTAGTTAAAGTAAAATGATCTCTGCAAGCAGTCAAATTAAATAAAAAAAAAATAAATTAATTTACGGTATTTCAAAAAAATCGTTTTTATATAAATGTTCATTGAAATCATAGATAAGGACATGTCTTTGTGAAGGTAGCTTTGTCTATGAGATTTCATCCTAGAATCGGCTTAGTGTCGTAATCACAAATAAGGAATAAGCAAATGTCTGAGTCACGCAGAGAATTAGGCGGCTGCATCTGAGTCACGTCATTGAGTTTAGACGACTATATTTGGCTCAGGGTAAGAACGCCATTAGCGGAGTTGCTTCACGATTGCCCAAGTTAGCTTAATACGTAAACATCACCTATATTGACCTGAGGGTAAGCACTGGTGTCAAAGCAAACTAAAAAGACACCAGTTTCACATGAAGCTGAGTGACTCTGATGAATGCAGGTTTTGCAAGGAGAATAAGGAAACACCTCTTCACCTCCTGTGTGACTGTGAATCTCTCATCCACAAACGAAGCATCCACTTGGGATGACACATAGCCCAATTGGATGAAATAAAAACTCTAAAAGCCAGAAAAATACTAGACTTTCTAGAATCGACCCGGCTAAAAATACTTTAAATTGGTGGCGAGTCACAATCTAATAGGTCGCACACAGTTCACCACAGTTCACTAGAACTGCACAGCCCCAAGTACCTTAATAATAAAAATGTACCTACTGGTATCATTTCCTATCTCATTGGATATCATTTATGGGATCAGATTTAACCAAAATATCTTCCTTTCCTTTTGTAGAAGATGCAAAATGACACACCGTTGTAGGGTCAAGTAAGTATTAAATTAAAAAATTTATTGAAAACTAAATACAAATTATAAATGGCTAAGCAAGTTATGAAGTGGAAAAACCTGATAGATATAATATACTGAATAATTGCTTGTGTAACGAATTACTGAAAAAATCTGAGAGAAAGTTTAAGAGAGACCCGTGAGGGTTCTAAACCGTTAAATCTTTTTCATTTGATCGTGAATCTAAATTAGTTTGTTCAAAATTATTCTCACTTCTGTTCTCTGGTACATGACCGGCTTTTTTATTTATATTACGATTGCGTACAAATCGTACCAAATTGTTTACTTAGGACTAACAAACTATTAAGTTCTAATTTATGTACTTAACATAGTTTCCACATATACAAATCTCAGTTTCTCACGCACTCCGCATTCTGTGCTCGCGTGGGGCGCGCGGCGATCCTAAACAGTCATTATGGCTTCATTACACGAAACGAAATGTAAGACTTGCACTCTCACTAGCTCGCTTTGTATGTACGTGTGTATATGTCACCGTAAGATTGTAAAAATCGTTAGATTACAATCTATCTCGCGAGATTGTAAACTGTCGACAGATTGTGAACCGTAACATTATGATTGCAATTTAACGCCTTATTTTTCGTTATATTGTAATCTATCGATGGGAATCGGTCAAATTGTGAACTGATGTAGAACGAAATGCATCTCGCGCGCTGATTGGTTGAGAGTTATGTGCCCCCCGCCGCCCCGTCATTCGCCATATTTGTTTGTTGTCTTTATACTATTAATTTATGGTATGTTTAAAGGACTAAATATTTGTTTATAAAAATTCTTAAAATTTTCCAATTTTAACTAGTGTTAAAAGACAAAATAATTGTTTCATTTTATTGTAATTTTCAATTATAATTTTGAGTAATTATTTCTCAACGTAGGTATGTCAGGATTATTGATTACCCAGTAAATAGTAAATAAATATTTACTTGAAGATTTTTTGAAGTGCATTTATTTTATTTATACGACATCTCTATTTCTTTAAATAAAAGAAATGATTTGAATTGAATTTCATTCCTAACTTTACGCGGACATACAAAGGCTGGTCGTGATTGGTCGCTCATACAATAAACCGACCAATCAGGAAGAGCTTTCGGACAGTTGACAGTTTGACGCCTAACAGATTGTAATTTAACGGTTTCACTTCGATAGATTACAATAAAGCGAAAAATAATCCGTTAAATTGCAATCCCCAGTTACGGTTCACAATCTGTCGACAGTTTACAATCTCGCGAGGTAGATTGTAATCTAACGATTTTTACAATCTTACGGTGACATATACAAACACTAATATATATTTTGTGGATGCGGATTCTTGAACCGACTAAATATATACCTAGTGGCCTGTTGGAACAATGGTTAACGTTTCAGTTGAAGAGTCGTGTGTTCAATCTCCACCCATGACATATATCAGTGAGATGAACAATTGTGCTCTATATCTATATGTTTTTTTTAAATGTATATAAGTGTTTATTTTTTAACTTATTCTAGTTATTCTTGGATCAGGCAATATATACGTACATTTATGGTGTTCATCTTCAAGATTTTAACACTGAACATAGTTTGATACATACTTGTATTGTATTAAATGTTAATCTAGAACTTTCCTAACATCCGCTTTACAAGCTGTGTTTTGCAATACTTAAATTCGGTAACCTAAGTTCTGCTACAGATACCATATACAAACTATCTGCATGACCCAAGGGTTGACTGGTCGAGAATGCCCCTAGCATTAAGTTCACCTGTTGTACTTATTTGTGCAAAAAAGTTTTTAAATAAATAAATAAATATCCTAGTTCCTAAGTCCTTCACGTATATTAAGCTCCTATCACAGCTCTTTCTATCGTATGCTGAATAACTTTGAGCTTTTGCATGACATCCCCTTCAATATTGTATAGTGAAGTGATGGCTGGTACATACGTAATGCTTGTGAACAGCTGTCGCCTTGGCACTGATCTGCTTACCTCTCAAAAATAAATACTTACTGCTTATCAGTCACCTAAATAAAAATATATGACTTGGTCAAAAGTGATCTACACAAAGTAATAAATTAGATATTGCTACTGTAAACTCTACTTAGTTTCTTACCGGTGTCTTCTCGGTAGATTTAAGTAGTAGAGCCACATTAAGCTGTATTTAGTGATAATTCAAAAGTGTGACCTGTAACTTACTTGAAATATTGAATATCTGATTGATTGCTTTAAAAATATAAGTTTGTTCCTCAGATTCGGTTTCATTATAGGTCCTCTGTTTCTAATGGCCCTTGTTGACGTATAACGCAAGTCGTAACCAGTCTGGCAATGCGGCAATGCGACCAGTCGAATAGTGTTAGTATTAATAGCGAGTCACGTTGTGGTTAGTTATGTGGGCAATTATCGTGGACAAAAATGCGGCCCGGCAGCAAACAGCGGCGTGTGTGGGTGACGAGCAGGGCTGCCAAACTAACAAAGCAATAGAATTTTACAATAAAAAGACTGTAGATTTTCAACAGATTCTGTATTTGATTCTAAACATATTCGGTGCGGTCAGATCTTCTTAGTCGTGCACTCTTGACAGAGTGGTCGTGATCATAATGCATCGCTTTTTAGTGTAGCTTTTGCCAGTTGCCTCCTATTTTTCGCAGTTCTGCAACACTCATTCAGATAAATTTTTGGGGTACATCAGAACAGTAGAATTAAATCTTTGATTAGTTTTATTTAATTTTACAACCGAATTCATAGCCGAGTCGCGACCGGACCAAACTTTGTCATTGCGCCATTTCTTGAGGTGCCGGGTTCGAATCCCGGTCGGGTCGATATGGACACGGACTATTCGATATTGTCTTAGGTCAGGGTGTTGTGGTACCGTTTTTATTTCAAAATATATATTACAGAAACAAAATTCAAGCAGTCGTAATTTTCAAGATGTTGATAGCCCTTAGAATACCACTCGGCATATTTCCACGTCCCACAGAGCTCGGGGCATTAGAAATATTGGCAAACAGCGGCCCGACGGGACTGCGCCCTGCATTACGTATGCGACGCCGCTGCACACCCTGCCTCTGGGGTCAGAGGAAACTTGCTTAGTTTAGGCTGCAGGAGTCTTGCGGCGTACCTGCTTTGGATAATTTACCAGTGTTTTTTAGGAACAAAAAACATCATCTCCCCTTTGCGGTGCAGGACTCGAACTCAAGACCTTCACGTATCCCGTGCTCTTCCAACGAAGCTAACCGCAAGTTATTGTAGGCGATGATATTTTTTCTGTTGTATCAACTTCTTAGTCTCCGGTAAGGGCGTGATTTCGAGCCCCACGTAGAAGATGAAATTTTTTGTTTCATTAAAAAAAAAATTAATAGTTCGCTAGTGAAGGAATAGCGTGAATATAAACAATAGTAAAAATTATTACACACAAGAAGGATAATAAACATAAATATCCAATTGAATTTTTAGAATGAATGAAGGCAAATTTTAACATTTTATTGAAATCATAGAATTTTCAAACTTACTTCACCCCCCTTCTAACCCCTGATGGGATAATTTTGAAAAAATATTTTACAGGTCTTTTATAACTTTCTACAAAAAACCATCATACTGAATTTCATAATAAATAACTTCGAAAACAGTAAAGTTACATATTTACTCCCCCTTAGGGGGTGAATTTACACACATTTTTTAGTGCTCCCCTACGCTGTAAAAGGAACCCATGTGCAAATTTCACGTTTCTAACCTATACAGTTTAGGCGCCGTGCCAATCAGCTCTAACAGCTTTGCTAATATAGCTTCTGAAATGGGTTCTGCTTACCTCTTGAACATAAATACTTACTTGAGGACTAAATTTTCTTTTTAAAGTTTCATCACTCATCAAAACTTAAACATTAAAATCCATACCTTTAAGTTACATACCGCTACTGTAACGAATCTACTGTGTTTCTTACCGTTGTCTTCTCGGTTGATATAGGTTTCGAAAAATCTTTGCATTGAGCTTTGCAAATATGGGTAGTTAGACCCAACTACCCATACTTGTTG
Organism: Glyphodes pyloalis; assembly: GCA_037074685.1. NCBI lineage: Eukaryota > Metazoa > Arthropoda > Insecta > Lepidoptera > Crambidae > Glyphodes > Glyphodes pyloalis. Next base: position 188,133 of record JAYKKO010000049.1, read on the forward strand.
ATGTTCACTGCATCGTTCATGTACCTATAGACCCATAATCAAGCGCGCTATTTGATCGTTCAGTCGCTCCTCAACACGAACATTATTCAAAAGGACAAAATGAATACACAGTTTCTGGTATACTTCAAATGAAGTACTCTATACAGAGAAGATATAATCTCGTACCAAATAAAATAAGAGCGTGCTCAAACGTAAGTGCGTTCGTCCGTAATCGGACAGCGTATGATTAAAGGCATTCCGGTGAGTGAGCGGGCACGACGTGTAGATGTGGTGCACTGTACAGATGCTGCTGCAGTCTAGAAGGAAGACACGCAGACACGCAGACAATCTATATCACATACATTAACCTCACCTCTAATAAAAAAGCAAATAAATAAGACGACCTCCGTACCCGAGAGGCGAGCGGGCCGGACTTTGGCGTCAGCCATTTCTGAGGTCCCGGGTTCGATGCCTTGTCGGATCCATATGGGAAACGAAATTTTCTATATTATCTCGGGTCTGCGTGTTGTGGTACCGTCGATGTTCTGAATTCTGTAACACGAGTGCTTTAACTACTTACCACAGAATCAGAGCAATGTATGTGATATCCTATAACTAATGAATAAATAGAATAAATAAATAAAGATTGGATTCCCGTAACACAAGTGCTTATACTTACCACAGAATCAGTACAATGTATGTGATGTTGTCCAGTGTTAATTTATTAGTTTTTTATTTATTATAGTAGCACTATTGGTTCTGCTTTCTATAACACAACTGCTTAAGCTACTTACTTTAGGATCACATCAATATATTTATAATATTCTCAAGATCACCTGTAAGATAAATACATATAAATGCCATGTCTGGCATATATATTTATCTTACAGGCGATCATGAGAATCTTGCAACAAGTCCAGTAGCAGATTATGCTGTACTTGTCGCCCTTAAGCATCTGTGCTTCCTCATTATCTACAACTTAACATCAGGTGGGATGAGGTCGATTTTAAAGTGCAAAATAAAATAGATCTGTCAAGGTGAAGCAATAAGCAGCGGTTTAAGAACGTCCCTAGTTTCTGGACTGATGCTATTTATAAATAGTGAGTGATACGTCCTTTAGAGATTGAATGCGCAGCGAGCGAGCGGAGCGGCGGTAATCCGCCTCGGCGGGCCGCCGGCACGGATGCAGGCTAGACTCAACACTGCGACAGATTGAATATCGGCCTTTTTGTAAAATAATGTAAAGAGGGAAACCTTACAATAAAACCGGCCAATCGCGAGACGGACTCGCGCACGAACGGTTCCGTACCATTCAACATTAGATACAATATTGTAACCTTTTTCTAGTTTCCCAAAAAAGTCACAGCTGTTGTATGTGAGCCCCTCTAGAATAATTATTGACGTTACAATATAACATAATATATATTTATATATATAAATATATATTATGTTATATATCTTTGAGTTTATGTATGTTTATAATGCTATACTATGAATATAATTCAAGAAATAAAACTTTATTAATGTTGCACGGCCGTACCCATTTCTTGCCATCTACTATTTCCTCTACCTTAAGGTTGTCTGGAAGAGATCGCTTTCTAGCGATAAGACCGCCTAAATTGTACTATAATCAATCTGTAAAACCTATTTCTGTAAAGTTTTTGTGCAATAAAGTATATCTATCTATCTATCTATCTACAACGTCTAATAACTGACAAAAAAGATGACGTCATTATCCCGTTACGCTCATAAGCGAGAAGCCGGAAGCGAGAGCGCGGCACAAACGAGAGAGAAACATGATTGGCTCGAGCGATCGGCTCAGCGTTGCCACGTCAAACTACCTTCCATAAACCGACTTTTTTGTTTTTAGTATTTGTTGTTACAGCGGGACCAGAAATACACACAGGTGATGCCTGGTGACAGACAGGCAGACAGCGTAGACTTACTAATGGGTTGTGTTCCCGTGTGTTGGTCCCGTTTTTACGCTTTGTATACGGAACCATAAAAATGAACACAACCGCTTGTGGACAGGATAAAGAACTACCATCCCGCTCTGGTAAGGATTTCCGGTCATACTGTGATCAGCACTTGCAGTAAAGTTTTGAAATAAAATAAATAAACTTACTTCACTTTACAAAATCATCCGAAAGGAGGATTTAACCCTTGTAACATTATCTACCGGTCGCCTTCTATCAAGTCATGTCTAATTTTCTTGTTGTCTTATATCAAAAAGTTATAATTTATTTAAGTAAGACATAGTCTTACTTCTATGCCTCTGTTCCAATATTGCGGCGTATTGGAAAACGGTAGAGATGTACTTACTCAATCTCGCCGGTTGCGGCACTGTTAAGTAAGAAGCGCAATCCATTTAGTTGAGCCCACTCTGACAGCCCGACCAACGCAGTGCCAGCAAGCTTCCCGGTATAAACTTTTCGCCCTAAATCCCAAAACTGGACCGATTTCTTTAATTCTTTGAGTATTTCTAACAAATAGGTATAGGTTTAATGAGGCCGGAAGCGGCTATGTCTCGGAAATGATATCAAAAGTGAAGCGCCCAGGTCCGACCGAATTCAGTATATCACTGAATTCACACCACATGTCTTTCAAAGCACGATGATACATAATGTATAGTTTTCAATATTAGACAACGACATGACAATGATAGAAAGTGACTGGTAGCTAATGTTTTAAGCGTTAAATCCTCCTTTCGGATGTTTTTCTGAAATAAAGTAAATATATTTTAAAACTTTATTGCAGAATAAAGAACCTACAACAGTTAGATTACATAATGTATTGTCATGCTTTAAAAGACATGTGGAATCGTTTTAGCAGGTTGATTACATACAAAATAACTCATCCTTCACCAATTACACTTCTGAGTAACGTGAAAGGGTCTGACCCTTTCTATCTTATATTAAGCCGGGAATGAAACTTAGGACCCCGAAAGCATAAACTTAAAACCCTAGACCATTAATTAGGCTTTTAGGAAAAGTATTACTACAAAGTGTGTACTTTAAGTAAGGCATGATGATTCACAAGTACTGATTAAAAAGCACCTACGCTTCATTCAACTGAAGATACAAATAAACTCACGTTTGACTAAAAACCTTTGAACTTTGCACCACTCTTATGTCGTCTGCATAAGAACCAATATCTAACTGCAAGTATTTACCTCGACCTGCAAGTGTTATCGACTGTACAACAATTAGCAAGAAGCCAAGTATGATATCCTTGGCATTTGCACGCGTCGTAGGTGGTAAGTGACGTGATTATATTAGTGTTGCTGAACGACAGCTTTACTATGTATGTGCGTCTGAAGAATATTGAATCAATTGTTAAATATTTAAAATGATTTAACGGATCAAAACGTGACAACCAATTTTAGTAGTTAGTACGAATACTTTTACTGCCCGACGTTCGATTAGGTTGCACCAACCGTGGTTGAGAGTTGACTGGTCTCGCTCATCTTCATCCGTTCGGGGAACTTCTTTATCTTCGTCCACCCTCACATTATTTTAGCAAAATGTTTTTAAAATCACTTCGACACACTACTCTGACAATTTATCTGGATTGTTTTTGATCCTTCTAACCGCGGTAAAAGTAGCGTTTTGTTAATTATCAATAATTGCCATAAATATGCAATGCGTACACTAAAATCGTTTCCATGCACGATCGACATTAAATCACGGTAACTAGTATGGTGATAATTAGGAGTTCGATTATATAATACCCATGACGAAAAGTCGGTACACGTGCAAACTGACGAGCTCTTGACTGTACCTGCACAGCGAGACAACCTTATGAGTTGAACGACATATTTTGTGATAGCCACAGAAAAGGTCACGTTATTAGAATACCATTTTCTGCGAATTTAGTGTTGAATATACACAAAAATGTCACTATGCAAGTCCCATTCCGTGTCGCAGGTGGCGGGCGCGGCGGGTGGCCGGCAGACCTCACCGCACATTATAATTTCCCCGTACACATCGTTACTGGTCCTGATGGCCCACTGGGCCACTCCGGCGCCCGCCGAAATGTTTACAATCATCTCCACTGACGGGATACATTCCGGGAACTTACTTAAATCCTTAGAAAAACATCTACACTGGAGAGGGCGTGCGAACAGACTCTCTGCCAGTTGGACTAATTGGTGTTTATATTTAATATTGATGGAGAAAGTTAGCGCCCTTGGTTGTTGAACCAAGGGTTGTGGATACGATCACCACCCACCGCCACCGTTTTAAAGGTAATTAGAAATTCATTGTGGTGCTAACGGTTCTGTTTCCATTAAACAAGTATTTAAGTCAATGTTTTTATACCGTCCAATCGTTGACGTTAAGAAAAATATATAACAAAGTTTTCGAATTCGAAACTGATTTCAATGTTTTCTGAATGAGGAGGCAAGTGTGCCTGATTTTAATATCTACCATGGAATTATTCATGTTAAATTTTTAATCGACTGCTGGGTTTCTGATTTCGTTATCTGTGCATTTAAAATGTCTTTATTGCATTAACTAATGCCCGGTTCCAATATTTTACATTCTCTCATTATAAATGGAACAGCTAATTTTCTGATTAAAAGTGATAAAACAGGCATATTTCACATTCATAAATACCTACATAGTTTTAAATTTCCAAACCGATCCTGAATTATCCTATTAGCTAAATATGTTGTCGTTTCGGAGTCGTTCACTCCAACGTAGAATGCTCAAGTAGGTATGTACATACAAAAGCTATCTGCAAAGTCATCCTCTGACAGAAATGGGTTTGTTTATTCTGCTCGACATTTGCTTGGCAGGATTTGTTGACGCAACTCTGAACGATGAACGGGCAATTACAGTTTTAGCTTATTCTCGTAACGCAAATCCAAAATATAGTTTAGTCCGCGGTTATTTAAGTACAAGGTATATTAATGCAAACTTATATACATAATAAATTGTTCATTTTTACTAGTTAGACGAATGCTTTTAATATTTTATTTTTATTTTACAAAAAATATCCGATATTTCTTGAAGCATTACTTTTTTTCCTCCCAACTTAGCTCTGTGTGATTGACTGGTATAAATTACGTAACACTAGGCGTGATTATGTCATTTGCACACACTTATTATACGTGCAATAAAGTTCAAATAAATTAACAAACCATGGTATTTTATTTTCTAAAATTCTATAAGAAGCGATTACAAAAGAGAAAGTAAAAAATGTTTAGTGATCTTTTACCAATCTAATAAACATAACACATGCTGCCCTGTCACATTATCAATTAATTCAGTTGTTCATCGACTCGGCAGTAGACTCACACGATCGCACGTCACCAAAGTTACAAGAATCGGCATCACCACAGACGGGGATGAAATGAAATTAAAAGCGGTTCACGCAACGCTGGCAAGATTTCGCGAATTACGGAACGTCCCGTCGCTGGGATTCTTGCTCCGTGCATTATTGCCGGCTCGATTCAATTTATACACTCAGCACGTACTTAGGCCGAGGATATGGGAAGACGGGCCCCTGGAGCGCGGACTTAATTCAGACGTGCCTGTCGCATACCACTCCACATCACACCAATCAAAAACCAACCCTCACTTTCACATCATACAGCTGTTAATACCTTAGCATAATAATACCGTCTGCAGGACGCCAGGTCAAGGCGAAAGAAGCCTTACTGGTAACGCGATTAGATCGCAGTTTTAAGTCACAGAAGGAGTAATTCGCAATTATGAAGGCTGAAAGGGCCGCATAGATCTGCGGCGTCCGAGCGTGTGGTACCTGCCTAAATAGCTAGTGGGGAATTAGGGGCGCCCCTTAGATGCGGCTTAAAAACCGTTGCTTGGACAATTAGAGCTGGATAATGGACCCTCCGCCGCAAGGATGTTTTATGGATCCACCCGCGTTGAAACGACTTTAAAACCGCAGATGGTAAATATATTATGTGGTTTAAGTTTCTATGCAAAAAAACGTACTATTAACACAAGATAAAAATAAATAAAAGCGCTTACCAATATTAATGGTTATTTTGTTTTCACAAAATCAAATTCTACTCCTATGTTTTAATTCTTAAGGATTTTAAAAGCCGTTCGATTTTCATAATTGATATAGTGATTTACGCCGCACTAGCGAACTATAAATATTTTAAAGAAACAGTGGGTTCGAATCCCACACCGCAAGTAGAGATTATATTTTTCTGTTGCTTTTCTGTTTTTCTATTTTTAAATCAGTTTTTGGGCCAACCTACAAAAATTTAAACGCACACGTTGTAAGAATTCATGAATATAATATGTTTTTAGCTCTTGCAGGCTATATCTACCAGTTGGATTGAGATGAAATTTTGCAAAAAATGAGAGGAGATATTGATTAACGAATTACAAATAGTTTTGCCCAGAAATAATGCGAACGAAGTCTTGAAAACAGCTAGTAGCTATAACAGTAAATTTTCCTATATTTGGTTAAAATGGGATAACTCTTCGAACATTCAGTATCTTCTGACTGTTTTGACACAGTCTCCGGACTACTGCGGTTGTTATCGTTCCCAATTAAATGTATTTCATTGTAATGGTGCCAAATAAAGAATTTTGTATTTTGTATTTTTGTATTTCTGATTCCGAAATCAGCTAATAACTTACCCATAACTGTTACTATTAAAACTTTACACAACTATTTACAATTTAGTAAACCCCGGAAACGGACGTGGCAGTAAATTAGCCGGGCAATAATCCGGGTGAAGATAAGCCGAGTGTATAATTCAGTGTAATTTCCCCGCGGCGACTCCGATTTACGGCCGAACACGGCCTGATGGTTCAGTTTAATAACAATGCCAGTTAATAGACCATCTATATGTGCATAATATATAAGGTTGCAGATATACGACGCTGGCTAAATAATAACAGATGTACATTTTTGGAGCATGAGTTACCAATTAACATCTCAAACGCATCTTCTATACAAAAAATAATCGCTATTCATTAGTCTCGCTAAAACTTGACAATGGCTAGATTGATTAAGCTAATATTGGTTTTGGAATAATTGAGGAGGTCCAGGGAAGGTTTAAAAGGTAAGAAAATTTGGCGTTATGACGTTCGCCGTATGTTATCTGACTAAATTTGTTATATTTTATCTTAATTCAACTATCTTTACAATAATTATAATCTAACCCAGTTGTTGCCCTCATTACTAGAACTTTTCTCTGTATCACATGCCCTTGAAATGTTATGTACACGTACTTGTTGGTGTACCTACTGAATAAATATATAGGCTTTACAAAACACAACGCTTACGCGACGTAAAAGCATACACCACCATGTGTTATCCAGTAAAGGTATTTAAATTTTCTATATTGACTTGGGTCTGGGTGTGCTGGGATGACGCCCGTAGTTAGTATACGTCGTCTGGTGTTCATAGAACAAAGGGAAACCTTAGTTTGAGACCAAGTGATGGTGTGGTTTTCTGGCGCATTTTTTAATTTTTCTTTATTTAAAATATATGCAGTGCTTTTGTGACAGCCTACTAGCACAGTTGTAGGTTTTGCACAATATATGTATATACCGAAGTGTAAGCGATATAAACTACAAAGCAGTGGCCGAGCCTAAGCCTGGCTTACGGACTTAAATGTGATGGAAGCGGTGGAACGGCCGCGGAGGCTTAGGTGCAGCGGCCGCGGCACTTAGCCGCACATTACGAGATTGTTTGTCATTTAATATTTGACTGACCTGATGAAGCAAAGGCTGACGCACCAAACATTGTGGATTCGAACCCCATCCAGGATTTCACCAACTTTCTGCTTACCACGAAGGTTGAACAATGAAGTCCATTTCATTTATATGTAAATAGTTACATTACTATGTAGGTACCTTTAAATAAATCCTGACAATATGTACGTCATGTTGTAGTTTCTTGCGTCTTCGCCAACGTTATTTTAGGATATAAAGTATCCTGTATATTAATTTAGTATGTCAGCACTTAATCTACTAATTTTTATCCAAATTCGTTCTGTAGTTTTCTTGTGAAAGAGTAACAAACATATACCTATATATCCTTACAATCAGACATCCATACATTCTTAGAAGCTTTCGCGCTTGTACTATTATATTGAAAAAATATAGGTATATAATATATTTCATTCTGGAAACAAATGGGATTTAGATATAGTCTTCAATTGATGATAAAGATATCTTAACTATTTAGACTATGTATAACAACTCAGTATTATAATTTGTTAGTAATAAAAATTTGATCCCACTGCCACTGAGCTTGGCAGATTAAAAAAGAAAGGTCTCTAACTCCTCCTCTAGTAGCATCACTTTGCAATATATTATAAGTACAACAAATTGAATAAAGACATTCCTGACTTATCCATGGCTTTATCGTAAAGGCCTTTTTGAAAAAGGAACGCCACAACTAGAGCTAAGTGGTGATATGGAAACTCTAAACGTTAGGATTAAAGATATTTCTTATATATTTTTAGTATCTGTTGTTTTGGTTACTGCAACGTGCGTCGAGGTGACGCCATTGATCTGTTTACCTGCGTCGTAAACGCATTACAGAAGCCGCGCGGTGCACCCTCGCGCCTTCGGTGACCCGCTTTAAAAATAACACTACAGTCAGGAAGCTAAAGAAAATAGCTGAAATTATCACTTAAAGTCTCACACGCAGATCAAAGATACAATAGCCTAGATGACTAAAAGTATCTGTTTGGTCTATCAGTTAGAAATATAAGACATATAGTTTTTTTTTTCATATGAACAACACGCGCATAAAAGGCGACTCAAACGAAGAGAAACAGAGCAATTGTAACGTATACCGTATCGAATTAACCACAATTTACTAATATACATTGCGTTTAAATTTAAAGCGACGTTACATATTTCGTAAAACAAAATGGTAACATAAACACATTGTTTCAATGTTTATTAGATGAAGTCAAAAATATTTTTATTTATTATATAAATATTTAAAATAAGTTAACGGGTCGTTAACCTATTTAAAATGTTTTTAAATGGAACGCGAGAGCCTTAAACTTTATATTTTTAATTATATTTTGAAAATCTTACCATAGGACTAAATACAATCATTGTTTTGAATGAAGCATGTTATCTATTGTACTTACGAAGCTTTAAAATGAAATAGGTTGGTTTACCATAGAACAATATGTTGATGCATTTTGTCTTTTAACGAGGAGTACACAAGGCATTGTATTTTTGAGCTTGCACAGAGATGCCCTCTGATAAAATACTTCAACTTCAATTATAATGCAATTGATACTTGGTTTTCGTAACACTAACTACAGTAGTAGAAAATTGATTGAAACAAACAATTTTGATATTATCATCAAGAAGCACATAAAACGATTCGGGGCTATTGATAAATAGTAATACCAAAATAATGTTCAATCTTTTGTTGTATCATTGCAAACCAATTGAGTAACTATCAAATAAAAAGGCGTTTTACTTGGTTGACTCCAAAAATAATAAATATTCCAGACTGCATTACAATTTAGATCGTAGTTGAGCCGTCGCGGCCGTCGCTATACCGCTAACCAGATGACAGTACGCTTCGACGAGTTACGCTAATGGCCGTCATTGAAGATACGACATGCCCCATAATTTGTGTAAAACACGGGAAAACGTAACGGGAATTGTGAACATCGCAAACTCTTAAACCATCAAATTACATTAGAGCGCTCCGTGGAAGAGCCCGTTGTCATTACCTTAAGTGGAAGTATTTGTTTCTTACATACAATTTAAGACAAATCTTAGGATAGAAAATCTGTAATACCTATTTCTGTAAAGTTTTTGTGCAATAAAGTATATCTATTTATCTATGTATCTTAATTCATGTGAACTTTTACAAACTCATTTATGAATCGTCAAATTAAGTAAACTACCGCCTACGGCAAGAAACTCGTTAGTTACTCTTTTCAACACTGACACATATGGTATAAATAATGCAAAAAAATGTATTTACAATATAGCTTATGTCTAGTGAACATATTTAATGCTATCAAGTCCAATCATCTTTGTCATTAATTATATTATCAATCGCTAAAAACTATATTATAATAACTCTAGCGTTTACATGTATAAGAGTGTAATGGGACATTAAGAGAACGATTTATCAAAAAGTCGCAGAGTTTATCAAACATCGGATTGCTTATACTCGTATTAACAATTAGAAAAATATTTTTTTCAGCTTAGTTCTTAACCGTACTATGTAAAAGAACTCATGCAAAATTCCACTTTCATCATCATGTTTCCTAATAAGCTTACAAATTTAAAATAAGTTTATCATCAATTCACGTCAGTATTTAGGTCATTCGTATGGCGAACATTGTAATTGTATGATTCCAACTAAATTGCTTTAAAGTTTGATGCAAAATTAATTTCATTTTGGTTTAGATCAAGCATTCAATAATCTATACTAATATTAAAAAGCTGAAGAGTTTGTTTGTTTGTTTGAACGCGCTAATCTCAGGAACGACTAGTTCGAATTGAAAAATTATTTTTGTGTTGAATAGACCATTTATCGAGGAAGGCTTTAGGCTATATAACATCACGCTGCAAGTATTAGGAGCGAAGAAATAATGGAAAATGTGAAAAAAACGGGGAAAATTATTCATCCTTGAGGGCTTCCGTTGCCTGCGCTGCGAAAAAGGTTCAAGATACCAAAAATATATGTATGAAAGAGTTATTCCTATTGAAATGATCTAATAAATTATAAATGCGAAACGAATTCTGTCTGTCTGTCCGGCTTTTACACCGAAACTACTGAACCAATTTAAATGAAATTAGGTACACATATATTATAGAGCCTGAGAAAGGACATAGGCTACTTTTTAATGCCAAAAAAGGGTTGTTAGGGGTTGAAAAGGGGGTGAAAGTTTGTATGAAAACCGAAATCCCCGCGGACGAAGTCGCGGGCGGCCGCTAGTGTGTTTAAATTTTACTTCTTCTTCAACTTGACGTGAATTGGTAATGCATATCGGAAAAGTACAAATCCACAATCTTATCTGACGATTCAAGTACTTACTGCGCAGCTTCGAGTAAAAATTATATACCTAACTAGTTCTAATATAAAATATTATCAAAGATCTTAAATATTCTTCCATTACTAAATTTTGAATAATAATTAACGATTACGATAAGACAATCACACCATTTCACACTAAATTTTTTTAACAGACAGTGATGCAGAAAGAGAGAGTCAATAAAGCAATGTTTGGTTCACAAACCAACCTGACCACGAATCGAATCAGATAATTTTGGCGTTTCGAGTGACGTTCACGGCCACTGCACCACCGAGGTAAAACTTAAACTCGTTCGCTATATGACCACGCTCTGTCTTTAGTTAATTACCTTTGAAAATTATGTGGTCAAAGCTAATGTTTTATGACTTACTAGCGGTCTCCCGCGACTTCGTACGCGCGAAGATACAAACTTTTATCCCCTTTTTGATCCCTTTGGGAGTAGAATTGATCAAAATCCTTTTTTAACTGAGGCTTACGTCATAACATCTACCTGCATGCTAAATTTCAGCCCGATCCGTCCAGTGGTTTGGGCTGTGCGTTGATAGATCACTTTGTCAGTCAGTCACCTTTGAGTTATATATATTAATGCCTGGTTCCTATATTTTAAATACGATCCGTTTTATTTACGAATAGTAAAAAAAATTACGACGCGTAAGCCAAAAACACAGGTGACAGATGACATGGAAAGTAAATTAAGGAACGGTATTAACGACTAGTAGTTGGTTGGAGAAAAACGACTATCCATTTTTAACACATTGACTCGTACAATATTGGAACAGGCTTTAGATAGGTACGTTTTAGTCGAGCCTAATGACCCCTATTTAGACGTATTCACGCAAACAAATTGGACGCAAATTCATTTGACAGTGATCGTCTGGCGAACGGTAATGTTAAATTGCGCGGCACGTCGCGACTTCATTACACACGCCACTCGTAATGACATAATTCATGTCATAAATCACCATGACATTTTATCTGCTCGGTCATGCAAAAAAGAAGTAAAATATGCATAATTTGAATTTGCTTTTTTTGTAAAAGCATTTTAAGCTGAAAATAGAACAGAAAACTTACTACTGTTGGCGAAACAACGATTAGCGCTACTGGCTGTTAAAAGGTCATGAGTTCAATTTCAAACAATAGATTTATAGACAAGAGTGTTTGCTCTGTGGGTAGTCGTTTATAAATGTATCTTTGTTTTAGTTGTGGTTTTTATCTTTGATTTTGTTTACCAAAATAGGGCTTATAATACTTACTTTGGTATCAAGTATTGATAATAATTAATATCGAGATAAAATTTGTGTTACCACCTTCTCCAGAAAAGCCACTTCATCTTTACGTTCTTGAGAATTCGACAGCTCATTTATAGAGTTACGCTTCATTATTCCTAATACTCACTGCCAATTATGTTTTCCGTAAAAGTATGACATTAATATTTTCAAGACAATAAGAGAAAAGAAAAAGATTTTACTATATAAATGTACTTTGTCCTCGGATTTATATTCACTTACCATAATATCAATGACAAAGTGGACTCTTTGTAACTATTTTTACAATTAAAACTCTCTCCGTGTTTGTATACGGCATAATTGTCAACAACTACACTGACTTAAAGACAAAGTATATTGTCATAAATTATACCCAAAAAGGCTGTGGAGGTCAGATCATAGCAGTCGCTGACAATAAGGTAAGATAGTAAGTAGATCGTCAATACCTAAACATTAAGTATGTACGGTCACGTGCACTAATATGTATGCAAGATCATTCTAAAGTGAACCTTATGGTAACGTCATAATAGTTCCAATGTTTATGTCACCGTAAGATTGTAAACATCGGTAGATTACAATCTATCTAGTGAGATTGTAAACTGTCGACAGATTGTGAACCGTAAGATATGATTGCAATTTGACGCATTTCTTTTATATTATAATCTATCGAAGTGTAACTGTTAAATTACAATCTGTCCCGCGTCAAATTGTCAACTGCCCGAAAGCTTTTCCAGATTGGTCGGTCTTATTGAAAGAGCGACCAATCACGACAAGCCGTTCTATGTCCCCAAAGAGTTAGGAATTTAATGAAAATGAGATTTAATAAATAAATACTTGACGAATTTTTAAGTGTTTTTCAATTTGCATTTATTTATTATTTAGTTGTTAATCGAAAATACTGACAAATGTTGTGAAAAAATTTAGTCACGAAATATTTATTCATCAAACACAAATTAAAATTGGTAAATTAAAAGAAACTCTTTTAAAAAATAATTAGGTAGGTATTTTGTCTTCAAACACTAACTAAAATTAAAAATCAATAAAGGCTCTTTTATAAAAAAGGTAATTTTGTCCTTAAACTATTAAAATTGGAAAATTATAAATTAATATTAAGATGAAATCCCAAACAAATATGGCGAATGCCGGGGCGGACATAACGTTCAACCAATCAGCGCGCGAGATGCATTCCGCTCTACGTCGGTTCACAATTTGACCGATTCCCATCGATAGATTGTAATATAACAAAAATATAAATAATAATATACGTTAAATTGTGATCATAATGTTACGGTTCACAATCTATCGACAGTTTACCATCTCGCGAGATAGATTGTAATCTAACGATTTTTATAATCTTACGGTGACATTTATATTTCATTGCTCGTGACTGTACCTCGTGAGGGCACTTAGAGCATCATATTATGTAAGCCCTGGCCATGGCAGATGCCATATCTGTGAGGTGACTTGAGTAGAAACCCAATATTGATGTGTAAATTGATATGCGATACGGAATCTGTTTATTTAACGAGGCCTATTCCATTACTACGACTTCTTCCAATAAGTTCGTGCCTATCCAAATACGTTATATCTACTAAAAACTAATATGCATTAATTATGACACCATAAAGTAGAATCACGCACATGTTACTCTTCTGAGAATGTTAAAAATCATCTCTTGGCTCCTCTTCCTTGAGGGTCCACATCTTTTTTTACTATTTAATGTCCAATATGATTTAGTTTTGCTTTTTTTTATTTCTGTGTCAGTGTTTCTATCTCTCATTAGTTGTTCACTCAATATCCCATTTGCAAACAGAGAACTAGTTTTAAAACAATCGTGTAAGGCTCGTGACCAATCTTACTGAAAATATTTTCATAATGGCAATTGATGCTCCGAACTTGTGTCACATTTTATATTTATAGGGCGAGTTATGAAAAATCCCCTATTCCACCAAACTGTTACCAGCTTTATTTTAAAAGGCGCGCTCCTTTATTGTTAGGTATATGTAGAGTACTTAGTGACATAGTGTGGTGTAAACGAAGACGAAGCTGAGGAAGAGGACCTTCTCTATAACGGTCCGACTAAAAAAACAACAAAATAGTAAAAAGTATCGCAATCACTACTCCAATATTACCTTAAACAATGTTTCGCACTAAGACCTTCTTTTTTTACTATTAACAGCACAGTATATTGACTCTTTCCAGCCTAATAGTAAGCATATTATCACATATCGTGTTGACAACGGATTTGATACCGTAGCATCCTATCCGTTAGCATCGCCATACTGGCCCGCAAGATGGCTCCTTTTTAATGAATCCATGTCAAAGGAAGTTCTTTTCTCTAAAAAGGATCTACAAATGTAATGGTTTTAAAATTATCTATAGCTTCTATAAACAATCAAGCCACAGACCTGTGCAAAGTTATTCATAATGTTTTGAAAACAGTAAAACTCTTGATATTCCTCCTAATTTAATATTAAACCATTGAAAGCAGCCTGAATAAGTTCGTCAACAACCAAACCTTCAACATAATCTGCACAATTACGCTTAGATGTTTCCCAAAGCACAACATTATTTCTTTGTAACGGAAGTTGTTATGCGCAAAATTTCCCAAGTTCATTGAAAGCCGCTGAGGCAACTCCGCGAGTTGCGGTTTCTGCGGAAACTTAAATGTTATGGGTGTTTCAACTTGATTCGTGATGGGAATATTAATAGGTATTATGCTACGAGCAACACCGCCTTGCTTTGTTAAGGAATTGGCTTCTGTTTTGTAAGCGTTGTTGCTGTTTTTATTTTGGGAAGTGTAGAATCCTGCTTATTTGTTATGTTTGGGTCAGATTACAATACCACATACATTGTTCTGGTTCTGTGGTAAATAGCTAAATACATAAATCAGATACATCAACGCTAGTACATCCCAGATCCGAGATAATATGGAACAGTTCGTTTTCCATGTTGATCTGACCGGGAATCGAACTCGCGAGATCTACGGAGGTCGTTAGTAACTTAACAGGGTAATCTAAATCCTTTTGTTTTGTTTCTCGTTACATATGTATTTTCTTTGCAGTCGGGCTTATTGGTTTTTTTTTGGATTTAAAGCTTTTTTTATTTTTGCAATTGATTGATAATGAATTTAGACTATACGTTATAAATACAGAATGACACCATCAAAATTAATAATTTTGTAGTGCGTAGTTTCTTGATTTTTTGCGAATAGCTACTGAAAAGCATTGTTTATAGATAACATAGACTCCCCACATAATATATTCTTAGTTGATTTGAAACTCAATGCTTTATATTTTACAACGTCCGTATGAACTCAAAACGTGATAGACATAGTGACATTGTGGTGATTCATCTTAAAATTTGAGAACCTGGACACAACACACAAATATATGAATCACGAGAGCGAAATATCCGGTCAGTATACTGCAAACACAGTTTAGAAAATTAAAGCCAATTTTGTTATGTAGTCTAGTTACAGCGGCCATCATTTATCGCCTAACTTCCTCTTAATCTCTCGTATGAAGCTGTATCTACCTCGTCACGCGCAAGGCGGCTGTAATCCAGTTAACTCCGGCGGCAGATGGGACGGCGATGCATCACGACAAGGCTGAGCCTGACATGCCGGACACTACGGGACACTGCTGGACACTGCGCGACGGTGCCGGACACTCGATGCCCGACACTTAGGGGGACAGAGCCTACGGAGCGTTCAGCCAGGCGTCACTCAAGCTCATAGGGTCACGACAAGGACCCGGTTTGGAAACGTATTCCGGAATCAAAGTCGAACTGCAAGTGTTTACCGTGATATGCTGTTCAGCGTTCTACATCTTAATATACGAGTACATACCACTTCAAAGATTTTGCCAACGTTGGTAAAATATCATTGTAGGGAAGAGATGTGTAGGTGATGTGAATGAATAATATGTCACAAATAATGTACAAGAGTATTTTTACACACACTCACACCTAACAATAACAGAAATAATATTTACAAAGAAGGAGAGAAAGAGGAAACATGGAACTGTACACAGAAGGTATAAAAATAAACATAAACGTATGATGTATGCATAGATATATGTATGTCACGGGAATAATACATTTTCACCAAGTGACGTATGTACACAGATGACAGTAAAGTTTTTTTTGTTATGGCTATGAACGACTTATGCTTGAGGCAGTACTGGTAAAAGGTTGGGAAATGTAATGAGGATCATTTAGTAAAGTTAGAAGAATAAACTATTTACATCAATTTAGGTGATGAGACGCCACATCCTATTATACCTAGGTATAATTTTATTTTAAACATCTTTTGTACTATATTTTTAATAGTCCTTGCCATCGGCCAGTCGCCCTGCCAGCCAGCACTAGCCGGCAACAAGATCTGTCGCGCTGGCACACACGGGGACAATTAAAAAAACCGGCCAAGTGCGTGTCGGGCTCGCCTATGAAGGGTTCATAATATAAAACACATTTTACTACAATAAAAATTCTCGCGCAAAAAAAAAGAGATTGTGATTTTGTTCCAAGTAGGTACGGGGAGCCACTAAAATTTATTGTATTTTTCATTTAAGTGAAAAATATTAATGCGGTTCACATAATACATCTACATTCCACATACCATAGTTTTGGAAAAAGTGGTCGTAACATACGGACAGACAGACATGTCCAATTCATAACGGCTCCGTTTTTCGCCATTTGGCTAATGGAACCCTACCAACTGTTTTAAAGCAATCTAAAGACACTTGAGAATACTAGTTTACACACGAGAAAATAATCATAATACTCGTACCCATCTGATTGTGTATCTGTTTTTGTAGTAGACGTCGATGATTCCACTGTTCTCAGCGCTGTGGGACATGTGAAGTGTGTTATTAGAACTAATTCCCTCACGACTTTCTCGTCACAAAGATCTCAAAGTAGATAAAACACTTCTTACGTCTTTCTTGATGACTGGACGTGAAAGACTCGTCGAAGAATTGCAGTCGCGCCATTACTGATTTGATTCCTGGGTTCGATTCCTGGTTGTGTCAATATGGAACAGATTTTTCAAAGTGTTCTTGGGTCTGGGTATTGTGATAACGTCTTTATCTATTATTTCGGTCAGACAAGTTCTTTGGCTACTTATGACAGAATCAGAACTAAATGTATCAAATATTATGATGTTGTACACAATTAAATTAAAATTATTTGTTTGTGTATAAAACACACTGGCATTATTAGTCATAACGTAAATTAGCTAATGCGGAACTAAAAAACTGACTCTCCGCATGATCTTTGACTGGTAGAAAATGCCCCTAGCTTTAAGTCCACCTATTGTACTTTTTTATATAGTAGCGCAGTATATTGGCTCCTCTCAGCCTGATGGTAAGCAAGAGAGGAACCCACATCGCGATGACTACGGATTTGATATCGAAATATCCTATCCGTTAGCATCGCCATACTGGCCCGCAAGATGTTTCTCCTTTTGAAGGAATCCATGTCAAAGGAAGGAGGAAACACATGAGCCGGTAACGAGTTCCCCTTCTTTATGGTCCGGCAGAGATAGGAGCTACTTTTTGTGCAATAAAATTTTTGAAATAAATAAATAAAAATTGCATAAAAAGGTAAAGTTTAAGCGGCTATAGTGAAGTGTAAAAGAAGTTGGATGTGCTCAATCATTCATTATTTTACCCATTCGTTAGGAGTCGTACATTCATTTGTCTACCTTTATCTTGTAGGAATTCATATTTTTAAATGGTTTTAGTTTTAGGGACTAGGTAAGTACATAAAATAGTCGAAAATATTAACCATCCAATTTAAAATCGGTTTATTCATGAAAATTATATTATACAACTACTAAAGGTATTGAGCTTACCCCAGTTTTGAGCTTTCAAAATCGGAGGTAGCTTCACACCTACAGTAGTTTTTTGCCGGTATCTTCTCGGTAGTTATACTTATGCATATAACTACCGTCAAGATACCGGCAAAAACTCAGTAGTTTTTTTTATTTCAGCTGAACGTATAATTAATTTTGCATGAAAATAACAGTAAAATCTATCAATTGTTAAAAAATAATGTATCTAATTATTCAGGACGCACAATTTTCTTAAAATTATTTCAACACTTTTGCCAAGAAATTGAATCACATCCAAGTTAAATAAAATACAAATGTGTAGGTGAACATTTAGACATTGGCTATCGAATCCATAGTAAAGCTAGTTCGTATCGATCGGTCCCTTCGTCCCAATCCTTGCGGAACAACTTGCAGAGTCCCCAGTCCATGCAAAAGTTATCTGAGAGGGCAGCGACATAAAGGCGAGGTACGGTCGCGATAATGTATTTATGATTCCTATCTATTCCTTCCTCCATCATTTATTCACACAGCATGAATCACCGCGACGCCCCTTTCTCGACTTCTGCCGTTTTATTTCAAAGCGATTCATATCCTTTGTTATTTTTTACAACGCAGTCTGAGTGCGCAAAAAATAACGACAAACACACCGCCATATTTCTCCCGGCCACTCCGCTAAGCTGCGGTCTCTCAAAGAATCTCATTTAGCCTTACACCACATAAAAGAAAATATATTAAATAACTTTCTTACTTTGTAATAATGTGGACTTTGTATTTTATCTCCATCGCCCTATTGTGATATTTATGAAATGTCGTTGTCGGTACAACTGCTATTCGGAAGATCAATTACGGAGATATGCGGCGGGTGAGTGGCGGTAAGTTATTGGCGGCTGAGGGTTATTTATCGGCAGAAACAATAAGCCTTTCAACGTTGTAACTTTGTTCGCAATGCCGGTGCTCAGGACGTCTGTACCCGAAAAATGGGGAATGCGGTAGAAATTTAAGGGTATTTAAATTAATCATGTTTCTTGCCGGTATGTTCTCGGTAGTTATAGGTTATGACCCAGAGTTATCATCATTCGATTTATATAATATAGATAGTCATACATCAGTATGACTATGTAGTTAAACATATTTTACTATTGACTTTCTATTTCGACCTTATAGTATTTTGATAGTACTCACTGGTTTATAATTAAATCCAATCTTTAATTTAAGTCTGTCGAATTTCGTATGTCCGCCATTAAAAGTACCTAGTTTAAAGTTTGTACTAAAAATATCACAAATAAACATTCTGAGAGAAAACGTATGCTTTACATTGTTGAGCTACGTTTTAAATTTCATTGTCTAACATGTGTCATATACTTATAATATTAAATATGTAAGCGTTTGATTGAGGACACAAACAGAATTTTATATGAAATGAATTCTAAGAATTTTATATGGTATTTTGGGTAATTTAACAACCTTGCGTTGTCCACCCAACTGACGTACTAGACAATGTCCGTAAGTAATACTTATCCAGCTCTTGGCACTCATCAATGACCATTATGTATAATGGAAGGAACAA
Organism: Glyphodes pyloalis; assembly: GCA_037074685.1. Taxonomy (NCBI): domain Eukaryota; kingdom Metazoa; phylum Arthropoda; class Insecta; order Lepidoptera; family Crambidae; genus Glyphodes; species Glyphodes pyloalis. Next base: position 207,797 of record JAYKKO010000049.1, read on the forward strand.
TAAACCATAAAATAAATGGAACAGTCCCTCCGGAGCTGAACAAGTTTAACAAGTTCTGGAGACTTAGAAAGACTTTATTAGTTTACGGACACGGCACTCCAGTAGAGAGGGGGGCGTCGAGTCTTTGAATCGTTACAACATTTATCTTTACAGATAAATGACACAAACTGTTTGTTATATCGAAATAAACGCTTTTTTACATGTGTCGACGACAGGTTACATTTTTTTATACTTTTTAATAACATGTCATTTATGACATAATTCGATAGTCTGCTGTTGTTTTTCCATCTGGTCACGTGAGCTTGTTGTTTTTAAGTTTTGTTATTTTATTTAATTTTAATATATATTTGTATTTCATTCAAGCCAGCATTTATTACATACAGTTCAAAATATGCATATGAATGTATGTACGACGTTTAAGCCTTTTTAATTTTTGGCTGTCTGTCAGTTTATTCAGGCTAATGTCCAACATGGCTGAAACTTTTGTTGGGAGGTAGCTGATGTAATAGGCAGTAACTTAGATCACTTTTATTTTAGACAACATCTTTTATTTTAGAAAGTAAAAACCATGTAGTCCACGTGAACAAACGCGGGAACAGCTAGTGCACAATACAATGATACTTTAAGATAAACTGGTAAGTAAGGAGCATTCTGCACATATCTCGGAAAAAAAGATAAGTTGTATTAAGCATATAAATCGTAAGAGTATTGGTTAACGCTCTAAGATATTGAACCAAAGGTCGTGGTTTTGATTCCAAGCCAAGGCAATCACCCATATGATAGAGATTATCATCCTTTAAAGCTACGTAATTTGAGATACGGTTGTTGTACATGTTGTCATCTGATATTTATATATTACTAGCTGTGCCCGCGACTTCGTTCGCGTGGACTACATCCTTTTATGGTCGGTTTTACCCCTCCTCCTCTTATATACGAAACAAAAAGTAGTCTATATTTTAATCTAAGTTTCGAGCTATATTTGTGCCAAATTTCATATCCCTAACTTCAAAAATTAACATTTTTCCATATAAACTTCCAAAGGTGGTCCTTTATACCAATAGTTATAAAGGACCACCTTTGGAAAATAGTTATACCAATAACCCCCCTCCCCCCCTTATTTTCTATTAAAAAGTAGCCTATATTCGTTCTTGAGATTCAACGTATACCTATACCAAATTTCATCAAAATCGGTTGAGAGGTTTAAGCAGGAAAGCGTAACAGACACACAGACAGACAGACAGACAGGCAGACAGACAGACAGACAGACAGATAGACAGAGTTACTTTCGCATTTATAATATTAGTAGGGATTTACATTTATATTTATTCTTTAAAGAAAACTCCAGCCCTAATAAAGAACTCTCATGAGCCCAGCCCTAGTCGGGCGTGGTGTGTTTTTACGTCTAACGAGGTTACCATTAGCGACAGCCTATTAATGCCCCGCGGCTCTGCCCGGAATGGCTTCCGTCAGCGATGATGGAGCACCCCACGGCCATTCACCCACCAGAAGGGTTGAACACATGAAATGAAGTGCGAGAGATTAAGTGCAGCTAACTTTAATGGACCTGTTTTAGCTATTTACTTAATCGGAAGCTAAGTTTATCTTAATTAAGAATAAGACTAGTCCTAATTGAAGCAGAAATACTAGTTTTTGATAATTTATAATTCATAATTAATTTAGAAACATCGAGCAAACTTTGCTAATACTGAAATAAAATACCTTTGTATTTTAAATCGTTCACTTTACTACTTAATCTTGGAGTTAAGTTGAAACAAAAAATAAAGTTGATCATTTATTTTGGAATTCAAATTTGATAAAAGACAGTTTGTAAGTGCAGAATGAGCAAAGAATAAATATTAACTACTCATGCTTTTCACTTTAACACGAGCAAATAAATTCAACAGAATTAGCGTTATCACTTATTGAACTGTTAAATATTAAAGTTCAATGAAATGAATAACGCTTCCTTTACATTCAAAACTAACTTTGGAGCGGTTAAAGTGTTAGTTGTATTTTTTTTGTAACATCTTGTTTTGAGCAGTAAAATGCATCATAACTTTAGCATGAAAAGTATGTGATACCTATGATGGTGGCTGTAAAATTATAGAATGATATACTCCTCAGTAGACCTCATTGGCGCACTAAGATAGCTCCCTCAAGCGTGAAAGGTTGCAAATTAAATTCTGGATCAGATCTATTTGGAAAATTACTTTTATGCTTTAGCTTCCTGTGCAATACTTGACAAGGAAGATGTCAATGAAACCAGTGTCTTGGATGAGGTCCGTATCTATGTGTCTGCTATAAAATAACTATATCACAAGGCCCATGCATGATAAAGTGTATCACACACTATTAAAGTCGTTTATGAACGAAACCTTTATTTTGAGACCAGTTGATACGTATCTGTCGCAGTCTGGCGCATTTATTTACTTATTTTTATTAATATTTACGTCATGATTATTAATGTTTTCGGTTAAGACTTTTTTACCGTACCCGTACCGTACCCGATTCTCGATATCAACTATTTCCTCTACATAAACGTTGCCTGGAAGAGATTGCTTTCTAGCAATCGTACCTAAATTGTACTTGAATATGTCTGTTTAACCAATTTCTGTAAATACTTCTATACAATAAAATGTATCTATATGTAACAAAAATAAATAGTAGCACGAAGGCCGCGGGACGCCTGATATAAAGTGGAGGGGCTCGATGGTGATTAAACCCGATACGAGATCAAAGCTCGAACCCTCCGGTGACGCGAGTTACAATCTTGTATCGACAGTTTCTTTGTACCTACCTATCAAAGCTTTAGAAAACTAAAAAGCTAAATCATAAAGTAAAACGTTTGTTGTGCACAAAATTGGATTTTGCGTCGAACATTTACTTTGTTGTTGCGAAACATAAAAGTTTACTTCAATTTATTGAAGAGACACAATTTTGTTTTTGATTTCATCTTGTATTTAAAGAGAATAATGTTTACTGTAGTAAATCATTAGGTTTCAGACAAGATCAACGTTTGTGATTTAAGTTCTGCCGATCTACGACATGACCCACAAGTGGACATAAATACGGCGTCAGCAGAATTGGCATAGTAGACAACGCTCCATACGTAATGCACGATTAGCCATTAATACATCGTTCCTACATCGCGATGTCAGAGTTTTTGTCGCCTCTAAATATATGTACAACAAACCAAGATTTGATTGGTAGTTGGGCCTTGGTCCCCGAGCAGATAAGACCTAGCTCGGTGGAAGTACTTCCACTTATAGTAAAGAACATACGTTCCTTACAAAGTCTTAAAAGGATTTGGTTTTGTTATTTGACATACAAATTATCATCTAAATTAAAACCAAAAGAAAGGTGATTCGAATCTTGGTATAATATGTCATCAGGGGAAGGAATGTGCATGATATCATACAAAAATAACAACATCAACCAATTTCAGTCATACTGCTTGTTATGCAACTATGAGATGGAAATATGCGAATGTTTTTGCGTATACATACTACGGTAAATCGCTTGGAAACAAAACAGTGTTATCAAGCGTCGATTTCGATACTACCTATACTAACATTTTCATGAAACGTAGTCATTAAGCTCTTTTTAAAAATGCATACGAATATATATTTCTGTCGTGGTATTATTGAATTCCGGTCATTATATAATAGGGTCTGCCAATTTGCCACGCTTTGTATACAAAAGACAATAATAATACTTCGCCTCAATGTTGACGGACTCCATAGCCGAGGGGTGAGGTGGGCCGGCTGCTGGCATCGCGCCATCTCTAAGGTCCCGGGTTCGACTACTGTTCACAATGAAAAACGAACTTTTCCATCGTCTCTAATGTAGGTGGCTTATTACCATCACTGTATCTGATTTCTGTAACATTTAGCTACTTACCCACAAAATCAGAGTAATGTAGGTATATGATGTTGTCCAATTGTTGTTTTATTTATATAGTATATAATAAGGTCTAGTTACCGCCTAAATGGTTTAGTGGTTTGAATACCACATTAGGATTGCGGGTTATTAAAGAGACTTGATTAAAGATTCACGATGTGAACGTAATGTGAAAAATCTAAGCGTGTCCAGTTGACAAAACAATGAAATATATTTATGCTGAGTTTCTCCAACTGGACACACGTTTGTCCACTCTTGTGTGGAGTAGGTGTCGAATCCATTTCCCAAGTCTTCCACCTCACCAACTTGTACGATAGCAGTTGAGTGCAACACAATGGGCAGCAATAAAAGAGTTGTTCCCGCGTTTCCTGCGCGCGCGCAGGTTTCCCGGCAATTACCGCGCGCGCGACGCGCATAAAGTTATTACGACGAACAATGGCTGCGCAGGCTTTATTTACTGCCGAGTAAATCAAATTAATAGTCTGGCCCCGGTATCAGCCACATACGGCTTTGCGTCTTATTGTTATGAAACCTATATCATTGTTTCTAAGTTGTTTCTTTACGCTTACAATGTTCATTTAGTGCCGCTCACCCCGCTCGCTAGGTGGCACCTCATGCGATAAAGAAGTTGCTGGCTACAGGCCTGATTTGAAAAGGTTAGAGATCTTTATGTAAACTCAATTCGACTTGCAGTTCTATTTATGATCTTTATCCGCACGACATAGAATCGGTGTGAAGTCCATAGCAGACTAGCCTCTTTTGTCTGCACCTGTAAGCTCGGGCGACGCCGTCTTTTAATTAGTTTCGGTCTTGATGAGCTGGGTTGACATCCTCAGTCAGTATCCGATCCGGCCTGGTACTTACTCATAATCAATACTTATGTTTACAGACACTGTTGGCGACTGATGTGGCATCCTCGTTACTGCCACTCGTTGTCTTCTTTTCCGTGTTTTTCCGCTAACTATGGGGTTAGACCGAGGATTTTTCCCTTATTTTTTAGCTACTTTCTGTGATTTTGTGAATATTTAGAGACTTTTTAGGGCCTAAAGGCGGTCTGTCACCCTAGAATCTGGGCATACACATATGTATTAATTTAGACCTTATTTTAGGCGTCTGGCATCAAACGTCCAACGTGAGTCAATTTTATTATATTTGAAACCACTTCATTGATGTACTGAGTAATGTATTTATGTTACTCTTTATAACACAATAAGTGATCAAATCTGCATTAACAATAATTTTATTACACATTCAATAGCATGGCGCTCCTTCGCAATGCTACATTTTATGATGCAAAAAGCCAACCAGCATCCATTTAATCCTTGTAAAAGTTAAAAAGTTACGATCTATAAATAAAACAAAAACACTCGTGTGATACCGCGGTAGAGCGCCGTAATTATAAAACTGTTATAATTTCACGACGACCGAGTTAAATTGCAACTTAATGGGTCTGTGTTTCTCAATGTAATTTGCCTTATCTGAGATGTAACCCAGTGGCGGGGTGTAGGACGGCTGATAACATGGAGTCCGTTCGTTTTCTAATAATTGCAGTAATTGGACTCGGATAAGATGGGCTAGTTATCGTTATTAAATCAATGTTACGTTGTGAGCAGGCATTGCTAATTGAATAAGATTGCCGTAATACTTAAATCTGATACAATCTTGACGTTTGAAGAGCAGTCACTCCTGAATCAGTTGTACAAATAGTAATTAACGTTAATAAGAATAAAAATTTTAAGAGAGGTAACTGGAGCAGCCCGACTGGTGAAATACCTCCACTTTACAGAAGACCGCAGCCAAATAACAATCACTTCTGTGTTGTTGTGTTCCTGCGTGTGAGTAATGTTTCCAGAGCTTCTTGGGGGTCCTACATTACAGTAGTAGCAGGGGTCAAGCCTTCAAGGTAAGGGCGACAAGTCCAGTAATAGATTTATTATGCTGTACTTGTCACCCTCAAGCTAGGACCTCATTACCACTTAACATCAGGTGGGATGAGGTTAATCTTGAAGTGCAATATAAAAAAAAGAGCAATGTATGTGATGTTGTCCAGTATTAATTTATTAGTTTTTTATTTATTATAGTAGCACTATTGGTTCTGCTTTCCATAACACAACTGCTTAAGCTACTTACTTTAGGATCACATCTATATATATATAATATTCTCAAGATCGCCTGTAAGATAAATATATATATAAATGCCATGTCTGGTGCAAAATCCAAATTGTATTAATAGTCGGACGTACTTTTGATAGTACTGATATTATAAGAGCGAAAGTTTAAAAGAATAACAGGCATATGTTTGTTACTCTTTTACGCATAAACCAATAAATGCAGTGGTTGAAATGTTATGGGAAGATAGGTTGGATATCATATTGACATACAGACATAATTCAACGATGAAACATTTCATTGTTTCGAAGTTAATAGTAAAATAGTAGAAACACTTTGCATTGTGTTAAAAGATTGGTGAATGATTCAAAAGTATTGCATGTAAATTATTACCTACTTGGGTAAAGAAATAATTGAATCTCCCTTCCTTTATACCGTAACTTGGCTGAAACACTGTCAAATTTTACTCCACACCTAAAATAAAACATTGAGTTCTCTCCCTTAATATTTTGAGTCAGCCTGTAAGTAGATTTTATGAGGTCAATAATAGTAAAAAGCACTGTTCAGATACACAGCAACAGCACAAAAGACTGATCCCGAATAAGATTAAAAAGCGACATGTGGCCCGAAGCGCTCTAACGATATAATTGCAATCGTCCCCATATGGAACGTATAAAACACAATGGGAACCGGTGACAGACAGAAGCGCGCATAAACAGCGTTAAGTGGTACTCACCCCCTCCCTCCCCCTCCCCCGGCCCTCGGGGGGGGGGGGCTGATGTAACGACGATCAACTGCAAACAACAATAACAAAGCGCAAATTAACGGCGCAGGCCTGCCGCGGGGAACAAGTGCGAGTAGGACTTGCGCATGAATGGTTCCGTACATATTTTATTTTTTTACAACACACAATTAATTACCTTCTACTAATATTTTAATCGCGAACGTTTGTTAAATTGTATGGATGTATGATTGTTACTTTGTCACACATAAATTGAACGGATTTGGTAAAGTTTAGTAGGAAGAAAGATGGCATGTGGCGTACTTTTTACGCAGGCAAAAACTAGTTGTTCAGAAAATGCCAAAAAATCGTATTCGTTGTGTACAAGCTCGCTTGTATGTTGGCTTTATTAAAATTAAAATTTGATGTAAAACTTATCCTGTGTATATTTAATTACCTACCGTTTATAAAACTGTCAAAAAATTTGCAAGAATTAGTCAAGTTCCTTGTAGGAGCCCACGTGAATTTTCTTTTCAGTGTTTTTAGTATTTGGTAGAAAAATATCAGCTTTGATAATTTTACTAGTCAGACGATTATGATACTTATCAAATAACCAGTGATAATCAGACACACAGATAGAATGGTCTTAGTAGATAACAGTGCCCCGTTTTAACCTTTGTTACGGAATTCTAAAAAGAAGCAATTATCAGGAGGCAGGTTAGGGGAAATTTGAGGAATTGAAACGACGAAAATGTTTTAATTTGAAAAAAAAACTTGATGCCGCAGCTATTGTGGGACGAGGTAAAGGAACGCATTTTTAATTGAAATCGGAAGCGAAAGGAAACTTGGGAGACTTTACATTTTTTAATGATTCACTTCTTTATTTTAGTCACGAAATGTACTTTGGGGAATTAATTTAAAAACTGGCCTTTGTATGTTTTGAAAAACGTGAAAAATGTAAAAAGGTATTTGTTGACAATTCTTGTCTATTATTTGATTTGAATAGCAATTCAAATTGAATCAATTAATTTGAATTGCTATTCAAATCAAATCAAATAATTCTTCCTTCTTATGTAACCACATATAATATTCATTTTTCGAATCGTCATTGAATATAATACAAAAGATTCTACTTCCGGTTCGGAGTCTAAATCTACCGAGAGGATACCGGTAAGAATCTCAGCAAATTAGTAACAGTATCCGTGTCTAACTTATAACTACGTGTAGACCACTTTGGACCAAGTCATATTTGCGTCCGTCCATCCGATCTTTCTCATGCTCACGTTTTTATTTGATTCAACAGCAAACACAGTTGCTTCGAGTTCTTAAGAAACCCCATGTTTAAAAGTGAAAAGAAAAAATCCTCTCACGGGGCACCATCTGGGTACTGGGTAGCCCTGTTTACGATATAAGTACACATCGCATCAAAGCTCTTTGGCAGGTCATGCAGTTACTGCAAATCCACCCTTATGGGTATGTACATGTGGTGTATAGTGCTGCTATCGGATTCTTTGTAACAGCCGCCATTATCGGGACTGTCGGTACATTAATCACTTTATTCCCGATACGATGGGGACGCTTCTTCGAGTCCTGCCCTGTGACGTTGCTTATCGCGCTTTTTTAAATAACCATTCTAAAACTGAACTGATTATAATCCTTTTATCTACTTACTTTTAAGATTAAAAGAGATCCTAAATTTAGTAATTAAAAAAGAAACTTTAATAAAAGTCGTGTCTAATAATTATTTTAAACTCAACAGTGAGCCTCGTGCTAAGAAGACTAATGCCTGGTTCCAATATTTTACTATCGGTAATGTGTCAAAAATGAATATCCGTTTTTCTCCAAATGACTACGAGTCGTTATTCCATTGTATTTCACGAACTTTTCTATATTGTCTCGGGTCTGGGTGTTGTGGTACCGTCGTTGTTTCTGATTTCTGTAACACAAGTGCTTTAGCTACTTACCACAGAATCAGAGCAATGTATGTGATGTTGTTGATGTTGATGTCCAATGTACGGTTATTATTTGATGAGGTGGAAAATGCAAAACACGTGCCCCATATTTTTGGATAAACAAACGGCCTAAAAGCTAAGTGAGTTTTCCGAGAATCTTATCTCTTATCCCGCCCATCCCATCACAGAACCACAAGAGCCGGCCAACGATGGAAAATATTCCATCGCGAACAAATCAATTTGGTAACTCTTATCTTTGTCCTACAATATAGAAGTGGAACTCGTTGCCGGCTAATGTGTTTCATCCTTTCTTTGATATGCATTCCTTTAAAAGGTGCGTGAAGAAATATCTTGCGGGCCAGTATGGCGATGCTAACGGATAGGGTATTACGGTATCAAATCTGTTGTCATCGCCATGTGGGTCCCTCTTTTGCTTACCATCAGGCTGGGAGGAGCCAACAAACTGTGCTTCTGTAAAAAACAAATTTAGCCCACTTCCGTATTGTGTCGTAAAGGCACTAGATACTAGTCACGAGCGTTAAGTAGCCCACCTCTGCCGTCGCAGCGAGCCTTATGGTGCAAATTGACGAAAAGCGACCGCAAACTCGTGACCTAGCGACAGATTAGCATAGTCTGTTTCTGTGTAATACGCTACTCAAACCCTGAATGTTGTGCTATTTGATGCGTTGCGAATAAAAAACCTGCCAAGGGCGAGTCAGACGCGACACTCAGGGATAGGGATTCATATTTGTGTATGATACATGAAAAAGATATTGCTTATTCTATTTTATAAATTTGATTTGAAAAAAAAAAATTTCTATGAGAACCTCACTATAATTGTATCATTTATTTTATAAATAAATTAACTATTTTGTGAATATTTGAAGTGTTCCTGTTGCTGCTATTGATATACATGCCAATGGGTATAAATGACGATTGTAAGGAATGATATTTATTTTATTTTATTTGAAGTGTCAGTTGTCATAGCGGTAGCAGCAAAATAAATCATTTGTGATAAAATCAACCATTTAGCTATCGCTGTTCTTGAGATACAGTCTGGTGGAAAAACAAGTAAATCGCATTTGGAGGAAAAAATGTCTACCATCACATTTTAAGTTCTCCATTTATATTGACTACATATACCTAGGTTAAATCTCATACTTTCTAACTGTCATAAATTGTATACAATTTATTATTTTATATTTCAATAAAACTACATAGTTAATTGCTCATTACATTTTTTTATCGGAAGTATTACCGAGCGGTTGCTGGCATAATTATACTTGCGTCGTGACATTTCTGTGCATTGACAGTTCGGACCTGTCTTCCAGTCAAGATACTGTTGTTGACACAGATGCTTCTGCACAATATACGCGATTATAGAAGACATAAACATGTTTCATAATAAACATCGTTTGCACCAGTCGTAGTGAATAGTGGATCTTGTGAAAAGTACCTACTACAGGGATCGAACAAAGTATAGTCTGCTGTCAAATTGTTTCATTATCATCAGAGTTGATTGTGTTTTTGTTGCAAAATTATAAATTATGTTTTGGATATTACCTCGTATATAGAAATGAATCGCGAAATGCGTTGGTAAGCGCATAACTCGACAACGATTGGACCGATTTTGACAATTCTTTTTTAAAATGTTCGTTGAAATCCAAGGATGGTTTTTGAGGAGAAAAATTCGAATAATTGCAAAGAAAAAAAGACAGCCCTTTTCTTGTTTCAGTACAAACGTTTTAGGGTCAAGCCACATTCCAAATCTTTTTGACAGGACGAAGTCTGTCAGGTCCTCTAGTTTAACATAAAATTTGATTTAAAGCCGCGTATACCGATCCGGTCGATCTGCAAAATGAACAATTCCACCGTGTCTCGGGTCTGGGTGTTGTCTTTCGTCTGAACCTTCCACTTTTCTGATGAGCAAAAGTGCTTCAGCTACTTACTAAAAACAGAGCAACGTATGTGTCATGTTGTCCAATGTATTTGAAAACTGCGGCAAATTAAAGCCCTCTGAATTTTCAAACCACTTTATCTGTTCAAATCGTTATACGTTATATTTTCCTCCTTCTAGACGTTTTTCCCGTTTTTATTTTATGGGAACATTACTTTTTTTTTTGTAATGCATTATCTTTCTCATCGTTTATCTTCAATCCGTCGTCCGTCGTATTACAAACGAGCGGTCGGAGCGATCTCGCTTAGTCAAGATAGTCCGCAGTGGGCGCGGCGGGGTGAGACATGTTGCGTCACGCGGCGAGCCCTGCGCTCGTGATAAACTGATCCTGGTATCTATTCCCTTGTCTGACTGATAATGGGTACTAACATGCCCCTATTTTTCGTATCTAATTTATCTCGCCGTATAAAATTAAAAGCCAGACCAAATTATTATTGAACTTTTCCTTGAACTATATTTAAAAAATTACTTCTTGGGTTGAGATTTTGTTGTAACTGTTAACAATTCTGGTAATTTCGGTATCACGCGCAAAACTAAAGCCATGAGAGGGTACGGCAAAGTCAAAGTCAAAGTCAAAGTCAATATTTTTTATTCATGTTGATTACATTTTTAATACTTATGAATCGTCTCTATACAATGCAAATGAAGCTACCTCCGGTTCGGAACCTATAACTACCGAGAAGATACCGGCAAGAAACTCAGTAGTTTTTTTTTACAAATAAACAGCTAAACTTATTACTAATTTTGCACCAAGCCATACAGTTAGTTTGTCAGTTGGAAAAAAAACACAAAAAAAGTATATAGTTATTGAAATAAATAAAATAAAAACATTTAAATTAAAATAACTGTAGAACTTCATGTGTGTGTGTGTGTATTCAAATACATCATTTTTATACATTTTGACCTACATGCTTCTGTGTGGTCTTAATCTGACATTGATTGAGAAAACTTATTAAAATAATATACAACGCGTAAGTACAGGCGAGCAGACTAGTTAGTGATCCACGCGTTCTTATCATTAATATACTCTTCTACTTTGTAATAGCTTTTTTTCAAGAGACAACTTTTAACATATGTCTTAAATTTATACAAAGGTAACTCAATAATTACTTCAGGAAGTTTATGGAACATTTTTATGCTTAAAGCAACAAATGAATTACCTATTTTATGAAGTCTACGTTTAGGAACAGCAAGCTTGTTTTTATTTCTGGTGTTAATGCTATGAGTGTCTAATTTTTTAGGAAACGTATGCAAGTTTTTGTAAACATGCATTAAACAGTCGAGAATATATTGCGATGCGACTGTTAGGATGTTAATTTCCTTAAATAACTCTTTCAGCGAGTCGCGTGGTCCTAGCTTGTAAATGGCTCGGATGGCCCTTTTTTGTAACACAAAAATAGTTTGAATATCGGCCGCAGTTCCCCATAACAGCAGGCCATACGACATGATGCTGTGAAAATAGCTAAAATAAACCAATCTTGCCGTTTCCACGTCGGTCAGAAATCTTATCTTTCTAACTGCATAGGCAGCTGAACTCAATCTTCCAGCTAGATTATTTATATGGGGAGACCATTGCAATTTCGAATCTAAAGTTATACCAAGAAATATTGTAGAATATATAAGTTCGATACGCTCATTATTCATTTTAATTATTGAGTTGACCTGTTTTACGTTAGGCATTGAAAACTTAACACATTTAGTTTTCTTGGCATTTAGTACAAGATTGTTGGATGTAAACCAATGATGTACTTGGTTGAGTGTATTATTAATTTCATTAAAATTTTCACTCTGCCTATTAATTTTGAATATTAAGGACGTATCGTCAGCAAATAATACTATGTCACATAAGTTCTTTGTAAAATAAGGTAGATCATTTATGTAAATAAGAAAAAGCAAAGGTCCTAATATGGAGCCTTTTGCGGTACTCCCATGAATAAAGAAGCGCCAGAAGAATTCGTTCCATTTATGGTAACTTTTTGAATTCGTGCAGATAGATATGACTGAATTAGACTTAGTGAGTTGTTCGAGACACCATAATGCCGCAGTTTCAATATCAAAGTTTGGTGATCTACTAAAAACTGGTGTATGCCTAGCTTCTAAGAAAAAAAACGGCTTCCCCCACGCATCCATTACTCGTAGCAAGAACGTGGTTTAATCAACGACCTCACATGTTCCGATCATCATAATATATAATTTAATGCCACTTTATTCCGCAGATAAGACGTCCATCGCTATACGGTCCACACGATATTATTACGTTTGCCACGATACTCTATGTCAGCTTTATGCGTTCTTATTTTATTGCCCTGCATAAAACATAATAAATTCGACGCAATGTTTTCTCAAGCAGTTATAAAAACGTAGTCTCGTGATATTAACACGCACAGAAGCTTTCAATGGTATAAATCTGGGAGTGAAATTTTATAATTCTGTGTCGCCCCCAGTCGTAAAGTAAAATGCTGAAAGATTACAGTCGTAAAATGTACTATAAATTTTTGAATTTTCTTGAAAATTATATAAGAGTTGTGATAAATATTTATGTTTATCTTATCTTAGAACTAAAGGTCCACCGCGGCGCCATGGCTCGCACGCTTACTATCCTCGGTTCCGTAGCCAAATGGCGAAAAACGGAACCCTTATGGATTCATCATGTCTGTCTGTACGTCTGTATGCCACGGCCACTTTTTTCCGAAACTATATGAATTTTACTGTTGAAACTTGGCATGTAGATGTATTCTGTTAACCGCATTCAGATTTAGTACAAAAATAGAAAAAAAAACAGTAAATTTTAGGGGCTCCCCATACTTCAAACTGATTTTTTTTTTCTTTTAACCAATACGTGTGGAATACCTATAGATAGATCTTAAAAAAATTATATTGACGTTTTTAATTTTTTTAATTAAATAGTTTGCGCGAGAGACTTTTCAAACACAAAGTGGTAATATAGGGTGTGTGTTTGATCTCTACCCAGGACAAACAAACATAAGAGTGTCAAACATTTATGTATGTACATATATAACAGTACGTCAAATAATACCTTTTGGACTTTTCATCGCACTTATGCCATGCATATCATTAAATATTACCAATATCGAGCTGCAAGTGTTTATCTCGACATGCTGTTCTGTTTGTCGTACATAGAATGCATGGCCGACTTTTGGGAAAACATATTCACATCCCACTTTGTAATACCCTTCTTTTTCAATAAATAAATATTGAACAACATTACATACATTACTCTGATTCTGTAGTAAGCTAAATCATTTGTGTTGCAGAAGACAGAAACAACGACGGTACCACAACACCTAGACCCGAGATAATATAGAAAAAATAGTTTTCCATTGACCCGCCCGAAATCGAGCTTGGGACCTCAGAGGTGGCGCGACGCTAAAGTCCAACCCGCTCGCCTCTCGCCTACGGAGGTTCTCAAATAATGATTATAATACATAAATACATATACATATTATAAACATACACAAATGCGCCAGACAATCACACCAATCACCTGATTTCAAACTAAGCTTTTCCTTTATTTATTTATTTAATAGGTACACCAACAGAACATATACATAGCATTTTAGGGGTATGTGATATAAGTAAGTTCTAGTATATGCTCCAATGAGAGGAGTACACAGCATTCAAAATAGGAGCAACACAGAATTAGATAAATTTAATTTAGAAGAAATATAACAAATTTAGTCAGATGACATATTGTGCAATGTGGATAAGAATTTATTTTTTGAAAGGTGGAAAATGTCAAGTTTAGGGTCTTTTTTGCGGAGTAAACTATATTTACAGAAGCATCTGTGTAATGGTGAGTAGTGGCCGAGATTCGTTTTGCATCTTTGAGTATGAAAAGTTCCGACAATCGGCTTGCGGGGAATATTAAAAGGTACTGACACTTTGACACGTTCTACGAGATTAGGACATTTTATTTTGTTATGAATAAGTCCGTTAAAGAACGTTAAGTCCAAAACAGTTCGTCGATGATACAAAGTCTTCATTCTGAAAAAGATCAACCTGGAGTGGTAAGGCGATCTATGACTTATTCCCGAGGACCGGTAAGCAAGTGATCGTGTAAAAGAACGTTGGATTCTCTCTATCCTTTGGGAGTGAATTGCATATGAAGGATTCCATACTGCACTAGCGTATTCAAGGTGACTTCTTACCAATGCATTATAAAGCAATTTGTGAGTGGAGTTAAGCTGAAAGCATTTGCTTTTCCTTTGTACTATGAGCACCAGACGACGGAGACTAACTAGGGACGTCATTCCAGACCCAAGTCCATTTAGAAAATTTCGTTGTCTAAATTAATCTGACTGGCTTTTGAACCCGGGATCTTTTGCGCTTTGGCCGCCTACTTTAGCCACTGCGCCACCGTGGTCATCAAAAAAAAATATCATGAAGAATGAAAATGAAATGTGGCACATTATAAAAGGTTTCTCTAGAGAACTCGTGTACACGAATGCTAGTGTAAATAAACATGAATAATAACCTCAAGTTCGCGGCCACATGTTTCGCAATTGCGTTTTGCGGGTGTGCGCTAGAGCGGTTGCCGCGCGACATGTGGGCGACATATGGCGACCGAGACTACTCCCCCCCCTACCTCCCCTCTGAGACGGCAGACATACAGACGGCAGATATTGTTAAAATAAAACGACTTGTTACCAACAAATAAAAACATAACGGTCCAATGAAAACGCTCCTGTTTGGACAAACAAAGGTCGTGGATTCGATCTGGGATGTGCCATTTAACCCAGTAGCATAACTCTCCACTCCATGTCGTCGCGATAAGAATGGACTCCAAAAATCCGGAGGCTGTGGGTTTGAATCCTGCGGCGAACACTTTTACTGTCTTAGCCTCCTGATTTTCACGTTAAACCTCTATAAACTGACGACCTCCGGGCCGGACTTTGGCATCGCGCCATCTCTGAGGTCCCGGGTTCGAACCCCGGTCGAGTCAAAATGGGAAACGAACTTTTTTATATTGTCTCGGGTCTGGGTGTTTTGGTACCGTCGTTGTTTCTGATTTCTGTAACACAAGAGCTTTAGCTACTTACCATAGAATCAGAGCGATGTATGTGATGTTGTCTAATATTTATTAATTATTTAACCGCTAATAATTTAGTATCCGCTATAGTCTTAAATAAGTCTTGTTTCCCTTGTTACAAATGCGGATTTGTAAACCTTCCTTTTGAATCATTCTATTAGTATAAAAAACCGCTGCGTAGGTTTAAAAATATAAGTTCACAGGGACAGGGCAGAGAGACAGAGCAAAGCGCATTTTTATACTATTTTATGTTGCTCTTGCATATGCATAATAAGCGCTACTTGCGAGTTTGGATACCCATAAAAAGACACCTTAGACATTTTCATTCCAATATCGATAATATGAAAGTTCTAAATCAAATGAAAACTGGCAACCGATTCCAAACTGTCTACTCTGCATCGATTAGAGAGACAGTTATCACAATCTTAATATTTAAGCGGTCTGGAAGCTTAGGAACATATAAGAGGCATATAGGATCCTTGCCACAGATAGTTTCATGGTAGCGATCTAACCGTCATTGCTTTCCAAAATTACCTGCAGAAATGGAATAATAAATATTAATTACTATTTTACGCTACTAAGTGGATTTAAATTGAATTTAGAAGTAGTAGACAATATACTGTTAAGAGGTAGAATATTTTTTATTCTTGGTTTCTCCAAGCATTCGGGTGATAAATATTTTTTTATCTGGATCAGAGCGTTTGAAAGAAGAAAAAAACTGACATTTACACGTACACTTATATAAACTTTTAAACTTGCACCCGGTACAGTCAACAGCATATCGTGGTAAGTACTTGTAGTTGGATATTAATTTTTGTGCCAATGACAAAAGAGAGCGGTACAACGTCCGGAGCGCATAGTCTCTCTAGCTTTTGATAGTACATAGATCACAAAAATTCACAATAAAAGAAAACAAAAGGGACAAGAAAATTTCGCAACAAGAAAAAAGTGTTTGATTTGTAAATGTACTTAAACATAATATGTTTTTTATTATTTGTATATTTGCTTTACACCGCACTAGCAAACTATAAATATTAAAAAAAACAGAACAATTTCATCTTCACATCTCAAACCCACGACCTTCATGTATAATATTGTGTTCTCGTCGACTAGTTTCCATAAAACAAGTGCTTGGGCAACTCACTCAAGGCTGCAGTAAAAGTAACTGATATTGTTCAATATTAGTTTTTCAATATTCTATTACTTTAGCAAATAAACCTACAGCCCTAACACGAATAAACTGATTATCGATAAGTGGCTATATACGAGTATTTCCGGCTTTATCTTACCATCTCCGAGACTGTAGTAATTTGCACTGTGTCGTTATGTCTGCGTAGTCCCGGCTCTCGAAGTTATATTCCGCATTGAATATTTATTTCACCGGAAATTCGTTGTCATATCTCAAGCGACGTCTCCGACTTTACATAACCGGCTGTGATTTATGCAGGAACTATTTTGATCCGATATTTCATTCTCAAATCTGAACGTGCGGTACATATTGTCACACCTGACGTACCTTGGACCTACTTTAACTAGGATAAAATTACAAATTTACAGCGTCCAGCAATTTTATTGATTTAAATTACAGACAATTAGACCTACATCTTGTTAGTAAAACTTACAGACTATGTATAGCATTTATATTATTAATGCATATAATTTATTGTATTTTAATAACATTCAATAATTACTTTTAAGTTTGGACATTGTGTTGGTAGACGCCACATTTAAGGACAGACATGTTGTCTGGTAGCAATAACGTTCAGGGTACCATTGGAGCTGCCGCGCAACCTGAATAATAGAGATGCATATTTTTTGCGAAGGATGGCTGCGAAGCCATCTGTATGCAACTGTGCAAACATTTCAGATGCACTACAAAAGCGAGGCAGCCCCAACAGTGCCCGGAATGCATTGTTATATTGGATTCGCAAATTATGATTCTCACGAAATAAGTAGGTTCACTGCGGGACTGGTGACAATGGTCACAATTCTCCTGTTTTTTGGTCTAGTGTATATTTTTTATTTGATAATATTTGTAACGACTTCCGTAAGATACAACAGCTTGAGCACTTCAATCTACTTAATGAGTCCACTTGGTTTTCTTGAAGCTTACAAACATTCCCTAGTTTTATATAACGTTCTATGCTGAAAGGAATGGTTAGGTGCGGTTCATGCGTTTGATAAATTTCTGGTGACATTTCTCGTAAACATACTGGTAAACTATCCTATTATAGTTCAAGAAGTTCTTAGGTCTTCTGAACTTTTAATCGGGATCTGTTCTAGTTCACAGCAATGCATAAGCAGGCACGACACTAGTAAAGCGTATTTGATGCAAAGTCAATAAAATATACGGAGGAATAGATTCGTAGCAAGGGAAATAAGTAAACGCGTCTAAAGCGACGAAAATATCGTGTTAGATATTTTTGTCCCAATACTAATTCATGCCGTAGCATTTTTATAGGGATAGATCAAACAAAGAACAAAAACTCAATAGGTACTTTGCTTTTTCTACTTAAAAATATCTTAGGACAAGTCATAATAGTTTCCATAAAAATTAGGCTTTGAGAACAAAATAAACATAGTCATAAAATATGCATTGTCCTTGTCAACTGGACGACGCAGTCATCGGCACGTCTACGACTCACGAAGCATTGTCTTTTGCTCAATGAGTTTAGTTTGTTCCAACAGAATAAGCACCAGTCACCACTAGTTCATTGTGAGCGCTTTTATCGACGAACAGAATGGTGTTAGTTTTGAGTGGTCACGTTGATGGCACATTTCTTTATTCCGCTAGTGTCTTTCCTACAAGTCTTGAACCATAACAGTTAAACTGACTTTCTTGTTCGATTCATATTAAAACTGGCCAGCCCTCGCTACTTTCCCTACATTATTTCGAGATGGAAATTATCTCATATGTTATTGTAGTGTCTAATCGGGATAGCTACCAAATTTTATTCAGTAGTTTTTGCATTTAAGTGTGAAAACATCTATTCATCTAGACATACACACATCTACACTTTCGTACCTGAGGCAATGCTCTTCCCGATATTTCAACTCTGCACCCCATCATCTGAGTAGTCTAATAGTTTTCGCCGCTGACTATGTCCGTAGTTTGCCGCCATAAACGTAGGCCTAGGAACGTCCTCCTAGACCAGGACATCTCGCGACAACTAACACTCCACAACGACTACTATCCTCGACGGTGAGGCCGCACGATGCTATCCTCCCCAAGCAGTAGGGCTTCTTTCGTGATACCGGTACGTGCCAGGACGCTTCTGCCTCCCAAGGTATATACCATCTCCCAGCAATGGCCGGAGCCGAGGCCCGAGCCCCACTATGGGGCGCCCTCTGGCAGTTGTTTAAATGTTTAAATGTTTAAGGGTGTGAGCCGCGGAGGGCTTCTCCGAAGGGAAGATCAAAAGACCATATATCATCAGTTAATCAGTTAGGAAAAAAATCTTAACTTTCGCATCCTACTACTATTATAAAGGCGAAAGTTTGTAAGTATGGACGTATGGATGTTTGTTACTCTTTCACGTAAAAACTACTGAATGGATTTGAATGAAACTTTTCCACAATATAGCTTATGCATCAGAATAACACATAGGCTACAATTTTTGAGGTTTCTAATGTGAGGTCGTAAAAAACACATTTTTTGCGCTTACATTGCAAACGCTGACTGAATCCTACAAGATAGATCAAAACAATGTACTGCAGTATTGTACAACTTAAAAAGGTCTACAAAAAAGTCCGTGATGGTATATGTTTATCTCTTAGGAATAAACCACAATAACCATTTTTTATCCTTTACTTTGTACGAAAAATAATGGCTTATTTACGGAGCGATTTTAAGCAATACAGTATTAATCCTTATCCAATTAAGTATCTTAAATACATTGTGCATTTAATTAAGATCAATATGGCTTTTTACAGCATGTAAATTAAATAAATATTTTCGAAGATATCACAGATTTAAAATGCAGAGTCATAGCAATTTCGGCGATAAATACCGTTTCGGTGATAAATACCGGCAGCGGTGCCAGGCGAACGGGGCGTGGGGGGAGCGGAGTAGGTGCGGTGGGGAAGAAGTGGCTCATCGCTGAGTGCGCGACCCGAACGCGGGCAGACGCGTGAGGGCAGGCGTCGTTGACGGTTGTGTCCGTTTTGCGAATTTTCAAGGCACTAGCGATTTGATAAAAACGTATGGTCGCCTACTTTAAGTAATATAGTCCTAAGGATGACGATCAACAAATCGCAGGGTCAAACCTTGAAGGTAGCAGGCCTACATTTGGGCACGCCATGTTTTTCTCACGGTCAGCTCTATGTGGCTTGCTCACGTGTTTCCAAAGCGAAGAATCTGCATGTTTATGCTGAAGGAAAAAGATCGTTAATGTAGTTTATAGGAGCATACTGCAGTAGCTACCTATAGACCTATGATTAGGGCTCTGTAGTGCTTAGTTACCGTATTTCTTACTTATTACTAGACTAGACGGGACGAACCTGAAGTCCACGCGAACGAAGTCGCGGGCAAAAGCTAGTTTATAATATTAGTAGAGCGTTGGTCTGGTTTTCTCCTATATTTGTAATGGTCATAAAAGTTTGCTGCTATTTTTTTGGAATTGTTGAGTAGGTATGCTTTTGCATCAAAAGTATTTATTCAAATACCTTACCATGAGGCGTAAATACACAGGTAAACGGTATTCGGCCAAAGCGGTTGTGCTCATTCGTGTATGTTAACCAAACTATTGCGTTCAAGTTGTTGCGGGCATCAAGCAGCGACGAGTATGGACTCGTTAATACCGCCACGCAAACAGCGATGGAGAGCCGCATACTTCGCTCATGCTTATTAGAAATACTAACATTGCCTAATGTGTATAAATTCGCAGAACCGATAACCGGTGGGCAGACGTGTTGTGGAGACCACGCCTTGACAAACATAGGGCAGTAGGGAAGCAGGTCGAAATGCCAAATTATTTTAAGTTCGTTAAATAGTTATAAAAAAAATGATACACACGTATTTTACATAATACTACAAAAATACTTAGATAACACGATGCCAAGTTGCGGGATGGGAGATCTTCACCTGCGTAAAATGTACCCACTAATGACGTCATGCGACAATTCAAATCAATGTATCGCCATTACTTTTTGATTAGGTGGAAAATGTAAAAACATGTGTCCCATATTTTTGGATAATCTTACTGACGGAGAAATTAATGTACTAGGAAGCTTCGTTCATAAAAATATTTTCAATTGAATAACTGGCAACGGATATTAACACATCAACCCTGAATAACTCTTGTATTCTTTTGTGCAATACTTATTAGACAACATCACATACATTGCTCTGATTCTGTGGTAAGTAGTTTAAGCAATTGTGTTACAGAAATCAGAAGCAACGACGATACCACAACACCTAGACCCGAGACAATACAGAAAAGCTCGTTCCTCATATTGACCCGACCTAACGAAACCCGGACCTCAAAGATGGCGCGACGCCAAAGTCCAGCCCGCTCGCCTTTCGGCTATGGAGGAGTAAAGTTTTTAAATAACACCGCAATCTGATTCAGAAAAGTTAGTATCCCAAATTAACTTGACCGAGAATCGAATCTGGGATCTTTCGCATTGTTTGCTTTAGACACTGGGCTTCCCAAGTCGTCAAACGGAAAGTCCATCATTTCCATACTGCTTTATACTTGTTCAAAGCCGAAAGGCGTTTTCTATGCAGTCACGACTCTCTTCTAGATAAAGTGTACAGTGTTTAGTATGAGCCCGCTAAGCACCTGTCGCTCCGGCGATAACGAATGGCCGCCATGCGCTTGCGCACTCAGTCCCCTTTGAATACCATGTTTGTAATGAAAGAACTAGATGTAACTCGGAATAGATCTTCTATACAGACAAAATATCATTGGAATCTGTGTTTTTAATATTTGAATAACTGATTTTTACATAATACATAATGGTTACAACCATTACAAATCCCAAAATATATTTTTTTGTCTGCCTCTTCGTTTTTATTAGCAAATATTTATGGTTACTCCATACTATTTCCTCTACCTAAAAGTTGTCTGGAAGAGATTGCTTTCTAGCAATAAGACCGCCTAAATTGTACTTGATTATGTCTGTAAAACCAATTTCTGTAAAATTTTCTGTGCAATAAACTGTATCTATCTATCTATCTAAATATTAGGCAAATTTGGTTTGAAAACAAGTTAAAGTTTTTTAACTGTTCTTAATAAAACACTTATTAATAAAACATTTACGCGATTGAGTCGTGGGCACAAGTGGATAGTATTCAAATTATATACAAGTAATCCGAATAACAAGTGACTATTTACTATACCCTACATTGAACTACATTTAGTTATGACTACTGACTTTTTGGTTCTGATTTCCTTAGCATAAGTTATGCTGACTTGGAATCAGGTCAATATAGTAAAGTGACGACGTCTGATATCATTTTTTTTTATTTTAGCCCAACTCATAACGAGGCGGAACGCTCAACAGTACCCACTGCAGCGTCAGAGCCGTGGCCAAAGACTAGATAAACACAGACATCTCTCTTGTTTGTGAGCGCCGAATATGGCCCATTCAAACTGAGTTAGTAGTTGTAAAAACGGGGCGAGCGAATGGTAAAACTTTTATCTTTTCATGTTTTGACGAGCCTCTATTCGGTACTTAGAGGTTTTGCCTCGCTGGACAGAGCATTGCAACCAACATTTAATTTATAGGCTTTCTTTAAATACACTTTTCGTTGCCGCGCGTGTAATACCGCGTACGTAGATTTTTCCGTAAGTTCTAATTTGCATTGAAATAAAATGAAATAACAGACAAAATTAATCTTAATGACAAATAGTCGACGTTTTACGTTTGAATTATTAATAATAGTTTTTATTGAGCGTTCAATGCTTATCTATATTCCTGTATCTTCCGTTTTAAGACGGCGTGAAAATTCCACCTAAGCTTAGTGTTATAAGAGATGCTTACATTGAAATTTAATTTGTGGGAGGGTGTGCGCTAAATTGAATTAAAATTCTAATTCCAGAAAACCGGCCACAATAGAATACCAATATTATTGTTCCTGAATTTTAAAAGGCCATTATAATGTGCTCTCGACATACTCTGTTCGTTAACATTAGGCCACAGAGGCTTTCACCTCACCTCGATGACGAGTTATTTAGCCTTAAAATAACTTAATAGAGAGAAAAAAAACACTCCTATTTGCCTTTTATATCATAAAAATGTTAATATGTTACGATCGGTAATACCTATAGGATCACATTTAATAGCCACTATGCTTTTTATCCTCAATCCAGTGTGGATTACTTCTCTAAGACCAGAGGGTAACGAAATTATAGCCTCGACGAGTGCTTTAGCGGGGCTAATCCAGGGTGTGTATGGGAGGGTTGGGGGGGGGGGGGGGGGGGGAGGACGCTCTGCTGTAATACGTGAGGGGTTTTTACAAGTCCACTAAGCACCGCACTATTGGAGCTCGGTTAATGGGCGAGTGAAGTAACTGGCTATTAATATCACTCTGGCTGCGTCCATTATCGGCCCGCGCTCACGGTGATGGAAATATGACGTCATTATCTCGTTCCGATACTCACCGGGGGAGCGGTGGAATAATTACTGTTACCTTCACAAGCGGCACATATCGGGTCTGGGTGATGTGGTGCTTCTGATTTGTGAAATACAAGGGCTTTAGCTACTTACCATTACGATCAAATCAATGTATGAAATGTTGTCCAATGTTTATTTATTTATAAGGAGATATTTATTATATATATTTTTTTATGCAGTTAAGTATTTTAAATACGAAAATAAGTCTGTTAGTCTACGGACTGGATTTCACGGCATCCTAGGCTGAAGTACAGGACTACAGGGACTGATTGTTTTGGATGGGGTTCGAACCCAAAAACCTTTGGTTTGGCTTAGTTCAGCAAAGAAGGTTAAACACTGTTCCATCTGGGCAATGGTAACGCTCCTGGCCAGCATCAAGCCAGGGAAAACATTTCATTTGAAAGCAAAACGCAACAGTTGTCTTTGGCTTGTATTTTTATTCACAAATAAATAAATAAATATAGGACAACACCACATACATTGCTCTGATTATGTGGTAAGTAGCTTTAGCACTTGTGTTACAGAAAAGTTATATGTATAGACAATATAGAAAAGTGCGTTTCCCATTGACCCGACCGGAGATTGATCTCAGAGATGGCGCGACGCCAAAGACCGGCCCATTGAAGACCTCAGTGGCGCAGTGGCTAAGGTAGGCGGCCAAAGCGCGAAAGGTCCGGGGTTCGATACCCGGTCAGGTCAATTTGGGAAACGAACTTTTCTAAATTGACTTAGGTCTGGGTGTGCTGGAATGACGCTCCCATTTAGAATCCGTCGTCTGGTGCTCATAGTATAAGGGGAGACCTTAGTTTGAGACCAGGTGACTGGTGTGATTGTCTGGCGCATTTATTTATTCGCCTCTTGGCTACGGAGGTCGTCGGTATTAAAACTATACTTCCTTGTACCATTAACCCATCAAAGCTTGTGTAGTTATGTCCATCATTGATGGTTCTAGTGGATATTAGTAAAGCTATAGTAATAACACTTATTTCTAAAGGTTTTGTTCCATACGGAAGCATGACTCCCAAGCAGTGACGCGGCGTCCACGCGTGGGCTAGTGCGAGTCATAGTCACATGTTCGCGTGCCGCTTGTGCCAGCGTGTCGCTCTGAATCATTAATCAGTCGCATTGTTTTGACAACAAAGTAGAACAACCACACAGAACATCTACCCGCAAATAGCTTGCCTTTATTTATTAGCCCAGATAGTTTACGCAATTTCTATTTATTATTTACTAGCTGTGCCCGCGACTTCGTTCGGTAGTTTTACCCCTATATCCCCTTATATTCTAAACAGAAACTAGTTCATATTTTAATCCAAGTTTCGAGCTATCTTTGTGCCAAATTGCATATGTCGTAATTTAAAAAATAAACATCTTCCCATATAAACTTTCAAGAGCGGTATTACCCCCATCCCCCCTTAAAAAACAAAAAGTAGCCTATGACTGTTCTAGAGATAATTATAATCAATTCATTTATTCATGTAGGTTACAAGTAACACTTTTGCATCGTCAAAATGAAAAAAACCAAAATAAATAATAATAAATAAATAATTATCCTAATCTTTACAATATTTGGGGCTAAAGTAATTGTGCGAGCAAGCAAATAATCATGTCCATATAATTATGTTTATCATTGAAATATTTATCAAGTTTGTAGTAAGTACCCTTTTTTCATTAAACATGATTTAACATAGACCTTAAATTTATGCATGGGTAAGTCAATAATACCTTGCGGTAACTTTTTGAATATTTTTATACTTAATCCAACGAATGTTTTACTGGTTTTACTAGTTTATGGAAGTGTCATGATCTATAAGTATACCTGTACCAAATTTTATTAAAAACGGTTCATTGTTTTAGGCGTGAATGCGGGACAGTCAAACAGACAGACAGAGTTACTTTTACTAATAACAAACCAAACGATACAATACCCCTACGAGTGACTTAGTGTAGTAATGAGAGAATGAGTTATTTTTTATTTTATTTATTTCTTGCATTACATTGTAACAAAATCATAGTTATAATGTATGTATGTAGCGGGTCGGGATGTAATGAGAGCAATTGTATAGTTATATTAAATATATTAAAGAAAATCACTTAAATAAACCAATTATAAAATACACCATCGTCTTACTCGTCGTACGTCGTCTAGCAAAATGCACCGTCTTCTGTTCATCTTCTTATTCTTTCACTCATCATTGTCTATCACTCACACCGTTCGGATATTCGTACACACATTCAACACGCTCGGATACGTCCATATCCCACATTTATGTATGTTTATATATATATATATATATATATATATATATATGATATAATGTATGCTTACAATTCTCCCAAAACAATGTCATAATTATTACAGCACTAAATCGCGATACTTTGCTACAAAGGTAAAAAGCGCAAAACATTTAACAATTAATTGTTGTTTCAAAAGTCAAGTCTCATGAGCACACCCGTGCATCATCAATAAATACTTAATTGAAGACGAAATCCGAAACAATGAAATGTAATGTCTGCATTGCCGTGTCCGCAATTACATCGCTTAGCATCGATCATTCGTAATGTTTGGCAAAGCGCAGTTATGTAGCAAATAAATTATTTATCGGCACGAGAGGACTTTGGCAAAAAATGAACACCAAAGTATATTTACATGTCGAACATGGCTGGCTTAGAGCAGCGCTGCGGCAGAGGGGGCTCACGGCCGACTGTGTGTGGAACGTGATCACCATAAAACTTTTGTAAATATTGCGTTAAAGCCAAATACTTTTGAAGGTTTACGTGTACGAGGCGATTACCCCTACAGTGTTTTGTAAGGTATGGTTTAGAGAAGCTTAAAATATTTTTTATACTGATTAAAAAAAATTTTTGCACAAAAAAGTTCAATAGATAATAAATAAATATTGGACAACATCACATACATTGCTCTGATCCTGTGGTAAGTAGCTAAAGCACTTGTGTTACAGAAATCAGAAACAACGACTGTACCACAACACCCAGACCCGAGAAAATATAGAAAAGTTCGTTTCCCATATTGACCCGACCGGAACCTCAGAGATGGCGCGACGCCAAAGTCAGACTCGCTCGCCTCTCAGCTACGGAGGTCGTCAAATAGGTGAAATATATAATAAATAAAATAGATGTATTTAATGCTAGGGCATTATTTACCAGTCAATCCTTGGATCACGCAAAGAGTTGGTTAAAAGTAACCATGGAACTGTTACTAATGCACACTATGGAGTAGTATTTTAAGTACATTATAGTTTCAATTAGATATAATATTAACTTGTCTTTTAAAAAAATGATACTGCAATCTACATTACTTATTTAATTAGAAAGATAGGTACAACTAGCTACTAACTATCTGTTCATCTGCATGTTTTATTATTTTTTTAAGTGGTTGATTGTTCTTTGTATACATAAGTGTTTAAGCTTCTTTACTTTGGGATCAGGTATTGACCTGATGCATTGGTATGTGTTGTTCGAAGTAGAATCTTCCTACTAATATTATAAAACCAATCGTTAGTAAGAAAGTATGGATATCTGAATGTATGTTTATTACGTTCGCGGTCGAACTACCAAACTTTTCTGGATGTTTTTAACAGAGATGAGATACTTTATTGACATATCGTTGACGGGCGTGCAATACCGCGGAAAAAGATTTTTTTCGTAAGTTCTAATTAGGATTTAAATAGACATAAAAAAAGAAAATTAAACTTTAAGGCAAATGATGACAATATAGGATACCTTGGTCTCGAAATAACGCGGACGAACTCGCGGGCGACAGCTAGTTTGTATTATATTTTGTTCAAGCACTCCAGTCTTATGTATTATCTAAGACACAAGATCGCATGCGGGCCGCTTCGTGGGCAGATGACACGCGCGGCGACGGGCACGCCTCTAGTCGCTATGCATATGTATCATATCGTGAATTACCCGAAATACTCGTAAAACATATATTGTCGTAACGTTACGAGAAAATATGTTGCGTATGAATAGTCTCATTATGTTTAGAAATTCTCCTCTGCGCCTGAAATCAAATCAAATAGGTATTATTTATTCAAGTAGGTCCCATGTTACACTTTTGAATCGTCATTGAATACAATGCAAAGTGATTCTACTGCCGGTTCGGAACCGGTTCGGAACCTATATCTACCGAAAAGACACCGGTAAGAAACTTAGCAGATTAGTTACAGTAGCAGTATTTAACTTATTGCTATGTGTAGACCACTTCGGACCAATTAATTGAAATTATTTTATTTATAGATTTATTATTTATAGACGGAAAACTGATATTATTTATTTTTTTATTGAAAATCAGCGGGTCGAATTCGCTTTGCGCACGAATTATTCCAATGATTTTTGCAGAATAAACCTTTTATTAAGGCCACAATATAAACGAATCATACATTTTGGTGATTAATTTTTATTTAAAAGATTAATGTTGGTTTTAGAAATCGTCATCCAGATTGTTTTCACAGTTTTCACCCTTACCTGATGCGTAGTCATACCATGATCACAACATTCATCTATGATAACGCGCTCATAACAAATGTCAAAATCAGCGCTTCGGTTGCTGATTGGTTCAAAATATGAGTGTAGTGTGCTCTTAGCCAATCAACTGTTTCAAAATTTGTCATTTCATATGAGAGTTTTGACAAATTGCACATGCTATTAGCCTATGTCTGACAAGTTTGTAGCAGCCGAAGGCTTACAAACATCACCATGCTAGACACGTACAAAAGATTAAATTCGTGTCAAGAAGTAGTACAAAAACTTAGGATCCACATTAATAATATTAGTAATGATAAAGACAGGACGAGGCCCGCATAGGCAATTCACGAAACAGCCGATTGTGCAGTCGGACCGCGGCGCCACAAAAAACGCCTCGAAATTGCAGGCACGCAGCGCCTGTCATATCGGGTGGCTATTTACGAGAAATAACCATTAAAATTGTATCAAATTTCATTAGTTCGGAAAAAAGACTTCTCTTAACCACTGCGGTGCTCGGTTACGTTTGCTAGAACACCATAATTTAAACTTTATACCTAATACAATAGAACATATTATTATGCGGCCTGCACGTATTGTGCTGGTCGTGGTAAGGTTGGCGGTGCGATGTCAAGAATTTACTAATGGAGATAATGGATCGGAGCGGACGCGACTCGAGATCGCTTCGTGCCGAAAACGTGCGTGTGCGCCCCCCCTAACTCCCCCCACGAGGCCAGGCAGGCAGTTACTAGGGTTGACTGTATCAAAGTTAAACTAATTTGTGCCGCAAAAGGCCCTTTTAAAAAGAGCTTAACTCGATTACCGACCCTCTGTGGCGTTTTTAGGGAATACTAATAAGTGCCCCTTCATAATTTAATGAGCGATTGGATATCAGTATCTGTAGTAGGTTTTTTGCAAACACGCTTAAATTTCGTACGTAGGTAATAATTTCGACGGTATTTTGAAACCAAAATTGAATTGTCATATGATCATATGATCGCGGTGAAATACAAAAATACCATTTTTTTCTTCTTTTTTCAAGCTTGTATCCCGGTGGTGCATTCATAATGAAGTCAGGGGTCCGCAAACGACTATGATCCTTATTTGACGGGCCTGGTTTTTACATTGAAGCAATTGTCGTCTGGCATACGGAACACTGACAAAGGGCACTAGATCTAGCACTCTTTGATTAGCCAGGACCAATGGCTTATTGTCCCTTCCGAAGCATGGAGTCTTCATTCTTATCAGATCATAAGGTGACACAAACCGGCAATACTCTAACCAAACTTTTGACGACCGGTTGAGTGGCGAGCGGGCCGGACTTTGGCGTCGTGCCATTCTGAGGTCCCAGGTTCGATCTGCGAGCTGCGGTCGGGTCAATATGGGAAACGAACTTTTCTATATTGTCTCGGGTCTGGGTGTTGTGATAACATCGTTGTTTCTGATTTATGTAACACAAGTGCTTGAGCTACTTACCACAGAATCAGTTCAATGTATGTGATGTTGTGCAATATTTGTTTATAAATATTTATATTATAGTAAGAAAGAAAACTTACGGTAATGCCAGCCCTCCGTCTTCCTCTCTCACGCAACCAGAAGTGTTAATCTGTAAGCAACGTGATCCAGATTAGGAAGGTACTGTAACGTCTCTCAGTGGTATACCTATGTACTTTAATTACACAATACTCTACGTTTTACGTTGCCAGGGAACGAATTGTTTGAATTTCAATAAATTCATCCCATTCTTATGGATAGACTCATTGACTTTCCAAACTTTCTCGTAATTGACTTTTTAAAAGTTTATTTATATTTTAATCTCGATCTTTAATGATTTTAATAAAGACATCCAATACTCTCGGCTTCATGTCGGATATGGACGTATCCGGTCGTGTTGAATGTGAGACTTCTGTGTGAATATCCGAATGGTGAATCTATATCTATACTAATATTATAAAGCTGAAGAGTTTGTTTGTTTGTTTGTTTGAACGCGCTAATCTCAGGAACGACTGGTTCGAATTGAAAAATTATTTTTGTGTTGAATAGACCATTTATCGAGGAAGGCTTTAGGCTATATAACATCACGCTGCAACTATTAGGAGCGAAGAAATATTGGAAAATGTGAAAAAAACGGGGAAAATTATTCATCCTTGAGGGCTTCCGTTGCGTGCGGGGTTGAAAAGGGGGGTGAAAGTTTGTATGGAAACCGAAATCCACGCGGATGAAGTCGCGGGTGGCCGCTAGTTTGAAATATAATGAAGAGTGAAAGAGTAACAAGATAAACAGAAGACGGTGCATTAGCAAAAGGACGTATGACGTGGATGTCGTCTGTTTATTTAAGTGATTCAATTTTATATTAATTTAATTATTAATAATACGAAATTTCTCGCATTGCAACCCGACCTGCTACATACATAACATCACTAAACGTTTACGTTCAGTTGTTCTGGGCCTTAAAATAATAATTAAGTGTCCCAAATAGGTAACTTTGCATCAACACAAACATTGTACGCTCATATGGTAGCCATAGTCATGGCCTAATTTTGTTATAACAAATAACAATACATAGTCATAACAAAACCGCGACCAGTAAATAAAGATTCATCGCTATCCTTTGGTAGAAGATTTCAATCGTTTTGAAATGTGATTATTGCGAGAATCACAAGATGCGAAAACATTCACAATAGCCAATTCGAAGATAACTCTCTATTGTTGTGGAGACGCGATAACTCGCGCGCGCCGCAGCGGCACATTCCGCTCGGTTCGAAGAATTGGGCCCAGTCTAGAGCGAGCTCGTCGTTCATTATAGACTAAGATTTAATACCCCATAAGAACCATAATACTTGCCAAAACCAAGTCTCGCAAATCAGTTGTTCTACCGTAAACTATTACTTTTGTTTTATAATTTTTAGTCTTCATATTATTCAAACTTACATAAATTAATACTTACTAATATAAAATATTAATAGGTATTTAAAGATATTATTCTCTTTCATATTACTGATAGCAAACCCTTTCATTTGATACCCATCTCATGGGGTGGATTTCAAATAGTCAGTCCGCCATCTTGGGGAGAATAATGGGAATGACGTTTGTTAGCTAGTCATGTAGGTATTGTCATTACAACTTAGAGCGCGAGAAAAAAAATCATCCCAAGGGGGTCAAATTAAGATTCTAAGATTTTCTTACACACATAGTTACAAGTGAAGCTAATAAAAGCGTGTTAATAAGTGTGGGATCTATGTAATACTAAGTCGGTTAGTTATTTATTCAGTCCCTACTTAAGGGCCATTCTGTCTTAAGTTTTTACGTAATAATCTAACCTAACATCTTGTAGTGACCATGTGAGTACCAAAAATCTTCAACGTTTTGAAAAAAAAATGAATATCAGACATCTCTTAAACTAACCTGATCCCGAAGACGTAGCTTAGGCACCTGTGTTATGGAAACAAGAACTGTCCACAATATATACTAAAACTATCTATGTACACTCACACATAGAACAAGCACCAATGTATACAGTTTATATCATGCAATTGCCTGAAATAAGAATCACTTGTTTCGATCAGAATACTTTTTAATCTTCCAAGCCACAATTAAACACGTTTTTTTCCATTTGACAAGTCTTATATCCATAGCGCCAAAAAACCACAGAGTAAGTATCCTTCTTTTTTTTTCATGTATTCCGAATCAGTTAGCAAGCATAACAATTATTTTGTGCATTAACAATCAAAGTTCTAATGGTTTTTAAATGGAAATCAGTGTAAAGTTTGAGTATTTCTATTTTTAAATAAATCAAAAGCTAACAAATGTTTGTCCAAAATGAGCATTGAAACCACAACCTTTGGCTAAACAGCCAGGAGTGCTAACCATTGTTCCTTCAGGTCAGTAAAAAAAAAAGCAACACCACAGATGAAAGTTTCCATAAGTTGTGTCCACAGAAATATGAATAAAGGTTGTGTTAGACAGAGTGCACCTCACCTTTGGCTCATACTGCGAGTTCGCTCGTCAAAAGGTTTTTTTCTCGTGTACCTGATAGTAGACGGCGTAAGGCGATAGGGTTGCCAATGATTTTAATTTTATTTTATACACATTAACAAGTCGGCAAATTATTTTCACTATATCTTTAAGCAAATTATACGACCAACAGTTAATTTACTAATCTTATATTTGTTAAAAATTTTTTTTTTTACATTTGACAAAGAACTACCTCATAGTTTATCTTAGTGCAAAATTAGTTAAAAGTTCAGCTTACTTTATAATGAAATACACAATATCTTGGCGTATTCTTCTCTGTAGTATAAGGATAAGTTTGACAACTAGTTGTAACTTAATTTTTTTAAGATTACTAATGTATTATGTACGACCTCGTAATTGAATAAAGATAAGTAATTCGATTTCCGTAACCGAGAGGTGAGCGGACCAAACTTTGGCGTCGCACCATCTCTGAAGTCCCGGGTTCGATCCCCGGTTGGGTCAATATGGGAAACTAACTTTTCTACATTGTCTCTGTCTGGGTGTTGTGGTACTGTCATTGGTTCTGATTTTCGTTACACCAAAGCTATTGTTATTTACTACAAAATCAGAGCTATGAATGTGATGTTGTCCAATATCTATTTATTTATATTTCTATTTTCTAGTCAAACAACTACTTATAATCAGTGCCACATTATGTTGACCTGGAATCCTTTTAAACTATGCCTAAATATTCAAACTTTTTGGTTATTATGTAATGATGACGAGGTTTCGTGTGCCAAATAAATGTTTTTCCATGTCTTATTAATAAATATTGCAGTGGATCGACACCCTTGGCTCGTATGGACAGACGGACAACGCGGCGCAGTGTCGGTGCTAAGTGCGGGCGCGTTGCTCCCCTCTTAGCGCGCCTCGGAACTGCTAACTCACAACACACACGACTCACGGACGGAACAGATACCTTAAAGGTAGCAACGTAAAAGTAACAATGGTAACATTCCTGCACAGTGCACAATTAATCAGCACTCATTTTTAGGGTTCCGTACCCAAAGAGTAAAAACGGGACCCTACTAAGACTTCCTGTCCGTCCGTCCGTCCATCCGTCTGTCTGTCACCAAGCTGTACCTCAAGAACTGGGAAAGCTAGAGAGTGGAAATTTTCACAAATCCAAAGTGCGAAAGGTCCTGGGTTCGATTTCCAGTCGGGTCAATTTGGAAAACGAACTTTTCTAAATTGACTTGGGTCTGGGTGTGCTGGGATGATGCCCCCAGTTAGTATCCGTCGTCTGGTACTCATAGGAGAAGGGAAAACCTTAGTTTGAGACCAGGTGATCGGTGTGATTGTCTGGCGCATTTATTTTTAATTTTATTTATTTATCTCGTTTATTGCTTGCATTCGTGCTACTAATGAGCTTGTAAGCCTATCAGTAACTTAACTCAAACCGGACAATTTACGTCTCCAACGGCTATCTCGGCTTTTAACTTTTCTAACAAGTCTGCGTATTTAAAGTGTCTGGGCGTACTAGTTCCAGCCTACGGGTGGCGTTATCTGCACGATGTACGAGGCTCGCGTCGCCCACGCCCACGCCCACGCCCACGCGTGTACCGCGCACGTGCTAGGGGGTCCGTGGATCATGACCAGTACCGGATTTACGAGTAGCTATTAAGCTGGGCTTCTTGACGCTAAATTGACGATTAATCAATTGATAATCAAGTTAGATGTGGCTGGAGTATTTTAGTGAGGTTGAGATGATGGTTATAATTTCAATGAATGTCAGGAAAAAATTAGATGAGCAAAAGCATATTTTAAATACCCTTTTGCACGTCAAAATCGTTCGATTTCAATTCAATGCTATTACTTTGTACCAAGGCATATGATTTTGTTTTTAGTGAGATTTCAAAATGTTTGGCACTCCTTTTTTTTTTTTTTTTTTTTTTTTTTACGGGGGGAAATGCTTGATGCACCGTACCGTCACCCGAGGGAGGGTGACGGCGTGTGTGGGACTCCAACCTACCGACCTACCTCGGACTACCCACTAAAACCCCCCGGTGGACCTCATCGCCTTAGTGGCGGCGCTGTGGGAGATTGGTTTAACCTTTTCATCCACAACACCGCCGGCGGAATGGCCTCTTACGTGGCCTCAACACTTCCCCCCTGGGTGGTAGGGGGGGTGAGCGGGGATGGTCGATCCACTGAACCATCCCCGCCTCGCACTGGAGACCGTGGGTGCAATGCCGACTGGGGTGCCCTCACACCACCAGCCGGCCGGTCACCGTGCGAAAGAACGGCGCGGTCGTAGCGCCGCCGCGCCCTTGCTCTTCTGCGCCTTCTTAGCGCTGGGGAGGACGGGTCGTCCTCCCTTTGGCGCTCTGCCTCCTCCTTCTGCGAGACGACGTTCTCGCAGAAGGAGGCTACCGCCGTCCAGGCGTCCTCGCCCCCGAGCATGGCTTGGACGATGCTCGGGAGGGAGAGATTGGCCCCTATTACGGCCGTTAGGGCAGCTCTCTGCTCGGACCACGACGGGCACGAAACCAAGGTGTGTTCCGCCGTGTCCTCTTCAAGCCCGCAGTGGGCGCAAACGGGCGTCTCTTCGCGCCCTATTCGGTGCAGGTACTTCCGGAAACAACCGTGTCCGGACAGCACCTGCACCAACCGATACGAGAGGAAGCCAAACTTCCTCTCTAGCCAGCCGTCAAAAACCGGACCGAGCGCCTCCAGGGTCCATTGGCCGTATTGAGACTCAGCCAGACTCTGCGCCCAGGCGATGCGAAGGTTTTCTTTCGCCTCCCGCTGGACCCTGGCGAGGTCCTCGGGGTAAAAACGGACCCCTGCCGCTCTTCTTTCGGCCCGCCAGTTGTACACCGTCGCCAGGGCTTGGGCTTCTAGGTCCCATGGAGGCGTCTCCGCTAAGGCGCACGCGGCCGCATGCCCGACCGTGCGGTACGCGCGGGACACCCTCTGTGCTATGGCCCTCTGGGGCCGTCTGAGGTTTCCTGCGTTCTCCCTCTTGTTGAGAGAGTCCGCCCATATTGGGGCCCCGTAAAGGGCCATGCTCTTTAAGATGCCGGCGTAAAGCCGCCGGCATTTGGCCTTTGGACCGCCTAAGTTTGGAAGTAGCCATCCAAGGGCATCGGCAGCTTTCAAAAGACGCGATGACAGCCCACTAAAATGTGGGACAAAATTCCAACGCGCGTCAAGGATCAGACCCAGATATTTTATCTGGGTCTTCACCTGCACGCGGACACCGCCGACCACAATGTGCGCGTCCTGGTATGATGGCGGACGCTGACGGGGCGCTGGGAAGTATATTGCTTCCGTTTTCTCTAATGCCACTTTGAGGCCCAAGCGACTTATCCTACCGGCCACTAGACTGCCTCCGGCAGAGGCCAAACAGACTGCGGACCGAAAATCCCTCCCCCGGCAGGTGACAAGGGTGTCGTCAGCATAACAGACGACACCCATGCCGTGGAGAAGGCAGCCCCGTAACACCCAGTCATACCCGATGTTCCACAGGAGGGGCCCCAAAACAGAGCCCTGTGGAACACCGGATTCGACTCCCCGACGACAAACTATTCCCCGCCTGTTGACATATAAGACCTCTCTGCCCTGTAGATAGTCCTGGAGGATTGCTCTCAAATAACTCGGCAGCCCATGGTGTTTTAGGGCCTCAAGGATTGTGGAGTGGGGAATGGAGTTAAAGGCGTTGGCTATATCAAATGATATAGCCAATACTCCACGCCCCTCCTCCCATGCTTCGAAGACCGTGGTTTTGAGGCGGGACAGGGCGTCTATGGTGGACCGCCCCGCCCGAAACCCGAACTGATGGTCGGAGAGATCCCGTCCGCTCTCCCGAAGGTGGTCGGTGATCCGCGTCGCAACTATCTTTTCAAATAGTTTACCGACCTCGTCCAAGAGGACAATAGGTCGGTAAGCCGAGGGTGAGTCCATTGGGCGCCCGTCCTTTTTTAGCAGGCAGAGTTGGCCCTGCTTCCAGGGCTTAGGGAACTTTCCGACGCTAAAACATGCGTCGAACAGTTCCCTGAGCCTTTCCCCCATTTGTACTGCGGCCAGGGCGACAATTTTGGCGGGCACCCCATCGGGGCCCGGCGCCGTCTTTTTTGCGCGTAAACAGAAAGCCGCCGCGTCGAACTCCTCCCCGGAGATTTGCGGGACTTGCGGGACGGGTTCTTCCTGCAAGGACACTCCTCGCCGTACCATTGCCGGAGGAACAAACGCGGACGCTGCGGGAAACAGCCCGCAGATGACTTCTTCCAGTAGGGCCGGCTCGAGGGTCTCTGTAAGTGGGGGACCAATGGGGCGCAGTTGGTTGCGCGCCGCCCTGTACGGTCTCCCCCACGGATCACTGTCCAGAGCCTCGAGCATCTCGGTGCGAGCCCTATCTTTCGCT
Source organism: Glyphodes pyloalis (assembly GCA_037074685.1). Classification (NCBI taxonomy): domain Eukaryota; kingdom Metazoa; phylum Arthropoda; class Insecta; order Lepidoptera; family Crambidae; genus Glyphodes; species Glyphodes pyloalis. The sequence continues at coordinate 243,974 of JAYKKO010000049.1, forward strand.
TCCCCTATGCTGGATTTAAGGACCCGCTTAGCCTCAACATAAGAGGCATATAAGCGGGCCTCATTGTTTGGGTCTCGACGGGCGCGGCGTCTGCTACGGGTGTAGGCGCGCCGGGCTGCAGTGCAACTTGCTCTGAGGTCGGCGAGCTCCTCCGACCACCAGTAGCACGCTCTGCGAGGTGTTTGGCACTCCTAGTGAAGTCATGCGAACGGGTTTATCCCACATGTTTAATTTGCATGGCTTGTTGGCGCTTCGGCGTTCTTTAAGCAGCATTCGATGAAAGGTGACTTCGTCGCTAGTTGTTATATATCAATACAAGTGTCCAGTAGGTTTATTTGGAATCGAGAACCACCTTTTTCGAAGGCAGTTCGTATTATTAAGACTGCTTTATTGACAGACTAGCGGTCCCGGCGAACTTCGTTTCGCCTTAGAGAATTTTTCCCGCTTTTCTATTGAAATTTTTCAAATTTTACCAAGGATCCCTAATTTTGTAGCCTATGTCAAATTGGAAGAATGAAGCATTATATTGGTGAAAGAATTTTTTAAATCGGCCCAGTACTTTTTGAGCCTATTCATTACAAACATACAAAAATAGGTACAAATCTTTCCTCTTTATATTAGTGTAGAAATGTGTTATATTATTTCTTGCTAGTAACTAGCAACCAGTCTTAATGTGATTTTTTTAATTGTGAACCCTGTAGAATTGAAATCAATTTAGCAGACAGACTGTCAAATATCTCAGTTCTCATTTTAAGGTACTTTTTCGACGTGTCTAGTGACTTGTTAATTTGACTGAACAAATGTTATGCTTGCATAGAGACCGTAAGTTACTAATTATGGTACTTCTTATTAACTGTAACGCCGCGACCCGCGCGTACTCTGCCCTTTTTTTCACCCTTTTGTACTGATTCTTTACTGCTATTGGTCACAGCGTAACGTTATAGCCTAAATATTCCTCGATAAAAAGAGAATTGAATAGAAAATATCGTTAGGTATTTAATTTTTTTTCAAATCGTCAGTATTCGTCTCCCTAACCTTGAAGTTTTGACTCCTGCTAATAATGTAGCCCCCCCCAGGAGCTCTGGAAACGTTACGCGCAGGAGCACAAAAACACCGAAGTGATTATTATTTGGCTGCAGTCTTCTGTAAGGTGGTGGTATTTCACCAGTCGGGCATCTCCAGTTTGAGCGATAAATAGTTATGCTCTATCTCTTTTACAATGAAATAGTAAGTGGTCCATGGTCAGTGGCTTGTCAGCGTTGCCAGGACAGTGCTGTTCAGGGCTCTCCTGCCAAGCAATCACCGCGGCTGCCAACTGGCCCCGCCAGATATCCGCCACATTAAACTTTATGAAGCCTATGGAACCATTCGGAACAAGGGTGTTTCGCATTGTTCCTCTTCGCAATGGGTATTAGGGTTCCGCAATGTATAGTGTACTGTGCCATAAACCTTCCATCAAATATTTAGAAGGTGCACAGAAAATGGCACCGGGAAACAAAGCTTCAAACAGTACAAAGCCTCCTTCATTCTCATTCGCTTAGTAGCCATTTCATGTTAATTACATCAGTATTTTTATCAATTTAGTTAAAAAATGTTAAAAGACAATTTTTTCTTTTAATTTATTATTTTTCCAAAAATTTTAATTACATTGCGTTTCAATTTAGCGCCACGTCTCTTCTTTGAAAATATTTTACATAAACACACCCTACAATATCAATAAAAATCAAGTACAATAATATGTATAAAATTTGTAAAATATTACAAAAAGTATTTTTTAATTTGATTATTTAGTGAAATGTTACGGAACCCTTTGGGAACGCATGTGGCCAGCTCGTTACGATTTTTTGTTGTTTCAATTGAACTCTGAATTGGCTCGTTTTAAATAGGGCGGGCATAAAAACAGCTATTAAGATAGGAGCCATTCGGAGCCGAGTCTATACGCAGTTTGGTATTTAATGAGCGGTGGCGGCTCTTAAGCTAAATGTACTTGAAACCAACTGTTATACTGCTCTCTGAAATGGTTTTAGCGATTCTCACTTGAGGCACATTGTTTTCTACTTGAATGGTAAATCAATGGTTTGACAAAACTGATAATTTTTAAGGTGCTATGGAATTGGGAATTTTTTAAGCCAGAGCAACACAACAACAAAAATATAAACATTTAAAATAATTTAACGGGTCAAAACGCGACACCATTTTTATTTAGTAGTTAATACGAACTACTTACTGCCCGACGTTTCGGTTAGGTTGCACCAACCGTGGTCACGAGCTGCTGCTTCGACAACTTCACACTTCAAGAGTCACTGTGACTTCAATAATATTTTGTTATGTGACAATGTGCGGGTGGATGAAGATTTGCAAGCTCCCCCGAACAGACGAAGGCGAGCAAGACCAGGCAGCTCGTGACCACGGTTGGTGCAACCTAACCGAAACGTCAGGCAGTAAGTAGTTCGTATTAACTACTAAATAAAAATGGTGTCGCGTTTTGACCCGTTAAATTATTTTAAATGTTTAAAATGGAACGCGAAAGTCTTAAAATTTATATAACAAAAATATAAGTTAACTGACCAACCCGGTTTGACACGGGTTGATTGGGTATTTATACCTTGAGATCCTAGTGTTTTTTTTAAACCTTGGCAGTTTATCAAATAATATTATTTAGTTTTTGAAAAAAAAAATGTTTTATTTGTGTTTTTTTTTCGTCTACATATAAAATATTCCTTGCATTGAACTTTTACTGCTAAATGTTAAGATTTTCTTATTAATCAAATAATAATTGAGAAATGAATAAAGGTATCCAATTCGCTTAATAATAAACTCAAATGCCATTTGGAATCTGCACTTAGCAAACGAACGAACAGACACCTTCTAGGCAAACGTGTGCTATCTACGTCTTCCATCAAACATAATTGAGGACAAACTTTTATTACATATAAAAAACATTTGGACGGTTCTATATAACGTGCATATGGTGCAAAACAGGCCACTCAGCAATCTCTTATTTGTGCTTCCAGAGTAGAGTTCATACTAGCTCAAGTGCCTATAGCTAAAACCTGGTATAATCTTTGTGCCGCTAGAGAGTAGACGCCATTACAGCTTAATGAAACGTGCCGGCAACGCGGGACACAGTTGCGTTGGCGACGATGACTTTGGTATCAGATTACTAGATGTAACTTCGGTCTCGTCTCAATTAAAGATACTATCAGCCTTCCACCTATAAGTAGATGTTATCTAACTTGCAACTGAACCAATTTCGTGCCTTTGGTTGCTTCCAAACATAGATGCTAGATTCGTATCTTATTATGATAATATTCTACTTTGTTCATTAGTGGTTGAAACTGTGTACCCTAACGCAAATAGCTTCTAACAAAAGGATAACTAAATTTATGTTAGTGTGCCACATTTTGAAATTAACACAGGCATTTAAATTGTATACTGTAATTAAATGCAATAACAAGATATTATTTTGTTTAAATGTATATAGGCTTGCATTTGACCACTATGTGACTTATCGCGCATCAAAACAAATCGTTTGAGAGAACGTACATTATAATTAGGCCCAGCATGCGCAACACGTCAAATTAATCCCATAAGACGGCAAAAGTTTCGATACTTTTGATTGGCTAATAGCACGCTACACTCGTATTTTCAGCCAATCAGCACTAAATTCAATCGATTTTGACGTTTGCAAAGAGCGCGATAAAATTTCGTCATGTGGCGTATGCTATCCTATTGAGATATTTTTATCTTAACAATATTATTCATGATAACTTAACAAACAAATGGCTCGATATTTATCGTAAGTCTTACTTCAAAATTAATTCCCGCCCTAGTTATTTATTAGCCAGTTGTTTTGTCTGTTCCAAATTTTAACAATCATCTTCACTTCATTTTGTTTTATAACTGTGTAACACAGCTACGATATTAGTAAGTGTTTAAGTAATCAATTCAATTCAATTCTTCATTGCATGTCACATGGGCTGAAAGTAGACATTCTTAGTCTTATAGTTGTTTCTGAAATTTTCTGGAATATATCGAGAACTCGAGGTGTGGTCCTTCGAGCCGATCAATAGGGCCATCACATCGATGCCACGCATCGCTGCGCGCGAGACGCGGCGAAGTGATCCTAGACGACTTTTCGGGCGAAGGCTCCACACTCGATTAATACTCTTCCATTGCACAATGTTATCGACGGATGATTTATCGTGTTAAACGTCCTATTCCATAATTAAATATAGAATGGAGTTTTTCTCTAAGATACTTAGGTATTTTTTAAATCTCATTCATATTCACTCCACTAGACATGTATTTAACTGAAAAGGTACATGTTTTTAGCCCCCCGCAAAAACGACGGGGTGTAATAAGTTTGACGCGTCTGTGTGTACCTGTCAATGGCATCGAAGCTCCCGAACAAATGAACCGATTTTGATTTTGATTTATTTATTTGAAAGATGAATAAGTCGGGAGTGTTCTTAGCTAAGTTAAGTTAAGAATCGATCCAAGATGGCCGCCGTCACAAAATTATAAGTATTTTTTTATTTGCGGACTTCTGGGGGCGGCCCGTTGCAACTATATTGATTAGATTTCAAATTACTTAACCAGGGATAGACTGGTGAGAGGATGATCAGATGATGATCACTAAACCCTCCGCACCTCTTAACGCCTAGTCGTTAACGTCAGTAGTGATGGTGCCATACAATATACATATATTATTTTCTGCCTCGGCGCCGTTGGCATAAAGGGCGTCCGGCCTTCGCGTCTAATCTCTATGGGGCGGTCTTCTCTGTCCCGATATCAATTACCTTTGCTGTGTAACATTACACTCGCCTTAACAGAGATATTTGAGATACTAGTTTTGATCACAAAATATTCTACAGACCAATGGATCAACGGTGCAAGTCGTGACGTAAGTATGCATTTCACTAAAAATAACACGGCTGTATAAACACATAAAATAATAAACATAAAATATAGCAGAATTTCATCGCCTACGATAACTTGCGGTTAGCTCAGTTGGTAAGAGCAGCACGCGCGATACGTGAAGGTCGTGGGTTCAATTCCCGCACCGCAAGGGGAGATAAAAATTTTCTGTTTCTAATATGTATAAACACAACTGCTACAAATCTATTCATATTAAATTGGAGTGTCGGTTTGTCATATTGACATAACCGCTATTTATTAAATTTGTTTGTGTTGTACAGTTTATTTATCGAAGAAGGATGTAAGCTATGTATCACCACGCCAGGACCAATAGAAGAGAAGAATTAGTGGGTCGCCAGTTAAAAATGAAATGAAAACATCTTCAAACAACAAAATCGGTCCTAAGTAACCAATTTGATGTTTGTAAATTATTTTAAAAGAGGATAGGTATCTGTTGAGTTTGTTGTGGCGCTTCTTCTCAGCAGAACCAACGTCGAGGCGCTGTTAGGAATAAATAATTGACGTGCAAAAGAATTTATTGTAAATCCACTTGCGGAAATAAATCATTTCATTTCAATAACATACTTACATAATGCATAAAATATTTTTGAATTAACTAATTATTATCCATCAAACTACATATTAAAATCACCAATGAATGCGCTTACAAATCTGCTTTGCAGGAGAAATGGCGGCGTGTTGTAAAAAAACCTGCTTAATGATTAAGACTTTACGAATAAAATATTACCATTTGGACTTAGGGAAGCACACACATTCTAACAAGAGCAGCATTTCCCAAATCGCTCCGTAAATCTTGTAGAAATTGACGAACGTACATACATAAAATTCCCCGACAAATTGAAAACCTTCCTCCTTTTTTGAAATCGGTTAACAGGTTGCAAAAGTGTGTGTCTAAATGTATTTACTCTTAACAGAAATAAAATCACACAAGTAATAACAAAGTAGAGAGGAATCTCCCGAGCCACTTCGGGCAGAAACTTCTAAATTGGATGTCGAGCGCACTCGAGGTAGAATGTATTGGGCAGAAGCCGAGCACACAGTGATAGGGGAAACTGTAGAAAAGTCTGGATAACAATGTAAAAGTGCTGAGCCATACATTGGTGAGCTACTTTGTCAAATAAATGAACGTTTAAATTGGAACTTTCGCACAAGTAAAGATTTGACATGACGATCTCCGTAGCCGTGGGTGACTGAACTTTGGCGTCACGATATATCTGAGATCCCGGTTCGGTTCCCGGTAGGGTCAATATTGGAAACGAACTTTTCTGTCTGTAAAACCAATTGCTGTAAATTTGTGTATGCAATAAAGTGTTTCAATTTCCATATTGAGTCGAGTCTAGGTGTTGTGGTAATATTACTGATATGTACAACACTGTTGCTTTAACTATTTACCAGAGACTGCATGTAATGTTGTCCGAAATGTATGTTTATAAAATAAATAATAATCTAAAAGAGACAACCTGCCCATACTAATGAAACCAATTAAACTATTTATTTTGTATAATTTTTGGAATACCGTAGCCTCCTTTAGGCTTAATATTTATACTTTTCAAAGCTTTAGCACGAAAAAATACATTCCAAATCATAAACGATTATCTGATGGTTATACAAATGTGTTAAATTTGTAAGTATAATGTTTAAGACAAAAATAATACTTTGAATAAATTTTGCAAATATGTGCGTCACCATTTACGTTTATAGCTCGCATTATCTCCAATCAAGGGAATCACCTGCTCTCGTTGAGCATTTTCAAGCAAAACTAAAGTGTGCCTTAATTTTACGACTTTTCGGTAAACGCGCCAGAAACGTGTCATTACATCTTCTTACATGTTAAATTTTATGGGATTCCTTTGTATCTTAAAATTACCTCTACTGATGTACGGAGAAATGAGACTACGTGATATGATAAACTTAATCAGATTGTAAGGAACGTATGTTCTTTACTAAAAGTGGAAGTACTTCCGCCGAGCTAGGTGTTATCTGCTCGGGGACCGAGGCCCAACTACCAATCTTGGTTTGTTGTATATGTATATACTTAGTGGCGACGAAAACTCTGATATCGCGATGTAGGATATCGATGTCACGCATTGCGTATGGAGCGTTGTTTTACTACGCCAATTCTGCTGACGCTGTATTTGTGTCGACTTGTAGGTCATGTCGTAGGTCAGCACAGTACTCCCCCCTTTTGGAGTCCAAGCACGTGCCCGATGCGTGTAGTTGCAGGGAGGCAGCTGCTGCTACACCGGTGTGGACCAATGACTCGGTCGTAGGGCTGCGATGGCCTGTTTCATTACACGGGCCCGGAACTAGGTGGCTTTGTCAGCTGCGGTGGTCCGGTGCTCTTGTCGTGGCTAAGCTGGCTGTTGAGGGTATGGAGACATGGCCTGATGCGAAGGCTCCGTCCTTCAAAGACTGTTGGTGTTCAGCTACGTCGGGGTCACCAATGTAAGGAACGTGTGTTCTTTACTAAAAGTGGAAGTACTTCCGCCGAGCTAGGTGTTATCTGCTCGGGGACCAAGGCCCAACTACCAATCTTGGTTTGTTGTATATATACTTAATGGCGACGAAAACTCTGATATCGCGATTTAGGATATCGATGTCACGCATTACGTATGGAGCGTTGTTTTACTACTCCAATTCTGCTGACGCTGTATTTGTGTCGACTTGTAGGTCATGTCGTAGGTCGGCACAAGATCAATGTATCTCCCTGTGTTTAAAATAAGAATGTAAGCGGTTATTTGTTTTAGATTGTATTAAAAGCAATAGATGTTTCTATATTTTGAGACACGATTTAAACCTGTGTTCTGCAGTGGAACAACTACAGGCCTAAAAAAACTACATAATGTTCATAGTTCATTAAGTAATAAATATTTATTTCTTTCTTTCTTTCATTTTTGAAAATACTTTGTACATCTGCGTTCCCATTTGTACGTTTAAATCATCCATCAGCTAAACAGTCAGCACTTTAATGTACTTTCTCTATCCGACGATGACGAAGAAAAAAAGGTTATGACTTTTACCTATATGTATTTTTGAACGTGCACCTGTTTCCTCAAATTTGAAACTTTTTTGAAATTCAATACAAATACCTATATAGTTTCAAGCAGCATCTTAATTGAAAAGATAACAGTCTGTTCGATATAACTACGTATAAACTATTGGGACGCCAGAATTAATTAAATGGCACCTTTTATAAGAACTAAACTCATTAAATAGAAGGTCATTATGAATAGATACATTTTAAAAGTATTAAAGTACCTTGCATTTTCAATACTTGGGGTTTAGTTTTTGAATTTATATGCTTGTATAATAAGTAAATATTTGAGAAATTTAACTTTAATATAATATTAGATTATTTTTCCAGTACTGTAAGTTTATCCTTTTTATACACACCGCAACCCAACCCTCACACATGGCCGAACATATAAACACCTTCGTCACGTCTCCATTTAAATGGTTTACCAAAAAAACCTGAGCAAGTGTGATAGAAACTTGACCTTACCATTCAAAACATTATGTTTGCTACGAGTATGTCGGTTTTTCAAAGATACGTATTATATAATGACTTTTTTGTATTAGGTTCTAGGGATTTCAGTCAGTGATTACTAAAAGTCTATTCAAATAAACCATGCTTTTAATGAAATAAGGTTCCCATTCTTTATTTACTTAACCCAAAATGTAATTGAAGACTCACATTATACTTTTACGAATAAGGACGGTTATGCAATAAAAAATAATGAGTCCAATTAGTTCGTCAGCTTAATTTTGAAAATATAATGAAAACGTTATTTTGCTTCAACAAATAGTATGTAACAAAATTCTTGGTGATTAGCCTATCAACGTTCAGTTGTAGGGTGTGTTTACATCGCTAACTCGTTAACATTTTAGTGACGTCGCGCTAAAGTTCTACGTAACGTTTCTAAGTAAATATTTGTTTTCATGATAAAAGGTGTAACGTCAGAGACTTTGATCACTAGGTCACAGCTGACGCACATTTACATTAGTAATATAAGCAATAATATTGTAAATAAACATGCTCTTGATTACTAGACTACCTACTGGCTGTTTCATTTATCGTCTTCCCGATCAGGAGCCAAAAAGGAATAAAAAAACTGTTTGCTATTCTTGGTTACCAAACTTACAAACCAAACAGGCTATTTCAGCTATCATCCTTATTGTATTATCCCTCCACGTCCAATACTCGTGCGACACTCGCTTATCTTATAACAATCTCTTCTGTGTTCCTGCGTGTGAGCAAGGTTTCCAGAGCTCTTCTGGGGTGCTACATTAGTAACAGGGGGCAAGCCTTCAAGGTAAGGGCGACAAGTCCAGTAACAGATTTATTATGCTGTACTTGTCACCCTTAAGCTAGGACCTCATTACCACTTAACATCAAGTGGGATGAGGTCAATCTTGAAGTGCAACATAAAAAAAAATATCTCTCCGCACGCCCACAGCATGCGCGTAAAAATGCACTAAACTAAAGATTAAAGCTCAGAGAATGCAGTAAAAGGCCTGAACTGACACTAGTCGCCATAACAGATGATTCACCGTCTTATGGAGTTAAAAACGAGGCCAATCTGCCTACGCGGGGTCACTTATCCGTATTAAGTGGCCGTTATTGTTAAGTTGATGCGATTTACGATTACTTTCTAGACAGTCTTGAAGCAGTCAGAGAACAGCTGGTACAGTCCAAAGTGATTTTAAGGTAGCCCAATGAGTAAAAACGGGAACCTCACTAAGACCTCGCCATCTGTCCGTCTGTCTGCCACAAGGTTGTATTTCTATAAATACAACCTGGTGAAAATACAAACCGTCTACAAATTGCGAGACAATACTTGTACGTTTGTATTTAGGTAAATTTCCACTAAATATGTATTTATTTAGCTACTTTAACAACAAATGCTTAAAACTGTATAAATAAAATCCTGTCTATATAATAGGTACAATGTTGTTTTTTATATAAAAGCAGGCTGTAAGCTTGAGATATTGACCAAATATATAATATGAAAATTTGTATCTACTGTTTTTTCCTAGTACAGAACACTTCGTGCGCGAGTGCGACTCTTTTTAATAGAACTGGACAGAATAAATACTAAAATAAATATAGTATACTTTTTAACCCGAAATATTGCGAACGGAATAACTGACAACAGTTGTTACATTACCTATTGAGTTGAGAATTCAAATGAGAAACATATCTGGCAACAATAGCACAGACAAGTACAGAACATGTTCCTTGATGGATCGACAATGCGCACTTACTTAGATAAGCACGGTACAATTAACTCAGTTATGGCAATTATAGTAATATGCATTCAGCAGAGTGAGGAGCTAATAACATTGGCCGATATTGTTAATTATTCCGCGAAGCAATTACCGCTCTAATGCGGCCCGCGGCGAAGTTAAGGCTATTCTTATTGATGATAAAAACGCGACGACGAGACCATAATTTAAGAAAATGCTAAAAATAAAACAAATGAATAGTAGAAGAAGTACTTTGTAAAAAAGTATGCAGATTTATTTGAATTAGATAAGAATCCCCGCCGCAAAAATAACTTAGCCCTACCCATCCCTAAACTTAACTGATCAACTATTTTGTAGCTTGTTATAACCTTATCAGGTTATTGTATCAGCAGTAGTATAACTTGTTAGATGTATCTTATTTTATATTATATATGTTAAATGGTAATGAGGTCCTACCTAAAGGGCGAGAAGTACAGCATAGAAAAGCTGGGAACACAACAACACCGAAGTGATTGTTAGATATTTGGCTGCGTTCTTCTGTAAAGTGGAGGTATTTCACCAGTCCGGCTCCAGCTCGATAAATCGTTATGCCCTACTTCTCTAAAAAGTATAATGCTAGAAGAGAATAAACAAAAAAAAAGCACCCCAGTATTGATAATTCCGACCGTTAGACTAAATGTGGATCAGTTGCACACATTCGTCCATTCCGCCCTAACACCACCCATTTATTCAACCCGATCAGGACGAATATAAAATACGCGGCCTCGTACGTCAGGCTTTGCGACAAGCGCGAACTTAGCCCAGGGGACTGTTCCAAATGTCGTTCGCTCAAAACGACGGAGATTTGAGATAAAAACTTAGCAGTCGATCCTAAAAAATCTACAAGATTACGCGACGAGGCCGGCCATTCGTTCAGAGAGGGGTAAAGCCTTTTGTCTGTAGTCAGGGAGTGACCAAGATAGATTATGGGGTAGATAAGTAGACGTTTGTTTTGAATCTTTAAAACGCTGATGTTATGGTCCACGATTTTCATGATTAATGTGGAGAAGTATAATAATATAAGTGTTTTGATTCTATGATATCAAACAATCCAACGTACCTTGGGTTTGGGTAGGATCATATTATACTTTGGAATTATTTGGTTTAATGGAACACTAATTCTACTACTTACCGTTTCAGAACATAGTTTATCTATTGATAAAAATAGCGGCAAGAAACTTGCGGATAACTGCAGCCAAGCAGTTTGTAACTTTTTCATTTGTTACTAAGATAGCAACAACCATATCAGTAATAACATTGGACTGCATAACATACGTTGACTTGATTGAAAGGTAATTAACTCTACCACTTACATAAGTTTTATAAATAACTACCAGCCCACAACTTCGTACGCGTGGAATGCAATAAATATAGATGGTTGGTTGTACCCCTATCTCCCCTATTATTTTAAACAAATAGCAGTCCATATTTTAATCCATTTTTGAGCTATATTTGTGCGAAATTTCATATCCGTCCATTAAATAATATACATTTTCCCATATAAACTTTCAAGGGCGGTATTACCCATATTCCTCCCCCATTTTCAAAATAAAAAGGAGCCTATTACTGTTCTAGAGCTTAAACGTATATCTTTTCATCAAAATAGGTTCTGTGGTTCAGGCGTGAAAGTCGGACAGACAAACAGACAGACGAATCACGCGGGCAAAGTCGCGGGCAACATGTAGTTACTCATAAAGCCCACAAAACGTCCAATAGGAAAGTTCTCCGAAATGAAACGGTACTACAATAAGGTACATTAAAACATTTTCAAAATGTAGGTAATACGTTGGGGGCAAGCCGTATCGTTTCTCGCGACGTACTTAATGACTCCCCAATCTATTACAAGAGGTGTAATCGCAAATCTCACCATAAATCGGCGTGGATCGTTCCCTGGCCTCGGCCTATCTCGGCGAGGCCTCAATTATGGAAACGAAACGCGCCAATAACAGTAACTTATCAAGGCAGCGAAGGTGAAGGCATATTTTGCGAAATAATTGTCGGGCCGAGCGGCCAAAAAGGTTAGATTGTGTCCGAACACTGCTTTGTGCTGACGAGCTGTGACAGCTGCGGGTTTTAATCAAGCAGGAATATACCAGAGGGCTTGCAAAAAATGGTTTTCTTTACTAAGTATATTAAAGACTAGCTGACCCGACAGACGTGGTCCTGTCTTAACGACTTCTATTTCATTTGAATTGGTTTTTAAAAGTATTTTTAAATATGCCGCGCAATTTTAAAATTGTTCCTTTCTAAGAACCTTCTCCTGACAATAAAAAACATAACCAAAGAAAAATGAAATTGGTCAATTTTTATTTAATTTAGATGAAATGATTTATTTTAAAAAAACGAGAGGTTATTATAATATCGTGTCACTCGTCTGTCTGTCTCTGTGTGTGTCAAATCATAGCTCCCGAATGAATAAACCAATTTTGATTTCGTTTTTTTTTGTTTGACCAAGATGACCGCCGTCACAAAAAGTCGGATTACCTACATATTTTGATATAGGTATCAAAAAGGTTTACATTTTACATTTTAACAAATTTCAAATTCAAGATGTGATTATATGGGACTGTTGGTTTTTAATGCGAGTAGATTATCAATAAATGGTTTTTAAAGGAGCGACACAATGAATATTTCATCTTCCGTATTGGCACGACCAGGACTCGTACCCCGGACCAAAAGATAGCATGGCGCACTCAGTATAATCGTATTTAATTTGACGATATACATGTGTTAGTTGCACATTAATTTAGTCCTAATTTTATTTCAAACGTGGAACTGTCTTTAATCAATAGGTAGATATTATTTCTCCACGCCTCGCTCGCTCTTGACAGACTCCGATACCAAAATTATTTGAATATTTAACAGGCATCAGTATCATGTTACAATATAATACGTTAAACCGTAACGACTTGTCAATTAATACTTGTGATGCTAATAATAGATTTGGTTTGGAGATTATGGATACCTAAGTTAGTCTCAATTAGATGGCATTTTAGGTCTTGTAATAGTTAAGGCAAACGTAAAATTAAAAGTAACTGATATTGTTTAAGTAATTGACACCATTTGTTTTATATATTGCACTTCAAGATTGACCTCATCCGACCTGATGTTAAGTGGTAATACGAGTACAGCATAATAAAGCTGTTACTGGACTTATCGCCCTTACCTTGAAGGCTTGACCTCTGCTACTAATGTAGCATCCCCCAGGGACTGATTGTCTGATTGATATTTGGATGCGGACTTCTGTAAGGTGGAGGGAGGTGTATCACTGTCGCTGTCGCTGCTCCAGTTCAAGGGATAAATCGCTATGCCCTACCTCTCTTGAGTTTCTCTTGGTTTTGTAATTGTTTTTAAATTTCTACATTAATAAAATCTTTCAAAGTTGCACTTTACCAAGCCTATACTTCTTTTGTTCCGCAGTCTTTATTCTTGATAATATTAATGCAGATATAGTAGATGCCGAGAGATACAAGCGTGCCACGTTTTGTATTAAAGCAGCGCTCACGTTCGGCCCCAGATGAATATCGAGTTAGAGTGAGTTATCTCCCGGCGATGCGATCAGCGCGGGGCAACGCTCGCGGGCCGCGGGTTCGAGTGCCGACCTCGCGACCCTGCTGCTGAGCACAACACACGGACGGACAGTGAGCCGTGTCGTTGAGAGATGTATTAAACCGTATCTACTCGTACAATCAGTATCAATCAATATCAGTCAACGCCATAATATATTAAGGTAAGGTGACTAGCGCTTCCGCTCGCACTATAGCTCATTTGGAAGAGCAGCACGCGTGATACGTGATGGTTGCGGGTTCAAATCCCACATCTCAATGGGAGATGATTTTTAATGCTTTTTTAATATATAATTAAAAACATTTATAAACATTTAGTCATAAAACAAACAAAAATGTTCGCAACACGAATGTTTCTCATTGGTGGAGATCGAACCCACGAGACATGATGTGACAAATAGGGAGAGATGATCCAATAGCAATAATGGGTTACAAACCTGAAATAAAGTTTAATATTATTAAAAGCAACAATGAACAAAATATTCAAATGTATTAGACGACCTCCAAGAGGCGAAATAGACGGACGTTGGAGATGCGCGTGAATACGTACTTTCCTATTTTATCTTGGGTCTGGGTGTCGAGGTACCGTCGTTGTTTCTGATTTCTTATAATTATAAAAACCTACATTTTGTAAGAACATACTTTCACGCAAAAAATGCTGAACGGGTTTGGTTGAAGTTTGGTAGACAGAGAGATGACTTAATGGATTAACATATTGGATGCCTTTTATCCTTAAATAACGTGACTTCATCGCCAGCAGCAGCTACTAAGAAAAGGTTCCTCAAAAACAAAAATGTATGTGTAAGTCCCACAAAATCACCTATACACAAGTACCGCTTTACTGGCAAACTTTCCTATACTTTGTTTCAAATTCGTTCCGATAACAAATGGAACGCTTTGTTATTTCCAAGCTTCGAGTTTTACAACGTACCACTCATATTTCCACTCTTTAGTTTGCGCGGAATGAAATACACAAGTATGGCTGGCCCGCATCCAATAAAAACTTGGACCTTTCAGTGCCGCTCGCAAAAATAAATGACTTCAGGAGTTCCAACGACGCTTATAACAGTGTACTTAGTGATGATAAAGATAAGAGATACTCATTATAGTCGAAGATCCCAGAGCGATCAGACATAACTTATTTTCAGACGAATGAAACCTTAAGTTTTCAGTAGCGTCTCTTGTGCCTTGAATACCTATGCGCTGAAATTCGTAAGAAAAATAACATAATGTATATATAACACTAACGGGAACAAAGGCACAAGTAAATGCTAGTTTTGCATTAGTATAATGCCTAAAACAAAACGACTAATAAATCTTTTAATCGATACGATCAAAATATATCGCAATGTATCGCGAACATTTGTTGTTATTAATGGCCGAGAATTCGAACCCCATCCACGCCAAACACTTAAAGCTGTAGGTATTAAAATTGGTGTTTGTTGCATATCTAGATGGTTTTAACAATATACCTTATGACCAAAACATTGAAGATTACTTCTAAAAAGTAGCTAAATAGTAATCAGACAACATTATACCTTATCAAGTATTTAAATTTTGAATTTGTAAAATACTAGGTACTTGCTTACTTTAATAGCAACCGAAAAATCCAGACTGCCATACATTTTAATTGACGACCTCCGTAGCCGAGAGGCGAGCGGGCCTGACTTTGGCGAGCGCCATCTCTGAGGTTCCGGGTTCGACCCCCGGTCGGGTCAATATGGGAAACGAACTTTTCCATATTGTATCGGGTCTGGGTGTTGTGGTACCGTCGTTGTTTCTGATTTCTGAAACACAAGTGCTTAAGCTACTTACCACAGAATCAGAGCAATGTATGTGATGTTGTCCAATATTTATTTATTTATTTAATTCTAACAAACATTTGATATTAGAATTAAAATACGATATATCTACAAATACAAATGTACAAATAATTCTAATAATCTGAGCCCAATTCCTGAATATTTACTCATAAACTACTTGAACTAATGACGGCCATTGTACCTACTTACTTTCTATTTTTAGCAGGTAAACGAGAAATATGTTTACCATACAAAAATGTTTGATAACAAAAACGCTGTCAGTAACCGTGCTATCTTATCGCCCAACCGACGCTTATTAAAATCCTGACCATTCTACATACTCATATATTCAAACTTCTGTTAAAAAATATTAACATACCTACTGATAGCAATTCCGTTAGCATTAACTCAAGTGGCATAAGTTTAATCGCATTCAGAATTATCTGTGCCTGCGACTTCGTTCGTGTAGACTAAAGAATTAAGTTTTTTTTTTCTAAAAAAAAATAAAAGTGGCCTACGTCACTCCTTATGCCAAAATTGGGTTAGGCCTTTCAGAGATTAGCTGGAACAAACAGACAGATAAAAATAAAACAAAATGTTATTTTGGTGGCTGTGCCGTATATAAACATATGCATAATATTAAAATGCGGTTATTTAAATACTACTAACAATACTCCAAATGTCTTTATATGTGTAATGTATATTTTCAAATGACAGCGAAACAAAGCATACTAATGTTTTATGTTATGTTTTTCCGTTTCCAATTTAAGTCGTAACTTTTTGATCGCAGCGATTGTACCATAAAAGAGACATAAAAATGAACTATGGAACACCAAAATGAAATCCTCAATCCCACTCGCGTAATTGACAATCATCGTACATGACCGAACAATGTTGCGTGGCAACATTTAAGCTGCAGTCGTCGCGTAGTGGTCGCGTCTGCAGCTGAGCGGCCGGCCCTTAATTAGCCCGTAGCTGTCGGCTCGGCTCAGTCTGCGCTCACGCATCCGTACGCCGTGAGCTTGATTAACGTACACGGCGCAGTTGGAGAGGGGGCAGTGAGCTGATTTGTTCTGGAAATACTCAAATCTTATTATTTATATAGATTACATCAGTAACATGTATGAATAGTCACTATATAAATAAAATGAAGCTACCTGCAGTTCGGAACCTATAACTGCTAAAAAGATACTGGCAAGACACTCAGTATTTTTTTACAAAAGAAACCTAAACTTATTAGTTAATTTGAAAAATGCTGTATGTTCCTTTTAAAATTACAAACGCATGAAAGTACCAATGTATGAGTATTTATTGCGGTTGGAGAGGAATCAGTCCAGTTATTCACCAACGTCAAAATCGATCCCTAAATGAAAAATCTATATTTTGTCTCTGTTCAATCAATTCATGTGCTTAATACCCCCAAAATAATGGACCATATTAAATTTGGGAATCACAAAAAAACTGCCTTCAAGAAAAATCAGCAAATAAGTGATAGAAAAGCATGTAAAAAAGACTGTTTAAATATATAGGTCGAATTGCGAAACTCGTCCTGTTTTTTGAAGTTGGTTAAAAAATAAGTTAAATTTTGGACAATAATCAATTAAAACAAAAAACACCAAATAGATTTCGTTAGCCACTTTATGGTTGTAGGAACATGTAGATGGATGTTACTGTCTTAAATAACTCCCAGATCCGATGCAATGTAGAACAAATTTGATTTTAATTTTGACACGACCGGGGATCACAGATCACGTGATACCAAATTTTGGCCCACTCGTCTCTAGTAGCCTAGATAGGATACACAATGAGTACGTCAAAAATAACCAAAAATAAGTAGTTTAAATAGTGTTTTCCAAATTTTCGTTTGCATAGGTATACCTACTTTCGGTATCAGTTTCCGTAAGTGCCCCAAAAATGTTTGAAAATCAGCACCTTCTTGTCTAATTGTGGGTTCAAATCCGTGAGGGGAGATTATTTTTTTCCGCTTGTTTTGAATATTTATAATCACGAGTTCGATGTGAAGCCCTATAAAAACCAAAATCCTTAGAAAATCTTCTCTGTTGTCTTTTAGACTGCACCCGCGCCGAGGCGTCATCTCGATCGCCCGGCTGATAAGCCGACTCAATGAGCTCGAAGCACTGTTCCGGATCATTTCCAATTCAAAATTAATCGCTTAAATGTCATTCCTGATACATAGAACTTTTTATGGCATTTGGAGGTCAAAGATTAGATACGTCTTACGGTCATTGTATTTAAAAATAGTATAAAAATGAATTGGACAACATTACACACGTTGCTTTGATCCTTTGATACGTAGCTAAAGCTAGTGTTACAAAAATTAGAATCAATAACGGTACCACAACATCCAAACCCGAGATAATATAGTAAAGTTCGTTGTCCATGTTGACCCGAGCGGGAATCGAACCCGGAATCTCAGGGAGGTCGCAACAAAGTCCAGCTCGGCTTTCGCTTACGGAGGTCGTCATATAACAAAATTAGCCTTATCGATGAAAGAGCAGTGACCTTGCAGACTTAACAATAATTCACCATTATGCATCTAAATGCTACAATTAATTAAAGATATTTCACCAAAACTGCTTGCAAGGCGGACTCGTATCGCAAACGTCTACACATTTTATTCCCCGACTTAATCAAACATTACCGTTGTCATTTTTAATATGGAAATTCTCTTTCGACTTTTGCGTGCCGGCAACTTTCGCCATCTACATAATTTTATGGTTCCATGTAAATCGGTGCGTTGCCGTTTATTTAAATTCGGGCCGTTTTCGTTTCGAGTTAATGATTTGTAAACTGGAGCTGTGACGGCGGCCGTGGGCCGGCACGGACGATGCGACTCTTAAGCTATCCTCTATCTAATTCTTACAATACCTAATGAAAGTTTAAAGGCGAAAGGTAACTCTGACTATCGAGCTTTCACACCGAAACTACTTATCCGATTTCCATGTCATTTTGTACCCAGACTAGAGCTTGAGAAAGAATAAATATAACAGTTACTTCGTTGCAAACAAGGATTGTTAGATCGATTTTATTATTTTTATAGTACTATACGCCGTACTAGCGAACTTTAAATATAAGAAACAGAAAATTTTTATCTCCCCTTGCGGTGCGGGAATTGAACCCACGACCTTCACGTATCGCGCGTGCTGCTCTTACCAACTGAGCTAACCGCAAGTTATCGTAGGCGATGAAATTTTTCTGCTGTATCAACCGTTAGCCTTCCGGTAAATGCCCACTGCCGAATATGTTTAGAACTACATACTTATCGTTCAATACCCGCACCGCAAAGGGAGATAAAATTTTTCTGTTTCTAATATTTAAGGATTGTTAGATGTTGAAAGGAGGTATGACCGTTGTATGGAAGTCAGGTACATGAACTTTTAAAAAGAATTCTGACACTTTAAGTTTGTGCAATTAAAGGGTAAAATAAAAAAATAGAAGACGAAAGTTTTGTATTTAAATTTGAAGTCAGAATGATGGAAACTTGTTTTTTTTGTCTATTCAATATAATAAATAATATTCTTACTAATAATATAAAGCTGAAACTTGTTTGCTCGAACGTGCATATCTCAAGAATTGAAAAAATATTTTTGCGCTGGATAATTCATATAAAGAGGAAGGTTTTGGGCTATATACCATTGCGCTGCTACCTATAAGAGCTCAGTATAAAATGTGGAACAATTGGGGGTATGCAGACAAAACCAAATGCATTGATAATATCCCAAAACAGTGTAAGGAAATAATTTTTAAGAAATCCATAAAATACTCAATACTCAATACTCAATTATTTATTGCTGTATAATGTAGTACAAAGGTGTTATATATAAATGTTTTGATCATTATAGACCCTGTTAGGGCACTGCAATCGAAAAAATCGAAGAGAGGCGATTTGATGTACATAATATCAATGCCCGGATATAAATTTGCTTACAAGCTAAAAACCAAATATTATTCTTAAAACATTTTATAATCTATCTTCTAAATATTCTTTTAAGTTGTAGTAGCATTTAATTAAGTTTACCGAACGCTTCGAACAACTACCGATAGAAAAATCGTTTCCTGCTTGCTATAGACTGTTCTAATATTTAGATGACGGCATTACCATCGCCCAACGGTCTCCGCGGTCCACGTGATAAATATGTATTGTGTATTGTCCCAGCGAGGGACGCGGAGGGCCAAATTTAGAAAGCCCTCGATGGATTCCGACGGGCGCTCGGAATTTTTACAAGCACATGCGAGGCGCCTGGCGACTTTCAATCGATGAGAACACAGACGGACCTACGTGGAATTACGATTAGTAGGTATCTTCGCACGTTCGTAAATCGACAAAGTTTGTTATTTACTTACCACATTTCTAAACCAGTGGTTCTTAAACGGTGGCCTGCGGACCACTTGTGGTCCCTGAAAACATCAAATGGTCCGTGGAACCATAAAAAAAATAAGATCGGGCGGTTTGTCCAATCACTAGAGACGCATCAAAATAGCTAACAACTTATCGTGAGGAATAGTCATCATTACAATAAAACGTTTCCGATGGTTTTAATAATCTTTTTAATGATTTTAATACATGATGTTATCGCTTAATCATTTTTTTTTGACTTCTGTTGACTTAAATTGTCTTCATTTTTTTCACAGCTTTAAGGGATTATTACGTGAATATTCAATTTCAATTTCAACTTATCCCTTCGTGTTACCTAAGAAAAGGGTCTTGACAGACAGGCGGACAGATAGACAATGAAGCGATTCCATTAGGGTTTTGTTTTATTTGACGTACTGAGAAACTTTATAGTTATTTTTTAAATAACATAGAAAAAAAGCAGGTAACTGCCAGCTTTAAATTCATTTATACATTTCTCAACATCAATTTCTTTGTTTTAGCATGTAGGCACCCCAACTCGATTCAACGCATCGACTTAACGGGACGAATTGTTTAGCATCCAATACGCCACATTACTTTCTTTTAAAATTGGAATCCTTACATTTCATCGCACTTTAAAAACCATTTCCTTTTAGTTTTATAGTAGCCAGAATCAGTTCAAAAGCCGGATACGACGTCACATTGTTGGCGGTGAACAGTCACGCATTGTGCGGTTTCTGGGGAATTCTTTGCTGCGAACGATCAAGTTGTTGAGTGAGTTCCCTGCTGAGGTTTTTCCACTGAACTGCGCACATAAAAGGTTAGCGAGAAAGGAGTTCGGATATGCGCTAGTGATCATGTTTTTGTTGCAAATGCATAGCAAAATAAGAAAACAAAACCATTGACAGTCCATAGACTACTACAATGAGAGAGGTAATGCTTTCATACAGTACTTTAATTTTTAAATAATCGCATACTTATGTAAGTAAATATTTCGGCTGGGAAAATCATTAATTAACAAAGGCCAGTGGTATGGTATGGGTGTCCGGACCGAATTGACTTTGACTTTGACTTTGGATTGCCAACCAAATTCGGGCAATGAAAACAAAGACACGTATTAGTTAGGTGCTATTAAAAGTACAATCAATGACACAAAATAATGCTTTAAACCATATATATATTTTGCATGTATGTTATTGTAATGCAAAAACCCAATAAAGTAAACAATTAGTGTAGATCTGATGGGATTTAAACAAGAATCCTATTAAATGTACCATCAAATCATACACTTTATATTTAAGAATTCCATTAACATCTAACCTAATTTTCAAAAGCTTAGGTTTTAAAAAAACCGAGCCTTCAAGGTAAGGGCGATAAGTCCAGTAACAGATTTATTATCCTGTACTTTTCGCCCTTAATTTAATTACCACTTAACGTCAGGTGGGATGAGGTCAATCTCGAAGTGCAATATAATAAACAAAATAATATTTAATAGGTTTGTGAAAAGTTTCTGCGCATTTTATACAAAAATAAAAACATTTTTGAAAAAATTCATTTACATTTAACTAAATAATGTACTGTCGTCTTTAGGGAACGTTTTAAAGTTTAGAAAATTTGGAATAAGTATATGATACGACGTTATATATAATATAATTGTCTCTTGTGCATCGATTGAATGTACAATTACTTCTACACTAATGTTATAAAGAGGATAGATTTGTACCTATTTTTGTATGTTGGTAATGAATAGGCTCAAAAAGTACTGGGCCGATTTAAAAAATTCTTTTACCAATAGAATGCTACATTCTTCCAATTTGACATAGGCTACAAAATTAGGGATCCTTGGTAAAATTTGAACAATGTAACCAAAGGTGTAGAAAAATGAGTCTTAAAATGTCTTTCGTCGAATGCGCGGGAAAATCTTCTAAGGCGAAACGAAGTTCGCCGGGGCCGCTAGTCTGTTATAATCAGATGAGAAATATACTCATAAACACTCAAAAATAATACATCATACTGAGTTGTTAGTTACCAGACAGCAGGTAGACGTCTGCTTCTTACAAATTACTTTGTCACGGCTTTTTCGCCAGCCTATGACACAGTTCATTGTTGTCTGAAGATAACGGAAAAGGAAACAGAAATTAACCAATTTGAAGGTTGTTCGAAGGTGAATTACTGAGTTAATCCTCATAAATGAACGATATTTCAATGGTCTTTGGAGCAGCCCGACTGGTATAACCTCCATCTTACCGAAGACCACAGCCAAATAACAATTACTTCGATGATGGTTTTGTTCCTGCGTCTGAGTGAGGTTTCAAGAGCTCCTGTCGGGTGCTACATTAGTAGCAGGGGTTAACCCTTCAAGGCAAGGCCAGTGACAGCTATTATTATGCTGTACTTATCACCCTTAAGCTAGGACCTCATTACCACTTAACATAAGGTGAGATGAGGTAAACCTTGAAGAAAAATATAAAAAAAAGTAGCTTTTGGTTCTTGAGTCTACATTTTATGCTTGTAATCATTTTAACCTGGCTCGTCCAGTATGTTTAGCACTCTTGGCTAAACAAAGTTGAATAACTGTTGGGCTGTATAGTTGGTGGTGCTGTGGTGGTTATGACTGATCCAAGATTCCCACAGCATTCAACAATCGGGATGTTCTGTCTTTGTTGAGTCTCTGTCCTTTGTAGGGCAGAGGAGTTCCACACAGTATGTGATATGGTCTGATATTTCGATGATTGTTTTTATTATACATTTATTTATGTCACACAAGTAGGTAGTTGAAAACAAATCCATTTATTTGTAAACATCGCGAATAATGCACGATTAAAATTTTATACCTACTTTTGAAGAACGATTCATTGAGATGTCTTTTGAAGTTTATTGCAACGAACGGCGCGGGACGAGGCGAATGAATTGCAAATGCAATTTATTGCCAATCTAATCTCGGTTTTTGACACCGGAATGTTAGCTGTGTGAGTCGGTGTGGTTTTTGATAGCTCTTTGAAAAGAAGTTAAAAAGTTCGTTAAAAAGAAAGCAAAATTAAATCTTTTGATGAGACATCTGTTATATTAATTACAAAAATGGTTGCGTTAAAAAATAACACACGAAGCAAAATTATATCTTTTGATAATCTGTACTAATTTCAAGCTGATTATTTCCTGTCGATGTAATCCTTTATTAAATTACATCTTAATATATACTAATATTTTAAACCTGAAGAGTTTGTTTGTTTATTTAAACGCGCTGCAATTAGTGAGCTACTGGCTCGAATTTAAAAAATATTTTTGTCTTGGATAGTCCACCGTGAATCGAACTTGGATCCTATACGCTTCGAGCTACTAACTTAACCACTGTGTCATCGAGGTTGTCTTTATTATAACGATCAATTAATTTAATGACGGATTCTTTTAACCAACAATGTGGTATTGAAAAGGCTAAACCTGCATTACAATTTGAAATTCCAAACACAAATTTGCACAATTCAGTTATCAGATTCTTAGTTATCTGATTTATGGAACGCTGGTCTCCGTTTAGTATCCTAGACAGATCCAATAGATAAATTCTATCTTCAAATCATGAGACGGAGCGTTTATTTACTAAGTTACAAGTTTATTAGTACTGCCCATTCAGCGTTTCCTATTGGTAGCGTAGTGCTCTCGAGCCGTCTCTTACGAGGCTGTGGGGGGGGGGGGGGTCACCTCCCCGTTTTATTGCGAGGGGGGAAGTGCTGACTGTCCATTGCACTCAAATACCAATAACGTTCCGGTGTTTAAAAGTGAACGTTGGAAATTCGGTGTCGGTTCATAAAATACCAATAAAGTCCGAGATTCTATTGAAAGTAGTGAAACGAAATTAAAATAGTCGATCTCCATATGTGTTTAGTTCATTGGTTTTTGTTTAAAATCATTTAGTGAATAGTCTTGATTCCTCCATTTCTGTTCAGTAGTTAGTAATAAACAAATTCTACTAACATTACATCTATAAATGCGAAAGTATGTAAGAATGTATCAATATTTATTAAAAATATACTGGACGGATTTTGATAAAGAGATGACATGCAATTGAAGATGTTGGCCTTTGGTCTTTGGCGCCTTGAGTGACAGTGTGGATTGCTTACTGCTCGCAACGTACATAAGAAAAGACAGTAAAGATCAATGTCGTGAACAATTGTTAATAATAATATAATAAATAATAATAATAAATATTGGACAACATCACATACATTGCTCTGATTCTGTGGTAAGTAGCTTAAGCACTTGTGTTACAGAAATCAGAAACAACGACGGTACCACAACACCCAGACCCGAGACAATATGGAAAAGTTCGTTTCCCATATTGACCCGACCGGGGATCGAACCCGGAACCTCAGGGATGGCGCTCGCCAAAATCTTTACAGGCTTAACCTAATACAATTATGTCGTTTTTGATGCTATATTAATAGCCAATCTTAAGACCTCATTTGGCCTACTGTAAAATAAATCACATTGCTCTGATATGGCATTAATTAATATTGAATTAATAATTAAATAATATTGAATTAAGGGTCACCTTACGGGCGGCAGTTTGAAGTGACAACGATGAGACGATCATGCCTCTCTCTCGTTCGTGCCGCGCTCTCGCTTGCTAAACGCGACAATGAGCGTATCGAGTTATTAGACGTTGTCACGTCAAAAGCCAAAGGTGTCCGACATTGCGAGACAACCCTATACGGACGGAACAAGCCAACCGGCTACGCAGCGACGACGCACGATGTCGTCCTATTATGTAAATACTCCAATAAATAGACTGACATTGCAACTTTGGACGTATAAAGCCCTCCGGACTATTAAGCACAGTGTTCTTTACCACAAGCCAATTCCAGGAGAATACGGGGACGGAATTATGGATTCGAGAAAATAACTCCTCATTTAGCAAAAGGCGCAAAATTTTAATATGTGAAATTTAAACGAGGTTTGC
The DNA here is from genome assembly GCA_037074685.1 of Glyphodes pyloalis. Lineage (NCBI taxonomy): Eukaryota > Metazoa > Arthropoda > Insecta > Lepidoptera > Crambidae > Glyphodes > Glyphodes pyloalis. The sequence goes on from JAYKKO010000049.1 coordinate 268,898, forward strand.
ATCAAAATCGAAAAAAAACCGATACGTGGTATACGACAGTTCGTATCGTTGCGCCTGCAAAATCGCATAAGAACAGTTTCTTATGTTCGTAATACTACGATTCCTTCATAGATTTTCTGTGAAAATAGCTCACTGCAATATTATAAAAGTCACAATATGAATTATAAACACACTGCCTATTAACTATTTAAAATAATAAAAGAATAAATAGACACAAAAAACACAAGACATTTTAGATATGACCAACAAGGTACGACCCTTTTACGTACGGCATTTATATTTAAAATTAGTTTTTATTAATTTTAAATAAAAAAATAAAGTAGCTTTAGTGAGTCCCTTGCTATCCCTCACTATCTGCCTGCCAGTGAATGTCCCGTCAACATTGGCTCAGCTGTTTCAGAGATTAGTTGAAACAGACAGACAAAATAGAAAAGAAAATTCGTATAATAATTTTGTGTGTACAACCATACGCATTCAGTAAAAGGTAATTATTTTTACTAGCCAAATAAACACACTACATACTATGAAAACTTTCAATTTTTTGTTCGAGCGAACCGTCTCTCGGCTGGACATCGTCCAAATGGGACATTCTTCATTGTTGTTTGTCTAAGATGGCTTCAGCGATAAGGTGTTGTAAATTCTGCTTCGTGTTTAGAAATAAAGAAATACATTTATTGACCACCAAAATACCTATAATATATAATTTCAATGTTTGTTAATGGCAGCCAGGCTAGATTTGAAATTTATCATAATGTATTAGTACTGTCAAGGATTATTTATTCGATACTTATATTGAGACATTTGTGTCAAAATATATAACCCGACATTTTGTGGTGGTCACTGTCTTGGATTGATTTTCATCAATGCTATGAACCCTATTGATTCAACTCTTAAAAAATAAAAAATCACACATTGAAACTGTAATATTGCTTCATAAACGAGGTAATAATGATGAGGTTCTTTAATTGCATTGCACTTACAGGGTCTTTAGCGTATCTAAGTTCAAAATAACACCTCGTAAACACTATACATGCAATAAAATATTGAGTGTTGAGTATCGAGCGCCGTTGAATAATACGAAAAAATCACAATCAATTAATTTATTCATATAAGTTACACGTAACACTTATGCATCGTCAAAATTAAATACCTACTCGTACCTATATAAGCAAAAATCGAAGTTACAAACCGGTTCGGAACCTCATTCTACTGACAAAAATTTGTCTGAATTTTAACATGAATAGTAATATTAATAGCTTTGCATACATACATAAAATAACGTATTTGTATGTAAGAAATACATCGTGATTCAATTCTGCACTCACGATGTTAGACACAGTTATGGTGTCTAAACCTATAATTGCAATTCGCAAGGCAACGTAATTCAATACAGCCATCATTATTCAACCCTACAACTCAAATCGATATAAATTTATGTGAACAACGCCATTTAAACGTAACGACCAGTTATTAAATCAATATGACCGTTTATGACGACGATATAGCATACAATGTCGACTGTTTTTATCGTTACGAAACGTGATCAATATTTATGCGAAAACGTCATCATTACTGGACGTAAAAGGAGTTAAGTTCCCTTTGAATACGGCCAGACACGAAGAAGCTCTTTGTTGAATAATAAACACAATAGATGGGTAGGTGGGTACATACTATCTGCGGGCCGAGAAACAAGAATACCTTTTTGTGAGCTCGAAGGTAACTATAAAATTATATGTTTAACGCTTTCACGTTTGGAATCTACTTCAATTATTATCTTATTCAAGGTAAATACTAAAGGGGGGTTGGAACGAGTACAAAAAGCCTTCATTATCGTTGCTGTGTTAAATTCATTTCGTTTTTATCTTTTTGCGAGAACGTTTTACCGAAGAAGGTGATATTAAAGTAATTCGTAGCTGATGCCCGTTAAGTTTACTAGAGCTTTTATGTTGTTTAAAAAAACTAAAGACTTTGAAAAGTGTTAATCATAATAATGAACACTAAGAAACTTTTTAAAAAGGCCACAGATTAAAAAACACGAAAGCCATATCGAAAGGTTTACCGCTATTCAAAAAAAGTCAAAACATCACACGGTCTTAACATCGAATTTGTTATTTTATCTAAAACGCACTGAATGATTAATAAGTCAATGTAGATATTATTCATTAAGTGAAATTTATAACAGTACAATGACAATGATTCATTACCGTTCGACCGTTTACCTACTAATTCGATATTTTGTATGTAGGTATAGGAGTTATCCGAACATTTATTTTGATGACCTCCGTAGCCGAAAGGCGAGTCGGACTTTTGCGTTAGGCTATCTCTGAGATCCCAGGTTCGATTACCAATATAGGACACGAACTTTTATTTAATGACACGGGTTTGGGTGATGTGGTACCGTCTTTGGTTCTGATTCTGTAACACAAGTGATTAACTACTTACCATAGAATCAGAACAATGTATGTGATATTGTCCAATACTTTTTTGATTATTTATTTTTCGGTATTCTTATTTCGTAGGCAACTCACTAATTAAACACTGATAGTTACATAACACTTTTCATCCATGTAAACAAGGTTTAACTTTAACCAAACAAGGATAAACAAATATACCAGCGTACGAAATGTTCGTTGCACCTCGGGGGTTAAAGCACGCCTCCGAACTTAATGAGGCTATTCGGATACCGGCATTGACTTCGAGGCAACAATTAAGCACTTAATCTTACTTATCTTGGCACAACTTAGTATGCAAACGAATGAAAAAATATTAACCATCCATTACCGTATCATAAAAGTTAACGTTCACGAGTCGTTGCTAGAAGGATTCAATGGATGGTAAACAATGAGGAGTTTACAATGGATGGTTTAAGGAAGACTTGTGTGGTGCAAGTGTAGAACTAAATAGCGTTCAACCTAACTCTTTATTTGGCACAAAGAGCATGTCTAACGAAACGACTTTCGCGGAATGTTTTAATTCTCAATGGCGACAGAGTAAAAGGAAACGTTTGGAACGTGTTTCGCTCGGTTTAGTTGCAGACCGTACTCACGCATAATTTGTAGGTGGTTAAGCCTTTGTTACATGGTTGTAAGAATTATTATACCCATCAAAAGTTATTTTAAAAAGTCCCAAACTCAAGCTGTGTTTAATGATTACAATAAGTAAACGGGTCAAAACGCGACAAACTTTTACTTATTTAACTTAGTTTATGTTTAATGATGTAAGTAATCTAATCCTGTTTGTTTTATTTCTCATAGTATAGGGATACCATTGTATATAGGATGTACATAGTACCTGCTATGATATGATGCTAAAAACTTGAAAAACCACTTACAAAGAAATATATAATTTTCAAACGCGTTCGTTTCATTGTATTCACAAACCTGTTTATTCATTACCCCAGCACCTAGTTCACCCTTCGCCCTGCATTGTTCGGGTGCGTGCGCGCCGGCGCGATCCTTGCACCTCGACGCATTACAATAAATTAGGTAAATTCGATAGTGCCCTTTAGGTCTTTGCGCCGCTTATAGTTATGGTAATACGAATACGCACGTCCGTATGGTTGTTAAGTCTGCAGGGCTGACAAAGATTTGTTTTGGATTTATTAATTAGCAGAAAGTGTTTTATTACTACAATAACGCATGAATCTGCCAGATGGCTCCGACTGCTATGTACCGAGTTGGTGATTTAAGTGGTGACATCAGTCAATATAATTTCAACAGTAACCAAAAGCGTAGTGATTTGATACATTTAATAATAACGATTATCGTCCCGATCGATTTCTATTAAGACGGCTCATCTCATTGAGATTGACCAATTAAGCAGAGATTGATTTATAGTGCCTGAACGAGAGAAAATAGATAGTCTATACATCTTGTAAAATAAGTTAAGTGATCAAAATACGAGACCAGTTTTAGTAGTTCATACGAACTACTTACTGCCCGACAAAAAAACTAAAAAAACTACTAAAAAATGGTGTCGCGTTTGATCCGTCAACTTATTTTAAATGCTTAAAATGGAACGCGAAAGTCTTAAAATTAATAGTAAACACTTGTGTGTTCATAATTAGATTTTTCTTTTGTTCCCATTGTTATTTATATCTATTCATGTGATCTATTCAGTGTAAAACCCCCTATCCAAACGACTTTTAACAGTTAAAAATTCGTGGAAATAGCCTTTTTTTATTGTTTTGTTTTTCTCCAACATAATAAATGCCGATGCAACTAAATGTAAAGGCACCACCAACAACGATGTAGGTATAGATCTTTCATGACTGCAATGTACCGTGCACAATTTCAAATATCAAGTAAAAATATTATTAGACGATCGGACGTCCATACCTACTGCTTCCATATTATTACATTACGACAATCCTATGTCGCCGGCTACTACAAGTGATTCTGGACTCTATACCCTTGACTTACGGGTGGACGTGATGAATGCAGTTTTGCTGTGTGAACAAGTGAAGTAGACAGCCCGTATGCGGTACCTACTTGGTATGGGAATATAAAATAACACGCGGGCTGCAGAGGGACCCATTTTGTTGCTACGTTCGTGATGGAGTCGCATTTCAAAAGTTCTGGCAGATTCTTTTTTAGGGTTCCGTAACCCTTATGAATTCATCATGTCTGTCCGTCTGTGCGTCCGTATGTCGCAACCACTTTTTACAGAAAATCCAGATTCAATAAATCCAGAAACGATTCAGATTAGGAAAGACTATGTTTTGTCTTTGTTCAATTAAAAATAATAAGAGAGAAACAAAACTTATATCACGGTAATATGCCTGTTCAGGTAGACTAGTAAAAATCATTATCAAAAGTCAGCTGATTAACTGATTAGATTAACGGCGTGTTCAACTATCTAAGTTGCATTAATCAGACGAGTAAACCTATACTTAAGGTGTTATGCCCGGTTCCAATATTTGAAAACGATCCGTTCTTTCTAGTTACGGATAGTAATCAATTATACAAGGCATATGCCAAAAACGACTGACGGACGACTGATGCTATGTTATTAAGGGTTTTATTGGATGTTTTTATTAAATTGAGTTATTCTTGAAAGTTATAAATTCTAAGGCGTAGGTATATGATATGACACGCGCTTGAACCGTGTCAAAATGCACTTTTTTGTTGCGCATATAATTGTTATTAAACATACATTGAAAATGAGCTTCACTAATTGAATTCAAAGTGTTATAAATCACAATCACAAATTTCTGGCTTAGCTGTTATTCTAGCTATTCATAAATGTAAAGTTTTTATTAAACATGTGTTTAACTTATAAAATTACTGAAAGTATGAAGCCCCCAGAATATTCAAACCTTGGGTTATCTAGTATCTAGTAACCAGTACTGATTATATATGTTGGTGTTGGATAACTTCGTCTTTTACCAACAGATATTAACAGTCGGTTTTTTTTAAAGTATAGGACCCCGACTCTGGTAGATACATAGATACACTTAAAATTGGTTTTACAGACTTATATAATTTATCCAGCTTACCTCTCGAAAGTAAAAACTCACTTGAGTACTTATTTGTGTCATCACTCATCAAAACCAAAACTAAATGACTTGGTCCAAAGTGAGCTACACAAAGCAATAAGTTAGATACTGCTACTGTAACTGATCTGCTGAGTTTCTTACCGGTGTCTTCTCGGTAGATATAGGTTCCGAACCGGAAGTAGAATCACTTTGCATTGTATTCAATGACGATTCAAAAGTGTTACATGTAACCTACTTGAATAAAGAAATATTTGAGTTTGAGTTTGAGTTTCGATTTATTTGGTTCTGATGGTATTACAGAAAAATCGAGGAGATGTAGACGTCGATATATGTTTTTTTCTCGAACTGTGGTAGTTTTCACAGATACAATAACCTCGTTCCACGGAATACGATCAATAGCTCTCCACAACAATATCAATGCAAAAAGAAATGTAATATTTGTGCTCAAGTTCGGTTCAGTGGCATCTAGATGCGATTGTAGACTTATTGTTATTGGCGTGCAGCGGGCGACTGCAGCGCTGCACACGAACCGAATTCGGTCATGATGACCTGATTAAATATGAAAATGGTCTTTAAATTATCTGAACAAGATATAGGTAGGTTACTACTTCGTGCTCCGGATCCTATATGTAGTTAGCTTGATGACTCCAATTGTAATTACTTGCTAAAGGGAGTTTGGAGTTTGTCATGATCGTCATAATTCCTTACAAATGAAGCTAGTGCCCGCGATTTCGTTCGCATTTTGTCGGGATAAAAAGTATTTTGTATGTTAATCTAGTTTGTCATCTCTCTTCCTACTAAATTGTATCCAAAACTGTTAAGTAGTTCTTGGGTACCTATTAGTAAAACAGTAACACGCATTCAAACATCGATACTCACAAACTTTCACATTTATAATATTAGTAGATATTTATAGTATTAGGAACCTATTTAACCTTTATTTAGTTTACTTGTAAACACAGGTTAATTTGCTATTCAATTCTCATACTCGGTATGGATAATTTTTATCGTTCATTTTAGGATTACCTAAGAAAATGGATTTACCATCTGAAAATTTCCTATCCAAACAAGCCAAATCACAAATAATATGTTGCCCTACTGGGAATCGAACCCACGACCTAAATTAGAGGACTAGAGTCAAGCTTAAGCTTATTACCACTAGACTACAGAGTCTTAAATGTATGTAGTAAAAATGTGAATGTATGACATAGTTCAAAATATATGGGTATACACGTGGTTCACATAAGTTTTAAGTTCCGACCCGGAGGTACATACCTTTATTTGGATTACATAGACGAGTCATAAATGTTACTGAACAAATTTACATGAATAAAAGAAATTTGAACTTTGAACTTTTATCAACCAATTTTAAGTTTGATCATGGTTGCAGTAAGACTAAAATATTGTATCCGTAACCTTATCTTCTACACCAGCAACAAGGCATTACAAACTTCTCTTGTATTTGCGAGTTTTTACTGGAATTCCATTCTAAAATCAAGCAAAGACAAATTGCTTTTAACCAATTTTACAAATCAATTTCTCCGCGCGATCATTCACGCGCATTTTACGAGTTAGTGAGGGATTCTCACGACCAGCGTTGATTACGAACAGTTAAGATAGGAATTTAAGAAATTAAACGGTCCCTGAGACCACTGGCTAACTACTAGCTTAATAATTGATAGAGATTAAATATGAATAGCTTAACAATATTATTTATTGACGCTTCAAATAAAAAAAATAATTTGACGACCTCCATAGCCGAGAAGCGAGCGGGCCGGACTTTGGTGTTTTGTCATCTCTGAGGTCCTGGGTTCGATCGCCGGCCGGGTCAATGGGAAACGAAACTTTTCTTAATCGTCTCAGGTCTGGGTGTTGTGGTACCGTCGTTATTTCCGATTTCTGTAACATAAGTGCTTAAGCTTACCAAAGCATCAGTGCAAGTATGTGATGTTGATGATGTTGTCATATTAATTACATATTAGTATATATACCATATCGTGATAAACATACAATTTTTATGTTTATCATAAATCTATTAACTTCATATACCTGCTTCAACTTGTATCCTTTATCAAAGTCACACCAATCACCTGGTCTCAAAGTAAGGTTTCCTCTTGTACTATGAGTACCAGACGACGGATACTCACTGAGGGCGTCATCCCAGCTCACCCAGACACAAGTCAATTTAGAAAAGTTCGTTTTCCAAATTTATCTGACCGGGAATCGAACCCGGGACCTTTCACGCTTTGGCCGCCTACCTTAGCCACTACGCCACCGAGGTCGTCAAAGTATTTAAATAAAGCTAAGCATTTGTTGGTATTTAATCTGATATCATATATTTATTTTATATATTTATGTTATTATTGTTTGTATTTATCATGTTATGGTATTTATGTTTCCTGTTAATATTTTCTCAATAAAACTTTTGCACGGCCGCACCCGTTTCTCGATATCTACCTACTACCTAAAGGTTGTCTGGAAGTGATTGCTTTCTAGCAATAAGACCGCCTAAATTGTACTTGATTTTGTCTATTAAACCAATTTCTGTATTTGTTTCTGTGCAATAAAGAGTATATATTTATCTATCTATTAAGTATAAAAGCGCAAATGAATATCTGTAGGTATTTTATAAAATTCATTAATATGATAGTTTTGACTGTGACACATATGTACTACAATCACACAAATATGAATACATTAATTCATTTAAGTCATTCTATGATCTGAGACTATAATTATTGAATTGAATATAAATAATTATAGCTATAAGCTCTTATAGCATACATCAAGACGTATGATTGATAAAGGTCTTGATCTCCGGGCGTTTCTTAAATATTATATCGCGCGTATGGGCGTAGCTACAATTATTTTAACTATCATCTACACATAGAAAGGCAACACTCAAATGACAATCAAAATTCATAAGTCGGTCACTGGACACAACTTCCTCCTGATTATTGTAATGAAATCAAAATCATATCATCGCTTGGGTTGTAAAGTAAACATAGGTCATGCGCACCGTTAAATTGACCGAAACTAATCTATTCTTACCATCAAATCGTAACCAATTCCTTCCTGCCGGGAAGATATTTAATTAAACTACGTTTGAGAAGAATATTATCGGATTCAAGTGGTAGGTAATTAATTTTAATAATATTTTTCCATTTACGTATTTTTTAATGTCTTCTTAATTAAACCCACTCGTATTTTAAACTATATTTTGATAAGTATCACTCACCACCGTTTGTTTTGTAAATGTTGAGCCATAAAGTCACAATTAAAATGTTAACACAGTCTGGAAGCAAAGAGCAACTCAAACTGAAGTAGCCCACCTGGTGAAATACCTTATCCTTACAGAAGACCGCAGCCAAATAATAATAATTTCGGTGTTGCTGTGTTCCTGCGAGTGAGTAAGGTTCCTGGAACTCCTGGGTGGTGCTACATCAGTAGCAGAGGGCAAGCCTGCACAGTAATAGCGATAAGTCCAGTAATAGCTTTAAATGTGCTGTACTTGTCGCCCTAAAGCTGGGACCTCACCGCCACTTAACAGCTGGCGGGATGAGGTCAGTCTTAAAGCGCAATATAAAAATAAAAAAAAGCGCTCCAATATCATCAGGCCGCCTATTGATAGCGCCATGGGGAATATAGTCAAACTATAAGGACTTGACGCTCCGGCAAACTATGGATATATAATTTTATAGAGTAACACATGAATAAAATAAACAAACAAACAAGCATTTACTTATACAATATTCACTCTATTTTAAAATACATTTTAAAACCATAAAACGCGCTTGAGCTGCCTATTAATTGTGACATTATTAAAAATCAATGCAAAATAAAAAAAAATAGGGTATAAATACCGTAAAATAGGATTTAATGTTACATGGGCCATATAAATTTCTTGCCCACTATTTTTTAAATGCTATTTCAAAAGCTCAGTAACAATTTATTAGGTGGTGTTGATAAGTAAAATTGTGACGTCTTAGTGCTATCTTCAATTAAAATGTTAAGAATCGTGTTGACAGAATTTAAAAGTGTCTCATGTGACTAGCAAGACAACAAATCCCAACTTGTAGTCTTTTCGTCCGAACTTCTAAACTGCATGACAGTTAGATCGTGTCGAGTCGCGCCCCGTCATTAAATAATACCAGAGACGCTCCACAGCACAGGGGCCCGTAATTGCGAGCTTACGTCAAATAACACGTGGATGAACTATAATTTGCCGCAGAGTATTGCACACGGAGTTACGATGAGCAGCAAATCAAGGCACACCTGCAGTTCGATTTTGGATCTTATTCCCGTGGCATAAGGGCGGTACAAAAGCAGGGACTTTGTAGTCTGACGTGCTTTCGACCGTATGATGAGACTTTTTAAATTTTTTTTGTGCATTCTAGGCCTGGAATTATCTGCTTATCTGACGGTTTCGAAAATTATTACCTACCTAACCTATTAATTGTTTTTAGAAACATAATATGAGTTATAACTGCTCATAATTAAATGGTTTCACATCGTTGTTCTGATTGTTTGTTAAGCTACTAAAGCGCTTGGGTTACAGAAATCAGAAACAACGACGGTATCACAGCACCCAAGCCCAAAATAATATACAAAAGAGCGTGTTAAACAGCCTACTTATTCAAAAATTAACATCGGAATCGGTTTCGCATTTGGAAATTATATTTCATTTCTTCCTATCCTGAATAGGTACAAAACACAGACTTTGCGAATCGGAATCGTTTCTCAAGTTTGTGTATATTGGCTCACAGGAATCGAACCCAGGACCTCAAAGATGGCGCGACGATAAGTCCAGCCTGGTACGTAGGTCGTCAAAATAAATAAGTACGTAGGTAATTACTACGTAGGACCCTAATGTGTAGATCAAAATAAAGGATGTAATGATAAATTTATCAGAGGCATTATGAACACTAAAATTAAGTACTCGTACAATGCTGGCAGCAATAAATAGACTAGGTACTGATTCTTTTCTTGAACTTTTTTGACGACTTCCGTACGTAGCCGAGAGGCGAGCGGGCCGGACTTCGGCGTCGCGTCATCTCTGAGGTTCCGGGTTCGATCCCCGTGCGGATCAGACCTTGAAAGTAGATTCCACTCCGTAGAATTTTAGAATAAGAATTTGAAGTTGATTACATTTATTTAGATTGTCCCTCTCAATGATACATTATACGAGCACTACTCGTATTACACGTGTGATACGAGCAGTAAAATAAACATTATTATATTCTTTTTATCCATAATTTCTCGTTAAGATATTTTATTGGTCTGCTTAAGTAAGAAAATTACGACGCAAAGCACAACAGTAACTATAGTAAAATAATATTTGTATATTATTATAAATTGATTAGGTAGTAAAAATAACGAAATTTATTGATCAACAAATTCACCGATAGTTAATTATGATAATGTATGTAAGTACCTACTTAAAATGATTCTTAACACGGTCAAAGCATTACAAGATACCACATTGTAACATCTTTCATGTATCACACTGTATTTTATGCAAGTAAATAAATGTTATTCTGTTATTCTTTATCAGTAGCAAAAATAAATGCAGTATCATGCGCGTATAATTTCGACGTAAAAAAATATTTAATCAATATATCTAAATACACCCATCCTACCTACTTCTTCATTTTCACCTTTTAATGTTGTGCTAAAAGTGGAGAGAGTACCCCGAATATAAAATGCGTAGTAGCACGGCAACACCGGTTGGGAGGAGAGGCGCCTCGCTCGCGTATTTGTGACGTGCTGCACGCACACACGCGCAGCCGTAGGCAAGGCGTAAACGAGAATGGCCGGGCGACCGCAAGCGGCGGAAAAAATAATATACTTTTGATATTTTTTTAACATATAATCTTATAATGTAGCACTGAATCTGGTATGTTAACCGATTAAATGTACTTATTGAATACTGTAGCTTTTAATAAGCCTAACGTACGTAAGTGTACAATTTTATAAAAATAAAGAAAATTTGGGAAAATTTTGGAACAAGCTGTTTTTACTAAAAAAGCAACAGTATTTCCCCATCTTTGAAAAAAATGTTTATCTAAAATTTCAAAATAGCAAATACCTGGGGATAATAGATAGGGGAAAATCTTAGATTAATGGTTATCGCACCTTGTAGATTTCCCCTTACGTATTTTGATATCTTAATTGTTAAAATGATTTTGGTACAACCATTAAGTAATTCCAGTTTAATTAATAGAAAATGTCATACGTAGTAATTTGTAATAGTAAACATTTGTAATGTTTTATGTAATATTAAATGTTTGATATTTATTATTCCTTATGCGTGCGATGTAAAGGCGGTGCAAAGTTCAAAGTAGTCTGATGTGTTTTTATCTGTACGTAAAACTAGCCCCACATCCATACGTATAACAGTTACAAAACACTATCACTTGCATAGTAAATAAAAATCGATAGTGCGCGCGAGCTCTAAGCGAGAATCGCCATGCATCCACAAACAGTATCGCGCTCGGCTCTGAGCGGTCCGGACGTGTGATTAGTATTTCGGTGTCACGTGTAGCGCAAGCCGGCGATTGTTTACCAAAATGGTACGCATATACTGCGCTGTATACGGCTGCATGAGCTCGTCTATGAACCGACCAGAGTATTCGTTCTTCAAGCTGCCAGCAGGCGACGATAGGTGAGAGTAATTTGATGGTTCAACTTGCGGCGCGATGACGCAACACAGATCGCTTACTGCCCGCGCTGCGTTTAGGGTTGCCATCGTTACTTTTTTATTTACAGTAAATCAGGTTAATATTGTTTTTTCCTTTGTTAAAAACAATACAAGTACAATGACAGCAGTAAAATAATAAGTAGGACTTAATTTTTGCTTCACCGTAACTTTATTTATTACAAAAAAGTAACTTTATAACTATATGACAAGATTGTTTGAGTTGAGTTGGTACTGAATGTGACTTTTCAAAAGAGCATGTTTATATTACTGACTAGCTGTGCCCGCGACTTCGTTCGCGTGGACTACATCCTTTCATGGTCGGTTTTACCCCTATCTCCCCTAATATTCGAAACAAAAAGTAGTATATATTTTAATAGAGCTATATTTGTGTCAACTTTTATATCTCTAACTTAAAAAATAAACATTTTCCCATATAAACTTTCAAAGGTGGCATTATCCCCCCCCCCCCCCCCCCTTACTTTCTAACAAAAAGTAGCCTATGTCCGTTCTTCAGGTTCAACCTATGCCAAATTTTATAAAAATCGGTTGAGAGGTTTAAGCGGGAATGCGTAACAGACAGACAGACAGACAGAGTTACTTTCGCATTTACAATATTAGTAGGGATTAACAACTTTGTTGCTAATATAACTTGTTCATATATTATATGGGTTCCTTAATATCTGATAATACTTATAATATAATACATTACTATATGATAATAGCTAAAATCAGAAGACTTAAATTAAGCAATATTTTTTCTAATCGATAGTTTACCTACAAATTTATATTTATCACAATGTATTTTTATAAATGCCGTATTCTGCTTGAAGCTGACACTTAAATACTCTTATGAACACTTAAAACAGTCAATAGACTGATTTTTCAAAAAATATTGAACATTAACTATCGTGATATGGTTTCTTGAAATTTATTTCTTATTAATTAGATATGTTACATTTTCCAGACGTGAAAAATGGCTACAATTCGCATCTCGAGAAGATTTGAAGGATAGAACTCCGAAGCACTATACTTTTTGTGAAGAGCACTTCAGCGAAGAGGATATTTTACCGGGTCCGCATCGCAAGAAGCTCAAGAAAACTGCAGTTCCGACGCGCAATTTACCAGATTTTAACAGAATTAAAGCACAAAAACAAAATACGTCAGAAAAATGTGTGCAAACAGAAGAAACATATAATAATTTAGCGTGGAGTGTGAGTACTCAAACTCATGATTCTGTTCCTGCAGATGGTCTACCCGTAAAAAGGAAACATGAAAACGGTTCTCCAGAATGTACAAAAAGAAATAAATTACACGAAAGGTACGAAAGAGAAACCTTTTACCAATTATGTGATAGATATTTGACAACCGAACTATCCGAGTTGGTAAAAGGACAAATTGACTTAAAATTGGGCACCATTGACAATATGAATCACCAAAGCTTTATAATATTTTGTTTAAATTTATATTACTCTTGTCCGAAAGCTTATCGTTTGCTCCAAAGTCCATTGTCCCTGCCATCTTCAAAAACATTGAACAAACGTAAAACACCAGTAACATCTAAGATAAATGACAAACTTATGGCATTACTTAGAACTAAAGTCGAAACTATGACGCAAATGGAAAAAAACTGTTCATTTGTTATTGGTGCAATCAATTTAAGGACTAATTTATATTATGATATAAAACAGGATAAAATTATTGGCTTTCGTGAGATTGACGGTGTAGTGATACCTGAACCCGCCAAGCATGCTTTGGTTGTGATGATTACTGGAATAGTTGCTAATTGGACACAACCAGTAGGCTTTGCGGTTGTCTCGGAATGGCGAATATATGACGAAATTGAGTGGATTGACAGTCTAATGGAAAAATTATTTGAGATAGGACTTAACATTAGAACATTTGCCTGTGATATGGAATCAAGTTTATGTGATATAGTGGGTAAAAAATCTATTACAGTTGAACGGCCTTATTTTTTCTTTAACAATAGAAAAATATATTACATTTGTGATGCGATCCATCTACTAAAACTTGTTCGCGATACATTTTTTTCTTATGATTTCCATTTTGTGAATAGACTAGCTAAATTTGAGCACGTTATACAATTTTATAAAAGAGATAAAGATAAAAACTTTAAGCAAGCGCCGAAGTTAACTTTGAGCCATCTTTATCCAAATGATTTAGATAAAAAAAAAGTTCAGTTTGTTGCACAGTTATTAAGCAATGATGTTGCCACAGGTATTTCAACTTACGTAGACTTTAATATTTTACCAGAAACTGCAAGGGATACTGCTGAATTTATAAAAAATATGAATGATTTATTTGATGTATTAAATTCTTCAAAGGTTAAAGATAATAACGAGCTCAAAGAAGCGTTTTGTGGAAAAGAATATCAAATAACTTTATTGAACAAAACGTTAGATTTTTTAGAACAGTTAAAAGTAATTGACCCCAAAGATGGAAATGATGTTACTTCAAGGGTAAAGTTTATAGATGGATTGAAATTTACAGTTAAAGCTACTTTATTGCTCTATGAAGACTTGAAATGGGAAGGATGTAAAAATTTACAAACTAGAAAACTCCAAACACAGATCGAAACTTTTTTTGCGCAAATTAAAAAAATAAATGGCATCGAAACAGAACCCACGAGTAGACAGTTTCAATCAGCTTTTACAAAACTGTTTTATAAGAATATCATAAAGCCAGTAACACCAAATCAATCTCCTAATAACTTGAGAGGTGTTTTAATAGAGATGAGTGCATTAGATGAATGGACCGACACCGCCGTAATTGCTGGAAGGAGCGGCGAGGAACCAGCTGACGACGTCACTATTATGAGCTCTGACTATAATCGATTGAGTCTGCCCAATAGCAAAACGATGCAAATAGTTTCGGAATATATTTTTAAAAAATGTGTCGAAGTACACAATGATTGTGAAACTTTTAAAACATTTGGTAAGCCAATTTTAGAAAACTTAAGTTCAGAAAATCAATATTTGCACTACTATAAGTTCAAAAGGACTGACATGCCAAAGTTTGTCAGAAGAATGGACGACATTTTTCGTTATTGTATCAAAAAAAAACGTACAATAGACTGTAAAATTGCGGAATTTATTTACAAAGAAATGAGCAATATTACTTTACCTCTTCCATGCCCCTGTTTTCCGATAGTTTATGTAAAAAAACTATTTATTAGGCTAAAAATTTATGATACGTTAAAATTCAACAACAAAAGGTATCGCAATTTTCCCGTAACGCGAAACTATTTTGCAGTTAAATTGGAATAGATGTATTTTTTAAAATGAATCACGCCTCGTACTCTGTATTTTAGCATAAGAAATTTTGTAAATAAGAAGCAGGTGTATAAACCTTGCCGACGGTGTTGTTAAAGTTAAGGTTGAGCCCAATTCCCGATGGAGGTCCAACCGGGGAGTTTTAGTGGGTAGCCAATCCCACACACGCCGTCACCCTTCCTCGAGGTGAAGATACGGTGCATCAAGGCATTCCCCCCCATTAAAAAAGAAGAGAATAACTTTTCTTTTCACACAATTCGGTATAACTAATTACAATAATAAAATAGTTATTTTGATTTGAAAACAACATTATACCATTTGAAATTATGCGCCAGAAGGAGATCAGTGTTCAGTTAAGTTTTTTAATTTGTCTTTTCCTGAATTCCTCTAACGTTTGCTGTTATTATATTAAACTAATAAACGTTTCATTTAATGTTTGGAAGTTCTGCTTCTTTAGGTCTTTTCACAATTATTTCTTTATTTGTTCGTTCGCGTGGACTACAGGATTTTGATTTTTTTATAAAAAAAAATATGTTTCTAAAATAAAAGTAACCAAGGTTACTCCTTGTTACATAAATTACCTACCAATATAAGTCCCGTCAAAATCGGTCCAGCCATTTCCAAGATTAGGCAGATCAAACAGACTGACAGATAGACAACAATTGTATTTTATATATATGTATATACCGTATATTTATTCATATGCATGTAGTAAAAAGCGGTTATTGTAATATTACAAACAGACACTCCAATTCTATATTTATGTATAGTCAATTGTTACATTTGTTCAAATTTCAGTGTTATATAATACCTAAAGTTTTCACAAGGCATTTTCTTATATTTCCTAGAAAAAGAAAGTTTAGCGAACTTCAAATATTTCAATGAAACAGATAAAATGTATATCATCTCCCCATTTTTTTTTGTTACGGGGGGAAATGCGTTGATGCACCGTACCGTCACTCCGAGGGAGGGTGACGGCGTGTGGGACTCCCTGCCCTGAAAAGGGCAGGACTACCCACTAAAACCCCCCGGTTGGACCTCTATCGCCTTAGTGGCGGTGTTGCGGGAATTCGGCTCAGCCTTATCTTCCACAACACCGCCGGTGGAATAGCCGCACACGCAGCTCCGTCTACTCCCCCCACAGTGTTATATCATCTCCTCATACTTAGTGGGACTCTAACTCATGACCTGTACGTTTACATATCGCGCGTGCTGCCTTTTCAACTAAGCTACTGGATTGAAGTTAATGATTTCTTTTGTTGTAATATTCTCTGAGCCTTCAGTTTATGGTACTGATTTGTTGCGCTAGTGTGTGTGAAATGATCTAATTTAATTTGATTGTTACTTCTAATACAGAAAGTTTGACAGAATTGAAGTATATTCATCTTGATACATACCACATACCCCTTTTACCAATTGGCCATATGAAATCAAATATTTATAACAAAAAACTGACAAAGTCTGTTAATAACATGCGTGTATTTTATTATCAAGTTACGCACGTGCTTGGTTTTATTCCCATATTAACGTAATGTTCAGTTTTGTACCTACTGTTTAATTATTGATGAAGGGATTTTTTAAAAATCCATGTTAATTAATTAAATGATGATAAATACAATGTTGTATCTTATTTATTAACGAAACCTTAACTACTTAAGAGTCCAAAAGCTGCTGTAAATCGCTTTGCCCTAACTTTCTTACTACAAATAAACTATTGCGTCTTGAGCACTTATTTGAACTGTAATGCAATGTCTTAAATTCTAAATGTACTTATTGTGTTAGCAAAAACAGCACTTATCATATTTTGCCTCGATTTCACGCGTGGCCCAAGTGGTATAATCTGTGGCGCAATTACCCGTCAATTGCGGGTGTAATAACAGTCGTCGGTCGGATGTCCCGATAGACTAATTGTTTGCGTGTCCGTCCGTCCGTCACACGCCTGTAGAAAGAGTTAGAAATTGTTTAGTTTGGATCTCGATCGATGGCGATCAAGCAAGAAAGCGGATGAAACTGTCCGTTAGATATTACTCACTGAATATGAAACTAATCTGTGTCTTAATGATGTTCCTGATGTTTGGTTTGGAAAAAAACAAATATTAATAAACAGTAAATATTTTTTTATTTTGTAGGAAAAATCTACTAAATAGAAGGACAATATCTTTTCTCATATAAATAAATGTTGTTACCGTAATCAATGAACTTCAAAAATGTTTAGTTTAGTAAATAATAATGATAAAATTAATACATTTAGTAACATTCTAAGATAAGTAAAAGTATTTCAGATGTTTTACAAGTGACATAAATACTTAATTTTCTCTGCTCTTTTTTTAATCGCGATATGCCTTAATTAAGTATGTTAAATTTGTTATTTAGGAACTTAGTTACTGTGAGGTTTAATGTGACAAGGTGAGGTGTACACATGCTAAGAATTTATCGGACCTTCAGAATGAAAGTGATTTAATGCACAAAAAAAACATTTTTCTAATTGGGAAGCGAACAAATTGCTTCTTTACTGTTTTCGAGATTTGCACTTAGCATCACAATCAGGAATTTGTTTTTTATGTAGGTATATTATCTATAGATATTCTGTTTTAGTGAAATAAAGTATTTCTATGTATGTATGACGATCTCCGTGGCTTCGAGGCTAGCGGGCCAAACTTTGGCTTCGCGCTCTGACATATGGGAAACGAAATTTTCTATACACTTTTGATTCAGGGGGTGCTGTGGTACCGTCGTGGTTTCTGATTGTCTGTAACACAAGTGCTTAAGCTACTTACCACATAATCAGATCAATATATTATGTCATTTGGTCCAATATTTATTTATTTATTTATTTTTATACCTTCTTCACATGACTATTGAATGGGCCGGTATTAAAGTGCGAACACTAAATCCAACGTTTGGTTTGGTCATCGCAATGGCCGGTTCCACAGCGACCAATACCTTAATAGCACCAACACGGCATACCTCCCTTCCTTTGTCATAGTTCCAGAGGAGTTGTCGCCAACTTGTTCCTCAGCCTGCAACTCACAACCAACACTATAAAAATATAACCGCAGTCAGCTATTCGTTATTTGCGGGAATAACCAAGTTAAGTGTGGTGAATAGTGTCCAATTTGCATTGACATGGAAGAGGATTTTTTAAGTGCTCTTTAACGATGGTAAGCAGATCTTATTTTATTTCACATAAGTTTTCTAGTAACTAGCTTGGCAATTTATTTATTTATTCAATCATCTTACAGCTTAACAGATAATTCCAAAGCGCTTATAAGATACACTTTCAATATTATTATCAATATTACATAATTCATACCTAAAAACCACTCATATATGTAGGTAATAGATACAATGCAATACAGGAACAGGAGATGCACCTGAGCGTTACGGGGTACTATGATTTCTGCAATTATGACTAGCGTTGATCACAGCTTGCTGATTAATAATGTTGGTTTAAAAACTTAATAGTATAAAGAAGTACACGAAGTCGCCTTAATGCGAAAAGGATCACTGTCAACTTTTGATTACGTTCGTTGTGCAGTCAGCGTCTTTAGTTTATAAAATAAAATAATACTAAATGCTTTTTTCACTCATCAAAATAAAACTATATGACTTGGTCCAAAATGTTCTACACCTAGCTATAAGTTAGATACTGCTACTGTTACTTATCTGCTGAGTTACTTACCGGTGTCTTCTCGGTAGATATAGGTTCCGAACCGGAAGTAGAATCACTTTGCGTTGTATTCAATGACGATTCAAAAGTGTTACATGTAACCTACTTGAATAAAGAAGTATTTGAGTTTGAGTTTGAGTTTGAAACAACTCAGTATCTTGTCACATTAATCTAACTGTCTATTTCACTTACTCAGTCACATAGACGTTTAGTATGACAAGGTACTGAGGTGTATCCGAACTAATGATGCTGACTGTACAGAATATCTTTTGATCACGTTTGCTTAGAATTTTATTTTTTTCACTTCTTTTGAATATCAACCTGATCTTCATTCTTGAAAAAACAAATTTGACTGACATTCGAATTTTTCAGTTCCATAGTTTTCTTGCTTACTTAGTTTCCCCGTCATATCTGCGACTAATCCTGTGCAAACGTAAAATCTGAGTGCTTGGTTCACTTCATGAATAAGTTACAGGAAGAAACATTTGAAAGAACTTAATAACTAAGCCACGCACGCACATAGTTTTGGCAGTCTAAAAAACTTGTGGGTATTTAAGCTACCGCAGTAGTCATTTCGACCGTTTTTCAAAGTTTCCAGACTGCGTTTTTATTCAGAGTGTATCCACGGCCAAAACTAACCGCTGAGGACTGTTTGCATGCGGGTCTGAGTTGTTGCTATTTAGTTGAATGTGTATAATACCAGAAGTAATCAGGAAGATAGGTAAGTTTCTACGTCTTCTTGCGTGGATTCAATGAATGTGATACTTATGTATGGAATACACACATTGAAAAGAGTAAGTGTCGAGTTTCATGCCGGTTCTTCTCGACATGATCAACATTCCGAACACGGCGGTAGAATACTTAATTTGTACTGACGATTCATAAGTGCTTTTGTAAAGCTACATGAATAAATATGTTTTCTATTCTATTCTATTATTTGTATGTAAGTAGTTGATTGAGTTCCGGCTTATACTGATATAGGACGCATTTTTTCTTGGTATTGTATCGTAAACAGCTGTTACGATTACTTTATGAAAGAAATTGCCTGAATTTCTCAGAACTAAATTTAATTAAATAAAATAGCCATTAACAATGTTTAAATATTTTAAAGAAACAGAAAAGTGTCATCTTGTGTGTGGGATTCGAACCTTCTCGTATCGCGGGGCTGCTCTTCCACCTGGGCTAACCGGAAGCTGTCATAGGAGATTTTTTTTCATAAATTAATATCTTAGCCTTCGGTTATTGCACACTGCCGTACGAGTTTTGAACTTTAGAACTACATTCTTATGGATGTTGCAGCGTGAAGCACTATAAAAAAATTTATTGTACATTTAACAGAATTAATGATGGCAATGATATCAGCTTTTACTTATCTCGATAATTAATGCCAATTTAGTTGCAAAATTTACTAAACAGTAGTTCTAATATAAAATATCCACATAATTGTAAGCCACTAAGTGCAAACGTGAGCCAATTTAAAAGGTTTCCAGCGCTGACCCAAATTACAGTCCTATCTCTAAAGGGAGTCACATTATCTGAGCAGTAGAGCTGTAACTTCAGCACGATAATTTGATTGGATTGCACCAACAGTGGTCTCGAGCTTATTGATACTGACTCTCTTCGCGGAACGCGAATGTGCAATTTGCATTTTGATATCAAACTACGATAGCGAGATAATGTTTGAGTTTTAAAACATCTTTTTTTTATATTGCGCTTCAAGATTGACCTCATCCTACCTGATGATAAGTGGTAATGAATGAGGTCGTAACTTAAGGCTTACCTTGAAGGCTTGACCCTTGCTAAGAATGTAGTACTCCCAGGAGCTCTGGAAACCTTACTTAAACGCAGGAACACAACAACACAGAAATGATTGTTATTTGCTGTCTTCTGTAAGTTTGAGGTATTTCATTAGTCAACTGCTCCAGTTCAAGCAATAAATCGCTATGCCCTACTTCTCTTAAATCTATTTTGTTCGACAAACGTTATTTAAATGGAATTTATAATGTTTAATTCATTTTGACATAAAAGGAACATTACAAAAAATACACTCTTAAAAATGACTTACCATAAACATTTGGAACGTAATTGTAAATCAGTTAAACCTTTGATACCTGATGTCTAACCTTTGGCATAACTATGAAAATTTTGTTGATTTATGTACTTACGTATGGCTATCACCTGTGGTTTTCAAAATGGTTTGTTTCCATTAGATTGAGGAAGAAAAATAAAATGTATTCACGAGTTTAATATTAGAACAACGACCTCCGTAGCCGAGAGGCGAGCGGGCCGGACTTTGGGGTTGCGCTATCTCTGAGGTTCCGGGATCGATCCCCGGTCGGGCCAATATGGGAAACTAACTTTTCTCTTTTGTCTTGGGTCTGGGTGTTGTGGTACCGTCGTTGTTTTCTGTAACACAAGAGCTTAAGCTACTTACCACAGAATCAGAACAATGTATGTGATGTTGTCCAATATTAAAGAACATTTTCTTTGTTCTGCAGTACCTACTTCTTAACAACATTGTTGTTAGAGTGTCGTATAGATTGGTGTTTACTGTCGGGTTTCCGGGCCATTTACTCTGCTCTTGCTGTTATGTTATTTCATCCATAGTACATTTGGTTTGAAGGCAAAAAAGGCCTTGGGCTACATTTTGGCGGGGTAAAAGACGCCATATTGTCTTACCAAACCAAAAACTGATAAATAGAACAGTGGGGCACTTTATGACAAGATGGTGGCTACAATGATTCAGTCTCTGATAAAGCTTTGGTCGGTTGTCTTTCCAGTTGAAAGAAATAAAGAAGAAAGAAAATTGTACTGATGATCACACAATTACCGAACCCACACAATATTAGACAGTGTACATAAAACATAAGGTATCGTGTGAGGCCAACTTGGGTTCCACCTCAGCAAATGCTGCCACGGCATTATGCTGCTATGGTGTAGCAGCGCTGGTATTCTGGTGGAAACCAACTGCCTGGGAAAATAGCAAGAGCCCAGGCTCCTGCTGGTTCCCCATGCATCAGAGTTGAGCTCCCAAATCATGGTTGACAGGGAATTTGCCTTACAATTCTAGTTTTTAATGTATAAAACACGATCAAAGCGACATTTTCTACAAATGACAATTTCTCACCTCCAAAACACTTGGATACTAAATTTCATGACGTTTAAATTTAAGACTTGCTCGTTTATAGACTTAAGATGAAGTGTTTAACAATAGTTTTACTTACACTTAAATTGTATCTTGAAGAATGCCCGGTACTTACTGTTGTTTTAGTAAATAACACGCGGTACATACTCTATTGAGGAAAAGCTGCATTACAAGAGCCCCTTATGTTATGTATGTGCGGATCTGTTCGCGGTCCCACGCTCTCGCCGACAGATGTCAGGTGCCAATCATCTGCCGCTAATAGGTGGCCCCGATGCCGAGATACTGTACCCCTATGTGGTCTAACGGAAAAGTGCAACGACTGCCCGACTGGCTCGTACTTAACTCAATAAAAAACATTACCAAACTAAACATATAAAAAAACTTCTTTCTTCTTCTAATCAATAAACAATATTACACTATTCAAAATTATTTATATGACAAATAGTAACGGACATAACATTATTAGGATTAATGTATTAATTTTAATAAATATTTGTTGAATATAATATAAAAATATTTATTCAGTGTAAACATAAAATTAGTTACATATGCTAATTATTATTTAGAATATTCCTTGAAGTGCGTGGATAGTTCTAAAATAGAAAAAATAAATAAAAATATTTTACCGGGATCGTACACGTGCTAAGCTGCCTCTATTAATCCCTACTAATATTATAAATGCGAAAGTAACTCTGTCTGTCTGTCTGTCTGTCTGTCTTAAACCTCTCAACCGATTTTGATGAAATTTGGTAAAGGCATACGTTGAATCACAGGAACGGGCATAGGCTACTTTTTATTAGAAAATAAGGGGGGGGGGAGGGGGGTAATACCACCTTTGAAAGTTTATATGGAAAAATGTTTATTTTTGAAGTTAGAGATTTGAAATTTGGCACAAATATAGCTCAAAACTTGGATTAAAATATAAAATACTTTTTGTTTCGAATATTAGGGGAGAAAGGGGTTAAACCGACCATGAAAGGATGTAGTCCACGCGAACGAAGTCGCGGGCACAGCTAGTATTATATAAGATACACTTTGGCTAAAAGCTAACATTACTACCCAGAAAAAATATTAATATATTAAATTAAATTGAATTGGATATTCATAATGTTATCAGCAGTATACGCGTTAGCTCTCCTTCCCAAAATGGAGGCTTTATAAAAATAAAAATAAATATATTTTTAAGATAAATGCTAAGTTTCCACAACGTATTGTTGATTTACTTAATCATAGTAAGTCGCCCTTATTAAGAAACGTAAAGTACCAATAAACTTGATATTGATAAAGTAATAAAAATCACTAAGTTGGTGCCGTACAAACGTAAATAAATGCATTAGGCAACGGTATAAAACATTTTGTATTTCGTAAATTTGAAAACGTTTATGGTGCAAGATTTAATGGCGACCAATCAATTGTGTTATCAATGAGTGTCACGCCCGAATCGCTACAAAAAATCATGGCACATTTTTTGTTGACAAATCATTGAGTTACGCAAACTTATATTTTTGCAGACGCAGAAAAACGTTACTGTTTTTGTTGAATTAAAGTGAAAAATAATTGTAATAAACGTTAATCTATTTCTACACACCAGTAAAATACAATTAATAGATTGTTTTCCTAAACTAACGGTAACGGACGATTTGACGGTGGTCTAATTGCGTAAAATGTTGTATGATATGACAGTTTTAACAACTTAAAGTTAAATATTATTACATTCCAACATTTTATTTAATATATTATGTTAATTTGATGCACCTTTTTAAATTAAAACCCGCTCCCGCTAGCCGCAGACGAAGGCGGCGTAGGGTGCGGCGACGTTATGACCGCGCCCAGTTACCGCGTGGCGACCGGTCGGCTGATGATGTGAGGGCACCTCAGCCGGCATTGCACTGGTCACCACTGTCCCCGTTGGACCGGCCATCCCCAGTCTACGCCGACAACTGTGGGGGGAGTAGACGGAGCCGCGTAAGTGGATATTCCGCGATGCTGTTATGGACGGTAAGACTGAGCCAATTTCCCACAACACCGCTACTAAGGCGATGGTGGTCCAGTCGGGGGGTTTTAGTGGGTGGTCCTGCTCTTTTAGGGCAGGGAATCCCACACACGCCGTCACCATCCTTCGGGTGACGGTACGGTGCATGAAGGCATTTTTCCCTGTCAACAACAAAAAAATATATATATATATTATTGCATTTATTTGCTTTGTGTGGCATTATATTTACTTAAATTGCTTAAATAAATATATTTTTAAGTCGGATACTACTATTTTTAGGGATTTATAATTAATTGTTTCATTCTAATTATAGCTCTTATGCACATTATTTGTACTTTAAATATTATGTCTACTTCTTTAAAATGTCTCCAAAAAACTTTGGACACATATGTCAAAAGCATTATTGTTTAAAGTTATTTCAACACGTTTTCGACGTCCCTATAGGAACGCGGTACGAAAAATAACTCATCGGCCCGTACATCGCACCGACAAGAAAGGGCCTTTTATCAGCTCGTACACAAAGACTCGCTTTTCGCCGAAGCGCTAATGGCCACCATCCTTTATAGTTAGCCGAATAAAGTATCGCTTATAAGCATTACGGGTGCAAAGTTCTCAATGAAAACAAATAGTTCGCACTACTGTGCGCTTACGTGCGACCGACAACGATTCGGAGCCGAAACTGTAACCGTAAGTTCGGCTTCGTTTCAGCTTTGGCCGAAATCGAAAATAACACATACTATTTTATTCTTAACATCTCTACACAGATGAATACAATTAGAATGTCTGTTTGAAATTTGAAATTGTAACTGCTTTTTACTAAATTCATGTAAAGGAATGAAATATACCTAATGTAAAAGAAAATATTAATATTCTTATGAAGTTCTTATGAATCGGCAGTACCATTTCAGTATTAAACCGCTGTGTTTTGAATGTTAAGGATGCTGAAAAAATCATTAAGAGACTCGACATTGTTTTTTTTTAAATCATAATGGCACATGGTATAAGGAATTCAAATAAAATATACAATACACGTTGTCGTCCCAAATAGTATTTTTGTTTATCTGTCAGTCTCTGAAACGGCGGGAACTATTATATTGCACTTTCAGTGTAGATGATGTAATAAATAAATCACTAAACTAATAACTTAAGGATAACTTATATACGATAAGGTCAACTAAGGATATTAATTTCGAACGGCTTAAACCAGCACACAGGTAATTTATTTATAATATGGTTTGATCAAACCTTTGAGAGTTTAGTGAAGGAAGGCCTTTGACTAAACGTCGGTAATAAAATAATTTGATTTAATTCTCCAGACGTCCCTGGCACGTTGTGTCTTATTGGTCAGCTATATCGTACTAAAATCATACTTTGAGGTCTCGTACTTAATTCTATGTGTTATTCAAATAAATCTAGGATACTTTTATCTCGAAATATGCGAACAATATCGTGAAAATCTGCTAGAAACTCACACCACAGCAGGTGACATAATGTTGTGTCTAATTCGTCATTACTTAACAGCTTTAATTAATTTTTACTCGCACAAGTATTTACTAAATATTAGAAACAGAAAAATTTTATCTCCCCTTGCGGTGCGGGAATTGAACCCACGACCTTCACGTATCGCGCGTGCTGCTCTTTTTTCTGTTTCTAATATTTAAAGTTCGCTAGTACGGCGTATAGTACTATAAAAATAACAAAAGTATTTACTAGTTTATAATGATCTAGCTGAAATTGCAGGGTTTATTCATTTTACTTGTTACAGGGAGATGTTTTGGTATACTAACATCTTAGTTACTCTTGAAAGAAAGATACACTTTTATTGGCCACAGATATATTACAAATCCCGGAAGAATACATCCTGTATTCATTTAGAGACATGTAACATACAAAAATATGAAAAACACAAGACATTTATCATTTTTGTGGCTGACAATGCTCAAGCCTCAGCAAAGGCTGCATCGACCCACTGATCGTAAGTACAGACAAAGCACATCACACTAAACACTTTGGACTTTGCATCGCCTTTATGTCATGCATATAGGATCTAATATTGAAGTGCTTGCACTTGTGTTTAACTTGACATGTTGTTGACTGTACCTACATCAATTGAGTTCACTCAATACATTAAATCTCAATAGAACAAGTTACGTGTATTGTCAATAAGAGGCGATAGACCCGAGATATAAATAAATACATTAATAAATGCGCTAGACAACCACACCAATCACCCGGTCTCAAACTAAGGTTTTCCCTTGAACCATGAGCAACAGACGACTGATACTAACTGGGGGCGTTATCCCAGCACACCCAGACACAAGTCAATTTAGAAAAGTTCATTTTCCAAATTGACCTGACCGGGAATCGAACCCGGGACCTTTACCTTAGCCACTGCGCCACCAAGGTCATCGAGATATAGCTAGGGTGTATCTATTAAAAAAATCAAATAAATACTAAGAACTTGATGATTTTTAATGGCCAGACAATCAGGTCTACGTGATTTTCATAATATATGGACATGATTGTCTGCCCACTCGCACACCATATTTTAAGTTATTTTAAAATCTCTCTAAGTTTTGTAACGTTAAAAAAACTACTGAGTTTCTTGCCAGATTCTTCTCGGTAGGTTCTAAACCAGCTGTAGCTTCACTTGTGGTGGTTTGTATTCATTTTGTGTTCCTTGTAACTAAACTGAACGAATTGACTGATATGATTACGATTTGGTACTCTAGCGCAACTGAAGTTTCGGCAGACTTTTGGCCGAAACTGAACCCGAAACCGAATCTTCGGTCAGTCACTACGTAAACCAGTAGGGCGAGGTAAATCAAGAAGTATGCGATGTGACCTGCTTTATAGTTCGTGTAATAGGGGGCCGCCGGAACACGAAAAGAACGGGGTGAATAATAGGACCCCCGCTGGTCGTTGGGCGGGGATGTTGTGGTAAGTTGGTTTATTGTGCAGATATTTACTTCCGTTCCATGGAAAAAACGTACTTCACTTACATGTACAGGAAATATAACAACTCATTTTCAACAAAAATAAAAATGCGATCGGCTATGACACGTAAGTAATAGGTTTTTTTAGAACCACACAACAAAACAAAAAAATATCAAAAGTTGCCAATATACAAAAGATTTAAGTAATTCCACATTTATTAATTACAACAAACAACACAATACAAACAGTACGAGTAATAAAGGAGCGTGAAGAAACATCTTGCGGGCCAGTATGGCGATGCTAACGGATACCATATTACGGTATCAAAGCCGTTGTCATCGCGATGTCCTTGCCTCCTCCTCTAACCTCTCTTGCTTACCATTAGGCTGGGAGGAGCCAATGTACTACGGTTCTATAAAAAAAAGATAATGCTCATGAAATTATGTATGCACGTAGAAGCAAGCAATCTTATTTTCACATACATTGATATAAATAAATAAAAATATTCTTTGCAAGTTTGCTTGATGGTGTCTGTCTTTGTAACTTTTTAAATATATTCTATAAATTTTGAATGAATGCATGAAATAGGTTGTAAAATATCACATGTATATATTCAGTATGAGATCTGAAAATTTCTTGAGAAAATAAAATATTATTTAAACCGAAAAATACAAAAAAAAAATACGGCCTAAGTAACGGAATAAAGCCGGATTTTTAAATAAAACTACGCACAAGTTTAATTTTCTGACTTGACTTTAATGGAAGCTTGTATGATTTTAATTATTGCAGTTACAATGGCGGCTGTTATTTATTTGTACACTTTCGTATTGTGCGCCGGCGCAGATGGTATCGCCAGGGGCTCTGCCATTACTCGCAACCAACAGATCTGAACAAGGCGCCGAGAGAAACAGTAAAGTAACAAATTTTTTATACCCTTTTAACCCTTATTTTTATTAAGGTAGAGAAGTTTTTGCAGTTTTTTTTTATTTCACTTCAAGATTGAACTCATCCCACCTGCTAGCTTAAGGGCGACAAGTACAGCATAATAAAACTGTTACTAGACTTGTCACCTTAAACTTCCAAAGGTGGTATTACCCCCCTCCCCCTTATTTTCTGATAAAAAGTAGCCTATGTCCGTTCTTGAGATTCAACGTATACCTATACTAAATTTCATAAAAATCGGTTGAGAGGTTTAAGCAGGAAAGCGTAACAGACACACAACCAGACAGACAGAGTTACTTTCGCATTTATAATATTAGTAGGGATTAATAAACCAACTGTAGGTCCTAATGTGCATTGTGCTTAACAAAATTTTTTACGTATAATATGCGAGCGATACATTTTCGGTACAGCTCAAAAGCAGATTCCCCACTGTTGCTCAATGCATTGTAATCCAGATACGATCGCAGGCGCAGGGTGATCAAATAATTTCGGTTTTGTGATCTAACTTGATGCACCGCAATGCGATTGTCTCGAGATTATCTCTACTTTGCAACCGTTGTGCAAACCCATCTTTGTTGTGTAGAAAGCTGTCGGAATGTCTGCAGATGTGTACCACAGATCATGATTGTGATAACAAAATGTAACAGTATTTTAAAACAGTTTTTAAGTAAACCTTACTATTTTTATAAAGTATTTAGAGCCAATGTAATTTAGCGAAACATGTTAAGTGGTGTGTTTCAAGACAACGAGTATCTCACAGAAGTATATTTTGTCAAATCCTTTCTTCACGGATGCTATCATCACATTATCTACTATGTGAAATATGACAGATCAAATTATTACAACATAGTATAAAACAAAGTAGCTTTTTATGTATGCTTAAATCTTTAAAACTACATTTGTTTGCTTGCACCCGTGCGAAGCCGGGGCGGGTAGCTAGTAGATAATGAAGAAACAAAACGAGCGTGCAATCCAACCGCCACGGTCCCCTTTGAAAGCTAACCTCTCTTCAATCGGATTACAGCTGGGGCGTGAGATAACGCTCCGCCGCGGCATTCTGCGTCAGACAGATTAGCTAAATATAACAGATCCCGATACTCCATTGTGTGGGGACGAAATAATGTTAACTAACAATCTCGTAAACACATTACTGTTATCGTTACTGTTTGAGTGAGGTAGGGCATAGCGATTTATCGCTCGAACTGGAGCAGCCCGACTGGTGTAATACCTCAACCTTACAGCCGCAGCCAAATAACAATCACTTCTGTGTTGTTATGTTTCTACATGTGAGTAAGGTTTCCAGAGCTCCTCAGTGGGTGCTCCATTAGTAGCAGGGGTCAAGCATTCAAGATAAGGGCGAAGAGTCCAGTAATATGTTGTACTTATCACCCTTAAGCTAGGACAGCATTTCCACTTAACATCAGGTGGGAATCAATATAAAAAAATTGTTTAAGGGATTTCGAACTCACTCGGTAAACGATATACGGTAAGACCGAATGTCCTTTTAAAAGCAGTTTTATTTCCTATTGTGTCTGGTTTTCTAGATATTTCGACAATATACTTACATAATCCTGTGGTTAATGTTACAAAAGCAACAAGCTTGCAGGATTATATTGATAGTAGTAGATAGAGTTAACAACAATTTCGTTTTGGTACTTTTCCGAATTCGGTAAAATAATTTTCGTTAAACCTTCGAATATGTAATGAAGCTGGTTATTTAATATTAATATTTAAAGTCTAATGATTAAATGTTAATTTGGACCGAAAACCGAAAAAAAATTAAAAGCGTGTAACATAACCATAGGAACTCTATGTCGCTTAGTATGAGCCACGAGAATAAATTTTATCGCGCTCTTAACAAATGTCAAAATCGATAAAATCCAATGCGTCATATGCTGATTGGCTGAACATACGAGTGCAGTGTGCTATCAGCCAATCCACAGTATCGAAACTTTTGTCGAAATTTGACGAATTGCGCATATTAGTAGGGCTTAATTACTTAAATACTTTGTATGGAGAAATCGGATATTTCTATCGACATCGTATAGAAATAACCGATTTCTCCATACAAAGTATTTAAGTAATTACTCCATGAAAGTTCCGTAACAAAAGTTATTCTTAATAAAGTTGAAACGTAATATTGCAAAGTTGCTTATGTTTTGAAAATAGCCCAGTCTAACGTCACTCATTACGAAATACGAATCCGTATAACTTCCAATTATTAAATTTGGCAGGAAAGTAGCGGGAACAATAATACTACCACATTACACAGACTCAAGACAATGTAGAAAAGTTCGTTTTCTATATTGATTAACCTGACCGTGCATCAAACCAGGGACTTCAGGGATAGCGCGACGCCAAAGTCCGGCACCTTCACTTCTCGGCTAGGGATGTTGACAATTTACGCTAAGAATCAATTTAGCGACAGGGACGGGATAAGGAGATTTGAAATGCATAATAATGGCAATGCTAGCCCGTTGGACTAATGGTTACTGCTTCCAGCTGTTGAAGTACATCAGTTTAAGCCAAGAGTACCCAGAACCAACATTAATGTGCTGGGTGTCCAGTAATGTTCCTACTAGAGGTCCGCTGCAGCTTTCACACGACTTTCTGTGGTGGTTATAGCCGCTGTAGTGGTTATAGCCGAGTATCTCATAGCATCACCTTAACGGCGATGAGGCCCAATCGGTTTAGTGGGTAATCCAACCGTTCTCATGGCGGGGAGTCCCACACACGCCGTCACTTCTCTCGGGTGATGATACGGTTCATCAATGTATTTCCCCTCGAGCTAAGAGCTCCACACGCATATCCCCGCTTTTTCCGCACTTTCTTATATTTTTTTGCTACTATTGATCACAGCGTGATGTTTGATAACCTAAAACCTTCCTCGATAATTCAAATTCAAATATTTCTTTATTCAAGTAGGTTACATATAACACTTTTGAATCGTCATTGAATACAATGCAAAGTGATTCTACTTCCGGTTCGGAACCTATATTTACCGAGAAGACACCGGTAAGAAACTCAGCAGATCAGTTACAGTATCAGTATCTAACTTATTGCTATGTGTAGCTCACTTTGGACCAAGTCATATAGTTTTGTTTTGATGAGTGATGAAACAATTAAGTACTCAAGTAAGTTTTTACTTTCGAGAGGTAAGCTGGAGCAGACCAGTCCCCAAAGGTGGCACCTGTTCACAAGCATGACGTATGTGCCAGCCATCGCTTCACTCAACTATATTGAAGGGAATGTAACGACCCACATAGCGCCACCACCCCAGTGACATTTTAGTGAGCATGACTACTCCATCTCCCCATAATTTGTATTTATTATCTAAATTAAATTCATCAAACAACTATATAGACTATCCAATACAAAAATATTTTTTCAATTTAAACCATTTTTTTCAATAGTTCCTCAGATTAGTGCATAAAATACAAACAAATAAAGAAACTCTTCAGATTTATAATATTAAGAGTATATGGTAATGCCATCGTTAGTTTTAGTTTCCATAATACGCGTGATTAAGCTTCTCGCTTCGTGGTCGACTAATGTGTTATTGTTTGATAACTTAAATTAGTGCTTGAATACTTCTAAATAAGTTTCATATTTTATTTAGCAAAAAAAACAACAACAATTTCCGTATTCCCTTCACGTTTTTGCGCGAACAATATTTCACTGTTTTTTACCGCCAATACATCGTTTTTCACGTTGCCAGGAATCTGTAAAAGGTCCGTGAAAGTTGAGGAAAAGTTTATTTCTTAATTATAAACGTGGCGAGGCATTCGGTGAGTCCCCCCCTCTCTCCAACCTCCACCTCAGTATGGCAACATTTCAAAATGTATGCCCCGTGATCGGCGACCATTGATGCCCAGCTTGTTGGCAAACTGGCGGCAGCCTGCTTTAAAACGAGGAAGAACACGTTTTGTGTTGTTAAGGAAATAATCCTGTTTCCTTGGTTGAGTTAAATATTCCTCTATTAAGTTGGTATCCAGAAAAAGTTTACTTTCTAACCATGGCAAAATGTTGGGACTATTAAGATAATAGTAATTTATACGTACAGAGCGGCGATATCTGAAAGTTGATCAATCAAACGAATATAAATAACTGTGGATATATTATTTTAAATAATTGATTGCCACAAATATGATGAAGAGGATGATTTTTTTTTTCATATTACACTTCAAGATTGACCTCATCCCACCTGATGTTAAGTGGAAATGAGGTCCTAGCTTAAGAGCGACAAGTAGAGCATAACACAGCTGTTACTGGACTTGTCGCCCTTACCTTGAAGGCTTGAACCCTGCTACTAATGTAGCACCCCCCAGGAGCTCTGAAAACCTTACTCACACGCAGGAACACAACAACACAGAAGTGATTGTTATTTGGCTGCGGTCTTCTGTAAGGTGGAGATATTTCACCACAGGTCAGGCTGCTCCACTTCGAGCGATAAATCGCTATGCCCTGCCTCTCTATCGATGATGAAGC
This sequence comes from Glyphodes pyloalis, assembly GCA_037074685.1. Taxonomy (NCBI): domain Eukaryota; kingdom Metazoa; phylum Arthropoda; class Insecta; order Lepidoptera; family Crambidae; genus Glyphodes; species Glyphodes pyloalis. The sequence goes on from JAYKKO010000049.1 coordinate 301,560, forward strand.
CCAACCCTTATCTATACTAATATTATAAAGCTGAAGAGTTTGTTTGTTTAAACGCGATAATATCAGGACTTGAACAAAATGATCTGTGTTGGATAGTCCATTTAAAGTGGAAGGCTTTAGGATATATGATACCACGCTCGGCCTAACAAGAGCAAAGAAACAAAGGAAAATGTGGAAACACGGTGATAGTACGCGTCCAAAGAAGCGGGGAGCGGGTAGTAACTAATAAATCGGATAACATCGTTGGAAGGAAAGGATACCGGCCAAAAATTCGACATACAACTTTAAATACTCGTACCAGCTTCATCATTATCCGTTTGATTAATCTAATGACAGTCAAAATTCATATGAATGCCCAATATTCCAATATTTAACGATTCGTAACGGGTAAAAAAGAACGAACCCTTTTAATACGAGTCGTTAATTCTAATTTAAAATTTACTTACAATATCAGCCGTCATCAGTCATCCGTCTGTCGGCCTCAGCTTACGCCTCGTAAAATTTATTACTAGCCGTAATCAGTACGGATCGTTTTTTAAATATTGGAACCGGGCATTGATTAAAATAAAAAAAATAAATAAATGCGCCAGACAATCACACCAATCACCTGGTCTCAAACTAAGGTTTTCCCTTGTACTATGAGTACCAGACGACGGATACTAACTTGGGGCGTCATCCCAGCACACCCAGACTCAAGTCAATTTAGAAAAGTTCGTTTTCCAAATTGACCTGACCGGGAATCGAACCCGGGACCTTACGCGCTTTGGCCGCCTACCTTAGCCACTACGCTACCGAGGTCGTCAAAGATTGGGCATAAATAGTTAAAATAAAAGAACACGATTGCTAAACCATAAGTTAGAGTAACCCTGTGTAATCTTACCAGTTGTTGATTACATTACCAACAGGCGTCGCCGTCTGTTTACCGTCGGTGTGGGAACGGGCCGGTTCGCATGTCATGTCGCACCGTTCGGCAGGAAGCGCTGCGCAGGCGCCGACATGTGCCGACTGAGCCTTTGAGAAACACGAAAAGATATTAATGTGATAAAAAACAGCTCCCTGCTGATTATCTTTATGGGCTGACTTGCTAGCTACGCACGCAGCTGTACGCACGGGTTTTGAAATTAAAGTCAAATGCGATTCGTTAGCATACAATTATTTTATTTTTGTATAAAAGCCAAAGGATGAAATCTTTTTATTAAAAGATACTACCTTCGGTTCGAAACCTAGGTATAACTGTCGAGAAGATACTGGCAAGAAATTCGGTAATTTTTAGGACCGACCAGCGTTAAGCCTCGATCTTACTGGTATTTATTTTCTTTATTTTCGATTTTAATTTACAAATAAAAAAAAATAAAACTAAATGAATAATAGAAAAAATCAAAAATAATATAAAATGAAACAGGCCTAAAAATTTACAACATAAATACGTCGTCTAGCTCACCGTCTTGCGGCATTGTGCCCCCCAGTACGCTGGCGGTATTGCCACTGTCTACAATAATGGGCAGATTTTGAGCAAAATAGCCGTCGGCCCTGGAGTCATCCGAGGTCTTACACGTGAGCTGAGATGGAGCTCACTGTCTCAGTAGTACCCTGTTCACTCTTTATTTAAAGATATCTAGATCGCATTCATATTCCTATTTTATATACCTACTTATTTGTTTGGTTTCATAAATAACTAAATAATATTTGACCGGAAAGGCAAATGCAGGGAGCCAATTTCGCTCTGTGCGCACTAAAGGAGTTTCAACAATGTAACGTCCCTCCCCACACGTGGTGCTTTGGTGTAAAAATTAGTTAAAGTCATCAATCTTATGTAATTCCTGCGCATACTCCCCAAAATATATCCTATATGTAGAAAACAGACTGGCATGCAATGTTCCATCATTTCGAGTTTTTGTAGCTTACGCTTCACCAACGCGTCATTGCTAATGAGTTTATAAACCCCGGACCCCACCATGTCTAAAGCAGCCAATTGGTACTAAGCAAAGCCGTAATCTCAAAGGCGGGAACAGTATCCCATGCATGATTGCACTTAAGCTTAGTACAATTTGTGCTTACATAGGCTTACGGATGTACAAAAGAAAGGAAAATCAAACAAACATAATAGAGCCCATTAAAAAGATAGGTATGTTTTAATCTGTCCCATCGTCATCTACAACAATATCAATTTAAATATCAATTCCATTATAGATCAAGAAATACTGATCTCCAGTTTCATCATTGAAACCTCTCTTGATTTAATACGTACATTATATTTTAAATATAAATTCCTCTCAGGGCCAATAGATAACCAGTTCTCTTTTTTGGTCCTTAGGTAGATACTTGTGATCAGATAAGTGCACATACTTACATCTATGTAGGGCTTGGGGCTTTAAAAGGTTACGCCTGGGACCCTAGTATAGGGGAATTGGCTTACATCCGCACGTCTGAAGATAAATCGAACGGAAACTCGCCGCGTGCGAAGTGGGTGATTCCGAGCGGAGAGATATGACGAGCATTTGAGCCAACGCGTCTGCACCGAGATAAGCGTAACCCCACACTAGCGTTCTTTGAGCGTCGACGTCGACGCAACGCTGACGCGACGTCGACGCAACGCCGACGCGGCGTCGACGCAACCTCGACGCGGCGCCGACGCAACGCTTGCGCAGCGGCGCGGTCGAAATGACGAACGCCAGGACTGCGCTCCACAGGCGCCGCGCCGGCCCGACGCGTGCCGCAGCGTTTATTTTGACAACAGTACAATGATCAACTCAATTGTTTCGGCCCGCCCGTGTTTTAGAATCAGTAGGTAGAAGACTTTTTAGCTGATAGCAAATATGGATGTAGCTTAAAATACTAGCTCATATTGCCGAAGAAACCCATTTTCAATTAAGTACTTTTAGTTTTCGAGAAAATAAATGCTAAAGTTGCCTTTTCGTGCCATGTGTCAAATAGGTAAAATATATTTTTTCCTTTACAAGTTGAAAGCATTAATTTATCACTGCAATATAAGAGGGACCCCACACTAGCGTCTTTCGAGCGTCAGCGTCTTGCCGCGCCGACGTTGTTTGGGCGTTGCGTCGACGCGGCGCCCGCTCAGCGTCGACGCGGCGCCCGCTCAGCGTCGACGCGGCGCCCGCCCAGCGTCGGCGCGGCGTTTGAGCGGCGCTTGCGCTGGGCGTCCTCTGCACATCGCGTTTGAGCGTCGCGCCGCGCTGACGTCATGTACAGTTATTTCGAAAATGGAAATGTAAGATTTGAATAACGCACAATATAATGTTTTTTATTGCAGTGATAAATTAATGCTTTCAACTTGTAAAGGAAAAAATATATTTTACCTATTTGACACATGGCACGAAAAGGCAACTTTAGCATTTATTTTCTCGAAAACTAAAAGTACTTAATTGAAAATGGGTTTCTTCGGCAATATGAGCTAGTATTTTAAGCTACATCCATATTTGCTATCAGCTAAAAAGTCTTCTACCTACTGATTCTAAAACACGGGCGGGCCGAAACAATTGACTTGATCATTGTACTGTTGTCAAAATAAACGCTGCGGCAGGCGTCGGGCCGGCGCGGCGCCTGTGGAGCGCAGTCCTGGCGTTCGTCATTTCGACCGCGCCGCTGCGCAAGCGTTGCGTCGGCGCCGCGTCGACGTTGCGTCGACGTCGCGTCGGCGTCGCGTCGGCGTTGCGTCGACGTCGCGACGGCGTTGCGTGGGCGTCGACGCTCAAAGAACGCTAGTGTGGGGTTACGCTTAAACATTATATTGTGTGTTCAAATCTTACATTTCCATTTTCGAAATGACTGTACATGACATCAGCGCGGCGCGACGCTCGAACGCGATGTGCGGAGGACGCCCAGCGCAAGCGCCGCTCAAACGCCGCGCCGACGCTTGGCGGGCGCCGCGTCGACGCTGAGCGGGCGCTGCGTCGACGCTGAGCGGGCGCCGCGTCGACGCAACGCCCAAACAACGTCGACGCGGCAAGACGCTGACGCTCGAAAGACGCTAGTGTGGGGTCCCTCTAAGTACAGATGATCCATGCACAGAGACAGCGACGACAAAATTGTTCTTTCGAAATAATAAATCGGGCCTAAACGCTAGACAAAAATAAATTATATCCCCTTGCAGTTATTCTACGCCAAACCGGAGATAGCATCATTATTTGATTTATATAGAGATTATTCATAAGTGTTACTGATGTAATATACAAGAACACGCTTACATTTACAATTACTAAAAGATTTAAAGTTTTAAAAAAGATAATAAATCCGATAAAAATCGTGATGGTAAGATAATACAATATCCGGTGTTGTAACTATAATTTGGTTTCTATGATATGCCTCTTCATGAATTGAGCCATTAATATTTACTACTTAGTTTAATATATTATTTTTGATGTAGGTTCTATTGTTGCCGACGACATAATCCCTGTTTAAAGGCCTCGTATTAAACCTTCTTACAAGGTGGTCTATAAGTATCGTTTCAGCTATTTTCATATTTACAATCTCACATTTGACATTATTTTGAGCGTTTTTTTTGTTTTTTTATGATTGTCAGAACATATATGTGAGATCGAGGTAGAAAATCAAACAGATTTCCAGTAGTAATCTCGTTTATTCAGTCAAAAGCATGACTGTCGTCCTTGTATACGTCGTTTGATCTAACGTTCCTAACAGATTCAAATTCAAATCTCTGCCATACTTCATCTATCTCACTCGTTACTCGTTCAGAAACATTTATTATCCCACTAATACCACCCATAAATCCCACTAATACCACCCATAAATCCCACTAATACCACCCATAAATGTTGTGGATGGGAAATGAAATAAGCAAATAGTGTATAAAATCCAAATATATTGAGCCAAATAAAATTAAATATTTCTTTACACACGACGTCTTTCGTCGTTCAAATCTAAAACTGTCATCTTCACCATTCGGATATTCATACGTAACATACAGGCATCGTACATGCACTACGTTTGGATACATCCGCTATCCCACGTATATGATGTGAGTGTGTTTTCGAGTCCACGGTGTTTTATTTTCACAAAAGTAAATAAGTAATTTCTACATCCATTCTATTAACAAAGTTGATTAGTTCCGTTTGCCAGAGCAAAAAGGGTGTAGGCAGTGAACGTGACGTCACCCATTTAGGTTCAGGCTGTCGTCAGTTGTGCAAACGGCCGCGGTTTTTGCGTCGCTTTCCACGTTCCGGCCTCGGCGAGACATACAATTGGTTTTTACGCCCAAATAGCTACGTCGAGGTCCTGTAAAAAACGAGGCAAAGTGGGGAGGACTAGATTGTACGACTTGATTTGTATAGTGCCTTTTTGGGGCAAACTGTGAATAAGTTGCCATGAAAACAGGATGCCAGCTCTTTTCAAAACTACATACAGCTTAGACTAAGGAATATTTATATTAAGTCCATGAAGGAATGTAATAAATCTATGGTGAACAGTTCTTTTGAGAACTGGCTGAGACATTGTAGATTTGAATATCAGAATCGGCAATATTTCGTGTTCATTGAAACTCTTCAAGTTTTTTAGACGACCTCTGACATCAGAGGCGAGAAGGCCAGACATTGGCGGTTTATCTGGGAATATTCGGATTTGATTTCTGGTCGTGTCAATATAGACGTTTTCTAGATGTTGTCTGGAGTCCTGTGGTTGCGATGCCGTCGTTACTTTTGATTTCTCTATTACAAGCTACTTACGACATTACAGAATTAGAGCAATGAAGGCCTGATAAGTTGTCTAATATTTGTTTACGTTCGACAAAAAGCACGTCAGACTATACTTTGTTCTTTTGATCGCCCTTAAGTCGTGCGCATAAGAACTAATATTGAACTGAAAGCGTTTGTATTGATGTGCCTTCTTATTTTATAAGAATTCTATAGCATCCTGACGATGAACAAAAAGTCAGGAAATGATGGTAATGCGCGTTGCACTCATGCGTGTCCGAGCGTGTCTACTGAACTGACGCTGACGCTTCGAATAGCATTTGTGATGGGATTTACATACCACAACCAATCATATATCTTCGAGTTGGCAATGAACATGCATAATGGATGACATTTTTTTTTTAAATAATTTACTGATGTCTAAAAAACTCCTATACCGATTTATTTTTGAAAATATATAAACTAAATACCTAAATCTTTCCAGAAATCTTCAAGTGAACTTGGATAATGGATGACAATTTCTTCGAATTAATAAACTGATAACTATTTAACTGATGCATCGATTTTGAAAATACTTACACTACTATTACCGCACCCATAAACTAACTCTCCGCATGACCCAAAGGTTGACTGGTAGAGAATACCCATAGCATTAAGTCCACCTGTTGTAATTTTTTGTGCAATAAAGTTTTTAAATAAATAAATAAATACTTATACTTTTTTGCAAACAAAAAATAAATTTCCCAGGTCTGTTCAGAAATCTTCAAGTAATCAATTTACATGTATAATGGATGACAGTTTCTTCAAATGAATAAACTGAAATCTATTAAACTGCTGAACCAATTTCAACAAAATGTTCCTGTTGAAAGTGTACTCTTCCCAACAAAAAAGAATCCCAAATTGGTCCAGAACATATTATACTGGTTCTTTTCAATGTATACTCTTTCCAAAAAATGAATTTTCGCATACCGATTAGACTTCAGCTGATCGTTAAATAGAAAAAGAGACCCTGGCGAAGCGAGACCTTCCTTTTTTTAAAGTCGGTTAAAAACGTGTCACATGCACACACGAGTCAAGTTTACCAGCGCACTATCGGGCCAGTGATCACGCCGCTGTTTGCTCAGTTGAGCGGCGGCAAACACCGCCATAGGATGCGCCTGCGCAGCGCTATCTATGGCCGCCTTCTTGTGTTGATAGAGGAACATACACTTTGTATGAAGACATTCATAAAGGCTCAATAACCTCTTAGAGTTATGTTTCAAATCCTCCCGTAATTTTTATGATACGGAAATCATGTAAAATGGAGTTATTTAATATTGTAAAACGCACAAAACAATTTTTTATAAGTTAACTGTCCAATTTTTTAGATTCAACTTTCTTCATAATCCTTCATAATGGTTTTCGATTTCCATAAATTATATTTTGTTTTATGAAAACGCTTAATTCACAATTGAACGGAATTGTTTACTATTAAGAGAATTAAAAATTGGTTTGGGAGTAGATCCACTGGTTCTTCAATAGGGATGATTTTTTATGTAAATGTTAATAACAGCAAAGTGACGTCACATCACTAGACGTCACATTTTCTATTGTTATTATTATTAATGGTGAAAATAAAATGGCTACGCAAAGACCTGAGCGCACGGTGCCCGCACGGTGCCCGCACGATGCCTTATTTTTATACATTCTTTTTAACAGTAAACTATTTTATTTCATCATCAAATCATGTCAACGTATTGTTTGCATAATTTAATAAATCAACTTGATTAATGATAAAGCGCATCGAAGTTCAGTGGAGGAGTGTGTTTATGTCATTAAGTCGTAAAAACTGTGCTAAGAAGTGACGCCTAATTTTAACAAAATCTATCTTAGTAAAAGAAAAAATATGTGCCAAAGAGAAATTTGTGTCATCGACCCTTCTAATGTGATTGAAGTATGAATAGTCTAACTTATTGTAATTTATTACTTAAATTCATATTTAAATTTGTAGTCTGACGTGCTCTCAACCATAATACGAGCTTTTCTTAAAATATCATATATGGTAAGAGCAGCACGCGCGATACGTGAAGGTCGTGGGTTCAATTCCCTCACCGCAAGGGGAGATAAAAAAAATCTGTTTCTAATATTTAAAGTTCGCTAGTACGACGTAAAGTACTATAAAAATAATAAAATCAATATCAAATATCCTTAGATATTAAACTTTATAGAAAGTTAATCTAAATCACGATGAACAATAAACAATGCTCTGATCAATTTCAAACTATTCAAATGAACAGTCGATTGTATCTTCAGTAGTCCCAAGAATAATTCTGGAACAGGATAGGACGTGACAGTTTTCAACTCTAGTACATAGTTATTAAAGTCGAGTAAAGGATAATGGTAATACAAAGTAATTTAATTAGGTGCGCTTCGAAGGAAGTACCGAGAGCCCGGGGTGCGGTGAGGAGAGTGACATCCCACAATAGGAACTTGGCAGACGCGACCATTGAAACTTGAGGCCATTCACGTCTTTCTTTTTGCTAGATCCGCGTTTACGTAGAAAGGACTGGCTTTATATCGAAAACTTGAGGCCATTGTTAACTTGATAATAGTTAGTTCGAGGCGGAACATTTTATAATGCACCGACTTCTACTTCCGTCGAATAAGCTCCGTAAAGTATTTTTAATTTGTAAACTTTGCACAAAAAGTACAAAAGGTGGACTTAGCGTTAGGAGCCTTCTCTTTCAGTCAACAATTGAATCATGTAGATTGTTAATTCAAGGGTGCGGTAACAAAAAGGATGACTGCAGTGGATTACAAAATAATAATAAATTATCAATAAATTATAAACTGAAGATAATAAAAAACATGGATATATCCATTATAAATTCATAAAAGAAAACCAGTGGATAAATAAAGTAAATTAATTCAGTAATCGACTAATTCTTCTCTAAAATCTACGTAGTGAGGGAAGAACAGAAGAATTCATGTTTTCTTCTTCAGGCAAGGTGATGACCTTTTGCTAGGACAAAGATCGTTTCCATGTTGACCCGACCGGGTTCCGAACCCGGAACCTAAAAGATGGCGTGTTATAAAATTCCAAATATTATGTTATTAATAGTTTCTGATGAAACAACGACGGCACCAAAACACCCAGACCCGAGACAATATAGATGATCCCGTGTTACGATATTCCGGCCTGCTCCTTGGCTATGGAGGTCGTCATCGAATATGATGAATAATCTAATAATAACGTATCAGCTCATTGAATGTACCGTCAGGGCGAATGCCTTAATATCCACATTGGTATGCAGTTATTTTTAGAACTCAAGAAAGACTCAGGTCGGATGTTGAGCGCTTTATCGCTTATCTTCTTGACAGTAAAAGGAAATGCCTTATCACTGTATACTGGTAACTACTCTAGTAAGTGCTAACACCGGCGGTACAGTTCAAGCAAGTTCATAGCCCGTTTAAAATCTGAGATTGTAAAGAAAGTATAAGCTATTCGATGTTATGGCTAAGGTCTCTATAATTGTAATCAAGTCATCGTTTTAATCGTCACGATACCCAATGCAGGTTGATAATCCCGAGCTACGATCGCTGAATCCTAAAAACACTTTGCTTGACCCGGGAATTGAACCTAGAACACCGAGATCGTAACGTGGTACTTAAATCACTAAACCATCGAGACGTTATACAATGACTAACTGTTACCGACGACTTCCTTTGCTAATTTTGGGATGAAAATTATCCTATATGTTAATTTAGAGTGTCATCTCTTTTTCTACTAAATTTTATCCGAACCCTTTTTAACGTTTAAAGAGTAACAGGCTTACATCCATATATTCTTAGTTACTTTCGCATTTGTAATATAAGGATTAGAATGATAAGTGCTTTTATTATCCTGAAAGAGACAACCTCAAGTTTATCGGTGCATACCTTACATTTGAAATAAAAAAAAAACAGTAGGGACTCAAAGGATTGAGTAAAACTAGTTGGGTGGTATTTTTAAAACCTAAATTAACAAAACAGATGCAAAAACCATTTACGGGAAAGAGCCAACGTAAGTTTTTGTCGGTAGATACCTACTTAACATTTAAAAAAGAACTTAAATAGGGATAGTAAAAGTAAAACTAGTTGGGTGGTATTTTTAAAACCTAAATTAACAAAACATTTACGGGCATATGCTAAATTTAAATAATACAGAAAGAGCACACCTACGTCATTTTGAGTAACTGTCATAATTGTTTCGGAACTAAAAGAAAAGAAAACAACAATTTTCGACCCTAACATTTTTTTGTTACTATAACAATGGCTAGTAAACGACGCAAAAACTAAACACGAAATTCAATAACCCAAAAATGAACGATAAACAAGTCGAGCGGAAACGTGGGACGGTGTAAAAACATGACACCTTTTAGGGTCGCACACGCGTTCAAAGAAGCACGTATGACCCTTATGTCGTACCTATAGGATCGAATATCGAAAACCAAGTCTTTACCTTCACGTGCTGTTGTAAACACAATACAAATCACACAATACTATTCGTTACTGACGAATCAATGTATCGATTTGGTTCAAATGCCTACCATGCGTACAACTATTCCATACAATTGACACGATTCAAATTTAATCGAACACCATTGAATTCTGCGTAAACCTTGGTTTGTATCAATGGTGAATCCATAATAAGTAAGCTGATGGCTTAATTATTTTGGAGACTTAAAAACATTATCTCGACTTCAACATACGTAATATGACAGCCATGTTGAAGTCGAGTTAATGTTTCTAGACAGGTGTTACCTTTTGGGACTAGACATTCCTTTTTTTTTATTTGGGGCGTGGGACTCCCCTGCTCCGAGAAGAGCGTAAACTACCCACTAAAACACTCCGCATCTCTTTATTTTTAAAATTAATGTCCTTGAATACTTCTTCTCTCTCGCTAACACGTAATAATAGTCATGAATTTGTCAATTGCTGAACCAATTTATTTATCTTTTGAATTTATAGTTATGTATTTGTTTTTATATACATATTAATTATCAATATTATATAAATCTAAGTATACTTTTATATTTTATATATATATTCTATTTAATTTAAATAGTATGTGTATTATTATTGTTTATTTAATATATACCGTAATGTTATTTTAAATGCTTAATTTATTGTTGTTTTAATGATTTTTTTTTGTCTCCCCTATTACCGAACCCATATACAAACTATCTGCATGATCCAAGGGTTGACTGGTAGAGAATGCCCCTAGCATTAAGTCCACCTGTTGTACTTATTTGTGTAATAAAGTTTTTAAATAAATAATAAATCTCTTGTCAACTCGTGATAGCACCATGTTTCATGTGTGACAGCAACGAGGTCGTCGTTGCTTGATGTTCTGTTATAAACCCAGTAGCTGAGAGGCGAGCGGGCTGGACTTTAGCATCGCCCTATCTCTGAGGTTCCGAGATCGATCCCCGGTCGGGTCAATATAGGAAATAACTTTTCTATATTGCCACGGGTCTAGGTGCTATGTCCGTCGTAGTTTCTGATTTCTTTAACACAAGTGCTTAAGCTACTTACCACAGAATCAGAGCAATATATATGTAAGATGTAGTCCAAAACTTATTGAAAAAGAATACTAACCTAACCTAAATAATGGGTTAGCCACAAAGTCATTTGAGCTTGGTCGACTTGTGGCTCTGTCAGTAGTTTTGTAAGTTAAAAAGGTGCCTGTGAAACTATTTCTCAAACCTTTATGTACGTTGATTGTCGTGCGGTCGTAAGTGATGTTATCCCATATCTATAGTGTTGGCAGAATCACAGCATTGCATTAAGCGCGATTCATCACAGGCATTATTTTAGAGTCCATTCAATGCGCACCACGATTGTATCCCATTCTGGAGCTGCAGGCATAACTAATATGAATAAAAAGCGAACGAATTGTTCCCGGTGTAATCGCAGCGTCACAGGAAGCGGCGAGGCCGCGGGCGGGCGATTGGTCACGCGCACCGCGGTGGGAGCGCACCTTTACAGATTACATGCTGCCGACTGATGAGGGACTCCGAGAGGGACAGATTCAGAACGCTAAACTGTAAACACTCTAAATAATTAAAAGAAATAAAAGAATTTGATTTCTATGATGTTTATAGAGCTTTACGCCGCACTATCGCAGTAAATACTTTATGGATTTGTATATATTTATTGATATAAAAAATAAAAAAATAAAAAATAAAAATGTGTTTTATTTCAGTAAATCATTTACAATCAACTGCCGGGGCTTCCCAGAAAGTAATCAGATGATACTTGTGTAGGGAAAGCCTCGCTCTTCCTGTTTAGTGTTAGCATATCGGATTTACAATGTATTTATTGAGTAGAAGTAACCATAATAATTAATAAAAAAAAACGAAAGAAGAAAATAAAAATAAATAATAATAATAAATGCATGGATGCCCAGTGTGTGTGTGTGTGTGTGTGTGTGTGTGTGTGTGTGTGTGTGTGTGTGTGTGTGTGTGTGTGCGTGCGTGTGTGTGCGTGTGTGTGTGTGTGTGTTCGAGAGTGAGTGAATGTGTGTGTGTTATATTGTATATGTGTGGTGCGCGAATCTACATGCTTACTTCATGTTGTTCTTACCAGAATGTTTTCCACCTCGGCATAATTTAGAGTAGAAAGCCACGTACTCACAGCTTTCTTACACTCGTATAAAGTCATTGGGTAAATATTTAATTTGCGATTTATTATATTATAGGCGCGGGGGGCTTGAGCTATATTTTGTCGGCGGGCAAAGACTGTACGTGCAGGGCAAGTGGAAGCTACGATATCACGCCGCCTTTTGAGAAGTTTGGCACGATCGAAAGGAAATGTTTTGTGGTAACTTGTTATTGTGTGTAAGATATAGAGTTTCCTGATTGAAAGTAACTTTGAGATATTATATAAGTTGTCTGTTGGGAATCTAAGTGGTTTACAATACATTACTTTAATCAAGGATCTTTGCGCCCGTTCTAGATTTATTAAGTAAGATTTAGCTGTCCCTCCCCATACCGGGATACAGTATGTTATTATGACAGATTGAGCGAGTGCCAGGTATATTTTATTTAGAAGTTCAGTACTCATGAGATGTCTTAGGGATTTGAAAACCCACATGAGCTTTCTCAACCTACCTACAGTTAGCTCTAGGTGTGGGTACCAACTAAGTCTCTGGTCTACAATGATTCCGAGGTATTTCACACTGTTTACTTTGGAGATTGATGGGCAGCTACAAGTGCATATATATATATGTATGAATTTTTATTTATTTATTTGTGTTTTTTTTTTATGTTTTTGTTTGTACTTATCATATTATGGTATTTATATTTCCTGTTAATATTTTCTCAATAAATATTTTGCATGGCCGCACCCGTTTCTCAATAACTTCTATTTCATCTACCTAAAGGTTGTCTGGAAGAGATTGCTTTCTAGCAATAAGACCGCCTAAATTGTACTTAACTATGTCTGTAAAACCAATTTCTATAAATTTTTCTGTGCAATAAAGTGTAACTATCTAACGAACTATAAATATTTAAAGAAACAGAAAAATTGTATCTCCCCTTGCAGTGCGGGAACCGAACCCACGACCTTCACGTATTGCGCTTGCTGCTCTTCCAACTGAGCTAACTGCAAGTTATCGCGGTGATGAAATGTGAGATGAAAAAAATTTAAAAAATCTATTTCTTTGAATGAATAGTAGAAACTTCATTTCGCGGGAGAGTACCAGTTTTTTTATAGTAGCTCAGTATATTCGCTCCTTCCAGCCTGATGGTAATCTGGAAAGGAAGCCACATTGCGGTGATAATGGATTTGATACCGTAGTATCCTATCCGTTAGCATCGCCATACTGGACCACAAGATATATTTTAAGACTTTCGCGTTCCATTTTAAACATTTAAAATAATTTAATGGGTCGGGTTCACACCCGATGGATGAAGATTTGCAAGCTCCCCCGAACAGACATAGGCGAGCAAATCCAGTCAGCTCGTGACCACGGTTGGTGCAACCTAACCGAAACTTCGGGCAGTAAGTACCTAGTTCGTATTAACTACTAAATAAAAATGGTGTCGCGTTTTGACCCGTTAAATTATTTTAAATGGACCACAAGATGTTTCTTCACGCTCTTTTTGAAGGAACCCATATTAAAGGAAGGGGAAACACATGAGCCGGCACTGAGTGTTACGGCAAAAATTTACCAAACTTTTTTGGTTAGCGATGGAATATTTTTCCACGGTGAAACGTCAACACCTTTGGCCGGCTTTTGTGGTTCTGTGAAGGAAAAGGGAGGGTGGGATAAGGGAAAACAGTTCTTCGGTACACTCACCATGACAGAAGTGTGGCATGAAGCACAATAATAATTACACATACATACATTTACACTTTGGATATTTAAACTTATATAATTTTACTAGCGAAATTAAATTATATTAAACATTTATAAATTTGACGTATAATTATGTCACTAAATAAACGTTTTTCTTTCTTTCCTTCTTTAAGTTTTTGAATTAAATTAAATTTCAAAACAGTTACTACTGATGTTGAGTTTTTGATGATGTTACGAATTCCAATAGCCTTTTTGCAGTACTTCAGGCATACTTAAAACATCAATGGTAAGGAACCTTATCAAATAAACGGAACGTTATTAAACCCACCCTCCATAAACATCAAACTTCCCACCTCGTCTTCAAAGACGTTTAATTTCATGGCAAGTTGCAGTCGGCAGGTGCCGGCCAAAGATATAATAAGCATGGAGGAAGCGAAATTAATATACCAAGATATTGATTTTTATTTATGACTAGCTGTGCCCGCGACTTCGTTTGGGTGGCCTACAGGATTTCAAATATTTTTTTTAAATTCAATTATTTTTCATTCTCTTCCCATCCAATAACCTGTTGTTTAATAATATGTTGGATTACGAGAGTGAAGGCATAGAGAACTTACCTCGTGTGTTGCGCAAACGTTAGGCCATTATATACCAAGTCCTGCTCACAAGGGCGGATTCAGCTTTGGCGCCAGGAGGGGTCACATAGTCGTGGTCAAGTCAAGAACTTATAATTTAACTAGCTGTGCCCGTGACTTCGTTCGCGTGGACTACAATCCTTTCATGGTCTCATGGTCGGTTTTGCGTTTAGCGTGAATGGCTATTTTCATCAAATCTTGCACTGCTCCTTTCAGGGGTGGGGGGTCATGACCCCCATGACCCTCCCCCTGGATCCGCTGTTGCCTGCTCATTGAGATTGACCGCGAGACGGAAAGGACGATACTTCTACCTCCTGTTAAATTTATCTTAGTACCGTGCGTCCGGAGAGGCGACAAGGCGCAAAACAAATTGCGTCGGCAAACAAACTCGCCCGCAACTCTGGAATTAGCTCTGATTTGTTACTCGCGAACTCTGTGTAGCGCTTATGAATAACTTCGGCAGTTTTCGATGTAAATATTTTTACATTGGAAAGGAAGAACGATGAAACGTTCTAGAAAATACATCGGACTCATACATTACACTGGTCCTAAAGAAGAGGTTAAGTACTATAAAACAAAAACCAAGATTTAAGACAAGAACCAAACTCAAACTTAAACATTTCTTTATTCAAGTAGGTTACATAAATAACAATTTTGAATCGTCATTGAATACAATGCAAAGTGATTCTACTTCCGGTTCGGAACCTATATCTACCGAGAAGACACCGGTAAGAAACTCAGATCAGTTACAGTAGCAGTATCTAACTTATTGCTATGTGTAAAACTGTTTGGACCAAGTCATATAGTTTTGTTTTGATGAGTGATGACACAATTAAGTACTTAAGTATTTATTTTAGAGAGGTAAGCTGGAGCAGACCAGTCCCCAAAGGTGGCGCCTGTTCACAAGCATGACCAACAAATAGTACCCGATTATTATACTTAAATACATTAACACCACAACCAAAATTATGCGCACATTCATACTATGTTGGAACCTGACGTATGGAGGAAACTAAAATGAAAAACAAATACTGAAGTACATACATCCTAATTCTTTGGTTCGGTAGCTATAACACTTGCGTCACAGATATCGGAAATAAGGATAGTACCACAGTACCTAGAACTGAGACAGTATACACAAATATTTCCATATTGACCGAACTGGAAATCAAACCCGGGACGTCAGATATGGCATGCAGCCCGCGCGTATTTAGGCTATTTCTCTACTTTTTGTGGAGATACGATCAAATTCTTTGTAAGGATTTTGTATTTTATTTACGTATTTCCAAATGGAACCTTCTACGGAAAAGTGATTAAAATATATAACTAGAATAGAATAGAAATCATCTTTATTCATGTAAACTTTGCAAAAGCACTTATGAATAGTCAGTACAAATTAAGTATTCTACCGCCGTGTTCGGAATGTTGATCATGTCGAGAAGAACTGCAAAATCAAGTAAATAAAAATACTTTTTTGGTACATCATCATCAGAGCTCAGATGTTGCTATGTGTGTGATATTTCGTCTGCTCCTTTCCGAAGTATGTACTTCTTATTGGAAACCTTACGGCAAACAAACTCCCATGAGCTCATAACTTCTAAATTAGCTTTGATTTGTTACTCGAAAATTTAGTATGACAAGTCGAGGTATGTTCAACAAAGTCAAAGTCAATGAGTCAATATTTTTTATTCACATAGATTACATTAGTAATACTTATGAATAGTCTCTATATAAAGCAAATGAAGCTACCTCCGGTTCGGAACCTATAACTAAAGAGAAGATACCGGCAAGAAACTCAGTAGTTTTTTTTTACAAATGGAAGCTAAACTTATTACTAATTTTGCACTAAGACACACAGTTAGTTTGTCAATTGTAAAATAAAAATTAAAAATCAATTATTGAAAAAAAATAAAATAAAACAAAAGTATCTATTTGTAAAATAAATGAAATTAACTGTAGGACTTACATGCGTCATCGTGGCCCAATACTGACATTGATTGAGAAAATGTGTCATATTATATTTTTAAAATAATATAAAACACGCAAGTACAGGCGAGCAGACTAGGTAGTGATCCACACGTCCTTATCATTCAAATAATCTTCTACTTTGTAGTAGCCTTTATTCAAAAGACAACGTTTGACAAATGACTTAAATTTGTATAAAGGTAACTCAACAATAACTTGAGGGAGTTTATTAAACATTTTTATGCTTAAAGCAACAAATTAATTACCTATTTTATGTAGTCTACGCTTAGGAACAGCAAGCTTGTTTTTATTTCTGGTGTTAATGCTATGATTGTCTAATTTTTTGGGAAAAGTATGCAAGTTTTTGTATACATGCATTAAACAGTCGAGAATGTATTGAGATGCGACTGTTAAGATGTTAATTTCCTTAAAAAATTCTTTCAGCGAGTCACGCGGGCCTAGCTTGTAAATGGCTCGGATGGCCCTCTTTTGTAATACACAGATAGTTTGAATATCGGCCGCAGATCCCCATAACAGCAGACCATATGACATAACGCTATGAAAATAGCTAAAATAAACCAATCTCGCTGTTTCCACATCTGTTAAATACCTTATCTTTCTGACCGCATAAGCAGCCGAACTCAGTCTTCCAGCCAGGGTCCATATGTGGGTTTGAGCAACAGTTTTGAGCGGTATGGGAATGGTTCCGAACAGACGCTTTTGTCTGTCGATTGACTTTTTGTTGAGTTTTGTAGCAATGTGTCGGAATAGCGTTTAAAAATAATTTGTATTTTGTAACTGTTATGAAATAAATTCTTACTTGCCTCGTGAAATTTCTTCACCGCAAAACTTTTTCTTCAAAGGCTGTATGTAAACGTGACAGTAAAATCAAGAAACTTAGGTTCTAATCTAAGTTTCTTGATTTTTCTTTTTGTCATATCTATATGACATCTATAAACATATATTTTTTTTAATTTTTTGTTGTAAATCACTCCACACCATACAACTATAAATATATTAACAGAAAAAAATCATCCCTTGCGGTGTGTGGTTCGAACCAAAGACCTTCACGTGTGCTGCGCCTCCACTCATTTTTGCATCTTAAAGTATATTTGACCCAGTCATTTAAATTATTAATTGCTTACATGTTGTAGATAAATTAATTTATTATTTCTAAAAATAAAGATTGTTAGGCACAGTTAATCATGAATATGACAATAAAAAAATAACAACAAGATTTAAATATACATTAAAACAAAATTTAGACCTACCTGCAAGTATGTACGGTGAACAGCACATCAAGGTAAATATTAGAAGTTGAATTTTAGTTCTTATGTCTGCGGAATAAAGGCGTTACAAAGTCCAAAGTGTGTGAATCTAACGTGTTTCCGATCGTACGTAATCGCCAAAGTAGCGTTTGCATTATTCCATCACCTCCCTTTGAAAAGCAAACCTAATTTGTTTAATCACATCAGGCATGTTTAATTAAATCGGGGCCCGCATCAACGTAGGCGGTCGGGAATCGAACCCGCGCACCCAAGTGTGAAGTGGTATTCAAGAACACTCCTTTGTGCTCCGGTGAAATGTTTGCGCCCGGCCTTACCCCGCCCTGAGCAAACATACACAACAAACACGCCATTTAGACTAACCTTACACAAATAACAGCTTTATGACGGAGCAATAAAAGCGACTGTTGCATGCGGACCAAACTTTGTATTGCCTTAACTCGAATTCGTGTTCGAGTTGTTAGGACTCGAAACGTACCGGTATTCACGATCAAGACGTGTGCTTAGGTTACGTCGCGTCTCTGTTTAGCTGTGTACATCGCGCGCTTTGTTTGTATGTAAGATCAAGGGTGGTGAGTAAGCATCGATGTATGTCGTGTGCTACGAACGGTTGTGTGGTAATTGTGTAAGTGGCTCGCCTGTGTGGTCGGGCCGTATTAACAGATATCGGCGGTCTCAGGGGAGGTCGCGGCGCCTTCACACGAACTGATTTATGTCCTATTGGAACTTGATTAATAAAATATTAATTGCGTGCAACGCGAACGTTTTACACTTTTGGATTTTGATTGCAATTAAAACTGAGAGATGGTGTTAATTATTGTTGTTAAGAAAAGACATGTCAGTGTAAATTTTAATTTATTATCTACCAGCGACAAGTCCCATCTTCACACGGATGCAATGTAAGACAAACTTATTTTTCAGCTTTTCCTTTATTAAACCTTCCCATTAAAAACTATATTTTTTTATATTGCTCTTCAAGATTGCCCTCATCCCACCTGGTATTAAGGGGTAATGAGATTCTTGATTGCTTAAAGGCGACAAATACAGCATAATAAAGCTGTTACTGGACTTGTCGCCCTAACCTTGAAGGCTTGACCCCTGCTACTAATGTAACATCGCCCAGGTGCTCTGGAAACCTTACTCACACGCAGGAACACAACAACACAGAAGTGTCTGTTATTTGGCTGCGGTCTTCTGTAAGTTGGAGGTATTTCACCAGTCGGGCCACTTTTAAAAAAGCCGCACTAGAATTAGTTGCGCAGATTCAAAAGATGTACCCGTAGATAAGGACAGAAAGCGGCAACCGAGTTCTATGCTACGAAGTAATTTACCAGTATATAAATAGCCCGGTGGACCAATGTTAGATTTGTATTGGCTATTGGACTTTAGTCATGAGTTCTATCCATCGGGCTAACATTTGTGTGTATATAAAACATGCACGTAGTGTCATCGTTGGCTGGTCTTCACAACACAAGTTATGAAAGAACATACTTGTGAAAGAAAGAAAGAAAAGACATTTACTGACTATTGTTACACATATACTTAAATAAAAATATATTTTCGATGGAATCCGTAGTCCGCACCGTGTAAACGCCGCCAGATTGACTATTCTCCTAGCGACTGATGACGGTGTCTGTATGTTTGTTTGTGTGACGTCCCCCGGCGAGGTGCTCGGTACACAGTCGCGCAATGCTCGGATGTGTACCAGACAATCGGAATAATTAAACTTCGACTGCACGTCTGGTGTAATACGTTGAGACAATATCACAGAATTGATAATACTCCTGTGATGGGTATTACATAATACAATACATTCCCTATACGTATCCTGTACATTGGACGACCTCCGTTAGCCGAGAGGCGAGCGGGCTGGACTTTGGTGTCGCGCCATCCCTCAGGTCCCAGCTTTAATCCCCGGTCAATATGGGAAATTAACTTTTCTATATTGTCTGGGGTCTGGGTGTTGTGGTATACCGCCCGTTATTTCTGATTTCTGCGACACAAGTGCTTAAGCTACTTACCACAGAATCAGAGCAATGTATGTGATGTAGTCCTACTTTTTATTTACGCTATATGCTATGTGCTATATGCTTGTGAACAGAACCTTTGGAAACTGGTATGCTCCAGCTTACCTCATAAATAAATATTAAATCTTTCGTCACTCATAAAAACCAAACTATATGACGTGGCCCAAAGTGGCCTACACATAGAAATACGTTAGATACTGCTACTGTCATTTTGGTCAGAGTATGTCAAAAAACCGACATCAGAAACTATTTAAGTAGTTTCATCTTAATTAAAGAAAAAAAAAATATCAGCTTAGTTTGAAAAACACAATTATTTTATTTAACATATATGTATATAGTCGATATCGGTCAAGTAAATTATAAAATACTTTATTTAGAAAACTGTCATTTTTCCATATAAACTTGAATCTGGGTTTATTGCAGAGCATACAATTATAATTGAATTGTAATAAAACTTATTTCATGTCATAAAAATCAAATAATAGCCACAAGATATTACATAAGGCACGCCCTGTGTTTACACTTAAAATAGTAGAAAAAATGCTTTCAAAATCATTTCTTAAATTTAATTAATACATACTTTACTGCATTCACAGTAAACTTACCATTTTGCGTTACTCTATTATTTAATAATCCTTAGCAAACAATACCTACTCCTGCATTGATAAGCAAACAGCGTCTTGCCATCGTCTCAGCAAGCAAAGCCTCCACGACAATCCGGCAATCAGGCTCAGTCGCCGACGGACGGTCCCTCTATCGGAACAATGCTGCAATTACGTCTATTAACTATTAATCCGGACTGGGATGCAATGATAAATGTGTTGACAGTGTAGCATTGAGAGTAACCCTAGCGTAAGCAGAGCAGGCTTGGGTCGTACTTGCCAATAGGGGAGCGCACTAGAATTCATTTTTATTCCGTCTTTTTCAAAGATTATTTAAAAATATGGCACACGTATTTTTGCGTTTTTATCATAAAATAATATTTGAAAACTTTGAATTTAATTGTCGCATGACGTTTAGTGGGTACAGTTTTCAGTTTCACCCACCACGGACGTAACGAGATAAAAAAAATGGATTAAACGATGTCAATTTATGGGGTGAGGGCACACAACTCGGCATCGTGTTATCAAAGTATTTTTCTTATTTATTAAGCATATGGAAAATCACATGTCTAATATTTTTAATAACTATTTAATCGAGATGCAACGGAAAGTTGTTCAGGCCGAATATCCGGTATCTGGCCGCCGAATATTTGGCCGGCCAAACAATACCTTAATTTTAGAGTTAGTAGTCGTATGGCACGAAAAAAAATCGTTCAAACATGCAAATTATACCCTTTCAATAAAAATATTTTTTTGGTCGGCGTTTTGCACGAAGGTATTTTAAACGCGTGCGAATCGACTCCTTCAAAAACTAAACGCACACTAATCTGTTGTTGTTTTCTTGTATACTTACCATTTTTCAAAGTACCAAACATAATTACTATCCGGTATCCGGCCGGATAGTGCGCAACTATTCGGTATTCGGCCGGGTAGTAAAATGATGGCCGGATAGGCCGGATACTGGATAGATTACCGTTGCATCTCTACTATTTAAGCAAAACACAATATGTTTTCTTTTGTCCTAGTCCGCTCGCCTTTTCGAATACCAGGGTACCACGAATACCAGTACCAGAATCAAAAACCAGATTTTCTAAATACTTCAAGGAGGAGGAATTAATGCCATTTAGACCAAAATTTGACCTTAAGCATAAATAAAGCAAACATTTAAAAAGGCTCCCATAATACAAATGTATTTTATGACATTTTTAAGGAAATGATACCGACTTGCATTTGCCTGGTTTTTTAATTGATTTATTACGGAAACAAAAAAAAAACAAATCTCTCTTTCTTTTGTTAAAAATTTAAGAAATAAAACATTATGTTTTGCAAAATTATTTGATAAAAGCGTGATTAGTATTTTTTTACAAAGCGAAATCCCTACAGTTACATGACGAATCTCTAAAGGTTAGTCTACATAAGAAACCCTGACATAAAGCTGTACTATATTTACCACGAATAAACTTTAAGATAAAGCACGCTATTCTGATACTGTAGACACAGGAGTGCTTGATCACGATAAGAACCTCGTGAGATCGATCGCTCTCCTCAACAAGCGACATAGGTTTCCTCAGCGCTTGTATTGTCGCTAATCGATTATCGCAGCAGGAGTATCGATTGCCCGCATCGATTGTGTACGTTAAAGTCTGCGTGAAACGTGCGTGTGGTGACATGAGCAAGGGATGACACACCTGCACCAGTTTTTATTAGAATTTGATTCGTTTTTGAGCACTGTAAAAATATATGAGAAGCTACAGAGGTGAAAACCGCAAGGGGAGATAAAAAAATCCTGTTCCTAATATTTTAAGCTACAAACAAGCTGCATAACAGTATTTTCTCAAAGAAAAAAGAAAATGCAATGTTGGATTTTATGCTTAATGCATTTCATATCATATTCAATTCATAAAATTATAACAAAACTGCTACAGTTCACGAAATATGTAAACAAAATGAAAATATAGGTACTTTCATTATGTCAAAAAAACTGTTATAGAAAAATATGTTAAATCCATAAAACAATAATTTAAGAATGTTTATTATGGAATTGTTAATGTTCGGTGCCCATTTGTTCTAATAAACTATTTCGGCATCTTAAAAAAATCAGGCCGTATTTACTTTTTTGTTCGTTATGTTATGATGATTTTCATTTAATTTTTTAAGATTATCCAAAAATATGGGACACGTATTTTTGCATTTTCCGTTGAATCAAGAAACACCGGCGATTTATTGTGTTCGATTGTCACGTGACGTCATTAGTGGGTACATTTGTTACCCACCAGTGACGTAACGAGCTTCTATCAACTTGGCATCGCTTTATTTTAGTATTTTTAATGTAAAAATACGTTTCTAATAATTTTTAATAGCTATTTAACTAAATCAGAATCTGTTATTTTTGACCCAGTCAGTCTGCTCAACTATATTACTACTATACAGAGTTAATCTGTATATGCTGTAATGGACTCTTTTGCAAAAGGTTCCGCACCAATGGTCCCCGCCCGTGGACATCCGACGCGCGTGACGTGGCAGATCCGACGTCCGATACGGCATCAATGCGTCGTCCGACCAGATCGAGAGGCCGTCCGTTGCGGTGGTCGTGTCAGGACCTTCACGTCTATTCAACCCCTCCCCAATGACTAGTACTCTTTACAGTGAAGTCCATCGTGTTAAAGCTACATTCAGCATTAAGCATTTACAGAAACTCTACAGTTCTCTCAGGTTTTTTTTTTCTTTTTTATATAGCACTTCAAGATTAACCTCATCCCAACTGATGTTAAGTGGTAATGAGGTCCTAACTTAAGGGTGACAAGTAAAGCATAATAAATCTGTTACTGGACTTATCACCCTTACCTTGAAGGCTTGGGCCCTGCTACTAATATAGGACCCTCCTTAATCTCTGAAAACCTTATTCACACGCAGGAACACAACAACACCGAAGTAGATAATTGTTGCGGTCTTCTGTAAGGTGGAGGTATTTCACCAGTCGGGCTGCTCCAGTTCGAGCGATAAATCGCATTGCCCTACCTCTCTTAACATTTAATTTTGGTTTTATTTATTGTAATCAAGTCTAATTTACTGATTACTTCGCCAGAAATTCTAATCGCATTTTTAATACTGAATATACAAAAACAGTACCTCAGAAATGACTTTGGGAGTATTGGCTTATCCTCAATTCATGCTGCTCACTGTCTACCCTATACCATAGCATAGCAACACCAAAAATATTTGCATAAATACATACAGTCAATAGAACGTCAAGTTTATTCTTTTACATTAGTAGCAATAAATACATGCAGTTCGATATTATTTCTTATTAAAAACAAACTCAGTGCAAAGTCCTAACTTTACAGTTTGACGTATTTTTGATCATACAATCTAGACGCGTTGTTGTACGCGTGAAACTTCAACGTCACTCATTATCTAAAGCTCACAAAAAGTGCAATTAGTTGCACTAAGCGATGCATTATCGCTGACAGCTGGGGCGCTTTATCGGCCGTTAAAATCGTCACGTTTTGACGCTCGACTAAGCGATTGTATTGTTCATGGAAGGGATGGTCGATGATGGTATCTTTGTATGTCTGAAGCAATAAAGGGCGATACATGATTTGTTACTAGTCATTATCAATTTGACGCATGCAGGCAAAAATGTATAAAATGATTAATAAACAAATATTGGGCAACTTAACACGCATTGCTATGATTCTGTGGTAAGTAGCTAAAGCACTTGTGTGACGGAAACAACGAATGTGCCCAGATCCGAGACAATATAGAAAAAATCGTTTCCATGTTGACCCGGCCGGGAATCGAACCCAGATATAGCGTGACGCTTAAATTCGGCCTGCAAGCATCTCGGTTACGGGGGTTGTCAACATAATTAGGTATCTGAACAACTAGGTCCTAGAGTTGATTTTATTGAAATCGACAGATAGTGAAGTTTTTCACAAATGATTTCACAAATTTCATCAGGTGCAATAACAAACGTGATTGTTTTACTCGTTTTGCTCAATATTATACACAGAATATTTAGTAATACATTAACTTCAAAAATAAATATGTAATAATATAAAACAATTTCACTTTACAATTATTTCAAAAACAAAAACAGTACCTCTGCCAAACTGCAATACAGTTTGTTAGCTATTTACAGTTAGGTCGCTATTTTAAAAGTTCTTATGTACCAGATATTGTGAGTATAGCTTTGCGTATGTATACGTATATATTCGTATGAATATATACGTATACCGATATTAATGCACACACAAGTACATAATAGACAAGTTCTTTTTTATGAATAATGATACGGAGCCCTTCGTTTTCGAGTCTGAGTCGCATTTTTTTGTCTCTTATGATTTCGCTTTACCCGTTGGCAAAAAAGTTTATTAAAATACAAAATAATTGCACTCACGAGTTCTCACACTTAAACCCGATCACATGATCAATTATCGTCTTGTACCGACAGAAAAGTGAAAAATGTTATAATATAGAAGATCGTGACTGTCCGGTAGGGTCCAATGAGAGTAATTGATTGATGTTCTCAATTTGAGCTCGCAATTAAGACGTTACATTAAATCGAATATCTGCATGAAGGTCAAGGTTCACACACGCGTAAATATACGACGGATTTATTAATGAAATCTGTTCATATATTATTTATTAAATTAACCGATTTTTTTTATTTACTTACAATATTTAACATAAAAGTTCTTATTCAGTTCGCAGAGTGTAGGAATATAATATTTGAAACTTTCTTAATTCTCATTAAATGGTCTATCTATGAATGAAAGTCCCTTAAAAAATCAGTCCAGGCAGAATAAACAGATAGACAGACAAATATGCTTTAGAAAATCCTATAGGTACGTATACATACACCTTAGAATACATACATTTTAGAAAAATAAAACATCACATAATATACATTGCTCCGATTCCAAAGACTGAGTATGTAACTAAAGCACCTGTGTTATGAAACTAAAATCTCGGTGGTGCCATAATTATATTAATATACAATTATAAATACCCCGGCCCGTAACAGCTATAAATGTACGTGTGACGAATGAAAGTTATAATTATTATTATATTAGACAACATCACATACATTGCTCTGATTCTGTGGTAAGTAGCTATAGCACTTGTGTTACAGAAATCAGAAACAACGACGGTACCACAACACCCAGACCCGAGACAATACAGAAAAGTTCGTTTCCCATATTGACCTTGGATATAGAAAGTATGTGTGACGAATTTTTGCTTTGGGTTGTGATGGAACCTACGTTTAGGCAAGCAAGAGTCTAAAACGCTAAACATTGACCTACCAGAAAAAAATAATCGCTCCTTGCGGTGTTGGATTTGAACCCACGACCTTCACGTATCGCGCGTGCTGCTCTTCTAATTAAACTTTTCGCAAGTTATCATAAGTAATGAATAGCGTTCGGCTCCATATAGAAACTCGCTTGACCACTATATGCCGACAACGCATCATCCGACATACTTCGGCCACACAGTGCGTAGAGGCGACGACAATTTGGAAAAATTGATTGTTGTTGGGAACACCGAAGGGCATGTAAAAAGCTACAAAAAAGCATTGAATTAATATTTTCGTATCTTGTCGGCTAGCCGAGTTATTGTCAAAAAAACAATTTTATCCCCTCTTTCAAGATAGCGGTAAACCCTTATAAGAAATCTTGGTCGACAACTTCAAATTAAGCTTTTTTAGGCACCCCCCACGTCATATTAAAAATTTAGCTTTCTCGGTTCCTTTTGCATTTCTAAGCCGTTTTTTTCCGACGAAATGACTGGACTATGTATTAACTAGAACAGGTTAGGCCAAAACTGTTATTCCCAAAGTGTTACATATTTCTAACGCTAATTTTCATAAATATTTTATATTTTACGGTTGTGAGAGACGCGCTGGATAGAAACCGGTGGAGGCAGATCATTCATTCCAGATGCAACCAACTTGCTGACGATCCTCAGATATGAGGGACCGAACACAGATAGAGAGAGAGCGTCCGGTAAAAGCCCTCTGCAGTATTAGTTCAGAATGACTATTATATACTTAAACCTGTCTAGTTTAATATTTAAAACTAGCTGTGCGGCGTCAAGCACTATAAATAAATAAAAACCAGCCAAGTGCGAGTCGGACTCTCGCACGAAGGGTTCCGTACTATTTACTAGAATATCGAGCAGTAAAAAACAATAAATTCAAGTTTGTTGTGTAGGAGCACCTTTGTAATGTAGTATTATTTTATTTTTAGTATTTGCTATTATAGGGGCAGTAGAAAAACATCATAATATGTAAATGTCAACTGTCTGGCTATCACCATTCTTAATAACTATACCCGATGACAGACGGACAGAAGATTCAATGTAATGGGTTTTAACCCTTGGGGAAGTAACCCGGAATTGTAAAAATCTATTAATACCAGGCCAGTCCAAGATGAGTTGGTCCAACATACTGCATAGAGACTGCAGGGGCAGCTACCTATTTACAATGCAGTACATCAGCCTGTCCCGCACATTGTCCCACGGTCATTGACAAATGTCCCCCAAGCGAGCCCATAATCGAACTTCCTCTATCCATCACCTGATTCCAATCACCACTGCAATTACGACCTTACGTATAAGACTTAAGCTTCAAAATATTTCGTGGACGCGTGTATGCATTCCTGCTTACATCAATCAGCTGATTGCAGAACCGTTTAGTGTTGGAATGTAGACTTTAACCGAACAGGATAGGGTTGAATCGGAAAGTTAGGTTAGATGTGCGTAACTAGGTTTCTCTTAAAATTCTAGCTGTTTTAGCAACACTCAAAGATAATGAAATTTGAACTAAACCGAGTTTTATGCAATTAATTAATTTATGTTTTATCTGCATGCCATTTTGATATTAAATTGATTATCAATATGTAAAAAAAGCAATGCCACTTTTCGTTGTAATTTTAAAACTCAAGAATCACCTTTCAGGCTTTATTCGGTCGATTAAGTAGATTGTTTAAGTGAGGTTTGCACAAAATCGGCCGAGTGGTTCTTCATTTATCACATTTTTCAGCCGCGGCGGGCCACTAGTTTATCGTGAAAGCAAATTAAAATGAAATGAAATAAAAAAAAACATATATTTTTAACAAAGACTAATAGATTCGGTAATAAGAAATATTTGTATTATGAAAAAAATCGATGAATAATGTTAAAAAATCAAATGAAACAAAAAAAATATAGAGATTAATTTTTAAAATATTTAATTATAGTATTTATTATTATTTTTTCACATCCCTAGACAAAATTTTAAGATCTATCGTATTGGACAAATCTTTTAAATATGTCATTTGCCGAGGTGAGGTGACAATCATTTCCGCACTGAAACAAATTGCAACTGAATCCATTCTGTCGTTTTTGTATGAAAAATCATCAAACCTACATGAAAGTTTTTACTTTTACAATATTTTTACGACGACGTATCTCAAATTCAGTGGCAGAATGAGTACGTGTGTTGTCACCGCAAAAGTTTCTCACAGACGAACCTCGCGGAATACAAAACAAACTCGCCTCGAATACTCAAATACCTACAAGCGAGTAATACCCATGTGCAATGTACTTCACAAACTTATTAGATAGAACGTTGAATGGCGAACAAGTTGGATTGGAGGGTTCGAATTTAAAAGTTTCGAGTTATCTACGAACAGAAAACCGCACGTCAGACTACATACACACTTTGGAATTTCCATCGCCTTTATATCGTGCACATAAGAACTGATATTGAACTGCAATTAAATACCTTGACGTGCTGTCTACTTTACCTGTCGTAAGAGCGAAGGTATTCCATGTGTTATTTATTTCGTTGTTATACAATGTGTCATATGAAAACGTCGTGCAAAATTCATGATGATAATAAACATCTCTCTACTATATCGGATTTCCATTGCTCGGATTATGAGTGTGAATGAAAAGAACCTGCACTTGTAATAAATGCTAATTGCATGTAGTTTTTATCCTGTTTTTATCTTCACTGTAAGTAATCTCAATCATATTACATCTACGTCTTATTAATAGCGTTCACTGCCTGCGTGGTGCCGTAGTTAGAGCGTTAGGTCAAAAAAACCTGGAGGTCGTCAGTTCGGTAAACACTTGCAGTAAGATATTAGTTATTAGACGAATGACATAAGGTTGGTGCAAATTCTGATGTGATTTGTCTACGTAAAAAATTTAGCATTCGAGCACCTAAAATAAGTCACTACTTTATCATTTATAAAGCTTGACGAAATTTGCATTGAGGAATTAAAGATTTGGGTAGTTAGTAGTAACTAATTTAAAATTTATAAAAATATGTGGGTTTTTCTGGGGAATTTAGTTTTCTGTTCCCCATATTGGAGAATTTGACCTTGTCCATTGGAGAATTCACAACACTGGAATCGGCAACCCATCTCAATAATTCACAAAACTACCAGGCATCTTTCATCCAGAAGCACACCACCTTCATGTATAGTTAAAATAAGACATCCTTAACTCCAAGCCGATAAACTAGTATTCTAATGCAAACTGCTGGTCTCATACATAGTTTAATTAAGCAGTAGAAGGATTAACTGGTAAGATAAGTCTGACATCTGAGAGCAGGCCGTGCCTCGTAACCCGATAACGCGGTGCGGTCACCACTCTAGCTCGCACGGGTATACATGGCTTGAGGCGAGACACAGTTTAACTATCACTTCAGTCCGGAGAAAGTAAACACTTCACAAAAAATAACATCGACTTGTACAGTAATACAGTTTGGAGTCAGTTCCTTAGTTTGTAAACAAAGCAAAAGTATGTCAGTTTTGTTTTAGTTTTTTTTCCTTTCCAAAGGCTTTTTTTTCAAATAAACTCTTTCCTGCGTTTATGTAAACATAATGATTCTACCAATGTCAATTGTTCAGAGAGGCACAATATTATTGGATCACCGCGGTGTTGAAAGCAATTTCATTTCTTAAATGAGATATTAAAATTAAGGATTCAAAAAGTACACTACAGATAAACATAATAGGAACTAGGAAATAGTAATCTAATTAAATTCTTACGAATTTATTTACAGAAGTATTAATACATACGGAAGAAGTAAGAAGACCAATTATAATCTGTGAATACATATTCTTTCTGTATATGGAAATGTCATTATTAAACATGGATTACTTTAAGGTTACTTTGAAGATACTTTCTTCTGGGTCACTGTTAAGTGAATCAAACAATGAGATTTCGTGTTTCCGTAGGACTGGTCACAAATATGAGGCCAATATGAACAGACTTTATAAATTTAAACCAGCCGCAAATGCTCCCGGGTACAATTTTTATTTTTGGAAACAGGATTTCAGTGCAGTAGCAAGAAGAGCTTCGCTTGGTATACTCAACAAATATGCGTTCTTCCAGACTGTAGTGACATTAACATGTTGTTATAACTGGGGATTGGGTTTTCTACGTCACCGAGTATTTAAACATCAGGTTGCGGTTGACGGGTATGAATCTAGTATTAACAAGTGTGTGAAACTTTTACCGTGACACACACACGAACACACAAATACAGTCAGACAGATAACTAGAGGATCAACAAAGTGGTTCTATTAGCGATCCGTTTTTTCCTTTTGAGATACGAAACCCTAAAAATGACGACCAATTTAATACTTTGTTTGAATGTAGAAGACTTGAAATCCTCGTATTACTTAATAGGACCCCTGTTGCTACTTGCTTAGGTGAAAGTAGTGAACATTTGATTGATACGGATGTCTCGTATCGAATGAATCGTATCTAATGAAAGGTCAATCTTGAAAAAAATTGTATACACAAAAATAGAACACTGTCAGATTAAAACATTATCTTAAACTGAAGGCACCGGTCCACCTCCGCATCTATCCACCACTCCACTTCATCCAAACTTGTTATTTGATCAACAGAAACACGCGAAGGGACCGTAAATCTTCAACGATTCGCCAGACGATTTTAGACCCTGCTGCGACACTGATAAGGCCTTCCCATCCATTCTGCTGACGTCGGCGACCGATCAGTCAGTGTCAGGCCGCAGAACACCAGTCACTTGAATCAATCTTTAATACTAACACGGCGTAGTGCGATGTTTGTATGCGTGATTCGTCATTGTCCTGTGAATTTGGTGAAACTTCGTTAGCTGTACGTAGAAACCAACAGTGGGTTAGTAAAGTGACAATTAATGCAGGACCGGATTTAGGCGAGGGCAACTGGAGCTACAGATACGGGGCCTCAACAAAAAAGGGAGTCTCTCCCTTTTTATTTTAGTTTATTTTAGTTTAACAAATATATTTTAGTTAGCCTCTTTCCCATTTATATTTCTTTTCGCGTTTCATCTTTACTGACAGTACTATGTACAAGTATGATTATTTGAAGTACTTTTGTAGTTCAAGAAATTTTGTTTCTTGAGATAATTTTAAAATATTTTGTCATTTTCCTGTGAATTTGGTGACACTTTGTTAGCTGTTGTACGTAGAAACTGGTGAAACGTGGAACTTGGTTTCTAATTCCACTATTATAATCCACTATTTGTAGTGGATTAGAGTGACAATCAACGCAGGAACGATTTAGGCGAGGGCAACAGGGGCTACAGATACGGGGCCTCCACAAAAGAGAGAAAGAAAACAATTCAGTCTAGTCAACATCTTTCATCGATATTTATTTTGCGTGTTACCTTTACCTAGTGTACTATGTTATATTATGATTATTAGAAATAAAGAAAGAAATGTTTATTAATGACATGACAAAGCATTTATAGAACAGCAACGTATAAATAGAATACATTATATATTTTTTTATTTTACGTGACATCTTGCCTCAAATTATAATTGTACTTTTTTGAATAATATAAGGATCTTCGCCGAGGTTCACAAAAATATTTATAACTAAACTCCACTTGAATTACCATTTTATTTTCAAATTTATGTAGGGCCAGTGGTCTCCAGTTTAATGTGGAGGCCTGCATTAAGCCGCACCTGACAATGTGAAATTAGTAAATGTCAATTTATGTTCTATATTTTATATACGGCCTTAGATCGCGTGATTCGCTTAAATAATTATTTAAAGAAATTAATATTTTAACTGTAGCCTCCCAATTCATCTTTGATTGCATCATGTATGTACGTAAAAATCTTCATTTGTTCTAAAAGAAATCCGACACACATAATTTTAACACAAGAAATAAACATAAGCTCGCTATTTCAAACCATAGGCTTCGTAAAACCAGTAGAACATTCGTGGGATTAAGTATAAAAATATTCAACAAGTTACCGCAATGTATTATTGACTTACCTATGCATAGATTTAAGATCCATTGTAGAATTCAGGGCGGGGTTCGTTGAGGAGAACAATCAAACACTTGTGGATCCGAAGCACAAAACTATATTTACTGTCAGTCTATTACACTACACTTATCACTAGAGTATTGTCCAACTGTCCTAACTATTCTAACTAATTTCAAAGTCTATTTCGTACACTGTGCCTACACAACAAAGGTTCACAAACTGGGCACGGCACTGCTATCCGATACTGTCACTAACACTAAAACTGTTCACTGACTCTAACTTTTACAAAGACTTTTCACTATACTGCACTGTTAACTTGACTGGAACTAGAACTGTCTTGACTATATGGAAGTAACTATAACTGGAACTGTCTGGAAGCAACTGTAATGTGCCATACAAATGCACCTTCTAATATTCCACGATTTAATGTACAACTAGTCCCTAGTAGCGGGAGCAGACTAACAATACATGGTACAACTAGCGACTAGTGAGAAAATAACCTTTTGGTGCTAAGTTAGACTATCCTATTTTTACACAAACATAGAAAACTTACGTCTAACTTAACCTATATACAAAATTACATAATACAATTTCTAATTAGTAATTCTGCCGTCTACATTCCACCCCCTGGCTGAAGACTGCAGTCTGAAGCATCTTCGGCGCTGGTAGGCAGGATTACTATCTTCGTAGCCGGGCGTCGCAGCACTCCGTGGGCGGTCTTCACGTCGGCTATTCTTATTTGACCGTCGGAGCCGGGGTACACCTTTTCGACGATTCCCCGCGGCCACACATTTCTAGGCAGCGTCCCGTCGGCGATGAATACGACGTCACCTTCTTTTATTTTTGGTGCTGCCTCGGTCCACTTCTGACGTCGTTGTAATGTCGGCAGGTACTCTCGCAGCCATCTTGACCAAAACACATCAGCCAGGGCCTGGACCAACTTCCACTGTTTTCTCGTGTTGAGTCCGGCTTCCGATGTTCCTCCAAGGCGAGTGACGTTTGATGCCGTCCCCAGAAGTAAATGGTTTGGAGTTAAGGCGACTGGATCTCTGGGGTCTACCGGCACGTGCGTGAGAGGTCGACTGTTGATTACTGCTTCAACCTCCGTAAGCAACGTCTGTAGTGTTTCTTCTCTGGGTGCGCGCTCCTTCAACGTTGTCTTCAAGGCTGTCTTCGTAGAACGCACCAAACACTCCCAGCATCCACCCATGTGAGGAGCAGCCGGTGAGTTGAAACGCCATTTGATCCCAACCGACGTTGCTTCCTCTTCCACTCTCTGCTGCTCGAAGTCCTTGAGAGCGGTCTGCAGCTCTCGATCAGCGCCCACAAAATTTGTTCCTCGGTCACTGTAAATCACTTCTGGCTGTCCTCGGCGCGCGATGAGACGGCGGAGAGCTAGAATGGCTGAGTCTGCACTTAATGATGCAGCCAATTCCAAGTGTATGGCTCTGGTTGTCATACATGTGAAAACCACACCCCAGCGTTTCTCTCGACGGCGTCCTATTGTGACCTCCATAGGCCCGAAGTAATCCACTCCGCAGTGACTGAAGGCACGGCGATGATGAGCCATTCTTGCAGGTGGCAAATCTCCCATCTTCGGCGGCACAGGTTGAGCTCGGCGGACGCGGCACCACTGACATTTTCTGGCTACGCGCTTCACTGTTGGACGTAGCCTGACGACCCAAAACTTCTCTCGCAGCAGGTTCACCACGGTTTCGTTGTTTGCATGGTAGGCGCGCTGGTGATATTGTTGCACCAGAAGCTTTGTTATAGGGTCTTGACCGTCGAGGATGATCGGATGGCGCTCTTCAAATGCGAGATCGGCTGCCGCCAATCTTCCTCGTACTCGTAGGATTCTCTCTTCAGTAAGGATGGGATCCAAATTCTTCAGCTTGCTCTGACAGGATATCGCTTCGCCTTTTTTCAATTTCTCTATTTCTGCTGCGAAGGCTTGCTTTTGAGAAATCTTGATCAGAGTCTTCTCCGCCTCGATGATCAGTTCTCCAGGTATATTCGTGCCAGCCTTTCTCTGACGGATCCAACAAAGAACACGGGCTAAGGTTCGGACGGCCCGCATCCATGTTGAAAATCTACTGGCGTCGATTATTGGGTGAGACTCCGATGCTGTGTTCACCACGGCGGCTCGAAGTTCGGTGGCGGCTTCTTCAGTTGACCCGGAGACTTCTTCTTCTGGCCAGGCTTCTTTAGGATCTTGTAGAAATGAAGGTCCAGAGAACCAAATGGCATGTGATGCGGACCAATTAGTTCTCGTGGCCTCATCTGCAGGATTTTCTTCTGTCGGGACCCAGCGCCAATCTTAAATGTCTGAGTTCCGGTCGATTTCTGCAAGACGGTGCGCGACGAAGGGCTTAAAGTCACGTGGATTTGACCTTATCCACTGCAGCGTCGTCTTGGAATCAGTCCACAGCGTTGTCTTCTCTATATTCAAACCGGCGTCTCTCTTCACGGTCTGTGCCAGTCTGCAGACCAACACTGCTGCTTGCAGTTCCAGCCTGGGTACTGATATGAGTTTGACGGGTGTTACCCTGGCCTTCCCTGCTACTAGTGTGACATTCCCCTGGCTGTCCACCAGGTATGCCACAGCTGCATACGCCTTCTCACTAGCGTCTCCAAATACATGTAGGTGCAGTTCGGTACCTTGAAGTCCGTAGAATCTGGGGATCTTCAATTCTCGCAATTGTTGTAGTTCTTGTAACCACTTCAACCAATCGTGGAAGCAATCTGCGTTCAGCTTCTCATCCCACTGAGTTCCTGCTCTCCATATCTTCTGCATTAGTATCTTCGAACTGATGGTGAGCGGGCAGACGAGTCCTAACGGGTCAAAGACACTCATAATGAAGCGCAGAAACTCTCTTTTTGTCGGGATCTCTTCTCCTCTTGTGATTTCCCTTCTCAACTTCTTGAAGGACAGATCGAAGGACAACGTATCTTCATTTGTAGACCATATGAGTCCTAATGTCCTCTCTGTCTCTCCACCAAGTTTCGACAAGCTAATATTTTCGGGTACGATCGTAGGTAGTTTCTTTCGCAATTCTGGGTCATTTGTTGTCCACCCCCTGATGTTGAAACTCCCGTGTCGATGAATCTTGGAGATTTCGGCTATAAGTTTCACTGCCTTGTCTACATCTTCCACGCTGTCGATGTAGTCGTCCATGTAGTGCCGTTGCTGTATCGCTTCAACAGCCTCTGGATGGATGTTTTTGAAGGCTTCGGCGTTCTTGTTCAACACGAAGATGGCAGACGTTGGTGATGACGAGGCACCGAAGATCATCGAATCCATCACGTAGGTGTCCGGCATCTGCTGTCTGTTCATGCCCCTCCACAAGAACAGCTGGGCTCCCTGGTCCGGTTCCGCAATTTTGACCCTCAGGAACATGTCTTCGATATCAGCGGTTATTGCGACAGGTTTGGAGCGGAACTTGAATAGCACTCCAAGTAATGAGTTGAGAAAATCAGGACCACTAAGCAAGTTATCATTCAATGATGTGCCTTGGTAGGTGGCGGCAGCATCAAAGACCAATCTCAATTTTCCTGGTTTGTTTACGTTGGTCACCCCAAAGTGAGGAAGGTGCCAAGTAAATTTCGATCGCAGAGGTCCGTTTATCTTCTTCGCGTACCCTTGCTCGACCAGTCTATCAACCTGTGCGCAGTAAGAGGCGGCGAAAGCTGGATCGCGGTCCATCTTCTTTTCAATATTACGTAGTCTCTTTTCTGCATCCCGGTGGTTGTCTGGTAGCTCGACGTCATCGTTCTTCCATAGAAGACCAACTTCCCATCCCTTCTCGGTTAGTTTGGCTGTCTTCTCCAATATTTCTTTCGCTCGGCGATCTTCGTGGCTAATTCTTCTCTCTGACGTTATCCCGATCGAATCTAGCTCAAACTGCTTTTTCACTAGTTCGTGCAAGTCGGAGAGATGATTTATCGATTCGATTCCACCATTATTCCTCGTTTTCTTCATTGGACCATGCAGTACCCACCCCAATTGAGTAAGGGAGGCTACTGGCTGACCGGACTTCCCTCTTCTTATGTCGCCCCCAACAATCAGTTCCCAATTGTCTTGCCCAATCAGGAGGAGCGGCGTGGCGTCGGTCATCTCTGGCAGAAGGAGGTCTCGCAAGTGCTTGAACTTCTCGATAGTCTCTTGCGACACTGTTTGCGGCGGTAACTTAATGTTGTTGATGGTGCGCATGTTCAAAGTGTGGCTTTTACTGTTCGGCCCCATCAGCGATACTCTGACGTTTCTTGAGTTGTGATCAGTGACTGTGTGACCACCGGCGCTGATGATATGAAGAGGTACGTTGGGCCCCTTCATGTTGGTTGCTACGGCGCTATCTATCAGAGACACAGTGGCGCCATCATCCAACAAGGCGTACGTACTGTGCTCTATGTCCCCGTTTTTTACTACGACGGGCACTATCTTTAAAAATGACTGAGTAAGACACTCACCCAAGTTGGTTACTCTCTCTGTCTGCGGTGAGCTGCCTTCCACTTCTTCCGTTTTCTTTTCCGCGTGAAGAAGGGTGTGATGGTTGTAGTTGCACTTACTACACTTTTTTGCACTACACGACATTCTGTTATGTTTCCGCACCAAACACTTGAAACATAGTTTATTCACTTTGACGAAATTCCACTTTTCGTCAATCTCCATTTTCTTAAACTTCTCACAGTTAGGCAACCGATGTCCCTCTTTGCACAGTTCACATTCGTCTTGTTTCACTTCACACACTTCACTCACTTTCATTACTTTGTGAATCACTTTTCCCGGGAGCACAGCGGTCGATGGTTTGTACGTAGCTGGCTTGTTGTGGTGTAAAACTGGTTTCATGTGGATGGTTTCCGTTATCATAAACGCGGCGGTGTCGGCTAACTCTTCCAGAAAGTCTACTAATACTGGCAGAGTAGGCGAAACTCGAAGATCCACATTCGTTTGCGCGGAGACTTGGCGAGCGAACTTGCTGTACTCGAGGCGTTGAGTCGGTGTTAACTTTTCTAGTATTTCTCTAACTAACTGTGGGTTGTTCAAATATCCGTCGGCCTTAATGTTTCTTAACGTCGATACACAAGAGCGTACTGCTGCACTAAAACTTCGTAGAGCGTCGATATCGTTATCGCTCACTTTAGGCAAGTTTCTTATTTTAATCATTGCACACTGAAGCAACACACGCGGATTTCCATATGTTCTGTCCAAAACTCGAATTAGCTCGCTCGGTTCGGTGCTAGTTCTCAACAAATCTTCAATGAGTTCCTTAGGCTTGCCATGAATCGACATCTGAATTCTTGCTAAATTCTCTAACGGCTTGAATTCAAACATAACCGACGATTCTTCGTATCTTCTCTTGAAGAAAAGCCAATCTGCGGGATCCCCATTAAAATGTGGCAACTCGTAGAGGGCGCGCGGAGTAGGTCGTGGCTTCGCCATACTTTGTATGGCCGATGCTAACTCTTCAATCGCCCTACTCGGCAAACGTCTCTCCTTCGATGCGTCGCGATGTCTTTCTGTAGACGTACGTAGCGGCGATCGTGGTCGTTGCTCTGTAGCATACCGATGCGGCGTCTCTGTTGGCATGAATGGTGATTTTGAGACCCATTCTCCAACCAATTCACGGCGATCTTGAACTGATACATGTGGTGGTTGTTCATTTTCCATTTCTTCTTCCACTTCTAATTCAGCCAACTGCATCGCTTTCTTCTTGTCGGCCAAGCGTTGTTGCGACTTGAACAACTCCAACTCGGCTTCATACTCGATGCGAAGGCGCGTAGCTTCTCTTTGTGCTCTGCTAGTGCGTGACGTTACACTATTCTCAATACTACGTGCAGGCGCGGCGGTGACAGTCACTTCCATTTCATCCTGTCCACGCACTGTACTTCTAGTCGGCGTACTTGCTAATCGGCTCGTAGACTGCGCGCTGAAATCGTGCACCCTTCCACCAACCAACGGAATGAGAGGTACATTTTCATCGGCGGCTCCCATTCTGTTCGATGCTGACGGCGACTGTACTGGGTGCGACGACACTATTCCCGAATCAGCCGCTAGTTGCGAGAGTCGACTCGGCGTAGTTTCCAGCATTCTTGCTTTACTGCGTGTTGAATAGACAGACATTTTGCACTTCAAATCCGTTTCTGCCTATCCGGCTCGAAGGACCAATCGATGTAGAATTCAGGGCGGGGTTCGTTGAGGAGAACAATCAAACACTTGTGGATCCGAAGCACAAAACTATATTTACTGTCAGTCTATTACACTACACTTATCACTAGAGTATTGTCCAACTGTCCTAACTATTCTAACTAATTTCAAAGTCTATTTCGTACACTGTGCCTACACAACAAAGGTTCACAAACTGGGCACGGCACTGCTATCCGATACTGTCACTAACACTAAAACTGTTCACTGACTCTAACTTTTACAAAGACTTTTCACTATACTGCACTGTTAACTTGACTGGAACTAGAACTGTCTTGACTATATGGAAGTAACTATAACTGGAACTGTCTGGAAGCAACTGTAATGTGCCATACAAATGCACCTTCTAATATTCCACGATTTAATGTACAACTAGTCCCTAGTAGCGGGAGCAGACTAACAATACATGGTACAACTAGCGACTAGTGAGAAAATAACCTTTTGGTGCTAAGTTAGACTATCCTATTTTTACACAAACATAGAAAACTTACGTCTAACTTAACCTATATACAAAATTACATAATACAATTTCTAATTAGTAATTCTGCCGTCTACATCCATATTAAATCATGTTTAATGCGAAAAGGATACTATAAACTTGATGAATATTTAAACGATAAACATATATGGACATGATTGTCTGTTCGCTCGCACACCATAGTTTCAAGTTCTCTAGCTCTAAACATTGTAAAGATTAGCATAACTACTGAGTTTCTTGCCGGATTCTTCTCGGTAGGATTAGGTTCCGAACCGGCTATAGCTTCAATTTTGGTTTGTATTCATTCTGACGATGCTTAAGTGTTACTTGTAACCTACATGAATAAATGAATTGCCTTTGACTTAAAGTTACATAGTTGACATTTCTACATAACTTTATAAACTATCAGTCGAGCAATGGAGTAATTCCCAACTTTACATGTCAAATCGTATCACGTAACCAAGTTAGGGCCCTGAGTTATTATCGTTATATACCGATATAAAACTTGAAAATCGAAAAATGTTGAATAAATGTATAATGGTCTTGATGGCTGGGTATGTTTTGTTACCTACTCATTCACGCAATAAGTACCGAACAGACTGAGGAGAGAGAGGATAACCGAGAATAACATACGGGATACTTTTATCCCGAAATAAAGTAAACAAACCCGCGGGCAACAGCTAGTTAAATATATGAAGTATTCGCCATTAGAATAATTGGGGTTACCTAGAATTCAAGACTTACGCGTACCGTTTTAAACATGTAAAATAAGTTACCCGTCAAAACGATAATTTGGGGCTAATTTTACTTTTAATTGGGGCTTACAATTAATTTTTTTTGTGTCTGATTGTTATATTAGTAGCTTTGAGCTGAGTTCAATATAAGTTCTAAAGCCCTCAAAATCGGAGCGCAGTACCTACTCGTACACACCTACGTACTGACACTGATAAATTAGTAATTTACAATCAATTACTCACGAACATTTAATTAAAACATATTACATTTATTTAAAATTACAAAGACATATTACTTGTGCCTTTACGCAACTATATTTTATAACAGTTACTAGAGGCTAATTAATTTTAATTGAACAATTTCAAATCCACCGGCCCCACTTCCTATAGCAGACTGAATCTGTCATGTCATTAATATGCATCATGTCGCTTGTCGCTTTCTAATCATGCGACAAACTCGTCGAGTCGGCCGACAAGGTCGATTAATTGTTTAAAATAGGTACAGTCGATTAATTGTTTAGATTTTAGATCGTTGCTGCGATATTTGCAACGTGTCCCGAGTGACCTCTCGCCTCGGGTGGGTGATAAATTACAGTACGGCCAGCGTAAGGTTGCTTGGTTTAGTTGTAAATAAGTTAAAGTAATGTAATATAATTATCTGTTACCTTTAGCAAACAACTGAGGCAATGTAGGCGGTTGAACCGCGTAATGTGCTGCGTTCGACTCCAATACAATTATTTAAATACAATTAAAAAAGTTTTTAAACGAATTTTAACAATTTCCTTCGCGTACCAAGTGATGGAATGTTTTTATTATCATGAAGTGTCGCAATTAAGTATTAATTAAAAAATATGTATGTTCGTAATAAGTGTTTTGGATAATATTCACCAAAAAATTGTCGTTCAATTGTCTTGTATTTCTAAAGTATACAAAATTATGAAATGATTAAGGATGTAGAAATAGGAGATGTCTTAAGTTATGTAAACTTTACAAAAGTATTTCAAATATTTTAATGGAAACTAGAACTACTGTCTATTATTGCGTTTGTTTTGGAGACTAGCTATAAATAAAATAAATAAATATTGGACAACATCACATACATTGCTCTGATTCTGTGATAAGTAGCTTAAGCACTTGTGTTACTGTGCCCGCGACTTCGTTTAAGTTGACTTCACTTTCACTGTCGGTCACTATCCCTATCTCCCCTAATATTAGAAACTATTTGTGGCAAATATCATATCTCTCACTTAAAAAATAAACATTTTCCCATATAAACTTTCACGGCGGTGCTACCCCCATCCTCCCTTATTTTCAAAATAAAAAGTAGCCTATGTCCATTCATACCTATACCAAATTTCATAAAAATCGGAGCTGGACAGACAAACACAGTGACAGACAGACAAAGTTACTTTCGCATTTACAATATTAGTATGGGTATAAAAACTAGAAATGTAGCATAGTAAGTAGTTCAGATATTAAAGCTCAAAGGAGTTTAAAACTAGAGACGACTGCGCATCGTCATAATTCAAAAGTTCGTCATGTGCCCGTATGAAACTCGTGAAATACTTAAGCAATCCAGCTCAAGTTCCGGAATGCTTAAGAGTGAAGCTAATGTGCAAAGTTGTACCCATACCTAAGTTGAACAAGAAGTCGTACGACATGCGGGGAAATATTTTCGATTACGAATTCTCGAGAGCAAGTTTGGTAATGATAAATTAATTCGAATACTGGGTTTTAAAGCGTGTTTTTGTAAATTGAATCGAAAGTTAAAGTGATAGCTGATAAGAATCTTTATGTTGCGAATTAACTTAATGACTAGAGTAGGTCTAGATAACTCAAGGAATAAGTTTCGTTGATAGTGACGGAGTAAATCAGAAGAAACTCTTAAATAAATTGTCTACAATAGAAATTAATTTAATTATAAGCGAACAAATGATAGGTTGAATGGATGATAATTAATACCTATTAATAATAAAAGGAAATGAATGATTCAAACTGAAATAAATCCTAAAAAAATGTCGGTCTATCTAGGCATCTTCGAGAAATAAAAAAACAGACACACGGTAATTAATGTTTTAAATGTAACTCAACATTTCGTTGAATCGATTTCAATACATTTTTCTTTCCATGGAATTGGTCCAGCTATCTTCAGGTAGTCTATAAACATACATTAAAAACTTCCGCAATAAATTGAGAACTCTTCTTAATTTAAAGTCGTTTAAAGTTGTATTAATTTAAATAAAACATTGTCTTCGCTTCATCAGTTTCATTCGGAAACCTGCGTATTAATACAATCATTAATTATAATAATCAATAAATCATGCATTGTGCTACTAATTCAAGTATTGTAAGTGAACGTTTAAATATGTATGTTTATCCACGGCGTACGTATAATGGGAGCTCATTAACAAA
Organism: Glyphodes pyloalis; assembly: GCA_037074685.1. Taxonomy (NCBI): domain Eukaryota; kingdom Metazoa; phylum Arthropoda; class Insecta; order Lepidoptera; family Crambidae; genus Glyphodes; species Glyphodes pyloalis. The sequence goes on from JAYKKO010000049.1 coordinate 343,172, forward strand.
CAGAGCGAAACAAAAGGCGTAGCACAGAATGGTCTCCAATTAAATCAAGATTTAAAGTCATTTTAATTTAACACTCGACTACGCTCCCAATGTTGACCTAGCCGTGGAACTAAGCAATTACTTTTTATTTCCACTTTCCAATCAACTGTGTATTATATAACCGTTATATATAGCGACGTCCTCGGTAGCCGAGAGGTAAGCGCGCCGGACTTTAGCGTCGCGCCATCTCTGAGGTCCCGGGTTCGATCACTAGTCGGGTTAGTAAAGTAGAACTTTTCTATATTGTCTCGGGTCTGGGTGCTTTGGTACCTTCGTTGTTTCTTATTTCTGTAAAACAAGTGCTTAAGGTACTGACCATACAATCAGCTCAATGTCTGTGATATTGAGAGTTTGATTCTCATTATTCATTATAATTGTAGTTTCTACAAGGTTTCGTGGGTGAATAAAACATACATTTTAACAAAACCGCAATTTAACTGTCTGGCTAATAAGAAATATTGTATGTGTTATTAATTATAATACCTCACGTTCACGAATAATACGTTAAATTGTAAGCAGTGTATGTATGCTTCACAACCGCGAGACAGATTATAATCTAACGTTATTTACCATTTCACGGTGACATATACATACAAATAAGAGATACAATAAGAGAGGTAGGGCATAGCGATTTATTGCTCGAACTGGAGCAGCCCGACTGGTGAAATACCTCCACCTTACAGAAGACCGCAGCCAAATAACAATCACTTCTGTGTTGTTGTGTTCCTGCGTGTGAGTAAGGTTTCCAGAGCTCCTGGGGGGTGCTACATTAGTAGCAGGGGTAGCCTTCAAGGTAAGGGCGACAAGTCCAGTAACAGATGTATTATGCTGTACATGTCGCCCTTAAGCTAGGACCTCATTACCACTTAACATCAGGTGGGAAGAGGTCAATCTTGAAGTGCAATATAAAAAAAAAAAAAAATCCGTTCAAGTGGCTATACTTACGAGTACAGTCACGAGCAATGAAATGTAAACAGTCGAGGTCTTAAAACGTTACCATAAGGATCGAATTAGAATGAGTTTATATACATTAGTGCTCGTGACTGTACAAGCAGCAGATCTCCGAAGCGCGCTACATAAAGCGTCTCGCCGCGGCGACGCGCCTCAGTCCAATTAACGCTTTTCTTAATTATCCGCGTTTTTGCGCCCGCTGCCCGCCTTAATTGATTTTGACAACTCCTTGGACACGTTGCCAGTTATTGGATTCGGTGGAGGGTAACGGTAGAAAAAAGACGTTGCCGCCCTGTAACTATAAAGTTGTTAAGCCGCAAAACAACGTTTCTGGTAATGACTAAACTCAGGCAAGTACGAGTCGGACTCGCCGACGCTGGGTTCCGTCTATCTGTTAGTCTACTGAGCGGTATCTCAAGAATCGCGATAATTTTCGATCGTGTAGCAAATAGTTGAAAATATCATAAATTACATATTTCTATTTTCGCTAAAACAACAAAATATTTTAATTAATTATTGCCCAATTTACCTTGAAATCAATAAATGTAATAAAATTGTATTTTTTATTTTTGATTTTAATAATAAATTAAAAAGTAACTTCCTTCTACTTGTAAATAAGTATCGGCTTTGGTGATCACAACCCAACATGTTCATAAAATCCGAAACACATTTTGACAGACATGGGATTCAAACTCAATAAGAAGAAAGATATTTTTTTACTAAAATTTTAGTTTCCTTACACAATACTGATCATGAGTTCTGTATAACAATATTATAACGATGAAGATTTTGTATGTTTAAACGCGCTAATTTCAGGAACTATCAGTTTGAAATGAAAATCATTTTTTGTATTGGATATTCCATTTATTAAGGAAGGCTTTATGCTAAATATCATCACACTGCGACCAATAGAAACAAATAATCAGTGAAAATTTTTGAAAAAAACGTTGATTGTACGCGTGCAAAACCGCCGCGGACTGCTAGTACTTTAAAACGTAACTGCATTTTACCAAAAAAAACATATTGAACCTTATTTCAAAGGTATGCAGTCTAATACACACGTTAAAATGTAAAGCTCATCCCACACACGCAACACAGAGCCGTGAATAAAATCAAGAACGATGAACCCAGCCGGTTCATTTTTCGCACGAGCTTTTGGGTACGTACTCAGTACCTTGTCGTACCAAATCTCCGCGTAACTAAGCAAGTCAGATAGACAGTGACTTAATGTGACAAGGTACAGAGTTGTTCATGAACAAAGGCTGACTGTACAACGTGCTTATGTAGCTGGCACACGAGTTGAGTTGGATTTTCCGAAGCTACGATAACAGTAATGTGACGTAACGTAATACGTGTGTGCGACAGATCGTATCCGTGACTCGTTCCCGAACATCTTCGCGTCTAGATCACGTGTACACTAAAGTAAAGAGTCAGAAAGTAATTCAACTTATGATAACCTTATTTGTTCATAGGAAAACTAATTTGAATATATGATAACAATTGAAAATATTCTAAGTCCTACCTTCGGCTTTGAGTTTCGAATCTAAATATCTGTCATCGATTGAGATAAATATTTTATAATTAGAAATAACAATCTGGTTCCTAATTTATTTCACAAAAAAAAACTATTTGCTTATACTTAGCTGAACCAATTATGAAATGAGTTTTTTTTAACGCGCTTTTATTAGCTTGGGTTGTATGTATCTATGTATGTAACGGAATCTTTGAATCTTAATTTGACCCACTTCCCGGTCTTTGATTAAGATGAAATTTTGCACACGCTCTGAGTTCTGATGACAATACATGACTAGCTAAGAAACGTCATTACAAATCCAATATGGCGGCCTCCCCAAGATGGCGAACTGACTGTTTGAAATGCACTTCCATGATATGGGTATCAAAAGAAAGGGTTTGCTGTCACGAAAAAAATAGTCACGTGATTCAAATCCAATATGGCGGGCGTCCAAGATAACGGACAGGCTATTTGAAATGCACCCCTATGATATGGGTATTAAATGAAAGGGTTTGCTGAATGGGATACGAAAAAGAATTATATAATTATTGATACATGAGAAAACTAAAAAGTAGAAAATAAAAACAATAGTTTAAAAAACTAAAAAACACGCTTTTAGCTCGCACTAAAAATTACAAAATAATTCAGACATTTAAGAAAGAAAGCGTGGAGCGTTTTGTCCAAAAAGAGTAAAGATAACATAAACGCTCCACGCTTTCTTTCTTATTTTTTTATTGGCTGAACTTCATTGGTTGTGAACTGGATTTTCTATTTTTTTGGCTAATGTTATTTAAATAGTTGAATGTTCAATGGATAAAAATAAAAATTAACTTTATTCATGTAGGCCCAAAAATAATCAGCAATAATTAGATAATTCTGCTTTTAATACTTTCCGTATACAATTTCACACAACGGTACACTTCGTGATGTTATGATTTGCGTAAAAAAATGTTCTACGGTTTACCATTGAGAAATGGATCGCATTGACCGTAATAGTTTTAGTACTATTTCTACTTTCTTCTATGTGTACTTTGTCACCACGACTTGCTGCTGTCAATTTTCTTATCCTGTGATCTGACGTGCCGCTATGACGTTTCATTTGCATATCCACCACTGCTCTTGTTACTTTTCAAATAATAGCTGGCTCAAAAAAATACTAGATAAACCAAACAGTGACCACACTTCAGTTGCACTGCAAAGCCCTTAGCCTCAATTTAATATTAATAATAGCTGGCCAACAACGAAGTTATTTTATACTTTTACAAATTTGCAATCCAAGGTTTTCCACACCCCAAGGACTTCTTTTTAAATCAAATCGCCTACACCTCATCACACGAATGTGAATCCTTGATCTACATACGAACCATCCACCTGGGAAATAATCTCCTGAATCGGTTTTAACTTCTCAACCAGGTAAGTGTTTCTCTAACACTTTTCCTTAATTTTACGGTGTACCCACATAATTACAGGTGGAAATTGGACACGTTCTCCACGAAAGTAGACAGCTCGCTGCAGGCCATGCGGCCATGTTAAGATGATGGTACGAGTACTATTATCCAGTCTTCAATCTTGAATTATAGCAACAATGTTTTACATGTACTCAGATGCAACATTGTAGCTTCACTGGCGGCGGATAACTTAACGCGTAGTGATTTTACGCAAAGATACGAAGATTTCATCCGGTATCGGGTAAAAACTTTAACAACGGGACTTGGACGGGACGGTTAGACAGATACTCTTTATTGCACAGAAAAATTATTTACAGAAACATTATAGTACAATTTTAGCTTTATAGTTATGTAATATTTTTACATTTTACACATTTATTTGCAAGTTTTATTAACAACTAGCTGTGCCCGCGACTTCGTTCGCGTGGACTACATCCTTTCATGGTCGGTTTTACTCCTATCTCCCCTAATATTAGAAACAAAAAGTAGTCTATATTTTAATAGAGCTATATTTTCCCATATAAACTTTCAAAGGTGGCATTACCCCCCCCCCCCCCCCCCTCACTTTCTAACAAAAAGCCTATGTCCGTTCTTCAGGTTCAACGTATGCCTATGCCAAATTTCATAAAAATCGGTTGAGAAGTTTAAGCGTAAATTGATTGTAAAGCGATTGTAAAGCGTAAGAGACAGAGTTACTTTCGCATTTATAATATTAGTAGGGATAAGCAATAATAAGGAGATATGATGAAACAAATAAACTAAATATAACATAAAGTAAACTATAACTAACTTACAAAATATTCAAACTGAAATTAATAAAAAATAAATATTTTAAATAACAAAGATGGTCCCTGCGGTGGTTGTGGTGAGGTACCCAGAATGCTGGTACAATTTATGGTTTTATATATATTTATTACTTCAATCAAGTTCAAGCGTGTGCTAAATGGATTTAAATGAAATTTGGCATATGCCACATTAGATACAAAAATGACATAGGATATTTTTTTTATCAAATAGAAATAGATTTTGTTTTTGCAGTTTAAACATACAATTAGTTACATGAGAAAATAAAATGGCCAATAGGATAGGAAATACAATATATGGTGAAGTAATGGTAAAAAAGTTGCGGAAAACTGTTAGTATTTCAACACAAAATAATATTTTATGAAAATTACACTTGTCTTTTTTGAAATAAACAGTAAGATAAATTAAACTTTCGAGAGGTTCACTTAAATAAATATTGAACAACATCACATTGCTCTGATTCTGTGGTAAGTAGCTTGAGCACTTGTGTTACAGAAATCGGAAACAACGACGGTACCGCAACACCCAGACCCGAGACAATTAGAAAAGTTAGTTTCCCAAATCGACCCGACCGGGGATCGAACCCGGAACCTCAGTGATGGCGCGAATCCAAAGTCCAGCCCGCTCGCCTCTCGGCCACGGAGGTCGTTACTTTCGTATTTATACAAAAGAAATACTCGTAACTGCGTATTTATTCAAATGCATTATCATAAATCAATAGCTTACGCTACCCATAAAACATGTCCATGTTTGTAGATTTACTTTAGAAATATTTGCAGCCCACTGTTTAAAATAGAAATTGCAAACTGAATACGTAACAATTAAGGAAAGTCTTATACCTATTTTGTAATGTCCTCGATGGCACAGCGACGATGATAGTCAGTTGAAGTACGGAAGAACTCCGGTTTGAGTCTTGGTCAGGCCTATTTGGAAAAATCTAAATTGTCAGCGCCCCTAGTAAACATTCAGTACTGATATTAAGATAAAATATTATCTTCGTTTGATTCCATTTGATTAAGAGTTAGCCTGGCGCATTCAATTTAAAAATCAATGTTGTGTTTTGACTAAAATAGTCATCAAAACTAGATTTATAACTTTCAATTTACATAAAAACCACATTAATTTTGGTGCGTACATAACTTTTCAAATAAAATACTAGAACAGAGACACGCTAGATTGAAAATCAATCGAACGCAAATCGTAATGTATTCATATTCCAAGCTAATCAAGATTCAAAGCCATTATTTACACCGCAGAAACTTAGCTGCGCAGTGATTTTAATGGCTAGAACATAGAACAGATCAAATATTGACTTTATCATAATTCATAATGATCGGGTATTACAATAATTATCCGAATTACCATTCAACTCGGCTCCAGGGCGGGTGATGAATTGATAACATTACACCCACGCAAAACTATCAATTTGCGATGAAGTTGCCAGCTTAAACGCTTATATAAACTATAAATTAAAGCAAAACTTCAACATTTAAAACCCAATTAAAACAGCTGACGGCGCCATATTTATGAAGACGTTACAAATTCTTTAACCAGGGGATAAATACTCTTTAATCTTCAAGTAAGCAAGAATATTTTTTTCTTTTTCCCTGTTTATTTGTTTCCAAAAAAGTAAAATATTTGCTTAAACACTCGAAAAACTCTTACTCGACTAAATCAGTTTCAAAAATTATTTTACAATTCCTATGCTAAATAAACAACATTCATTAGGTATTTGTGTGAAAAACATTTTGTTTTTATCTTAGACTTACTGATTTCCTTGTATCTATGCTCGTTACATAACATAAACATTGGTTTTTAGCGGGTATCGAACCGGCGGCCTTTGGTTGTTAGGAGTAGAGTGTAAAATTTTATTATATCAGAGCTTAATCAAAGACTTTTTAGATGCACAATTGGAACTTAAATAATGAAACCGGCAAAACAAGTCTAAGTATTAAGCATTTTTTCACTCCCATTTTCTTCGTGACGTGTTCCAGGCGTGTGATTTTACGTCAAACATTATTTATATTCATACTTACCTCAGTCATATAAGGCTTGAATTAAATTAAAATATTATAATCCCTTTTTGCAATGCTTGTGCTGAAATAAAGACGCCTTTGTATGTCACGACGCGGGGTACAAAATGTGATTGTATTTTGCATGGAAGTAGGCTCAAGCGACCTATAAAACATTTCCATGTTTGTTGATTTACTGTAGAAATATTAGCAACCCACTTTTTTATGAAGCATCTTAGATAAATTATCATCTAAGTATTTCAAGAACCGTTACATTTAAATGCGTAACTAGCAAACGCACATTAAAGTTGGCAACACCGATCACTGCTGCAACGTGGATAGGTACTCCGGGCGAGGCTAATAGATCCAAGAGCACGATTAGAAGATCGATGGTGTTCGACTCATTTGATGTGGCTTGCATTATAATAGCCAGTTGAGTAGGTGCTGTGTGTACTCTTTATAGTATATGCAAATGTATATCTATGTTTCACTTTGTTCTTATTAAGCATGGTGGGATACTATAAATTAGATGTCAGTAGAGAAGCCGCTCTCGCTGTCTACTTAGTGAAGGTATTGAGGGGTATAATTATACACAACCCTCGGCTACGCGCCGCCGACGGCGACCCCGTTGCTGCAAGTGCACCGTTGCTGCACGTGCCGCGCTGCTTTAGATGCCACGGTGCTGCAGGTACCGCGCTGCTGTAAGTGCCGCGCTGCAGCAGGTGCCGCGCTGCTGCAAGTGCCCCGCTGCTGCATATTATGGCGGAGCAATGCAACTTATTCTATATGTACTTGGCAAAGTGACAAATCATATGTCAGGTGTTTCCAAGCTGCCTAATGCCTTCTGGCTATGCTTAACGGTTAATAGTGAAATATTGTTAAGGACCAATAACTTTTTCCTTCAGATTTCACGTCGTATTGTAGTGGTGACCCATCTAACACGGGCCGCGGTATGCAGAGACTCTACTTTCACTATCGTTTCCGAATCGTACTCACTATTGCGCCGCGAATTCATGTTTATATAAGATACACGCAAAAAAAACAATAAAAATATGCCATTTATTTTAATCTTTTTAGGACAATCCTCATAATCTCATTTCAAAAGCTACTTAATATTTTAATTTGTTACTTGATTCACTCAAAAATTTTTTGAACTTGTTAACACGTTTTATATAAAGTGTCAACACCTGATGAATAAAAACCAGTTATTTGTGTCACGTATTCAATGTCATTTATTTAATTTGTTTTCCAATCGTAAACTGATTTGCTCAAAAAGTGTTTCCTAAAAACCTATGAGTACCATGAAGAACAAGTAGTACGTCATCCAGTTCTCGCCGAAGTAACAATTTTCGGTTCTTAGTTTATTTTCTCCTTCAAAGTCACGACCAGACAAAATTCTGAGAATTTGTGATAGTATCACTTGTTTTCTATTTAATTTTATTTGTGATAGACTTTCGAAATAGGTAACATCTTTATTCTGTAGTTTCACTCTGGAGTGATTGCCAGAATGTCAGGTGAAATATCAATAGGACTGTTAGAAGGGTGTGTAAAATAATCGGTCTTGTGGACAGGTTCTTATTGTTTCTTCACTTATCAAAACAAAACTGTTACGGACTCCTTTGTAGGAGCCTTTTTGATAGTTTTTATTATAAAACGTTGAGTCTGTCTAATTCTATTGTTCGGCCTGTTCTGTCAAAATTCTCTCTCTTTCACTTTGTATTTCTATTATTTTCCTTTATTATATTTCCTAAAACTACTCTGAGTTCCTTTTCTTTCTCTTCGCTCCGTAACATTTGGTCCATTCGATCCTTCTAAATTATACCAGCGTTCTGTTTCGTAAGTTTTCATTTTTTCTTGTAAATTGTATAGCGGCACCAATATGCCGACTCGAACTCAGAGTAGGTTTATAGAGGAGACGAGCGCGGCCGAGGTTTCACAGCCATACCTCTGCACGACGTCGTTGCCAGGCAGCGAGGCTTCTCTGCCATATCTCGGCACGACGCCGTCGTTATATCTCGGCATGCCTCACGTCGCCGCGCCCGCGCTCCCCTCCGCCTCGCCCGCCCGTGCGGCGGTTTCAGGTTCTGTTTCAGCTTCAAGATCAGCAAGAGCTAAAGAGCGTGAAGCGCGAAAATTGGCAATCATAGCGGAGTATACTGAACGCAAAGCCGAAATACAACGCAAATATGAAGTCACGATGCTCGAACATGAAACGCGCATCAAATTAGCTGAAGAGAGAGCACAGGCAGCAATCAACCGATGCGGCAGGAGCCGCACTTCTGGCCGAAGTAGAGGTGATGTAAATAAAGTGGTAAAAGAGTGTATACCAATTTCTGAGGTTTCATCAACACGCTTATCGGAACCCAGTGGGATTTTACCCGTCGATGCGCCACGGTTACGGCCCGACGGGTCCACTTTTGTGGGTTCGCGTGCATCTGATTTTCAGCATTCCGCCGGAGCTGCCTTTGGGGAGGTACTTTGCCCAGTGCATCCCGGTATACTTCCGGCTGCTGTACCGCCTCAACCTTCGTCTGCTGGTCACGGTGTCTATCCAGGTCTTACTCCTCGGCCTCGCACCGCGAGGCTTGACCGGACGCCGGCTCGGCCTATCTCTAGCAGCGAAGATCAAAGGTACTACACTACTGACACTCATGCATCTAATCAACCTCATACAGATATACTTCGTTTAGCTCAGATTCTTAAAGATATGTCTGGCGTAAGGACGCATAGCCGCCTACCCAGCTTCAGTGGTGAGCCACGCGATTGGCTACCCTTTAAAACTGCATACGACTCTACGAAGTCGTCATTCTCGGCTTTAGAAAATTTATCTCGAGTCAACGAGGCCCTATCGGGGCCGGCCCGGGAAGCCGTAGCCACATTGTTATGTGTCGCAGATGGTGCAGATGTTGTAATGAGCGGTTTACAAATACAGTTTGGAAGGTTTGATAATTATTCCTCTGTTATTAATTCCGATGCACCTGTAAATAAAAATCATCCAAAATCTGCTCACTTTGTAAATAAAATAATTTCTTGTTTGTTATGTCAACAATGTCACTCACTTGACAAATGTGACAAGTTTATTAATCTGGACATTATGGCCAGACTAAAATTGGTTTTCGACCAAAAAGTTTGCAGTCGTTGCCTGAAAAATGGCACACATAATTATAAAACATGTAATTCCAAGACTTTATGCCGAATTCCCGACTGCAAATTTAAGCATCATAAATTGCTACATAACTTTGATACTGTCCCTCATGTAGAAACGAAACTGAGTTCAGTGAATGAAGAACGCAGCAAATCTATAACTTCAGGATTAACTAACACTGCTTCCACCGTTTTAATGACGGGTTCTGTGAAAGCTTCACTTCCTAACGAAAATAATTTTATTTTACAGATGGCTGATGTTAACCATAGCGTGTCATTACGTGATCCCATCACATTGAATGATACTATTCAAAACAGTCACAAGTTGCAATCTGTGGGTCCTTTTGAGAGGCGAGAGCAGCTTGCAACGGATGCGTGTGCCATTATCACCGAAGCTCCTTGTCAGGTTTTACCTCAAGATGGCTTGACTGATTTCCCGTTGCAGTCTGATATGCTTTGCGAGTTAGATTCCTTGACTGTCTCTGAATCAACTTTTTCTGTGTCCGACCTCTCTGAAGTCACTGAAAATACTACAAACTCTGATCTCTCTGTGATTGTTAAGCAAGACAAGCTGGGGAAAAGTTCAGATATTACCGTTGAACAATTTGATACAGTTTTCGAAAACCACACTTCACCTGACTTGTCTTCTTTTGTAAATATTTCTGGTTCAATGTCTTGTGGCATTACCTCCAACACAGTATCTCTTGTCGAATGCACAAATTGCGAGACCTTGGTCCAAGCCGTGCGCACGGACGTACGTGTAGGCGGGCTGGACAAAAATGTTGCTCATCTGAACGGTGATGTACCATACGACCAAGAGCGAAAGCCTATGTCTGGTCATACGCGACTTTCTAACAGATCCAATGCTCTCACTCTTGTGTCTGATGGGCTTAATCCGGCCCTTGTCATCCATGTAGTTGACTTTCCACAAAGCGTGTCATTTTTGACTAGATTGTTTTTTCATTTTAACGTAGCAAATGATTTTCTGAAAACCGTGCACACTTTGTCGGACAAGAGCATGAAGCGTTTTACGCTTTGTTGTTTGGTTGACATCATCTGGCGGTTATTGTTGTATAGTTAACTAATATTTTATTTAGTTTGATTTTAGTAGGTAAGTTGATTTAGATAGTCGACTCTATATATTTAATTTTTGTTTATTATTATGTAGTTTGGTTTAACTACTTACTTTAATTATTATAATTATTACGCTTCAAGCTTGGGTTTTATTTAGTTATTTTAGTGTACCATGTTGAAGTTTCAAGTTCCATTGCCATTACCATCGGTGAAGATATTACGGAGCTCTTCATCGTTATTTTGTTTGGTAGTTATTTGAGAGTAAGTACGTTTCGTTTTTAGTTCCTATGTATACAGTCCACAAATATCATTTATTTATGTAGTTGCTTTGCAATTTACTTCTAATAATATATTTCACTCTTCAAGTGATTTGCATTTATTTCTTAACGTTTTAAAGAATTAACGTTTTGGTTTATTTTCTTACTTCTTAACACGGAGGAGGTGTGCATGCTATATTTTGTTAACTAACTTGTAGTAGTTTCGAATCGCGTTATCTCTACCTCTGGCTCTACGCTGCTACCCTCATCGTCTGCTACGCCGTGTTGTTATCTCCGCGCCCTGCAACACTACCTTCTTACCCGTGACGCTGCGAGGACAAGCCGACTGCCAGAATGACTCAAGAGGCTTCTTCACATAATTATTGCGACGACTTTCGACCAACGATGATATTTGGGAATTAAGATACTATGACTCGTCTCTGTTAACCGCTACACAGTGACAGATTATGCAGACTATTCCCGACCGCCTGCGCTAAAAAGGTGTGAGATGTCGGATCTGCTTGTACGAGCTATTTATCAACGAAGTCTGGCTATAAAACGAATACTAGCCCAGTTACACTTCAGGCAGTAACCTCCAGTCTGGGTCAATTACGCTTCTTCTTTTGGCGACTCTACGGGCAGCTAATTCACTCTTCGGGCAACACTCCGAAGACCACTTCAGAAGCCTTCAAGCTTTGGAAGATATCGCTGCAGTAAAGAAGCACCGCTCCGAGTACTATCGCACTAGGTCTGCCCCACTTTGATAGGGTTGCCACCTCCCCGCAATAACTTCCTTCTCCTTCTTTTAAAAAGGGGGAGGATGTTACGGACTCCTTTGTAGGAGCCTTTTTGATAGTTTTTATTATAAAACGTTGAGTCTGTCTTATTCTATTGTTCGGCCTGTTCTGTCAAAATTCTCTCTCTTTCAGTTTGTATTTCTATTATTTTCCTTTATTATATTTACTAAAACTATACTGAGTTCCTTTTCTTTCTCTTCGCTCCGTAACAAAAACTATAACATCAACGCGCGTGCAATACCACGTAAGTCCTTTTTTCCGTAAGTTCTTATTTGGATTGAAATAATATTATGAAATAACAGACAAAATTAATCTTTGTGGCAAATGCTACATACGCGGTATTGCACGCACGTCGACGATATCACTTGGCCCAAAGTCGTCTTCACATAGCAATAAGAATGCCGCTACTGTAAATAGTCTGCTGTGGTTCTAACCAGTGTCTTCTCGGTAGATATATGTTCTGAACCGGCAGTAGAATTATAACATTGTATCAGTGATGATACAAAAGTGTGACATGTAAGTGTCACTTGAATAAAGAAATATTTGATTCGATTTGATTTGCGTCTGACATGTCTCCGGTCGCGTCGGTCTGCCACCCCATAGAATTATGTGAGTGAAAAAAGGAAGTGTCCATCCATAAAGTAAAAAGTCCTGCCTGTTTAACTGAATTATTTATTTATACATTTTATTGCTAAAAAAAGTACAAAAGGTGGACTTAGCGCTACGAGCATTCTTTACCCTTGTCATCCAAGTGATTGACTTTCTGGTTTTGAAGTCAGTCAGAATTACTATTGCATCTTTATTTATCTACTAGCTGTTTTTTTATTGAATGAAAAAAATTTTTTTCTTCAACATAAAAGATGTTGATACAGCGCATCAAAGTCAAATGGTAAGGTGTGTTGACGTCACTGACTCGTAAAAACTGTGCGAAGAAGTGACGATACGATAAATTTTAACGCAAACGTAGTAAAAAATAAACCATAAGAAGATAAAACATAATATGATTCTTATTTTTTTAGCCAAATTTTTAATGTTATCTGCGTTATTGTTTTAAAGATTACTTAATTTCAATATCATTATTAAAAACACTACTTTCTTATACCTACTCTAAGTCAAACAATTTTGGTTGATAAAGGAAGTGTCACGATCACACTTAAGAATCTCTTACACGCTCTTCATCCAATCATCATAACTTTCATTGAACTGCAAAACAAATATTACTTTGCCTAAAGAAAAGTCATTTAGCTTTGCATTTCGTCTTTCGTTATTTGCTATCACATTTGCAATTCTAAACGCAATGTGAAAGGTCGCTTTCTTGAATGGAAATATAATGTATTCCGCGATAGCTCAAATGTCATTGAGTGTAAAGGAATACATGCGGCAGACATTCAAATGTCTGGCTGTGACCTTAAATTTCCTGTGACACGAGTAGCCAATAGCAATCTAATTGAATTATAGAAACCGGCCAAGTGCGAGTCGGACTCGCCCATGAAGGGTTCCGTAGCAGCAAGTAACATAATATAAAAGTATACGAACCCATTTTCGCTGGCAGTTTGGATGGATATGTAAATCATATATTTTTTTTAGTTTTCTCATTCTCTTATTTTTAAAGTTAGAGCTTTCTATGGTACCAACATTTTTCCACTTTGGCAGCGTCTCTCGCGTAAACTAATCAGTTTAGGAAAAATATGTATAAGAAACTTAGATTACTAGATGAAAAAAAAAATTGAATTTCAGTTCTAAGTATGGGGAACCCCAAACATTTATTGTTTTTTTCTTGATTTTTGTACGAAAATCTTAAGGCGATTCACCAAAACATCTACTTACCAAGTTTTCACAGTATAGCTTTTAAAGTTACGAAAAAAAGTGCACCGCCAGGAGCTCTGGAAGCCTTACTCACATGCAGGAAGACCGCAACACCGAAGTGATTGTTATTTAGCTGCAGTGTTCTATAAGGTGGATGTATTTTACCAGTCGGGCTACTCCAGCTATGTAACCTGAAAACTGCACTTTTAAGCACAGAGTCTTGTTTATTTAAAAATGTTGCTAGTAATTAGTGTTAAATAACAAAGCATACTTAATGATTAAACGAACTTACCTGTACGTGAAGTTCTATCATAATTATACGAAAGCGTCGTCCGAAGAGATTAATCAAAGAACACATATGTAGTTACACCTTACCGTGTCGCCAGTTAGCACAGATATTTGAGAGCACTATTTAAATTTTTTAATAAACCGGAATTCTTATACCGTTATCACTCATAACGTTATCGCTGTCTCGACTACTTGACGTCATTATGTTTAGAGTTTTCGTGATATTTTACTGCAGGGAGGGTTGGGTGGGTGATTAATCTCTTCGGACGACGCTTTCGTATAATTATGATAGAACTTCACGTACAGGTAAGTTCGTTTAATCATTAATTATACTTTCAAGCGTCGTCCTTCAGAGATTAATCAAAGAACACATATGTAGATTTTGAGAGGTAATATGCTGTAAAATATCACACCATGAAGCAACAAAAACATTTATTATTTATTAAATCAGACATTTAATTTACCACTTTTACAAATGACTCAATAATAATCAAATCAAAAATCTAATCATCTATTGATTGCTCTGATAATATAGCTCTAGCAAAATAAGTCTGTTCCCCATTATTTGGAACCTCTCTATTATAAAATCGGCCAAAAACATTTGAGCTGCCCGTCCACCCTGCAGTTTTTCTAATAAGGTCGATGTTGACCCCCAGTTTATATGCTTTAGAAGTTGCAGCATGCCGAGTGCTGTGCGCTGTAAAGGTGGACACATCTACACCGCATTGTTCAAGGGTATTCTTTACCCAGCGACTAAGTGTTTGGGGTGTGATTCTGGAAAAGGGTTTCCTCAAACTGATAAAAAGATTAGTGTTATCTCTGCGTAAGGGTTCAGTGATACATAAATATGCATTTAAGGTATTTACGGGACAAATTTGAGGCTTATTATGATAACAAGGTAAAACAAGAGTAGGCTGGAGTGACCCAACTCGAGAAGTTTTAATAAGATCGGGAATTTTTATGATTAATTTATCTGAGTATCTTTCAATATTATTAATATTAATTTTTGACAGCGTTTGCACCCTGTGAGCAGTAATTAAGGCCAATAACGTAACAAGCTTTTTTGATATTTTCTCTAAACTTAATAACTGATTGGGATACCACTGAGCTAAGTGATCTAATACAATCGAAGTATCCCAAGTAAAGTGATATTTAGGCAATGGCGGACGTAATCTAAATATTCCTTTGAAAAAACGCTTGATTCTAATGTCATCACCGATTTCAGGCCCAAGAATCAAAGACAGAGCGGACTTACAGCTATTAAGCGTGCCATACTGAGCTCCAGCTTCAAACTGCTCAGTAAAAAATAGTAAGATATTAGGAATCGACTCCTCCAATAATTCAAAATCATGCGCAGTACAGAATTGATACCACTTTTTTAAACAAGTGTCGTACTGCTTTATAGTATTTTCAGATAATGAGGACAGAATTATATAAATTGAAGATAATGGGACTTGCTTCTTAATCATGGATCTGGTGATAAGATTCCGGCAACCAGGGTAAGCCGCTGGTGTACGTTGCGGTTGCTGGAATGAGAAATTATAAGATTTGTTGATGGTTTAAAAATTAAAAGTTTTGAGACTAATAACTTATAAAAACGGGAAACCAAGGTTGAGTAGGCCACCATGGCACCACTAGTATACCTCTGGCTTTATCTTTGATTATTTTACGAATAGATTTAAGAATCATACTAAATGGCGGGAAACCATAGAAGAAGAAGTTATTCCAAGAAATCGTGAAAGCATTGGTAGCAAATGCGTCAGGGTCTCTATGAAAGGAAATATATTTTGGGCATTTTTTGTTAACTCTGCTAGCGAAGATGTCTATGTCAGGTGGCCCAAAAGCAACCAGAATTTTTCGGAAAGCATAATCTGCCAGTTCCCATTCAACGTCAGGATGCACTTTTCTAGATTCAGCATCCGCTAAAGTATTATTTAAGGAACTGATATATTCAGCAAAGACTATAATATTCTTGGCCTCGCACCATTTCCATAATTCTTTTGGTATATATCGGTTAGGTGAGGAAACTGCACACCACCCATACGATTTATATATGAGATAGCGGTAGTATTGTCTATCCGAAGTAATATCTGGCAATTATGTAAACTGCTTGCAAAAACCTTCAAACCTAAAAAAGAAGCAAGTATCTCTAGATAGTTGATATGCATTTTTCGTTCATTTTCAGACCAAACTCCACTCGCAGTTTCCTCACCACACGCAGCCCCCCACCCCGAAGTAGAAGCATCACTGAAAATTTCCAAACAGTATTCGTCATATTTTATTTTATTTATTGGGTTCTTCAATGATTTTATCCACCAGTAGAATTCAGAATTCAAGTTCTTTGGAATATTCATATATGCATCATAATTGTCATAACTATTTTTTAGATTTAGAAATTTACATCTTTCGAAACTTTTTGTGTAAAGCCACCCATACTCAACAGCCAAACAAGCAGAGTTAAGGAGTCCGATAAAAGTAGCAAAATCTCTTATTTTACATCTAGATTTATTTTTAAAACAATCAATTTTATCATTAATTTTATTTATTTTTTCTTGTGGTAGGGTTATTTGGAAATTTTCAGTATCAATTTCATAGCCTAAGAATTTACGGGTAGTTTTAGGTTCTTTGTCACTTTTACCGTAATTAATAATAAAACCTAAAGCGGTCAATAGGTTAATGGTGGTACTTCGATTCTTGCAACAATTATAGTAACTGTCAGATATTAATAAAATATCGTCCAGATATATAGTAGATAAATAACCACACGACCTTAACAGGCTAACTACCGGTTTCATGATTTTTGTGAACACAAAAGGTGCTGTGTTAAGGCCGAAGGGTAGAACATTAAATTCGTACATCTCATTGTCGCTGAATTCAAAACGAAGGTATTTTTTATATTCATCGTGGATTGGAATTAAAAAATATGCGTCTTTAAGGTCAACTGTACACATGTAGCTATTTTCAGATACTAATTTAATAGCGATGCGTAAGTCTTCTAATTTGAAGTGTTCAGTATTGATAAAATTATTTAATTGCTTCAAATTCAATATGAACCTATTTTTGCCGTTGGGCTTAGGAACAAGAAAGTAACTAGAAATAAATTGACCTTGACAAGGCTGACAACAAGAAATAGCGCCAATAGATAAAAGTTCATGAATGCAATCTCTTATTTGCGACATTTCATGATCCGATCTATAGTGATGTGACGGAGAATGAATTTGTTGAACCGGTCTTGAAAATGGTATTTTATAACCAGATACCCACGATAATATTCTAGGGTCGTTTGTTAACAATGACCATTGTTTTAAAAATTGTGTTAGCCTACCGGCATATCTTACATTGTCTATCGCCGACTCCGATTCTTCTGTGGTGGCACTCGATATGATGGTCTCGAGGAGCTGGTGGGCTGACTCCTCAGAGCAGGCTCCTTCGGCTCCTGGGTCCCCTTCTGCGGCCTGCGGTTCTGAGGAGGAGCCTTCCAGTTTAAATTTCTTTGAGGCGTGGAGACTGGAGTGTGCTTGTTAAACTTTGAAGGAAGTTTAGGTGCTGGGGCTGACTTCAATTCGGCTCCAGATTTAGATATGGTTTTTGCTGTTTTAATCTTTTCGGCTAGGTCTGAACCAAAGAGTGCAGAATCAATTTTAGATTTTTGTAATTGATCCCTCATTTCCTTTTTAAGGTTATATAGTACAAAATTGCGACGTGTTACCGAATCATTATTTTGACAGTCACAAATGATACGACAAGCATCCATAAGGAGCTTAATTAATTCAGAGTCTTTATTTTCTTTTTCTAGCAAGCTTGATATCACTTGTCCTAAACAGGAAATTGCACCCCCAAGCTGTTTCTGTTTTATTTCAATGCCCTTGTCCCGTTTTAAAACTGTTTCTGAAACGGCGGCTTTGATTTCCGGATTAAGTATTGGTGCATCCAATACTGTACAATTGCTTGGTGGAAGGTATTTGTTATGAAGCTCCTTACGGGTATCTTTAGAAAGGCCATTTGTAACTATATGCTCGATACGAGTTGCGAGCTCATTATGAATTTCTCTGCCACACGATTGTGTCGTGGATGGATCATCACCTAATAATTCTAGCAGTGAGTTTTCAATTGGCTCTTCTCTTCCAGAGTGTGCAAGGGTATGTCCTGACTGTGGTGTTGATTGTGGCTCGATACTTAGCGGCGAAAGCGCAGCTCTGCTCGTTGATGGTGTGGGTGATGCATGTTCTGATCGCGAGACGCCCGGATCACTCTCGTGTACGCAGACATTATTATTGTTCTCCAATTCCGATATGTTGACCTCTTTGTCAACGTACATTGATTCCAACTCGACCATTGAGCCGTCTAGAATTGAAAATTATATGTTTACATTCTATTTTTAGAATGTAGGTAATAACGTCGAGAGTGGAGAAAAAAAAAAATGTAGGTATCACAGTGACAACCCAAACGGAAGCCCGCAATGAAATTAGATCGTCATTCGATCGTCATACATTATCATCATATAGTAACAATGAAGTGACTACCCAACCGGTAGCCCGCAACATTATATAAATAACATGTTTATTAGCTAAGTGACAATCCCAAAAACTGCCCGCAGAGCTAACCTGATACATGTTGGTTATGAATTTTTTCCAATTAAGTGAAAACCCAATCGGTTTACCGCAGTAATGGAATATTTCATAAAATGTAGGTAGGCGCAACATACCTTCTAGGTTTGTCGGCGACGCATCCGAGTTATGCGAATCACTCGACGATGACGACGAGTCGTGTTTTTTCCTGGATCTTTTTAGTTTTTTCTCCAATTTCTTTAACTTTTTCTTAATAGCATCGTAGTCGTCTTGATGTTTCCTTTTCCCCATGTTTCAACGGATGGAAAGACGTGCGCAACTGGCGAAGCACAGACAGTGAATGACGTCAAGTAGTCGAGACAGCGATAACGTTATGAGTGATAACGGTATAAGAATTCCGGTTTATTAAAAAATTTAAATAGTGCTCTCAAATATCTGTGCTAACTGGCGACACGGTAAGGTGTAACTACATATGTGTTCTTTGATTAATCTCTGAAGGACGACGCTTGAAAGTATAATCAGCCACTGCTCGTCGTAAACTGCGCAAACTAAGTTTTAAAAATCCAATAAAACGAAATGATGTTTCACGTTCCGTTACTAGAACTCTGAACGCGCCCTCCGTTTGTTCAGCAACAAAAAACGAGTAGTTATTCGTTACGAGCACGAACATTGTTCAAGTTTTCGCCAACTTCTACCCTCCCTCGCATGCCGGTCGTACGTACAAATCTACGCTCATATTTTAAATAGGAAAGATTTGTGTTTTTGTGTGCTTGTTTGTAATGAATAAACTCAAAAACTACTGAGCCTATTTCGAGAATACTTTCACCGTTGCAAAGCGACATTAGCCTAGAGTAATATAGGCTATATTTATTGATAGAAAATACTATCTCCATGCGGACGAAGTCGCGGGTGGCCGATAGTCTACTATATAAAAATAAGTCGGTTTTTCTTTCCTGACGCTATAACTCCAGACGCACGAACCGATTTCCACGGCTTTGCATTCGTTGGAAAGGTCTGGGGCTCCGTGAGGTTTATAACAGAAAAACTTCAGGAAAAATTCAAAAGAAAAGCGGGAAAATCCTCTAAGGCGAAACGAAGTTCGCCGGGACCGTTAATATAATATAAAAACAAGTATGTATATATCAGAAATCTTTACATATGTAGATTAACCCGATCTCAACGTAAGTAACCGCGAACACATACGCTATGAAACGGTGGCACGACAATACATATTTAAACACACATAAATATGGAAACAATGAACTGATTTACGGTTTTTATCATGTATGTGTGATATTAAAATAAATATATATGTCGTTTTTAGTTTATGGTTCATTAATATTGATATTGTTTTTGTAATTCATACACATTGTTGCTGTTGCCAGACTATTTTATACATATAAGTATGCATATGCACTTTACCTTGTAAATTTACGATTATATGTAGGTATATATAAAGTTTGTTTTTATCTTTTTGACTATATTTTAAATAAATTTCATACACTGTTACGATACTGTCGGCTAAAATGTGTGAGATTGACTGATAAAGAATGCCACTAGGCATACAGTCCGCTTTTTGTACTTTTAATTTTCAAAACGTGCAATAAAGTTTAAATAAATAAATAAAACATAGGATAGATGAATAAAATATCAGTTTGGTGTACTTATTAGTCAAAGAAAATAATTAAGACCCATTATATTCGTTTATATTAAGGAACCCTCTATTGATTTTTTTATCATCAATCGTCAATTTTAACGTTTTTCTTGAAGCAAAGAATACGTTTTCATTTTATTAACACGTTTTTTTAATTAGCTTCACTTGTAACTATGTATAAAAGAAAATATTGGAATCTTTATTTGACCCACTTTCCGGTCTTTGATAAAGATGAAATTTTGCACACGCTCTGAGTTCTGACGTCAATACATGATTAGCTTAGAAACGTCATCATTACAAATCCAATACAGCGGCCTCCCGAAGATGGCGGACTGGCTGTTTGATTCACCCCATGATAAGGATATCAAACGAAAGGGTTTGCTGTCAGAAATACAAAAAAAGAAGTCACGAGACTTAAAGCGTGTTTTTTAGGTTTTGAAACTATTAATTTATTTTGAAAATGTAATTGACGGTTTTTGCTTATCTAAATGATAAAGAGTAGGTAGTTTTTTATTGAGTCATATCCTCTATTACCCGCTGCGAGCGAAGCCCGTCATCACTCACCAACTTAACATTTATTTATGCATTATTGGATGCGAATGCGGGCTTAATGGCCTCAGGCATTATCTATCAATAAGCCGTGATTGGAGAAATTTGTATTACACTGGGCGTTCGACCATAAAATAACACCGGCATGTTATAAGCGAATTGTTAGTAGGAGATATAAAGGTTATCATATGATAATGAAGATAAATATAAATAAATAAATAAATGCGCCAGACAATCAACCAATCACCAGGTCTCAAACTAAGGTTTTCCCTTGTACTATGAGTACCAGACGACGGATACTAACTGGGGGCGTCATCCCAGCATACTCAGAACCAAGTCAATTTGTAAAAGTTCATTGTCCAATTTGACCCAACCGGGAATCGAACCCGGGACCTTTTGCGCTTTGGTCGCCTACTTAGCCACTGTACCACCAAGGTAGTCAAGATATTATTTATATTATTATCGTCAATACTTATTGTATAGATTTGTCTTACTTTTGATGGAATTTGGTAGCTAGACAAATTAAAGGCTTCAAATTACACACATTGCGTGGATTGTGTGGAAAATAACTAAAAAAATCGTGTTATAGAAATCAGAAATAATGATGGTACCAAAACACACAGAAAAGAATAAAGCAAAAAATGTAGATCTTACTTTCTTGTTCTCTTGCTTTTTATTTTAAATTATATACTTTTTAAAGCTGTCTGTAAATATAAGCTTGTCTTGCATTACGATTTTGTTAATGTATCCCAATTTTTAAAATTTATTTGTTCGAAGGCGCTTATTTTTTTTTATATTACTCTACAAGATTGACCTTATCCCACCTGATGTTAAGTGGTAATGAGGTCTTAGCTTAAGGGTGACAAGTACAGCGTAGTGAATCTGTTACTGGTCTTATCGCTCTTGCCTTGAAGGCTTGCCCCCTGCTATTAATGAAGAAACTCCTAGGAGCTCTGGAAACCTTACTCACACGCAGGAACACAACAATACCTTCTCCTTCTGTAAGGTGGAGGTATTTCACCAGTCAGGCTGCTCTAGTTCAAGCGATCGCTATGCCCTACCTCTCTTAACTGAGGTTCTAATTGTAAAATTATTGGTTTGTGTTGTATGATATTGTGCCCATGACTGATAGGACCTAAGCTAGTAGGTACATGAGATGTAGAATGACGCAGATCAAAATAGTTACCGAATTGTTTAATTTGAATTCTAGCTAAAACGTTCCTAATACATCCACATTCACATTTACTTCTTTTAACTAAACAATCTCGGAACACAGTGTACTTCAAAACCTTCGTAACAAGTATAGACGAGTGAAAAAGCAAACAAGTTCCATTTATCACGTCTTTTTAGCTCACACTTGCTCGAGCAAAACTAAACAGACAGCTGGACTTGTCCACCTCTATATGTATATACACGCTATATAGGCACAACATACATTTTCCGACCATTCAATGTCCGGTTGTCTGAATAACCATCTTCAGTTTTTAAAACAATCGAAAACATGCTTTACGACCTGGACTTAGAGTTACTTTATGAACGTTTCACACAGTTGTACTCGTATTATTTCTTGAGAGGACAGTCAAACATAAAAGTGATTAATTCATTTTTTTGTATAAATTATCCGTAACAAGGCTTTTGAGAAAAACTTGACCTTCAAGTCAATATCCCTCTATTATAATCTTGGAGCAAGAAATTACGTCACGCTTTGGAAGGCACGGTAAATTGTTGTCTTAGATGCGTAGGTAATATTGGTCTTCAAGATATTAAAATAACAAAGTAGGTATTATTTTTTATTAACTTTATACATTTTATAATATTTTTTGTAATCTTCATCCATTTAGTATTATTTAAAAAATTGCCAACCAACTGCATATAGTAGTTTTAGCGTGAAAGATTAAAAGCCTATATAGACACGTACAAACTTTCACGCATATCATATAAAAAGGATATAGATTTAAAAACTTTATTGCACAAAAAAGTACAACAGGTGAACTTATTGTTATATTGTATTATATTAACGACAAAAATGTTTGGAATTGATAGTCATACGCTATGTTGTTTATATGTATTTTTATTTTTTTTGCATTTTTGTAAGTTTTTGAAAAGAGTAACTATCGAGTTTCTTGCCGGTTCTTCTCGATAGAAGCAACATTCCGAACACGGTGGTAGTATAATCTGACGATTCATAAATGCTTTTGTAAAAGTTTACATGAATAAAGACATTTTCTATTTCTATTTCTATTTCTGTAATAAAAATGTAAATGTTTTTATTTTCATTTGAACTATCTGACCAGTCTTAAAGATCGTTATGGTTTTAGCATATTTTATGGGATGAATGTTGGAGTGAGTGTCTCTTCATTAGTACCTACTGACATTTTTTTGCGGTGACTTCCGCGTACTGGAATTGGAAGACTGCGTTTTAAAAAAAGATTTTATTTTAAAACTGAAATTAATTTTATTTCATATTTGGAAATTTACCGATGGATACAGAGGTCGGAATTAGATTGACTTGCTCGTGCAACGAGCTCGCTGGCTTCTGCCTAGAAGGGTGACGCAGCATCATTATCCAGGTATGTCAGTAGGGGTCTTCTAACAAATATAATATATAACAGTACTATCCCCGTTTTTTTAACTGATTTTTCACTCCCATTGTTCGCAGCGTGATGTTATATAGCCTATAAGCCTTTCTTAATAAATTGACTATCAAACACAACAATAATTTTACAAATTGAATCAGTAGTTCCCGAGGTTAGCGCGTTCAAACAAGCAAACAAACTCTTCAGCTTTATATAAATAGTATAGATTATTATTGTCATCTAAAGGTAATAATATTATATTATATTATAAGGCCAACGAAAAAACAGAATGGCGCACGCAAGCTATCAAAACTTTTATTTGTTTATTGTTTCTTTATAATTTATACATTGTAACTCATCGCATGCAGAAGTCATGCGATGAGTTACAGTTAGCTTTAAAGTTAGTCCATTCGACAGAAGTTTAACAGCTGCCGAATTTACCTTTCGAACATTCGCTGAAGTTTGTGTGGGCGAGTGTATCTGCTTTCATCGGGTCTTCCGGGAAGCGGGGAGAAGGGCGGGGGATGCAACGTTTGCGAATTTCGCACGCATCACTGTGGCCCACCCGCCAAGACATATACCCTCTTGACCAGACCTAGTCACACGTTGAATAACTAAGATACTGAGTGCCGACAGCAAACTGGCACTTTAAAAACAGGTGTGAACATTTGTATGGCAATACCTTTTTTTAAAGCTAGAAGCTTGTAAATTAACGAGACATTGTTTGTACCCAATATAATGTTTTATTTTTGTTCAGTCACTAATTTAAGTTTCCTCGCTCTCTGTTTTCTGATTGTTATTTAGTCCATATGCGTGGAAATAAATTCTTGATTATAATGCAATTTGTTCCGTTTTGCAGCGTCTTCCCATCGACCAAACAGGTATAACCAATATATTACACAATCAACTCTAGTGAAGCTACATACATTGATCCTTCGAGCCGGATATGAACCAGCGGCCTATGGACAAAAGCGACGCCATTTTGCTTGCAGACACCTTAGATAAAGCAAACACACATACAGTTCACCTCTAGTTAAGCTACTAACAGATATCAAGTGATAATTCAAATATTGTAAAAAATACTTTAAAGGAGGTAACTTAAAATATGAAATAAAAATTTGTAAGATTTATATGAGAGTTTTACAATTTTACTAATGGTTAATACTATTTGACCTGTAATACTACAGTAACTAGCCTAAATAATAATTAAAAGTACTACCAAAGAAAACAAAACCAGCGGGCAAATTCGTGTACACAGCTAGTATTTAATAAATGGCTTGTTCTTTGAAGAGCCCTTTAAGGCACCTCAATATAATTATCTAAAGCGTGGTATTTTTTTCTGCATTAGACTGAAGAATTTTAACGCTAAAAAGCTAGGTTCATTAGAATCCCTAATTAAGACACGCCGCAGGGAGCCTGCTAGATTAGGCTCTTTAAATAAGCAAGAAGCAGGTTGCATGAAGACCGGTCGGCTAATGGTATGAGGGCAGCACAGCTGACATTGCATTCACGGTCCCCACTGCGAAGCGGGGATAGTCCAGTTGATCACTTATACTAGCTGCTCCCCCAAATCATTCCGTGACAAGGCTGCTTAATTAGGGGCCATTCCGCCGGTGATGTTGTAGCAGTTCTCTGTTCCCATGGCATACCCTCCCTCGGATAACGATACGACAAAGCATTTCTCCCCGGAAAAAAGGTTGCACAAGTTTCAGACTATATTGACCTGATCCCAAAGTAGCACTTAAAACAACGTTGGACCAATGGTACCACAATGTATTGTGGTACTTCATAGTCATCTCCCCTGGCGCTGTAGGATCCGACCCCACGACCATCACGTATCGCGGGACCTGCTCTTCCTTTATTAAGCTTACTCTTCAGTTTTTAAAATATTTAAAAACTTATTTTACATACCAGCACCAGTCAAAATGGTCATCCTCGTTTATGCTAGTTCGTATTTTAATAACGACCTAAATTATTGCAAGACTTTTCCATCAAAATGACGACAATAAAGACACAGTTAGTGATACTATTCATTTGCTATACAATTCCAAAGCAGTGCGACCATGCCAGATTGCCTAAGATTAAACGATAAAGCGCGCGGTAGGCCGTCTACCGAGCTATTATACAAACATGATGTATGTTTCTCCATTTCTACTATGCTAAGAGCCTCGAATACTCGTGTACGCGGCCCTAAGAGCATTAATTACGGAACTCGCCTACATACCGCTCCATAAGTCTCTTATACATCTTTCCGCATGATTCATTGAGACCTGTAATTTTCATAATTGGACGTTACTAGCTACGGCTAACCGAACGCGTTTGCTAGGTAATTATAACCCTTAAGTTCATTTAACGATAAGATTATATCTAAGCTAAATTCGTGTCTCAATGGCTTAAAATGCTAGTAATTAAAATAGTATTATGGGTTAATACGTCGCCACACAAAGAGGTTAACACTAAGTTCCCTAATGGACAACACACTAGGTGTAAAAGGTTACTGTCCTGCCTTTTGCTCAATGAAATCCTATAGGTTAGCAAAACAATTATAAATTTGAGTAAGAATGACAATAATTTGGTTAATTACATTTTATACTTAAGTGAAATTGTCTATACCTGCTCATAAATTTTTTTATGTTTTGTAATGGATTTTTTTTCTAAATATTAGAATAATATTTCTAACTGCTAATTAGTTAAGTATAATATTTGGGTAGCAAGGACTTTTTTGTTAACTATATGTTTAGCGTCTATTACTTTAAAAATTAATTGAAATTTTTACTTTATGTTTAGTGAATAATTAATCCAATTTATGTGAACTAAATTTCAAATCAGGACATTAAAAACAAATAAAGGTAAGCTTTTATGGTGTCAACTGCTCGGATTTAAATTCCGTTAAAGTTGTTAATTACAGTCTAAATTAACAGAAATGCCCGTTCAATTAAACGGAATTCTTTACTTCGTTACTAAGAAACGGGCTTTTAAAAATGAAGACGGAGAGATAGGTTGTTTATTTTGAACACAGTGTTACGAAGACACGTATTTCAACGGATGTTTTTTCTCGTCGCGACAAAGATCGAGTTCGTAAATGTATCACGTCCGTCGACTCATAGATTTCATCTTAAAATCCCTGACTCTTTGCGGGTTAAGCATTTGAACTGTGCACATATCCGATTTCTCGTTGACTATTCAAGCAAACTTACTGCTTTGAAAAAAAAAACATGTGCAAATTTGGAAGATGAGGTCAAAATGTTTAATGTATAAGCTGTATTAACATTTTCTTCGCATTAAAATTAACTTACAAAACCGGAAAAACAGATACACTTTGCAGAATTGATTTTTATAAGATTGATGATTGCAAGACTAAAGGTTACATTAGAAAGGCGATATATTAGTAACCATTTCACCTGATAAGGATTGTGCATTGAAGGAAGAGGAAGTTAAGTCTCTGGTTATTATTATTTGTCTTTGGATTTTTTCTTTTTTTATCATATGCACATTCGTTTTGAATGAAGTTTATATACTTTTCTGTGCTATTTTTGTAGTTTGCATCATTTTAATACTGTTCTATTTTACTTTCTATAAGAGTTTCCATTTTATGTACCCTACCAGTTTACAGTCCTTCACATAATTTCAGACAATGTGCACGATGCAGTTTTATTGTGTCAAGTCTATGGTTATTATTTTGTCTTTGTGTTTTTTTTACTATTTACGTTAATTTTATAGTTGGCTTATGTTTTTTTTCGTGCTATTTTTGTAGCTTACTTCGTTTTAATAGAGTTCTATTTTACCGTCTTCAAGGCTATTTATATATTTTACCAGCTTACAGTCCTTGACATAGTTTTTGAAAAAGTGCAGGACGCACTTTTATTGTGTGAAGCCTGAGGTTATTATGTGTCTTTGGTTTAGTTTCTTTTGCTATTGACATTCTTTTATTTTATCAACTATTCTTGTAGTTTGTGTCATTTTAATATTTCTGTTTAAGTGTTGCCATTTAATCTACATTACTAGCGCACAGTCTTTCACAAACAGATTCAAAGAAACTATCCAAAATGTGCTTACAGTAATAGTTTAATGTGATTCAAGTAGGCACTCAATAAATATCTAACATCATCATCGGCGCGCTCTGAAGTGATTTTAATTAATTAAATGATTCTCACAACTCCTTTCAGTTACGACACTCATCTATTATGTTATAATATGTCTTTGACATTAATTTGCCTTTAATTGGATTGATATGCTAACCATATTTTAGTGAAAACCATATCATCACATTACTTAAGATGATTTGTGACTTATGATATACTTAAATGTTATTAAACTTTACCTATTTAATTTTGGTCTGAATTTTGCATTGTCACTAAATAATAATGTTTCAAAACTTTCATGAGACAAAAGTTTCACAATTTTTGACTTATATTTATATTCATTAATTATTTTTCATCGAAGCCCGATGCGCCATTTCTATCTGAATATTTCCTAAACAAGCAAAAAATTTAATCCGAATGCTTAATTGTAGTGGTGTGATGCAAAAAAAAATATTTTCTTTTTTTTTTGGAAATAATGATGGTAAGCGAGAAAGGACCCTACATCGCGATGACAACAGATTAATAACGTAATACTACCCGTTAGCATCGCCATACTGGCCCGCAAGATGTTACTTCACGCTCTGTCTTCCTTCTTCATATAAGCAAATCTTACCAAATCGTAAGTAAACCAAATATTGTAAACTGCAATACCTTTAAATCGTCATTGAATACAATGCAAAGTGGCTCTATTTCCATTTGTATCTAACTTATTGCTGTAGGTCACTTAGGATCAAGTCATATACTTTTGTGTTGATGGGTGATGAAATTAAGTACTCAAGTAAGTACTTATTGTCCAGATCTCAATGTGTTTAAACTCAGACCAGACGATATGCGCAATCATCTAGTGAATAACAAATAACATCAATGACCTACTTCGAACAACGATACCGAAGACTCGTTTGAATCCGTACGAGTCTCGAAAAACACGAACGTCGCCTCACTCCAAAACATCGTTAAGAGCCCAAATGGATGCGTACAACATTCTTTAGTTATTGTGTCCGCTGACGCAACGCGCGGGTGTCAGCATTCGCAGACGACAGTTCTCCATGACCGCGACACGAGGTGTCCAGGGGCCACATATTGACTTACAGCCGGACATGTCTTGCTTTACATCTTGTTCTTCTTATACAGGCATATGCCACCCGGCCCTCCTGAAAATTGACGACCTTTCTTAGCCAAGAGGTGAGCCACCATCGCGCCATCTCTGAGGTCCCAGGTTCGATCCCTGGTCGGGTCAATATGGAAAGCGAACTTTCCTATATTGTCCCGGGTTTTGTTGTTTCTGTAACACAAGTACTTAAGCTACTTACCACAGAATCAGAGCAATGTATGTGATTTTGTCCAATGTTATTATTATTATTACATAAAATATCGCAGAATATGTATGAACTCAACTAATCACTAACCAAAGTGTAAATGGAGCCTAACAGAATGCTAACTTTTGAAAAAACCGCACAGCGAACCTAATGTTATGAAGGGGTCTTCGTGTAGTGTGTATGATAAAAAAGCCGTGGACGAGCTTACTTAGGTAAGGTAAGAAAATTTGGAAAAAAATAGACGTTACGACGTTAGCCGAGACAGCTAGTCTATATTTTAAAATGTTGCCGAAACAAATATACGCGTGTATCATCAGAAATACTGGACCAAATCGGATAATTCTGTGTGTCAAGACTACCCGACAATTAAATAATATAAATTACAAATTACAAAAAATAAAAGGTTTGCAAGATTATAAATATTTGGAAATTTGTTATGGATTTAATTAAAGATAGTTATTCTACTGTTAGAAAAATCCTGTTTTCACATTTCGAGCCGTGGCCACCCTAAAAGTGAGGCCAAATAAATGGGTCGGCTTAGTGGCTACGCGAATCTGTCAGATGACGTAACGTGTCATCCGTTTATGTCACACATTTTGAAATAAATGAAGATACAGCTACCTTGACAACAGCTCAACACAAAATATCTTTGGAGTCTCATAAGCCCGGTTCTAATATTTTACGACCCGTATTGTGTCAAAAATGACTATCTGTTTTTCTACGAGTCGTTAATTCTAATTTCAAATTTACTTTCCTTATCAGCTGTCATCAGTCGTCCGTCAGTCGTTATTAGCTTACGCCTCGTATAATTTATTTCTATGCGTAACTATAACGGATCGTTTTTCAAATATTGGATCCGGGCATTAATGATAAGTCAGTCTGTCAGAAAAAAACAGCAGCACGAATGATTTTGCTTAGGTAAAATGAGACGCATACAGAAAAAATATCAGAGATATTATTTTGATGGTCATTAAGTGCTGATAAAAAAATTGCACTAGAATCGCTAAAATACCGATTTTGTAAACATGAACATGAAAAAATATGTAACTTTAAATTATTTAACACGTGCATTAAAATGACAACTATTACTCTTTTGTATCTTAAACCAATGATTAAATTCAATGATATACTGGTGTTTTTCCCAAACATTTTTTCATTTTTTTTTTAATATTATACTTCAAGATTGACCTCATCCCACCTGATGTTAAGTTGTAATGAGGTCCTAGCTTAAGGGCGACAAGTACAGGATAAGAAATCTGTTACTGGACTTGCCGCCCTTACCTTGAAGGCTTGACCCCTGCTACTAATGTAGAACCCCTCAAGAGCTCTGGAAACCTTACTCACACGCAGGAACACAACAACACCGGAGTGATTGTTATTTGGCTGCGGTCTTCTGTAAGGTGGAGGTATTTCGCCAGTCGGGCTGCTCCAGTTCGAGCGATAAATCGCTATGCCCTACCTCTCTTAAAACGACTATTATATTATTATTTCTAACGGACGTACAAATATCTTAAATAATACAATACATTTTACCAAAAAAAAAACAATAAATAGATTAATATAGACAACTTATCCAACGGGATAAGTTTTAAGCAGGATGAGTTGACTAAAATCTCGAATACGGGACGAACGGATGCGAGACCTTAGTTCCGTGGGGTCTGAGACTCTTAGCTGTGTCAAGCGGCCGGTATTCAGCGGATCTGTCACCTTGTTATCTGTCACATCCAGTTATCGGGCGAGTGACGCCGCGCCTCTATTTATTCAGCTTATTATCATTGATTTATATATTTAGATACGGCTTTGAGAAAGAAATGCGCTATCGGCGACCTCGTTCCGACTGAGTATTTGTTTTACTGAGAGCGCTGATTTGATTCGCGGTCAGGTCCGTTTACGGAACGTGTTATGTTTTATTAAGAACTAGCTGTGCCCGCGACTTTGTTCGCGTGGACTACAGGGTTTTTCCAGTTTTTTTCCCGCTAACTCCCGTTCCAGTGGGAATTTTGCAATATCCTGTTGCAATTTAGCTTTAATTTTACTAACGTACCTGCATGCCAAATTTCAAGCGTCGTACTTAAGCGGTTTAGGTTTTTCATACAAAAGGATTTTCCCACTAATTCCCGTTGACGTGGGAATTTCGGGATTTCTTTTCTTAGTGCTCCTCTACGGTACCTAAGCTACGTCCCTTCCAAATTTCAAGTGCCTACGATTAGCGTTGATATATTAGTCAGTTTGTCTTTTTTTATATTTAGATGTAGCTCTGAACTCATTTAGCAAGTCTTTGTGCACCATATCAGTTATTTCTTTTGGGATGCTGCTAAGGTAACCGTAGTTTAAAGTCTTATAGAAGAACAGCCTACTTGATGTTGTCCAGGACTTCATTCGCGTTAATTCGGGACAAAAATTATCATCAATTGTTAATGGTGAAATTAAAATCCATTTTAAAATGACAAAAGATATTTAGTAATTTATGTGCCTAGTAACAAACTCAAACTCAAATATTTCTTCTTTATTTAAGTAGGTTACATGTAACACTTTTGAATCGTCATTGAATACAATGCAAAGTGATTCTACTTCCGGTTCGGAACCTATATCTACCGAGAAGACACCGGTAAGAAACTCAGCAGATAAGTTACAGTAGCAGTATCTAACTTATAGCTATGTGTAGAACCGTGTTACCAGATCTGTTCAGATCAATCTTTCTGTCACATTTCATTCAGCCGAGTCCATTTAGTTTCACGCTAATTTAATTCTTACAAATTGAAGCATTTATAATATTAATAGCATAAACTCTTGTCTTGAAAATACTCAAGTCGGCGAGCAAGGTCTAGCTTGCGCCACGCGACTATATTTTGTCGCACTCTTAACAAACGTCAAAATCGATTGAAATCAGTGCGTCAGCTGCTGATTGATTTTATTATTTTTATAGTACTATACGCCGTACTAGCGAACTTTAAATATTAGAAACAGAAAAATTTTATCTCCCCTTGCGGTGCGGGAATTGAACCCACGACCTTCACGTATCGCGCGTGCTGCTCTTACCAACTGAGCTAACCGCAAGTTATTGTAGGCGATGAAATTTTTCTGCTGTATCAACCGTGTGTAAGAGCAGCACGCGCGATACGTGAAGGTCGTGGGTTCAATTCCCGCACCGCAAGGGGAGATCAAATTTTTCTGTTTCTAATATTTAAAGCTGCTGATTGGTTCAAAATACAAGTGTGGTGTACTATTAATCAACAGTATCGAAATTTTTGTCGTGTCTTCGGGGAACTTGATGTATTGCACATGGTAGGCTTAGTCCTCATCAAGAAATACTGATACTCCCATAGTGAATGTTATTCTTTATCAGCGCGTATAGGGGAGAGAGCCATCTGCGCTCCCCCGAAAGCTCGCTGAAGATGATAAAGCTTCGCAGCCATCATCGATAGTCAGGTAGGAAAAAAAAGAAAAAGCAGCGCGTAGTAAAATCGTCAACGCGAGCTTCTCAAACTACGAGCCATTGTAAATACAGAGCTCGCGTCGTTCTCCAAGCTTAGTGACGAAATATAAAATAGGAATGGAAAATATGTGTATATTAATATGAGATTCATCTATGTTTTCTATTTTCCCTTTTTCCCCGAGATAATACCTCGTTATCCCTCTCAATATCTGATTACATCACTCTGAAAGTACGTAATCAGTCCAAGGTGAGGTTATTCCAAGCTAAACTACTTCTGAATCTACTTCAGCCTTGATGAATATGTGTGGTTTTATGTCACAAGGAGGGTACAGGGAAAAAACAATATTAGGTATCACATACAATCCAAAAATAAGTTATAACTAAGCATGTCTTGAGTCTGGGTGTTGTGGTACCGCCGTTGTTTCTGTAATACAAGTGACTTACCTCATAATCAGAGCAACGTACGTGATGTTATCGAATTTTATTAATATATTACAGCCTGGAAGGTGGGCCTGGTTATACCAATCCACAAATCCGGTGATAAGAGTAACGCCACAAATTACAGATCCATAACCATCTTATCTGTGTTTGCCAAGTTGCTGGAGTCTCTGATATGTCCTTATATTTCATGGCACATTAGGAACGTACTCACGGACTCCCAACATGGATTTATTGCTGCTCGCTCCACAAACACCAATCTAGTAGACTTTGTCGATGAGATATCTGGCCTCGTGGATGATCGCATACCGGTGGATGTGATCTACACCGACCTATCGAAAGCATTCGATAAAGTCCCACATTCCATCCTACTTCGAAAGTTGTCGCAATTTGGGTTTGCTGGCTCTTTTCTCAAATGGTGCTTATCGTACTTACGTGACCGCACGTCAAGGGTTGTTGTAAATGGTTTTGAATCCAACCCTTTTCCTAATTTATCTGGAGTGCCTCAAGGTTCCCATTTAGGACCAGTTTTTTTTAATATATTTATGAACGATGTCACTTCTTGTTTTTTAAACAGCAAACCATATCTTTACGCGGATGATCTTAAGTTGATGAGACCAATTAAGAACACTAATGACAAAAAGCTGCTTCCAGACGACCTAAATAGATTTGTCGGCTGGTGCGACAATAACAGGGTGGTCCTGAATACAGAAAAATGCTGTTACATCCATTTTACTCGTAAACATAGTGAGCTACCGGGATACTACACAATATCTGGGCGACACATTAAAGAGGTCGGTTCCGTGCGAGATCTTAGCGTTACTCTTGACAAAAAACTAAATTTTAAAGATCATTACGCCCACATAGTAAATAAATCATTGAAATGCCTTGGCTTTATCATAAGAAACACCAAAACCTTTAAAAACAAATCGAGCATTATTAGATTGTATGAAAGTTTAGTCAGATCTGTCTTAGAATACTGTTGTGCAGTATGGAACCCGCATTACGAAGTCCATTCCAACAAAATCGAACGTGTACAGAAGAGGTTTCTATACCATTTATCATATAGGTTCAACATGTGTAAACATCTGAAAAGTTATCAGGACCGTTTAACTTACTTTAAACTTACATCACTCAAAGATCGCCGTAATCAAATCAAATTCAAATCTCTCATTTCTCCACAAATTAGCCAATGGAAACATAAACTGCCCCCAACTGCTTCAGAAACTTAATATTACAATATCCTACAATCATCCACGCCTCTCAAGATACTCGCTCTTCAAACCCAGACCATCTAAAACAAAACTTAGCCATTTTTCTCCCATAAACAGGCTCCAAGCCGACTACAATGCTATCAGCAAAAACAAGGAAGTCGATATTTTTTGTTCCAGTCTACCTGCTTTTAAAAAACAAATACGCGCATTTATACCGAACCATAAATAATTTAAAATATAACACATTTATTTGTAAGTTAACATGAATATGTATTAATTATTATTAAGATAGGGGCGCCTTAAGCTCCCAACCATTATTGTTTATGCTTTCCGTGGCAACCTGTAACTAAGGCCACACTAACTGCTGTGTATTATGCTGTATTATATTGTTTTTATGGTGTACGATCTTGTTGGTTGTCCAAATAAATAAATAAATAAATAATATTTTTACGAAAACAATTTACATTTATTTAAAACAATCTAATTATTCTTCACTCATTCTTCAAAGAGAAGCGTTTAACGTCCGGTTTCAATACTTTACGATTCGTAATGTGTGAAAAATGTCTATCCGTTTTTCTTCAACCGTCTACGCGTCCTTAATACCGTTCCATAATTTACTATCCATACCAGCTGTCATCAGTTGTCCGTCAGACGTTTTTAGCTTACGCCTCGTATAATAGAACGGATGGTTGTTAAATATTGGAACCCGGCATAAGACAACCTATCGACACAGGCGCGTCACAAACGGATGATACAAGCATTATCATTGAAGCGACAGTAGTTACGATCTTGTCACGCATCGCGGCACACGAAAGTCGTCTAGTACGTGAGCCGGCTTACCCAATCGCTCGGCGGATATTACCTCTGAAAGACTAAGAGCTATGGTTATTAAGATTGTGACAATCGCAAACTGACTGTCAAATTATCCTTACTAATATTATAAAAAGTGAGTTTGTTTGTTTGTTTGTTCCGCTTTCACGCCGTAACTAAGGAACCGATTGCTTTGAAATTTTACAGACGTAAAGTTAGAAGTCCGGATTAAATAATAGGGTACTTTTTATCCCGGAAAAATTGATATTCCCGAGGGAAAACAAAAATAATTGAGGATCCGAAGACCGAATTCCACGCGGGTGAAGCCACGGGCGGGAAGCTAGTAAGAAATAAAAACCTACGTCACATACTTTGACTTTGACTGGGCTCATGTCATTTTATACAATATTTTTTGCCATTAACTACGCTTCATCGAACTTTGTATGGTTCGGCGAAGCGATGTTCTGTAAAATAAAAAATATTCTTTAAATTATATGAACCCACTTTGACCTGATCTTTACATAAAACACATGTACCTTATATAGAATTTAAGACTTTTGCGTTCCATTTTAAAGATTTTAAATAAGTTAGAGTCCGTGAGCACGGTCGGTGCAAACTAACCGAAACGTCAGGCAGTAAGTAGTTCGTATTAACTGGGCACTGAAAAAAATTTGTCGCGTTTGACTTGTTAACTTATTTTATGCCCACTGAATCAAATAATCAAAAGCTTGTGGTTGACCTCATACAACACTCTTTGAATCCAACCTACAATCACGGAAATTGGTATTACGTATCAAAAGGTTTTGACGACCTCGGTGGTGCAGTGGCTAAGGTAGGCGGCCAAAGCGCGAAAGGTCCCGGGTTCGATTCCCGGTCGGGTCAATTTGGAAAACGAACTTTTCTAAATTGACTTGAGTCTGGGTGTGCTGGGATGACGCCCCCAGTTAGTATCCGTCGTCTGGTACTCATAGTACAAGGGAAAACCTTAGTTTGAGACCAGGTGATTGGTGTGATTGTCTGGCGCATTTATTATTTATTTATTTATTTAAAAGCACGTCATACTATAATTTTTCCGCGCCCTTATCTCGTGGATATAAGAATGAATATCGAACTACCTACGCTGTTTACCGTGATGAACTTTTACACCATACTCCAATTTATTTTTCCTCACAGCCGGAGTATCTATAGCTCTAGATCTACGTCTTTATCTCGCTCACCGCAACAGTAATAGAACCATGCCCAACCAAACACCCTGTATACTTAGATTGTCTGAATGACGCCATTAAGGTTCGATTGCACCAACTTAGCTTAAATGGTAACTGAAGATTTGACAGCTGTCAAAATTGACACATCCCATTATATTTTGTAGATACTATTTGACAACCAGCAACTCGTTACTGTTAAAGTTAAGTTGGTGCTACTGAGCCTAAGAGTTATCTTTTATCGCTAAGAAAGGAGCGCAAAGCGCGGAAGGACCTTTTGAACTTCGCTTCCCATATTAACCCGACCGAGAAACAAACCTAGTACCTCAGAGGTAGCACGACGCCAAAGTCCGGCTTACACACCTTTCGGCTATGGAGTTCGTAATAACTTATTTAAAATCAATTATTTTCTGCAAATGGATTTACAATAAATTCTTTTGCACGCGAATTATTTTTTCTACTTTAATATTTCTTACATCCTTACTATATACACTATATTACTATTTACTATAATATATAATATTATAAACGTGAAAGTAACTCTGTCTGTCTGTCTGTCTGTTACGCTTTCCCGCTTAAACCTCTCAACCGATTTTAATGAAATTTGGCATAGGTATACGTTGAACCTCAAGAACGGACATAGGCTACTTTTTGTTACAAAGTAAGGGGGGGGGGGGGGGGGGGTAATGCCACCTTTGAAAGTTTATATGGGAAAATGTATATTTTTTAAGTTACAGTTATGAAAGTTGGCACAAATATAGCTCTATTAAAATAAAGACTACTTTTTGTTTCGAATATTAGGGGAGATAGGGGTAAAACCGACCATGAAAGGATGTAGTCCACGCGAACGAAGTCTTAAATTATTGTACGAGTGTAATATTTACCACCAAATTGCGTGTCGGATATTGCATCTGAGCACTTATCTCGCTCACCGCCATGGATAATGAGAGCGGGCCCAACTACCCTGTGTAGTACAAAACTAGGGTTGGCCAAATGCATTAAACAGAGTAACAGTAAAAGCATAAAGAATGACGTAAATTTATGAACCCATCCATCCATTTGCAATTGGGTTGGGCAGTATTTGGAAATCTTCGTCACATG
Source organism: Glyphodes pyloalis (assembly GCA_037074685.1). NCBI lineage: Eukaryota > Metazoa > Arthropoda > Insecta > Lepidoptera > Crambidae > Glyphodes > Glyphodes pyloalis. The sequence goes on from JAYKKO010000049.1 coordinate 380,251, forward strand.
TTTATGTCATCCTTGCTACAATGTTTAAAATATAAGGTCTACTCGTATAAATCAATGTCTCCTAGCAATGTTATTTTGACGACCTCCGTCACCAGAGGCGAGTGAGTCGGACTTTGGCGTCGCACCATCTCTGAGGTCCCGGATGGGAACCCCGGTCGAGTCAATTTAGAAAATGAACTTTTCTATATTGACTGGGGTCTGGGTGTTGTGGTACCGTCGTTGTTTCTGATTTTTGTAACACAAGTGCTACTTGCTATATAATGATTTTAGCAAGTACTTCTGCCTTTGGCAGCCCTGGGAGACCCACACACGCCGTCATCTCCCTCGGATGACAGTACAATACGTCAATGTATTACCGCGTCAAAAAAAGGGGACTAAAAAGAGAAACCAACAACCCTAGCTTTCGGAGTCCACACGCAAACAGGGAAAAATATTAAACTGTGACAATAATTAACCGAAAAAACAGGAAACTGGAAATCGGGGTAATTACGCACGGCTGACATGTTGAATGCAACTTTGAGGCTTAATAAAGAAAAATAAACGTACGGTCGAAAGTCAGACTACATAATTTGGGATCTGCACCGGCTTTATATCGTGCGCAGTAAAATAAATAAATATTGGACAACATCACATACATTGCTCTGATTCTGTGGCAAGTAGCTTATGCACTTGTGTTACAGGAATCAGAAACAACGACGGTACCGCAACACCCAGACCCGAGACAATACAGAAAAGTTCGTTTGCTATATTGACCCGGCCGGGGACCGAACCCGGAATCTCAGAGATACAGATATTTGAAGATTTCTTAGAGAGAGAGGCGAGCGGGCCGGACTTTGGCCTCGTGACTATAAAAGATCCCGGATTAGGTGCTCGGTTGGGGTAATGTGATCGAACATTCTAGATTGTCTCGGTTCTGGGTGTTGTGGTATCGTCGTTGTTTGCCATTTCTGTAACACAAGTGCTTTAGCTGATACTACAGAAGCACAGCGATATATTTGATGTTGTTTTTCAACCGTTTATCTTTACGAGTTCGAGACTCGCACTTGACCGGTTTCATTCACCTCATGGGCACACTACTGGCATTCTATTTATTTGCGGCGCGAGGGTCGTTTGGCTGTGACACGTGATCGAGTGCCCCATCTAGCTTAAGATAAAGGCGAAATTTCAATTTTCAAGACTAGTTACCTGCGATATACAACTCATCTCATTAGTTGGTATCTACTATTCTAAAAATTGGTTTCAATTTTGATTAATTATGATTTGATTAGCCACTTACATCTCATTGCTGGGCACAGGCCACATTCAACTATCAGAAATCAGAAGACTACATTGCATCATACGGGCCTAGTGCATACTCATGATTATGTGACGTAGTGTTTAAGGTAAGGGAGCTTACTACAAGATGGCTTCAGACTAGGCTTAACGAGTAATATCGTCATATTATAAGCTGTTGCTTTAGGTACCTTCTAAGGGACGGAAATACTCATGATAACCGTCTCTCGCGAGGGCAGGGATACGCTGAAAATCAGTACTGCTAGGGATCAATTCTCGAGCCAGCATAAGCTGAGCTTTCTTCCATTTGTGACGTTAACAATCCATCTATGTTTGGATCAGATTGTGTTTTATTTTTAAGTTCAGACAACAAATGTTTTCTTTTTTAATTCTTTCGAATTATCACCCATCCAATACATAACAGTACGCAGCTTACCCTCGTTTTCTAACTTATTGCTATGTGTAGCTCATACTAGTCTTATAGTTTTGTTTTGATGAGTGATGAAACAATTAAGTATTCAAGTAAGTATTTACTTTCGAGAGGTAAGCTGGAGCAGACCAGTCCCCAAAGGTGACCGTCTAAATTTAACGCCATATCATTAGTTAAATATTAGAAACAGAAAAATTTCATCTCCCCTTGCGGTGCAGGAATCGAACCCACGACCTTCTAACCGCAAGTTAATGTAGGCGATGAAATTTTATTTAGGTAAGTGCCCTCTGTCGAATATGTTTAGAAATACATACTTATCAGCTCGTGGTATATTCGTTGCAGAAATGTTTGCAAGGGGAGATTAAATTTTTCTGTTTCTAATATTTAAAGTACGCTAGTACGGCGTAAAGTACTATAAAAATAAAAAATCGATATCATCAGTTGTTGATATGGCATTATGTTTAATAGCACAATTATACTTAATTCAACGAAAGCTCTACTTAAAACAAATTTCAAATCATCAAACAAACTGTAAGTCACAAAACTTTTCGCCGAACTCGATCGATCGTTAAACGACGGCGTTCGCTCGAAACTTGTCGCGTAAAAAAATATGGCTCCCAAGAAAAATAAACGAACGCGAAATTCTCTAACGTGGCGTGTTTTCGCTGAGCTAACGGCTGAGTATCAATCATCGCGGAAGGGTCACGGGATGTAAGGCTGGTAAAAAATGGACAAGTGTGAGTGGCAATCGTCCCTTAAGGGTTTGTGCGAAGCGCAACGAAAAAAAGCTTACAGATTTTATTATTCTTTTTTTTATATTGTCCTAAAAGATTGACCTCATCCCACCTAATTAATGAGATCCTAGCTTAAAGGCGACAAGCACAGCCTTGCTGTCAAGAAATTTTATTGCATACTAGCTGTCCCGGCAAACATTAGCCAAATCGGTCTAGCCGTTGTAGACTTTTAGCGAGCCAAACGAACAACGTTTCATTTTTATATATAAGATACTATTATATGCAGTATCGGATTTACCATGGAAGCTGAAAAAGCTAAAGCGTAGGACGAGAAAACAGGCCTTCAAAACATTTTGTGACAAACTAAATGTAAAGCCGCGGATACAGAAAAAAATAGGTGTATATTTTCTAGTAAATAATTTTAATCTTATTCCAATCTGCAAATGACGTTTCAATTAAAAATACTATGTAAACAGAGTATCAAATTTAAGAGGCGGCAAATGTTTAAATCTAGCCCTGAGTATATCTTCTTATATATAAAAATGAATCGCTGTTCGTTAGTCTCGCTAAAACTCGAGAACAGCTAGACCGATTTGGCTAATCTTGGTTTTGAAATAATTGTGAGGGTCCAGGGAAGGTTTAAAAGGCTAGAAACTAAAAAAATAGGCGTTACGAAGTTCGCCGGGACAGCTAGTCTAGTATAATTCACAACATAAACGAAGTTTAATCTATGAAATACATTGGCACTGAAACAAAAAAATCAATGAACTGGAACAGGCAGACGCGTAAAATAAACACACAATATGTTTATCATGTGTCGTAATTCGTGTCTACGATCTCATAACCAAAACAGAAAATAAATTAACATCATTACATACGTTGCTCTGATTCTTAAGTTAGTAAAATACTTGTGGTATAGTAATCAGAAACCACGACGGTACCACAACACCCAGACCCGCGACAAAGCCTGTCATTCAACAGACAAAGAAAAAACAGCAAGACGTAACCAGAACCTTTTTTTCATTTGGGGATCTCTGAAATACTTCGGAGCGTAACTTTTTACTCAGAGCAAAAACATTTTGAGCAAACAACCCTAAATTGTTCAGATTTCCGCTTTTCTTCAAAACATCTACCGACGGGAATGGTCGCGTTCAAAAGTTCCTAAACTTCGTTTGGTTTGTTAAATGCTGATTAGCAAATCAGACAATAAAAACCAAACAAGAAAGGTAGGGCATAGCGATTTATTGCTCGAACTAGAGCAGCCCGACTGGTAAAATACCTCCACCTTACAGAAGACCGCAGCCAAATAACAATCACTTCGGTGTTGTTGTGTTCCTGCGTGTGAGTAAGGTTTCCAGAGCTCCTGGGGGGTGCTACATTAGTGGCTGGGGTCAAGCCTTCAAGGAAAGGGCGACAAGTCCAGTAACATATTTATTATGCTGTACTTGTCACCTTAAGCTAGGACCTCATTACCACTTAACATCAGGTGGGATGAGGTTAATCTTGAAATGCAATATAAAAATAAAAAAAAACTTTTAGCAGCACAGCTCTGTCAATCGCTAGTTACTTTGAATTTTAAGATAAGATTTTAAGATGATCCTTGCTTGAAGGCTTAAAGTAATATTCAAAGAAGAAGAAACATGGTACATAACTACGATATTATGTAGTAAAGCTCAAACTACATACTTTGGTAGCGCTTAAGTCGCGGGCACAAGTACTAAAATCGAACTGCAATTGTTTAACCTTAATATGCTTTTCACTGTACCACGTTTCTGTCCATAAGTTATCTTCGGAAACATACCTGTACTCAAAGACTTTCAACATCTGTAGTTGACAGGTAATCAGGCTGGATTTAGGCCACTTTGGCGTCGCACTATCTCTGAGGGCCCAAGTTCGATTTTTTTTTTATATAGTAGCGCAGTATATTGGCTCCTCCTAGCCTAATGGTAAGCAAGAGAGGAACCCACATTGCGATGACAACGGATTTGATACCGAAATATCCTATCCGTTAGCATCGCCATACTGGCCTGCAAGATGTTTTTTCAGGGTCCTTTTGAAGGAATCCATGTCAAAGGAAGGAGGATACACATGAGCCGGCAACGAGTTCCACATTTTACCTGTCAGGCTAATATGGAAAACGAAATTTTGCTCGTCTGGGGTCTGTCCTGTACCGTCGTTGTTACCAATGCGACACAAGTGCATTAGCTACTTATCACAGAATCAGAGCAATGTACTGAGTGTTGGGCAATAGTTATTTATTTTGTATTATCTTGAGACCATGAGGTTGTAATAAGGACGAAAATATCCGTGGCAAGTTTCCGATCACTGTTAATTAAGCTAATATGGGGTTAATTAAATGTTTTTTGGAAGTATGTGTAACTGTACCGCTTAAAGCAAGTATGTAAATGCTTTACTTATACTAAATGTCTTGTCCCTTTCAATTTAAAAAAATAATGGTTCTCAACACTCTGGCGCACGTACGGCCCTTTTTTATGTGTGTGGGTATAATCGAGTTTTTATCAATAGCTACATTCTATTTGGATGCAGTTTTTGTTACTTTTGTTTTTTTTCTGCGAAGTTTCTTAGGTACGCTTTCGAAAAAAAATCTCAGCCGTTTATAAAGTAGCTCTTTCAGATTGATGAATGAACGAGGTTCAAAACAAAAATATTATTTATGAAAATGATCAGAAATCTACCTTCAAAAGATTTGTGACATCTTTTAAGGAACAGAGTTTATATAATAACTTACTATGACATTCTAATAAATACAAACTTATTTCATTTCCTTGACTACATATGGTAGTTATTGTTTGCTGCTATAACAATTCCTAAACTAGTTTTTGTAAAAAAACATCCGTAGCGGCTGACTGTTTAAAAGGAACTTTTGAATAGAAATAGAAATAGAAATAGAAATAGAAAATATCTTTATTCATGTAAGCTTTACAAAAGCACTTATGAATAGTCAGTACAAATAAAGTATTCTACCGCCGTGTTCGGAATGTTGATCATGTCGAGAAGAACCGGCAAGAAACTCGACACTTACTCTTTTCAAAAATAACAATGTGTCCTTAAACTAGGTACTTAAATAAAGTATACAAAGCTATAGTAAGATTTCAAAGAATTAAGTTATTCTAGACCCATACATTTTTGTCATTTAAATAATCATCAATTTTGTAGTAGCCCTTTTTTATTAAACAATTTTTAACATGAGACTTAAATCTATGCATGGGCAACTGGATAACATTTTCAGGTAACTTGTTAAATAATTTAACACTTAAACCCACAAAGGAATTACTTATCTTATGTAGTCTTAGATATGGAACAGCAAGCTTGTGTTTATTTCTAGTGTTAAAGTTATGGAAGTCAGATTTTTTAAAAAGTAGATTATAATTTTTGCGTACATACATAATACAATCAAAAATGTATTGAGATGCAACGGTAAGTATGTTAATTTCTTTAAATAAGTCTCTGAGAGAATCCCGTGATTTAAGACCATATATGGCGCGGATAGCCCTCTTCTGTAAAACAAAAATAGTCTGAATGTCAGCAGCTGTTCCCCACAAAAGGAGACCGTATGACATAACACTATGGAAGTAACTGAAATAAACCAGTCTTGCCGTCTCAATATCAGTCAAATTACGAATTTTTCTTACAGCGTATGCAGCTGAACTAAGCCTTCCTGCCAGGGCAACAATATAGGGTCCCCATTGCAATTTAGAGTCTAATGTGATGCCGAGAAATACTGTAGAATTAATTATTTCAATAGGTTCACCATTCATAGACAATTTGATGTTGACTTTTTTAACATTCGGCATTGTAAATTTGACACATTTCGTTTTCTTAGTGTTAAGCAGGAGATTATTATTCGTGAACCAATGTAGCACTTGTGAGAGAGAACTATTTACATCTTCAAATGATTCTTTACATCTATCAACTTTGAAAATGAGAGAAGTGTCATCAGCAAATAACACAATCTCACAGAGATCCTTCGCAAAGTAAGGAAGGTCGTTAATATAAATAAGGAACAACAGAGGTCCCAATATTGAGCCCTGGGGCACTCCCATCGCTAGAGGTGCACCAGAAGAGTTAGTTCCATTCACATTTACCCTTTGAGTTCTGTCAGAAAGGTAAGACTGTAGAAGACTCAGTGAAGTGCTTACAACACCATAATGCCTCAACTTCATCAGCAACGTTTGGTGATCAACGCAATCAAATGCCTTTGACAGATCACAAAAAACTCCAATGGCGTCCTGTTTTCTCTCCCAAGCATCGAAAACATGTTTGATAAGTGCCACACCAGCGTCTGTAGTAGATCTACCTTTAGTGAATCCAAATTGCTTACTATGTAACAGAGCATTAACTGTAAGATGAGCTAATAATTGATTGAAAATAATTTTTTCAAAGATTTTGCTAAGTGCTGGTAATATGGAAATTGGTCTAAAGTTAGACGGATCACTTTTATCGCCTGATTTATAAAGTGGAATAATTTTACTTAATTTCATTAAATTAGGAAATTCACCAGCGTCAATACATTTATTAAATATGAAGGATAAATAAGGTGAATGAACCCATAGCCCACCAAATATGTACTCTTTATACCAAATGCACCCTAAGGCTAGAGTGACACATACTTGCTATAAAACACATAGTGCTATAAGACACATAGTATGCTAGTGATTTACAAGACACTTCTAATTTATGATACCTCACATCCGTTTCCCGGTCTACAGTATACTATTAAGGCAGTAGACGTGGCCAAACAGCGACGTCTAAGATGACCTCATGTACCAAGTGACTCGCCAAAGCTCATGAATAACCCTGGGCTAGCATGCCAACATAGAGGTAGTGCCTCCACGCCCCTCGCTGATCCGTCGGACTAAAGCAGCTGTTCTCAAAGTGTGATCCACAAAGCCACACCCCTTTGTTTTCAAAACGACGGAAACGGTTTCGAATTAAGAACCTTTGTTTCCTTTCTAACTTAAAAGACTGAACAGTGACAAATCATCGACTGTACACAAGTTATATCATTAAGAGAGACATCTTTAGTGAATAAGACCTTATTTTTTATAGATTCAGGCTGGCTTTTTTGACGTGATAGATACATTTTTTTATATTTCATTACATGCAGTATGGATGATAAAAATGTAAGTATTTTTTTAGTCATAAAGTTTTTATCAGCAACATTATGAAACGTTTTTACAAATAAAATGCAAATCCTATAACGAACAAGAGAGTAACATTGTCCATTAATTACATGTTATGTGATATTAATATGACTCATTGTCCTAAAATACTAAATGACAGCATATCCATTCATCCGGGTACGAGGATATGGTTTTACATTTCCTATGTTCCCACCGATTTATCTCCAAAAAAGGAAGAGCTGGATCTGTAAGGTCAGCTTCTCTGCTGTTAATTGCATTCCTATGGCGATTACAAATATGTGAGTATATCTATCCAAATAGTAGTATTCACTGCTTGAAAGCGGAGGAGAGAAGGCAACCGAATTACTTCCCTCAAAAGACAATTCCTCTGTCTGATGGCTACTAATCCCTTAGATCCCCGATTCACTAATTTCGCAGTTTTTTTTGTCTGTCCCGATATTTGATAGAATTCTTCCCAAAAAGGTTCCTACCAGAAAAGTTTGAGAGCCATTAAACAAACGCATGCATAACTCAGCTTGTGTGGGTGTCGCCTACGCCTCAACAGATAAAAACAACTGCTTCGTGACTGAAGATTTTTCGCTCGTTACCGATCCTCTTGGGTTGAGTTACCGCTAGCTTGGTACAACCATGGGCACGAATATGTATACAACCTCATTCTAAAGTGAATCTTATGGTTAGGTCATTAGTGTTCTAGGAGGTATTTACATTTGGCTGTCCATGAAGCTAGTGCGACTTGTGAATAATCACTTGTGTGTGATTCTCTCAGTCATTATATTGATACTGTTAAAATAATCAGAACTGTGGACGCAATTTTATCTCTTATTTGAGGTGGTATATTTAGTGTATGATAGCGTCTGTGAGATTTCAAAGCTGAAAGACCTTTTCCCGGGAGAGAAGCAAATGACACATAAAACATCATGATTTATTGTGTCTCACAGTTGGGTTTACTTAAATCTAATGGACGAAACCTCCTTTCAAGCATAAAATGTCTGTACAAGGAGAATACACTCTTTGACATCATTTATTATTCGTAATAAACTTATTCTTTTTTATTTTATGATAGAATGATAGAATCAGAAAACTATTGTAATAGAAATGAAAAACGTACGTATATAAATACAATTAGTGACCACTTGTCAAAACATTTAATCTGTTCTGAAGATGACGCTCACCTTTTTTGGTATTGGAACTTAAAAATAATTAAAATGTTTATTAAATAAATAAAACAGAACATCACACACATAACAGTAATTGTACAAACACATAAATATGGGTATAAAACACCCAGACACAGTAAACACAAAATATCTGTGTTCTCCATTTTGGAGTTCCCGAATAATTAAAGGAGAATTTGTTTTGTCCAAACACCCAGTTTGCATATTTGTGTTCGTATAAAGTATAAGTTGTTTGAGTTAAGAGCGTCAATAAGTAATTGTGTTACGGAATATATCAATTCAATTCAATTCATTTCATTTATTGCATGTCACTTTACAATTGACGAAGATGGTAAAGAAATTAAGGTATCCATGTGACGCTTTGGGAGGACAAAGCAACTCAAAAGGACTTACTATAAGTAGTAAACTAAAATATTACGTAGATATTATTATTAAAAATAATGTGATAATGACGTCGTTTAAAATAAGTCGTATTGTACTTTATTTGGCTGTTATTTCTTATCTGACTTTCGATATTAGATAATATTTTCTTCAATAGTTTTGTTTTGATTTCAAATGAAAGATTTTATTATTCGTTAAAAAAAGAGTAATAACTTAAACAAAGACAAGGACTAAAACTTTGCAATCGCAAGAATATGCCGTACTTATCTAATAATTTACAAAGCTCACGATTTCGCGGTAGAAAACCTCCCCGGGCTGACTCAGAAGATCAACATTGTAATTTAAATGTGCATTGCACTATTAGGTTGCATTGTGGTGCATAATTTCACAACCGCATTGTACCGCTTGAAGTCATTTCTATACGTAAAATAATAATTGTAATGTTCTTTCTACGGTTAAGGCAGATCTAAAGCCAAAGAAAACCGTTTTGGTTAAGATTATGTTTGAGCTTGTATTACTCAGATCTCTAAAGAGTAACGATAACCTAAATATTATTTAGGTCTGTAGAAAACCGTGAACACTTACCATAAGATTCGTCTCTCAATCTTTTAAATTTATTGTTTACACAACAGCTTACTGTTTACGTACTAAAGATGCCGACTGTACTCTTATTTATAAAAATACAATTAATTGTACAAAAGCCACCCCTTTTTTGTATATTGTAGGACTGAGATAGACTTTATGAATGGACAGGTAGTAATTATATTAATTGTTCCGTAACAATTACAACGCAAAAACTTGACAAAAACTTGCAAAAAATTCTAAGAGAGAGTAGTACATTAGCAAAAGAAATCAAAAAACAAATATACGATTACATGTTAAATTTACAGCAGATCAATATTCGTTAGGTAACGCTTTTGGTCTACCTTTAAGGACTGCCTCGGTAGATTTGACTAGCTCGTAACTGCATAACTAATACCTCCACTTATAAATCGAAAAATAACTCCAAAGGCACAAGCCAACTCAATTAGCCTCAGAATATTACGCTATACAATGAGCGATGATTGCAAAACCGCATCGTGTGCCGCACAATTGTGGCGCGACAGTCGCGCGACGCGTCATTTGCAGAAGAACCCATTATGATGCCTCTCAAAAATAGTCGTGCTAGCCCACACAATAGCTACTGTTTCAGTTGTTTCACTAATTTTTTAGAGAGTTAGGGTAAAGCGATTTATCGCTCGAACTGGAGCAGCCCGACTGGTGAAATACCTTCATCTACCTTCGCTTCGGTGTTGTTGTGTTCCTGCGTGTAAGTAAGGTTTCAAGAGCTCCTAGGGAGTGTTACATTAGTAGCAGGGGTCAAGCCTTCAAGGTAAGGGCGACAAGTCCAATAACAGTCTTATTATACTGTACGTGTCAGTCATATCAGGAGTGTCCATTTCTAATATTTAAATAAAAGTTTTTTTCTAAATGCATATGAATTTATATGTGGTATATAATAACATTTTTGTAATTTTTGTTTACCTGTCTGTCAGTTTGTTGCGACTAATTCTGACATGGCTACACCGATTTTTCCGGGACTTACATTGATAAGCATCTGATGTTATAAGAAGTAACATAAACTTTTAAAATAAATCCACGCAGAAATTTTTAACATCCACCCTTTTACAGTCACTTATGTACTCGTATTTCATCAGTGTATTTTTTTATCTTGCTCGTATCTTTACAACTTTCACCGCAACAACATTGTTGCTGTAAAGCCAGTTTCAGGAAGCCTAAATCAAGCAATCATGATAACATCTGTCAGTTTAAATTGGGCACTTGCCTTACACATACCCCACCAATCGTACTGTCCCATTATCGATTTAAAGGAAAGAGATTTTTTCGTTAAATTAAGCGCCTTCAATGTAGCAACACCGCACGCAACTGCCTTCCAGGTCGCTCTTATTTTAATGAAATTAAGGATGGTTATGGCTTGTTTTAAGTAGTAGTTTGGTGTGGTACATCTGCCTCCGTGACTGAGCGCTCGAATTGCCAATTAAGTGACATTAACTAACTACCGAGCACGTTACTCGCGCGATAAACAACAGGCTTCATGCGGGACGCGAAATACTAAAATGTTGAAGCATTTAGAGTATTGTTGCTTCTTCATAGCGTCAAAAGCTAAGATTTTGTTCTTATTTTTAAGTATACTATGCACCACATTAAATATAATCGGCAAAACCACCTCTTAGTTGTCTATCATTATAAAAATATACCACTCACTGATTAAGCAATAATTTTATAAATTAATATTGGATACCATCACATACATTTCTCTAATTCTATGGTAAGTAGTATCAAAAACAAGGATGGTACCTTAACACCCAGACACGAGACCATGTAGAAAATATCGTTTCCCAGGTAGCCCGACCGTGGCTGTGAAATTATTTTTCACACAATATTATGGTGCCATGAAGCTGATCTGATAAATAGTTGGAACCTTGGAGAGTATCCATGGGAATTTTGTTTACGCGTAACCGCGGTTGGTAAAAAGTTAAAGTTTTTAGACCACCTAAGCTGACTATCTGTATTTTTGTTTACATAGCATACTTTTGGCTAACGACACATTATTAAACAGCTAAACTCAATACTTTTGCGGTAAGTTATGGCTTTTAAAAAATTATCGATTCTATTAATATCTTGGTTATTTTTTCTTTTTTTTTGTGTGTGTATAGTGCAAAAGTTTGATTTTAAAGTATTTTTTAACTTTTATTTATTCCTTAAAAGTGTGCGGACAAGACCAACTAGTATTGAGAATATGAAAATTGTGATACTAATGTAACCTTTTAAGGCCGTCGGTTCGGTTGCCCGATGTGGACACGGCATACCTAATTTGGTAACAGTTTTTGAATGGCACGGTTAAACGATTTTAATGGTCGGCGAGGTGAAAATAATTGGATTAATTGGAAACGTTTTATGGCTTGCTAAAACGCGTAAACCTGATTTCAAGTTGAAAGTGTGAAGAAGTTTACATTTTTAATATGGACCTTGGTACCTAGGACTTTGTAATTGCGGCCTTTAAAAACTTCTCGGTTTCGCTAATATTGGTCTGGTGACCGAAAATTACACTTCTACACTACTTCATTAAATCAATAAAATAACTCAAACGGCTGAACTGATTTTGACAGAATGTTTACTACCTATGTTTGAAATCTAATTCGCCTGCATTATGTATTTATTTTAATAAACTAAAGTAAAAGTTACTAGCTCAAACATAAAATTAATAAAAAATCACTACGATACCTAAATATTGTGAACTCAATTGTGGTCACAAATCTTTGGAGTTTGTCATCACGGGTGGACCAGTAAGTACGGTCTACATCTCGTCGAGGTAACACTTCCAATGCGATATTAGATCTTATGCGCACACCATAAGGGCGGTTTTATCCGTACTCACCTGTATATTCCCTAATCGAATACACTGCCTTTAAAAAAAAGCAATCAAAGAACCTGCATAGTCCCCTGGCAGCTGTCAAAAATCTGTCACACAATCGCCCATTAACGCATTCAATGCCAGGTGCGGAGCGTTAATGTTGCTCTTTCAACGCACTTAGCGAACGCTCTCCACGAGTGATTTCCTCCGTTCCACTTGCCCCATGCCGACAGCCGAGTCTCTCGCACAAAAAACTCCCACATGTGCCCCTAACAATGTACCTACGGGACGCCTCGTAATAGCAGCTCGATATAATTAACTGTCAGTCACTGAAGTAGGCGCATCCTTGCACATCTGCGGGAGCAGGGCCGACCGATATCGGTTGCCGGTTTTAGAAGCATGAATCGGTATTAATATATCGATAAGAAGGACCTCGAGATCATGACTCGATACTTTAACTACTACAGCGTCGAGGCGTGCACGAATATTACGATGTAACAAAACGAATTAAATAAGGATCTGTCTGTGCGTAAGTAGCAAGCATTGTCTTATAGAAATTGGAAACATCGACGACATCACAACACCCAGACCCGAATTTTTTTTAAAAGTTGGTTTCCCATGTTGACTCAACCGGGATTGAACTCGGGAGCTTGGATGGCGCGACGCAAGGTCCGGGCAGCTCACCTCTCGGCTACCAAGAAATCTTGTTTGATTGCTCATAATTTTACGCGGAGTTAGTAAGAATGTGTGGTTGTATGATAAATACTCTTTAAAGAAAAAACTACTGAGCGGAATGAATGAAAGTTGATAGAAAGAGATGACACACTAAATAACTATACAGGATAGTTTTTGATGATAATAATATCCATCCATCCATCAGCCTCTTTTTGTCCACTGCTGGACATAGGCCTCCCCTACAGAACGCCACAACGCGCGGTCCTGCGCTATCTGCATCCAGCGGCTCCCCGCACATCTGACGATGTCGTCAGTCCATCGTGTTGGGGGCCGCCCCACGCTGCGTCGTCCGGTACGTGGTCGCCACTCGAGGACCCTCTTTACCCAACGGTCGTCGGTCCTACGAGCGATGTGGCCTGCCCATTGCCACTTCAGCGTGCTAGCTCTTCGGGCTATGTCGGATACACCGGTCCTTCTACGGATCTCCGTATTACGGATCCGATCATGTAGGGAAACGCCGAGAATAGGCCTCTCCATAGCACGCTGCGCAACTTCGAGCTTCGTTATGAGGCCAACATTCAGAGACCACGTCTCAGTTCCGTAAGTCATCACTGGTAACACACATTGGTCATAGACCTTTCTCTTCAGGCACTGGGGAATTTTGGACGTGAGGATATGCCTAAGCTTCCCGAACGCTGCCCAGCCGAGTTGGATTCGTCGGTTGACCTCTTTCTCGAAGTTGGATTTGCCTAACTGGATCGTTTGTCCCAGATAGACGTAATGATCGACAACTTCGAGAATCGCATTCCCAACAGATACTGGTGCCGGAGTCACATGGACATTGAACATTACCTTGGTTTTATCCATGTTCATCCGTAAACCAACCTGTTGGGAAACACTGCTGAGGTCATTGAGCATTGTGCCAAGGTCCTCCAGGGATTCTGCCATGACCACGATATCGTCTGCGAATCGAAGGTGAGTGATGTATTCGCCATTGATGTTGATGCCGAGTCCGGTCCAATCGAGAAGCTTGAAGACGTCCTCCAATGCAGCGGTGAACAGTTTCGGGGAAATTACGTCCCCCTGTCTGACACCTTTCTGCAGTGGGATCGGTCTCGTGCCTCTATCTTGGATTCGAACTGACATGGTGGCGTTTCTATACAAACACTTCAACGCTTCGATGTACCGATAGTCAATTTGGCACCGCTGGAGGGACTGAAGCACCGCCCAAGTCTCGACTGAATCGAAGGCCTTCTCATAGATTATACTCCTCGGCCTTCTGCATAATCTGACGCAGCGTATGTATGTGGTCTATGGTGCTAAAGCCTTTTCGGAAACCGGCTTGTTCGGGAGGCTGGAAGTCGTCGAACCTGCGCGAGAGTCGATTTGTAATGACTCTCGAAAACAACTTATAGACGTGGCTCAGGAGCGAGATAGGTCGATAATTTTTCAAGCTATAATAATATAATTTAGTCAAATATAATAATATTGGACAACATCACATACATTGCTCTGATTCTGTGGTAAGCAGCTTAAGCACTTGTGTTACAGAAATTAGAAACAACGACGGTACCACAACACCCAGACGCGAGACAATATAAAAAAGTGGGATCGAAGCCGGGACTTTAGAGATGGCGCGATGCCAAAGTCCGGCCCGCTCACCTATCGGCCATGAAGGTCGTCAAAAATGCTGCCAAAGTTGCGCGCAAGTTAATCAGTTAACAGCAAGTTTTTGTACAAAAGTAAATATTATGCCTGTTTTGCTCGTTGTTCATAGTACATCCCTATTGTACGGGCGTGCATACTCGTGTATCGAGTTGTATGGGTGTGAGAGTAAAATGGAACGTCTCCAAGCGGAGGTCGAGTTACGCCGACTTCTATTGAACTAGTAATTCATGTTTTCTTAATGCGCAAAACATCTGTACCTCGTCCGCGTCTTTAGAAAACTCATTGCATAGAATAACACGCCATGCCTTTATCGAAATAGAGTGTAAAGTTGCGTGCTGTTGTGATAAGTACTGCGGGCATCGTTCGATAGACGTGACAAGCTGAATGGCTCTCGAAATATAGTGTGCTGCCCGTCATTTGATACGCTGTGAGGACAAGATGAGAAACTTGTATGTCATCTAAATTGTACGGTTGGATCTTTGGAAAAATTCCGTAGCGATCAGTTTCTTCAAGAGCGGATCATTGGTTATCAAATCCAATACGAACGATTAGGCTGTCATACACGTATGAATATGTATAAAGTTACACACGATCATGTAAAAAGTTACTCCCACGCACCATACATATTTAAATTAAATTACTGTTGGGTGATAGATTGATATGTAATTATTAACTCTATGCTGATATATAATTAATTTGATTGTTGTTTCAACATCTACCTCAACAGTTTTACTAACGTAAAATAATATTTCATTTCTCAAGAACACAATCATGTATACTCGTAATACATGTAGATATGCATAATTATGATTGTCTGCTCGCTCGCACACCATTTTTAAATAAATAAATAATAAATATTGGACAACATTACATACATTGCTCCGATTCTGTTGTAAGCAGCTTAAGCACTTGTGTTCAGAAAACAGAAACAACGAAGGTACCACAACACCCAGACCCGAGACAATATAAGTTCGTTTCTTACATTGACCCGACCGGGGATCGAACCCGGGACCTCAGAGAAGACGCGAGATCAAAGTCCGGCCCGCTCGCCTCTCGGCTACGGAGGTCGTCTATATTTATGTTCCTCTAAATATTATAAAGATTAGGATAACTACTGAGTTTCTTGCCGGATTCTTCTCGGTAGGGTCTGAACCAATTTTAGCTTTAATTTTGGTTTATATTCATTTCGACGATGCATAAGTGTTATTTGTAACCTACATTAATGATTGAATTGATTATGATTATTCATCTGTTTGATATATTTTACGACTCAATTTAATGAATTCTCATTCTCTCTCCCCATTCTTCGGGGCACTTCACTTTGCCTGCGTAATAGCCTAAGCATGCTCGGTATGGATATCTGCTGCAATCTTAATCAAGGTCAGTACATCGAGAGTCTCATCTCATTAGCATCCAAAAAACTGGGGACCCTGAAGAGTGCGTCGGTTTTTCACGCCGGAACAGCTTTGTCTTTTATATAAGACTCAAGTCCGGTCTTGTCTGGAATACTGCTCGCATCTCTGGGACGGTGCCGCCAAATACCTCATAGATGCCTCTTGATAGGTTGCAGCGACGGGCTGTGCGCATAATTAACGATGAAGAGATTACAGGAAACCTTGAACCTCTTCAACTACGTAGAGACATTGGTTCATTAAGCGTCTTTTATCGGCTTTATCATGGTGAGTGTTCCGAGGAACTGTTTTCCCATATCCCACCCTCTCCTTTCCTTCACAGAACCACAAGAGCCGGCCAACGATGTCATCGATTCACCGTGGAAGATATTCCATCACGAACAAAAAAGTTTGGTAACTCCTATCTTTGCCGGACGATAAAGAGATGGAACTCGTTGCCGGCTCATGTATTTCCTCCTTCCTTTGACATGGATTCCTTCAAAAGGAGCGCGTAGAAACATCTTGCGGGCCAGTATGGCGATGCTAACGGATAGGATATTATGATATCAAATCCGTTGTCATCGCGATGTGGGTTCCTCTCTTGCTTACCATCAGGCTGGAAGGAGCCAATATACTGCACTACTATAAAAAAAAATCCTAAAAAATATGACAGTAAATATGATGTCACATACTGTCGAAACACTATCAACTGAATTCGTATGAGTTGATACATTTTTATTCTTTCAGTTTATGGATATCAACAACTATGTTTCTGCACGACCGTGCCTATTTCTCGTAATCCTTTCTTTCCACTTTAGGTCGTCAAGATTATATCAATTTTTGGCAATAATTCCACCCAAATTATATCATAATGTGTCTTTAAAACCAACTCCTGAAAATGTAACTAACTAAATGATAGATTGGTTGCTTTCTAGCAATAAGACCGCCTAAATTGTGCTTGAATATGTCTGTAAAACCAACTTCTGTAAATTTTTCTGTGCAATAAAGTGTATCTATCTTTTGGTGTACTTCATTGCACAGTACCCATTTTGTTGCAATAAAATACTCGTAACCACCGTTCGTGGAACTAGTTCACATCCATTTTTATATCAGACAAAAACCAATTTAAAAACAAATTCCGAATACAAGCTCCGCCTGTCGTGACCAAAAGTAACAATGCCGTATAAATCGAACTACCATAACATGAAATGGTAAACTTGGACGTCGTCCCGCATACATCACCGAAGGGGGGTTTGACCGCAACGTATAATACCTAGGTACAGTTCACTGTACTACATGGCCACAGTTAAAAACGCAGCAGTGTGGGAGCTACAAAGACCCAGATCTAAAGGTAAAGGTTAGGGTGAAATGAAGAAGAAGAAATCCACCTTTACCTTTAATGTTACAGGAAGGTAAAGGTGGATTTATATTTATCTCATATCGTGAAGTGACGCATCAGAGCGGAATCGGTTTCATACATTTAGTATAGTAACGTTAATACTAGTAATGCATATTGTGTTGTGATGGCTTGTGTTGTGTCTATGAAACCGATACTGTTCTGACACGTCACGTCTTGACACATCAGATAAATACAAATCCACCTCAAGTACTTTCAGTTCGATATTAGTTTTTATGTATACGATGTAAGGGGCAGTGCAAAGCCCAAAACCTATATAGCCTGAGGTGCTTTCCTCTCAGGGCCTAGTGAGAAAAGCACCAATTAAAAATGTCACAGCAGCATTTGCTCTTTCTTTAATCCAATTGATAGAATGTGCCGTACGTACAACGATGTGTTAGATATGTACATCTACATTACCTATTTTAATAAGTTGGTGTAAGTACTTTGCCTATATTGGCGCTTGCTTCCCGACCGCATTAATTTAAGTTGTGGCATTACTGTCGCGAGTCACCACCACAATCGACCCTAATGTAGGATAAGGCTAGCACTTTATAGTTATATCAGTATATTTATCTGATCGTATGAAACTTCACATAAACTGATAAATATAATGCAATGACAGTCTTCCACTTTTGTTGGAAGGGATTAGTGACTGCGAACATAGGTACCTACCTATACCACACTATTTTATTATTAGGGTAAAAAACTATAACGCAAAACAAGATGTTTCCTACGACTTGATTCATGTTATTTTGTGATTAGCAGTAATATGATTTGGTCCAAAGTGATAAATATAATGCAATAAGTTAGTTAGTAGCTGCAAAAATCTACTATTTTTCTTAGTGGTATCCGCTGAGTATTATAGTATGAAGGTTCTGAACCGGTAGTAGAGTGAATGACATTTAAAACTGTTAGCCCACTTGAATAAACAAATATTGATTGATTGTTTATTTTTTATGTTGTTTTTGTATGTGTAACTTTTTTTTAAGAGAAAATTATTAACGACCTTATTTAGTACTATATGGTTTTTTTTATTATTTGAACACTGATATTTAGGCGGTATTGGTACTTCACCATCGATATGTATTTAACGAAAGAAGAAAAAATAAATTTCAAATAAATCAAAAGCCGTAGTTTGACACTAGATTGCTGATGTACATAATATACTCGTCTGCATGATATAAAACATCATGTGAATGGTATACACGGTCGCGCAACCATCACGGATGAGTTTGTGACCGCAAACATAAAATGCTATATCGCGTTGCATTGCGCTAGACTCAGCCGAACACAATGCAGATCGAAACTAGAGTTATAAAATCATATGATATGAGTAACAATTTCGTAAGTACTTTTTGAAATGCAATTCAAGTGCTCGAATCATTATTCCATAGAATATAAGTATGGAGACAGCCATAGTGTAAAATGGTAAACACTAACCATATGTCTACACCATAATGTTTGGTACTCGTTAAAAATACTGCAATAATTAGGTATCATTTTAATCCCTACTAATATTATAAATGCGAAAGTAACTCTGTCTGTCTGTCTGTCTGTTACGCTTTCCTGCTTAAACCTCTCAACCGATTTTGATGAAATTTGGTATAGGTATACGTTGAATCTTAAGAACGGACATAGGCTACTTTTTATTAGAAAATAAGGGGGGAGGGGGGTAATAAATAAATAAATAAATAAAAATGTTTTATTTCGGATAACCTAGATCCATATTCAGATTCTTAAAGACTAAGTATGTTAGTAAATTACAAAGAACAATATATAAAAACAGAAAATTAAAAATACCAGCAGCCGTGTGCTAAGAGCCACCAAAGAAATTTGTTTCTGTGGTCACTCTCAGCACCAGGCACTTCCACATCTTTGAGGTGTACCTATCCGCTATGGTCATTAGGATGCTGTTACGACTGTCCCGTATCCTCCGAATCAGGGATCCGGTCTTCCTGCGGAATATGGCCATAAAGCCGTCAGTTTGGTATTCCGCAAACATTCCCGATGCGCTGCAGAAACGAGGCAGTCCCAACATCATCCTAAAGATGTTATTATATTGGACACGTAAGGTGTCCAACGTCTTTTTTGAATACTCGACCCACAGACTTCCCGTGTACAAGGTTTGGCAATAGGCTTTGAAAAGCGTGACCTTCACTTGTTCTGTACAACGGGAAAATCTGCGAGCCACCATATTTCCTCTAACCGCCAGAGCCCTACGTTCCCTTTCTATGTCATCATTATCCTTAAGGTCATCGGTCACGATATGGCCTAGATATTTAAATTTAGTTACACGGTTTATGTCTATTCCGTTCAAGGTAATTTTACACATGTTGTCGGGATATTTCCCGTCGGCCTTAAAAACCATGTATTCTGTTTTTTTGACATTATATATGAGACCATGTTTAGCGGCGTACCCTTCACAGACTCTCAGCATCTCTTTAAGACCTCCTACCGTAGGGCTAAGCAGCACCATGTCGTCTGCGTAACTTATGTTATTGATACTGACTCCATCAATTCGACAGCCAACACGCATGCTGCTCAGCTCCACTATGAGATCATTTATATATATATTGAAGAGCGTGGGTGAGGTCAACCCCCCCTGCCTCACCCCACTCTCCAGCGTATAAGCCTCAGAAAGCGAATCCGCCCACCGTACGTAATTCGTTTGTTTTGTATACCAATACCTAAAAATATTCAGTATTTCAACCGGTACACCCCTGTCCCCCAGCTTCCCCCAGAGTACATTATATGATACTAGATCGAATGCCTTAGAGAGATCAAGGAAACAGGCATACACCGGTGTCCTGCGGTTCGTGTAGTATTGGACAGTGTGCTTTAAACTTGCTATTGCACTTTCCGTAGACAACTCGGGCCGGAAACCAAACTGCGCGTCATGTATGTCAGCGTATTTTTCTAAGCAAGAGTTAAGCACACTGTCCAACACTTTAGCAATCGTTGTTGCTAACGATATGGGACGATAGTTCCCTTTATCGGAGACATCACCAGTTCTGTCCTTCACAATAGGCACTACAATGGTTTTGAGTAAGTCTTGTGGCAGATATGTATGACTTATGCACATTGAGAAGAACACAGCCAATACCCGTGGCAAATGGACCCCCGCATGTCTCAGATGCTCAATGCTAATGTGGTCATGTCCTGGAGATTTGCCACCAGTCATTTTCTTTAGTGCCCTACGCACCTGCGCTGCTGTAATATGAAGCACGTGCGACCCTTTACACCCGTCAACATCACTAAGTGTAGGGTCAGAGGGACCCAGTGGAGATTTTACTTTAAAATGACCCATGAACATATTGGCTATCTTTTTGGGCTCACTCACCTCCCCAATATTTACAGGGAGACCAGGCCTAACATCATGTTTTCTAATAGCCTTCCAAAAATTATTAAAATTTTTAGAAGACCTATGTTTGGCTAAAATGTCCATTTTGAGTTGTTCTTGCTTTTGCTGGCACCATTTTAGTCGACTTTTAAACACTTTACGTGATTCGTACATAAGATCAAATATTGTACCTGACCTTGGCCGATTGTAAGTAACCCACATTTTGAAGTTAAGCCTGGCCATCCTATGCGAATCATATACATGTCTATTCCACCCACACAGATGTTTACGTTTGTTTGAATCATTACGTCGCTTTTTACTAGTTTTGGCAGCCGTGTCGCTAAGGATATGTACAATACTATGATATAAGCGATCAAGAGCCAGTTTGTGTTCCTCCAGGCTGCAACACCCCCTGTCACAGTTCCTAAATTCGGGAGGAAAATCTATTTCACGCAGCTTATTGTGACATAATTCGTGGTATTTAGATATCTGGGTGTTATCTCTGTCGCCCCATACTATTGCGCTTCTAAATACATCGCGTGACATAAGCTTAGGCCTGACAGTATCCATATCGCATGTAACGAGCACCGGAAAGTGGTCCGATACAAAAACCTCCTCTATAATCTCCACATCAACAATAGTTCTCCATGCCGATTCCGAGACAACACAGTGGTCCAGCCATCGCCTGCAGCCATGTGCCGCACTCACATATGTATAGGCATTTGACTGCAAACCCAGCTTTTCCACATCTGCACATCTCCAGGTCTGGTCAGCACAGAAGTTACTCAGCTCATCATGAAACAATTCACCTGGGTGTGCATTAAAATCACCCAGTATGAAGACACTCTCAACATTTTCGTTTTCAACAACAGCACTAATTTCTCCTAATACTTCATTAAAAATATGTAGATTCTCAAACGAGTTAGTTGGCATATAAACGGAGAATATAATGAAGGAACGCTGTCCCATAGTTACTCTAATGGCTACTAAGCGGACACTATTACAATTTACCACAGTTATGCTGTCAAAAATGCCCTTTCGCCAAAGTAAAGCTACTCCCCCATATGGTCGTCCCCTTAGCATTCCAGTTGACGTATCAACGGCAGACTTTCCTGTATATTCGAAATCATTTGATATTGTTCCTAATAATGGTATATCATGCGGAAGTAGACAAGTCTCTTGAAGAGCAACTATATCTACCTTGTTACAAATAGCCTGCAGGTCATCAAGAGACCTCTTAACAAAATAACAATTAAAGCTTACTAGTTTAAGATATTGAATAGCACATACATTCATAATAAATTTAAAATATTAATCCGCTTTAACTATATTTTCAATTCCTCGTTTGTACATAAAACGGACAAATCGCCTAAAAGTTATACCATTTGGCCATAAATTATCATTTAAAAATAGATCTAATTTATATTTTGAAACATACAGCTTATACGAGTCATATATCTTAGATTTTTTCATGTTTATCTTTTTCAATGTAACACTTTGACCAGTTTTTTCTTTAATATAGCTAATAATGTCAGTTTCCGTAGTCTCTTTACTCACATTTGAGATCAGAAGGGGCACTTTAACGGCAGCCGCTTTGAATTTATCCTCTGGTGCAGTAGGCGCGCAGCCTCTCTGACCAATTAGCTTAAAACGCTTCGAAGATTTATTCCGCACTAATACCAACTTTGAAAATTTATATGGAAAAATGTTTATTTTTGAAGTTAGAGATATGAAATTTGGCACAAATATAGCTCGAAACTTGGATTAAAATATAGACTACTTTTTGTTTCGAACATAAGGGGAAAAAGGGGTAAAACCGACCATGAAAGGATGTAGTCCACGCGAACGAAGTCGCAGGCACGGCTAGTAATAAATAAATATCAGACAACACTTCATAGGGCTGATGCCATAGTGAGTTACTTGAGTACTTGTGTTATGGAAACCCAGAACCAACGTTGGCACCACAATGTATACTTATCTACATTTGTAAATACCAAATTGACACAATGTTCATCACACAAATGTTTGTCCTGGGTAAGGATCGAACCCACGACCTTGAGCTCAGTCTAAAATGATTCCACCGACCCAGTAAAAAAATCAATCTATTAATCTGCTTAAACATTTTATAACAGAAGGAAATAGCCTACTCATTACAAAACAAAAGGTACTCTCCAATATAAATAAATCTATTTCCAAAATCTATTATATATTAAATATGCCACGTGTTTAAGACTCCTTAGTCCGAGGCTCTATGTTGAATGACATTAATGTTATTATTTAAAAATCGTGCTGTTAGATATTTTACGTTTTATTCCCTTAATCGTTTTTTAATTATTAAAATGCAACATTAAAACATTCAGACTGCGGACTGGCGTTAGTAGAAGATTTTTCATGGTCCTTCACGCCAGATTTTAATACAAAAATTATAATAATAAGTCTTTTTTTTGTTCAAATTATAAAAGTGTCAGAATTTTTTGCTCAAAGGGCAAGCAGAATGGCTTATGATATTTTCTTATCAACCACGGAGTTGTGACTGTCGTGTTTCATCAACAATGAATCAGTAATTTTATAACGAAGCTCACCCCGACACTGATACTATCAAAACACCAGCTATAAAATGTTATCTATGTATAGTTACTAAAGGTCAACCGAATCCATTGTTGTGTGAATAGGGGTCGCATTATTAATGAATAGAAAAATTGAGTGGAGCCGGGTCAACGACCTGACTACTTATCTGTGGACTGGATTTGTATGAAGCCATTGACCACCGATATGGCTGACAGCTCCAGATGAACCAATTGTCGGGATTTCGATCGATCTTGACAATTCAACGACGACGACCTCCGTAGCCGAGAGGCAAGCGTGCCGGACTTTGGCGTCGCGCCATCTCTGAGGTCCCGGGTTCGATCCCCGGTCGGGTCAATATGGGAAACGAACTTTTCTGTATTGTCTCGGGTCTGGGTGTTGTGGTACCGTCGTTGTTTCTGATTTCTGTAACACAAGTGCTTTAGCTACTTACCACAGAATCAGAGCAATGTATGTGATGTTGTCCAATATTTATTTATTTATTTATTTATTAATTCAGAGTGGGCGATAAGAAAGTAAACGTCGGTTGAGTTTCAAGTTGTTTGTGTGTAGAATATTTACGCGTTAAATTTACCAAATCTTCATAAAATAATTATTTGTTTCTTCAATAACAAGAATCAACAAGTTGAAGGGTTTTTAGATAACTATTCATCTGATAATTCCAAATAAATGTATTGAGTCCTAATTCATTTAGTAGTTTTAGCGTAAATGAGTTAGAAACATACATCTACAGATTCTTAAAACTTTCGCATTTATAATAGACTAGCTGTGCCCGCGACTTCGTTCGCGTGGACTACATCCTTTCATGGTCGATTTTACCCCTATCTCCACTAATATTCGTAACAAAAAGTAGTCTTTATTTTAATCCAAGTTTCGAGGTATATTTGTGCCAAATTTCATATCTCTAATTAAAAAAATGAACATTTTCCCATATAAACTTTCAACCTATTACCCCTATTATTTTCAATATAAAAAGTAGCCTATAATGTTATAAAGGTTCAACGTACACCTACACCAAATTTCATCAAAATTGGTTTTGTGGCTCAGGTGTGAAAGCCGGACAGATGAACAAAGTTACTTTTGCATTTACAAATTAGAATGGATGGATATAATATTAATGTGGATATTAGTAGGATATCACAATACGTCATTATTTCATTACACATTTGGGCATAAACAGATCAATTACTGCTACTTACAAATAGATACTTTTGTTTTATTTTTATTTTTTTTAATAATTGATTTTTAATTTTTATTTTACAATTGACAAACTAACTGTGTGTCTTAGTGCAAAATTAGTAATAAGTTTAGCTTCCATTTGTAAAAAAAAACTACTGAGTTTCTTGCCGGTATCTTCTCTTTAGTTATAGGTTCCGAACCGGAGGTAGCTTCATTTGCTTTATATAGAGACTATTTATAAGTATTACTAATGTAATCTATGTGAATAAAAAAGATTGACTTTGACTTTGACTTTGCTAAACATTTAGAGGGTTCCAAAGTTTCTGCTAATCTCATTCCAACTTAGTCAATATCCTTTACTGTAAACCTATTTGTCATTTGAAATGATTATAAATTAGCACTAGAATATCAATTATTATTAGTCTGTAGTTCGGAATACAAACATTCAGTATGATACACTCAAGATATCGGAATTCCTCCGATTAATCATGACGCATCCTATTAAGAAATAATTAACGTGATTGTGATAATTAGTAGATATGGAAGGCATGTGTGATTTCTTTATATGGAGGGGCCTCTTGTGCTTTTAATTTACGGTCCTATTTGGCAGTTGTGTCAATTGCTTGAGAGACTTTTCTTTACAAAAACGTCTGTTTTCAATTATGTTAAAATTTTAATTTCATCTTGATGACTTCCATATCGAGACTGGAGCGGGACGGACTTTGGCTCGCCTTTTCCTTCGTCCCGTGTTCTATTCTCGGTCTGGTCAAGTCAATATTATTGTCGACTAAATTATTAGATGGTAAGGTTTTCACAAAAGCGTTAACGTCGTGGCCCTTTCAAAAATGCTTTTATAGTGGCAACGAATTTATCAATTAAAATTAAATATGTACATAAGATGATTCTAAAATGGCAGTATTGTCTGCACACCTGCTTGCAGGTCAAATACAATTCAAGATACCACTTTGTAACATCCTTATGTATCACACTGAATTTTATGCAAATAAATAAATGTTATTCTGTTATTCTCGGGGTATGGGTGTTGTGGTACCGTCTTTGTTTCCGATTTCTGTAGCACAACTGCTTTAGCCTCTATCAGAGCAATGTACAGTCAACATCATTAGTTCGTATACACCTCAAAACCCTGTCACATTAAGCGTCCGCTTGTCGGAGTAAGTCCAATAGACAGTCAGCTTAATGAGACAAGGAGTACCTTGACAACAACTCATTAGAGTTGATCAGTAACTAAAGATGCTGACTACGAGTATATGTGATGTTGTCCAATGTTGAATCTTAGACTACGCGACCCCTGTTGCATGGTATTCGTAAACCAAATGTGAAACGCGTAGCTCTCGCGAATTGATTGGATTTGCGATTTGGCGTAATTAAAATTTTAATTATTACTGTAACTCGGAATATTAATACAGCGAGGTTTACCGCGGCCGGTCTCGGTTTAATAAGCTTTGTTATTCGCTGAGATGAGAGCCTTGTTTACAATAACAGTTGTTACGAGCATTATAAATCGGATGTTTAATGTTATGCTTGGACAAAGAAATGCTACCATAGTTTAAGGATGTGACTTGCAGAGGAAAACTCGATCGCTCAATAATCGATTTTGCTATTCAAATTAAATCTACTAATATTATAAAGCTAAAGAGTTTATTTTTTTGTTTGAGCGCGCTTATTTAATACCTACTGATTCTAATTGAAAAAAACTATGTTTGTATTAGATAAATAAATAAATAAAATAAATCTTGGACAACATTACATACATTGCTCTGATTCTGTGGTAAGTAGCTAAAGCACTTGTGTTACAGAAATCAGAAACAACGATGGTACCACAACACCAAGACCCGAGATAATATAGAAAAGTTCGTTTCCCATAATGACCCGACCGGGGATCGAACCCGGAACCTCGGAGAGGGCGCGTCACCAAAGTCCGGCACGTTTGCCTCTCGGCTACGGAGGTCGTCAATTATTTAATTTAGATAGTCCATTTATTTAAGAATGCTTTAAGCTATATAACTTTACGGTACGACATATAGCAGAGAAGAATTAATGGGAAATATGAAAAAAACAGGGATTAAACGAAGTCGCTGTGGGCCGCTATAGTCAGTTACTTGCAATAATAATCGTGACCAATTATAGGCAGTCGATTTTTTCTAATTGTTCGAAAATTTGCATTTTTGTTGCAGGTTTTGGTTTTAAGAATGAACAACCAGTTTATTTTTTGTGAATACTGAATGGAAATGGGTAACAAGGTAAAATAAAATACTAGTTTTTTTAAAAGGTAGCGCTTTTGGCGAAATTCGGTTTAAGATATGTCATTTGGCTATATTTATTCCCACTAACAACGAATTTAAATAAAAAATATTAAGGATATTATTATTTTTTTCAAATAAGGTTTTCTAAGAGAGGCAGGGCAAAGCGATTTATCGCTCGAACTGGAGCAGCCCGACTGGTGAAATACATCCACCTTACAGAAAACCGCAGCCAAATAACAAGCACTTCTGTGTTGTTGTGTTCCTGCGTGTGAGTAAGGTTTCCAGAGCTCCTGGGGGGTGCTACATTAGTAGCAGAGGTCAAGCCTTCAAGGTAAGGGCGACAAATCTAGTAACAGTTTTACTATGCTATACTTTTCGCCCTCATTACCACTTAACATCAGGTGGGATGAGGTCAATCTTGGAGTGCATTATAAAAAAAAGGTATCGATTTACAAAAGTCGATAAATAAAAAAATCGATAACTTTTCGCATCCCTGCCACAGTTATGCTTGCGTAGGAAACTGTGTTGAAATACGCTCTGTTCGCTTAACATTATGGTTTCCTCGGAGATTGTATCGGAAAATGAAATACACTTTACCGTATAAAGCAAGTTATTTGAAACTTCACAGTGGAATATTTTCGCTAGCAATCTGCCTGTACTGCCTCGAGTATGCGTTTGATACCACTTTATCATTTTTATCCTACATAGTTTCAAAATTCAAATAACCAAACAACATAATATTTTAAAGGTACAGAAATATTTCATCTCCACTTATTTATTTATTTATTTGGACATCCAGTGGTTGTTACATTGTTCCTTATAAAAGTATGGTTTATTACATAGTATAAATGCACAACCTTTTAAGGTGTCACATCATTCACAAAAAAATAATACTTAATGTATCCTTAATAATATAAAACAGTTTTTTACAAAAATAAATATTTTAAAGAAAGGGGGAAAAATAAAACAAGAGACTCAACCTTTCATTTCTTAAACATCATCAATGCAGCTCTTTTAAAGCTGGTAAACTGTCACTAAAAATGTCTACATCCTGACTGATATTGTTATAAGTAGATGATAATCTTGAAATTATAGAAATTTTTTTAAGGTTGGTTTTAGCAATAGGCCGACATAACAAACCGGCTCCCACCTGTGTTCGTCTGGGCAAACGTCTCGCAAACTTGTGGTGGTTTTG
The DNA here is from genome assembly GCA_037074685.1 of Glyphodes pyloalis. Lineage (NCBI taxonomy): Eukaryota > Metazoa > Arthropoda > Insecta > Lepidoptera > Crambidae > Glyphodes > Glyphodes pyloalis. Next base: position 408,520 of record JAYKKO010000049.1, read on the forward strand.
TCTGTTTCTTTAAAATATTAAAAGTTCGCTAGTGCGTCGGTATAAAAACTTATAAAAATCAATTTAACAATAATATTGCAGACATATTTTATTTTCATCCTTACCATAATTCCTGAATTAAATTAATTTTTAATCGCCCTCCTGCTCTCATGTGTTCCTAATTACACTATAAACTTAGTTCGATTTAATTGTTTTTTAAATAGGACTAACTTGTTACTTTATGTTCAAAAATGCAAGTTGTATCTACCAATATTGCGTGAGAATTGACATAATTTCACAATAATACACGAGAGTTTGATTGACACTCGATACGCGTGTGAATTTGTTAAACTCAATAATGCCATTGCTTGCGACTTCTCCCACTTTATTTATCTGTTAATCGAATATACATTATAGAGCAATAAATAATTGAGTATTGTGTATGCCATCTCTCTGCTTATTAAATTTAATATCAATCCAATCAGTAGTTTTTGTGCGAAAGCGTAACAAACATACATCTAAACATCTAGAAATCCATACTCCCGTACCATCAAACCTTCGCATTTGTTATTATTGATCAGTCACCAAAGTTACTTAAACTGATGATTTTTTCCAGTTCCTTTAAAAATGTATATAAGTCCTCTATTACTGAAATTGTACCTAAATGGGTCAATACAGAAAAGACATTAATTGTTTATGGTGCGCATTCAGCCGTTACACATGTTGCATTATAAATAGAGGCAAACGAGCTCATGCGGGCCAACGGATGGCAAACATTCGCTCGCACCGCAGAACTTGCAGATGCAACACTGCATATGCATGTTATGATAAGATTAGATTGTGTTATATAGCCTTTTTTTGTGACGAGAGTAATGCTTTGACGCACCGTACCGTCACTCGAGAGAGGTGACGTGTGTGGGACCCCCTGCCCTAAAAGTGCAGGACTACCCATTAAAACCCCATGGTTGCACCTCATGGTTGCGATGTGGCAAATCGGGTCAACCTGTCCAAACATAACACCACCGGTGGAATGGCCGTTTACACGGCCCGTCTCATCCCCCCCCCCCCCCCCATAATGGTCGAGAAGAGAGTAAACTCAAACTCAAACTCAAATATTTCTTTATTCAAGTAGGTTACATATAACACTTTTGAATCATCATTGAATACAATGCAAAGTGATTCTACTTCCGGTTCGGAACCTATATCTACCGAGAAGACACCGGTAAGAAACTCAGCAGATCATTTACAGTATCAGTATCTAACTTATTGCTATGTGTAGCTCACTTTGGACCAAGTCATATAGTTTTGGTTTTGATGAGTGATGAAACAAATAAGTACTCAAGTAAATTTTTACTTTCGAGAGGTAAGCTTGAGCAGACCAGTCCCCAAAGGTGGCACCTGTTCACAAGTATGACGTATGTGCCAGCCATCGCTTCACTTAACCATATTGTAGGGAATGTAACGACCCTCCACATAGCGCCACCACCCCAGTGACATTTTAGTGAGCATGACTACTATAAAGATGGCCGATCCATCTAAACCATCCCTACCTCGCGGTGGAGGCCGTTGCAGTTCTGGCTGAGGTGTCCTCACACTATTAGTAGCCCGACTTTGACATTATTACGGTATGTTGAGTTGCTGAGCAAACTTTATAAAAGCACAATATAGGCTCCTTCCAGCCTGATGACAACGGATTTAAAACCGTAATATCCCATCCTTTGTCATCGCCATACTGGCTCGCAAGATGTTTCTTCACGCTCTTTTTGAAGGAATCTATGTCAAAGTCATGAGGAAACACATGAGCCGGCAATGAGTTCAACTTCTGAATGGACTTCTTTAACTTGTAGACCAGCCAAACAGTAAGACTATCAACATTGCGACTCCGTATGTAATGACTAAACATTGTTTCAACGCGTTTTTGGTTACATGGCAGCATGCCGCCAATCTGGGTGGAAAACGATCGGTGGAACATGGTGACAGGCACTGGATGAGACCAGAAGCCCAGGATAAGGCATAGTCTTGGTAGCAGAAAGTCTAGCAAATAGATATGGAAGCTGATTGCGTCTTGAAGTCTGATGGTAGAAGTCTATCGAATTTTTCTTTAGACTTCTACTATTCCTAGTTTTTTTACGCTCTCTTGTATCATTACATATTGTTTTGTTTTTTATCTTTCTTTTGTTCTCGTGTATTCTATGTAAGTAGATATTAGCAAGAAGCCAATACAGTAGATTTACGATTGCCGTAACCATTTAGTTGTGAGCTACTTGACTTTTTTAAACTGAACATTCTCTACCTGACGCAATGACAGCGTACAATCTGTCTGCAGCTAATTCCCGATAAACACACGCTAAAGTGGAGCGATCAGAAAAACTGACGCGATTGTTGCGGAGCACAGGGTGTTTTAAAAGCATTTGTTGTACCTATGCAAGACTGATAATAAGCTTAAGTTTATAAGCGTATGTTAGATGGTGTCTGTTTATATTTGGCATCTCCCATCCCTTCGTCGAAACTTTCACGTCTTTGCCTACAAGTTCCATTCGCCCTTTATCGAGGAGCAAAACTATTTTAAATTTTTCGGAGCACGTTCGAATTTTACTGATACATTTTATTTTAAACCAAACCCGGTTCTAATATTTGAAAAACGATCCGTTTCAGTTTACGGATAGTAATAAATTATTCAAGGCGGAAGCTAAAACCGTTTCAGAATCTTAGGTAGTCAGCTGGAAAAAAACGTATTGTCATATTTGACACATTAGGAATCGTAAAATATTGGACGGGCATTAATGGATACTCTAAAATATCGTAGCCAGACAAATTAGATACAAAAATTACATATCTGATGCTTTTTATCCCAGTTTAACGCAAACAAAAATTACGTGCAATAGCAACTAGCAAATAAAATAATCAACCTATAGATGCGTCGTCAGTGCGTTTCCGGCGCAAACAATGTTGGGAGCAGTGCGCCTGCGCACCTACTAGGTACATACTTGACGTATTAATGCATTTCTTACTGGCATGAATAACATACATGTATTGCACATTAATTAATTGCTAGTTTATAGAGGCTGATTAAATTAGAAAATCTAGTGGCAACAACCGTGTTTTGAAACTGAGGACGGTGAGTGCGGGCGAATTATGATAATTTCTTACAGTTCGTTATAAAGTCGATGAAATTTTAGTTGTATTCTTAAAATGATTTTTTTTTTAAATGTTTGCGGTCTTATGTTGTTTTAAGAAACATAAGTTTCATCTTCATTGGTGTGTGTTTTTCTGTTTTTATTTTATTTTCAAAGTATTCTTAATTCCATTTCCACTATTATTTCAGTTCCACTTAATATATTAGTGTTTGATAACTAGATATTTTAAGGGTTACATATAAAACGGATCCTATTACTAAGAGTCCACTGTCCCCCTGTCTGTCAGTCCGTCAGCACGCATTCTTATGAACCAATAGTAAGACAGTTTAATTTTTCGCAGATGATGTACATAATGTATGTGTTACCGTTATGATAACATTGACTAAAGAACAAAAAAATATTTAAGTGGGCTTCCATTCAACAAACTTTATTGTTTTCCTTAGTAGACGCTTCAAATATATAGGTAATACATAGCAAAAAAGGAAATTAAAAAAAACTCTCATTTTTTTTGTTTTATTTACGATTGTGTCTCGTATTACCATTGGGTAAGGAACCCTTCGTGCCCATGTCCGATTCGTGCTTGCTCGGTTTTTTGTAAAACTCAGCGTTTCTACTTTTAACAATGCAAACAATCTCTATTTAAACCAGATGTAACTTGACGCCATAACAAGTGTCTCAGCGGGGCGCCGCGGTGTAATGGTATTTAAGGACAGAAACATTATATGGTACGCTCGAATCCCTGCTTTTCAGGGTACCGTAGCCAAATAGCAAAAAACGGAACCCATATGGATTTATCATGTCTGTCTGTCGGTCCGTCCGTATGTCACAGCCAATTTTTTCCGGAACTATAATACCTACTGATGACACTTGGTATGTATATGTAATTTATGAACCGCATTAAATTTTTTACGAAAAAAGAAAAAAATAGAATACATTTTTGGAGCTCCTTATACTCAAAACTGACTCATTTTTTTCTTCTTCAAACCAATACGTGTGGGGTAGGTTTGGATAGGTCTTCACATATAAACAGTTTTGGATATATATTTTTTTCTAAATTGAACAGTTTTTTAATAAATATTCGTAATAGGAGGCGCGCGATCACAAACACGTCAGACCATAACTAATTACCTAGTGCAAGTGCGTTGTTGATCTTCAATGAATTGTAATGAAGGATCAGAAAAAATATTTAACAGTGGTACACTTTACTGGGCATTTAACTGAGCCCAAAAATTTTATTTTTCTCTGAAATGGCATCTTAACAAAATTCTATTAATTTGATACGGGTGATTTTTTTTAAGAATGTGTGGTCCACTTCTGTTTGTTATTCTTTCACAAAAAACAACAGAACAGATTCGTATGAAATTTGATGAAAAGAGACATGAAATATTAAATAAATACATAGTGGGTATACTTTTATCCCAAAATAACACGGGTGAAGTCACAGGCAACTGGTAATAATTAACAAAAAAATGGTGTGTAAAAAAGTGTCTCATTTTACATTCAAAACACTTATCTATGACTTGCGAGTTCTACAGAAATATAAATAAACTTATGCCTAGCATACAGGGCTCATTTAAGTGGAAATATGTTTTCTTGTAAATCGCTCTAGTAATACATCCTCAGTTTGTCAATCTAAATAACATTGCAGTCTGGAAGAGATGGCTAAACGCACCGCCATTGCACAGCGCATTGATTTTTTAAATATTGCACGGCAAGTTTGACATCATCCTACCTGATGTTAAGTGGTAATGAGGTCCTAGCTTAAGGGCGACAAATACAGCATGATAACCTTGAAGGCTTGACCCCTGCTACTAATGTAGCACCCCTCAGGAGCTCTGAAAACCTTACACACGCAGGAACACAACAACACAGAAGTGATTGTGTAAATATGTGATAAATGGGAAGCATTCAAACTGAGTCGACTGCCTCATACAATTTAACAAATATTTTAGTCAAGCCGTTGAGTAGTAAACATATATTAAGAGTAATTACGTATATAATATAATATTTTATTTTACTTCTTACAGAAAAAGTTGAAACGTTTTATAAGTGTTGTATTTTTTTTTTGCTTTATTGTTTTATGTATCTATCGTAAAACAATGTGTGCTGAAAAGTCGCTTTAAGCGTGTGCTACCTAGACTGCAGTAGTTTTAATTGTGTAAGGAGCGCCATCCGCGTTCCGGAAAGGCGCCCGCGCAGGTGGCTGTGCGTAAAAACTATATTCCGGACCGCGCATACCAGGGCGAGGGAGAAAAAATCTCCACAATAGGGTTATCATCGATAATTTAAGTCTTAATAATATCGTTTTATCAATATATATAAATAAAATTGGAGTGTGATTGTAATTCTAAATTAGCCGCTTTTTACTACATGCATATTACGGTATATTTTTTTTACAATTTTTGTTTGTCTGTCTGTTTGTTGCGGCTAATCTCTGAAATGGCTGGACCGATTTTAACGGGACTTTTACTGGTAGGTTGTGGTTGTAATAAGAAGTAACTTAGGCTACTTTTATTTAAGAAACATAATTTAATGTTATAAAAAAATCGAAATCCTGTGTCCACGCGAACGAAGTCGCGGGTACAGCTAGTCTATTATAATATTTATTTATTTAGTAGGTAACATTAGCACTTTTAAATCATCGTTGAATATAATGCGAAGTGACTCTACTTTCGGTTCAAAACCTATTTTTACGGAAAAGATACCGGTGTATTATCAATGTATCAACATTTTAATTTAGAAAATGAACGTATTTCTAAAAAAAAGAAAATAATTTTTAATACATTAAGATATCACAAGCGAGCATTACCATCAAAGGTAGAGGAAGTAAATTAACGGAAGTATGTTGTGAGTGTCTTGATGTGAGGATTTGATAGCTCAGTGATAACCCTTGCACAATGCATGGGGAACATCGCTAAGCTACATCTCATCACGGCCAATGGAGGATATAGCCATTTTTGCGCACATTCTGCGCTAGGAATTACTTACAGACGTGGGACCACATTCACGCCGCCATAGCAATCGTCTATGCCGCTTACTGATGTCGTTTCATAGAAGTACTATCTACATTTGAACTTATAATCGGTGTGGAACTTAGATTGAAGTACTGAAGACCGTAGATTAGAATCTCTTGATCCACTTATGGATAGACCTATTTTTGGTATGTAAATTTACTAAGAAAAAATACAGACTTTCGCTTTACAGACAAATTATATTACACAAGAAGAGCAGCACGCGCGATACGTGAAGGTCGTGGGTTCAATTCCCGCACCGCAAGGGGAGATAAAAATTTTCTGTTTCTAATATTTAAATTATATTACAATTTGGGCGGTCTTTTTTTTATTACAAATCAATATCTTTCAGACAAAATTTATGTACAGGAAAAAGTAGAAAGTATTAATAAACGGGTCCGGCTGTACAAAATAAAATTTGAGATAATATTAGAGACACACAAAATACATCAATTTTTAAATAAATAACAAACATACGGTATTAAGACATTTACTTGAAGAAGTTGCGATTTAAGTGAAATGACAACAAACCTAGCTTAAACGTAGTACCCACTTGGATAGTGAATGCAAATAGGTAAAGATTTTACTATAGGGCAAGGCCTAAGAAACTATAAAGTGTCAGGATACCTAAGCTTCTTTAGGAGCCATTGTAGAACGAAGTATTACAGTGGGTTTGCAAACCGACCTCCGTAGCCGAGAGGCGAGCGTGCCGGACTTTGGCGTCAGCTCTTCTGAGGTCCCGAGTTCGATCCCCGGTCGGGTCAATATGGGAAACGAACTTTTCTTTGTCTCGGGTCTGAGTGTTGTGGTACCGTCGTTGTTTCTGATTTCTGTAACACAAGTGCTTTAGCTTCTTGCCACAGAATCAGAGCAATGTATGTGATGTTATCATACATTTATTAATATTTATATTAAACCTAGAAGGTTCTAGGTAGTTATTTAATGCAGTCAGAAGAACGGCTAACGGAATGCGCCTGGACACATTGTATTCTCATACAATACTACTAATAACGTCTAATATAAACTACATATTAAGCAGACTAGACCAGCTCCCATGCGACCGCTTCACACAGCACGAGACATTTCCAAGTCACTCTGCCAACATTACCATCGACTTAAAACAAAAACGGCCTTACCTTAACTCCGAGTAATAAGATTCAGAATCGAATACAAAGTTAGCGGTACCACGTGTGGATAGTACCCTGGAGACGGTTAAAATGTACAAGTTAGTTGCAGTCGAAAGAAACTACACGGCCATGGTATTCTGTTTTTATAGCACCCTGTGAGGTAGTTACATTTTGTGCATGGTTAGTCGGGGATGTACACTATTTGTTTCAAATGAATCTTTGAACAGTGTGTTCATTTTGTAGTTGCAGTAGGCATGTTTATTTAAAATCGATTAATTCAAAAATTGTAAACTTAGGGTAAAATAATCGATGTTTCAGATCGATAATGTCCAACATTACATAGATTCAATTCAAAACATCGGTTCAAACTTCAAAGTGTTTTTGATATCTACTATTTCCTCAATCTAAAAGTTGTCTGTAAGAGATTGCTTTGTAGCAATAGGACCGCCTAAATTGTACTTAAATATGTCTGTAAAACCAATTTCTGTAAATTTTTCTGTGCAATAAAGTGTATCTATCTATCTAATGGCGCTGCGGTATTTCGTTATTTAATTTTTTGCTGTTGATGGGTTTTTATATAACTACTACTCAGCAAGAGGTCCTAGGTTCGATTCCCACAGTAAATATTCTGTCGAAAGAATACTTATAATAATGCTCTCAAACGACCTCTTCCATTTGTCTCCCTGTGTACTGTAATATAGTTTAAGTAAAAATGTTGTAGCTTAAGGAGAAAGACAATAAACAATTATTGGATAATTATATGCAATTACTTGTGTTTGCGGTAAATGGTGTTAAATAATGTACTCTTTCAAAGGTAATTAGACATGTTTGAAATTGCCGCCATTACGAGTAACAGTCATGAAAAATATATCATGACTGTTACATGGGTAACAAATTATTTATGCATACCTTCAATAGTTGTTACCAGAGCGATCAAAGTCAGCGAGTCAGTTAGTACCTAATAAAATCTTTGCAGCCGGCTCGTTGTTCAATTGGCTCTGATGAGGCCTCGATGCTGGCGAGGGTCAATCTGGTTGATATATTGGAATAATTTAACTCAGGGCCTATTTACAGTGAACGCCGTTTCAAATAAATGCAGAGAATACAATTCACTAACGCATAGTTTTTATTTTTCAACCAAGAAAACAAAAAACTAGGTATTAAAATAAACATTTCTAAATGAAATAAGCTTTATTTCTGCAAGTGGATTTACAATTTTTTTTTCTACTAGCGCCTCAACGTTGGTTTTGTTGAGAAGATGCTCCGCAACGAACTAAACAGATATCCTCCAGTTAAATATTTTATTTTAAATAATCTAGTAGTTTGCCGAATTTAGATCAAGGTTATACAATCGCCACTTGGCTATCCCCCTTGTAACACAATTCCATCTCCTTTTATTATTAACATAGAAATATTCTTACATAATTCGTAAAACAAAAATAAACTATAGATCCCACAACGTGTCACCAATTGTAAGTCTTTAAAGTAATAAACGGCATCTGATAAGTCTTAATAGCACAGATAATCATGGGACACAAAATAAAGATGTTTACAAACCACAGCGGGTTTTCATTTATTTGCAAACTAAACCGCATTATTAATGGCACTCTAACGATGTTAGTTAGAATGCTATTTGCCTTTAAATTGATGCTTACATAACATTAACTGTCAAATAACGCAGTAATTAATGAGATGCGGCGAAACATTTGTGCGTGCGCTCGGTAAATAGTTTTTAATGGATTTTTAAGGTTCCCTACTCAAAGGGAAAAAATGGATCCTCTTACTAAGAAGCTGTTTGTTGATCTGACAAAGATCAGGTTGTTTACCAAGAAACAAAATAAACTGTATATTTTGAGGAATCCTTAATCAAACGGCAATAGATCGTTTGAAATACTCTCAGAATATTAATTTACCAATTAATCAACACATACCTGTTTATTCATAATAAATAAATACGTAAGTTTGAAAGAATGTATGGATGAGATTTAAAAGATTAAGACATAAAGGATGCTATCATCCTAAAATAACGCGAGAGACGCTATCAACAACCAGTTTCAAATTAAAATGAAATAAAAAATATATACGGTCGAATTGAGAACCTCCTCTTTTTCTTGAAGTCGTTAATAATAAGGGTGGCCTATATAACATACATTTTTGCTGCTTTATAAATATTAGTTGGGATCCTTCCTGCGCAAGTACGATTTGCACTTTACCGGCTAATACATTTCGCAGAGTGCATGTTCATGTGATAAAGTGTAGTGATTTAATACAAAAAGACGTTAAAACGAATCCGTTATCACTCACGCATATGGTAAATACCTTAATAATTTTTTGTCCATTATCGATCTACACATTATCGTAATTATAATTGTAGCTTAAATCAATACTAGCAACTCTCACTGAAAATTCATAATTCATATTTTGAACAAGAATCAGTTTTGTTTGGCATACCTACATGTTCAAACAAACATTAGAATTCTCTGTCTGATATTAATATCAATCCGTTGTCTTTGTCCTATCTTAAGAAAGAATTTCTATACCTATAATGATAGACATTCTCATGACCAGTCTCTTCGCTCCTCAGATAACCTTAGCTTAAGCATTCCTCAACATCATAGTGACTTCTCCAAGTATTTTGTTGTGCAAGCCGTCCGGCTCTGGAACGCTCTGACCTCAGAAACTCCACAATCCCTGACTAAGAGAATTTTAAATATGAGATTTCGTGAATCCTACTGTTCTTCCCCTTCTACGTAGCATTTAATTTGACGTATTATATGCTATATATTTATTAAAAATATATTTAATTTGAACCTATGTACATTTTTATTTACATTTCATTATTTAATTTGAACATATATGTATATTTTTAAAGTTAAAATTGTAAAATTATAGTTAGAATAAACGTTTATTGTTATTTTTTATTACTTTAAAAGACATAAGAAAATCTGATTGGGTGATTTAAGTATCATGGATGAGGTCTAAATTCATATGAGTCAACTGGTAAAGAGTTGACCGGTTTAAAACTAATTGGTTTTTTAAACAACTTTCAAAACAGATGCCCTAAGTGAGAGATAAATTATTTATGAACAAGCAAGAACAAGTACAAAAGTTCTTAAATAAATTTAATTATTCGACCCCCTCGGAACTCTGGCTGTGCTTAAGTTAGTTCCAATAACGGAATAGCTGACATCACTACTTGAAGGGCTAACTGAAATGTTTACTAACTCTCTGCATGACCAAAAGGTTGACTGGAAGATAATGTTCTTAGCATTAAGCCAAAATTTTGTATTTTTTCTACAAAAATACAAATTTTAACTTAGTTCTAAGTGTATTCAAAATCATAAATCAAAAAATCAAGAAATTACAAGTTTATACAGAATTTTACATGAAAACTTGTGCGTTTTAGGTTTTCATTATTAGAAATATAATAGTGAATTCTTATTTGTTTATTTATTTATCAGTTGATTAGTCATCAGTTATTTGTGATGACTGATGACGTAAAACCTATGTTTATGAAAAAAAGAAAATGTAGCTTCGTAAGACAACACATCACTCACTCCTTCGATAGGTGTCGAAAAAATTAATGTTTCTATTTAGTTAGTCATATTAATTTTTTTAAAAACCATAAAAACGCTTCGCTTCAAATAAATGAAAATTTATAATAATACAACGAAACATAATTCACGAACTAGTGAAACGAATTACGAAATAGTGACGTAGACGTCACGTTTAATTTTAACGCAATGTAAATTTACGTTTACATTTTAAATCGCTATTTAACATTATATTTAATCAACTGTTGGATTAAACACACATTTTGTCTGCCTTCCTAGAACAAGACATTACGCAAAAAGGGAATTGTAATCCAAACTATATGAAATAATGTCATTAATTCCATACAACTACAAATACTGTCCTTAACACATTTAAATGTTATTTCGGTGACCATGTATATTAATGTAATTACTATAACTTATCTTAACGACATTCCATGCTATAACATTACACAGCCGGGAAATTATCTTGACCGAGCATTTTCGACTTTAATCCATTGCAAGAAGGGCACCTAAGCAGCAAATGTGCTTGGATGCTGGTATGTATTGTCGACGATAACATATAACATTATATGAGTAACGGCCGGCTAATTGCTTAGTGCACGTGAGGTGACATAACAGTCGCTTCCGATGTCTGCACTAGGCCCGGCACGCGACTCCGATCAAGTTTTAATTGTCTGAGTATCAAATTAAAACTGTTTGGAGCGTCTCCAAATCGTAGGAGTTCGTTACGTGAATTAAATTTGTCTGTGGGGTGCGGCTTTCTGGGCGGTTAAAATGTTCTTATTCGCCTACTAATAGGAATGTTGACTAGCTGGTCAAGATTCTTTAAAATACGTGTTAAAATATAATTCTTTCATTGCTTTTCTATGAAGATTTTAAATAAGTTAACTGGTTAAGCCGCGACAACATTTGTAGTAGCTAAATCGTACTTACTACCTGACGTTTCATCCGTTCGTTTGCTCCTACCGTGGTCACAAGCTGACTCTAGTTAAGTTCGTAATAACTACTAAAAAGAGAGGTAGGGCATAGCGATTTATTGCTCGAACTGGAGCAGCCCGACTGGTGAAATACCTCCACCTTACAGAAGACTGCAGCCAAATAACAATTACTTCTGTGTTGTTGTGTTCCTGCGTGTGAGTAAGGTTTCCAAAGCTCCTGGGGGGTGCTACATTAGTAGCAGGGGTCAAGCCTTCATGGTAAGGGTGACAAGTCCAGTAACATATTTCTTATGCTGTACTTGTCACCCTTAAGCTAGGACCTCATTACCCTGGGCGGCGGTAGCCTCCTTCTGCGAGAACGTCATCTCGCAGATGGAGGAGGCAGAGCGCCAAAGGGAGGACGACCCGTCCTCCCCAGCGCTAAGAAGGCGCAGAAGAGCCAGGGCGCGGCGGCGCTACGACCGCGCCGTTCTTCCGCACGGAGACCAGTTGGCTGGTGGTGGGAGCGCACCCCAGTCGGCATTGCACTCACGGTCTCCAGTGCGAGGCGGGGATGGTTTAGTGGATTGACCACCCCCGCTTACTCCCCCTACCACCCAGGGGGGAAGTGTCGGGGCTGCGAAAGCGGCCATTCCGCCGGCGGTGCTGTGGATGGAAAGGCTAAGCTAATCTCCCACAACGCCGCCACTAAGGCGATGAGGTCCACCGGGGAGTTTTAGTTAGGGTAGTCCTGCCCTTTTCAGGGCAGGGAGTCCCACACACGCCGTCACCCCCCTCAGGGTGGCGGTACGGTGCGTCTATGCATTTCTCCCCGTCAAAAAAAAAAAAAAAAAGGACCTCATTACCACTTAACATCAGGTGGGATGAGGTCAATCTTGAAGTGCAATATAAAAAAAAATGGTGTCGCGTTTTTACCCGATTACTTATTTTGAAATGTAAATGGACGCGAAAGTCTTCAATTCTATATTTCTAAATTCTGGTAAAGCTAGCGCTACTTTGTATCATTGCGGCACACTTTAACGATGTCCGTGCATTTGTGTTAGACTTACTTTTAGGATATGAATTTAAGCTTTTTTAAAGCATCCGCATCATATTATCTATCTGTGTATCACTAACATTATTTGGATTACTTATTTCCATTTCTATTGGGCGATGTTTTTCAACATTGTAAACATCATGATGAAAACAAAAACGTGCTGTTAAAATTATCTGCACTGTAAACAAACTCCACACGCGTGCATCAATAATATAGAAAGTAAACAACAAACTTACATTAATTCAACGAACAACGCATTCGTCCCGCGCCGCGCGCCGCTCTGATGCAGTAGTTAAATAAATTTGTCATATTTAATTTCATTTAATGACATAGGCAGGCGTGCCAGCTGCCGCAGTCACACAGAGAATGTGGTTATTTGTGATTACAGTATATTTACGTAAAAGGGAAAGAAAATATTAACCGAGTTCAGGGAACAGCAAATTTATTTAGTCCTACTAATAAGTTAAAGTGAATTTCAACAAGATTTTTTTTTTGTCATATCGGTGGGATTTCTTAAAGACAATGCAATCGACATATATAATGAAACTTTAGCCTTGTTTGTAGCATGTGCCTGAGTGGGCATCAAATATCATGGAAACTTACTTAAATAATCAAAGTTAAATGACCGTCTAATGGAATGGAAAGTATCCACCGATTTGATAAAAATGACCACCGAAATGATAATAGTCAAATGACAGTAGTGTCACTAGAATGACGAATTGTACACCAGAATGAAAACTGCTCACCAAATTGATCCCGCTAGGAACAAACAATTTTCTATATTTACCCGAACGGGAATTGAGCAGGTTATTTCAGCTCGATTTTTCTCTTAATGATAGGTGTATTCTCTACCAGTCAACTCTTGAGTCATGCAGAGAGTTTGTATATGGGTGCGTTAATAATGAAAAAGAAGAATATTGAAGAGCAGGCGGAGTATTCTGGTTATTATATAGGGATACAAAGATCTTTTGATGCAAACTACAAGCCCAATTATAACAGTCTCGACCCATCATTCCCAGATGTCAATCATCGCTCCGTGCCCATTCGCATCCTATTTATTCCCATCGCATTATTATTTGGCGGGCGCCCCGTCACAGTAATTAGTTCGGTGACCGCTAATTGGTTTATGAATTTGCTACTGGCTGTTTGTCAGATCACATAGCAACACGCGTAGTACTGATGCTGGTGCAAAATGATTCTTTGTTACTTTGGTGCTTTTGTTCATTTGGTTTACTATCTTCGACTTTATCTTGTGAAAGAATAATAAATAAATGTTGGGCAACATCACATACATTGCTCTGATTCTATGGTAAGTAGCTTAAGCACTTGTTTTACAGATATCAGAAACAACGACGGTACTACCCAGACCCGAGACTTTTGTAGTACTTTTCCTGAGCGTATCCTATTTTACCACTCCTGTCCCATTTATTGTTTAGTCTGTGGCTCTCCCACGCAGCAATTATCGCGGTGACCGCTAATTAGAGTATAAATTGCGACCAGCCATCTAAACATCGCTGCAGTTCACAAACTAAGGAAGGCAAAACCAAATCATGCACTAAGTAATCCTGTAGTACGGTCAAAACTTCAATCGATTTTGACGTTGGTTTAAGAGCGCAATAAAATTTAGTCGCGTGGCGCATGCTAGGCCTGATAGTTTGGACTTTTATCTATATCACTATAGTGTTGCCGTCGATTCGATTGTATATCGATTATAATCGATTATTCCAAAAGAGGCCTAAATAATCGAATAATCGATATGAGAATCGATAGTATCGATACTATCGATTTAATCGATTATATCGATACCTATTTTTATTAGATATAATCGATTATAATCGTAGTCAAATACAATATTATTCCAAAAGAGGCCTAAATAATCGAATAATCGATATGAGAATCGATAGTATCGATACTATCGATATAATCGATTATATCGATATAATTGATTCATTTGCAATTATTTTTAGATAGTATCGCCATGGTGGTACAGTTCAGGTAGGTACCAAGAAACTGAGCTATCACGTTTTATGAATAAAAAGTAGGGTATAAATAACTTTTTCACGGTTTCATTTTGAATGTGTTATGTCTAAGAAGACATTATATGATTGACGATAAAATTAATCGATTATATCGATAGTATCGCTTTCAACTTGATATCGATATAATCGATTATATCGATTATATTGTATTTGACTACGATTACAATCGATTATATCTAATAAAAATAGGTATCGATATAATCGATTATATCGATACTATCGATTGTCATATCGATTATTAGATTATTTGAGGGGGGGATAATCGATTAATCGATTATCCGGCAACACTATCACTAGCGACCGTCCGCGACTTCGTATGCGTGGACTTAGTCTATTCTAGAGTAGTTCATATTAATAAGTAAGTAGTTCATATTAACTACTTAATAAAAATGTTGTCGCGTTTTGACCCGTTCAATTATTTTAAATGTTTAAAATGGAAGGCAAATAAAATTATTCATTTGGTATGTTTGAGATGTATCGCTGACCTTTCTTTTACCTACAATAACAAGTCAAATGAGCGTTTCTTTCATTTACTGGTATTTTTGGTATTTGGACATGGTATTTTTTTTTTAAGTTTTTAACAGACTTCAAAAGAAGGAAGAGGTTCTCCATTCGACCGTATATTTTTTTTTTTTAGAAACTACTTATAACATCATTACTCACTAAGGTTTTGTAAAATGTAAATCATAAGAATACTAGCTTTGCCCGCGACTTCGTTCGCGTGGACTACAAGGCTTTTTTCGCAATAAACGGTAGCCAATGTCCTTTCTCAGGGTCTAAAGATAGTCTGTGCCAAATTTTATCAAAATAGGTTGAGAGGTAACGGACAGACAGAGTTACTTTCGCATTTTTAGTATTAGTAGGGATAAATATATTTTGACTGTTTCCTGTACCTGAAGGTCGTCTGGAAGATTGCTTTCTAGCAATAAGACCGCTTAAGTTGTATGTATATGTAAAACCCATTTCTATGAATGTTCTTTCTGCGCAATCAAATGTATCTATTATTTGCGAAGTAACCAGATACGGTCGCCAGCGCATCAGGGTAAACACTTGCAATCCGACATTGGTTCTTATGCCAATGGCATAAAGTCGGTAAAAGTTAAAAATGTATCTGACGTGCGTGTGTTTGTACAACTCTTAGTCTTGCACAGATTCAATACGAAGTATGATCAATACGAACCTCTGCCCGGGCAGCGGTTGCGACTGATAAGAAAATCATAGAAATTGCCTTTTTTATGCCATGTCACCTACTTCGAACAGATTAATAGAGAGTACATTTAAAAATATATTTTTTTACTTTTTGAAGCAGGTTTTTTTTATTTGGTAGCAGACGTCATGTTTTAAAACAGTGAGCTATTAGGTACGTTAAATAAATTTTACAATCTAAATAATTATGGATATATCCATGTTGCTATTTTTTTTTTGGTATATTACACTTGAAGATTGACCTCATCCCACCTGATGTTAAGTGGTAATGAGGTCTTAGCTTACCTTGAAGGCTTGACCCCTGCTGCTAATGTAGCACCCCCCAAGAGCTCCGGAAACTTACTCACACGTAGGAACACAACACCACAGAAGTGATTGTTATTTGGCTGCGGTCTTCTGTAAGGTGGAGGTATTTCACCAGTCGGGCTGCTCCCGTTCAAGCGATAAATTGCTATGCCCTACCTCTCTTAAATCCATATCCATCTAGAATTGTTCTAGGGCATTTAAAGCAATTTAGAAACCTTATTTTTGCAACCAACAGTCGCTTCTGTTTCAATTAATTCGCGTCGCCAACCTAACAACGCCATTACAGCAACACGTGCGCAGGGAGCGCGCATTAGCGTCCTTATTATACGCACATTTCTATGGCTGTGTACGGATATCCCACCAGGTTCCTGTGACACATTGTTCCCAAATTAATTCTTTTGTTCTAGGCCACAAGGGACAATACGCCGCTTCCTGACACCTTTGCAACAAAGGCGCTTGTTGTTTCAGCGTTAGTCACGCGAATACCTAAATGTGTATCTAGAATGGTTTTGTTATTAATAAAGGCATTATTCCCATTGTTATCTTTTGTGCTGTGTTTGATCGGAGTACAGTTACCTTTTGTTTAGCTCTTTCAAATAAAATATTGTTTTCATCATCATCTCTCGTTGATAGGCCTGTTATAAATAACGTGAGAAAGCAAATACCTAGATCTTGAAATGCCTAAGCTTGTCCTTTTAATTGGATTTACTTTCAAATCAAGTATACATTAAGCCTTTAATGATTAATTTATCATCACAATTTTCAGTGACTAAAATCATAATATTGTGCTAATACGCGACCTAGAAACATAGCCAAGTAATTGTGATGACTTTACGTTTTGAATATTCTAATTTCAGTTTGTATTATATTTTTATGGGACTGGCATAATTTTATCAGAGCATTGAAAATATTTTAACAAGTTATTTTGTTAAAATATGTTAACTACTTAACTTATATCCATTGAGTTTGCTGAAACGCATCAAATGGATTTTAAAATTTTATGTAAATTAAAACCATGCACTGGTTAAGCGTCAAAACCAAAAGTTTTTTTTATAAATTCGATATCATCATCATCGACCTAAGTATGTTTACGTAAAACTCTGCATCAAATTACCCAGATAATATTTTTTTGTAACGTTTGTAATTGTCAGGTCAAGGTTTGTGAAAAAGCAGTTTATGTTAAAATTGAACGCTACTGATGACCCACATCAGTAACCTACTTGTACCCTCTTGTTACAAAGGTACCCACATAAATACTTGTCCGGAAATACAACCGGAAATTTTCTTCTTGAAGAAGACGTAGGATAAAGCCGTTATAATTACCTCTCGTAGCCAGAACGAGTACGGTGGGTCCAAAATTAGCCCAACAGGCCAAGGTCAGGCAAGAACTGTGCCATCGACCAGCTGTTTATCGCATCCTCCCGGAACTGGGGTAATTGATGAGCGAGGCAACGTGATACACGTGATATTTATGTATGTAAAATGAATACTTAAAGAAGAAAGAGTGGCTGTAAAAAATACCAAACAATGGAAATATTTGCAACAAATATAGGACCAGGGTCCGGTAAAATATACCTCTATGCCAAAATAAGCCAAACCTAGCTGGGGGGCAGAAATTAAACATGGTTACCGATTCCAAAATTGTATATCTATACCAAATATTATGTATTTAACATTGTAAAAGATCTCGTGAGTAGTTAAAAACCTACTCAAATATATACAAAATCACAAGTAACTGCTAAGTGCCTGTTGTTGTTTAGTCCATAAGATGATAGGTTGTGAAAATGATGGTGTATTAGTTTAAGTAAAGCTTAAAGTCCTGCATTCGATTTCGGGGTATTGGATTACCAATTTTGCAGTATCAGAAGACAACATTTAAATTTTCTGTTCCTGAAACGAACTGGTTCGAATTGAACAAAATATTTTGGTGTTGGATTGTCTATTCATCGGGAAAGGCTTTAGGCTGTATAACACCACGCCGCGACCAATAAAAGCGTGGTGAAATCATTGGAAAATGAGACATGGCGGGTCGCTAGTAAATTATACATACGACAACATACAAATCACTACATAGGACAGGTAATTGTTCAACTTATATGCTCTATATGCTTAGATCTTTAAAACTTTGCAAAGGATTTTTTTTTGTATAGATAGAGTGATTATGAGAAAGGTTTATGTATATAATCCATACATATTTATATATAAATATATATTTTTTTATAGTAGTGCAGTATATTGGCTCCTCCCAGCCTGATGGTAATAATCATAAAGATAAAAATCCATAGAAAAGCCGAAAACTTCATTTGTATTTACTTGCAGCCGTGCGACGCCGGGGCAGGTAGCTAATCTATCTATTATATACAAATGAATCGCAAAACTCGACAACGCATGAACCAATTTTGACAATTATAATCAATCTGTAAAACCTATTTCTGTAAAGATTTTGTGCAATAAAGTATATCTATCTGTCCGCTAGTTAATGATAAAGATCACATAGGTGCAGATGGCCTATTTTATTATTCCAAATATTTAAGTCATAAAAAGAGTCTTGTACACTGTAATAAGCCCATTTAAAAAGACATGTTTTGATTTGAATTTTTAATGTACGATGTATGCTTTATTGATATGAACAATCAACTCAATTCTCGACGATGAGGTAACCGTTTACCGATTAGGCCCGCCGGCTTTTACGAAAGTGTTAACAAGCCGACAAACAAAGCACACGGCGGTAAGTGTGAGACAATAATTAGATAATCACACAGTCTTTGAAGTTGTGACCTTCAAGCATATTCTTGTATGAAGAAAGCGTGGGTCTTGCCATTTTGAGGACAACACGGATATTTAAGTACGCTAGCTCGAACGTTTACATTCCGATGTATAAAATAACAACAGGTCAAAAGCACATCAAGATAAAATGCAGTTCGATTTTAGTGCTTACGCCGGCGAAATAAGGACGATACAAAAGTTCAAAGTAGTCTGACGGGCTTTTGACAGAACGCAAGTTCCCACGTTTGATGAATAGCACGCAAAACTGAAAATTGGCATATCGTTGTAAGTTCATTAATGCCTGGTTTCAATATTTTACGATTCATAATATATTATAAAAAAATTTAAGTGGAGCGACATGTCTACCTATTGGTATAACTTGCTTTAAACCTACTTGTTCCTTAGAACAAGCATACACTGGATGTCTATATGAAATCCTTAGAAATCTTTTTGTAAATTTATATATTTTTTTAATCGGCATTCGTAGAAATGGCTGAAGAAGTCAACTACTAGTTAGTTCTTGCGACATGGTCTGTGTTATTAGGTACGGTAAAATAAACATAACATATGTTAATGCAGTATATCATCCCTCTTCCTGCCAAGTTTTTAAGTTCGCTTAGTAGTTTTTGCATGAATGAGTAACAAACATAAAGATATCCAGACATTTTGTCGAACTTTTACGTTTGCGTCCCACTTTGTTTTTAACCCCCGACGCAAAAAAGACTGGGTGTAGGTAGTTTGACGTGTCTGTGTGTGTGCGCGTGTGTGTGTAACTGTTTATGGCATCGCAGCTCCCGAACAACTGAACCGATTTTGATTTCGATTTTTTTTTAAGATAAATAAGTCGGCAGTGTTCTTAGCTATTTTTGATAAAAATCGATCCAAGATGGCCGCCGTCATAAAATTATGGATTATGGAAAATGATGCATGCTTTAACACTACCTCAACAATATAGGTATCAAATAGAAGGGCTTGAGTAGCAGAATGCTGCACGCTACGACGAATTTCAAATCGAATATGGCCGCCTTTATTGGTTATTTTCACACTATTTTATGTCGGGGGTTTTTTAAATTTTCAATTTCATTAATTTTGATTGACGTAGCACAAGTGCCATAGAAACTTACTACACATTTAGAAGTGTCTCCAGTTAATTTATTAATTTAATTGTTTATTTATATGAAATATCTTTGAAATATATTTATATGAAATATATTTGAAATATATTTATATGAAATATATTTGAAATATATTTATATGAAATATATTTGAAATATATTTATATGAAATATATTTTAAATATATATATGACAATATATTTTAAAATCTTGGTACACTTTTCTAAAAAAACACGTATTATAAGGTGTTGTTTTCGTGACCAAGGACCGTTGACACGTGCTCTTCAAAATGTATGAGCTTTTGGAGCATAAATAAGAAGGGTGCCTTATTTATTACGTGGTTTGATGACAAAACAAGTTGAGGATTATACTCGTACCTGTATAACTTGCTAACACGACAGATTGAGATGTCCTGTCTCAATGACGAATATTTAAGTCGAATTGGTTTTCACCCACGACGACAATCAAATTCTTAACTTTTCTCATTTTTCGCGCAATTTTTTTTTCTTTCATAAGAACCTTCTCCTGACAATAATAAAAAGTGTAATTGGTGCAGCCGTTCATGCGTGATGGTGAGACCAAGGGAAATAGGGATTCATTTTTATATAATACTAGCTGTGCCCGCGACTTCGTTCGCGTGGACTACATCCTTTTATGGTCGGTTTTACCCATTTCTCCCCTAATATTTGAAACAAAAAGTAGTCTACATTTTAATCCAAGTTTCGAGCTATATTTGTGCCAAAACTCATATCTCTAACTTCAAAAATAAACATTTTCCCATATAAACTTTCAAAGGTGGTATTACCCTCATCGCCCCCTTATTTTCTAATAAAAAGTAGCCTATGTCCGTTCTTGAGATTCAACGTATACCTATACCAAATTTCATCAAAATCGGTTGAGGGGTTTAAGCAGGAAAGCGTAACAGACAGACAGACAGACAGAGTTACTTTCGCATTTATAATATTAGTAGGGATAATTATGTATTTTATTATATAAAAATGAATCGCAAAATGTGTTGGTAAGCGCATAACTCGACAACGCTTGAACCAATCTTGACAATTATTTTTTAAAATGTTCGTTAAAGTTTAAGGATGGTTTTTACGGCGAGAAAAAATCTAATAATTGCCGGGAAAACTCTAAAGACAGCCCTTTTCTTTTCCAGTACAAACGTTTTCTAACTAAAGCCACATTCCAAATCTTTTTGACAGGACAAAGCCTGTCGGTTATATATATATACTAGTTATATATAATCATTTATATAATATAGATGTACAGAATATACTATATTTACAGAATAAATTTATTTACTAGCTAGACCTTTCTCGCGGCTCCATTCTCCAGCTAGTCCATACTTATATTATAAATGCAAAAGGAACCTGTCTGTTTATCTGTCCGGCTTTCACGCCTAAGCCACTGAACCGATTTTGATGAAATTTGGGATAGGTTTACGTTGAACCTTTATTACAGACATAGGCTACGTTTTGTTATGGAAATCTACCCCCATCTCTCTTGGATGGGGGTTACACCGCCGTTGAAAGTTAATATGGGAAAGGTTTATTTTTTAAGTTAGAGATATTAAATTTGGCACAAATATTTGTAGCTAGAAACTTGGATACACACCACACATATGGACTACTTTTTGTTTCAAATGTTAGGGAAGATAGGGGTAAAACTGACCATAAAAGTATGTAGTCCAATCGAACGAAGGTGGTGGCACAGCTAGTGGAATGTATTCCGAATAAGTTCCCATAGAGAATATTACACTTGTATTTAATTCTATACTTTATGATTGTATGTTTGTTTGCGACCACAATTCATGTGCGACGCGTGTTTTTCCCGAGGCTATGGAAATGATGAGCGTGCGCAGCGCCCTGCTTGCATGATTAGCAGGAGTGGACAACCATCGGCCTTTGAATATTTACTTTAGTTTATTTCTTTTTTGCACAAAATCTACAACTTAAAACAGATATGTCTAATGCCCGCGGGTTAGTTTGTGGAAGATTTTATCTAAACTTAAAAAAAAAAACCGGCCAAGTGCGAGTCGGACTCGCGCACCGAGGGTTCCGTACAAACGGAATTTTTCTGTTACCTGTGCTGTAAGCTATTGCTTCTTACCAAATTTCGAGATTCTATGTCAACGGGAAGTGGTCTTTAGGTTTTAATTCCCTTGCGTGTAGTTGCGAGTTTCAAAATATGCGGTATCAATGGTTGTACTTTTGCGTTTTGCGTTTTTGCGTTGACTTAGAATTTTTTTTTTCACGGATCAAAGGCAATTAGATCTAAGTATTTGATATAATTTCAACTTGATAGCTCTACGCGTTCATGAGGAAAAAAGTAATAAGTTTATATTTATTAAAAAATATATATTTTGTAATGTAACTAAAAATTTAAGGTTTTCGTAATTTTTCCTTTATCTATGCTATAAGACGTTGCTTCGTACCAAATTTCAAGATTCTGAGTTCACGGGAAGCACCCTGTAGGTTTTGATTCCCTTGCAAGTGTCGAAAATTTGCGGCATAAACGGCTGTATCTTTTGATTGCGTTGGCTTAGAAGTTTGATTTTTTCACAGCTTCAAGGGACAGTAGACCTGAGTAATTGATATAAATTTCAGCTTCATACCTTCACGCGTTCCTGAGAAAAAGGGTCTTGACAGACGGACGGACGGACAGACGGACAACAAAGTGATCCTATAAGGGTTCCGTTTTTGAGGTACGGAACCCTAAAAATGTCTATGTATGTTCGTGAATAACTCCGTGGTGTATGTACCGATTTCGAAATGTTTTGTGATAGGAAAGGAGATATTCCAAGTGTGATCCATGTTTAGCACTTTGGCGCCGCGCTGTCTCTGAGGTCCCGGGATCGATCCCCAGGCGGGTCAAAATAAGAAACGAATTTTTCTAAGTTTTCTCGGGTCTGGGTATTGTGGTGCCGTCGTTATTTTGTGATTTCTGTAACACAAGTGCTTAAGCTACTTACCACAGAATCAGAGCAATGTATGTAATGTTGTCCAATATCCCAATCCTCACGCCTAATCTCAAATCTAATCCACGATCTATTTAAGCGTTGTTTTATCAAGCCATATTTAAAAAAAACATTTTGTATGATTCGTAAAATCAAATCTTTGCTAACCGATGTTAAGATCCAGTTTCTTCATGTGATAACTACTCCAGAAGCGTCGTTACTTACTCCTGACCGTTCGAGGTCGGCGCGGGCGCACATATTCACCGCGGGGACAATTGAACGAACTTTTAAATATTTAACTCAAATTTTAATCGTCACAATTCGGTAAACAGGCACGGCCTACAACTGTTCCTTATTTAGTAATTGATCGTTTTCCTTGTAATTAGTAATCAAAAGGAGCGTGAAGAAACATCTTGCGGGCCAGTATGGCGATGCTAACGGATAGGATATTTTGATATCAAATCCGTTGTCATCGCGATGTGGGTTCCTCTCTTGCTTACCATCAGGCTGGGAGGAGCCAATATACTGCGCTACTATAAAAAAAATATACATATTACATACTAATACTGTTTTAGATTTTTTTTATTTTTCAGAGCATAATGCCTTACTAGCAAACTTTAAATGATTAGATCAGATTAGCAATAAGTTTAGCTTTTTTTGAAAAAAACTAGTGAGTTTCTTGCCGGTTTTTTCACGGTAGTTATAAGTTCACAGAGTTTATAACCAGAGGTAGCATCATTTGTTTTTAAGACGATTCATAAGTATTAGGTAATCTATATGTAGGTATAAAAAGATTTTGACGTTGACTTTACTTTACCTACTCGGTTGGAAGAGCAGTGCGATACGTGACGTGGGTTCGACTCCTGCAAAGGAAGGTGAAAAAGACCAGCCTCAATGCACTGGACTACAGGGTTACTGAGCCCCCCTCTCACATTGCCATAAGACGCGGAACCTTTTTTTTTTCTGACGAGGGGAAATGCTTTGACGCACCGTACCGTCACCTGAGGGAGGTGACGGCGTGTGTGGGACTCCCTGCCCTTACAACGGCAGGACTACCCACTAAAACCCCCCGGTTGGACCTCATCGCCTAAGTGGCGGTGCTGTGGGAAATCGGAAGACACGGAACCTAGCTGGAAGGATCAAAACAAACATTGGTTTAACATCACCCAAGAGTACTAATTAGAGATTAAAATTGTTTTTCTCACTCTCCTATTGTAACGACTTTTTACACATTATTCGAACCATCAACAAGGTAATGGCCAAGCAGTTAACATCTGGGCCCGCATGGCGGCTGGTTGCGGCGTACTAAGTAACCACTTAGTTTTACGTCGGTAGATAAATTCCCCTGAAGAGTACCTGGGTCATGCAGGCTTAGTGCATCATCTTAATGTATGTGCAGTCTGGAAACTAAGGCCTGCAGCGTACTTTATTATTATTGGACAACATCACATACATTGCTCTGATTCTGTGGTAAGTAACTTAAGCGCATGTGTTACAGACATTAGAAACGACGACGGTACCACAACACCCAGACCGGAGACAATATAGAAAAGTTGGTTTCCCATATTCACCCGACCGGGGATCGAACCCCGGACCTCAGAGATGGCGCGTCGCCAAAGTCCGGCCCGCTCGCCTCTCGGCTACGGAGGTCGACAAGACGCACTATTAGTTTCCGTCCATATTTGGTGGATATTCCTGCTATCAGGACAATATGGTTCGCGTCATCGTTTATTATGATAACGGTTAAGGACTTGAGAGACTGATGGCCGGTATTTGGCGTCGCGCACCCTCTGAGTTTCTGGGTTCGATTCCCGGTCGCGTCAAAATATAAAACGAACTTTTATATTGTCTCAAGTCTGTATGATATACTGGCCGTTGTTTCTGATTTCTGTAACTGAATTAGTATAGTTATCAGAGAGTTTGTAACAATGTACTAGGGATGTGCCAGAATTCGTTTTACATTCGGCCAAACTTTGGCGGCTCAAACCGAATTTCGACATCCTGCCGCAGTTCGTTTTAAATATCTAGACACACTGGTAAATGCTGAGCGCTGTACTACTATCAAAAATTCAAGGAGGTGCTTTAACAAGTCATAGCGTCTCACTCCCGAGAAATTGCAGCAAAATCTGAAATTCAGCCGTTGTGCGTATTTGGTTTAATCTACTTTCGGCCTATCTCTACAAAATATGGATGTCTAGCTGTAGATATAATTAGGTAGAAAGAGAAATCAGATACTTAATTTACATATAGTATATCACCGACAGTGCACTTTTTGGCTTACAGCTAGTCGGCTCATAATTTCGTGGAGTCTCATATTTTTGTCGTGAAACAAAGATGATTCACCGAGGATTTTAAAGCACCCAAATATTCCACTACCTCAAAGAGCCAGGCAAAGTTTTCAGGTAAACTAAGGTAAAAATTGACGGCCCACTTAAAAATAAGCACTAAAATGAAGTAAAACATCTGCTCTCGTTACTCCATAATGCGCTTAAACTGTTTTGTTGTTTAGTTACGCTGAACTTAGCCCACATCGGCTTTCCATTAGTGGCCCCTTGCTGGTGCCATACTCTATACTAGGGATGGCGATTTTAAAAGAGGAAGATATTACCCGACATGAAAAAAGGAGATTTCCCAATGTGATCGTTCATATGCATATATAATTTTAGTTCGCCGTTGACTTCGACGTTTAAGAACCAAGTTCGTTTTTTTTTTAGAAAGGCGATGTCTTCGCGATAGTAGCATTATAAGGAATACAGGATCTGATGATGGTGTTCTACAGAAATGGGTGGATCGAGGGAGTCGGCTTTAATTGTTGAACATTTTTAATTGCTTTGAATTGGAACAGACCAAATATTTTAGTTTTTGTTTTAATTTAAAATTTTACGCAAAATAAAAAACATCATATAATAAACAATGACTTACTAGTTCAATCAGGATTTTTTAAAGTTAAAATAAATAAATAAATATAAATAAATATTGGACAACATCACATACATTGCTCTGATCCTGTGGTAAGTAGCTTAAGCACTTGTGTTACAAAAATCAGAAACAACGACGGTACCACAACACCCAGACCCGAGACAATATGGAAAAGTACGTTTTCCATATTGACCCGACCGGGGATCGAACCCGGAACCTCAGAAAAGGCCCGCTCGCCTCTCGTTAACTTATTTATTAATGTTATTAACGCGGATCAAATTATTAGATCATCAAATAGTAATGAAAGTAGCAAACTTAAGTTTTTGTTAAGCGAAAGAAACAAAGCACTTTAAATAACTTTGAGTAAAAAATAATTCAAGCGGCATCACCGTTTAATTACGGGCTAATTTTATCACACAGTAAATAAATTTGAAGTAAACAAAAAAATCGAATTTCAATTTTTATTTAGCAACTATCTACATATTGATTTAAAAAGACTCATTTGGCCGAACAAATCGATTCTTCGATCAATCGATCTCAGGTCGCCATCCCTACTACACTCTTAGTAACGTTTCCGGTGATCAAACATTACTGCTATAGCATACGACGAGTGTGTGGGAAGTCTTGTGGGGCGAGCGTTGTACGCGTCATAGGGGAGCTGGGGGTACCTAATGGTCGGCTCCGAATGTGGTTTAGTGATAGGGGTATGAGAATAGCTCGGTAAAAGTACAGTCTGGGTTGATATAAACTTCAGCACTTTGTCACATTTAGTTAAGTATCTTTTTTTGAGTTTATCAAAACATAATACAATCTATTTTAGATTTTTATTATCGAACTAAAATCTACATATGTAAACGCCAACACTTAAGCACCCACCCAGATACATTCACACACACACACACACACACACTTAAATGTAAGTTATCTTAGTTAAAATTGAACTTTCATGTATTTTATTAAATTCTGAAACGTCTTTGAGGCGGGCGCTAATGTCTGCGACACAGTCTTATGACTATTGCAGCCATTATAGCTACAACTGTTTGTAAAATAATTGTATGGGTTTCAATAAAGATTTATTATTATTATTATTACTTATTATTGATTTTAAAATCGATCCTTTTGGCCGACTAATCGATTTTTCGATTAATCGATCTCAGATGTGGATTCCACCTGAACAGTGGGTTCCTTCAGAATATCAGCATTGTTGCGGTGTTAGAAATAATGATGTAGCAGCATTTGCTGAGGTGGAACCCAATTGACCATAGAATGGTTTGTGACTGTGTGTGTGTTACCTTGTTTATAGTATTATTTTAAGGTCAATAAATATATTTCTTTCTTTCTTTTTTTCTTTCTTTCTTTCAGATCGCTATCCCTACTCCACTTTTAGTAACGTTTCCGGTGATCCAACATTACTTGGGTCAGTAGTCAGTGTTTTTATAAACTTCGGCACTTTGTCATATTTAGTTAACTGTCTAACTGGTATACTTAGTTATGCAGACTCTTAATGTGACAAGATACTGAGTATACAAATGAATGATGCTGACATACATATGTAAATACATTTAACCTTAAAGTTTTATGCAATAAGGTACATTTATCTATCTAGATACTTGCGTTGATAGAATCTCTCGTCTACATCCATTCGCAGTTCTTACCGAGAGAAAGGTTATCCGTTTGCTAACCTTTCACTAGAATTTCACAGCGCATTATTACTTCATTATGGAAAATGACATTCAAAAGCGTCGTGAAGAAATTCCACGCAGCTGGCGTTTTTGCGGTCGGCAAATTAAACTTGGCAATTTTTATACAATTTGCATTTTCCGTTTATGTTATTTGGCCATTTATTGTAACAAACTTCGTGACTGTGATATCAAATGGTTTGATTATGTTTCGCTTCGTGTTTGGTTTGAGGGTTTGGGTGCCATTATGATTTTGCAATTAGGATGGAACATTTTAGAGAATGGTGCTTAATAGCGGCTCGGCGCGGTTCCTACGAAGATATTAATATATTATTTTCTATTTTCTGACCGTATTTTGTATGTTACGTACTACTAGTTGAATAATTCAGGAACGATTCAACGTATTTAGTTCTAGGGGTTCACATAAGAAAAAAAAGTAATAATTATACAAACAAATACCTTTTGTACTTGTACCTAATAAACATATTTAATTGGTTTTATGTACAGGCAAAAGCACGTGACACTAAACACTTTAGACTTCATACTATCCGTATGTCGGAGAGATCGTAGCATGATAAAAATACATTATTAACACATAAATCAATATATGTTATATCTATACACTTTTATATGTTTATTAGCCTGTGAACTGTCCAGTCGAACTGTGGTAACCAATAAATCATTGAATAACATTACATCGTTTGTCAAAGACACTTAAATTTATATTATGTATATACATAATATGATATGAACAAATATGTAGCATAAGTGTATGAAATTTACTAACTACCAACATGCCTGACCCAAAGGTTTACTGGTGAAGAATGCCCCTAGCATTAAGTCCACCTATTGTACTTTTTTGTGCAATAAAGTTTTTAAATAAATAAATACATGCCTAGCTGAGATTAAAATGAGGTATATAATTACAAGTCGGCTAAACGTTCGCAAGTTGATGGGCATGAAATTCTCTCTCACGTCTAACTTTTTGCCTGCCATGTGATCGGCTCTGGGAGTTGGAGCGATATAAAAACTTCTTATTCAGCCTTATTTGGGCTCTAAACCGTATAAAGGCGCACACGGGACTGTTCTCACAAATTATGTAAAGTAGGTAAATACACAATCAATCAAATATTAATTTATTCAAGTTGGTTCCATGTAACACTTTTGAATCGTCATTGAATAATTTGCAAAGTGATTCTACTGCCGTTACGGAATCTTTACTACCGAGAATACACCGGTTAACTCAGTAGATAAGTGACAGTATGAGTATCTTTCTTCTAGTAACACTAATTGGCTCCGCTCAGCCTGATATTATAAGCAAGAGGGCGTGTATGGGACTCCCCTGCTTTCTTAAGGGGAGTCCCACACACACAGACAGACACAGGGGCAGACCTACCCCCCGGAATGGTTGAGGGGAACGTGAAGACGGCTGATCCCTTAGACCATACTAAGTAAACTTACTTGAGTACTTAATTGTTTCATCACTCAATAAAACAAAACTATATGACTTGGTCCAAAGTGAGCTACACATAGTAATAAGTTAGATACTGCTACTGTAACTGATCTGCTGAGTTTCTTACCGGTGTTTTCTCGGTAGATATAGGTTCCGAACTGGAAGTAGAATCACTTTGCAATGTATTCAATGGCGATTCAAAAGTGTTATATGTAACCTACTTGAATAAAGAAATATTTGAGTTTGAGTTTTTCTCACCTTGCATTGAGGACCGTGGGTGCAACGCTGTCTGAGGTGCCCTCACACGCACAGTCAGCTAGTCCCAATGCCGCGTGCGTAGTTACGCCGTGCGCTTTGTCTTCTATGTTGTCATAGCGACCAATACATACTATATACCTACGTCTCTGAGGTCCTGGGTTCAATCCCCGGTCGGGTCAATATAGGAAACGAACTTTTCTGTATTGTCTCGGGTCTGAGTGTTGTGGTACCGTCATTGTTTCTGATTTCTGTAACACAAGTGCCTTAGCTACTTTCTACGGAATGAATGTGATGTTGTCCAATATTAGTTGTTGTCCCATTCTTAACTACGGTTGAAATGAGAACCCTCTTTTTTTAATTCGGTTAAAATAATGAATCGGCAGCATTTTACAACCGCAATGCAAGTGGCCGCCGAGTCCTTGTACATTTCGTTCCGCGCTCTCAATACAAAGAGCTCTTGAGTGTCGGACAAAGATATTCTAGACCAGCTAGAACGACATTGAGTACAGTACCGGGAATAAATAACAACTAGACGTGGAACTGAGGTCGTTTTGCTATTCATCATTTTAGAAGCAGTTTGCCAAATGTAAAAATAATTATAAATAATTTTGATGACCTCCGTAGCCGAGAGGCGAGCGGGCCTGACTTTGGCGAGCGCCATCTCTGAGGTTCCGGGTTCGATCCCCGGTCGGGTCAATATGGGAAACGAACTTTTCCATATTGTCTCGGGTCTGGGTGTTGTGGTACCGTCGTTGTTTCTGATTTCTGTAACACAAGTGCTTAAGCTACTTATCACAGAATCAGAGAAATGTATGTGATGTTGTCCAATGTTTGTTTATTATTATTTTATTTATTAATTATGTATTGTAGTAATAATTACTGCGCGTAAAATCTAGCAATAACAATTTTACTTGAATATAATCTAAAAAAACTAACATCTGTAAATTTTCATTGAAACATATTGAATATAAACGGTAGACTCAATAAATAAATAAATAAATAAGGACACATAAGCATTCTTCTCCTTTATAAGATAAACTCGGTATACCCGTAATCGTCAGGGGCATAAACCCAAATAAAGAGGATTTATATTCCATCTTTACATGTCTTTCTGTCCCGTCATGGTCAGTCGGAAGCAAAAATACCAGATTGTTTATAGTTCCATAGCAATTAAAAATATTAGACACCTATTTTTTCTTTGGCCAAATTAAAAAAAAATACATAGAATTGCGCGGTGTTGTTTTCATCTAATTTCTATTGGTAGAACAACACACGTAACACGTGCGATACGTGAAGGTCTTGAGTTCGAACGCCACACCGCAGGAGGAAATGAACAATTTTGCTGTCTTTAAAATATTCAATTCATTGTTTCGTCGTTTTGCTTTTGATTAGATGGACATCAGAAAAATAATATGTACAACTCCAACATTTTTGGCAAATCTAACAAACGAACTAAAAACCTATTTTTGGATCACTTAGATAACTTGCGGTTAGCTCAGTTGGAAGAGCAGCACGCGCGATACGTGAAGGTCCTGGTTTCGATTCCCGCACCGCAAGGGGAGATAAAATTTATTGTTTCTTTAAAATATTTAAACTTCGCTAGTGCAGCGTAAAGCACTGCAAAAATCATAAAAATCGTTCAAGGATGTATTTGCAAGAGTATACTCGCTTCCAGTAGATACTTAGTCCCGCGACTCCGCTATTCTCGGCCTCTGGTATCCGTCAATGTCCGCGGCCGTCACGTCCAATCTTCATATTCCCTGCCTCCACATTACCTCGTCCGTCGCACTCGGTTAAAAGGCCATTTGTTCCCCCCATCATGTCGCGGTAATATGGTTTTTGTCTGTCCCTTTTAGGGTTCCAAAACCAAATGGTAAAAACGGTATCCATGACTGGACTTCGCTAGCCGTCTGTCACGGCTGTATCTCAAGAACGGTGAAAGCAAGACAGTTCAAATCTTCACAGATGATATATATATATATATATATATATATATATATATATATATATATATATATATATATTGAACCTATAACAACAAATACTAAAAATATAACCAATGTTAAAGGGCGGCTTCCATACAACAAACGTGATTTTTTAACCGTTTCTTGTTCGATACTTACAACGGCGACAGGTAGACGTTTAAACTACACACAAAATGTTAAGTTTTATGTTATCTTTAAATAAGATTATTAAAACATTAAATATATAATTGAAGGGGATTCTGACACTATAACCACGACGTTTTAGCCTATTTTCTATCTATAAACAGTAACAGGTAAGGACTTGAAATCTTCAATGAAATTTGTTTACCTTAACTTACTGTTGTATCCCTAATAAAATCAACTAATGGTAAGGAACCTTTCGTGCGCGAGTACTACTCGCACTTGACCGGGTTTTTTGCTCCGCATCCCGGTAATAGTTGAGAATACGCTACGTGCTTAGCTGAAGTCAGAGTCTGTAATTTATTCGAAGTTATATGGCCATCTCTGTTCCTCGTATGTGGATCTTACTTGTATGAGCAGGTCGACGCATGCTGGCGTAATGCATAGATAAGTAGTTTATACAGTAACTACTAGATAAGTTCTAAATGATCCATTCATTCAATAATAAATTACAGACAATATTCTGAAAGTTAAATAAAATTTGTAAGAAAGAAATAACACATCCATAACCTTGGTTTTAAAATCCATTGTATCCATTACTTTTACATCGTTTCTCTGAATCATATTCGGCAAAACAATGGTCGGTTAAATAAGATTCGGTAAAATAATATGACCCCTTGATAGAGGCGTTAAGACCGCCTTTTGTACTTTGTATATCAGTGCAATAAAGTACATAAATATGTTTGTGCTTAAACATTTATTATAGAAGCGCATATTGGCTCCTCCCAGCCTGATGGTAAGCAAGAGAAGAACCCACATCGCGATGACAACGGATTTGATACCGAAATATCCTATCCGTTAGCAATTACTGCATTTTCTAGCAAAACGAAATAATGTTTAAGGTTTTTACACTATGAAGACAATTCGTGAAACCTACTGCGATAACGAGTAGTTCTAACTTTATTTGTTCAAATACTACCTTACCATTACTTTTAACGACCGAAACATAGCGGAGTAACGAGTACTTCAATGACACGAAGGAACAATAACAGAACACTTACGATACCGAATGTGTACATTTCAGATAGGTACAATGTTATTTTTATATTGCACTTCAAGATTGACTTCATCCCATCTGATGTTCAGTGGTAGTGAGGTCCTAGCTTAAGGGCGACCAGTACAGCATAATAATAGCTGTTACTGGAAGGCTTACCTTGAAGGCTTGATCCCTGCTACTAATGTAGCACCCCCCAGGAGCCTTGCTCTCACGCAGGAACACAACAACACAGAAGTGATTGTTATTTGGCTGCGTTTTTCTGTAAAGAGGAGATATTTCACTAGTCGAGCTGCTATACTTCGAGCGATAAATTGCTATGCCTTCCTCTCACATACACACATTTTACATAGATACAAAGTTATGCCCTTAAGCACGATCTGCGAGTTCTTTATTTTGTTATTCACGTACCAATAACGGCGATAGGCATCGCTGTTCGCGATAGCGATCCGACAAAGTCTAGCCGCGCGTGTCGAGCCTTATCTTGCGACTCTCAAGCGAGATAAGTCGTTTGGCGTGTAAACGTAACAGTTTCAAATTTTAAGGCTAGAATAAAAATATTAAACCCTTGACATTTGGATATTAGCCCTTATATTAACGGTATAAGGGCAGACAAAGTTACGTTGACCGTGCCTTTATAATTTCGCCATTGGTGATGGCAGCCATCTTCGGTTTGAAATTTGTCATACTATGTAGGTATATATCAAGCTCTTTTATTTGATACCTATATAGCGGGAGTTTTGTCAAAAGGTAATTCAATATTTGGTGGTGGGTCTGGGTGTTGTGGTACCGTGATTGTTTCTGATTTCTATGATTTGGCCACTTACCACAGAATCAGAGTAATGTAAGTGATGTTCTCAACCAGCCACGGTACCACAACACCCAGACCCAGGACAATATAGAAAAAGTTAGTTTCCCATATTGACCCGACCGGTGATTGGACCCGAGACCTAAAAGATAACGTGACGCCAAAGTCCGGCCCGGTCGCCACTTGGTTTAAGAGGTCGTCAAATCGTCAGGTGGGAAAGCAAGAGTATTATAAATAATATTTCTACTATAAACGGCAAAGTTCTCAAGTCTTATGATCACCAAGAGAATGGTTTAACCATTTTATACTACATAGGTATCTAGAAACATCTGCGAAGTATTCCGTTATTCGTGTCAAAGCAACCGCTGATAGACATCGATCTTCGATTACGATTCAACCACGGACGGCCGCGCTCGTCTGCCTTTATCTCGCGATGCCTTTGCAAACAACATGAGATAGGCGTGTGAACGTACAAGAAGACCATACGAATAGATATGTAGACAAGTAATAATATATTCTTTATTACTTAGGAAACTTACAGAATATGATACCCCAGATGTGTCGAGGGTATTATGTGGAAGTATACGTGCTCTGTAAAAAGTTATACAACACATTGTACAGAGAACGTCTACTACTTCCTACTACTCGTTATACTGTAAATTTAGCATTTATATATTGTCTGGACGCCTCTTAATATGTTATGTTAATTTGTAACGCAAAAACTATGGGATATGAGATGAAATTTAGTAGAAATGAAGGGGAAATGCTATTGATACATGATAGATAGATGAGATAATATTATCTTCACTAATATTATAAAGAGGAAAGATTTGTACCTATTTTTGTATGTTTGTAATGAATAGGCTCAAAAATTACTGGGCCGATTTAAAAAAGTTCTTTCACCAATAGAATGCTGCATTCTTCCAATTTTACATAGGCTACAATATTAAGGATCCTTGGTAAAATTTGAAAAATTTCAACATAAAAGCGGGAAAAATTCTCTGAGGCGAAACGAAGTTCGCCGGGACCCGCTAGTATAAATAATGTGAACGAAGTAACAAGAGACAGATAGTGTTCTATATATATTCCCTATGCATAGATTTAAGTCTCTGATCAAAAATTGTCTAATTAAAAAAGGATATTTTAAAATAAAAGATTATATTAATGACAAAAATGTTTGGACTTGATAGCATTAATAATGTAAACTAGTCATACGC
This sequence comes from Glyphodes pyloalis, assembly GCA_037074685.1. Lineage (NCBI taxonomy): Eukaryota > Metazoa > Arthropoda > Insecta > Lepidoptera > Crambidae > Glyphodes > Glyphodes pyloalis. Next base: position 443,192 of record JAYKKO010000049.1, read on the forward strand.
TATGTTGTTTATATATTTTTTTGTATGTTACCATTTTGTAAGTTTTTGAAAAGAGTAGCTATCTAGTTTCTTTTCGATAGAAGCAACATTTCGAACACGGTGGTAGTATAATCTGACGATTAATAAATGCTTTTGTAAAAGTTTACATGAATAAAGACATTTTCTATTCTATTCAATTGCCTTCATGCTACTGAGCCTACTTACACAAATATTCGCTGAGTCACCATAATACACATAACTTTTTACTCAATATACCCTAGGTTAATGAGTCCCACTTACACAAGATAACTAAATTAAGCGGTAACCGTATTTATCTTAAATGCTCTGTGTTTCTGTCTGTAACTTTTTATTTAGTTTTGCTGTTAAAAGACTTTGTTAAAAGTTAAAAATATATAATCTTGCGCGTAATCTTATTCAGTTAATTTATTAATGTAGGGAACAAGTAACACTTAAGCATCGGTAAAGAGTACAAACCAAAAAATAAGCTTCAACCGGATCGGAACCTAATTTTCTAGCTGGCTGAAAAATTCGGCAAGAAATTAAGTAGTTGTATTTAAAATACAATTAAGAACTACAGAGAATTACGAATAAATGTTTGAGTCTCGTCTTGCTTGATAAAAATATATGGACATGACTAGAGATTCACAAATAGTAATGGCATAGTCGGTTATTGCCTGATTCGAATATTTTACGATTCTTATTGTGTCAAAAAGGACCATCCGTTTGTCTACGAGTCGTTAATTCTTATTTCAAATTTACTTTCCATATGACTTGTCATAAGTTGTCTGTCGGTTGTTTTTAGTTACGCCTCGTATATTTTATTACTATCCGTAACAAGAACGGATGGTTTTACAAATATTGGAACCGGGCTTAAATACAGATGGATCGTAGTAACCATTTTTCCATAGCTATTAAAGAATATGGACCTTAAATTCATGCAAGGGTCAGTCAAATATAAATTCCGGTAAATATGTATTTATTTATTAGGATATCAAACAGCAATACCATAAATTTACATAAAAGACCAAACATGATACATAAATCTAAGCCAATAACAGGATACCACAACATGGCTTAGGTACGTAAATTAGGCATTTTGTTAATCGAGAGGTATAATGTAGGTACGAAGTAAAAAGTGTGTTGGTGCCAGTCACGCGGAGATGGGATGAAATGAGTTAAACAATTTACCAAGGTGAAATGTGAGAAATTTAATTATCGAATATTTGTAAAACTATATTGTTAAAAATCGTGTTAGTTGAATGATTATAATTGAAGGATCAATGTCAATGTTTGAAAAGTTATCAATAGTAATACTAAATACGAAAGTAATATTGGCACGTATAGCTTAAAACTTGGATTAAAATATGTACTTTTTTTGTTTCGAATATTATGGGTGATAGGGGTAAAACTGACAAAGAAAGTACGCGAACGAAGTAGCGGGCACAGCTATAGTCTATAAAGCTAGAGAAAATACAGTTTATGCTATAACTGACTGTTACAACACTTTGGCTAGAAAATATGCAACATCTACGTCGTATTCCGATTGCTAAACAAAGTAAGATAAGATGCTTAGGCCCCGTGTGCACCAAGCTCCGAACACAGACGGAATAATGCTGGGTTATTATTCTAGCAAGCTATGCTTGGCTGGGCTTGATCTCGCCATCTTGTGAGGCTAGCTGTGCCAGGGTAGATAGTGGATCGAGTGAGAATACCGCAATCAGATGGTAGGCTTAAGACTCGGCTTAGGGATGTGAAAATAAGAAGTTATCAAGAGAATAATATACTAAAATGCTAACACCACATGCTAAACACACTCTCACACATCTTAGAAACAATTTCGCATAACCTTACACATCCAATTATTTTATTTCTTTTATTTAATGTACCACGAATCCACGAATGTACCACGGGCCGATAAGTATGTAGTTCTAAACATATTCGGCAGAGAGCACTTACTGGAGGCTAACGGGTTAATACAGCAGAATTAATCGCCTACGAGAACTGGTTAGCTCAGTTGGAAGAGCAGCACGCGCGATATATGAAATTCGTGGGTTTGAGTCCCGCACCGCAAGGGGAGATACATTTTTTTTTTAATTTTCTTATATGTTCTAATACTCTTTGTATATTTCAATTTCATCCGCCACACTCCTGTTTTTAGTCCCAGATGAATTACCACGGGATGTGATAAATTCGACGTTTTTATCTGGCTATCAGTGTGCCTGCCTATGGCATGGTACTTTACGAATGGATGGATTTGCGTGATTAGCTATGTTTGACGAATATTGGGCCAAAATAGTGGCCACCACAAAATGTCGGATTATATGTCAAATAAATGTACTACAAATACACTATGGAAAAATCTTAACTTATCTAAAGTGTTATTGAAGACTGTTGCGACGTACCGGGATTGAAAGTATCCTTTAAGTGAATCCCTATTTGATCTATCTTTGCACCAAATTTAAACAGCGTTGTAACTCAGGATCATACCTTTTTTACTATCTAAATTCAGTTCTACACAACCGACATCATAAAGCAGAAAGGGATTATTTTATTTGTGTTTGTTGATAACTCCTTGATATTTATCTAGGTTTTGGATAAGGAAGCCAGAATCTAATGATTATATCTCAAAAAAACCGAGTGGGAATCGGTAGTTTTTTGTTAAATATACTAAACTATTATAGTAGACGAGACGAGCCAGCCCTATGCTATTACCTTGTCGGTGCTTCTATGAAGGGATTACGGCGGAACCTTCAAGGCTTCCTCAACGTGTGTTTCTTATTTATCCCGACCTCCCTCGGACATAGTTCGCATTCTCAACAGTGACGTAGTTACCCAGGGGCTAGGCGGGGCAGGGCCCTCAAGCTCGTGGCCCCCAAGATTAACAAACATTTTATTTTTGCTTAACGAGGACGAATACATTGATGTACAGTAGGTGACGGAGAGTGTGGCCCTAAGAACAGTAGGACTACCCACTAGAACCACCCGGTTGGACAAGTAAATTAACATTTTTTTACTGATATTTTATGTGCTACTGATAAATGTGTTAGGAGTACAATAATAACCATTGATGAACATTTGAATCAAGCTACTTAACATGTTGTGTTTTTAATGAAAAAGTATATACATAAATGATATTTTAATTCAACGGATTAAGAGTTTAACTGTAAAATTAATTAAACCTTAAAATTATACGCCCTTGTGTTTTGGTTTGCCCAAAGCCCCTGGCGCCCTAGCTACGGTACTGATTTTCAATGGCTTGTGTGTTTCCATAAGCATGTTTATAAAATTACTAACATAATATGCAATGCAGAAAACCAGTACAATACAACGTACGAGAACAATGCACTGCTGCATGCATAAGAGCGTCAAGTATTCGCTCAATACATACCTACCTAGATAGAAGTCTTTATTGCGCTGAACGTTTACAGAAAGAAAATTAAAACAATTGATTTAAAAAGCCGCATACGTTACATAGTTGCCGGCAGATGATATCTTTTTATTCATTTAAACTAACATAAGGATGTAAGCATAAATGCATACTAACAATAATGGGATTTACTTCTGAAATAAATAATTTTTTATTAAAAACAAGAATGGTTTGACATTTTAAACATCAAGTTGTCGACCAATAGATAGAGCGCTCCGATCTGTCAATTAAGGGTCCATAAAAAAATTGCTAAATTTGTAGATTTCCTTGCAAAAATTAGATTCATCAATAGATCCTTCGTAAAATCACGAATTTTGTCACTTAAGTAAAAAAAGAAGAGAGGTAGGGCATAGCGATTTATCGCTCGAACTGGAGCAGCCCGACTGGTGAAATACCTCCACCTTACAGAAAACCGCAGCGAAATAACAATACTTCTGTGTTGTTATGTTCCTGCGTGTGAGTAAGGTTTCCAGAGCACCTGGGGGGTGCTACATTAGTAGCAAGGGTCAAGCCTTCAAGGTAAGGGCGACAAGTCCAGTGACATATTTATAACATTGTACTTGTCACCCTTAAGCGAGGACCTCATTACCACTTAACATCAGGTGGGATGAGGTCAATCTTGAAGTGCAATATAAAAAAAAAAAAAGAGTAAACGGCCCACAACGCACGTTTAATCAGCTGCGTGTAATTAAGCGGTAACAATCGCTTTTCATATTACAAGCTGATTGTGTAATCATTATCATTGTCCATTCATCGGTCTGAATTATAATGCCGATCATGTTAAGTACAATAGCAACAATCACGATTGTTTTGCGTATTTCCAATTATTATTTTCATACCAAAATGTATTGTGTTAATCCGGTTATGTTTATGAAGCAGTATGCAAATAATTCGCTGCGTGTAACCTTCTTGAGCGTAACCTTTTTAATGTAAGTGGAATTCAAAAAGAAATAGAATACTTTTTAAACCGAAAAATATTCTGTAGGTACTGAAAAATTTAATTCAAGATTGATAATAGGGTGGAACGCAAAATTCTGTAATCAGTTAGAATTAATTAAATATGAGACACTAATATTTATTTTATGAAATAAAAAAAATACTAAGATACGGCGGGAAAACGAGTCAGACTACACTTTTGGACTTTAAAATCAAAAGCACAAGAATTAAAAATTGTACCGCATGTATTTACCTTGGTCAGACTATGCACTTTCGACTTTAATACCGTTGGCATAAGAACTAAACGATCAGCAAGTGTTTACCTTAAAGTACTGTTCACAGTATATTGCGTTAAAGTAAGTGCGACGTCACTTGTTCGTACAGTTTTACTAGTGTTTTGTTTAGTGACGCAAGCATATTTAAATTATTTCATGAAAAAAAAATAAAAGCGTTGGGCTGTCACTCCGATACCTCGATAAACACTGAGTATTTGATTTTTATTTAATTTTTTTTATGTATATCCTTACTAACATTATAAATCGGAAAGTGAGTTTGTTTTTTTCTTTGTTTGTTCCGCTTTCACGCCGTAACTACTGAACCGAGTTAGGAGTCCGGATTAAATATAGGGTACTTTTTATCCGTGGAAATGAGAAGTTTTCTTATAGTTATGCTTTATACCGCAATATAACCGAATTTCACGCGGGCGAAGCCGCGGGCGGAAAGCTAGTAGATATATATGTTACAGCCAAAGTAATAAATCTGGCTATTATGTATAATGGCTAGCCATTATGCATAATATCTACTCAGTTTGGCTAAAGTGATAATGGATACAAAATTAATCACATTAACTAGCTATTATATATAATATCTTCAATGACTTGGATAATATAATAAAACACGTAGGTATGCGTTTAAGATTATAACGTTACATTTCAATTTGCCTTAACTAATCATAAAGATTATTTAAAATATTACGTCAATTAACATTGTTATAAAGTTATTTAACTTTAATTTATAAAGTAAATTTAAAGCTAACTGGATATAAAACAAAAATAAAAACACAGGGATCAACACCCAATAAATACAAAAATAATAAAGTTTTTTAAGTCGGCTAGACCGTATTTATTACTTTGGCTAACTTTGACACGCTATTATGAATAATGTCCAGACAAAGTTATTAATTTATTACTTTGTCTAGCGAATTTGGCCATTATATATAATGACCAGTCATTATGTATAATAGCTATTTAATCACTATGACTGTAACATATACATGACTAACAAGTGGACAAATAAAGTAATTAAATTTAGCAAATGAAATTCTTTGTGAAAGGGGGAAAAAAAAGAATTCACGAACTCTCATCTTAAAAATATCGAAGCTTTATCTCCATCGTTTGCCTAAATGTACTAAACATTAGGACCTAGTAACGTTCCCAACATAAGCCATAATATATAGCCATAGCCAACAATAACATTATACAGCGACCTCCTTCCGTAAACAGTTTCTACTTAGTATTTTCGAATTTTGTTGCTCGAATGCTCAAAGACTTTTCATTCCGGGCCAGGCCCACGAATATTCTCTGGCTATTTAATATTCCGGACGATGATTTCCTTGAGCACACGTGAAGCATCGCTTTAATATTTACAAAGCGCCTTTACAACCAACCTCGGGACACCGCGCGATGGTTGCCAAGCACTTATGAGAGGCTTTCTTCGATATCTTTAATCAGTGTGAGTTTGAGGTGTCTGTCTGTCTGTGTGTCTGGGGCATCGTAGCTTCTTAACGGATGAACCGATTTTGTTTTTTTTGTTTGAAAGGTGTGAGTTGTTAGCTTTGTTCGAGAGAAAACGGTCCAATATTTTTCCAATGGTACATAGAATAGAAAAAAATAGAAAAAATAGAAAATGTCTTTATTCATGTAAACTTTTACAAAAGCATTTATGAATCGTCAGATTATACTACCACCGTGTTCGGAATGTTGCTTCTATCGAGAAGAACCGGCAAGAAACTCGATAGTTACTCTTTTCAAAAACTTACAAAAATGGTAACATGCAAAAAAAATAAAAATACATATAAACAACATAGCGTATGACTATCAATTCCAAACATTTTTGTCGTTAATATAATCTTCTATTTTATAATATCCTTTCTTCATTAGACAATTTTTGATCAGAGACTTAAATCTATGCATAGGTAATGCAGTGATCTTTTCTGGCAGCTTATTAAAGATCTTCAGACTTAACCCCACAAAAGAATTGCTAATTTTGTGAAGTCTTAGATGTGGAACAGCAAGTTTGTGTTTATTTCTCGTGTTAAATTTATGACATTCTGACTTCTTAATGAAGGAATGTAAGTTTTTGCGTACATATACAATACAATCAAAAATGTATTGTGAAGCTACTGTTAAAATGTTAATTTTTTTAAATAATTCTTTGAGAGAGTCCCTTGTTTTAAGACCGTATATAGCGCGTATGGCTCTCTTTTGCAAAACGAATATAGTCTGCACATCGGCTGCAGACCCCCATAGTAAAATACCATACGACATGACGCTATGAAAGTAACTAAAATAAACCAATCTTGCCGTTTCAACATCAGTCAAACTACGTATTTTCCTGACCGCATATGCAGCTGAACTAAGTCTCCCTGCCAGGGTAGCAATATGAGAACCCCACTGTAATTTTGAATCAATAGTAATGCCCAGAAATACTGTAGAATTTGTAATTTCTAGGGGCACACCGCTAATAACTACATTTGTTTTCTCTTGTTTGACATTTGGCATTGAAAATTTTACACATTTAGTTTTCTTAGTATTAAGTAAGAGATTATTTATTGTGAACCATTCTAGTATTTGAGATAGGCTATTATTTACATCGTCAAATGTTTTTTTTTGTCTGTCAACTTTGAAAATGAGTGAGGTGTCATCAGCAAATAATACTATCTCACAGAGGTCTTCCGAAAAGTACGGAAGATCATTTATATAAATAAGAAAAAGTAAAGGTCCCAATATTGAACCCTGGGGTACTCCCATAGATAAAGGGGCACCAGAAGAGTTAGTTCCATTAACGCTTACTTTTTGAATTCTGTCATGCAAGTATGAATGTAGTAAACTAAGTGAATTGTTCGTAACACCATAATGTCGCAACTTCATCAGCAATGTTTCATGATTAACGCAATCAAATGCTTTAGATAAGTCACAAAAAACTCCTATTGCATCCTGTTTGTTTTTCCACGCGTCAAAAATATGCTTGACTAGTGCGACTCCCGCATCGGTAGTGGACTTGCCTTTCGTAAAACCGTACTGCTTACTGTGGAGGAGACTATTGGTAGTAAAATATGATAACAACTGGGAGAATATAATTTTTTCGAAAATTTTGCTAAGTGCTGGTAGTATGGAAATCGGCCTAAAATTCGAGGGATCATTATTATCGCCTGATTTAAATAATGGGATTATTTTACTCAATTTCATCAAATTAGGAAACTGACCAGCATCAATACATTTATTAAATATATATGCTAAATGGGGTGCTATTTCGTGGATTATATTTTTAAGAATATCTACAGAAATTCCCCATAAATCTTCAGTTTTTTTCATGCTAAGATTCTTAAAGTTCTTTAAAATTTCAGCAGGACAGACATATGTAAAACAAAAGACGTTTTGACAAGCATCCACTCGCGATTTCAGGATCGACTCAGCAAGATGGGGGTTGGAGTTTAAACTACATGTTGTTGAGACTGGGATTTTAGAGAAGAAAGACTCAAATGCATTTGCCACGTCAGAGTCGTTATCAATCTTGGTGTTGTCTATCTTGAGAGAGATCTTGTTATCGTGTAATTTATTTTTGCAAGTCTCTATGTTAATAATATTCCACGTGGCTTTACTTTTGTTAGAAGCAGATAAAATCTTTCCCTTTAAATATTTCGACTTTGCAGATGCACATACCTGCTTAAATAGCTTAGAATATTTTCTAACATATTCTATAACGGAAGGATCATTTGAATTAGCCTTAATTTCGTATAATTCAAATAGTCTTCTTCTACTTTTAAAAATGCCTGGGGTAGCCCAGTTACTAAATTTGGATTTCTTGTTGTGATTAATTTTCACAGTTTTTTTCATAAATGTACTGTTAAATTCTTTTTCAACTAAATTGAATAAATCGCTTCCCACTCTGTCTTTTAGATCATCTAGTTTTTTTTTATTTAATTGCAAAATACTAATTATACTAGCTTATTACTAAATCTGAGCTTTCTTTTATAAAAAAAACTACTAAGTGTAATGCCGGTATCATCTCGGTAGTTATACGCGCCGAACCGGAGGTAGCTTCATTTGCTTTATATAGAGACTATTCATAAAATATTACTAATGTAATCTATATGAATACAAAGATTTGCTTTATCTCTGTTTAACTTTGCTTAGCCCATTAAAACATTAAAACTGATATTGTTGCGGTTTTATGTTCGAGTATGTTAATGCATAAAATATGAAGTCTTTATATATACATATTTCTTTGATGGTATTTATTATATTCTTCATTTTAATATATTTTGCATAAATTTCGTGCACCGTCCACGATATTTTTGACTCAAATGCCACTAGGTATTTTAGCCCACATTTTATACTTTTTTTAAGTACGTGTTTTAAATAAATTAATTCTAGGAAAATAATTATTGAAAAGCACATAGAAATTAATGAGAATCTACATTACAATCGTACGAAGCCGGGGCGGGTCACTAGTGTCAAATCCATACTATAATTATAAATGCGAAAGTAACTCTGTCTGTCTGTCTGTCCGTCTATTACTCTTTCACGCCTAAACGGCTGAACGGATTTTGATGAAATTTGGTATAGGTATACGTTGAATCTCAAGAACGGACATAGGCTACTTTTATTAGAAAATAAGGGGGGGATGGGGGTAATACCACCTTTGAAAGTTTATATAGAAAAATGTTTATTTTTGAAGTTAGAGATATGAAATTTGGCACAAATATAGCTCAAAACTTGGATAAAAATATAGACTACTTTTTGTTTCGAATATTAGGGGAGAAAGGGGTAAAACCGACCATGAAAGGATGTAGTCCACGCGAACGAAGTCGCGGGCACAGCTAGTAAATAAATAAATGACAAAAAGATTTTAAGGTAGATACTTATCAGTTACCAATCATAACTGACTTTATGTGTTCATTAGGTTCTACACAATGGATAAACTAACTCAAATACTTTTGTAAATATACAACATAAAATTACATAGAAAACACTTAGACAAATACAAACAAGAAATGTTTACGTTTTGTATACTTGAAACAAAGGTTTTTATTATTCACAAATGTGTGCAAAGTACATATTTGTTTAGAAAAATATTACGTTTGTAAAGTTTTCAATGCTTGTAATCAATACACGTAAGGTTAGCATTGTTTACGTAATCTCTAACAATAAACTAATCATACAAATTTTGCCTTTTTTTTTCTTTAGTCATTGTTAAGAGATTATTGTAACGTATTTCTTCATCAAATATGCCAAACTTACAGATAACTACAATTATAATAGTGTGGATTGTATAAAAAAAGGTAAAGAGCATTGCGCAGCGCTTATCTGTACTCATTAAGAGATTTAAGAGAGGTAGGGCATAGCGATTTATCGCTCGAACTGGAGCAGCCCGACTGGTGAAATACCTCCACCTTACAGAAGACCGCAGCCAAATAACAATCACTTCTGTGTTGTTGTGTTCCTGCGTGTGAGTAAGGTTTCCAGAGCTCTTGGGGGGTGCTACATTAGTAGCAGGGGTCAAGCCTTCAAGGTAAAGGTGACAAGTCCAGTAACAGATTCATTATCCTGTACTTATCGCCCTTAAGCTGTGACCATGAGGTCACAGCTTAAGGGCGTATTGTATTGTATTGTAATGATACAACTTAACATCAGGTGGGATGAGGTAAATCTTGACCCTTACCTTGCTACTAATGTAACACCCCCCAGGAGCTCTGAAAACCTTACTCACACGCAGGAACACAACAACACAGAAGTGATTGTTATTTGGCTGCGGTCTTCTGTAAGGTGGAGGTTTCCAATGGAAACAAATGATCTCATTTAAGCTCTTTTCAAGGCGCAATCAATCGTACTATGATTATAAATGCGAAATTTTGTACTAATGGATAGATGTTTGATTGTATGTTTGTTACTTATTCACGCAGAAATTAATGCATTTAGATAAAATTTGTAAAAGAGAAAGACGAGATACTAGAATAACATACAGGCTAGTTTTTATCAGTAAATAATGCGAGCGACGTCTACATGGTATAAAACAAAGTAGCTTTTTCTGTATATCCCTATGTATGCTTAGATCTTTAAAACTACGCAACGGATTTTGATGCGGTTTTGTTTATCATATAGTGTAATTCAAGAGAAAGGTTTTTATTAGCAATACAGAATAGAAAAGCCAACATTTCTAAGTATTTACATTGCATCCGTGTGAAGCCGGAGCGGGTTGTTAGTTGGGTATAAAGTAATTGGTCTATGTAGACAAGTCGCTATGGGCATTTGAAAGGGATCCACTTCATAAACTACTTTATTTATCACGCACAAATGGCGGCTGAATATACAGGCTAACAACCTGAGTACAAACTGAGCTCGAAGAGACTTCAGGCTCATTGAAAAGGAAATGGCAGAGAAAACGAAACGAATAAAGGAGACATGAGTCGAAAATACACATTGGAATAGCGTATAAGTGTAAATACCTACCTATTAGTGTTGCCCAACCATCGATAGTCAAACTATCGATAATTGACCTCGGAAGTCATCTGTAATATCGATTGGCCTATCGATACTATTGATACTATTAATTATGAACTTTATCATGCCAACAGATAATAGAATCGGTGTTACGATATAGTCCGCTCTTCCCCCAATATGCTCCGCACTTTCCCTAGTAAATAAAAATACTGCCTTTTCATTAAAATGTTATTTTCGTACAAAAATACCATAAAAGGTTTATTAATAATTATACGCAAAGCGTAGTTCTTGTTTTCTTAAGCAAAAATTTATAACTTTCTTTATCAATAATATTTAAGAAATAAAAATAATTTATCAAACTCTTTCAACAACAGCTAAACAGCATCCGCTTTTACCCCAACATACCTTACTATTACTTTTCTCCAACTATTGTTGCGATTGGTGTGATATTAATTACTTGGTAAAAAAGGAACATTAATTTAAACACGTTATATAAAAATAAATTAAGAAGAAAACTAAAAAGTGTGAATATGGTGTCTTCAGACAAATGTCGATAGTGGACTATCGAGCGGCAACACTAATACCTATTCATAAAACAAAATCGTGGCAACTATGTTTTCCTCTTAATGAAAAATACTGAACAGAGACAAAACATTGACAAATCAGAAGTGTCTGACGTTTGTAAATAAGCCCTATTTTATTTAGGTTTATTAATTTAATTTCATTTTTGAATAACCCAAAAGCTAGGGTGCTTTCGACTCACACTCACAAATAAACATTTTTAAAGAAAGAAAGAAAGAAAGAAAGAAAATTTTATTTGGCACAAAAAAAAACATTTAACAGTAATTATATAGGTACATAGTTTTAAATATACAATGTGCCAAAAAGGTTATCCACTCAGCATTATGCCGTACATTTGGATAGGAGGCCCAAATGTAACGACGCTGGTTTTCAGTGGTCACCCTATATCTAAAAACTAGAGGGCGAGTAGGGTGTGGCTCTATCAACAAAATATGAGAGGAAAAATACACATGCTCTGCAATAACTTAACTAAAAATCTAAATAAAACAGAAAAGAACAATAACATAGAAATAATTTTATAGTAGACTAGTCGTGCAGATTATTATCATTTTCAGGTCTTGACTACAACTAGCATTCACAAAACACTTATTTATAAATTTAAACAGGCATTTCTTTGAATATCCAGGAGATAAGTTTTAAATTTAGTCTTGAACGCATATTTTGACACAGAGTTTCTGATTGGCGGTGGTATATTATTCCAGCATTTTGTGGCTGCGTGACGAAAGCTGCCACGAAACGCTGCGGTCGTGTGCCTTGTGTAGGTCAATTTGTAAGCTGTTCGGATGGGCCTATGTGAAAATTTTAATTTTTGAAAAAGGTACGGTGGATTTCTATTATTTATTATTCCAAAAAGAAGACTGGCAAAATGAAGCTTAAGCCGAGACTGCACATTTAAAAGTCCGCCTCGATTTAGGTATGGTGTGACATGGGCTCTACGGGGGATCGAGAAACAGAATCGTGCACAAGCATTCTGAACTCGTTGCATCAACTTTTTCGTTCTAGCCAAGAGGCATCCTCCAATCACTGTGTCTGCATAGTTGAGCTTGGACAGAATCAATGACTCGCAAAAATATATGCGAAGTTCTACACTCAAGTACTGTCTTATTTTATAAAGAACTTTTAATCTGTAGAAGCAATTCCTTACCGTGTCCTGAACATGGCTCTCAAATTTCAACCCCCCGTCCATGAGAACTCCGAGGTTACGTGCTTCCTCCACTTGCTCAACACAGCTACCACCAACCTTTACTATCGGGCTGTAACTTTTAATGACGCGAATTTGATTTCTGGAACCCATAACTAAAAATTTTGATTTTATTGGATTTATTATTAAATTATTCCTCTCTGACCAATCAACAATACGCTCCAGGTCTTGATTAAGCCCTTCTACTGCATGTTTGGTGTCATTTGGTTTGCAAGAAGTATAAAGCTGTAAGTCGTCTGCGTAAAGATGGAATTTGCAGTTTCTTATGGATTGGGTAATATCAGAACTATACAAAATAAATAGTATAGGTCCTAATATAGAACCCTGTGGAACTCCTCTATTCATAGATATGGCAGACGATGTTTTTATTGTTCCTCCAGCGTGACTGCATACTTCTACTCGTTGCGTGCGTCCAGAGAGGTAACTAGAGAACCACCTCACCGTTCCTGCGTCAAACCCGTAATATACAAGTTTTGAGATAAGCAGTTCAGTATTGATACTATCGAAGGCACGAGAGTAATCCAAAAGGACCAATATAGTTCCCTCGCCCCTATCCTGGGCCCCCAATATCGGGTACAACTCCAGATAAAATTGACTTATTTATAATTGCCGTTATTGCAGATAACGTATGGGGCAACGTAAGCAATATCATCTCCAGTGTTATACCATCGCCTCCTTGAGCATTGGTGAATATATTTTTAATTATTTTTAAGACCGTACTCTCAGTTACAGCTTGCAATTTGAAAACTGCGGTCCCGTGGCGATGAGATTCAAAGTAATCACATTCACTCTTATTGATAATATTATTCCCTGGCACATCAGCAAAGTGTGCATTTAGAGTTTCAGGGTTACATAAATTGACAGGTAATTCCGTTTTTTTTTTTTTAAAGTCCACGTTTTTCTTCATGTTCTTCCACAGTGCTTGCGAGTTCTTACAGTTTTTATTTATGTGATGTTTAAAATAGGCTACCTTTTCGCTATACAGTGCAGCAACAACTAATTTCTTTAAATCTTTATAATGTTTTTTATCGCTTTCACTCTGAGTTTGGCGGCATTTTATGTGCGCCTCATTCCTCAATCTCATCATCTCTCTGACCGTATATGTAAGCCATGGAGCACTCTGTTCTTTAATAAACGATTTTTTGATTGGGGCATGACAGTCAAATAAACCAATAATATGTGCGTTAAAAGCCGTAAGAGAATCATCAATGCTAATACCCTCACCGACACACCGTTCCCATGACACAGCCTCGACATCCGTGGTAAACTTCTCTAAATCAATATCTTTGAAAGGTCTGTATGATACCCATCGAGGCGGTATCCTGGGTTTTTTCACTGATACTTCGCAAGATATGAAGGCATGAGCACTGAGTTCCGGTATAAAGTCGACACAGACATTGGTTACCCTGGTATTACTACACACCACATCTAGCAAGGTCTCTGAGTGATCGGTAAAGTGTGTTGCACTATTTACATTCTGGTGAAGATCTGTACAACTTAGAAACTCATTAAGTTTCTTAGTGTTAATGTTATCGGATAACAAGTCTATGTTGAAATCCCCCATCAAGAACACGTGATCAAATTTGGAGAATGAACATATTGATTCGGTAAGTGCTTCAAAGAAAATATCCACACTCAACCATGGCGGACGATACGCAGTACCAATAAGAATTTTACACCCACACAGAGTGACACTCAGCCACATTTGCTCCACAGAATCCACGTGAGGGTGCAATATCTGCCTGGCATAAATTCCCTGCCGTATATAAAAGCCCACTCCACCTCCTCTCGAGCGGACGCCATTAGGCCGCGGAATGTGACGCAGTCTGTAGCCTGGTAGAGTAGGAGCGCGCCCCTCCTCCCCCGACTTTAGCCAGGTTTCATTTATGTCGGTGTCGACTTTTTGGCTAAAAAGTCGACACCGTGCTTTTCAACCGCAATCAGGAACTCATCGTGTCGCGTCCCTAAAGAACCAGGGTTCAAAAGACCAAGCGATAGGTTACACTTTTTAATATACTGTATGACTGATGAGTATACAATCTGCACGTATTTACAGTGAATCAAATAAAGTCTTAACATAGCTAAATGTCGCTGGTTACAATACAGATTACAATAGCTTAGCATTATCCTGAAAGAATCCGTTGCATAAATGTTCGCAGCAAAATGTGATAAACAATAATTATACGTATTCAAGGGCTTAACAAGCAACTGAAAAGTTGAGTTGTACATGTAAAACCATAAATCATTCATAGTTACAACCATAAAAAATTTTAGGGTCTACTCCCAAAAACGAAACTAGATTTTGTTTGTGGTTTTGTTTAAAACGATCCGTTTTAGGGGGTCTACTCTCAAAAACGAAACGAACATTCGAAAGGATTCGTTTTTGAAGATTTATCAAAAGTTCGGGAGTTAAAGCGTGGTTAATGATTTGCATAAATAATATTGTGTTATTTTTAAACGCTTTAGTCGCATTCGAAGAGAATTGCTTGCGTCTATGAGAATAAAAAATAAAAATAATAGTTTAAAAAACTAAAAAACACGCTTTTAGCTCGCACTAAAAATTACAAAATAATTCAGACATTTAAGAGGGACCACTAGCGTCTTTCGAGCGTCAGCGTCTTGCCGCGCCGACGTTGTTTGGGCGTTGCGTCGCCGCGGCGCCCGCTCAGCGTCGACGCGGCGCCCGCCCAGCGTCGGCGCGGCGTTTGAGCGGCGCTTGCGCTGGGCGTCCTCTGCACATCGCGTTCGAGCGTCGCGCCGCGCTGACGTCATGTACAGTTATTTCGAAAATGGAAATGTAAGATTTGAATAACGCACAATATAATGTTTTATGTTGCAGTGATAAATTAATGCTTTAAACTTGTAAAGGAAAAAATATATTTTACCTATTTGACACATGGCACGAAAAGGCAACTTTAGCATTTATTTTCTCGAAAACTAAAAGTACTTAATTGAAAATGGGTTTCTTCGGCAATATGAGCTAGTATTTTAAGCTACATCCATATTTGCTATCAGCTAAAAAGTCTTCTACCTACTGATTCTAAAACACGGGCGGGCCGAAACAATTGAGTTGATCATTGTACTGTTGTCAAAATAAACGCTGCGGCACGCGTCGGGCCGGCGCGGCGCCTGTAGAGCGCAGTCCTGGCGTTCGTCATTTCGACCGCGCCGCTGCGCAAGCGTTGCGTCGGCGCCGCGTCGACGTTGCGTCGACGCTCAAAGAACGCTAGTGTGGGGTTACGCTAAGAAAGAAAGCGTGGAGCGTTTATGTTATCTTTACTCTTTTTGGACAAAACGCTCCACGCTTTCTTTCTTAAATGTCTGAATTATTTTTTAATTTTTAGTGCGAGCTAAAATGGTGTTTTTTAGTTTTTTAAACTATTATTTTTATTTTCTACTTTTTAGTTTTCTTATGTATCAATAATTATATAATTCTTTTTCGTATCCCATTCAGCAAACCCTTTCATTTAATACCCATATCATAGGGGTGCATTTCAAATAGCCTGTCCGTTATCTTGGACGCCCGCCATATTGGATTTGAATCACGTGACTATTTTTTTCGTATTCCTGACAGCAAACCCTTTCTTTTGATACCCATATCATGGAAGTGCATTTCAAACAGTCAGTTCGCCATCTTGGGGAGGCCGCCATATTGGATTTGTAATGACGTTTCTTAGCTAGTCATGTATTGTCATCAGAACTCAGAGCGTGTGCAAAATTTCATCTTAATCAAAGACCGGGAAGTGGGTCAAATTAAGATTCAAAGATTCCGTTACATACATAGATACATACAACCCGAGCTAATAAAAGCGTGTTAAAAATTGCTATCCGTTGTCGGATCTGACATATTTCGTTTTTGAGAATAGACCTCCAGCTACTGATGGAAATTAAGTAGGTATACGAGGTGTCAAGTAAAAACGGTCGACGGACGACTGATGACCACTCTATGGAACAAAAATTATTTAACAACTCGCGTCGGTTGGAGAAAAACGGATAGTAATTTTTGACACATTACAAATCGTAAAATAAAAAATAATATTATTATTATTAAATTAACAACACTTCTTAAAATTAAATCATAGGCCTCGCAAACCACTTTTAAGTGGATGTCTGCGTCTGCTGTCTAATATTTGTTTTTTGGAATGCTTCACATTTTGTACTTCTTTTTGGGCAATAAAGTTTAAAACAATAAATAAATAATAAAACTCTGAATTCGCATTCCAAGTGAATTGGTTATATTTACGAGAATCAAACATTGCTTTCCGTCATAAAATCCGACGTATTTCGTTTTCAGAAGTGGGCATCTACCTACCTTACAACCATTCAGCCACAGAATGTAGCAGAAAATTAACAACAAAAACGTATTTCGATACAGACAAGGACGCAACAACAAAAGAGTATGGCATCTTCTAGAGAATTAAATGTTGAAATTATTAATGGTGTCGACTACCCTATTGTGTTGTGAGGGCACGATAATAATTTCTTTTCCGCGTAGGCAGCCAATTGTCTATTCTCACGGCGCCTGCTTGACATTCGGCCCGAAATGCAACGAGTCCAAACCAAAAAACCGGCCAAGTGCGAGTCAGACTCGCTTATGAGGGGTTTATTTATTTATTTAAAAACTTTATTGCACAAAAAAAAGTACAACAGGTGGACTTAATACTATGGGCATTCTCTACCAGTCAACCTTTGGGTCATGCGGAGAGTTAATTTATGGGTTCTGTAGCAGCAAGCAACTTATTAAAAAGTTTATAAAGGAGTTCGTTGAATTAAAGGTAAATTGCGGTTTACGATTAATGACATGTTGAAATAAAAGGCTTTCTAGATCTCGTTCAAACCAATTTTTAATGTATGGTAATTTACATCATATACCTTTTTTTTTTAATTTACAAGGAGGATACACATTTTGAAGTATATACTTAGGAAGTGTCTCTCGCGCAAAATATTCAGTTGAGAAAAAAATACGTTAGAAGCCTCAATATCATTTTTAAGACATATCCATAAATACGCTACACGTATTGGTTTGAAGAAGAAAAAAATTGAGATTCAGTTTTAAGTATGGTGAGCCCATATTTTTTTTTCTATTGTCATGAAAAATCTTAATGCGGTTCACAGAACACATTTACATACTAAGTTTCAACAGTATAGGTTTTATAATTCCGGATAAAAGTGGCTGCGGCATATGGCCCGACAGACAGGCAGACATGACGAATCCACAAGGCTACCGTTTTTCGCCATTCGCCTACGGAACCGTAACAAGTCGTGGCCTCTATTCTATTCTCAATGTCCCCCGCAAAGGATAATGTTCGCTTTTTTGTTGCGGTCGGAATTTTAACAGCTTGAGTCGTATTCAAATTTATTTCGTAAGCGATGCGGTGCATTAGCGAGGCGGAGTGCGTCGGCAATGTGAGAAGATCTTTTGGTGCGACAACGCGGACGAAATTTAAAAGGCTTTCAATTCATTGTGATATTTCACGACGTGCGTTTGAAATCACGTGAAGAAAGAAACTTGGGATTAAAATTATGTTTGTTGCCGACGCAAAAACTTTTTGATAAATTTTGTCTTTATTTCTTTCTAATTGTTTTTATGTCTATGAAATTGTCACAGTAGAAGCACAAATATACGTGTGTTTCTATATTTGCTTCCTTTTTATTCCTGTGCTTTTTAATGTCTATACTTTTACTTAATAGTGATATGGAAGAAGACCAAGATTCAATCGATTTTAATAACGTTTAGAGGAAAGAAACACGTCTATTGTTACGTATTTGATGAATATATATTGTGTTATTCTTATCGGTTTTGCTTAAAATAGCATCACAGGCACATTTTATTAATGTAGGCGGAAAAATACTGACTTAGTCACAAGTAGCCCAAACCCAAGTGGCTCACTTATTAAATTCGTGGCCCTATTATGAAGGTAAGGTTAGGCTAATATTTTTTTGACGCTCGAATTAAAATAACCTATTGTAAAATACATAAAGATTCTTACACTTCTGACGTAAAGTATCTATAATAATACGGAAAATATTGATTTACACCCACAATATCAGGTTCGCCAAAACTCTTATATTTTGCAATGGGATTATATGTCGCGCAAAGTAGGTACAAAGATAGGAGCTACCAAAATTTAGATACGCGATAATCCATTCCATTACCCCGTCAATTTACCACATCGAAGCGTTACTAATGCAAACATACGCATATGACGTCCGAAAATATAATGTTTGAGGTCACGAGTTCGTTAAACTACGAAGTTCAACCAATCCATCATAACCTAACTAACTATTCCCTACATTGTTATTTAACCTTCGATTATAGAACTAATGAACAGCTAATTAAGAGTCATGGAAATCTAAATTCGCAATTACATTAATAACTCAGCGCTGTGGGTTGTAAAAAACGTTTTGATTAAACTTTTAATTCGTGTCCGGTTTTAATAAGCAATGTGAGTTAATTTCACGTTCCATTGCGTTTAATTATCTATACGAGCTTGTAGCGTAAGTAATAACAAAATGTGGGTACTTTAAAGTGTGTTCTATGAAAGTAGATTAAAGGTACAACTGTAGCGATGTCTCGAGGATAATTATACCTTTACTGAATTTGCCGCCATTTATTACTTAAAGATCGCCGTTAACACACAAGGACATTGAGACATTAATTGTAGGAATCGATTGAGGATGTTGGAGGGAAAAGTACGGAAGGTGGTCTGGAAGATATTGTTTACTTTCTGTGCAATAAAGTTCAAAAGCGAAATTATTATTAATTTTACGAGAGATAGGGAATAGCGATTTATCGCTCAAACTGAAGCAGCCCAACTGGTGAAATACCTCTTTCTTACAGAAAACCGCACCCAAATAACAATCGCTTCTGTGTTGTTGTGTTCCTGCGTGTGAGTAAGGTTTCCAGAACTCCTGGGGGGTGCTACATTAGAAGCAAGGGTCAAGCCTTCAAGGTAAGGGCGACAAGTCCAGTGACAGATTTATTATGTTGTACTTGTCGCCCTTAAGCTAGGACCTTATTACCCCACAAAGGGCTATTGCCCAGCGAGTGGCCCAATCGTACGGTGGGCTTTGATGCGGCTTGTGTACTGGCCGGCACACCGCCTTGGGCCCTCGAGGCAAGGGTGCAGGCACAAGTTTACTGGCATCTAACGGAGAGGAGGGCGCAGGGAGAGCGTCCCTCCCCAACGGAAATTGCGGCGATTAGAAGAGAGGCCCAGGAAGAAATGGTTGTGCAGTGGCGGGTAAAATTGGACGAGGCGAGACCTAGAGGACGGGTGTTAGACGCCGTTGGCCCGGTTTTAAAAGAGTGGTTGCACCGGACACCCTGGCCGGCCTTGCACGGTACTCCGCAGATGCGCGGGAACGGTTTAGCACCTTCGACCGTTCCCGCCAGTCCCCCGACCATCCAGGGGAGACTTGGCGACGCCGCCCCGTAGGGGCAGCAATTCCGCCGACGGTGCTGTGGCAGTCATGGGTCGACCGATATCCCACGGCGCCGTCAATAGGCGATGAGAAGTTGAGGAGGTTTTTTAGTTCGGGTAGTCCCCGCCCCCTCTGGGCGGGGGAGTCCCACACACGTCGCTGTCGTCCCCACGGCAGCGATATGGTGCGCAAAGGCATTTTCCCTCCCTCAAAAAAAAAAAAAGGACGTTATTACCACTTAACATCAGGTGGGTTGAGGTCAATCTTGAATAAAAAAAATCGTACTAATATCATAAATATGAAAGTTTGTGAGTATGCATGTTTGGATGTTTGTTACTCTTTCACGCAAAAACTACTAAAAAGATTTGGATAAAATTTGGAAGGGACTTAGCTCAGGTACCTTAGAGGTGCACAAAGAAAGGATTTCTCGGAATTCCTACGACAACGGGAATTAACGGGAAAATTCTTTTGTATGAAAAATCTTAACTAAACTGCTTAAGTTAGACGCTTGAAATTTGGCATGCAGGTACTTTAGTAAACTTAAAGCTTAGCTGCAACAGGATATTGCAAACTTCCCACGGGAACGGGAGTTAGAGGGAAAAAACTGGAAAAACCCTGTGGGTAGTCCACGCGAACGAATTCGCAGGCACAGCTAGTTAATCTATAAAGTGAACCGCATTCAAATGGCCAATCGTCTAATCTGCCTCTGCACACAATCATTCACCCCATACAATCGTAACAGACAGAGTTGCTTTTACATTTATTCGCATATTCATTTAGTAGTCTTTTCGTTAAGAGTCACGTCTACACATTTCATAGGTCCACCTTTTTTAGGTCACAACAGAGAAAGAAAGAAAAAAAAGGAAAAAATATTTGGCACAAAACATTGAACACTAATTACATAGATAGTGTATAGTAGAGTATGCCACACGCGACGAAATCGAAATAAATAATTTAATAAATAAATATTGGACAACATCACATACATTGCTCTAATTCTGTGGTAAGTAGCTAAAGCACTTGTGTTACAGAAATCAGAAACAACGACGGTACCATAACACTCAGACCCGAGACAATATGGAAAAGTTCGTTTCCCATATTGACCCGACCGGGGATCGAACCCGGAACCTCAGAGATGGCGCGACGCCAAAGTCCGGCACACTTGTCTCTCGCTACGAGGTATAGATACATAGTTTTAAGTCTACAATGTGCCAAAAAGGTTATCCACACAGCATTATGCAGTACATTTGGATAGAAGGCGCCAAATGTAACGACCCTGGTTCAGTGGTTACCCCATATCTACAAACTAAAGCACTTCTTTGCTCAAAGCCTGTATGCGTCTGACTTTTCCGTGGTTTGCTTGGTATGGTTCCATTAGTGACGTCATAGACGCGCCTGATGCAGGAAGAGGAGGAACCTCGCGTTCGTGATTAAAGACCGGCCGGGTCATTACCGGCCTGCGCCCGCGCATCCGCCACGACAAGAGCCGACTGCAACATCACACGAGTAGGGTTCCGTCGGGGGATATAATGTATATATATTTTTTTATTTTGGACTCTAAATTTAATCTCATCCTACCTTGTGGGTAAATGGTAATGAGGGCTAGCTTAACACTTTCAGCGCCAGACCCTAAGTGATGGTTCATTGTTCTGAACACTGTGTGACAAAAGATACACATGGCGCTGAGGCTGTTAAGGGCGATAAGTACAGCAAATTAACGGTTTTACTTGGACTTGACACCATACTAATACTATACTATTATTGCTTATAATGTAGCTCTGGACAACAACAACAGAGTGATTGTTATTTGGCTGCGGTCATCTCTCAGGTTTCTATTTTACCAGTCGAGCAGCTGCACCAAACAAACCCAACCAGTTCAAACAAACAGTGATACAAATTCGTATTGTAGGTATAATCTTATATTACTTTCTCAGCCAAGAGACTCCGTATCTTTATCTATTTTCAGTAATCGTATCCGTCTATGAATAAAAACCTTCCATTATGGGAACGTTATTTCGTATATCGTTTGCCACACTTTTGACGGAACACTAAAATTTATAACCTCTTCCATCTTAACTATTATTATGCACTCACCTTACAATGTACGCGTCCTTATCACACCCAAATAAGGTTCAAAATGGAACAAAAAATGCTAGTCGTGCATGACCATAGTAAATCTGTAGACGCCATTTAGGGAGCCCCGCCTAATCGGAGTTGTATTGAATTTGTTTTTTTCTTACCTTGCTCCGGAGCCCCACGGATTTTCAACAAGCTTATGTAAAAATCATCTTTATCCTTAAAGAATAAAGATGATTTTTGAATGACCGCTTTATAATTGCAGGGACTTCGATTGTGGAATAAGAATAGTTTGTCTGTAAAAGTTTATGGCATCAGAAGAAAGGCCGTTATCTAGATTTCTCTCTTACCTGCCCAGATCTATGGGCGCGATAAAAAAACGAGCAATTGTAGTCGATAATGAACAGTCGTGAATCCGAAGAGCACAAAAAGTTTAGAGATGATGGAGATTTAATGATTTAACACGAGAGCGATGAAAAACAGTTCGTATGTTATTACAAGATGAGTCATTTGTTAGATTTTGAATTAGACGTAATTATTTCCGCTGTTTAGAATATTGAAAAATGTGTAAATCTGAATCGATTTTTTATTTTTATAGTGCTTACGCCGCATTAGCGGACTTTAATCCGCGCCGTCCGGTTTCGATCCCCGGTCGGGTCAATATGGAATACGATCTTTTCTATATTGTCTCGGGTCTGGGTGTTGTGGTACCATCGTTGTTTCAGATTTCTGTAACACAAGTGCTTTAGCTACTTACCACATAATCAGAGCTATGTATGTGATGTTGTCCAATATTTATTTATATTTATTTATTTATAAATATTTTAAAGAAACAGAAAAAATTTAATGATAAAAAATTTCTGTTTCTTTAAAAAAATTAGGTGTTAATCTGTTTTGTCAGCCCAATGTAATCCATTCATCAATCTACATGGTGCAAATCTTAGAACGTGCAAAAATTACTAACGTTGATTTGTCAATAAATATTCAATCAATATAGACCAATTACAATAAGTTAACAGATTAAAACGCGACACGATTTTTATTTAGTAGTTAATAAGAACTACTTACTGCCCGACGTTTCGGTTAGGTTGCACCAACCGTGCTCACGAGCTCATTCAGCGTTAACTTATTTTAAATGTTTAAAATGGATCGCGAATGTCTTAAAGTTTATAATATTGATCAATATTGGCTCATACGTTTCCCGGAATTATTTGAATATCTATAGTTCATTGGTAAGAGTGAGATCCTACAAACAACGTTTGTTCTTATTGCAACTTCGTCCAATCTATACTAACATTATTTTTAAATATTAAATGTATTATTTAGGTGGACTGTAAATAAAAGGTCGCTTTTGGTAGAAAAGTATAATGAAATGTCAGAAAAACAAAGCAATAAGACATATTAAAAGTAATATAAAAACTATAAGAAGGCTTCTACAAATGAGTCCGTAACAATTATAAAGCTGAAAAGTTTGTTTGTTTGACTGCGTTAATCTCAAGAACTACTGGTTGGACTTAAAATATTATTTTGGAGTTAGATAGTTCATTTATCGAGAAAGGTTTTAGGCTAACTTACATCACGCTTAGACCAATATGAGCGAGGAATCAGAGGAAAGCTAGTCCAGTATGAAATTTGTAAGAATGAATTGACATATGGATGTCTGGATGTTTACTTGTAAAACTACTAAACAAATTTGGATGATATTTGGTAGGCTGATGGATAAGACACTAGATTAACATAATAGGACATTCTTAAATAACGCGGAAAGTGTCGCAAGCAACATATATTACATACATAATACGTTTAGAAAAGTTAAAATGTTAACTAATATCTACGTGGCACAAAGTCAGGGCGGGTAACTAGTCAAATAAATATTCTCGACTTGATTTATTTTTTTATTTAAAAACTTTATTGCACAAAAAAAGTACAAAAGGTGACTTAATGCTAGGAGCATTCTCTACCAGTCAACCGTTGGGTCATGCAGATAGTCCGTTTATGGGTGCGCTAACAGTAAAAATGTGAGTATGGATTACAACAAAATTAATAATGATAAATAGCAGAAAATTAAACACGAGTTTTGATCGTGAAATGAAGCCTCCGTGTTAGCTTTTAAATAAATTTCTTAGTTATGTTTACCATCAAGAGCATTTTCTGCCACTGGGTGGTCTCATTCAAAGGTTTTCATCCGCACTTAGTGGGCGGTATTTGTAGGTGGTCTTGATCCGTAAAATTTCAAAACATTTCGCACGTATTGTAACAATAAGAATAAGAATTTATTTATTAGCACATACAATAAAACACAGTACACAAACACAAAAGTGACATGAACAAATAATAGGTACAGTAAAAGTAAATGCACAAAAAAAGAAATAGCATTTTGTATCAACTTTTTTATTTTATTCATGCTGTATTGCTTTTTCTTTGATATTAATTCAAGTTACACTTTTTGAGCGTGGTGATCGATTAGACAACAAATTTTTATATTATTAAATAAAAAATTAAACCAAATCATCTTCTTAATCCAACTATTTTCTTTATCACTTAATCCTAACCATTTGACAAACAAACGTACAATACGTCTAATCGCACGCACACAACGCCGTGTCGAAGACTGCCGAACTGACACGACGTTAGACGATGCACGGCCTTCAAGCCACACCTCCTTGCCCGTCGGAGTGGGGAGCGTGAGGTTTTTTCGATACGGAATTTCTGGATTCGGACCCCGTGCTCCAGGCCCGCGATAGAAGCTATGCAATAGCTTAAAAACATAGTGATTGCGCAGCTAACAAGGCCCCAGCCTCAGCATAAGCTGCTACGACATTGGATGCTGCAGCAGCGCTGGTATTCTGGCGGAACCATAATAGACTAATTTCTGGGTATTCTAAAAGTATTTACCCATGCAAAACTTTATTACGTGTGCGTCTTAAGCCATCATCTGATAATTTCATATTATTATATTTATCATTAAAATTTTAATAAAGCTAAACAATTTTGTTCTTAAGCATTCTTTGGTCTCTCGATGGTTTAGTGGGTTGGGTGTTAGATTATATTCACGGAGTCTTGGATACAATTCCTGGAACTATTATCAATTGTTCTTACATAGCTCGCATTATTATTGCTGAACTATATCAATAGATTTCATTTAAAGATGAAGTTCCTATCGAATAATGTAGGAATTAATATAGTTAGCTACAATATAAGCAAAAATATATTGTAAGAAAAATAGTACCTAAAGAATCTATTGTTAACTAGCGGACCCGACAGACTTCGTCCTGTCAAAATGATTTGGAATGTGGCTTGACTCTAAATTTTAGTTAGAAGACGTTTGTACTGGAAAAAGAAAATGGCTGTCCTTAGAGCTTTCCCGGCAATTATTCGAATTTTTCTTTGACTTGAACGAACATTTTAAAAAAATAATTGTCAAAACTGGTCCAAGCGTTGTCGAGTTATGCGCTTACCAAAGCATTTTGCGATTCATTTTTATATGATAGATTAGTAAACTATTGACGATGTAAAAAAAGGTTTTCACTATCGAGCAACCTAATTATTATAATTATTTTATATATTATTTTAAAATTAACAAAACTTTTAAAAATTAAATCATAGACTTCGCAAACCACTTTTAAGTGGTTGTCTGCGAGTGAAAACTCGCGCTACAAAAAAGAATAATTAGTTCTTGGCTATCGATAAAATAGACACTATCGACAATATCGATAATGATGAACTCATTTTTATGATGGAGGCCTTTACCCCGCAATGACACATGCTAATACTAATGCTAATACTCTACATCCAATGATCAATTATTAACGAAGTGTATATCTTATATCCAGATACAAGCGATATATACCTACGTGTAATAATATTACGAATGTAATACTAGAACATATTATCACAAGGCCTAACAGTTAACTGTGATTATTTTCCCACAGAATATTCCAGTTTCAACATTTAATTAATTCAGATTCGCCACAAATTCGCTATTCTGCGGTTTCACATGAAATTACTAAACCTTACTTTAAATTATAACGGCTAAACGTTGGTTGAAATAGAAGTAAAAGTTCATTTTGAGCTTAATTAACTTATTCATCATTATATTTTAAAGAAACAGAAAATTTTCATCTTCCCTTTACTTTCCCTGTATCACACATAATATTGCTCTTCCAACTGAGCTAACCGCAGGTTATCGCAGGCGATGAAAAGTAGGCGTTGAACATAAATTCTTTTGTCCGTTTAATCAGTTAAAACTGTCATATTTTTTTTGTTTTCAAATTGATTCTAATTCCTCCACCATTACTTATGATAACGTATGTTTGGATTATCTGGTAGAGAATGCCACTAGGCATTAAGTCCGCCTCTTGTACTTTTTAATAAGAAATAATTTTGCAGGCACCTTTTTATTAATTTGGGCAACAGAAATACTGACTGCCCAAGTGGCTTACTTATTTAATTTGTGGCCAACCTTTTATTTAGGTTCGGTTAGGTAACTATTTTTTTTATATCCTCAATTAAATTGAACCCCTTAATAATAACAAGTCATACAAAACGAGCGTGGTTGGACTAACGTGTTTTTGTATTCCCATTTTATCGCTAAGCATTAACACGTTTCCCGGCGTCTCCGCTAATTAGGCCTTTATCTCTACGTGGAATTCGTTCCACACTTAATACTTCTGTTTTGCTCGTTTAGTTTAGACCTGTTGTTTTCCTTTTACCATTAAATTCTTGCTACGTTAATAAGCTTTATAGGAAATATTTTTCGTGAATAAACAATGTGTATTAATATTAGCTGTTTCCGCAAGTTCGCAAGCGTTATTTCAGGATCGCAAGTATCATATAGTCATCTTGTTTATTGATGAGTTTCATTGTAATTCTTTCAGTAATTTCACATGAAAGAGGCGTGATGAGTAAACATAACCACAAACCAGATTGATGGTCACAAACCTTTGTTCGAGAAATCCAAAACATACGAGTTTTTTACACGACACGGGCATCAAACCCAAAACCCGAGGTCATAGCCCATTATTTAAGCTAAAAGACTATAGAAGTGACCATCAAATTTACTAAAACCAGTATGTAAAGGTTCAGAGCAGAAAAGGACCGGGATAGCAAATTTAAATAAGTTGAGTAAAACGATGGCTGGCACATCCGTCATGCTTGTAAACGGGACCTTTGGAAGCTGGACTGCTCCAGCTTACATCACAATAATAAATACTTAATGTTTCTTCACTCATCAAAAGTACGCTTGATGGTAATATAAAACGATAAAAAAAAGTAACTGAATACCTAACTAACTTAATTTTTTTCGAACTTTTAAATTATATTTCGCCTTTTGACGACCTCCGTAGCCGAGAGACGAGCGGGCCAGACTTTGGCGTCGCGCCATCACTGAGGTCCCGGGTACGATCCCCGGTCGGGTCAATATAGGAAACGATTTTTTCCATATAGTCTCGAGTCTGGGTGTTGTGGTACTGTCGTTGTTTCTGAATTCTGTAACACAAGTGCTTAGCTTACCATAGAATCAGAGCAATGTATGTGATGTTGTCCAATATTTATTAATTTATATTATTTATTTCGGTAAATCCGTTCAAAGATAGTTCAAGTTAGGTTATTTCGTTCTTTAATCTGAATGCTTTTGTAAAAGTTTGCATGAAAATAGTAATTTTCTATTCTATGCTAGTATGAAAGTCCCTAGAGTAACAATCGTTTGATTTCGCAATGGGTTTACAAGCAACGGCCGTGTCTAATGGACCGTTTATACCATTTGAAACAGGCAGTGAAATTTGGATTGGAAATCATTGTACTTTAACCGACTCAAAAAAAGAGGTGGTACTCAATTCGACTGTATGTGATATAGATATGAGTTATCAAACTTTTTGATTCGCGATGGCATATTTTCCACGGCGATGCAATGACATCGTTGGCCGGCTCTTGTAGTTCTGTGAAGGAAAAGGGAGGGATAAGGGCAAAGAGTTGGTCGAAACACTCACCATGAAAGCGATGATAAATACATTAGACGAGCCAATGTCTCTAGGAAGTCTAAGAGGTTCAAGGTTCTCAGTAACCTCTTCAACGTTGATTATGCGCACAGCCCTTCGCTGCAACCTATTCAGGGCATAATCGATTATAATCGATTATATTGCCTTAAACCTAATATCGATACTATCGATAGTCCAATCGATTATTCGATTATTTGAGGGGGGGATAATCGATTATCCAACAACACTAGCATCCATGAGGTATTTGGCAGTTGGCTCGAGACGAAGTTTCGATGTTAAGCCCTAAGTATTCACAACCTAATTAAGAAGCTGTCAAATAGTTTCCGGTTCCAATATTTGAAAAACGATCCGTTCTAGTTACGGATAGTAATAAAGTAATAATACGAGGCGCAAGCTAAAAGCGATTGACGGACGACTGCTTAAAACTGGTATTCGATCGAAGTAAATTATGGAACGGTATTAATGACTCGTAGTCGGTTGGAGAAAAACGGAGTCATTTTTGACATACTACGAATCGTAAAGTAGTGGAACCGGATATTAGTAGATATATAGATTTCAAACCGGAGGTAGCTTCATTCGTTTTTTTAACGATTCATGAATTTCACTGATGTTATAAATGGATAAAATATTTCTGATTTTCATGTCCTAGGTAACTAAAAAGTAGTAAAATTTAATTGGTCTTGTCACCAGAAAGCGATCTCCTCCAAACAACCTTCAAATTGGCAAAATAGCAATAATGACAAATGGTTGGGCGTAAAAATTGTACAAAAACTTTAATGGAAAAAGAATATTAAATCACAAAACTCAAACTCAAACACAAATATTTCTTTATTCAAGTAGGTTACATATAACACTTTTGAATCGTCATTGAATACAATGCAAAGTGATTCTACTTCCGGTTCGGAACCTATATCTACCGAGAAGACACCGGTAAGAAACTCAGCAGATCATTTACAGTATCAGTATCTAACTTATTGCTATGTGTAGCTCACTTTGGACCAAGTCATATAGTTTTGGTTTTGATGAGTGATGAAACAAACAATTACTCAAGTAAGTTTTTACTTTCGAGAGGTAAGCTGGAGCAGACCAGTCCCCATAGGTGGCAGTATTATGTACCTCGAAAATTTTTACTAAGAAGTCCGCGATGATAAATATATATGCCTTAAAGATAACTCACAATAAAAAATATCCTTTACTTTTTACGACGTAGTTATATATACACGATACAGCATTTATAAAAATCTAACACCGTCATAATCCATATTTGTTAAGGTGTTAACAATGAACGTACGAAGCCGACCAAAATCACCAAATCTAGTTTGAAGTAAATAACAACATGCACCTAAGTTATCTTGATTCCAATTAGCATTTTAAAACAATATCATATCTTTAAGGCTAATTATGTTTTTATCTCCAATTTAAATAAATAGAATCCAAATTTATTCCATCTCAAATGAAATTAAATGCAAAATTAGGATAAGAAATTATTTTGTAGGTCAGCTAAATTATTATCTTGCAACGATTAATATTTATAAACAACTCAAATAGCTCAAGCGTATCTCGTTGCTAAGTTGTTTTGGAGTTTAATATAAACATTTTAAATAGTTCATAGTAGGGTTGCATCGATAGGCGACTATCGATATTTATATTATTTTTAGTGCTGGCCGCCACACTAGCAAACTATATTTTTTTTATAGAAATAATAATAGACCTCCGTAGACGAGAGGCAAGCGGGCTGGACTTTGGCGTAGAATCTTTTCTGAGGTTTCGTATTTGATTCCCGATCGGGTAATCACGGAAAACAATGTTTTCCATTTTGTCTCGGGTCTGGCTGTTCTATCACACAAACGTTTAAGCTATTTACGATAGAATCCCACCGAAATACCAATGTATGGGATGTTGTCCAGTATTTATTTATTCTGTAAATGTGTAACTATTGTTGGTGTTTTATATAAAGCTACAAAATTATCGAAAGCGTGGATATTCTTCTCGATAAATAATACTTTTTAAAAATATGTTTGCTTTTAGGACATAGTAGAGGTAATAGAACAGCAGGTTCCTTTACAATCTTCAAAACCAGATTAAAAGGCATATTCTACCCAATGATTCCAAACAACTGGAACGAAGAAATAACTAACAATAATCCGTTGACCACCCTGGGCATGTCCATTTAATTTTTTGTACCTATCCTAAACGTTAATTATCTCATACTGACTGTTACGGTTTTCTGATCAAAAAAAATTTTATTGACGTAACTTAGAACTCGTCTGTTTCAGCTAAAAAACTATCGATACTAAAACTATCGATAGTTTTACATCACTAGTTCAAAGTATTAATTTTCCGTCTTGTTTTTTAATGAATTAGCTGTTATCTTTAGGTAGGTAAACGCATTTTATTTGTTAGTCATTACATTTTGAAGTCGGTATATTTTGTCTGCCAATTATAATATTGATATTTTCCGTTACCTAAATAACATTGGTTTGCTATGCACAATAACAATGCAAGCGATAAAAAGCATTGTATTACCTTAAGGCTGGTATTATATGAGTGGAATATTCGTGTCATACTTTACGAGTATATCTACCAATAAAATAGAATTACGTGTGTCAGTTATGTCGTAAACAACTTTATTTAGATAACGAAACTGTAAAAAAGTAACAAGGTAAACACGTGTTGAGACAATAATATCTACTTTTTTCCGAAACGATAATATCATCCATAATTGTAAACAGCTCCACGAAATGTTACGATCTTTTTTTTATTACAATAAAAACTCTTTCCGTCATTAATAATGACGCACGTGCAAAATCTGTCGATCTGTTCGCATTTTCCTTGTGGGGTTTCCTACACGAAATTAATACCAATAATAAGAATGATATAACTGATATGCAATCGAAGGTGGTTGGTTTTTTTAAGAAACCTCTCAATCATCTTTTCTACAGCTATTTGAAGCGAATATAAAACAAAACCTTCTGAAAGCATTTTTTTTCAAAATATTTTATCTCTGCTGACAAATAATAGATCATATCAGCTTCCTAATTCACAAACGCAAGAAGTGTTATCGATTTGGTCGATGTTTTGACAAAGTTATTTAGTTATTTAAGGTAAGAAACATACAAAACGCAGTTTTTTAAATTCAAATCCATTTCCAACGTCTTTCAAAATAAAGGTTCATAAAAACTGGCGACTAGGTAACTGGTAAAAATTATAAACTTTGAACTGTATAACGCTCTTATGTCGTGGGAACAAGAACTATTATCAAACAGCAAGTGTTTATCGCATTATACTGTTACAGTTAAAATTACAAAAGACAAGTGCTACATTAAAAAAAAAAAAATACTCGTCGGTCCAGATGAGGAGAGACTGGCAATCTGTCATACAGGTCCCCTAGTACAGTTGCCAGTCTCTCACTTAGACTATTAATATAAATTAAACATGTAAAAATGGAAAATTATTTGTTGAGTCTTTGTGAGAGAAGAACTAAATAAAGATTATTATTATTATTATTATTATTATTTCATACCAAGACCTGTATCCACATTATGTCTGCTAATAAATGTATGAAGTTGGAAATCTTCTAAATTAAAAAGAAGTACCTAACCGATAACCGATAGTAGTAGTAACCGATAGTAAAAGTAAAGTAATTTGTATTTTACAACAGGTTTTTTTTTTTATAAAGTACGTAATTGATTTTTTTAACACTTTGAGGTAGATCAGCTGATTTCATTTTACGCTCTTACAGCTTTTTACTTCTGAACACTATTGAAAAGATTAATGAAAGCAACGAATAGTTTACCAATTGATATTCTTATAGCCAAAATACACAATCGCCGACGCACTCACAAACCAATTCATAATGTTGATTAATATAATTATGTCGAAGAGAAATAGTTTCGCCGTAATGACGTTAAGAAACCTCCCAGTATGGCGGGTACAGAACAAATTAGATGGAGTAGGAAAAGGGAGGCTAATTATAGCATAAGCCTGCCTATTCCATCTATAGTTAACATCATAAGTCTCTTACCAAAACCAAGTTTTGTCAAAGGGTTTAATTCGGTATGTAGGGCGCGACAGGCGTTTCATACGTTTAACGTGTGGCATATGACGCGAGAGGTGAGTCACTGTTAAAACGATTGTAACTCCCTGTAATAAAGTTTTAAATAAGTTCACATAAAAATATCATCGAACATAATACACATATCATACTAATATTATAAAGAGGAAAGATTTGTACCTATTTTTGTATGTTTGTAATGAATAGGCTCAAAAAATACTGGGCCGATTTAAAAAATACTTTCACCAATAGAATGCTACATTCTTCCAATTTGACATAGGCTACAAAATTAGATATCCTTGGTAAAATTTGAAAAAATTCAACAGAAAAGCGGGAAAAATTCTCTAAGGCGAAACGAAGTTCGCCGGGACCGCTAGTTTTTTATATAACAGATATGCCTATTGACAAACTAGTGGTGATAAGCGCTTCAAATTGATATTAATTTATAGCCACAGTAGAAAGTTAGTCCTAATTTGGCATCTAGGCTTTTATTTAATTTTGATGCCAAATAATCGATTAGGTTACAATAATTAATGGCAACTTTTAATGGTTCAGAAGTAAAACACCAGACTGTACTTACTATTTAGATTTATTAACCGTAGGCCAAACCACTTTCAACAATCAGCGCGCGCGTCTCCTTACGATGCCGTGCGAAAAGTGACGTCCAGTCAAGATGGCCGCTAGCGGATGTACGTCATAATCGTATTCGTCTTATTATTTTCAACTTTAACTTAATTTCAATCATATTTTTTATAATTGTTAACAGTCGGCCATCCTGATAATGTGTCTGTCCCAGACACCTGTCGCTGTTCGCACTCTAGGCACTAATTATAACGTGTATTTTGGAATACTTGTAAATCATAAATTAAGAATCATCATTAACATATCATAGTTAAACACATCAAATTTCTGACTGAAAGATTACACTGGTTTGTATGATAGTATTAACATAGACATAAGAGGCAAAATTTTACGTATATTCATGAAATAAATGTGTTTTTTTTTTACTATTTTTTTTTTATCTTTAATTGTAATCATTCACAATATGTTTAAATGTATCTGTATTTAAGATCAATTATATTAATTATAGCTGTGCATAGCTAAACATCACTCGGCCATCCTACTTCGAAGAATGCCCTCATTCTTTACCAAGTACATTTCTTAGAAATTAACTAGAATACTAAAAACATAATTTTTAAAATAAATAACCGTAACTGAAGTTCGAAATACAATGTTATCTGTTCATTTTAAATAACTGAAGTAGACACAATTCGAATAACAAAGTTACTCTACATAAGCACTATACATGACACCACACTAATAATCACATCGTCACCTTAACAATGGTGGTGAATTAGACCCCAATACGGCGAGTAAAGGCTTCTTCAGGCATGAGTAAGTATAATTAAACCCCACAAGGGGCTACTGTTGTCTGAATTCGGACTGAACGTTGCAACCGATTATATTGGAGCACACGTGTACATGTCGTCTCTCTTGAGTTGTTGTCACCAGCCAGGAAGTAAACACCGCTTGCCCGCACAAGGAGCTACGGCCTCGTGTCTTCTGTCTTCACCGCTTGCCCACACAAGGAGCTACGGACTCGTGTCTTCTATCTTCACCGCTTGCCCGCACAAGGAGCTACGGCCTCGTGTCTTCTATCTTCACCGCTTGCCCACACAAGGAGCTACGGCCTCGTGTCTTCTATCTTCACCGCTTGCCCGCACAAGGAGCTACGGACTCGTGTCTTCTATCTTCACCGCTTGCCCGCACAAGGAGCTACGGACTCGTGTCTTCTATCTTCACCGCTTGCCCACACAAGGAGCTACGGCCTCGTGTCTTCTATCTTCACCGCTTGCCCGCACAAGGAGCTACGGACTCGTGTCTTCTATCTTCACCGCTTGCCCGCACAAGGAGCTACGGCCTCGTGTCTTCTATCTTCACCGCTTGCCCACACAAGGAGCTACGGCCTCGTGTCTTCTATCTTCACCGCTTGCCCACACAAGGAGCTACGGCCTCGTGTCTTCTTTCTTCACCGCTTGCCCACACAAGGAGCTACGGACTCGTGTGTTCTATCTTCACCGCTTGCCCGCACAAGGAGCTACGGCCTCGTGTCTTCTATCTTCACCGCTTGCCCGCACAAGGAGCTACGGCCTCGTGTCTTCTATCTTCACCGCTTGCCCACACAAGGAGCTACGGCCTCGTGTCTTCTATCTTCACCGCTTGCCCACACAAGGAGCTACGGCCTCCTAGGTGTCTATCACCGCTTACCCGCACAAGGAGCTACGGCCTCATATGTGACTATCACCGCTTGCCCACACAAGGAGCTTCGGCCTCATATTTCACTATCACCGCTTGCCCACACAAGGAGCTACGGCCTCATATGTGACTATCACCGCTTGCCCACACAAGGAGCTTCGGCCTCATATTTCACTATCACCGCTTGCCCACACAAGGAGCTACGGCCTCATATTTGACTATCACCGCTTGCCCACACAAGGAGCTTCGGCCTCATATTTCACTATCACCGCTTGCCCACACAAGGAGCTACGGCCTCATATGCTATTAAAGGTGGATCTCTGATTTTAGTTCAAAATAATGTCATATTTAAGGAACGTAAGGATGTAGTAGAACTTTCAGTCGAACGAACTATTGAACTTTCATGTTTAGAGCTTGAGAAATATATTATTATGTGTGTGTATAGACCACCATCCGCTAATTACGTATTATTTGAGAATATAATGGAAGAAGCCCTAAGAAAAGTATGCATTTCGAATTAAAAAATAGTTGTATGTGGCGATTTTAATGTTAACATCCTTGATAATTCACAGAATTCCACTCGGTTCTTGAATCTGTTTAAATCATATAACTTAAGTCAACTTTATAACGAACCCACACGAGCCACCGCCACATCGGCTACTTGTCTCGATAATATACTCTGCAACTGTAGTAGCATTTCAAAATATATTATAAATTTTATTAACTCTGACCATAGCGGTCAATTAGCTGTGTTCGAACATCATCGTGCCCCTCAATCTTCATATGTTACTTGTAGACCTATCACCGCAAATCGTGTACAAAAATTTAAAACAAATGTATGCGAAAAAGTGTCTCTGCTAAACTTCAAATCAAATAACAGCAGTGACCATTGTTATGAAAAATTATTTCACACTGTTGAAAAAGCATTTAACAATGTTTTTACTCAAAAAAACTAAAAATAAATAGTTCAAAAACAACATTTAGTGACTGGGCTACGTCAGGTATATACAAAAGTACACGTAGATTATTTGAACTATATGATTTAAAAGCTAATTCTAATGACTCTTCAGTAGTAGAATATGTTAGAAAATATTCGAAATTGTTTAAGAAGGTTTGTGCGATAGCAAAGTCAAATTTTCTCAAGAATAAAATAATGAAGGCTACAAATAAAAGTAAAGTAACTTGGCAAATTATTAACAAAGAGACTTGTAAAAACAACATACATACTCACAAGTTCTCTCTTAAAGTTAATGATAGTATTCTCGAAAAAGATGCTGAAATAGCAAACGCTTTTGAATCTTTCTTTTCCAATATCCCGGTCACAACAACGAATGGCTTATCCTCAAATCCGTGCCTTGCTGAGTCCCTGCTCAAATCGCACGTGGATGAGTGCACAACTCCCTTCAACTTTGATTATGTTAATTATAAAACTATTTTGAAAGCTTTTAAGGAGCTTAATATGAAAAAAACTGAGGATTTGTGGGGTCTTTCAGTAGAAGTATTGAAAAATATCATACATGCTGTTGCTCCTCAACTGGCTTTTATATTTAATAAATGTATCGATGATGGCCAGTTTCCAAATTTAATGAAAGTTAGTAAAATAATACCTTCATTTAAAAGCGGCGATAAAAGTGACCCATCGAATTTTATCCCATATCAATTTTACCCGCATTTAGTAAAATTTTTGAAAAAAATATATTTAATCAGATGCTTTATCATTTCTCAGTTAACAGGTTATTTCATGATAATCAATATGGATTTACTAAAGGAAAATCTACAACTGATGCGGGAGTGGCTCTCATCAAGCATGTGTTTGATGCATGGGATAAAAAGCAGGATGTCGTACGTGTATTGATTGAAATTGAAGCTGCGGCATCATGGTGTTTTGAACAAATCACTTAGTCTTATTCAATCCTATCTGTCTGACCGTACTCAAAAAGTTAGCGTAAATGGATCAAACTCTTCTGGCGCTCCTCTGTTCATGGGAGTGCCCCGGGGCTCGATATTGGGACCATTACTATTTTTAATTTATATCAATGACCTTCCCTTTTATACAAAAGACTTATGTGAGATAGTATTATTTGCTGATGATACATCTCTTATTTTTAAAACTAATAGACAGAGTGACAATGTTGATAAGATTAATGATGCCCTGAATCAAATACTTCATTGGTTTACATCCAATAATCTTTTACTAAATGCCAAGAAAACAAAATGTGTTAAGTTTTCAATGCCTAACGTAAAGCAGGTCAATACTATAATAAAAATGAATAATGAACATATCGAAGTTATTAACTCGACAGTATTTCTTGGCATAACTTTAGACTCAAAATTACAGTGGTCTCCCCACATATCTAACCTGGCTGGAAGACTGAGTTCGGCTGCTTATGCGGTCAGAAAGATAAGGTACCTAACAGATATGGAAACAGCAAGATTGGTTTATTTTAGCTATTTTCACAGCGTCATGTCTTACGGTCTGCTATTATGGGGATCTGCGGCCGATATTTAAACTATATTTGTTTTACAAATGAGGGCCACCCGAGCCATGTACAAGCTAGGACCACGTGACTCGCTGAGAGAATTGTTTAAGGAAATTAACATCTTAACAGTCGCATCTCAATACATTCTCGACTGTTTAATGCATGTATACAAAAACTTGCATACATTTCCTAAAAAATCAGACAATCATAGCATTAACACCAGAAATAAAAATAAGCTTGCTGTTCCTAAGCGTAGACTACATAAAATAGGTAATTCATTTGATGCTTTAAGCATAAAAATGTTTAATAAACTCCCTCAAGTTATTGTTGGGTTACCTTTGTACAAATTTAAGACATTTGTCAAACGTTGTCTTTTGAAAAAAGGCTACTACAAAGTAGAAGAGTATTTGAATGACAGGAACGTGTGGATCAGTGACTAGTGTGCTCGCCTGTACCTACGTGTTTTATATTATTTTACAAATATATATGTAACGCATTTTCTCAATCAATGTCAGAATTGGGCCTCGATGACGCATGTGAGTCATACAGTTAATTTAATTTACAAATACCTTTGCTTTATTATTTTTTTTTTTTTTAAATAATGGATTTAAAATTTTTATTTTACAATTGACAAACCAACTGCGCGTCCCAGCGCAAAACCAGTAATAAGTGTAGCTTCCATTTGCAAAAAAAACCACTGAGTTTCTTGCCGGTATCTTCTCTTCAGCCACAGGCTCCGAACCGGAGGCAGCTTCACCCGCCTTACATAGAGACCACTCACAAGCACCAATGTAATCCATGTGAACAAAAAAATATTGACTTTGACTTTGACTTCATATGTGACTATCACCGCTTGCCCACACAAGGAGCTACGGCCTCATATGTGACTATCACCGCTTGCCCACACAAGGAGCTACGGCCTCATATGTGACTCTCACCGCTTGCCCACACAAGGAGCTACGGCCTCATATGTGACTATCACCGCTTGCCCACACAAGGAGCTACGGCCTCATATGTGACTATCACCGCTTGCCCACACAAGGAGCTACGGCCTCATATGGACCTGGTTTTGACTAACAAAACCAGATTACTGCTTGTCACTGTCGTGGTGTCATCTCTATTCAAGCTGCTATTTAAATAGCCGGCCACGTTGCAGTTTACAGGAATGGAGGGTAAGGTCAGTTAGGATAAACATTATTATACTGTACGCTTCAATAATTAATAATTGTAATTAATATTAAATGTTAAAACCAAATCCTTCAACCGACTGGGACTTAGATTCCATCTTATGGTAGGAACGAAAAGGCGTACTCAGAATAAAGCAATAAGGACAATAGGAAAATAGGAATAAACTGTAAGCTGCAATATAAAGAAAAAATAAGTACGTACATACTTAAGTGAAATACACCCTTTTTGGAAATTCTGTATGTAAGCTTGTAAAAGTAGTTCCCCTTACTGTTCAATTTAATTTAATTGTGCATCCATCATACTATCATAACAACGAGAAAGGAGGTAGCATCACTTTACTGTTATTTGTTTTATTATTCGTATCCATTGAATAGCTAGTATGTACCTAGGATTTCAAGAGTTAACATAAAACACGAGTACTTTTCAATCAATTAATTTAGTTGACTAATTTGTTAGCATATTAATGCTAATAAATTAAAATGATAATAAATGTAAAAGTAATTATACTTGCACAACAATTGAAATGTTCTTAAGTAAATAAAAGTAGATTATATAAGTTATTGACATTTTTCAAACAGGGTTGGGCGTAAACTAAAATAATATAATATTTTCTGCAAGTATATACCAGTGAATCAATGTTGATTTTACTAAATTGTCTATACGAACAGGTGTCAAGCATAATAAAAGGTACGAGTTTATAAGTTAAAAATGAGGTTCACTATCTTGGGTTTGTTTCTAAGTTTTGAATAACTGCATTAAACCAATACTGAATTGTACTTAGGAAGTTAGCTTCTTTTTTTTTTTATAAGTGTACCTGTTATCCAGACTGTTCTTCAAGGTTTTAAATAATACGTAGTAATTAACATAACAGCTACTTTACTCCGTCAGTATTCGGTTCAATAGCTAGATTGACACATAACGAGTATAACGAAAGAAAACACGTTTTGAAACATCAGCACATGCAGAAAAAAATAACAATTAGCATCTAGCACTTACCCAGTGTTGGGCAAGGCTCAAGGCCTCGCGTAGGCAAAGCGTTTGTCGCGGTATCCCGCTTCTGAACTTTTAATGGTTCAGAAGTAAAACACCAGACTGTACTTACTATTTAGATTTATTAACCGTAGGCCAAACCACTTTCAACAATCAGCGCGCGCGTCTCCTTACGATGCCGTGCGAAAAGTGACGTCCAGTCAAGATGGCCGCTAGCGGATGTACGTCATAATCGTATTCGTCTTATTATTTTCAACTTTAACTTAATTTCAATCATATTTTTTATAATTGTTAACACAACGCGTAGTAACAAGAATGACTGGTCTGATGAGATCTTGCTCAATCGAGATTGCTGATTCACCAAAAATTCTAGGAATCACTTTAGATTCCAAACTGCAATGGAATCTTTATATTGTTGCCCTGACAGGAAGACTTAGTTCGGCCGCATATATGCTGTAAGGAAAATAGGGAACCTAACAGAACCGAAATCCAAAGAATCCAAAACGTAAAGTTGTCTTTAGGAGAGGTAGGGCATAGCGATTTATCGCTCGAACTGGACCAGCCCGACTGGTGAAATACCTCCACCTTACAGAAGACCGCAGCCAAATAACAATCACTTCGGTGTTGTTGTGATCCTGCGTGTGAGTAAGGTTTTCAGAGCTCCTGGGGGGTGCTACATTAGTATCAGGGGTCAAGCCTTCAAGGTAAGGGCGACAATTCCAGTAACAAATTTGTGATGCTGTACTTGTCACCCTTAAGCTAGGACCTCATTACCACTTAACATCAGGTGGGATCTTGAAGTGCGATATAAAAAAAAATTGTATCTTTTTCTTAAAGTTGTTTTTACTGCTTCGCAAGAAACGCTGCATCTCGTTAAACTGATCGAAACAAATCAAGGTTCTGGTGATCAAATCGCTTCGCGTCGCTTGACGCTAAACGAGTTTCTTGCAGCTGTTTTTCGGAGCTGACCAAAAATCAATTCTCACAAAACGAATACATTTGGGTGATTGTTTAGTTCCCATCGGCGATGTCGCGACTATTTACAAGCTTGATTGCAGTAAAAGTAGCGAGTGTAATTGTTACGTCGCACAGTGTGAGGTTTGTATACATTTTTGGACATTGCGGTGCATTTGTTTTATTTCTACATTTTAGAGAACAGGTGGGGTAGTAACAGTTTTGAGGAGATCTATCTATTTTGATACATTCACTTGATTTGTTTAATAAATAAATAAACATACACAAACAGAGCTATGAGGTAGGCATAATACAGAGATCTTGTAACAAGATGATGTACTAACAAAGCACCGTTGCTCAGATAACATCTGACAAAATATGACTTAGAAATGTAACAGTTGTTAATGCAACCTCGTGGTCATAGACTCGTCAGTTCTTCAACGCCAATCCCATAGTTCGTAGAAGTTTTTTTGTTTCTTTAAAATATATGAAGATCGCTACTAAGTAGTGTGGCGTTAAAACTATAAAAATAATAAAAATAATAGTTTTGTCCTTCGGAGTATGAGCAATACAATTAACCCACTGTGCACTGCTGGTCAAGCGGTTATAATCGGACAGTTCCGTTAGCTGAACGCCGGAATTACGTGAGACAATAAAGTAATGGCGACCTCGGTGGCACAGTGGCTAAGGTAGGCGGCCAAAGCGCGAAAGGTGCTGGGTTCGATTCCCGGTCAGTCATCAGATTGGTCATCAGAAACAATAACGGTATCACAACACCCAGACCCGAGACAATATAGAAAAGTTCATTTTCCATATTGACCCGACCGGGGATCGAACCCGAAACCGATAGCGCGACGTCTCAATTTATTTATTTAAAACGTTAAAGATTTTTAATATTGGTATGGTCACAATAGGATATTGTTAGATTAGACAATTATGTAACAACTTAAGACAGAAGGACCCCTAACTAGGGACTGAGTATTTTGTGATCTCATAACTTTTTACGGTAGGATCAATAACTGAGTTGTGAGACTTGGGATTTTTGACAAGTATTGTTTTTTATGGGATAGTTATTAGCGCACGTGTGTACCGAGGGCCGTGGGTTTAATACTCGCCCAAGATAAATATTCATGAACATGTGTGTGTTAACAATCGTATTTAAGTATGTATTGTTCCGTAATTAAGTATGTATATGAGATCCCGGGTTCGATTCCTAGTCGGGTCAATATGGTAAATGAATTTTTCTATATTGTCTTGGGTCTGGGTGATATGGTGCCGTCGTTGTTTCATACTTCTGTAACACAAGTGTTTTAGCTACTTACCACAGAATAGAGCAATGAATGTGATCCACTATTATATACACTGTTGCTTGTATTGGTTTTGCGTGTACAGTCGCCGTCAGATATAGGTATCGGAGCAGACAAAGTGACCAAATACTTCTAAAAAATTAAAATGTCAAAAAGTTCCATACACCACAAGTTACCATTGATATCTGAACATTCATTACTTCAATAATATCTGAGCAGATGCCAATAACATCTGACAATCATAACGTCAATATGTGTCACGCACGTCATGTGTCTCATTAAGCTACCTGTATAGATGAGTGTTTAGATATTATTGGTCAGTTGTGTGTATAGAAATTATTGACTAGCATCTGCTCAGATATTATTGAAGTAATGAATGTTTAGATATTAATGGTAACTTGTGGTGTATGGAAAATTTTAACTGTTCAGAAGTATTTGGTCACTTTGTCTGCTCCGATATATCTGACGGCGACAGTACATAAATAACAAGTTTTTACCTATATATTTCTTAAGACCAGAACAATGTATGTGATGTTGTCCGACATACCTATAATAATACAGTTCGTGAATTCTTCTCGTTTCTTCTTAATAGGTATATAGAACTTAGTCATTTGCTGAATGCTAACATCTATGTAAACGTTTAATGTT
The DNA here is from genome assembly GCA_037074685.1 of Glyphodes pyloalis. Lineage (NCBI taxonomy): Eukaryota > Metazoa > Arthropoda > Insecta > Lepidoptera > Crambidae > Glyphodes > Glyphodes pyloalis. Next base: position 485,434 of record JAYKKO010000049.1, read on the forward strand.
ACATGTATTTTAAGTAGTATATAGGATAAAAAGTTTCTTCATAATGTCTTACACACATTTTCACTGTTACCACACTTTGCACAGACTCCATGATCCAAGGGTCGACTGGTAGATAATCCTTCTAGCATTAGCGTTAAGTTTACGTCTGTACTTTTATGTGCAATAAGGTTATTAAATAAAATCATTATAGTACAAAAGATTCCACTTCAAAGGCAGTTTGCAAAATAATTTAGGTAAATACTCGCAAATCTAATTTGAAATTTATTATGACTTTATACAGCCTCTACATAAAATGAACCTTGTAGTACCGTAATAAGGGTCCATGTGTTTACATGTTAATATTACTAGTTGAATGTAGTAACGTCTGGTGTGAAGTCAGCTCGTGCGCCCAATATAGTCCTAATGGCCAGGGCTGGCCAAATGGACCTTGGACGGCGGGAGCGGCCTCAATTCGTCGCGTTCCTTCATTATTTGCTTTCACAAATAGACTTCCATCCCAAGTAAATGTACGGACATACTGTAAATAGAACACCTGTCAAATAAAGAAGACCCGGTCAAGTGCGGGTTTGACTCAGGCATAAAGCATTCCGTAACAATTTTTTTACGCAATATATTAGATATTTTTTTTTACAATTGACAAACTTCTGCTAGTCAAGCCCTTTTATATGATACCCAGGGAGTTGTGTTAAAACATACAATCCATAACAAATCCATTTCGTAAAGGCGGCCATTTTGGATCGATTTTTGTCAAACATAGCTCAGAACACTCCCGACTTATTCTGATCCTTCAAACAAAAAAATCAAAATCAAAATCGGTTCATTTGTTCGGGAGCTGCGATGCCATAGACAGATACACACACAGATACACGTCAAACTTATAACATCCCGTCGTTTTTGCGTCGGGGGTTAAAAAGAAACAAACTAGGCACATATTTTAGACATTCAAAATAATTTAACGGGTCAAAATACGACACAATTTTTATTTTGTAGTTAATATAAACTACTTAATAAAAATGGTGTCTCGTTTTGACCCGTTAAATTATTTTAAATGTTAAAATAGACGCGAAAGTCTTAAAATTTACATATTTTAGAGTCTGACTCTCGTAAACATTTTAAGTCATCGCGTGAGGTAATTCGTGCATGTATCTTATCGTGTTTGCGTATGATAGTTTTAGCAGACACGTTTCGCCACAGGCGATAACGTCTACAGCAGATATCGGTATATTCATGAGCAGCTGCAGATTGGGGACGAGCTCGACGATCTTCGTATCTAAGTCTTGTCTTATCAAATTAGATATCTACGTTAATCTATGATCTGTAATATAAAAACACAAGATATGCGCTAGGTAGTAATCACCAAACATATTTGCGTTTGGGAACTCAGACTCAATTTGTGTAGGTTAGTGTACAATTGCATCATCAAAAATAACACATAATTATATAGACTCTTTCATTTTTTTACCCACTGTCCCTCCTTTCTGAGCAGTGTTCGGTAGTAGGTACTACGGTTTATATGTCACCGTAAAATTATAAACTTCGTTAGATGGTGAACCGTAACATTATGATTGCAATTTAACGTGACAATCTTACGGTGACATATTAAAGCTTATTTTATAGAAATGGTCCTCCTTACATGTCATCTTGATGGGTCCACGTGTAATGTTTTACCCGCTGTCCCACCTTTAAGAGCAGTGTTCGTTAGTAGATACAACGGGTAATTTATTTTTACCATGGTCATGTTACTAGTCACCAAGGTATCTTCTTGAAAATATTGCTATTAGGTACGGTACAAGAGATTTATCACTTACTTGCACAATACATTATTTCCATCTTTGAATGCCCGGATAGTAATAAAAAATACGAGGCGTAAGCTAAAAAGGACTGACTAACGACAGCGGATGACAGCTGTATGGAACAGTAGAACGGATAGTCAAGATATAATTTTTGACACATTACAAACTCGTACCCGTTTCTCGATATCTACTATTTCCTCTACCTAAAGGTTGTCTGGAAGAGATTGCTCTCTACCAATAATTGTACTTGAATAGGTCTGTAAAACCAATTTCTGTAAATGTTCTGTGCAATAAAGTGTACCTATCTATCTATCTACAAATCGTTAAATATTGGAACCGTGCATATGCCGTAAAGTATGGCTACACTAAGGCTTAGTTCATATTTGTTTGAGAATAAAGGAGACATCGAAATTAATAATTGCAAGAACATTTTTATACTATCTTCACATAACTGACGAGGGTAGATATCTATGTTTATTTTTTATTTTATTTATTCATGCAAAAAAAAATTCATGACACTTTCTGCCAAACTGCAAGACAGTTTGTCGGCAGTAGCTCTCGTGTATGCTATACATATTATAAGCACTTATCCGCTAGATACTTAATATATGTGGCTGTGTGTGTTAATGTGTGTGTGCCCAATGGGGTAGTCAAATTAAAATCTAAAACTAATAATGAAAACCATACTCAAGGCTGTCATCAATTCGTAATGCTACAGAGAATACAGCAAGAAACGAAAATATTACGATACGATTTGTATGTTTAGTAAAACCCTTCCTGGCAAACAGCAGACACAAACACAAATATTCTCTTGAAAGGCAGGCAATGAATGTAAGAGTTGTAAACACACTAATGGAATGGATGGTGGAGCGTATGGAAGTACTATATGTTTGTAACAGGTATATTTAGCATTAGGTATATACCTAACTTACACAAAATCTTAAAATGACCCAAACATATTTGGTAATAAACTACCAACATAGTTTAAATCTTTTTGAATAATATTCGAAACGTTAACCAAGAACTGTAGGACCTACAGTTTGTTTAATTTAAATATATGTTTTTAAATTTTTTTTATTACTTTGAATGAATTATTAATTTTTTACAATTTACACACTACACTGTATGTCTTAGTGCAATACTAGTTACAAGTTCAGCTATAATTGTAGTATGAACAAGAGAGTTTCTTGCTGGGATCTTCTCTGTAAGTTATAGGTTCCGAACCGGAGGTAGCGCCATTTGCATTATCTATAGACGTTTCATAAATATTACTGGTGTAATTTTTTTATGAATAGAAGAATGTTGAACTTTAATTTGAATTTCTACGTATTCCTTCCACAGGTACAGCAGAGCTCATAAATGCATTCCCTCGAGACGCAGCGTGCAATGCTAGCTGCATTCTTCGTCGCGCTCGCTTACGTTTACAAACATAGCACTATGTTTTTTCTTGAAACATCAACTTCCAGCGCTGGACGTGGCGAATTCTTAAAACAGCCTCAATTGCTGAGCTGAAAAATGGTTGCTTTTTTTCGTGACTAACTGATGATGGCCGCAGATGACCTAATGTTTACCGTCTATATCTTCGACTAGGTCCGTGGGATCTCGAAGCATGGTCTTTATTTAGAGAGGTTTTAAAAAGACTTGTCAACGCTACAGGGGACCCGAAAGCTGGCTGCTTCCTCGCCCAGCCTCAATCGCCATTCAGCGAGGTAATGCAGCCAGCATTTTGGGTACCTTACCACAATGACCTTCTTTGTTTTTTTAATATATTCATTTTAGTATTAGTTCATTTTATGACCCTGTACATTTCTCACTCCTGCTTAAATAAACTTTAGAATGGTTTTTGATTTTCTTAACGACGTTCTTAATTCAAACAGCTTATTTTTATCGTCTTGAATTTTTTTTAAGTAATATCTATTGAAAAAGCAGGTCTTTCTAACAAATTTCGAACTCTAAGTCTTATCTCATCAGTCATGATCTAAGGTACCAGTAATCAATCTTTCCGGATTTAACACTCGATTCATCTTGTCGTTGCTCTAATGAAAATAAACATTAAAATCTCTTTCATACCTACTGCTAATAGCGATATGCAATAAATGGTTTTAATGCGCCTTATCTCTTTCATCAAATATATTTTCCCCATTTGAAAGTTCTGTTCAAGAACTTTAATTTAGTTACTACTTTCTAGTAATTATAAAAGTTTGTTAAATTCGTTTTTTAACAAAAAAACAATGTTTGATTATAGGAGATTACAATTCAGTATAGGTGAAACAAGTTTAAATATTTAAATACCGATATCATATTTTCGTTTTCCCTGAGAAAACAGCTTTAAATCAGTTCTCATTAATACTGAATGAATTAATCTAAGGTTGGCTATTAATTAAATCACAAGATCAATACGGGAACCCTATTAGAACTTGTTATTGCGAGTTAAGACACAATAACTTATTGTAGCCTTCTGTTGAGGCACGATTTATATAGTCAACTAGTTGTGCTTGCGACTTCTTTCGTCTACAGAATTTTGAATTATTATTTTCTTAAATAAACGTAGCAAGTTAGTAAACAATTCAAAATTGCTATTTTGGTCTTTGTATCATAATATCATAACGCGGTTATTTCAATAACACAAACAGATTCTCTAATTTTAATTATATGCTTAGATTAAGTTCAAAGGACAGTTGAGTGAACAATGAATTAGTATTTTTTTGTAAATATATTTTTACCAAAAAAACGACTGATGACTGGCTGACCCTGATTAATTCCGAAAGCCACCATCACAGCCCGGTTACCTTACTGATTATAACTTTTGATATGCCATGCCTAAAAAAATAATTATAAGTGAATCATTAAGGATGAAGCTCCGTATTAAGCTCCGTATTCAGTAATCTCTACCTTTTTTTAAACTCAAAAATAAAATTTATCTGTTTTAGATTCGTGTTCAGAGAGTTTTATTAAAATTTTGACAAACGCTCTAAATATACCTGATTACGTCTACTTCGGCGAAATACTTATTAATAGAACAAAATCTTGTTTATGACAAAGTTAAGTAAGTCGTCAAAAACAAGCTTGTATTTTCCCAGCAGCTTACTCATACTATTTCGGTAAAGTTTCCCAATCAGGCAAATACGTAAATACTTCCACTCTAATTTTACTCGATGGTTTACACGCTCGTGACGTAGCTATTTACATCATGTTTTTAGGGTTCCGTATGCAAAGGATAAAAACGGAACTCTATTACTAAGACTTCGCTATCCGTCCGTCCGTCCATCCGTTCGTCACCAGGCTATATCTAAAGAACCGTGATAGCTAGAGAGTTGAGACACAGATAATGTACAGTTTGTTCAGATTGTGTATTTCTATTGCCACTATAACATCAAATACTAAAAAGAAAATGGAGGTTCAATAATTATTCAAGGGGGCTCCCATAGAACAAACGTGATTTTTTCCGTTGTTCCATTGCTCGATATTAACAAAATTTGTTAGCCGATTGAAATATTTACGAATATTTAGTTATGTATTTACCTCAAAAATGAATAATTAAATTAAGATAAACTAAAAATTTAAGGGGGCCTTCTATACAACAAACGTGATTTTAGCCGGTTTTTTTTCTAATAGATTTATAGATCTAGATTGAAATAACAATCAGGTAGACGCTTATTAGATATTTTTAAGTAGAAATATTCTACTTAAAAAATAAATAACGTGTCTAATGTTGAATATGTATAATATAATGTTACAGAACCCTTCGTGGACAAGTCCGACTCGCACTTGGCCGATTTTTATTATTAACGTAATTTGAAATCTGTCGACTGATTACGAGGAAAAAAATTGCTACTAATTGATCGATAATCACGAGAGATAATGCAGATAGGAATACCTTTATTATTCATCCTTATTAATCAGCATAATTCCCAGAATGTATAAGACGGTAATCGACTAAATTATCAGCCACCCCGCAAGCTTTCTTTATCACGCAATTTCCATGTTCACCAGTTTTATCGTGCCTCTTAACACGTTTACGTGTGGTCTGGAATAGATAGAAATGTTTCCCCGGGGAAACAGCTTGTTATTAGTTTAATGAAGTCTATGTATTAGACCTATGCGTTGGTCGTTAGATTACGTGATTGTATATGTGAGTCTATTTTTTCTGAAAACGAAGATATGTGTAACCAGGTTTCACATGTTTATTTTTATTATACAAATATGATGGTTTTTTTAAACTTACTAAGAAACATTTGCAAATTTGAACTACATTACGATTTAAACGAAAATATAAAATAGGCGACGATTTAGACGTTGCGATTAATTTTAACGCACATTGCGACGTCACTTGTTTGTACAGATTAAAAGAAATAATGACGCAAATACACCCCTCTACTGAACTCATTATCATTAATTTTTATTTATGTATTGAACCAAAAAGTATATTTTCGTTGTATTTCATTTTATTACCGAATAATTTATTTCATAGAATTGCGAAGATTAACCAAAATGTGCTGTTTTCCATACATAAGAACCACTATATCTATCGCTCAGCGTCGAAACCAGTCTAGATATGCTGTAGTTTTTTCCTTGACCGGGTAACGAACCCAAGGCCCAAGATGCCGGATAAGGCGGACCACCGGCACTTTATCGGCCGCCATAGTTGGTTCCGCCGCGTCACGTTATCGCGTTTCTGGAAAATCATTTACGTGATTACGTGCGCTCGGGTTTCCGACGAGCGTTTGTAAATACCGCCTTGTTCTTTTTGACTGCACATCGACTCACGTCTTGTGTTATTACTGAAATTTGAGAAACTATTTTGTAGTCTTCTTTAGATTCGCAGCAATATTTTTAAATGTAATAATAAATAAAAGAAATGGTAAATGGATTCGGATGGAATTTGGTAGCTAAATAGATTCAATACTAGAATAACAAATAAGCTTTTTACAGTTTGAACTACGCATCGCTCTTATGTCATAGGCATAAGAATTAATATCAATCTGCAAGTGTTTAAGTTGGCCTACTATCCGTTCGTTCCAAATAACAGTTTAGCGTCTAAATTAGTATTGCCAAGCTTATTTTAAGACTTCTGCCATGAGCCATTCTTTGCCGTTTTCATTATTTTTCCCAAAACCAAATCTCAAGTTTTCTTTCAAACAGGGTAACAAGCCTGAGGCGTCAAATCCATACTAATATTATAAATGCGAAAGTAACTCTGTTTGTCTGTCTGGCCGTCTGTTACTCTTTCACGCCTAAACGGCTGAACGGATTTTGATGAAATTTGGTATAGGCATACGTTGAATCTCAAGAACGGACACAGGCTATTATTAGAAAATAAGGGGAGGATGGGAGTAATACCACCTTTGAAAGTTTATATGGAAAAATGATTATTTTTGAAGTTAGAGATATGAAATTTGGCACAAATATAGCTCGAAACTTGGATTAAAATATGGACTACTTTTTGTTTCGAATATTAGGGGAAAAAGGGGTAAAACCGACCATGAAATGATGTAGTCCACGCGAACGAAGTCGCGGGCACAGCTAGTACCAAATAACGGAAAAATAGCCTCAACGAAAAATTGAACACCATACAAGTGCCTAATACACGTAATTATTTGTACGAATACGAGGTTAATTCCTAACTTTCGTTAATCACAATAACCTCCTTTGCACGACGCAAAGAGTCGAGTAAATAAACGCTGCTACAGCGTTTGTTATCCACCGCTCCGTGATATTGCGTTTCTGGAAAACCTCATTTAAGTTTGCTCGGGTTTCCGCCGAGCGTGTGTAAACACCGCCGTGATTTTTGACTGCACATAAACTTAGGTACAGTCGACAACACGTGAAGCTAAGTTCGATATTAACTCTTATGCGCTCGACATAAATGCGTTGAAAAGTTCAAATAGTCTGATGTGCTTTTAGTGTTCTGTTGTGATATTATGAGATTGCCGTTTAAAATTATAAATTTTATTCGAACATTTTTTCTTCATTCAATAGGATAATTAATGTGTCATTTTTCTATACACTGCAAAGTGACTCTACAAACAGTTCGGAATATTCGAGTACATCTCCAGCTTACATATCAAAAAAATAGAATACTTAATGTTTCTTTACTCATCAAAACAAAACTATTGCTCTTAGTTCAAGGTTGCAATGACATACAATTATGGTAGAAATTATTTCTGAAACAAATCTACGTAGTTTCTTATCGATATTTTCTCGGTATACATAGTATCAAAATCGTCTGTAGAATCACGTTGCATCGTATTCAATGAAGATTCAAAAGTATTAAAGGTTACTTACATAACGATATATTTGACTTGACTTGAAACTGTACATAAAAATTATTTAGTTGAGTTTTGATCTTGAAAAGGATGATTTGTTCGCAAGCATGACGATTATGCCACTCAACCATATCTATCTAAAGGAATGCAACGACACACCGCATAACGTTTTATAAGGCGGTCCTTGTGAAAACACCTAGAAATGAAAAAAAAAACGAAATAGACTTGTAAACTTTTTCAGTAAGCAGGTTCAATTAAGACCACTGCCGACTTCAATTTCTTTAACTTAACATTACCTACAACAAGACCGGGCATGTTATCCGAAGTAAAATTCCCACACGAGATTCCAATATAGCCGCAGTATCGTGTAAGGGCAATGAGAAAAGTCTGGAGTCATGCTTACGTTACCAGTTTTGAAGATGACGGAGCGATTCCTTTTAAGCCTCCCAAACGCCAACTTAAAATTAGTACAGTCTGGTAGCTTCTTATCTACAACTGGCAAGTGAAGGTGATAGTGTAGGTAAGCGTGTATCAGTGTTGGGCTATTGACGTACAAAACCTTACAGAAGACCACAGCCAAATAACAATCACTTCTGTATTGTTGTGTTCCTGCGTGTGAGTAAGGTTTCCAGAGCTCCTGGGGGGTGCTACAGTAGTAGCAGGGGTCAAGCTTTCAAGACAAGTCTAGTAACAGCTATTATTATGCTGTACTTGTCGTCCTTAAGCTAGGACCTCATTTTCACTTAACACAATGTGGGATGAGGTCAATCTTGAAGTATAAAATATAAAAAAAGAGCACCTCAGACTACATACTTTGGGCTTTACATAGCCTTTATGTCGTGGGCCTAAGAACCAAAATCGAACTGCAAGTGTAAACTTTACCTTAAACCTGCAGTGGACTGTAAATGAGACTGGTTCTTTATTATGTTGTCATTAGTAGATAATTTGTAACAATTTTGAATTTAGACTTTTATCACTTTTATTCAATAGTATGATCCTAATGAAACACCATATACTTTCGAATACAGTCTCAATAAGAGGCGAGATAGCTAAAAACTAGGGATGCCCGGGATTTATTCTCGAGAAAGTATTAGCTTTTTGTATTTTGTCTCTATTTTTTAGGTAGTAAATATTTTAATATATCTATTTTCTATAATTTTAAAGCCAGTGAGGTAAATTTAGTGTTGGATTACTTGGTTTGCAAGAAACAGTAAAGTTATTTAAGTTTTTAATTAGGTTAAAAGGAGGTACTTGCTCCATCGCAGCTACATAAAAAATAATCGTTGTTACAATATTATTCCATTTTTAGATTCCATGTTTGGGTTAAAAACAGATCAATTATTGGTACCAACATATAAAGATAAAATCTTTAATTAATATACATATGTCCATAGCTTTCCAATAAGCTCAGACTTCATAGTTGCCAAAACTCAAATTGCGTTGAGAAAATCAAAAATTCTTATTTATTGTCAATAAATACGATTGAAATTTCGCATTCAGTGAGTCAAGCGTAGCTTTTTAATCCTACGGTAGGTTGATTAGAATTAGGAATAGGTATAAGACCGTTTTTTCAGCTTCCAGAGTGTATAAATATTTAGTGTGTCTCAATCGCCAAGCACATTTAAATTGATCTCTTTGAGGGAGCCGAGAGGAAGGCCGGTAAGAAACAGACATTCAAAGTATTTTCAACCTAAATAACTATTCTGGGCTAATTTAAATTGGCTTATACCGTCGGGAGAAATTAATGAGGCCATCAAAGCAATGAAATGGCTTTTAAAAGACATTGGCGGTTGAAGATCGATAAAAAATATTTCAACTCTGACTTCGTAAGATGCCTGAATAAAAACAAAATCAGGAACCGACAAATCTAAACAATAAATAAAATGGAGTGCCTGTTTTTAAGATTGATATTACCGCTTTTTACTACATACATATTAATATGTATACGATACATAGGTAGAGTCAGCTGCTATAGTTTGTAAACAACTCAGTACCTTGTCACATTGAATGAACGGTCTAACTGACGTATTTAGTTACGGCGTGGCTTAATGTGATAAGGTACCATGGTGTGTACTACAAACTAATGATCCTCACTGTACACCGAAATATTTTTTTTACAATTTTTGTCTGTCTTTTATTGGCAGGTAGTTGATGTAATTAGTAGGAGTAAATTGAGCTACTTTTGTATTAGAAAAAATAAATGAAAAATCCTTAAGTCCTCGTTAACGAAGTCGCGGGCACAGCTATTTTGTAATAAATGTCAGATTAAATGGTCCGTTCCCTTGATTTTTAGGTAATTACGTTCCGCTTCCTTAAGAAAAGGATTTTCATGTCAAATCTTCTCGTTATGATGGTATATAAGTAGTAAAGTCACTTTTCGTTTTTTATATAATTATTATTGTATATAATATAATTTACATGGTCGTTACTGAGACCCGATTCACAAAAGTCACACACGATTCCTATTCTGATATTCTTTGTTTTGTTTTTATGAAATTGTTTATGATAAGAAAGAAAAAAAATATAGTTTCCAATTTCAAATCCGGTTTCAACGTTTTGTGAATATGTAAGCAGATTAATAAAGCATATTTAGTTATAATTTGAATTCTACATTTAGAGATTCCAAGCAGCATCAACGCTGTGCAGACCCATTATTTTTGTTCACCAGTTTATTCTGTGCTAATTTTAATTGATTCATTTCGTCTCATCATAACTCGCATAATAAAGCAGTTTAGCGGTTAATGGGGGTCGCATTCGTAAACAGTCTCGCAACGGATATGGTGATTATGCCAACCGTTGAGGCCATTGTTCCCGCGCTAGTTAAATTCAGCCAATGTAGGTACGTACCTATTCGTCTAATTCAGTCTAGCTTACGCTTTAGAAACTCGGCTGGCCTCACGTGAGCGCCAGTCACGTAGAATATTACCATAATATTGGAGGTTTACTTAATGTTCCGTCACGAATCGACGTTTTACCGCGGCCGTATTTAATTGCGTAGAAAATTATTTCACGAGCTACACTAATGCCGGCGTACGAGTATTCCCAGACGGTAATGGCGCGGTCCTGGCTTTGAAGCTGTGTCCCTTTAATTACGGTGTTATCTCGCCGCTATCAGCTGAGCGGTGCGCGAGTGTGCGTGCACCGCCCCCCGCTCCCGCCGGCTCGCCTCGCCGGTCCCCCCGCCCCGCTCCCGCCGCCAATCAGCTGATCGCAGTAGGTCGCGGCGCCACGCGGAACGGCCGCCATCGCGCCGCGCGACGCAGACTGCCAAAAATGCATTAACCATACCCTACACAGCGTCATTTCAATCTCAAAGCAACGCGAGATACACAGGCCCATCCGTTCCACGTTCCCGACCGACAAGACTCTTTTTAAACCCGTCGGCGCGCTGACGGCTCAAAGGAAACGCGAACCTATTTATAATAATAATCTAAAATGTAGCTGAACGTTCCTTCCGGAGGCGAGACATGAAAGCGTTCCGATCCCTGGTGCTGTCTCTATCGCTCGCCGCCGCAGACGGCCCGCCAGAGAGGGATGCACGTAGGGGAGCCGAGCAGGACCGCGCTGTCAAGTTCGGTACTTAAAATGGCCGATGCTTGCTTAGTTTCGTGATCGCCTAGGGAGGGGGCCGATGTCGATAATATTATGTTTTATGACGGCGGGTGGCGGGCGTACATAAATTGGGTTTTCGTTTTACGAGAGATAATACTGACGATAAATTATACTCGCATTTCGGGAATCGAATTCCACTTGGGAGTGTTTTTCCACTTTATACAAATTGGCCGCGGCAACGTTCCACAGTCGTAACTAGTGGTAGTGCGTTCCGAGGAGAGAACCAATTACGGAATTGCTACTCTGATCGTAAACGCGTCGTTATCAGACCGTGACGAAGGAGGTCATTATATTTCTGCGATCATGTTTAATACTTCTCGAGTATGTTTTTAACTTATCTAAAGCCCCGCTTCGTGCAAATTTAACTTTCATGATTACAGTTACCGCAAACTTTACCTGCGGTCGGTATGTAATTTGTGGACTAAAAAAGCCCCTCATTTCATTCAATTTCTCGTCCAAATTTCTCCTCGAAGCGTCTACTCTCGTTAATTACTGGACTAATAAAGTTACAAAATAAGAAAATGAGTCACGATTTTCCCTCACGAGATTACTTTTTCTGTGAATTACAGTTGTACAAAATGGGCCAGAAGTTTCGTGCGCACCAAGATGGCTGCTCCGCTGAATCTGAGCAAGCGCACAGTATCAAAGTAATAAAAAGTAACAATAAAGTTTTTACTGTCGCAACGGAGATAAAATAAATACAGCCCGCTCCGTCGCCGTGGTGGGACGTAATCGTTTCTCTTATGAAGAGGCATGGAGGCTGAAGATGTAATGGACGTAGTAAACCCTCGTCTGAAAGGCGGCGCGGCGCGGGGCGGGCAGCAATCATCCATTAGTTTCGATGTTTATTTCGTGTTTATTACGTGGATGCTAATTTAACGCCGTCGCTCGCTCTGACTGATGTCGGATGATGGGGTACATTCTCACAAGACTGTGCGTGTGTTGGTAATAGCCGATTTTCCGCTCGCTACGTAGCCCCCACTAAACCTCTGCGTGCGACTCAAATCTATCTAACTGCAACTTAATTAGGCCCGCAAAGGCTAATTACCGAGACGCTCGTCTGAATGTAACGAATCATTTTAATCCACGTTTTATTGTAATGGCTTAGTCTGAAGTCTTATTTCCCTGAATAGTGTATGAATAATTCCCAACAGTCATTGTGGATTATTCACGACTCATTGTGTATCTTTGAAAGAGAAAATAAAACATCGAATGAATGAGTTGCCGTGCTTTTGTCTACCGAATAGTTTTGAAACGCTGTCGAGGCTGTCTAACAATACAAATAAATTTCGAAAAAAAAACAAAATGGTCATTTATTCTATTGTGAAGGTTGTTGCATGGCTTGCTCGGTACAAGAAGGTTTGTACAATTGTCTTTGAAATAATTGAAACTTGTTAACAAATAGAACACCTACGTTTTGTTGATGGTCGAAGATTTTTCATTTATTTTTTAGTTTGCTTTGTATATACTATAAACTTTCGTAGAGTTTTTCATGATAATATCTAGTTATTAAAATGTCCTTACCTACCTAGACAAAGTTTAAAAATTCTTGAAATTCGTAATATTTACGACATTCCAAAGTAACGTAAAAATAGTTTAGTTTCGCCAGATTTTCAACATTATTACTGCAGTAATGTTTAATCATGACTTGTGGATTTCCAGTTTTGTAGATTATAACTAAGGGCATGCTTTCAACATTGTTGAAGCAAAAGAAATAATAACCTTAGATAATTTATTTATAATAATATGAAATAATACATCTCTGATGAATTTGAACTTCATAAAACAATTGTAGCTGAAGAAATATTATATAAAACAAAATTAATAGCACTTGAAAGTCATGAATTTGATAACTTTTACAACAATTATAAAAGAATAAAAGAGCTCAGACTGACGTCATTTTTACATTAACAAAATGACACGATATTGTACTATAAAGGAGATATTCGGATAGCGGAGTCTAAATGCCCATTTATTGAAACAGATTATACCAACGGAAATTATCAAAGAAAGTAAAACAAATCTTATCTTTATATTTGTTTAAGATCATATTCGATCATTTTGAAGGATAACATATTTATATATGTTAGTAAAGATAGATTATGGTTGGCTGATAAATATAATTTGAGCAAACACTAAGAGAAAACAACTACATATTTACTAAAATTAGAGTTACAAAGTCCTTCTGTCTCTAGGTCAGTCGAGTCCAAAGTAATTCGAACACATATAAGTGTTCTGATGGATATTATATTCATCAAAATTAGTTTCGATAAAACAGAATGAAATTTACATTAACAATCATTTAATATTCAACCTAATTTGCTATCTTGATTTCGCTATGCAAAATGATTTAAAGGTAAATCACATGCCAGCAAATTTAAACTCGGTCAAAATTTACATGACATACCAAACTTGTGAATGCTATTGTAAAATATAATGATTTGCAACGTTTTGTGCAAAGTAGTCCATTCCTTTATTGTATTTATCTTTGTTCTGCTTTAAATACTTAACTGGAACGTTGCCTTCTAAGTCCTAATTAGTCTAGATGTCAGGCTGTAAGATATTTTCGGACAACTTTTATCGCTTCTGAATTAATAGGCTAATAATTAAGATTACGACAGAGTTTAATTACTTCGCAGTGTAAATTATCTTCCCGCAAGTTAATATTTCACGCTCATTAATAGGCTGGTACCTTAAAAACTTGTTAAAACTGAATTATTTATTAGCTACCACAATTGCATTCGTTGATTATAAACGTGAGGCAATATATTAGCAATAAATGTGAATGTTTACATCTCAGTAGTTTAACATCTGACACATTTTAGTGGACGGTCGTAAATTTGCTTGGAACATGTTTGTAATGTCTTACTAATTTCAATTTATCTTAAACGGGATTATCTCTAGGCATCGTTTCACAAAAAAACTTGGTTATTTTTAATTAAACGTCCGACTTTAAAGTTTACAGCGTACATTTTAAAGCTATTTTATAGGAGCAGATCATTTAAATGTTTAGTGGAGTTTAGTATCCACTTTCATTCGCTAATGCGTCCATATATCAGCATTTCAGTCCACTAACTAGCCGGGCTTGTATTTGAATCGATTGAACACGTGTAGTCTAATAATAAAAATCCAGGCAGTGAACAGAATTGATTATAATGGATGGAAAATTGAGAGATACATTGCACAGCGTGTCTATTTTCTCGTATCTGGTGCTATAATTTCCGTTTCTATCAATTTATAATGAATCTTTAGCAGCAAAGACATCACAAATGGAGTGTTAAGAGTCGGTTACTTCATATTTGGAAGTTAGACCATGTTTAGAGTCGTCTGGCACTTGTTAATCATTTCCTGATGTTTTCCTAACGATGTTATTCTTAGAATATTATCAGAGCGACCGTTAGACTGTACTCCTGAGCCAATCTGTATACTTACGGCGAGTCAACATCCAAGAATGAGACATAGCCATTGCAGCGGTGTTCTGCTCGTGTATCCATGAACATTCCAAAGCGTGGCACTTGGGCACTGATCATCGTCGCCGGAACTCACTGACCGCACTACACACACACTCGGCGCCCGGCGCGCCTCGCACCCTTCCGGACACTGGGCGTGCCGTATGGAGATAAATAAAACGATACATTAGGGATTTTTGTAAAAAGATAGTTATATTTTTGGCATTGGACTATGACACAATATAATACTATGATATGCTAAGTAAGCGTTTTATAAAGACTTTTACATGCCGAATATTCGTTAATCAGACTATTCATCAGAGGACTCTTTATATATATAATTTTAACAAACATAACCGCTTACAAAATGAGAGTAGAGATACGTTTCTAGTTTACCGCTCGGGACTGCTCTAGAACTCATCACCTATTCGAAAACATAACTATTTCTTGTTTTATTCTTAATATTTTTCTCACTTTCATTTTTTTACTCTATAGGTACATATTATTATAATACAATTTTTGAACATATATTTATCGATATGATATCTTATACAGAAATACGCAACGAATCGGCGACGGTACAATAATTTAATCGTGAAGCGTCGGTTACTGCGTTTGCGAATAAATATTTTCGTTGGTGGGTATGCACTAGTGTGGACGCGTCCGGCGCCGGGCGGCGCGGCGCCTCCTCGGCGAACAACACATCATAATCGTCCGGTACAACAACACATAAATCAACGTTTAAACAATATCAACGTACATAGGTACTATTTGGTATTAGGTTCGTCCGCGAACGCGGCGACGCTCCGCCGCGAACACAACACGAGGCGACGGCGTCGGCGGTGCCGCACCGACGTCGCCGACGCCGCCGCCGGCACTTATCACTCTAACTAATTACAACGAAACATCACAGAGACCGGTCCCGCCCCGGAGCCGCTCGGCTACATGTAGATCGGGAGCTGCTGCAGAGCGCGCTTGTCGAAGCGGTCGTAGGGCGCCGCGGGTGGCAGTGCCCGCGCTATATCACAGTCGAGCGCCTCGGCCGGCAGGTACGGGTGCGGCTTGAGCCGTGCCCGCGCCGCCAGCTTGCCGCCGCCCGCCTCGGGCGCGTACGACTCGAAGCGGTAGCAGGCCAACGCGGGCCGCTGCGGCACTTCCTCCACCAGCCGCTGCCGCTGGGCCTGCGCCGGCTGCGGCTGCGGAGGCGGCGCCGGTGGGGCAGGAGCGGCGCGGCAGCATCGCCGGGGCTGCCGCGGCGCGCGCGACCGGCTCGTCGGCGTCACCGCCGCGGCTGCCGCTGCGTCTCCTCGCGGCAGGTTGTTCACGAACGGTACGCGCCGCAGGCTCTCGAGCCTCCGGAAGTGCGACGGGTGGATCATGAGCAGCGGCTCGATCTTGACGCCCTGCGGCGGCTTGGCACAGTCGGGAAGCTCGTATTCGATACTGCAGTCTACGTGTAAAGGCACCGAGTAGTCCTTGGGGGCGAGCGAGGCGGGCCGCGCGTCCCGGCGGAAGCGGTCGGCGGCGGCGAAGTCGGCCTCGCCGCGGGCGTAGCCCGTCATGGCGGGCGCGGCCTCACGGCATGTGCGCCGCGGGGCGCGCGCCGATCAGCTGATTGTGCGGGCTTAGGGCGCGCGGACGTGCGCGCAGAATGGCGGCGGCCGCGAGACTGGCGCGGGCCGGCGCGCGCTTGCGCACCCCGCACCCCACCGCTGCCCCCTTCGCCCCCCGCCGCGGGCGCGCCGTTCATCCCGGCCCCGCCCCCCGCGGGGTCCGCCGCCGGGGAAGCCTTTGGTCGCGGATCGAATCGTTCTCGCGGAGGCCGGCTGGCGCTACGGCGGGGCGCAGCGCCCTCGTGGAATCCATCGACAGATCGATAGGGCCGGCGACGGCTCGTAACTAGCGGCGGAGAGAGGTGCGCAGAAATGCACTACGCACGTCGAGTTTACGATGCCGCGGGGGGGAGGGTGCGAGCCGAATGTCAAACAGCTGACTACAAAGACATTAAACAAAACAAGAGGTTATGTAGATGTCTGCTTTTAGGTTACTTGTCTTAAAAAGGAAATAGAGCTTAATAGGCGAGCAAAGATGTATTGCGTGATGTGTTAACATAGGTCTGCCTTGCAAAGGGATTTAGTTTATTTCCAGATGTTAAAATCATCGTAATCTACGACATTTGAAAAACCTATATGGCTAACAGAGTGAATGTTGACTTAGGTCACTTACAACAAAACGAACGATGATCATAATCGGATATATTTCTCAGTATAAGAAATTAAAGATTAAAATAAGAAAGGAAAGTAAACACAAGTCAGCAAAATCCGATAACCATTATAATATGATTATTCTCTATTTTTTACAATCGCGCGGATTAGCTTCTAATTACGATAAAAACTGTCTGACTTAAGCCTAATGAGAAGGTGATAAATAACACAAACTTTTTACAGCGACTAAAAAGCTGATTTACTGAATTATCTCTTATAGATAATGCTTAAAGTGTTCCTGCAGTACAAAAAGTTAATTGAATACTTGTAACACGAGTGTGTCCGCACGGAGATTGCCCGGAGCAATCTTAGATTATGTTCTACGTATTCAGTTTTCGTAATAGGATCTGCTTGTGGTGGGGGAGGGACTAGGGAGGCGTACGCTGTGTTTGCACGTTTTTATTATATCGATAATTTACATTTAATGTTTTTTCGTTCGAAATTCAAAGATAAGAATCAGAGGTTCCTTTTCTTCTTTCTTCATCTTATACAATCAAAGACTTTCACGTTCCAAAAACACGAACTTATCTTCAAAAAATATTTAAAAACCCTAAAAAAAGGGAAAAATTCGTGCATAAGGGATAAATTATTTAATTATTGAGCTGTGTGAAAAGTTAGGCAATGAAAAATAAAACATTATTAAACAAAAAATTACAACACGTGGACTTAATGTTAGGGGCATTTTCAACCCATGGGTCATGCAGAGAGTTTGCTTGAACTACTCCATCAAACTTTACTTCTTTGATACCTACATTCACTCGAAGGTCAACGAAATAATGAAATCTTGCAAATTTTATTTGAATAACATCTCATTTGAAGAGGTAACTGTTTTTCTGCTATGCAGGTCTTTTTATTCGCCATTGAAACTTTTTAAGGACCCTCGCTTACTAATTGTGGACCGCCATTTTTGTCACACTAACGTAGGCCCCCGTAGAGTCTCCTAAGGACCCCTGGGGTCCACCTGGACCAGTTTGGGAGTCAGTGGATCAGACAAATTTCATCGTCGTTCAAATGTATTGTTTTGCTTTTATTTGTAGCGCTTTTAGTCTGAAATTGGGACTAGAATTTATAATGGATTTTTAACTTAGGGTTTTGTTTTTATAAGTTTTTACTAATATGCAATTTAACGCATATACATAATAAAATGATTTAATAAGTTGAACGTACCGATTTTAATTGCTAATTAAGGCATATTTTCAAATCTCGACTTAGCAACCAAGTTTAAGTCATCAACTCTACATTTGATTTCAAATTAACGGTTACATAATGAGGTTGTAGTGTTAATATAAGATAAATCAACGTTTAAGGAAATTCTGCAATTAATATGTACATTTAATGGACAAAACTTATTATTTTTATATTTGTTTCACTACAATTTATTTTTATTATTTTACGAGTAATTAAATTTCGCACACTTACAACCATCGTTGCTAACTTCCTCAACAGGCCAGGAGTAAAAAATAAAGGAACGAAACAAATATTTTATCGATACTGTTGGCATACACGTATTGTGATGTGCCTATCTCTAAGCCTCTGTAACTTAATCCTGCGCTCGCGCACAAAAAAATAAAGCTGCTTTGATTTCCGAGAATAAAAAAAATCCTTCTTGAAACTTCATAATCGCTTAGCTGCCTATCATTTAACAAAGTGGTTAAAGTAAGAAATCTGTTAATAACCAGCTAGCCGCTAGCCTTGTTTGTTACGAATTACGAAATAATTAGAAAGAACTGTTAATACCATTGACTAGATAAACGAAGTTTCAATATATGAACGGCATAAAATTCTATAAACTTTAATTTTCAAGAGTGTCGAAAATTTGCAGCACAAAACTAGGAATGTTTAGTTTTCGCCGAATTTCCTTTATCATAGCTATAGGGCGATACTTCGTACCAAATTTCAAAATTCTGAGATTGATTGTTTAACAAGAGTCGAAAAATTGTCTTGTATGTTTTGGTTGCGTTTGCTTAGAAGTTTGATTTTCAAACATCTACAAGGGACAGATATGAATTTCAATTCAATACCTTTCTTAAGAAAAATGGTCTTAATAGACAAAACAATTAGTTCCATTTTCTTTTGAGGTACGGTCGACAGCAACACGAGAAAAAACTTGCAATTCGATATTACCTCTTATGCCCACAAAATAAGGGCATAATAAAGTTCTACTAGCTACTAGACTCTAGAAATAGCTACTACCAATCTACCTGAACGATTGTTTTGAAATTGAAAGAAAAAATTGAAAGTCTGTATTATAGCAATACGTCTGATAGTGAAAATGTACATAGATTTTATAATTGTATTACGAAAAAGTTTGTTTTCAGACATTTTGCGCGTAGCATATAGCCTGAGCGCATTTTTGAAAATGTCAACAAATTTAGCCGACCTGTACGACCATGTATGAGCAATACGGATAATTTTTTTCTTTCAACTTTTCGTATTGCTGCCATGATTACAAAAAACCTGTTTTCAAACACTTTAAGTGTAGCATATACTCCCAAAAACGAAAATAACGTTTCGGAGTCGCCTGGCCGACGCCTCTGTTAAATAAATAAATAATAAATAAATGCGCCAGACAATCACACCAATCACCTGGTGTCAAGCTAAGGTTTTCCCTTGTAATATGAGTACCAGACGACGGATACTAACTGGGGGCGTCATCCCAGCACACCCAGACCCAAGTGAATTGAGAAAAGTTTGTTTTCCAAATTGACCTGACCGGGAATCGAACAAAGTCAAAGTCAATTCATTTATTCATGTAGGTTACAAGTAACACTTATGCATCGTCAGAATGAATACAAACCAAAATTGAAGCTATAGCCGGTTCGGAACCTAATCCTACCGAGAAGAATCCGGCAAGAAACTCAGTAGTTATCCTAATCTTTACAATGTTTAGAGCTAGAGAACTTAAAACTATGGTGTGCGAGCGAACAGACAATCATGTCCATATATGTTTATCGTTTAAATATTCATCAAGTTTATAGTATCCTTTTCGCATTAAACATGATTTAATATGGATCTTAAATCTATGCATAGGTAAGTCAACAATACATTGCGGTAACTTGTTGAATATTTTTATACTTAATCCCACGAATGTTCTAACCCGGGACCTTACGCGCTTTGGGCGCCTACCTTAGCCACTGCGCCACCGAGGTCGTCAAATGTTTTATTAAATTTACAGCCTTCATAGATATTCAAGAATTTCCCTTGTCTATTATATGTACTTCATCCCAGTTTCCTTTTGTGCGATTTATTTCAGTCCTTCAGATTCAGATTCATTTATTTGCCAAACACAGGTATAAAAGTACAAGGGGTCTTACATAGTTTTTGTGCGTTTTCTATGTTTTACCTTTATAGGCGTGCAAATATTTAATTAATATCTAGAACACAATGATGATTCATGCTTGCAAGTTACAATACAAAGTTATTATTATTTCATTAAATAAACAAATTAGAAAACAGAATTATGTCAAAATATAGTAAAAATTATCAAGTGTGTCATGTCAAAATTAATTAATAATAAAATAAAATAAGTATTCATACTTCAACTTCAATTTTACGGTTTCGGGTAAATTCTTTGTTAATTAACATCTAATAAATTCAGGGTCGCAACGTATTCATTGGTTTGTAACAGAAAATTAAAGATGCCTCAATACGATTTTTAAATGATATCTGAGTATTGAAGATTTGCCTGATAGAGAAGGTGCTACACTTAATTTGTCTGGTATAATTTTTTTACACATGTGGACAACTTATTTTATCATGTCCAACAATTTTCAGACATATTGCTATGATACCGATCGATAAAATTTGTTAACATTTTCAAAACGGTCTCAAAATTTAATGCGTTCACATTTCCGTCTTAAATTTGTTTTTTTCGCATCAAATAACCAAAATTTACTAATAAAAAAGATTTTCAGACGTATTGCTATGAGACATTTTTTTTGTTTCATTTTTAAATTTTTTAAGTGATTTACGCTACACCACTAACGTCTGAAAAATATGTTTCCGGTACCTATCTCAGAACTATCATTCAACTACAGTCTGCAAATCAGACATATTGCTATGATGCAGTTCGGTAAAATTCTTTGACAATTTTGAAAATTCAGTCAGATCAAACGCTACGCGGAAAATGTCTAGTATTGGTATTTTCGAGTTCAGGATAATCGTATCTATCGATTTGATGCGGATTTGGCCGTATTGCTATGAGACAAAAATTTTGGTCGTGGGCTCTTACTATACCTACCTATTAACTAGGAAATGGGCTGCAACATTAATTAATCGTTGTACCAAATCCGATGGGCTCCAACTACACTCAATATTTCAATCAGCTAACACAAGACTCTTATAACATATAACAACGCTTGGGATTACCGATAATAATGGCAGGCCATGTCCGCGGTCCCGGGGCAATCGCCTCAAAGCCGGGATTGAATTAATTATCCGATACACGCCTCTACACACAACCCATTTACACTGGATCACATAGATAATTTCTCGCTGAACATACCTTTAAAGCCGTTGAATCTATACAATGGTAAGGAACGTATATTCTTACTAAAAGTGGAAGTTCTTCCGCCGAGCTAGGTGTTATCTGCTTGGGAGCCTAGGTCCTTCTACCAATCTTGGTTTGTTGTGTATATAGTTAGTTGCGACGAAAACTCTGACATCGCGATGTAGGATCGATGTATTGATTGGCTAATTTTGCATTACATATGGAGCGTTGTTTACTATGCCAATTCTTCTGACGCTGTATTTGTGTCAACTTCTATACCTATAGGTAATGTCGGCACACAACTATACGGATTCATTTTAGCTTGACGACCTTCGTAGCTGTGACGTGAGCGGGCCCGACTTTGGTTTCCTGCTATATGAGGTCTCGGGTCGGTCCAGTCTGCATGAGCAACGAAATTTTCTATATTATTTCGGGTCTGGGTGTTCTGGTACCGTCGTTGATTCTGATTTCTGTGACACAAGTGCTTAAGTTACTACGAATCGGAGCAATGTATTTGATGTTGTCCATTAAAAAAAATAGTAACTGTGTTTTTCCTCTTTATTTATTCTGTATAAGCAGGTAATTATACCGGAATCACATTTTTTACCATTTATGTATATCTTTGTATTCGAATAAACTCGGAAACCGCAGAACCGATTTCAACTTTCGATTTGTTTTATTGGCAGAGCTGATGTAAGAAGGTTACTCCTTTATTAGGTATCTCCGTTGACTCCTTTATTTTATAAATGGTATTTCTTTTTATTAATTATTACCATCTAGAAATAAATCATAAATTCCATTTGGATGAAGTCGGAACAGCTAGTGCGGGGTAAGGATAAAACGTAAACTTTTTTCAAAATTGTGATAGTTCATATCTTAATCGACTGTAACTTTGAAAATAGTCAAAAGAATTGTCCGATTTTACAAACTATCTGCTGCCAATGGTCTTTAAGGTTTTGAAGGCCTAGATAAAACTTAAATATTACATTACATTTTTTACAAGTCGAATACCAGTTCGCTAACAGTTTTATCAATCAGATCTTTGAAAGATTAGTTTCCACATAATTCAATTTCTAGAAAGCATTCCAAATCTCCAGCCAAATTATAGTATTTCAGTACGATTCAAGATCTTATTCCCGGCACATAAAGCTGGTACAATGTCCGAAGTTAACTCTTACCTTTAACCTGACTAAATTCCATTGAACGTGACAATCAACAAAATCACTAGTTTGATATCAAGAGTGTACCGGTGGTCCCGAGGGCAAGCCTAATTGGGCAAATTAGGGAGATGCCACGAGATCTAATTAATTACACGATACATGCTGATACGCTTCATGTCAATTACGTATACACAAACTACTAATCCCTCTATTTTCAGTAGACCCTTCTCATGTCAAGCAATTGTGAACTTGTATGTCAATTAAGGCTTAAGGGAAAATTTGTGGACAAAACTGAAGACCGTGAAAGTTCAGGATCGATTTTATCTTTACGTGAAGGTTGTGGGTTCGATTCCCACGGCGCAGGAGGAGATACATTTTTCTGTTTCTTTAAAATATTTAAAGGTTAGGATATTTTGCGCTTGAATATTTTTTGAGTTTATTTATCATCAAAGATAGAAATTTCATAGTTCACACGAGAGTACTTTGTTCCATAAATAACGGTGTACTAAAAACTAATAACTTTAGTTATACAAAAGATACGATAGGAGCATGGTAATTATTTGTTCTAAGCTGGTGTTAGATTGGTATTTGATTCCTTTATTCCCGGTTCAAATTTTCGAAAAACGATTCGTTCTAGTTACGGATAGTAATTAATAGTACGAGGCGTAAGCTAAAACCAACTGTCATACGACTGATGCCAACTGACATGGAAAGTAAATTATGAAACGGTAGTAACGACTCGTAGTCTGTTGAAGAAAAACGGATAGTTATTTTTGATAGGTACATTTCGAATCGTAAATTATTGGAACCGGAAATAAGACGTTTTATTTCTGATTTAAAAATACTTTGAAAATCTTAATACTAGACTGTTTTTAAGTAGATATTTAAGTACAGTTCATAAAAAAATACTCACATTGACGCAAACATAAGAGTGCTGAATCCCGAATCCTTCGAAATAATGATCCGGAACACATTTAGACCATGAAGTCATTTGAAATAATTCTACCATCTTGTACCTATCAAAACATATTAGTGTGAACATTTTTATCTGTTAGATATTGAATCATGTGCTACTCGATATACAAATTCCATTCGAAAATATGTTTCTGAATTCTTTTAAGCAACATAATTCGGAGTTAGCTAATTAGCAAAAAAATAACAATTCATTAATAAATTTTATAAATGTTTCTTGTCGTCTAAGGAGGTCGTCAAAAATGAATAAATACCTGGCTTAACGCAAACACAGGAGCTTAATTCCCAAAGCTCTCCGAAATAATCCTACCACCTTATACCTATTAAAACATGTTAGTCATCAAAACATTTCTCTCTACTAAACACTAACTCACGTGGCATCGTAGCACCTAACTCAACCATGTATCCTCGGTTTCAAAGCCAATTAGCTGTGGGTGGATCGAATTAATTACACGCCGCATGCTGATAGGCTGCATGTTTGCCCACGGCTGACTCATCTATCTCTGTTCATAGCCCCGATAATGCTACAATCACCATTATCACAGTGGGACGCTTGAATTGACAGCGAAATTTGAACTAAGAACAGAGTAAGCACAGATAAAACACTTTGACTGTGTACCGCCCTTATTTGGTGCACATATGAATTAACTAGCGGTCCCGGCGAACTTTGTTTCGCCTTAGATAATTTTTCCCGCTTTTCTGTTGAAATTTTTCAAATTTTACCAAGGATCCCTAAAAAAGTGTGTTTTTTTTACGACCTCACATTAGAAACCTCAAAAATTGTAGCCTATGTGTTATTCTGATGTATAAGCTATATTGTGGTAAAGTTTCATTCAAATCCATTCAGTAGTTTTTACGTGAAAGAGTAACAAACATCCATACATCCATACTTAGAAACTTTCGCCTTTATAATAGTAGTAGGATATAGAACTGCAAGTGTTACTTTGATGTGCTCTCGACTGTACTTAAAAGTGTCTGGAGCAATTACTTTGATAACCTCAAAGTGTATAAAAATTAGACCCGGGTTCTTCAGAAAAATAATTGTTCAGATGGACTTCAATTAGAAAGCCGTTTCGTAAGTATTTTTCATAAGTATCTGAATCTTCACATATATGTAAAAGCCAGCAGGTAAAATGAGTTTCATGCTCATTACGAACTAGGTTTTAAAATTAATTTATATTTTCTAGTTCTTGTGCATTTAGATTAATTATATTGGTATAGTTGGAAATTAATATTGTGAAATGCCTCGGTGTAACAGATCAGGTTTTGTTTTCAAACGTGCATTTCTCCATTGTTTTTTATTAAACGGTTTTATTTAGCTCACCCCGTTTGTTTTATTTATTATTTATTCTTGGGTCAAATTTATTTATTTGTGACGTCGCTTATTGTGGCTTATACTCTTTATTTGGTTTATGCAGGCGATTCATAAGTATTATTGATACATTACAGGAATACAAATATTTTGATGTTGAACTTGTCAATAATTTTTAAACATTACTACATTCTCATTAAGCTTCAACTTGGAGTATCATTAACTTGTTAAGTAACTGTAAATGTTTATTAAAATTAATTAAATACTAATTTTCATTTTCGAAGACAACCTTTGTGATTTCTGACTTTTATTTCGTATTACCCTTTAAAATCCAATATGCTTTTGAATCTATTAATTCTGATAACTACTTACGTTACATGTTTATAACGGGCAGGTCAGATTGGCACACCTCCATTGTAAATATCACACGTGTATTCCCAGTCATCACCACTGGCTTTGTCACCACTGAGGATAAATGGGAAAAATATTCCCGATTGTTACCAGTGGTGACGTATGACACATACTTTCCCAGATGTAGCCACTGCTTTATCACCACTGGTGACAAAGGAGAAAAAATCCTATCATATGTTGTAATAAACATCAATAGTTTATCAACACCAGTATAAAATATGATCTTACATTTTGCAGTGTAAAACTTAAAAAAAAAAAAGTGACCAACTGAACGTATTTATTGTTTTTATTTATTAAATTACTAGCGAACCCGACAGACTTCGTCATGTCAAAAAGATTTGGAATGTGGCTTGACTCTAAATTGTAGTTAGAAAACGTTTGTACTGGAAAAAGAAAAGGACTCCCTTTAGAGTTTTTCCGGCAATAATTCGATTTTTTCTTGCTGTAAAAACCATCCTTGAACTTCAACAAACATTTAAAAAAAAGAATTGGCAAATCTGGTCCAGGCATTGTCGAGTTATGCGCTTACCAACACATTTTGCGATTCATTTCTATATAATAGATAATTATAATTTGGCAAATGATTTGATGTAACTATTTTTCCCTCTGTTACATCGTCTGTCACTATTAATGACATGTTTGTACTTAACTGTTTTCCTTTTCTATCTTTTTTCTTTCACCAACCGGAATAGTAACCTTTATGTTATTTCTGAAATATTATTCCAAATCACGCATGTTGTTTTGAATATTATTCAATGTCATTAGCTGGACGTAAAATTATCCCCCTTCAGCGGCTTTCATCGGTTCATCTTCAAACTGTATATTTCAGTCCGTTAAAGCAACTATTCTTTCGGCGCCCAGTCCGTCAGTCGGCGCGCGCGCATACCGCACCTCTTGCGCAACTCTCCGATCCAACAAATTCGAGTGATTACAAACACGCAAGCTTTTGAACGATACAAACCTTAACACAGAAAAAAACGATCCGATGTTGGATCGTGGAAAATTTCGAAGTGGTGTAGCTGGAAAGTACAATGGAAAATCGATCGTAATATTTCTTGGACATGCAAGGATACGGCCGGTCATAGTAATAATAAAAAAACCATTTCTCGGAGTTTGGAATGTTGACCGAATAATTTGCACGTTTTGCGTGAGATGTTTCTTTTTAAAGGTGCAGTACTTTAATAAATATTAAATAAACAGTATTGTCCATGTTACAAAACCAAAAACATTTTAAGAAGATAGTTTACAATAGTCATTACAATTTCATTAACCATTTCAAATATGGCACAGACTTTTTGCGTCATTTAGAGACAAGTTTTTATAAACATAACAAATTATTTTTAACACATTCGCAAAAAGAAAACTTTGCGGCATCACGAAAACTACGATCACGACAGGAAAGCCACGATCCCACGTTTAATCATAAAAGTGGAATTGAGTCACGACCTAAAATAAGTGTGCGCTAGAAAATTCTGGGCAAAAATAAATACTTCGTGAATTTCGAAAAAAAAAACCGCCACTGTTCATAATATTTTCATAAAGCAGACAAATTCTGTGCAACACTTCGATCGTAAACCGTGCACCGCGCAACCGTAATTCGGTAGCACAAAAAACGTAAATTCAATGAATTTATATTAGCGATGTCCGCAGCGCAGTAAATATGAGCCGCTATCTGTATGACTCATGCAATAATGTATGAGAAATGATGAGTAAGTAGGCAAGAGAAATGGTGTTTTCCTTTCAACAGAAGGAGCGGTATATTTCAAGAGACGTTTGGCCGCCAAGTCCTGTTTAGTACAAATGTTACGAGTTTGGTCTCCTTCAGAGAAAATAATACTTTAGCAAAAACAGCATTATCTTTGACTTCATCTATGATCATATTTTCAATTCTTACAAAACAGGCAAATAAAATGTACATTTACACAGTTTCCGATACCGTTTTCGAAAGTGTTATCCAATCAGGAAATAAACTCTTAGCACATGAATTCTCGCATTAAAATGAAATGAAAATCCAGAATATAATACGAATTCGTTTCGATAACGGCAAAGATACAATTAACAAATCTCAAATGGTGCATGTTAAGACCGAGCTTTCGTGACTAGATCTAGTTAAAGCCTAAAACTCATCTATTTTTAATATACCGGATGACAGCAATAAAGTGGGCGTGTAATAAAAAAGTCAGTCATATGGCACACTGGCCGTTAGGCATTATTAGCTGATATATAAACGTTTTTATTCAGGCCGTCATAAACGACTGGTTTTGAGGAGCGTTTATTGCTTCGATAACTATAAATTAGATAAGTGCGGCCCAGGCCGCCTATCGGTATATTTATGAAGTTTCGGTAAGTGCTGCGATAGTAGCAGTAGGGGGTTAAGTTCAGGCCAATTAACGACCCATAGAGATTTGTGTTTATTGTTGCGTAGGAACGCTAAATGGATGCCAAATACGACTACATTCTCTACCTGGCGTTAAGTGGTTTTAGGAACCTACTTTGTACAAATGTTTTCAAGGAAAACGTTATGAAGCTACTCACAAATAGAACTTGTACATACGTAGTTACAAAACATAAAACTTACGAAAATGTTAATAATACGAAAATAAATTTCGTACAATCTTGAAATTCTGTTATGAAAAACTCCATCAAACTCATGGATTAGTACAACGTTAAACAGCAAACTTTTCATCAATAACTCTTTAACACGGTTGAACTAATAAAACTACATTCGTGAAAGGCAACTACCGTAATCGTGAGAAAAGTTACACATTGCCTGATCCAAACAAGAGAGTCGTAAAACGACCATAAAAGCAACATGGCTAATCAAATGATGTAGACGTTGTCAACAGACAACATGATTCTATAATAGAAACCATAAACGCCTTCGATGAAAGAGCATCTTAATGACGTGGGAAAATTTTATTCATGCAACATCAACAAAACAAGATGATTTGAAATTTTGAATCCCATTGGAATTCTTTTTTTACAATACACGGAATCACCACCATAAAAAAACAAATTTGGCTATTGAAATTCGTCAATTACATTGCCGCCTTAATCAAACACATGTCACGATCAATAGTCATTGCGATTCAAGCTAAGTGTCCCTCAAGGATAGAGCCTCGGTCCCCATTGTTAAAATCATTCAAACGCTATGGGAAATTGCAAGGAAAGAAATAGATGGCTCCTTTGTTATTTGGCAATTATTTGCATTATAATTTGTGTTGCTATCTATTTGAAAATCTGCAGTTTGCCGAACGAGGGTGAATGCGGCCCGGGGCGGCCTTTGTAGCTTTGTGCCCTTTTTCGAGTCCCGAATAATGAAGCGGGTCCTAAAACCGATTTATCTTCATGGATTGTAAATTTTAATAAACGAAAAAAACACGCTCCGGGTTCTCACCATTAAATTAGATTTTTTCAATATTCCGTTGGCAGAATTCATGATTTAGAATTTGTGGAGTTGCATAAGAAATGACGCAAATGTTTCGATGCGTGATTTAGTTTATGCCAATTTGTGATTCACGTTTCTTTAATGATTCAAAGAACTACTTCTTTGAATGAGCAACTGTTGCGTAAACGTTGTTCTTCGAATAAATATCTTGCTTGCTTATTTAAATGCGGTCTGTCATTAGTTGAAAAGATATCTTCGTATAGTTAGGTACCAGCAACGGAATATATTATTACCTTACTTTACTTTAAAAGTGTATGTGAAATGTAACTAGCCCCCTAATGAGTAGTGGTAGAATGTAACAGTGGACTAGAAAGGCGTGTGGGTGCGCCGACTTATCTGATCCGAGATTAGGGCGTAATTATTCAAAACACCATTATTAGTGTTGATTAATGGCGGCGAAAAAAGTTCAGACAATCACCGTGATCAGTTAAAAGTAAAGAACAACTTTGGTTAACTGATTTAATTGTTATGCCGCGTGTAGTAGTATGATTTATGTTTTGTTATCATTGAAAATATTTTTGAGTGAACAGTACGTTTAAAAAAATATGATTAACGTGTTCCGAGTACATCCAGTCTCAAGTGAATTTAGATAATCCATTTAAATTGATCTGCCTAGCTATAACAAAACGATTGAATTGAAAACTAAGTTTATTTTTTTTATGTCAACGATCACATAGTAATGTGTTTCTACATAATGCTTACTTACCGAAAACATACAAACAAACAAGGGCACGTGCTCACACACATACATATTATTGTTATATTATTTTTCACATACCTATATGTATTTAATGAGGTTACATATTTTCATTTTCATGTATTTTTTTGGATTCATCACGTTACGGTATTTATCTTTTCTGTAAATATTTCCTCAATTTATATTTTGCACGGCCGTACCCGTTTCTCGGTGTCTACTATTTCTTCTACCTGAAAATTGTCTGGAAGAGATTACTTTATAGCATTAATACCTCTTAAATTATTCTTGAATATGTCTATAAAACCAATTTCTGTAATTTTTCTGTGCAAAAACTGTATCTATACGTTAAGATTGATCTTTACTTTAAATGAATATGCATAATTTTGTAGATATTCTTCGGTACAAGCTTTGTAGCCGTGGAAGAATGAGGTCTTCCGTCATCGGTAATACCCAAAATATATTTTTCATAGTGTATTATTGTAGTATCGTTTATGTGTTTAATTTAATTTCATAATATGATTTCATCCTTGGCTGTAGTAATACTTATTATTATTATTCTTATGTGGTGTTGGCAAGGGATCGCCACGTCCTGTTTAGACGCAGAATTTGACACGCACACCGAATGTGTCATTTCACAACATGTGTCTCTTCAGTCATGCGCCATAATGTAAGGGGCAAGATTACTATGTCGAATGAAACACAGATAATGATTATTGACAGTTCTAGGGGACACGATTGTTGTCGCCGGGACGGTTTTGTAATGATTGTGGGGACTGAATTCGAGTTTATTCAAATTGGATTTCTGGTAAAAAAATAAACGTTCGGTGAAGAGCACGTAAGGTAAACACTTGTAGGTCGATTTTAATTCCTACCTCACTCGTCATAAGGGTGGTACCTACAAATTTCAATGTATGCAGTCTGACGTTCTTTCGACCGTACAAAATAAATTAGTAGTGTAAACGTAATTTTTTTTGGTATTATTGCCGACTGGGTGAGATAATTTTTGAATAATGCCACCTGAATAGATTCAAAATCCTTTCATTCATGTGAATTAAATAAGTAACATTCACGAAGCGTCCACATAAACCAAAAACGAAGCTATGAATGGTTTAAAATCTATGACTACTCAGAAGATAGGTACTATTAAGTAAATTCTATTAGACACTGTGGTTATGATACCGTGAGTATTATATTATGGCATATGCCTAATAAGTTAAGAACTTTATACTAATTAATTTGTGAAATTAAAAAAAAAGCACATACATGCTCTGATTCTGTGGTAAGCTCTTGTGTTACAGGTATTGGGAAACAACCACGGTACCACAACACCCAGACCTGAAACAATATGGAAAAGTTAGTTGTCCATATCGAACCCAGGACCTCTAAGACGCGTCACGCCAAATTCCGGCACGCTCGCCTCTCAGCCACGGAGGTGGTTATACAATGTTTTCCTTCACACAAAAACTACAGAATTTTATTATCCCATTATGTTTATACCATTTGGTAGCTAGACTGATTAGACCAAAACAATACAAAGTCAAAGTCAATCTTTTTTATTCATGTAGATTACATTAGTAATACTTATGAATCGTCTCTATACAATGCAAATGACGCTACTTCCGGTTCGGAACCTATAACCACCGAAAAGATACCGGCAAGAAACTCAGTAGTTTTTTTACAAATAAAAGGCTAAACTTTTTACTTATTTTGCACAAAGACTAATTTTGCTCAATTATGGGATCCTTTTTATCTCGGAATAATGCGAATAAAAACCTTTGTTACCTAGTATTACAAATATTTAAGCAAAGCCTTGTCAAAAACAAGTTGAAAGATAAACGGAGACGCAACTTACAACATTTCCTCGTAGCTCACGCTCCATAAACCGTCTGCGATTCATATTCTGATACCACTCCGTGGAACTGCTTAGCCGCGTTCCCGTTCCGCAGATCCGGTACCACTAACTCATGCATCGTACTGGGAAGTATTAATGGCCGCTTACAAGGAGTACCATTACCATACTGGTGATCAGAAAAGAAAGTTGCCACTGTAGATGTATGACGTTGTAGAATTCGACGACATTTTTAAGTCCAAATTCATTTAGTATCCGGTATTAAGTCGGTCCGGTCAATATTTATGTGTTATGAGCGTTGTATGTAGTTGCTTCGACAATTTGAAATCTATATTTGCTAATAACATGCTGACTCTGGAGTTCTAAACAAGTAGCAGTGGTTAAACTTGACATCTCTTAATTCTTAATCTTTTTAATTCTTTATCCTATTTTTTTTTTATTATTTACTATTCTTGTTCCTTCTTATTATATATATTTTATGTTACATTAAACGTCACTCAAATAGGCTGCATCTCATACAAGTATACAGCCGAGGTGTGGCCTAGTTGACCACTTACATACCCCGTTAGTTTTGTTTATTTTTTGCAACTATTTTTATGTTTGTTTTTCTTTTAGTTTATTGTATGTACTTTTTATGTATCTTGTAGGTAGTAGTCAATAAATATATATTCCTTTATCTTTCTTTTATATAATTTTGACAAGTTTAAAGGTATGGGAATAACATTTCAAGAATGTTGTTGGAGAGGAATCAGGAATAAAATATAATAGAAACAGCAATAAAAAAGGAATCAGTGTATTTCCTAAAGTAAAGTAAGTCGGCTAAAAGAATTAAAATGAAAAACATTTATTTTTATAAACCTTCGACAGTACCTACTTAAACAAATTATGTTGTAATCGATTTTATTATTTTTATAGTACTATACGCCGTACTAGCGTACTAGTCTTCGATTCCGTGGTTTTCAAACATTTCTGCAACGAATGTACCACGGGCCGATAAGTATGTAGTTCTAAACATATTCGGCAGAGGGCACTTACCGAAAGGCTAACGGTTGATACAGCAGAAAAATTTCATCGCCTACAATAACTTGCGGTTAGCTCAGTTGGTAAGAGCAGCACGCGCGATACGTGAAGGTCGTGGGTTCAATTCCCGCACCGCAAGGGGAGATAAAAAATTTCTGTTTCTAATATTTAAATTATGTTGTATTTGAAAATCATCCAAAGTAATATTTTTAAATGCGACAGTTACTCTGTCTGTTTGTCTGTCCGGCTTTCACGCCTATACCACTGAACCGATATTGATGAAATTCGGTATAAGTAAACGTTTAATCTCTAGAACGGACATAGGCTACTTTTTGATTTGAAAATAAGGCGAGATGGGGTAATACCGCCCTTGAAAGTTTATATGGAAGAATGTTTATTGTTTAAGTTAGAGACATGAAATTTGGCTCAAATATAACTCGAAACATGGACAACTTTTTGTTTTGGATACCCCTTATATCCCAAACAAAAAGATATGGGTAAAACCGACCATGAAAGTATGCGAACGAAGTCGCGGAAACAGCTAGTCAATCATAAAAACGATATTAAGTTCGAAGACGGATGCATGACTAGACTTATCAATGCACATTATAGCGAGTTCAATGAAATCATGATTTAAAGATCAATGCTGTAAAAAAGACTCACGCAATCTGTGATAACGTTTTTAATACAATCCCATTAATAAAACATATGAAACTGATGTTTTTTATTATTGCACTTCAAGATTGACCTCATCCTATCTGGTGTTAAGTGGTAATGAGGTCCTAGCTTAAAGGCGAATAGTACAACATAATGAAATTGTTACTGGACTTGTAGCCCTTACCTTGAAGGCTTGAACCCTGCTAGTAATGTAGCACTAGCACCTCCCGGGAGCTCTGGAAACCTTACTCACGCGCAAAAAGGCGACAACACCGAGGTGATTGTTATTTGGCTGCAGTCTTCTTTAAGGTAGAGAAGAACGTATGTTTGGTAATAAATTAATATTGGACGGCATCACATACATTACTTTGATTATATGGTAAGAAGCTTAAGCAGTTGTGTTACATATATCAGAAGCAACTACTGTACCACAACACCCAGACCCAACACAATGTAGAAAAGTTAGTTTCCCATCCCATCCCATTGGATCGAACCCGATGTATTGTATCGGGTCTGGTTGGTGTGGTACAGTCAGTTGCTTTAGTTAACAAGTCAGTACCTTTTCACATTATGTTAACTGTCTAAATGACGTACCTAGTTACGCGGAGGTTTAATGTGACAAGGTACTGAGGTGTCCACCAACTTAACTAATTATTTGTCATATTTTACGTGACGGACGTCGGATCAACTATTGGTTCTGTAAACTATATGGCCTACTCACTAACACTTTAGTTGCTTAGCCATAATTCAATACAAAAATATTGTTTTTCTATCATGCCATATAATATGCTATATTTTAAGAGAGGCAGGGCATAGCGATTAATCGCTCGAACTGGAGCAGCCCGACTGGTGAAATACCTCCGCCTTACAGAAGATCGCAGCCAAATAACAATCACTTCTGTGTTGTTGTGTTCCTGCGTGTGAGTAAGGTTTCCAGAGCTCCTTGGGGGTGCTACATCAGTAGCAGGGGTCAAGCCTTCAAGGTAAGGGCGACAAGTCCAGTAACAGATTTATTATGCTGTACTTGTCACCCTTAAGCTAGGACCTCATTACCACTTAACATCAGGTGGGATGAGGTCAATCTTGACGTGCAATATTAAAAAAAAAAAAAAAAATGCACCCAGACTATTTTTGTCCTTTTCTAAAGACTGACGTAGCCAGGCGCCTTTTCAGAGCGAGTTTCTCCCCATTAATTCCGTAAAGTCGTTTTGTCACTCAAAAGCAGCTAGATTGAGTGCTAATAGAGAGGACATTCGAATATGCGGTATGTGTACCAGACACTTAATGTGTTAGTACAGTGCGACGCGAATTATAAAGACCTGTTCGAATACCAAAAAGCACCCGTTTAAAACGTTCGGCGACATTCTTCTACCCAAACGTAGACAGATTTGGCAATTGTCTACTCAATATCTATGAAAAAAAGTTTATGAAATTCAATGCTGCATTTTTAAAGAGTCAAAAGGAGTAAAACAACTAAAGTCCCAGTCTTTTGAATCTCATTTTATGACAATATCCATTTTAAAAAATGTATATAATTTCAAAAGCAAAACATTTGCATTTCTTTTTCAATCAATCAATCAATCAATCATTTATTAATTCATAAACATGGGTGTTACAAGATGTCACATAAAATATTGTTAGGTACAGCCATGATTCACCTTAGAGGTATATGAATATAATTTTAGGATTTTTTGCAGGATTAGGATCTCCGAAACATTTACATTTGCAAGATGAGTATCTCCGAAAGCTTCATAGGTGAAGACGCTTGATCTGGCTCGAAGGACCATATAAATATTGCGCTTTCTAAGCTGGTACGTATTTCAACATCTTATTGAGTAAATATATGTAAATAATAATATATTCAGTTACCAAAATGTTTGTTGCACTTCAAGCAAGAAATAAATTGCTAAAGATGTAACACGATGTAGCTATTGCGTGTTGTAAACAAGAAAACGAAAGAGGAATCAGCCAGGGAATTTAAATATACAAAGCTAAATTGCTTTGCCCAAACTTCATACAAGTCGCATTTAATGCTTAGATGATTCTATGAATTGAGATTAGATTTTATAATAGATTCGGTAGATGTAAATTGATAAAACTGGCCATTGACGAGTAGAAATCGTATATACAAGGGTACTGGTTCAATCCGACACACGCTTGACCGGTTTGAAGAAACTAAAAAATGAAAGTAGACTTTAACGACTCCAACCTTTCTTACTAAATAACAAAATATAACTTAAATGTAATTTTGTGCACTATTAAAAGTAAAAAAAAAAGTATTTAAACTATTTTTGCTGCAACTGTTATACTCTGATAGAAGATAGGTAGATGTTTATACGACCATACATCCAAAGCTACAGTCAACAGCAGTACACGTCAAGGTAAGTACTTGCAGTTTGATAACAGATCTTATGCAGACGATTTAAGGGCGATGTAAAGTCCATACACAGTGCATAGGCTGAACGTATAAATAAATAATAATAAATAATAAATATTGGACATCACATACATTGCTCTGATTATGTGGTAAGTAGCTAAAGCACTTGTGTTACAGAAATCAGAAACATCGATGGTACCACAACACCCAGACCCGAGACAATATAGAAAAGTTCATTTCCCATATTGACCCGACCGTGGATCGAACCCGGAACCTCAGAGATGGGGCGACGCCAAAGTCCAGCGAGCTCGCCTCGGCTACGGAGGTCGTCACACATACAATTCGTACAATAAGTCCTGTTTATAATATTAGTATCAGTAGTATGAAGGACATATAGTATCTTTTCACGACCTCCGTAGCCGAGAGGCGAGCGGGCCGGACTTTGGCGTCGCGCCATCTCTGAGGTTCCGGGTTCGATCCCCGGTCGGGTCAATATGGGAAACGAACTTTTCTATATTGTCTCGGGTCTGGGTGTTGTGGTACCGTCGTTGTTTCTGATTTCTGTAACACAAATGCTTTAGCTACTTACCACAGAATCAGAGCAATGTATGTAATGTTGTCCAATATTTATTTATTTATTTGTTTTAACTGTAGAACCTTGCAGTGCTTTCGCTCTTCTAAATTTTCGTCGAGAATGACAATTATAAATTTTCTTGATTCATATAATATTAAAAACAAATGAAACCACCTCCGGTTCGGAACCTATAACCACAGAGAAGAACCCGGCAAGAAACTGTGCAGTTTTTATTACAAACAAAATCTGAACTCAAAACAAAGTACATAGTAATTTTGCATCGAGGCATACATAGTTTGTCATCGCATCAAGAACCTCCTTGATCAGAAAATTAATCAAGGTTGTATTTTTTTCTTGATTTCAATTTCGAAACTGGTCACCAGGGGGCTATTGTGTCGGCCGGCGAGTGTACACGTATGGTGTTCCGATTAATAAGTCACATGTAGCGGAACGCAACACGCGTGCGCGCGCGCATACTAACAACTTAATCGGCGCAATAAAGAAAGCCTGCCACGGTGATGGGACACGCAGGGGTGGCAGGCAATGAACGATGGCCTTAGAATACACATTAGGCCTTGGAAACTCGATAGCTAACTCTTGTTATAACGAAAAATCAATTGTCAGTCAAGTCAATTAATTATTTATAAATGTTTTTTATAGTATGTTTCCATATTTGTGAGTTTTGGAAAGATTAACTATCGAGTTTCTTGCCGGTTCTTCTCGATAGCATCAATATTCCGAACACGGTGGAAGATTAACATAATCTGACGTTTCATAAATGTTTTTGTAAAAGTTTACACGAACAAAGATATAGGTTTTCTATTCTATTCAAGTAGATTACATTAGGTATTTAAATCGTCATTGTATATAATGCAAATTGACTCTACTGCCGGTTCGAAAACTATTTACCGAGAAGATAACGGTGAGAAACTCAGTAGATTAGTTACCCATACGAAATCCGTTGTCTTTAATTTGAATTAGAATCTCTTTTCTACAATTTTGTTCCCCACAAATGGAGGCAACCCTTCTGTCAGGCAGCATACGAAACGCGTATACTCTTTTATGAATTAACGACGGTGGACGGACTGCGCACTAATCAGTTATTAATCAGTTCGGGCAGCCGCTGGCAGCTGCAACAATGTAGACAGAAAGAAACTGTTTTATTGTCAAGATAACTGATCACGGATTGTCCAAGACAGTTGTGATGCGAGCGTGCATTCCCAGCATTTATTCTACTGGCTTCTGTCTCAAATATCTAGATCTCTTCTGTTTGTAACTCCTCCAAATATCTAGATTCATAACTAGAGACTGCACACAGGACCTGGGCATGCATTTTATGTACGAAAACTGCGGCAACGAAACCCCGACTTGTAGAAAATTGTCATAGCAAGTGCTGCAAACCGCGTGGTGCCGGTCTGACTGAGCATAAGAACAGGTCTTCAACTCTGTGTCGTATTAGTAATTCGATTTCTGGCGACTTTCTAAATAATCTGACTACTTTTAAACCTTTTTCTGGAATTCCTCTAAATCGAGACATTACATCAGCGCGAGGCAGATCATTTCTATCGTAAACTTAATCACTTAATACATAGCTTAATTAAACTTATTAAGTAGATAACACTAATATTACTATTCTGTTCACAAGTGAAACTAGCTATGTAATTCTGTATTGCTTGAGACTAACTGGTGATTGTTATTTAGCTGTTTTAAATGAAAATTGTTCCGTAACCTTGAATTATTGTATTTACCTATCCCTCCATTTACTGAAAGCAAATTTTCATTAAATACTTTAAACGTTTCAACCTAACACATCAAGTTTGGGTGCGAATGTTACCGGGTCGGGTTGATAAACATACCGGGTTGCAATCTCTAGCCACAACTGTATCTGTATGTTAATCTATTCGGATGGTAGTAGTTTTCATAGTTATGTCACTTGGGTAGTGGCGCTATAATAATATGGCGGGTCGTTACATTTCTTTCAATATGATGGAGTGAAGCGATGGCTGACTCATTCGTCATGCTTGTGAACAGGAGTTCTACTACCTAAACGAATTAAAACTTCAGATCAGCAAAACATTTTTAAATCACATAGTTTAACTTATTTCGAATGCGAATAAAATGATTGACAAAAACTAAGTATTATTTATGCAAATCCAAAACTAATTTATAATCCCGAACTTTTGATTAATTTTCAAAAACAAAAACCTTTGTTTGTTTAGTTTTTGGTGGAAGGTCTACTGGTGCCACCTTTGAGAACTGGTCTTCTTCAGCTAACCCTTATTGTGGCGCAACAAAATAGTACAATCTACAATGTTGCAATACATTATTTTATTCTATCATAAATAGTTTTCACATCCGACGCAATGTAACTAATATTTGTAAGATATATTATCTTGGTTACAAAATTTGGAGTTTATTTATTTATTTATTGGTTTACCAACAACTTATGCACTAATACATTATCTATATAAACAAACATATTCTTAATATAAAATTTAAGTACATAGTCAATTATAGTTAAACACCTCATTCAATGAGGGAGTTTAGTAAGGATCCCTATTCATTTTAAATACCTCTAGAATATCAGCCTTTGATATAATATGACTATCCAAGAGTAAGTTTTTAAATCAGTCAAGTATTTTTTAAGTTTATTCTGTAGTGTATGACTAACTACTCTCACATATGTACGTGCACACAATATATAAACAGTTTCAATCTATAATAAAAGACTGTTCGTCATAAGCAACTAAACTAAGTGTTTGACTCAGCTCCCGAGCCCGCCATCACAATTCGTTAAAACAAAATTTCAAATCTTTACTTTCATAACAATTTTTTTAAGATAAATGTAGTATGCAGATTAAAATCCAAAACTAAAATAAATATACGCCAAATAAATCCTTGCTTAAAACTTCATTCAAAACTGTTTCATACCAATACTCAGGCCAAAAATAACTTCGGGAATAAAACCTATGCCAAATTCAAAAGTTGTTTTTCAAAAGTTGTTTAAATGACCTCATTAACGAAAACTTTACCCGCACAAATTCGACTGACATTTCGAAAATTGCATCTCCTGACATTTAGGTAATTAAAGTCAACAAAAAATTAAATGTTAATCAAATCACGATTGTTACCTGGCTCGTAACAAATGCCCAAAATAATTACAGAGGACACGCGAGTAATTATAGTCTGGAGAGATTGACGCGAGATAGAAATAGTTAACAGATTCGCGCTTGAGCATTCGGAGATGAGAGTTGGTGATTTGACGTAGAAAAACATAAATCACAGTTCAGTTTCTCACTTCCCGTGTTATTAAAAGAACCGTTTTGTTATAATTAATGACCGCTCCGCAAATGCAGTTTGTATTGCCCCGCACTTGTTATGGAGTTACGACAGGAAACATTTTTGAGATGAAAATGTTACATCGAAAACAGATCCTAAAAACTATTTATTGAAGTTTAAAATTGCAACACAAGGAAGTCCCTTCGTCTATGAATTAAATTTATCTGAAACTAGCTACCCAGGGCTTGGCACGGATGCAAATAGTTAATATTTTTTTCGCCTTTTCTGATCTTTAGTATGTATGTAGGTACGTGTCATCTAAACGTATAAATAAAGTTAAAGTGTCTTTCATATTAAAATAACCGCGTTTTACTATTTATGAATATATATTCGGTAATTATATTTAGTGAACATTCTAGCATCGACCTATTGCAGTTATTAAGACCAACCAAAAACGAGCAAGTAAATCACGTTCCTTGTGTTAAAACCCCCTTTCACATAATGTATTTATTTTGTTGTTTTGGCGGCAAGAAATACATCATCTGTATTAATTTCAACTGTCTTACTATCTTGGTTTATGAGATGCGAATGGGGACAGATGAACAGACAGACTGACGGACAACGGAGTCTTAGTAATAGGGTCCCGTTTAACCTTTTAAACATGGACTCCTAAAAAACCGGCCAAGTGCGAGTCGGACTCGCGCACCGAGGGTTCCGTACAAACCTGCAAGGTTTACAAAGTTCGTTCATTACGACAATCGAGTCATAACTATGGTATTTTTATTGCAAAATGAAATTCATAACATTACAATGGGGAAAGATGGAGGAGCATAAATATTTTGTAATGTAACTAAAATTTTAAGGTTTTCGGAATTTTTCCTTTATTTGTGCTTTAAAACGTTGCTTCATGCCAAATTTCAAGATTCTAGGTCGACTGGAAGTACCCTTTAGGTTTTGATTCCCTTGCGAGTACTTGCGAGTTTCAATATATGCAGCTTAAATTGCTGTTTCTTTTGATTGCGTTGACATAGAAGTTTGATTTTGTTACAGCTTAAAGCTATTATAGACCTGAGTATTTGGTATGAATTTCAATTTAATACCTTTACGCGTTTATGAGGAAATGGGTAGTAAGTTTAAAATTATTAAAAAAAATATATTATGTGATGTAACTAAAAAATTATGGTTTTCGTAATTTTTTCTTTATCTATGCTATAAGACGTTGCTTCGTACCAAATTTCAAGATTCTGAGTTCACGGGAAGTACCCTGTAGGTTTTGATTCCCTTGCAAGTGTCGAAAATTTGCGGCATAAACGGCTGTATCTTTTGATTGCGTTGGCTTAGAAGTTTGATTTTTTCACAGCTTCAAGGGACAGTAGACCTGAGTAATTGATATAAATTTCAGCTTCATATCTCCACGCGTTCCTGAGAAAAAGGGTCTTGACAGACGGACGGACAGACGGACAACAAAGTGATCCTATAAGGGTTCCGTTTTTTCTTTTTGAGGTACGGAACCCTAAAAATTAATACCCTACAAACACAAACGAATTGTGTGTTGATGTAAAAATAAAGCGACCACATCCGAGTCTCAAAAGTGACGTTCAGGATACTCTTTGTGGACTTGAACAAAACTGGTTTTGGAAAGAAAATAATCTATTAAAAGAAATAAGTAATCAAATAAATAAATAAATACGCCAGACAACCACACCAATCACCTTTAAGATTATCCCTTGTACTATGACCTTGCACCAGACGACAGATACCTACTAACTGAGGGCGTCATCCCGGCACACCCAGACCCAAGTTAATTGAGAAAAGGGACAAATTGACGGTCAGGTCGGACGGAATCGAACCTGGGACTTTTCGCGCTTTACCCCTTCGAGGAAGAAGGGTTAAATACACTTTTAAAAACTAAAAACCACAAGCTTACGTGACCAGACGGAAAAACAGAAGAAAATCTACTTGTGTCATAAGTTAATGACATGTGCATAAAAAAGTAAAAATATTGTAAAGAGGTTTGTATACCTACACAACCTGCTGTCGACACTCTTCAAAGAAACATTACGGCCAGAAACGTGGATGTTAGTCTTGATTGCAACTTTACTACCGCCGTTTAAACTAATGATAGCGTTTTCTTTTTAATGACACGCATTCGTTTTAACAATCCATGATTTAACGATAAAAAGCTGGTACTTATGGCCCTTAGAATTAGTGTTTTAAAATTGAATGTGCTCAAGAAGACACAAAGGTAATGTTCAAAAACTACATGCTATAAATCAAAATTGTCTATGTATCCAAGTTTGTTGAAAACTAGATAAAGATTTAATCATTTTGTTAAGTTTACTTATTGAAACGCAAAAACTTGTGTGATAAAAATTCTAGTTTTTAAGATTGAAATTATTAAAGGAATATTTAAGAAGCATTCAAAATATACATTTATTTTAAAAAGTGACCAATTAAACGATGTAATTAAAAGGGAGGAATTCGTTAATACTTATTACCTATATAATTTGTGCTTTTGATCATAAACCACATAAGGCAGTGACTAGATAAGATATTTAAGTGATTTAAAAACTGTGTGTTAATATTTTGTAAGATATACATAGAATACTGCTCCGCACAACCTCCTTCTTATTATCTTACATTATTTCTACTTAAAGATTTTCGAAGAAATAATCTCTGTAAAGAAATATAATAAAAATACAAACTGAAGAGAAAGGAATTTTGACAGAACAGGCCAAACAATAGAAAAGACAGGTTCAACGTATTATTATAAAAAATAAAAAAGGCTCCTACAAAGGAGTGCATAACACAAAGTGTGTACCCGTTTCTAAACTATTTCTACCGAATATACTAGCTACTT
Source organism: Glyphodes pyloalis (assembly GCA_037074685.1). NCBI lineage: Eukaryota > Metazoa > Arthropoda > Insecta > Lepidoptera > Crambidae > Glyphodes > Glyphodes pyloalis. The sequence continues at coordinate 527,923 of JAYKKO010000049.1, forward strand.
TACACAAGCAAATCAATCACTCTTGAAGCAAGCTTTTACAATACGTACGTTATCTTCGTATCGTATCTTTATTAACTTAAGAAAAACATTGAAGAACAAGCAGTAAGCTCCTTGAAACCCCTACCATTATATTAGTTGCATTCGCTCACTGCAGGGGCACAGTTGTCCGGTCGCTCTCGCCTGTAATTTGCCTGACCATCCTATCTACTCTTCGAACCGGAACACTAATGCAAGCATCCTTGGCGGTTGAATAACGGACAGCAATGGCTGCCATCCCATCTGTCTGGGGAGAGTTCTGAGGAATTGCTCAGGCCTGCACAACTGCGCGACGCAAATTGAAATGAAATCCACATCATCTACATTACTGGTTGCTCAGTACTGTAGAATTAGTTTCTTGTATTGGGGGGTAACACAATTCACTTATAATTTTTATGGTATTAATATAAGAGTACCTACTTTATTTTCAGCCATATTGAATTTTTCCAAATTATAAATCTTTAAAATGCTCCGAAATCGTTTAAGTAGTCAGTGTGTTGATAAGTTATATTGTGACGTCAAAATTGTTATCTTTATAGAATAACTATGAAGGTATACTTTTAAATCCCCGCTAAATGTAAAGGGTGTTTAAAAGCATATTATTTTACATACATTATACTATGCTTTCGGTAGACTTTTAATGCCCTGTTGTAATATTTTATGATTTGTAATTTGTCAAAAATTACCATCCGCTTTTTTACGAGTCATTAATTCTAATTTTAAATTTACTATCCATATCAGTTGTCATCAGTCGTCCGTCAGTCGTTTTTAGCTTACGCCTCGTATAATTTATTACTGGCCGTAACTAAAACGGATCGTTTTTCAAATATAGGAGACTGTAGTATAGTAATTGATAGCATGTAAAGGTAAACATTTAAGAGAGGTAGGGCTTAGGGATTTATCGCTCGAACTGGAGCAGCCCGACTGGTGAAATACCTCCACCTTACAGAAGACCGCAGCCAAATAACAATCACTTCTGTGTTGTTGTGTTGCGTGTGAGTAAGGTTTCCAGAGCTCCTAGGGGTGCTACGTTAGTAGTAGGGGTCCAGCTTTCAAGGTAAGGGCGACAAGTCCAGTAACATATTTATTATTCTGTACTTGTCACCCTTAAGCTAGGACCTCATCACCACTTGACATCAGGGATGGGGAAGTCAATCGTGAAGTGCAATATAAAAAAATTAAAAAAAACATTTGCATTTCGATATTTGTTTAGACGTCAGACTACACCCTTTGAGCAAATGACAAAGGGTCTGTCGTGCTTTTGTCTCTAAAATGCGTCTTCCGGTACATCATCACTTTTGAAATTTTGCCCTTTTGTTACCCGTAAAGTACCTACCTGCAATTACTGCCTAAGAAGCGAAGGTCAGCCTTAAAATAACGGCAGTAGGGCGTAAATAAAAACCTTCAATATTTGTCATCACTTAATTCATACTTCCCTACTAATATTATAAATGCGAAAGTAACTCTGTCTGTCTGTCTATCTGTTTGTTTGTCCGTCTTTCTGATGAAAGACTAGAATAAGAATGATTTTGATGAAATTTGGTAAAGATATACGTTGAACCTGTAAAACGGACATAGGCTACTTTTTTTTAAAAAAAAAGGGTTGTAGGGTGTAATACCACCCTTGAAATTTTATATAGGAAATTGTTTATTTTTTGAGTTAGAGATATGAAATTTGCCACAAATATAGCTCGAAACTTAGATTAAAACATGGACTACTTTTTGTTTCGAATATTGGGGGAGATAAGGGTTAAACCGATCATGAAATTATGACGACCTTGGTGGCGCAGTGGGTAAAGTAGGCGGCCAAAGCGCGAAAGGTCCCGGGTTCGATTCCCCGTCGGGTCAATTTGGAAACGAACTTTTCTAAATTGACTGGGATTTGAGTGTGCTGGGATGACGCCTCCAGTTAGTATTCGTCGTCTGGTGCTCATATTACAAGGGAAAACCTTAGTTTAAGACCAGGTGATTGGTGTGATTGTCTGGCGCATTTATTTATTTAGTCGCGGGCACAGCTTTCCTCAATACCGCTATAAATATCATATTACATCGACCTCCGTGAGTTGGCATGACTCGATGATATTTCCCTTTAATTACCGTTCATTATCGTACTCCTTTTTAAGCATGACGCCAATCGAGACAGTCACATTTCAAACGCGACATACAATGTGTGTAATAACTTAATATGCCTGTTTTTCTTCGTGAAAGTGGTGTAATTTTCCACGTAACACATCGCTTGACAAGTGATATTCCCAAGAGAAGATTAATGGCGCCTGGGACGAAAATAAAGGAATATTTATAGGTTAGTCAACGAGTAGGTGTTTGTTGTTTTTGTCAGTTTCTCGTTAATTTATGTTCGCTAAGTTATTATTTAGAAAACTGTATAACTAGACATTTTGTAACATCATTTATCATCAAAGAAAAATACGACATGTTTGGATATTTTGTTTTATTAGTAATGGTTTTAGGTACAGTGGGCCACTGCAAACTTTCTTTTTTTATTTTTAACTAATGAAGTAGTGATATAAGCAATGAATTAACTTAGCTACTTGACAGTTTTTGAAAAAATAATGTATAATGTGCAGCTTAAGTAATTGTGTTGCAAAAATCAGAAACAACAACAGTACCACAATACCCAGACCCAAGACAATATATAAAAGTTCGTTTCCCATATTGACTCGATGGAATCATACCCGGGACCTCAGAGATAGCGCGACGCCAAAGTCCGGGCCTCCGCCTCTCTGCTACGAAGGTCGTCAAATCCTTCTAAAATCTATACCGAATTACAAATTTGTTCCAGCCTCACAAATTCTTTTAGAAATTCGTTTTGTACGCGTTCACTGTTTTATTTATGATTGTCACCGACTCCATAAACCCGGTTCGGAAATGTGATCTGCATCGGTGGGGGTCGTTACCGGAGGAATGAGGACGTGTCGATACTGCGAACCCTGGGGGACGCGACAATAAAACTTACGCTACTTTGTTACATTCAGAGATCCGCTGAGGTATTGTAACCGATTTTGTTTTGCGGATAAAAGTTGGTCAGTAAATTTCGTTATCTTTACGCTTTGAAGCAACTTAGAGAATAAGGTAATACACGGTTCCAATATTTTACGATTCGTAATGTGTCAAAAATATATAGGCACATACGTCATGCTTGTGAACAGGTGCCACCTTTGGGGACTGGTCTGCTCCAGCTTACGTCTTAAAATAAAATAATACTCATTGTTTTTTTTTCTCTTATCAAAGTAAAACTATGTATATGACTTGGTCCAAAGTGTTCTACACATAGCTATAAGTTGGATACTGCTACTGTAACTTATCTGCTGAGTTTCTTACCGGTGTCTTCTTGGTAGAAATAGGTTCCGAACCGGAAGTAGAATCACTTTGCATTGTATTCAATAACGATTCAAAATTGTTACATGTAACCTACTTGAATAAAGAAATATTTGAGTTTGAGTTTGACAATCCGTTTTTCTACGAGTCGTTTATTCTAATTTCAAATTTACTTTCCATATCAGCCGTCATCAGCCGTCTGTCGGTCGTTTTTAGATTAAGCCTTGTGTAATTTATTACTATCCGTTACAAGAAACGGATTGTTTTACAAATATTTGAACGGGAATGAGTGTCTTAATTAACGTTATACTATCTAAATATAAAAGGAAGTCGTGTTAGTTACACTATAACTTAACAACGGCTGTACCAATTTGGCTGTATTGCTTTAAGAGGTAGCTTAGATCTAGGAGACGGATGTAGGATATTTTTTATCCTGTTCGACCGCAATCCAAAATCATTTTATTTATTGCCTTTAGGGGAGAACAGAGTCACCGGGTCAGCTGTTTTACATACATATTATTGCATAGAAACTTATATATTCATTTGTATCTACATTGCACCCGTAAGAAGCCGGGGCATGTCACTAGTGCTTTATATAACATAAAAAAAAACTCTTCTTGTAAGATGGAACTAACCCTTGTATTTCCCAGTTTCATTTTAGGTCACAATTTTATGAGACCCTACTATGTGTGTTGTTACTTACGTACATAATATGTTTTAGTAACACAGTTTTTACCTATACATAGAGGACATGTGGGCATTGTATTCATGGTATAAATTTGCTTAGCTATGTTAACCAACATTGTTGATAAGCGGCGAGAAGGTAATGGAGAAAATTTTTCCATTTTACCGACCGGGAATCGAATCCGCTATGAAGTTTGTCGGCATACAGCAGTTTATATCATGTAGTATGTAGTATCAGCATACTACAACTACAGCTATTCTCAATACTTCTAATCGTGACTTCACGCAGAGAACGAAACTCAATGGTTTTATCCAACTACATTTGGTATCCCGGGTTCCCATTCGCTAAGTCAGCCTTTTTATTTAACCAAAGCAGGGATGAACGACCCTTTATTTGGCCTCTATAGTTGGCTCCGTTTTTTACGGACGAACAATTCCATTCAATAATAAAGCTTAACGAGTATTAATCTCTCAAGTTGCGCTACATTTAATGCGCCCCTTCCCGCTTAAAAATAATCTTCGATTCGAAATGTAATACTTTAAGCTCAAATTTAAGTTTAACAAAGGTGCTTTTCGGTGTACGTCCCAATAATGTTGGGTAGATTTATTGTACGCTGTTGTCATTGAGAGATTTATTTTAGTATAAAAAGGCAAATTTTTTAATGCTTTTCTTTAACATAAAAAGTAATATAAAACCTTGCTTTGCCCATATATGTAGGTACAAACTTACAAATTTGGCTGCATCTCATTAATCACACACTCATAAAACCACAACAGCTGATACTTAATTTAGTTTTTATATCGCATTTTGCCCTTATTCGAATACGAATTAATAGTAAGTTGTTTACAAGTGGCCATAACATAACATTCTTAAAATCTTTTAAAATACCAATGGTTGGCATTAAAATTCAATCTGCATTATAATCAGAGGTGGCATTAAGTTGGTCGCCTTAATTACACAACATTTGTAAACACGTTTACTTGAATTTCAAAGTCGCGAAAGGTTGCTCTCAATCGGAAGCACTTAGCTGGTTTTTGAACGCCCATTTGGGTTTACTTTCTTTATTTCGAAATGAGGGTTGTTGTTTAAACTTGGGAAATACGGTCGTGGTAATAGAAAACAAGTTATATTCCAGTCTATCTTTATAGAAATGATGTCGAAAAGGCGGTTTTCGTAAACTCGGTATGTCTATTCATACCGATTGAAGTAATTTAGTAATACTCACTTAAATGTCACTGCGTTTAAATTATTCACTGATAAATACAATAGGTAAAAAGGGAATAAGCGGTCATCTAGGATGCTTGTAAATTCCCCTCAAAACACAATTCCTTGTAAGATTTTCTATAAAAAAGATATCACACTGTGACGACACAAACAAATTACGTTCCGAACCAGAGGTAGCTTCATTTGCTTTACCTTTAGAGACAATTCATAAGTACTAACGTAATCTATATGAATAAAAAAGATTGACTTTTGACTTTGAAATGTGACTTATCATTACACTGATTATATTATTTAATAGATTCGGAGCATTAACATTTTGTTTTACGGATTGATCTAAAACAACTGTAGAATGTACATTCTATATGGAATCTTCATAAGGTTTGTGTTTAGATAAAAACATTGCAGACCTTGCAATTTCCCTGGGTTATATGTTTCATCTCCAGTCATTGGTCACGATTGAGATTTGATTCCTGGTCGGTTGGAACGTTTTTATATTATTTCGGGTCTGTATGTTATGTTACCATCGTTGGTTCGTATTTTTGTAACCAAGTGCTTTATCTACTTAACACAGAATCAATCAAAGTATGTGATGTTGTCCAATATTTATATGTATTATTTCGCGATGTATTGAAACGACTGGTAATTAAATATCAGTCTAGAACTAAACAGCAAATGAAATACTTGCCTAAAATGAAATAAATCTACTCCTTATTTATCATCAATGGATTTAAAAGGCGAAACGAAAGCAAGAATCCGCATAAATATTCTAAAGAAGTGATTTTATGTGGCAGTATGAAGTAAAATAAAAATAATACCAGATTTTATGACAATCATAAAAAAGATTATTAGGAGATTTGACTCCAGTAAAAGTTTCTTAATATTAACAGATTCAATAAAAAGGCGCTTTATACTCACCTTTATCGGCGACCAGTAACGAGCACATGATTTAATTTTTAGGGTTCTGTACTAGTTTCAACGAAGAACTCATATATGACAGGCTAATTAATTTACAATGCAAGCAAAAAAGAAATGTTAACGCCATCTCTAATAAAGTTAAATTTGAAATGAGTATGTATGTTATTCACGTTACTGTACTAGTGTTAATGCATGATTATATATAGGTTTTTTTGACAAGGGTAGTTGATTATTAACGTCAGTGGAGCAGTGGTTAACATAGGCTTGTAATAGGTCCCGGGTTCGATTCTCGGAGCGCACCTTTTAGTGGCGCTCAACTGCTGCTGTTTATCTGTACTAATATTATAAACCTGGAGAGTTTGTTTATTGGAATGCTCAAAAACTACTGATTCAAATGTGTAAACGGCGAGCCAGGTGGATAGACAATAAAGTATAAAAAAAACTTTAAAATACCCCCTGGCAATTAGAGAATCTTGGATTTGAAATCTGCCATTTTGTAAGTAACATAGAAGCCCTTTGGTTTGAAACCTATGTATTAAATTATAATAAAAACCTATGTCAAAATACTACACCCTTATAGTGTCATCCCTTACAAGATGGACCGATTTCAATGAAACGAAGCTAAAAACACTTCCAACCGACTATTAACCCTTCAAACAAAAAAAAAATCTTCTCATACATTCGGGAGCTACGATGCCATAGACAGATACACAGACATATCTACACATCCTACTTAAAAAACCGTCTTTTTAGCCGTCATCCAAGATACACTTTGAAGAATAAGGTGCGTCTCAAAATAGTGGTTTCCAGGAAAAACTACTGATGGCCGGTACCAATATTCATTTCGGTACGAATCGTGATTCGTACAGAGTCAAAAATGACTTTCCGTTTTTCCATACCAGCTGTCATCAATTCGTCTGTCATTTTTTTACATGCGTAACTAGAACAAATCGTTTTTCAAATAATATTGGTACCGAGTATTAATGGATTTGGTTGAAATATAGAAGGTAGATATTTTAAATACAAAAATACTATATGTGGTTATAAATAACGAGAACAATGTTTCACGGAACAACTATTCAATAATAACAATCAAACAATACCTTTAAGGCAACCGTCGTATCCGTACAGGTGGCATACGGCCTAGACAATTAACAAAGTGGCTGAAGCACATTGCGTTTTCCTTTACATTATCTTCCGCGTCGCCGCCCGTGAATACCGCGATTGTCTATAAGTGCGCTTCTTTTGTGCCCCGGTAATATTTCACAGGCTTATTCATTTCCCTTCGTACAGGGCCGTAGCTACCGAGCTGGGTACATACACACTTTGGAAATTTGCCCAGCCCTTATGTCACGGACTTAAGAACTAAAATTGAACTGCAAGTAGTAACCTTGACGTGCTGCTGCCGTACGTGAAAGGACATTTTTTGCAATGCTTCTTTATGTCACAAACTTTTTTCGTTTAAAAAAAACGCAGTAGAATATCACAATAGAAATATGTATAATAATAATAATAATGTCCCGGCCTATTTTGGCCTAGGTGCCCATCTTAATAAGAACAAAGAATTATGCAGGATTTTCGATTAAAGCGGCCAATCTCATTGAGATCAAAGAATGTTGCAGGAGTTGATTTATAGTGCCTGATCGTTTGCACAACACACAAGTTAAATTTCTCTTCCTTCACTCATAAATTAACAGACAAACCGACTGAAATACATGCCGTTTGCTGACTGTTTACATACCCTTCCAACTGTATGGATGTTTTTTGTTATTACGAAAGTTAAAGATGTTTTCACCACGGGCATCGAACTCACGACCTTTTTTTTTTTATTCCAGGGGAAATGCCCACGCACCGTCACTCTCTGCCACGGGGAGACAGAGAGTGGTGTGTCGGACTCGAACCGACTAAAACCCCTGGGTGGTCCTACTCTTCGTATTATTGGGGGGGGGGCGGGATGCGCGTTCGCGATTCGACACAATCCCCCCCTACGCGAAAACTGCTGCGCAAATGAGCGCAGCTCGTCTCGGTGCGGCCGTTGTTGTTGCCGCACCACAGGGCATGCCGCATGCCCCGGACTCCTCGATCGGCGCCAGAATTCCCCGTTCTGGCGCCTTCGGAACACTATATGGCCATGGGCCTTACGCCACGGTCATTCTGACCTCGGGGGCGGGACGAGACGGCGGCGACTGCGGCTGAGTCGCTCCAGCGACCCGCCTCTGGTTTGCCTTCAGGGCCTTGCAGGCCGGACCCCCTCCTACATGATTGGCCCTTCTTCCGGCCGCGGCACAGACCGTACAATGCGTGGCTGAGTCGCATGCACGGGCAAGGTGGGCAGGAGCACCACAGCGGTAGCATGTGGCACTCCTATCCGTCTCGGACCTGCACTGCATCCTTACGTGCCCCTTTTCGAGGCACCGGAAGCAGCGCAGGTCTCTGGTCTCCAGCAACATCGAACCCACGACCTATCACAAGCCTACGCTACCCATAGTAACCATCACACCATAGAGGTAATAGGAAGATGTAGAAATATATTAAGCACAAGTATTTTATGAGTTTAGTGTACTTATAATATGACTAAAATCTATACTTTCATTTTATGACAGAAACATCAGTATCAACTCAACTAATACCTCTCTGTTTATAAATATATTTTTAATATCTTTTCTGTTAAGATAGTTGCAATTTATTTATTTGTAATCCATTTGTTTATTGTATTTGTTACCGCACCCACTAACTAGCTATCCACATTACCCAAGGTTTGCATTAGGTCCACCTTTTATGTTTTTTGTGCAATAAAGTTCACAATTAAATAAGAACCTGGAATGTGGGAATGAACCTGAAAAATTGGGGTCTAAGGTTAGCCTTAGACCCCCATTCCAGGGCAATGTGACACGATTACGGCTAGCCTCTGCCCTAATTACACAATACACATCCACACATTCGGCACTGCAAACTTTTATTATATCGGATAAGTCTTCCTTACTAAACTACCCAAATAAGTCGCAAGAAGCTTTGTAAATTGTCCTTTAGCAAAAGCCACAAAAAAAGAAGTTATGTATTGTCCTTTAAAAAAACTATAGAAATATGCCATAATAATTTTTAGAAATATATACGGAGCATGAAACGTCGACTGAATACGGCCCCGACCTACCCGCGGGACCACAAAAGAATTGAAATATCGATTCACAGAAAGCTAACGCTATTCCAATGCTCATTTCTTTGTGCACCTTTCGTACCCTGACATTACTTACTTACTTTGAACATGTCATATGACAGGTAAAACCGGTCAAGTGTGAGTCGGACTCGCGCACGAAGGGTCTCGTACCATATACGGAAAAAATGTGTGAAAATATACATGAACGTTGTTATATGGGTGTCCCGTTAAGTATAATTTATTTCATTATTCATTAAATAAAAAAATATTTAAAATTTTTAAGTTGTCATTTTGAAAGTGGATATAGGACGATCTATTGTAGTTATTGTAAATATTAGGATTACTTCTGAGTTTCTTCTCGGTTTCGAACCGGTTGTAGCTTCAGTTTAGATTTATATTCATTTTGAGAATGCATGGGTGTTAACTAATTGATTATTATTAAAACAAAGTAAAAGCGAGCAAATAAAAAGAGCAAGTAAAAGAGAGAAATATCACGTTTGTTGCATTAGAGCGACTTTAAACATATTTATTTTATTTTTCGATTATATATATATTTCGCTATATCAACATAGCAGGCAACAGACACAGTTACTTCAAAATATGACATATTAAGTGAAAATTAATTATTTCGGTTCACGACCCTAGTGACAGACATACCGATAGCAGTGCTAGAGTTACGTTCACTCAGGTACAGAACCCCAAAAATTTCGCCTAGCTTAAAGCAGGTCCAAACCATTCGGGCATCACTAATCCCGGCTAAATCGCCCCGAAACGCGAAACTGTTGATGTTTAAGCCAAAGCATTAAGGTTCAAACTTGTGCATGTTTCCATTCGACAATGCACGTGATGTCGGGTGACATGCCACGTGCAGCGCTGGTGTATCGCCGGTGTCAAATTTCTGTAAATAGATTTATTTGTGGACTATTATTGAGAGAGTGACGTTTTGCTGCTTTTGTAGACATTATGTATGAAATATCATTGTATTTTTTTTTTGTAAAAACGACCATACAATAAAGACGAAAACAAAGCATCTAAGGCTAGAAAGCCCACCTCGCCAACGCTCATTGCTTTAAATTTTTAAGAGAGGTAAAGCATAGCGACTTATCGCTCAAAGTGGAGCAGTCCTACTGGTGAAATACCTCCACCTTACAGAAGACGACAGCCAAATAACAATGACATCGGTGTTGTTGAGTTCCTGCGTGTGAGTAAGGTTTCCAGAGCTCCTGGGGGGATGTTACATTAGTAGCAGGGGTCAAACCTTCAAGGTAAGGGCGACAAGTCTAGTATTATGCTGTACTTGCCGCCCTTAAACTAGGACCTCATCACCACTTAACAACAGGTGGGATGAGGATAATCTTGAAGCAATATAAAAAAAATGACCAGTCTTACCCATTACCCTATACTGGTTCTAATGGTGAATACTATGCTGGTTGTGATCGTCCTCTCCCATCCTAGAGCGTGTCCCTCCTTACAACAATTTGTGCCCCCTGGTGTGCCTTCTACTGGATTAGGTATTGTGCCCTGCCTGGGTGTGGTGGTGCTTCAATCCATCATCCAAGAGAGGTGACGACGGAGTGATGGACGTACCAACTAAGATCTCCCGGGGAATCTCATCATCTTAATGTAAAAAAAACTCTAGAACTACCACAACAAACAACAATCATTGTGTTGGAATCAGTTGGAAGAGCAGCACGCGCGATACGTGAACGTCGTGGATTCAAGCCCTTCACCGCAAGGAGAGACGCATTTTTCTGTTTCTTTAAAAAGAGCAATCATTGTGTACCTGTGGTTAAATTTCGTAATGTACAGTCAAATATAATGTCAGACTTATACTTACACGTCAGTTCATACTTTGTGCCGTCTCTAAGTCGTTGGCATAATAACTAATATCGAGATGCAAGTTTTTACTGCGGTGTGCTAGTACCTACACCGGACGGATGTATTAGATGTATAGTTTGTCTTAGTGTTGCGGATTAATTGTCGACTATCAACAGTTTTGAATGCTTATTAGTATCGATAGTTTATTCTTATTGACGTACAATAATACTGATAGTATTTTGCTACCGTGCAATGATATTGCCTGGTTCACAGAAATCCAGAAATCTAGATAGTTCTCGATAGGAACATCTTCTTTCGGACGAAAACGCTACTAAGTAAAACACTTTGGTAATTGCATAAGTCTTACATAAGAATCATTTTATTTATAACTAGCAGTCTGCCGCGGCTTCACGCGCATATCATCCCCGTTTTTAACACATTTTCCACTAATTTTTCGCTTCTATTGGACACAGCGTATTTTTGCCAAGCCTAAAACCTTCTACGATATATTTACTATACAACACAAAAATAATTATTCAATTTCACCCGGTCGTTTTTGATATTACCTAATTCAAACATACAAAAAACAATGTCTTCAGCTTTAAACTTTTATATCCATACTAATATTATAAATGCGAAAGTAACTCTGTCTGTCTGTCTGTCTGTCTGTCCGTCTGTTACTCTTTCACGCCTAAACGGCTGAACGGATTTTAATGAAATTTGGTATAGGTATACGTTGAATCTCAAGAACGGACATAGGCTACGTTTTATTAGAAAATAAGGGGGGGATGGGGGTAATACCACCTTTGAAAGTTTATATGGAAAAATGTTTATTTTTGAAGTTAGAGATATGTAATTTGGCACAAATATAGCTCGAAACTTGGATTAAAATATAGACTACTTTTTGTTTCGAATATTTGGGGACAAAGGGGTAAAACCGACCATGAAAGGATGTAGTCCACGCGAACGAAGTCGCGGGCACAGCTAGTAGTTTATAAATTGAAATGGAATGCAAAATTAGGTTTTCATTATTAAAATTATGCACTATCTCATCTCGTTATAATATTTTCTAAAATTAAAATCAGTATAGTATATTATAGGTAGGTACTTAATAAAAAGTAATTTAAAATGTTCACTCCTTTCTAAATGTTAACTAGTTAGACTTAATGTTGCTAATTAGTGATTTAATGTAATCCAATTAATAAAATCATTATAGAATTCAGGTTCTTTTACTCTTATTTGTGAATTTATAAGTAACTGAAAAGATACATTCACTTTTTGTAATCACTTGAGCTCTTACGACGTTACCATAAGGTTGTTTAATTTTCAGAATAATCTGTATATAATATATCCTTTCTGAAGATATTTGTCAGCGGATATTTGTTTGAAATATAACCCCAGGATGTTGCATCATTATGAACCGGAAGAGGCAGCTAGGGTTTTGTCAGTTTGTGCACAAAAACTGTTGCCTTTTTGTACGATCGTCTGACATAGGCAGTTTATCAGATTTAGGCCGCGTCCTCATTAGGTGAACAATGAGTGGTTGGCTGTTCGCTGTCACTCTGAGTAAGTTCCAAGTGTCGGCAAACAGCAAAACGTCGCGAACATTACGCGCTGTGCACTGAAAAGAAACTGTCAGCCGCTCAACCTTCACCTAATGGGGACGCGCCCTTAGTTGGACCTACCTACACCCATAAGTACGAGTACCTACTACCTATATGGTGTGTAAAGTGATTGCGCACCAACTTAAACCTTACAATAGAACAGACAGGTATACAGTTTAAAAAATATTCAGGCTTAAAATCAGTCCCATGAAAATGTATAATAACTCTCTCTCGTCTCACGATTTTTATTTAATACTAGCTGTTGCCCGCGACTTCGCCCGCGTTATTTCGGGATAAAAAGTATCCTATATGTTAATCTAGTATGTCATCTGTCTTCCTACCAAATTGTATCCAAATCCGTTTTGTAGTTTTTGCGTGAAAGAGTAACAAACATCCATACGTCCATACTTACAAACTTTCGCCTTTATAATAGTAGTAGGATATTTTACGTATCTACCTACTTAACTTAACGTAAAATATACCGGGACTTTACTGTACTATGTTAATTACCTTTAACTTTTGTGGATACAACCGTCAATTGAGTTCATTCTTGGACGGATCAATACGGTACACGAACTTTGTCATATTGTCTCGAGTCTGGATGTTGTGATACCATCGTTGTTTCTATATAACATATATGTTTCAACTTTCTACAGAATCCGAGTAACGTATGTTTCCAATATTATTTATCAAAGCTCTGGCGACGAAAAAGAGTAATTAATACCTACGGATTATTAAACTAGTTATTTGTAGCAATCGTTCAATTATTCTCAAGTTGTAGGATAATTCTGTTCCAAGGCATAGTAGTTTGATGATGTCATCATTTCCATATAATACTTAATTTCTGATAGAGCCTTGCGACTCTCTCTAATGCGAAATAAAAAACGACCAGACCAGTTCAAGTCATCTCAACGGTTTCCGAGTATAAAAGTTGTTAAATTGCGCATTTGATTTAATTTTTCGTAATATTTTCTTTTCAGTTATATTTTCAGTCAGCAGTCTTGAGTATAAGTAAGTTCAATCAATTTTTAGTTTGGAAGAACGATACCTTTATAAAGATCTTCTATGTATATAAAATAAAAATGATTTATTTCGGATACCCTTGATCCATAGCTGTTAATTACAGTTTCAGATTCTTAAAAACTAAGTATGTTGGTAGATTACAAAAAAAAACGAATACCTAAGAAATTTGTTTCTGTGGTCACTCTCAGCACCAGTCACTTCCACAGCTTAGAGGGGTACCTATCCGCTATACCTACGCTTGAGTGAAGCGATGGCTGGCACATACGTCATGCTTGTGAACAAGTGCCACCTTTGGGGACTGGTCTGCTCCAGTTTACCTCTTAAAATAACATAATACTTAATTCTTTTTTTCACTCATCAAAATAAAACTATATGACTTGGTCCAAAGTGTTCTACACATAGCTATAAGTTAGATATTGCTACTGTAACTAAATTGCTGAGTTTCTTACCGGTGTCTTCTCGGTAGATATAGGTTTCGAACTGAAAGTAGAATCACTTTGAATTATATACAATGACGATTCGAAAGTGTTATTATATGTAACCTACTTGAATAAATAAATATTGAATTGAATTGAATTGATATATTTATAGATGTGCGACTAAATTAAAGTGCAAAAACTAGAGATAGTTCCGTAAAACGTCTCGCATTCCTCTTTACGAGTGAGCCGCGTCCCACAGGAACCCTTTAGTCCCGTATCAAATATAGAAATGTATTCGCAAGAACATCTCGGTAATGGAAGCGCGGCCATGTTTGCGTGAGGACGGGGGGCTCAAATTGAGCCAAATAGCTTCTGAGCCCCCATGGAGAAATGCGTTTTTATTTGCGTTAGTTTAATTTATCGTCAAAAGGTGAACGCATTGGTTACTCGTGTTACGAGTGAAGTGTGTTTGTTCTGACATAAGAGACGTTTAGGGGTTTCGCAAACGAGAACAGAGTGTTCGAAAAACTTACGTTATTTTTAGTCAACTTAAAAAAGGGAGGTTTCTTTTCAACCGGTCTAAATGTGTATTTGTGTGTCTTTATGAGCTTCGTCGTTAATCATTTTGTTTTGTCGGAATTTGCCAATCTCTGCCATATCTGGAATGCCATAATCAGATCCTGATCTCCATATCATATCAAAATACCACCATTGCCAAAATGTCTTCTATCCATAAATGACGAAATTATCGGCGAACACATAAAACAATTATATGTATATAAATTTACACGGTCAAATTGAGAAACTTCTTTTTCTTAAGTTGTTTAAATTTCACTTACTAAGAAATTAAAAGTAATAAAATAATTTCTTAAATAAAAATTAAATTCTTTTAAAATATCAGCTCTTGACCTGACCCTATTTTTAACACTAAATGAGATTTACGTAGCGTCTGGTGACGTCAGAGCAAACCTTTTGTCCAGATTACTGTATCGTTCGTGACCAGCTATCTAAAGCTGATACGCCTAATGCTAGTCGAGGCTGAGTGACGTCAGCGAGCGTCTGCTCGGAGAAGCGATGACGTCACCGTCTCATCGCACAAGAAACATCTTCACGTAAATGTCAACGCAGATTTCTTTAAGAGCACTTCTGTTTTGCTTCCCTACCTTCAGAATATTACCACGAACTTCGTCAAATTACATTTTTAACAAAAGGACTTGAGGTAGGTATGTACTTTAAGAGGTTGATGCAACAGAAAAATTCATCAACGCAGATTTCTTAAGGAGCACTTGTGTTTTGCTTTCCTAATCAACAATATCGAAAGCTTAGGTCCAATCAATACAATTGCATGAAAGCAATATTAAAAAAAAATCGATAGTTTATTCCACGTAAAAAGGCAAGTGAACAACGCCAAACATAAAAAGTTACGTTTTACTTTTAATCGAATTTCATTTACATAATTTGAATAATTAATTTATTTCCCAATAAAACTCGCCAAGCGTAAAGCTGACTAGCAAATATACGCTTTTCAATTCCACGGCACTTTTAATTTGGTACAGCCGAGCATGCTTCGCGCCGTCAAACGGTCGTAAGCGCCAGGGAATTAATCAAATTGGTGATTGATACGAGACGCGATACACGGATGAATAAAATGCAGATGTAAGCACGTCGCAGTCAGGCTTATGAGTTTAAATTGGCCCTTATTACGATTTTTTTTTTACTGCACTGATTTGCGTCATTCCTCCTGATGTTAAGTGGTAATGAGGTCCTTTTTTTTTTTTTTTTTTTTTTTAGGGAGGGAAAATGCTTTTTCGCACCATATCGCTGTCGTGGGGACGACAACGACGTGTGTGGGACTCCCCCGCTCCAAAGGGCGGGGACTACCCGAACTAAAAAACCTCCCCACCTTCACATCGCCTATTGACGGCGCTATGGGATATCGGACGACCCATAACTGCCACAGCGCCGTCGGCGAGATTGCTGCCCCTATATGACGGCGTCTCCAAGTCCCCCCAGGATGGTCGGGGGACTGGCGGGAACGGCCGAAGGTGCTAAGCCGTCCCCGCACATCTGCGGAGGACCGTGCAAGGCCAGCCGGGGTGTCCCCACACCCGCGGCCGGCTGGTCCCCGCTAACAAGCGCGAGGGCGTCAAAACGACGCCTCGCGCGCAGCCTTCGCCGCCTACGAAGTGGTGGGGCGAGGGGGTCGTCCTCTCGCTCCCTCTCTGCTGTCTCCTTCTGCGAGATGGTTCTCTCACAGAAGGTAGCAACTGCCATCCAGATCTCCTCGCTCCCAAGCATGGCTGTAACCATGCTTGGGAGCGAGAAATTTTCCCCAGCAATGGCGGCCAACTCGGCCCGAAGTGGTAATGAGGTCCTAGTTTAAGGGTGACAAGAACAGCATAATAAATCTGTTACTGGACTTGCCGCCCTTACCTTGAAGGCTTGACCCCTGCTACTAATGTAGCACCCCCCAGGAGCTCTGGAAACTTTACTAACACGCAGGAACACAACAACACAGAAGTGATTGTTATTTGGCTGCGGTCTTCCTTCTGTAAGGTGGAGGTATTTCACCAGTCGGGCTGCTTCGGTTCCGGCGATAACTTGCTATGTCCTACCTGTCTTAAAAATAATCCAACTTTATATTAAATAAGAAGATATGTTTATCTATACATAAGGATTTCCTGGGGGAGGCGGACTGCTATAATTTAACCCAAACTCGATACAAACAGTTTCCTTATGCACTCTAAAAGGCCTATCTTCAGTAAGTTTTTCTCAGTAAGTCTTTCGGAAAAAATAATATTTTTCCGATTACTTGATGAAACTCAACTTTGCTAGCTTATGTTCTAAAAGTATTGGTTCAATGAAATGGCGTTTTTATGGCAGACCTCGGCCTTTCGGTTCCTAGCCCGATCACAAAGAAAGCTTACCCTCATAAAACTAGCTCTCGCTCGCAGTTTGCACATTTTATTTCTCAAATCTGAGGAATAATGTAATGCTTAGATAAAGAAACCACCAAAATGGCGTCATAAAATCAAGGCTATCCAAGCTTCTAACTATCATTGTAAATGATACACAATCTCAGTATTGGTTTTTATTTATTATCCATGTACTATTCTTTTCAAATGTTTTCTTTGCTATCCATCAATAGTATTCATAATTATTATTTGTCTACTATTAATCTAAACTATACTCCATTATTTCACCCTAGAAGGTTTAATAATTCTCTCTGAGGTTCCGGGTACGATCCCCGGTCGGGTCAATATGGGAAACGAAATTTTCTATATTATCCCGAGTCTAGGTGGTGTGGTACAGTCGTTGTTTCTGAATTCTATAATAAAAGTAGTGTTCTGTAATAAAAGAATTAGAGCAATGTATGTGATAATTTGTCCAAAATTTATAATTTTGAAGTAGGAAGTCCCATTAACCCTACATTTTTTTTCTACAAAAAAATCTACAAATCGTAAAAAAATATCTGTGTTTTGATTTTCGTTTCATTAACAGTTTAAGTATTGTTCTTGTGTTAATTTGTCCATGTACTTCTTTTTGTCAAACAATATTTATGTTCATTATCCATCAATAGTGTTTGTTGTACTTTTTATATTAATGTATTTTTTTCATCTATCACATACAAATAATGAAATAACTATTTCAGAATGTGCGGAGATAAAAATAAGCCACAGCTTTCAGCGCTCAGCAATTTTAATTATCAAAGAGGTACAGCGGAGCCCGAGGTACCTACTTTGTTTACACAAGTAGGTAGAGATAGGTGCTGCAACCGACGGGATGGGGTGCATTTTATGGGTGTATTTGCGTTTCGTGTTTATGGATTGAGGGTTGGTGAAGCTAAGATGCACCCAGACAGGAAAAATACTGCAGATACATCTATCGCAGTGTACTGTGTGACTGTTTAAAAAAGAGTTTGCCTGGAAAATCTACTTTTTTATAGTAATTTTGTGAATTAAAACAAATACTATCGGTCCGGACGTCGATCGCGTACTATCACAGTTTTTTCCACATTTTTCATCGATTCTTCGCTCCTTTTAGACGTAGCATAATGTTTTAAAACCTAACGCCTTTCCCGATAAATGGACTATCTAACACAAAAATATTTTTCAATTCGAACCAGTCGTTCCTGGGATTTACTCGCTCAAACACACAAACAGCATAGATTATAATATTAGTATATACTATGACCTATATGTAGACGGCAGAATTACTAAGTAGAAATTGTATTGTAAAATGTTAATGTATAGGTTAAGTTAGATGTAAGCTATCTATGTATGTGTGAATTAGGATAGTTAACTTAGCACTAAAAGGTTATTTTCTCACTAGTCGCTAGTTGTACCATGTATTGATAGTCTGCTCCCGCCACTAGGGACTAGTTGTACATTAAATCGTGGAATATTAGAAGGTGCATTTGTATGGCACATCACAGTCGCTTCCAGTCAACAGTTGCTTCCAGACAGTTCCAGTTATAGTTACTTCCATATAGTCAAGACAGTTTTAGTTCCAGTAAAGTTAACAGTGCAGTATAGTGAAAAGTCTTTGTAAAAGTTAGAGTCAGTGAACAGTTTTAGTGTTAGTGAACAGTTTTTGTGTTAGTGTCAGTATCGGATTGCAGTGCTGTGCCCAGTTTGTGAACCTTTGTTGTGTAGGCACAGTGTACGAAATAGACGTTGAAATTAGTTAGAATAGTTAGGACAGTTGGACAATACTCTAGTGTTAAGTGTAGTGTAATAGACTGACAGCGAATACAGATTTTGTGCTTCGGATCCACAAGTGTTTGATTGTTCTCCTCAACGAACCCCGCCCTGAATTCTACACTATAAGTTTTCTTAGTCCCTTCATACACGAGCAATCAGTCGTAAGCAACTACGCAACGCGTTTAAGACTACCCATTTACGAAATACGTGCCAAATGTTGGAATTAGAGTCGAGCCCTCTGCAATAATTTATAAACGAATCTCTTACGGTTCGCTGCAAAATTTTGCACTCGTCGACTATAGGTTTTTTTATTTATTTTTTCGGTTTAAATCCGGTAGGTGCGCCCCAGTTTCATCAGGTCTCGTTCTATTAGTTTCGTTTTAGTTCAGTTTTCCTGTCGGTGCGTTTCATAACAAGGGGGTTGGTTTATGGAAGCTCGAATTACGATTTATCCCGCGGCGTGTCTGTCGGACAAAAAACGTGACGCGAAACTCGAGTTATGGCTTACCGGATGACGGGGATGGTTAACAAAACTTTTACCATTATACTTATTTACGTTGTTATTGTAAAACTTTTGCTTTACGAATACATTTTTTTTTTTTTGCTAGTTTAAACCTCCGATGCAGAAACTACGTGTTTTATAAGTTTAATGTGCCTGTCTAAACAAATACAAGTCGGTTTTTACAGAAACACATAAAATAACCTCCCCTTGAAATGTGAGATTCAAACCCATACCTTCGTATGACGCGCGTAACTGAATTCATAAATTTTTTTAACCTCTTAACCGCCGTTCTTAGTAACTTTGTGAGTGCGGCGTGTAGCATAAAAATTGTATAAATCAAATACAAGTAGGTTACATATATTACTTCTTTTTTTACATTCAATACAATGCAAAGTGGCTCTACTACCAGTTCGAAACATATATCTACCGAGTAAATACCAGTTAGAAACTTAGCAGATTAGTTACAGTAGCAGTATCTAGCTTATTGCTATGTGTACCTAACTATATTACTTTGAACCAGATATAGTATTGTTCTGATAAGTGTCGTAAAATTAAGTTTTTATTTCGAGAGGTGAGCTGGTGCAGACAAGTCCCAAAAAGTGGCACCCGTTCACGAGCATGACGTATGTGCCAGCCATCGCTTCACTTAACTGTTTGTTTGTGTTTGTCAATGCCAAGGTAGTGCCCAATGGGATGAACCATTTTGTTTTTTGGTTGAAAGGTGAATTAGTCGAGAGTGTTCTTAGCTATGTCTGATGGATATTCAAGATTATGATCGCCACAAATTTTCGGATCACATATTTTAACACCCTCCCTAATACCTAACATTCTAAAATTTGGTCAAGTGTGAATTTGATGCATCGAGTAACTTTAACTGTTTCATTGAAGATGCTATGAACTTCCACGAAAAATGTTGAAGTTGAGTACCTAACGCCTCGATGGCCTAATTGTTTAACAGGTCAAAATATCGGGGTCCTGGATTCAATTCCTATGTAGAATAAAGCATGTTTTTTCAAAGATCATTCCAGGATCGACCTATTCTTGTATCGATGAATTGGTTTCTTTTTCTGCCTACCACATACCAAATCCAATCAGTATTTTTTGCTTAAAAGGGTAATAAACGTACATACAAACATACATAGATACATTCCAAACTTTCGCGTTTAAAATATTAGTAGGATTTTTTTTCCAGAAGTAGGTACAGAACCATAAAAGTGATAACCTTATGAACAAAATAGCCTCACAATGCATATACGTATCGACTTACACTTACCTACTTGTACAGCAAGACCATTTCTTTGTTACTTTTATTTATTCTATGGTAATACCTAGGACATTGTTCAAACATTCTATGACAGACGAACAGGTTATTTTGCATAATGTTTGTGTCAAACAGCGCAGCGACCTTACTAGAACGAGTTTGCCCTCACAAAAACTTCGGCGTCTACGTAAATAAATATTGAATATTGATAAAAAGCACCCTCGCTGCTCAAACAAACCTCGACGACAACCCTACACCACAAACGAAAGCAAACTTTAAGATCTAAACAGTTAGATTCATTTCATCACGTTCATATTCCCGGTTATCGGTATTTTTTTACTTTGTCAGCCTTATGAAAGGCAATTGATTTTCTAAGAATTCCTTCGGCTGCCTTTAAAAGTAAATTGATTCGTGTAATTGTTGTAATTTCGAAAGGACGAGCTATTCCATTTAGAATTTTTACTTTAGCGTCTTCTTTGTAATTTAGAAATACATTATTCAATTGTCCGTTAAGATATTGATTAAATATTTTCCTTTTTAATGTGTAAAGGCTATGGACAGTGGCGTGTAACTACAGGGTGACAAGTCTGTAAAATGGGGACCCGAGATAGGGCTGCTCTGCAGTATCCAAACCATTTTTAAGCATTATAAACTTCGGTGATGTTATGGTCCTGCGTGTGAGTAAGGCTTCTAGAGCTCTTGGGGGGTGCTACATTAGTAGCAGGGGTCAAGCCTTCAAGGTCAGGGCGACAAGTCCAGCAACATATTTATGATGCTGTACTTGTCACCCTTAAACTAGGACCTCATTACCACTTAACATCAGGTGGGATGAGATCAATCTTGTCTTGAAATGAAAAATATAAAAAAACTAACTGTTACCTGCAGTTCCCTCATGTGATGGTCTACATTATCGCTAAGATATAAGATATATAAATAAGATATCGAAAAGATTGAGACAAGAAAAACATCACACATTGTATAGAGACGATTCATAAGTATTACTAATGTAATCTATACGAATAAAAAATATTGACTTTGACTTTGACTTTGCAGACTAACAAGAAAGTAGGTACGTACGTTAACCCCTTACGAGTCCTGTTCCCAAATAGCCCACTCGATGCCACATATGTTTTTTTACAACCGCCTGTCAATAAAACGCTAGACATCCCCGAATGTGCGCGCAACGTTCCTACTCCCCCATCGCGTCGCCAGCAACGTTTTAATTGTGCAGTAAAAGCATGATCTAAAAATTACTGCAGTCTGGAAGCTGTAGTTTGAAAAATCGAGATACATTTAAAAATGATTCGTCGAATTGCGTGCATGCGGTTCGATTTTAGTTTTTATGCTCTCGACATAGGGGTGGTACTAAGTCCAACGTGTGTAATCTGACGTGTTTTCGACTATACGCGCATAACTTCAAACACACCGGCATTGTACGCAGCTAAAATTGCTAGTATTCATTAATAAGTAGATTTTGGATTTCATCTCACGCAGTGCTCTGATCCTGTGATAAGTAGCTGGAGCTTTTGTCACAGATATCAACGACGCTGCATAACACCTAGAAACGAAATAATAGAGACATTAGGATATGATTTATTTATATAAACGTTTACAAAAACTAGTTCCACAGACAATGTACTATAGTATATTGTAATTTAGGCAGTCTTATCGGTAAATGATATCCTCCAGATAATCTATTGGTAAACAAAATATCTTGTTTCAATAAATGTGTGGTTGTGTGTTCGCGTATAAGCCATTAAGGAACATAATTTTTTGAAAAGATGATAGCTCAGCGGTGGTACAATTATAAGAAAACGGTAATGGCATCTCAGAGAAATAAATTAAACAAAAAACTGCTTACTTCATTTTTTTTTTGTTGAAAGCTATTGTCTCTTTATTAAAAGAACATTTAGAGGATCATTGTCGCCTTTTTTTTTATATTGCGCTTCAAGATTGACCTCATCACCTGATAAGTGGTAATGAGGTCCTAGCTTAAGGGTGACAAGTACAGCATAATAAATCTGTTACTGGACTTGTCGCCCCTACCTTGAAGGCTTGCCCCCTGCTACTAATGTAGCACCCCCCAGGAGCTCTGGAAACCTTACTGACACGCAGGAACACAACAACACAGAATCGATTGTTATTTGGCTGCGGTCTTCTGTAAGGTGGAGGTATTTCACCAATCGGGCTGCTCCAGATCGAGCGATAAATCGCTATGCCCTACCTCTCTGAAATGCCTTAGAGACGGCCTGCGTATTCTGTACTGTACTAAATGTTTAGATTGTGTTGTGATGGAGGCATCGTAAACCGCGGGCTCCCACGTGGAGTTTGTTCCACTTGTGGCCACTTCGTGCGATATGCAAACGGTTTATGGCAGCTAAAGATGACGTGGCTAGAAGGATACTTTGTATGATGGATCAAGTAATAATAATACTGTTCCTATCCGTGTGATATATCTAATAGATTACTTACTGACGCTTGTTTACGTAAAAATATGTTCTATTAAATTTTGTTACAGATATCAGCTGGATGCGATCTACGAATTAGAACTCCGAGCAAAGAGGATCATAGGCAATGCTCGCTCATGATGGAGCTTCTTCAGAGCCTCGAATATGGAGACGAATGGCCTCTTGGTTTTTTATTGGTTACATTTTGGTGAGTGTGCAGAGATTGTATAACCTGATACCTCTTCTCACCTCACAAAACAGCTAGGTACGGCAATCAGTTTCACCCTTAAGTTGTAGACATTGCTCCATTACTCACGAAGCAGTTTGTCTCTTCTTTCATTATGTGATCGGCTAAGGAGTGGAACTCTCTGCCGAAGTAATCTGGATATCTTAAGACCTGTTTACACATACACCTTCTAGACAAACGTGTACCATTCAGGGCCTCACCTACGCTTTCCATCAAGCCATGACTAATAAACCAGTGGACTTCCAGGATTGCATCCAGATTAACTTAGCAAAAAAATGTTAAGTTATTATGTCACATGATGTTTAGACAGAAATATATTTAAAAGACTAATGTTTTAAAGTGGATATAACATGTCTAAGATCACATTGAAAACACGATCCATAATTTCGTTTCTAATAATAATAAATAAGCGCTGGCGTTATCCAAAACAAGTCACCACATTTTTAGGCCCCGACTCTCAAAGGTTAAAATGAGAAAGTCGGTCAAGACAAGTGCGTATGTAAATTTCATTTAATTTGCACTTGTTTCTTCCCACATTAATTTTATAAGCAATTGTGAGTATAATTTTTAACCATAAGGTTAGGCGTACAATTATTAAAAACGGTGTACTGTAAAAATCTACAAGAAGGAAGTGCGTTAAATTATATCATGTATGACGATGTCGCATTAATTCGATAGACGAACTTCATAGCCGAGAGGCAAGCGGGGCGGACTTTGACTCTGAGGTTCCCGGGTTCGATCCCCGGTCGGGTCAATATGGGAAATGAACTTTTCTATATTGTCTAGGGTCTGGGTGTTGTGGTACCGTCGTTGGTTCTGATTTCTGTAACACAATTGCTTAAGCTACTTACCACAGAATCAGAGCAATGTATTTGATGTTGTCATATATTTATTATTTTATATTTATAATTACCAAAACATAATTAATATTAATCACGGGTGGGTAGATGGATGTTTGTAATTGTTTCGCGCAAAAATAACTGATTTAAATAAAGTTTGCTACATTTATGAGATACTATATTAATTAACATAAAATATATTCTTTAGTTTATATACGATTAAAAATAAATTCAGTAATATATAATCAGGACGAAAAATAATGACCTGTCTAGTTGAGCAAGAAAACGACATTCTCACCTTGAAGCAGTTACTAACTGAGTAGAGTAAATGTTAGAAACAGAAATTTTTTATCTCCTCTTGCGGTGCGGGAATCTAACCCACGACCTTCACGTATCGCGCGTGCTGCTCTTACCAACTGAGCTAGCCGCAATTTATTGTAGGACATGAAATTTTGCTGCTGTATCATGAGTAGAGTAGTTCATCGGGTAATGAATAGATAGCTGGAAGCCTGCCTTTTCATCAATCAAATAGATCTTGTGTAGACACAGTAAATATATTTCAAATATCATTAAGATTGAAATAGATGTTTAAGAATTATAGCTAACTAGCTGGGCTCGCGATTTCGTTCGCGTGGACTACATCCTTTCATGGTCGGTTGTACCCCTTTTTCCCCAAATATTCGAAACAAAAAGTAGTCTATATTTTAATCCAAGTTTTGAGCTATATTTGTGCCAAAATTCATATCTCTAACTTCAAAAATAAACATTTTTCCATATAAACTTCCAAAGGTGGTATTACCCCCCTCTCCCCCTTATTTTATAATAATAGCCTATGTCCGTTCTTGAGATTCAACGTATACCAAATTTCATCAAAATCGGTTGAGAGGTTTAAGAAGGAAAGCGTAACAGACACACAGACAGACAGACAGACAGAGTTACTTTCGCATTTATAATATTAGTAGGGATCAAAGTTTCTCAATTTTATTAGCAGCTGACCAAATGACTGACCGATCATCTAAGCTCTAAGGCAAGTTACAGCCAACATAGAAGCTTCAAACTTTTTTGACATGTTTGACGTTGTCAAATTGAAAAAATATATTCGTTATGATAATTTTTACAGCTGTGAGTTACCTTCAAAGTTAAGTTAGGACACACTAGGAACTAAAAACTCTGAAAGCCAGTAATGTGCTATATTTTCCAGAATCTACCCGACTAAGGCTGACCCGACATTGAGAGTAGGCGTTCTTGAAGCGTATTGTCATTGACGTAAAGTTAATTTAAACTGTAGGCGTGTCCCAACTGGTCTTAAAAGTTCCAGTGACAACAATTCATTGAAACTGCGAGGCATGAAATGCTGAAAATGTATCTGACACATAAACTTTGAGTTTCTTTGTTCTTTTTTTCATATTTCTGTGAATACGACTACAATAAGAAGATTAACAAAATGATGCAAGAGAAGTGAACAATGTTTTACACTGTACGACGGAGGCAAGGATGCGTGTGGCTTTTGTCTCAAATCGTTACAAGCGATTCAAAGTCAGACAAAGGCACTTTAACATATCCCGAGAGGGCAGAGGGCACGTTTCCTTGTCGTACAAACATACCACAAATATTAACGTCCTATGTAAATAATAATCGATTCTGTTCGTCAACTTTTTCTTGTTATTTCAAATTACCTATTGACGCTCAAAGCAGCTGTAATAGCTAACATGTAAGTTATATTTTGACATGTGTAAGTATTTTACGTATTTCTGTAAAAGCCAGTCATGCCGCTCTTATGGCCAGGACGACATAGTATAGAGGGGATATGAGAATAGAGCTCCTATTTCTAAAAACAGAATATGTCGGAACCGAAAACGGAAAGCAATTTCTAACACGCTTTCATTCGCTTCACTTGTAACTACACATGTACGAGATATAAGAAAATCTTGGAATATTAAATTATCCCACTCGCCGGTCTTCGATTAGAATGAAATTTTGCACACGCTCTGAGTTCTAATGACAATATATGATCAGCTAAGAAACGTCATTACAAACTCAATATGGCGGCCTCCAAGATGGTGGACTGGCTGTTTAAAATCCACCCCCATGATATGGGTATCAAATGTGAACGTTTGCTATCAGGAATACGAAACTATTTTAATTCTCACAGACACAACTAATACATTTCGAATGAGAATTTTAGAAGTAATTATTGTAGTGGCTGGGAAATGAAAGAAGCAAATTGTAAATAATCGAAATATATTAAAGCCAAATAAAATTAAATATACAATTCACACTTCGTCGTCGTTCAAATCTAAACTCGGCCATTCTCTCCATTCGGATATTAATACGTACAGGCATCGCACATACACTACGTTCGGATACATCCGCTATCCCAAATTTTAATTCATAATTAATTAAATTTTAAAGTAATTATTACTATAGATTCGATAGTATAGGTACTAGTAGCTAAAAAATATATTTTAATCTAATATTTCGGCAACCAGGATCACGGTTTTGGAGAATTATTTTAGATATATGTGCATTTTGTACAAGTAGGTATATAAGCTAAGATATAAGCTATTTTTACTTTGTAGTTTGGTCACGTTTAGCTTTCAGTACAATTCCTCGATCTACATTTTCAGCCGTCATTTTATCTACCTATTTCATTTCGTTATTAATTCCGTTTTCGATTTAGTTTTAAATGCAAATTTTGTAGTTTATTTATTCACTTACAATTTTTTTCATATTGTTGCCTACTTTGTTTGGGATTTTCCAAGAGTTTTTGTCTTTTATTTGCATTTCTTAATGCAATTTTGATAAGATGATATGTTGTAATAATTATTCCTTGTTGCAACGATGACAAGGCCATTAAAAAAATATATAAATTACATTCGATTTAATAAAATCAAATCGGCTGTTAGTAAGTAATAAAAATATTCCTATTAATATTAATAGTCGGTCCTGCGAATAACATCTCTTATCATGTCCTATGGGATAATGAGAGTATAGAAAGAGAGAGTGCTATTGTATCGTACGCAATCGTTTGAGAACAACAAACCAATTACTTTGTAATCGATCGACCTCAATGAAATCGGCCACCTTTGCCGAAATCAGACAGAATAATAATATAAATGCATGTAGGTAATCCAAATTCTATTTCGCTCATTTATATAGGATAATTATTTCGTAACAAATCAACACGTTGCACATAAAAAAAGATCCCTATTTGTAATTTTTGTACATCCGAGTAAATTCTCCATATTCAAAGCAATTCGTAATTGGGTTCAGGCGAAAAAATCATGAGCACTTATTAATCATTTATAATTGAATCGTAAATTTTTTCCGTTATTTTTTGTCCATCCCCAAAGAACCCCAAATTCATCCAATTCATAGCAGCGGTACCAAATTGGGGTCCCTTTGTTACGTTTACTGCCGCTCCCGGGAAGCCATTAAACCGCGCTTTTTGGGATAAATGCATTCGTGCTTGCAGTAATAATGCAATAAATAACTTGTGCCATATTCTCTTATCAATGGTTTATAGCACTCCATATGAATTTTTCGGAAACGAGGTATTTTTAAAATGGTCATGAATTATCGCTATTTCCTTAAAGGCCCTATTTACAGCTTATTGACTTTTAGGAGAAAGTCATAATTTCACTTCTTTTATGTTTGTTTTTTATACTTAACAATTACTAGAGATGCTTTAGATGTGTAATTGTACTATTGAACAGAATAAAACATGGGCTTTGTTTGTGATTTAAAATAAGCTTATAGGCCAGTGTCTATTTTATTTAAAAATCATGTAAAAAATCTCTCGCAAATAAAAAAAATGGATTTCGTTACAATCATAATTCTCAAACTGTGATATATTATTTTTACTTCGTTATTCACCATATGACAAAGCATTTGCTTTCTGTTTAACATCAGACCACATCCCAATAACTAGACAGTTGAAATTCTCACAAATGAAGTAAGTATTTCAAATCGAACCCGGGACCTCAGAGATGGCGCGACGCAAAAGTCCGGCCCGCTCGCCACTCGACTACGGTGGGCGTGAAAGCAAATATTCTATATGAAATATTAAATTAATAGTCGGGTGAGCGTTTAGAAATCAAAGGTTAGGTAACCCTGTCTTAAAGCCTTAATAGACTAAGTCTTTAGCTTCACTAGCTTCAGGCAGCTGTCGTCGAATATCCGAGGAAGTGGGGCGGTCGATATCACTCTTTGAAAACTTTATGAAGACGCCTCTTTCTGCTGGATACGTACTACAATAGTGCCACTTCTAGGGAATGGGGTGGACGTGTGAATGGCCTAGCTGCTACGAACATTTAGCCGCTGGAAGCAATATCTAAAAAGAAAAAGTCATAATTGACATCCTAGTTCCAAATATTTGTGGGCACATTTCGAAATGTTAATTCATATGAGAAAAAGTTAGTCATTAAAGTAGCGATAAACTTTTCTCGATTTATATAACTTTTCAATACTTCAAGATTGACCTCATCCCAACTGATGTTAAGTGGTAATGAGGTCCTTAAGGGCGACAAGTACAGCATAATAGTTGCTGGACTTGTCACCTTTATCTTGAAGGCTTGACCCCTGCTGCTAAATGTAGTAACCCACCCAGGAGCTCTGGAAACCTTACTCACCGCAGGACACAACAACACCGAAGTGATTGTTATTTGGCTGCGGTCTTCTGTAATGTGGAGGTCGTCACCAGTCGGGCTGCTCCAGTTCAAGCGATAAATCGCTGTACCTCTCATCTCGTGCCACGAATAATCCATTTCACATTGATACAAACTCACACCTGCCCCGCCAGTGATACATTTTTGCGCAAAATCGAATATTTATTACATTCGAGGAACATTTCACTCGCCAACTTCCTTCACACTTTTAAGCCATATGCGGAAGCCTGATATACGATCTAATAACCGTCCTATAATGATTAATAGTATACTTTTGCCGGTAGGAGATACCAAAAAAATGCCCGTAAAATATGGAAACCGGTACGCGTAAGCCTCTTATCGGGTTTAATGAAAAAGCGCATAATTCATAAGGACGTGCACCGTCATTGCTGCCAACGAACCGGGGGTAATGTGCCAAAATGTAGACTGTACTGTGACGTAGTGTTGCCGTCGATTCGATTATGTATCAATTATTAATCGATTATGCAATAGGGGCCCAATTAATCTAGCAATTGATATGAAAATCGATAGTATCGATAATATCGATTATATCCATACCTATCTTTAATTAATATAATCGATATAATGCATAGTCAAATACAATATAATCGATATTATCATCGATATCAAGTTTTGAAGCAATACTATATATTCAATAATATCGACCTAAAATTAATATCGATATTATCGATTATTAACAATTATTGGATTATAATTGTTTATATTAGACAATATTATCGTTCAAATCGATGATATCGATACTATCGATAGTCCAATCGATTTTTAGATTATTTGGGAGGGGGGGGGGGGGTTAATCGATTAATCGATAAATAATCGATGATTCGGCAACACTACTATGAAGTATATATGAGCAGTGTCAATTACTTTAGTGACAATAATTTTTGGCAAATACTATACTACACACCAACCAGTTTATTCCACACTATATACAGAATCTTCGCTCCTATTCGTCATAGCGAAATGTCATATAGACAAAAAGCCTTTCTCAATTAATGAAATCAAACACAAAAATATTTTTTCAATTCATACCAGTGTAGTTCCTGTGATGAACGCGTTCAAACAAAAAAATCTTATTTTATGTATTCATTAACTTAATAGCTTAATAGTAAAAAACGTGGACTTAAAGCTAGAAGCATTATCTACCAGTCAACCCTTGGGTCATGTATAGAGTTTGTATATGGGTGCGGTAATAGTAAAAAAACTCTTCAGGTTTATAATTATAGTATAAATTGAACGAAAGAAACATTCAAACTCAAATATTTCTTTATTCAAGTAGGTTACATATAACACTTTTGAATCGTCATTGAATACAATGCAAAGTGATTCTACTTCGTTACTTAATGACATCACAACACAGCCATGTGAGAAGGTACACATAACAATAACCACAAAGGAATGGACACAGAAAAAGAAAATAACAGAAAACATATAAAGGAAAATGAAACTCTCTCTTATTTCCCATCTTCGACATTATTAAAACTTGATCGAAATCTTAAGCTACAGTTCTCCCTTAACATTAAACATAACAAAATGAAATCTTTCAGTACAG
The DNA here is from genome assembly GCA_037074685.1 of Glyphodes pyloalis. Lineage (NCBI taxonomy): Eukaryota > Metazoa > Arthropoda > Insecta > Lepidoptera > Crambidae > Glyphodes > Glyphodes pyloalis. The sequence continues at coordinate 558,373 of JAYKKO010000049.1, forward strand.
TTAATTAACATTTTCACCATTTACAATAGGCGTAACAAGCCCCGGGCCCCAGCGGCCGACCGACAAAGGGAACATAAAAACGCTAACGTAATTGATCTCGCACGGTTTCATTTCTCTTACAGCTGAATCCTAAAAAAACTAATAAAAACCGGATGCGTGCATATTATTGTTGCATTGTCGGTGTTCCGTCGTTTTAGTGTTATTTATCGATGCACGGAGAAATAACAAACTGTAACTGTGTTAGTCATTATTTAATGATAAAACGCGGTAGAGTTGTGGTGTTTATTTTCTGGTACAGACTTTATTTTTTTTTAATTAAGTTTTCAAAATTCAAAGAAAGGATTTAAATAATCGGCATACAGTTAAAGGGCGAGAAAAGAAAAACTATGAAAGTTCTTAAGTTTTAATGCGCTAGGCTAACAAAAATAATTAACAGGTTCACAGACCGTACATTTGACAAAAAAAAATCGTTTACCCATCAGAAAAGGCACTAAAATCGAAATCATTGTTAAGGCCCAGGTACAACAAGGCGCTACCAATCCAGCGTAAATTGGATTCCACTTACCTCCCCACCTCAACCCCACCGTTAGCCCTGAAACAGATTTCAAAAGGTCCATTCGTGTTTTGAGTCTAAAAACTGTCCATGAATGGTCTAAAAAGTAGCGCTTTGTGTTAAATTCGAACAGTTTGAAAAGATTCGACGCGCTTTTGTGAACACTAAAAAGTTGATAACAAAGCTGAAGGTGTCTTTTATTCGGAAACTCAATACGATTTAAGAATACGCTACAGTAATTCACGTTACATCAGAGGAGAGGTTATGGGCGAAATAGTTGACGACAAAGAGAGTGCGATAAAAGGCTGGTCCAAAATGGACCACGATTTCATGATTGTGGAGCCATTGAAGTGTTCTATAGGATTGTTATGGTTAAATACAGGCTTGATGGGAATCTAAGTGCAAAGCTAATAGCGACGCTCGTAACGGTAACTAAATATCGCAAATAGGTAGTTTTTAGAGAGTTTATTTAATGAGTTTCTTTCTTGGTTTCGTACTTAAAAAGGAAATAATCACAATTATTATGGACTGTATTGAATGAAACTGGTTTTGAAAAAAAAAAGGATTTGTAAAATAAATAAAACAACAAAATTTTAAAACCACTAACTTACTGACCAGTCGGAAAAAAACAGCAGACAATCGATTTGTATCTTAAATAATATGTGCATAAAAAGTAAACTTATTGCAAAGAGGTTTGTATACCTACACAACCTGTCATCGACAATAATCATAAATAATTATAATCAATTCATTTATTCATGTTGATTACAAGTAACATTTATGCATCGTCAAAATAAATATATTTTATTATTTTAATAGTATTATACGCCGTACTAGCGAACTTTAAATATTAGAAACAGAAAAATTCATATATAAGTATGTAGTTCTAAACATATTCGGCAGAGGGCACTTACCGGAGGCCAACGGTTAATACAGCAGAAAAATTTCATCGCCTACGATAACTTGCGGTTAGCTCAGTTGGTAAGAGCAGCACACGCGATATGTGAAGGTCGTGGGTTCGATTCCCGCACCGCTAGGGGAGATAAAAAAATCTGTTTCTAATATTTAAAATAAATATAAAGCAAAATTAGAAGCTACAGCCGGTACCTACGGAACCTAATCCTACCGAGAAGAATCCGGCAAGAAACTCAGCCACTCAATCAAAGCGGAGCCCTTATTTTATGTCAACTATTTTACCTACAGGCAGACGGTTTATAGAATCACAAAAAATAAATAAATAAATCCGCCAGACAATCACACCAATCACCTGGTCTCAAACTAAGGTTTTCCCTTGTACTATGAGTACCAGACGACGGATACTAACCGGGGGCGTCATCCCAGCACACCCAGACCCAAGTCAATTTAGAAAAGTTTTCCAAATTGACCTGACCAGGAATCGAACTCGGGACTTTACGCGCTTTAGGCGCCTACATTAGCCACTGCGCCACCGAGGTCGTCTATGTATAGGTCGTCATCACAAAAAATATATATTATGATTACATGTGAGCAGAAAAATAATGTATTGTTGAGCTATATTGAACTACAAAAAAATATTAGTGTAATTAACCATACTTATAGTTCATAGTTCATTTTCAATGTTGACCCGACCGGAAATCGAAACCCCATTTAATGCCAGCATATTTCAAGCCTTCTATATGGCCTACCTAGTAAAAATTGCTGGGTCTCGTTGGATGCAGGTGGCAATGGACCGGTCGCGCTGGAAATCGGTTGGAGAGGCCTATGTTCAGCAGTGGACAGTAACAGGCTGAAATGATGATGATGATGATATGGCACACGAGTATAATAACAAAAGGCACCGCAAATACCTTTCAATCACTACATAGTATAAACAAAGTAGCTTTTTCTGTATGTCCGTATATAATACCCTGATGCTTAGATCTTTAAAACTACGCAACGGATTATGATGCGGTTTTGTTTATTATATAGTGTGATTGATGTGAAAGCTAACATTAAAGCCGGTGCGGGTCGCTAGTTGAGTATATTTATTTAGATACTAGCTGTGCCCGCGACTTCGTTCGCGTGGACTACATCCTTTCATGGTTGGTTTTACCCCTATCTCCCCTAATATTCGAAACAAAAGTAGTCTTTATTTTAATAGAGCTATATTTGTGCCAACTTTCATATTTCTAACTTAAAAAATAAACATTTTCCCATATAAACTTTCAAAGGTGGCATTACCCCCCCCCCCCCTTACTTTCTAACAAAAAGTAGCCTATGTCCGTTCTTGAGGTTCAACGTATACCTATACCAAATTTCATCAAAATCAGTTGAGAGGTTTAAGCGGGAAAGCGTAACAGACAGACAGACAGACAGAGTTACTTTCGCATTTATAATATTAGTAGGGATATAAAAGTCCTTATGACTCAACATTAAATTCCAAACACGTTAAAACTTTCTAGTCGCACGCTTTTATTTAAAGAACAACAAAAAATAATTGCTAACGTCTGATGCATACCTATCATAAACCAACCCCAAACTAAGCTCTGAGAAAAACATTAATTTGCCGCATTTCAAACACCCCACAGGCAGCTCAGAGGCAGGATAAAGAATTTATATTCTCTCCGTACAAGTTTTATGAAAGCTTTTAACGTGGGGTGAGCGGTCATTAATATGCCGCCCCGAACTAATTTCGGGCAAATCCGCGCGGCGTGCTAGGCTTAGCCTGTAACCGCCGCAGGCGTCATCTGGTGGCGACATGAGACTAAGCAAAAGGGATATTGCATTTTGGTTTATCAATTCAAGATAATGCATTGATATTGTAGCTTAGTTTTGGAAGATTTACACTGTTTTATTTTTTAATATTTTCTTGTAAAAATTTTTGCTATTGAAATGCATTTAGCTCACCCACCATTGATACAAAAAGCCGAAACCCCACTTTTTATCTAAGTATTTTCTTTTAATTTGGCAAATCAAAAAATACGAGTCTAATGTTTTTTCGATAACTATTGTACGAACTGCCCGGTTCCAATATGTGAAAAACGAATCGTTCTTTATACGCATAGTAATAAATTTTACGAGGCGTAAGTTAAAAACGACCATCAAATACATCGAATGTACATCAAATCGCCTCTCTTCGATTGCAGTGCCCTAACAGGGTCTATAATGATCAAAAAATGTATACATAACACCTTTGTACTACATTATGGAGCAATCAATGATTGAGTATTGAGTATTGACCGACAGATGACTGATAACAGCTGATATTGAGATTAACGCCTCGTAGAAAACCGGATAGTTATTTTACCACATTACCAATCGTAAAATATTGAAACCGGCCATTAAACAGTTTGGTCCGCTTCCCTATTGTAAAACTATTTAAAGCAGCCATAGTAGACAGTAAATAAATATTGGACAACATCACATACATTGCTCTGATTCTATGGTAAGTAGCTAAAGCACTTGTGTTACAGAAATCAGAAACAACGACGGTACCACAACACCCAGACCCGAGACAATATAGAAAAGTTCGTTTCCCATATTGACCCGACCGGGGATCGATCCCGGGACCTCAGAGATGGCGCTCGCCAAAGTCAGGCCCGCTCGCCTCTCGGCTACGGAGGTCGTCAAAAAAAAGTAGTAATTGTGTTATATACTATGTAGTAACTGCCGCATACGATTGAGATTCGTACCGACTACCATATAGCGAGGACCGGACCCGCTACGTTTTCATTTATAGGTATAAAGTCCTCTGCGTCACCTGCGAGATACAGACGCTTAAAAGAAAAACCAGACTCATGCAAACTGGGGGTCTACTCCCATAAACGAAATATGTCGGATCCGACAACGGATGGCAATTTTTAATCCTCATTATCATAAAGAAATCACTTCGAATGCAAATTAAGCTTTTTCAAAAACCAAAATATTATTGATGCAAATCAAAAACCACGTCTTCATTACTAAACTTTTGAATAATCTTCAAAAACAAAACCTTTCGTTTGTTCGTTTCGTTTTTGAGAGTAGGTACCCTGAACTCCTGCATCGAAATGCACGTACATACTTTACGTACGCCATATTAATCAAATAGGTAGATAGATAGGTAAACTATTTTGGACCGAAAAATTTACAGAAATTGGTTTTACAGATATATTTATAAAATAAATAATAAATATAAATAAATATTGGACAACATCACATACATTGCTCTGATTCTGTGGTAAGTAGCTTAAGCACTTGTGTTACAGAAATCAGAAACAACGACGGTACCACAACACCCAGACCCAAAGATAAAAGCGCAGTAAATAGGCTCCTCCCAGCCTGATGGTGAGCAAGTGAGGAACCCACATCGCGATGACAACGGATTTGATACCGTAATATTCTATCCGTTAGCAACGCCATACTGGCCTGCAAGATGTTTCTTCACGCTCCTGTTGAAGGAATCCTTGTCAAAGGGAGAAAACATGAAGCAGCAACTAGTTCCACTTCGTTAGGGTCCCGCTATACATTCGCAGATTGAACCCAATACTTTGACGTGATTTATCGTAGATGAGAGGCTTAGGACAGTATAAACAAGCCCCATGATTTTAAGACAGTTGCAAGCGGTCCTGAACAAGCATTCTGGTTCTTATAGTATTCATACAAACGTGGGACAGAGAAGCCCTCTATTTGGTTCACTCCATGACAATACAAAATATTAAATAATCATAGTCAATGCTAAGTGACATTCTATCAGTTGACCCTCACGACTTCCATACAACCGACCCTACTCTTACACAGAATAGAGAGCATCTACCCCAGAGCTAGTATCACCTGCTAGTGACAGACAGACGGGCAATAGAAAAATCTTCTATCGAGTCAGCGCTCTTTTAATATTCGGTCTGTAACGTCCGGTGCACAGATTTGAAACGAAATCACGTTGGCAATCTAGGGTTGCCGTGACATTAAAAAATATATACCTCATTAATAATATAAATTAAAGTTTGTGAGTATGGTCGTAAACGTAAAAGCTCAGATGTATATTTTATGCTTTTGACTCCTTTTTTTTTCAAAAAACTGCTGAATGGATATAGATAACATTTATACAGAATGATCTCACAAATTATAATGTATAAATAAAAATAAGTTGGGTTTTCCTTCCTGACGCTATAACTCCAGAACGCACAAACCGATTTCCACGGTTTTGCACTCGTTGGAAAGGTCTCGGGCTATATAGGGCTTATAGCAAAGAAAATTCAGGAAAAATTTCAACAGAAAAGCGGGAAAATCCTAGAGGATTTTCCAACCTTCGTTCGTTTCGCCTTAGAAGGCGAATCGAAGTTCGCCGGGACCGCTAGTTCTGTATAAATGTTATCCACATTTTGATCTATACAGATTATTCTGTATAAATGCTATCTATATGGATTATTCTGTATAAATGTTAACAAATAGTACACGTTTATAGCCCGAAATATCGTTTACCTCTGTAAAACTTGATCGCAAAGTGCTTTAGTTGTAAAATCCATGATTTTAAAGTGAACATAATCCTTTAACAACACAAATAAAACATTAATACTCTTAAATTACCAGTGTATTTATAAGTTAACCAACTGTTCAAAAAGCACGCACTCGATCCATCATTTCGACGCTCGAAATCCTGTATTTGGAATCTGTCCAATTCATGATAGAATCACACCCGTCCATGGGACAGCGCGGAAGATCTATGTGTACAAATACATAATTCATTTTCTTTTTGTACGCTATATTTTTATGCGCCTTCAAACGGGCGAGATCGTATTGTTGAGATAACCGGTTGCCAGGGCACTTTGAAATATTGGCATAGAAATTCCGAAGTCGTTAAAGACTATTTTGAAAATAAAAACAACTGACATTGCGCAATACGATCTAGATTTGAACTTGGGGGACAATTAAACAGGCATTTCAAGTTTTAAATAATCTTTAAAAACAAAAGGCTTCTTTTTTTAATATTAATAGTATGTTCGGAAATAAAACATGGTATTTATTTGCATTAATAATGTTTTGGTTTTTTTCAAAACTCCTTTTTTTACTGTTTTAAATTACAATCATCTTCTTCTTACAATCATCGTCTAGACTTCCCCTAAAAACATTCGTTTTATAACGAATACTCTCCACCTGACCACCATATTTATATCTATTCATTAGTCGTCCGAAAACTTTTCTTACATTTCTTATTGCAATAATTACCAATTTAGCGGATGGATCGTATTTAAAACTGGATTTTGTTTATTTCTTCAAAAAGGTTCTTTTGTGAGTTTTTGAATACACATTGTTTTATTTTTAATTTGATATTTCATGTTGAACGTTTATGATCATAACTCGCATTTTCCAAGCGCTATGTTTAAGCCAGTATCATTGTAGTAACGATGTATTGATTTGGGTTAGTAGCCGATTCGCACGAAATTAATTAAACGAAACGCCTACCAAAAAAATGTTAATTGTAAGGGGACGATTCGCACGTTCGGGCGAATTAATTTCGTGCCAATCGACTTCTAACCCATTGATTTGAAAGATAGAGGCTTGTTCCTGCATTGGAATAATAACGTCTGCTACATAAACATTATTATTTAAATCAACCGCTTGTACGGTCTGTTAAATTATATTTCATCTGCTCGGAAACTTAACAGTTTCTGGCCCGACTATTATTATTTTCAAATTATCATTCTCCCCCCTATTGTTTTCAAAGTCTTTCAAAAGCTAACCACTTGTCTGGAGCACAATAAAAGTCGCCAGTTGAAAAAATACCGGTCCCCACTTAGCGGAGCCCGTATCGAATTCTCTTTGTTATCGCCACAGACCCCATATACTAGACACCAAAGACCCCATAGCCGTTTGATGCGCCGGCGCAATCACTGTTCTTAATTACGTTCGATTTTACACTCGCGCACACCACCCTTGGCCTGCTCCCAGCCTCTCAGGGTCTTTTTAGTTTTGTCACTGTCAAAATTTAAATGCAGTCTGGAAATAGTATTAGGATCAGATGACATTGCTACATTAAAAATAATCCTGCAGAACAAATTGGGATTTTTTTCAATGTTGTCTACTGTCACAGTCAAGATATGCGGGCAGTGCAGAAATAGAATTAGCACCAAATAGCATAGCCACGGTAAAAATGGTTCAGGAAACCATCTTTGGTTTTTCCCCATTCCCATAAAATTTGAAAACAAGGGTTGACTGGTAGAGAATGCCCCTAGCATTAAGTCCACCTGTTGTACCTATTTGTGCAATAAAGTTTTTAAATAAATAAATAAAATTGGAGAAGTCTTGTCCCATAAAATTGGAAATTTACTGGGATCGTTTGCAATAATTGTTATGGGAGCTCAAACATCACTGAATATAGAGAAAATTATTTGATGCCACACATACCGAGACTTTGAAGTCTATTATCACAACCCGGGGTTTAGCAATAAGCATACCTATACTTTGAAAATGACATTGGTTATTGAATAAGAAATTGGTTTACATTGCGGTATTGCCAGACTTTTTTTTCAAATCATTTCATTTGCAAATTACAAAAAAGGTTTTTATTTTATTTAGAGCACTGTTTCCATTAAGTCAGACCTCAGTAATGCGGTGCGGGCAGGTAGTATCAAATTTGATTTTTATAAACGATTTTAATTTACATGAATATAATATTATGAATTTTGAACCGAGTCAAAGTGCTAATTACTCCTGTTTAGTAACTTTCAGGAACATTCCCAGTTCATTCTGATCTTCCAAATCGTGAGCATAGCTTCCAGACTGCAGTTAACATTTAGACTGCGGCCTCATGTCCCAAGCCCTTCCTGGAGCTGGAAGCATTTCGCTTAAGTGCGATCTCGAGTGCCGTTTTCCCATGGTACGTAATGCAGTTTTGAAATTGGACAGCCATTGTGGACGTTTCGTTTGAATCCGCGATGAATTGAAGCGAGTTAATAAACATTACGTGCCGTGTATACAACAGCGGGTAGCATTGTTGCCGACGAGCGAAAATGGAATCGTTTCTCATTAATTTCGAGCACTTGTGAGCTCAAATTTCCAGAACAATTCAGTCTAAACGGGTCATATTCTTTTGACTACAAAAAGTAATAAAAATCGTTCGCTCATTATATCAAAGTCATTCTACTGGGTGTCTTATTCAACCTCTTTGATCAACACACAAATCTAGATAAATTTTGTACTTGCCAATCAGATTGAACAAGTAAAAGTAATAAGCATATAACAAACAAATGAATGGTAAATGAATTGATAATAGTCAATAGTCAAATATTTTTATTTATATAGATTACATTATTAAAACATATGAATAGTAGCTTTACAAAGCAAATGATGCTACCTCCGGTTCGGAGCCTACTAAAGATACCGATAGGAATCTTAAGTAGTTTTTTTTTACAAACAAAAGCTATACTTATCACTAAATATATCATAACATACAGTTCGTTTGTTAATTAGAATTTATAATTACATAGCTGTGCCCGCGACTTCGTTTGCGTGGACTACATCCTTTCACGATCGGTTTTACCCCTATCTCCGCTAATATTCGAAACAAAAAGAAGTCTATATTTTAATCCAAGTTTTGAGTTATATTAATGCCAAATTTCATATCTCTAACTTAAAATATAAACATTTTCCCATATAAACTTTCAAAGGTGCTATTACAGTAAATACCAGTTTTTAGTTCCCTTTAAATTCGCATTTTTTGGTTACCTTAAGTGATTTCCCTTTGCCATTGACTTGTCAAAGTCTACTAATCAGTGCAGTAGGCGCTACCAAAATTATAAACAGTTTTTTTGTAATAAAATTGACCGCAATACTTATAAGCGTTAAAAGCATTATAAATCAATATCTTCACACTAATTAAAACTCTTATCTTACGCATTGTGCAAGAAAAAACGGTGGGAATTGAAAAATAATGGTAAAGCAATTAAATATCGAGAAACTGGGTAATGACGATGATGAGCATGATAAAACTAAATCACCTAATAATTGTGCTCCGCCCACCGACCCTCGCGTAAAGGCTGAAACAAAAAACCAAAATAATATCTCTCACACAACAGATGTGTGAATTAGCCCGATTGTCTGCCAGCCATTCAACCATTGTGTCTTGTATTTCATATTGTACGAACGTATCGAAACAATATCATATGTGCGATTACTCAGCGCACATAATACGAGAGAATGATACGTAAATAATAAATAAGTAATGAAGAGAAGTATTTATACGTCAGAGTTCTGTGATTCATAATGCCTCTCGTTCCATGAAATTGGATATTTGCTGGGATCGTGTGTAATAATCGTAATGAGAGCTCATACATAATTCCTTCGTTGATTCAACGTTGCTGGAAGAATAGATCTTTCGTTTTTATTGTCATGCGTAAAGCAAACTGAGATTTTAATTAAAATTCATATTTAATTAACACCTTCTGCTGCTTAAACCATGAGACGTAACGGGCCAATGATACCAACCAGAACGAGTCCAAAGTGTATTATTGATAGGAAGATGACTTATGCCCAGTTCCAATATTTGACAAACGATCCGTTCTACATAGCTACGGATTGTAATAAATTATACAAGGCGTAAGCTAACGACTGACGGACAGCTGATATCGAAAGTAAATTATGGAACGGTATTAACGATTCGTAATCGGTTGGAGAAAACGGATCATTTTTGACGCATTACAAATTGAAAATATTGGTAAAGCTGGCATTAAGCTATAGACCTTACTGTCAAATGTTCTGGAGGCAATCAAACGGTCATATAGGTACTTATTCCTTTTATTAGCATTAGGCTTTTTGTAAGCGAAACCCCAAATTCCTTTCTCCCTTCTCATCAAAAACGAACGACTATCATTACATACACAATGAACAACATCACATACATTGCTCTGATTCTGTGATAAGTAGCTTAAATAAATAAATAAACATTGGACAACATCACAAGAATCAGACACAACGACGGTACCACAACACCCAGACCCGAGGAAATAAAGCAAAGTTCATTTCCAACATTGACCCGACCGGGGATCGAACCCGGGACCTCAGGTGCGACGCCAAAGTCCGGCCCGCTCGCCTCTCGGCTACGGAGGTCGTCAAAGATTTTGATCTCAATAAATAACTTATTTTGGCATCCTATCAAAGTTACAGTGCAATTGCGTGTTCATGTAACAAATACGTTTTTAATTAGATCTAAAACTTTCAAATTACACCCTATTTTAATGAGAGTAAAAAACGTTTCAGAGCGCACACGCTTTTAATGTAATTTACTCAATAAAATATTTTGTTTGTTGCCCACTCTTCTATATTGAATATTTCCCAATCAACCGGCTAAATTTATTACGCGACTAAAACAAAAGCGCAAATGATTTAGTTCTGAATTCGAAACAACATGCGCAGATGTATTTTTACGAACGATACTTAATACTGCATCAATTTATATATTTTTTGTTGTTTAACTGATAAAATTGTGAATTGGAAACGAATGTGCTGAACCAACGGGAAGTTTTACTATGCTCTAAAATTGAAACTCTCATTTTACATATCCGTCGTAACCTATTTTAAGAGGAAGCCAAACTACTCGTACAGTGTATCTATCTATTGTAGAAAGCTAAAATACATAACGAAAGGAATTTTATTGTTATTTGATAGCCTCTAACTTGTTTAAATTAAAACGCAACCATCAAAAAACCAATCAACGACGACGAAAAAGAAACATAACTAAAGCAATTAATACAAAATGCTTCCCATTCCCACTTGATAGCGGCGCCGTTAATAAAATGAAATCCAAACAAATTGTTCAATTAAAAATATTGCGTTTTTAATTTAATTGCACCACTTACTACGATAGTTGGTTCGACAAAGTCGCATGCGTCTGATAAATTAAAAAAACTGTCAACAAAAAAAATACTCGTAAAAAAATAGTTCAAAATGGCCGACTTCAAAAGAATTTGAACAGCGGCGTATCTCAAGGGGCGATGTCATCTCGCACCTCGCTGTTAATTTAAAAATAATGGCCGACAGAAGAAATCCTCGAACACACAAAAACGTGACCTCAAAGGGAGTTAGAACAATCTTATCGCTGAACAAAGCGATCGATTAGATGCCTGAGGTCGCTGCTCTGAGTCTAAATTAAAATTACAGCCGGCAATAAAGTTATTTACCTTTCTAAGGCTGGTTTTATATTTCATTTGTCGGCATTTTATGGGCTTTCTCCGTTACGCTTTATGCGGCATTAAAGCGGTATTGTTTGTTTCGGAAACTACCCGGGCAACTTTGGAATGATTCAATTGGGAAATGTTATGGCTGCTGTAAAAATGTTTAAAGGCGCCCATTCGTCACCCCCTCGCCGTAAACTCATAACTCCACTCAAAATCAGACTATTTCGCTAAATAGGTAACTCATTTAGGAACTTAAATTGTATTGTTGTGTTCTCAATTACATTTTCTACCCCAAAAACGAAATATATCGGATACGATTGTTAATAGCAAGTTTTAATTCTGATAATCTTAACAAACTCAGTGTCAATGCGGATAAAGCGTTTTCAAAAAGGAATTGTCCACATGCAAATCAAAAACAACATTTTGATTTCCAAATTTTCGATTTAAAATTATCTTACCCAAGTATAAATTTAGTTACGTATTGTTTCTTTGATAACCACATATTAGTTTATATTACCTACTCGTAGATGTTATCTATTAATTGAACTTTTTCTATTAAATATCTGACATCATGATGATGATGACGACCTCCGTAGCCGAGAGGCAAGCGTGCCGGACTTTGGCATCGCGCCATCTCTGAGGTTCCGGGTTCGATCCACGGTCGGGTGAATATGGGAAACGAACTTTTCTATATTGTCTCGGGTCTGGGTGTTGTGGTACCGTCGTTGTTTCGGATTTCTGTAACACAAGTGATATAGCTACTAACCACCGACTCAGAGCAATGTATGTGATGTTGTCCAATATATTTATATATTTATATTTACACTAAGTAGGTACCTAAATACAATACAACTGAGGAATTTTACAAAATTACTAGCGACCCGCCGCAGCTTCACTCTTGGATCTACTATCCACGTATTTCCATATTTTTTCTGACTCTTTGCTCCTATCGGCCGCAGCGTGATGTTAAAACCTTCCTTAATAAATGAACTATTTAATCGTTTAGTGCGAACCAGTATTAACTTAGATTGACGCGTTCAAACAAACTCTTCAGCTTTAATATTGATATAGATTAAAGTTAATTTTGTTATCAACAATATACTTAAACTCTCTATACGAAACCTTGAAATTTCATTTATTTGTTTTTTTTATAGTCGCTCAGTATGTTGGCTCCCAGCCTGATGGTAAGCAAAAATAGAACCCAGATCGCGGTGACAACGGATTTGATACCAACATCCTATCCGTTATCATCGCCATACTGGCTCGCAAGATGTCTGATCACGCTCCTTTTGAAACAAAAAAAGAAACATTTATTACTAAAAGATATAATAACATTGGTAAAAGGAGACAACGAAAAATAAATATGTAGTAAAAAGTGAAAGTCAGCGTTCTCCTTGTCAACCGGGCGGTGCAGACCATGACAAGCCATAATGTCCTAAATAAAAGGCTCATGTCCTAACTGAGCATAAGTCATGGCCCACGTCGCAGGCCATGACGCTGGTGCACAGTGGGCCCTGCCGAGTGATATACATACCACTGACGACGCCAGCGTGTATATGTAATACGCTATAATTGTCTTATGTCTAAAATAGTCCAGTCATTTTAGGGATTTCAATTCGGAAATCTTACAATTAGGATGCCAAAATGAAGGTTTGTACAAACTTCCATCTTGTTATCTTAACATCCGATATGTTCTCTGTATTTTGTCTAAAATGACTGGACTTTAAGTATTCGAATACTCTGAAAGTCACAAACTATTTGACGCTGGCCGTAGATTGTTTTCAACTCGCTAAGTTCGAGCGAAATCCGAGAAACCACGTCTCAGTTTAGCGCAACATCGGAACCGCAACTGAGCAATAACTCCTAATAACTCTGTACGTACAGACAAAAGCACATCAGACTACTCATTTTGGACTTACACTGCTCTTATGTGGCGCGCATAAGAACTTATTTCGAAGTACTAGTGTTTACTTGACGTGCCGTTGACTGTACTAAACTGAACTGACGGCAATAACTAGTGATGTATCTAGGGCGGGCATGGCGCGTCGGTCGTGATTCGGGTGTTAGCTTCACTGAAGCCACAGTCTAGATGTAACTACAGCCGGGAAACTGCAACAACAAGGAAACTACGAACACAAGGGAATGGCTGAGATCCTGTGCTCTGTTGGAAATGGCTGTTAAAGTAATAGTTAAAGTTTTCTACGGTATCTAGAATAACCCTTAAAATATAGAGATGATTAAACCTTTAAAATAAAAAAAACTTTGTATTTAATCTACCACAATGAAGCTTTATGAATTACTGTTTATGTCTTTACTAATATTATATTGCATATTTGTTTGAACGCGCTAATCTCAAGAACTACTAAGATTAAGAGAGGTAGGGCATGACGATTTATAGCTCGAACTGGAGCAGCCCCACTGGTGAAATACCTCCACCTTACAGAAGAACGCAGCCAAATGACAATCACTTCTGTGTTGTTGTGTTCCTGCGTGTGAGTAAGGTTTCCAGAGCTCCTGGGGGGTGCTACATTAGTAGCAGGGGTCAAGCCTCCAAGGTAAGGGCGACAAGTCCAGTAACAGCTGTATTATGATGTACTTCTCGCCCTTAAGCTAGGAGCTCATTACCACTTAACATCAGGTGGGATGAGGTCAATCTTGAAGTGGAATATAAAACAAACTACTGGTTTGAATTGAAAAAACATTTTTATGTTGGATTATCCATTTATCGAGGAAGGCTTTAGACTACATGAAATCATGCTGTGGCGAATAGAAGCGAAGAATCAGAAAAAAATGTGGGACAGTACGAGTGCGAAACTGCACGATCAGTTAGTTACATGTATCTGATCGTTTGCTGAAGTGGAACCCAATTCACCATAGAATGTTATGTCCATTTATGTTATTTGGTTTCTGCATCATGTTGCTGTGTCAATACATATTATATTTCTATATCTATCTTAAATGGCCAGGGACATAAGCGCATTGTGGTATTTGTAAGTACGTTATCTTCCGGACTGCAGGTGACTTATAATTAGGCCTTGGGGTCGTGGGTTCGATTTCTCAGCTAGGGTATTAAGTTACCATTTTTTTTGGCGATAAACTAAAACTTCGGACACAGTAAGAGTGAATTTTGTTTTATTGAGCGGAACATACTGGAAATTATTTAGGATATACAGTTATAAATTGTCCACAAACTGTAAAGAGGAATAAAAGTGATTAAATGTGGAAAGCTCAAGATTAAAATAACCTCTTCTAATGTAATGCATTAGAAGAGGTTCCTACTTTGGCTGGCAATGGACTGAGAAGAATAAGTTAAATATGTTTTTTGAGTCATAAAATTATCTATCCCATTGTTCTGTCAAAATTTTGAAATTTTTTTAAAGAATGGTAAATGAAACCAAAAATGTAATTTACTTTTAAACAGCATTTAAATGTACAGTTGGCATAACTCTCATGCCAGTAATTACATCAAATAATGACAAGCAACAACACAATCTAAAATTGAAAATACATAATTGCATGCTTTCGGAACGAAATTACTAGATCATCAAGCCGTTTCTAAATATGGTGCCTAACATCAAACTACTCACGCCGGTTATCAAAATTGACAGTAATTACTTGCCACATTTAAATCAACCCTCTTCCGATTCGTATACCACTAATTACACCGGGTTGTAGTCTAACATTACCGCGCGCGCCGTCAGGTGATACAGTTCCCAGAAATCTCTTTTAACTGCTAGGGCTAAAGGGAATATTCAATGGTAGAGGATAATATTTGACATTAATATTTTATTTTCTCTTCGTTCGTCCGGGCTATTAGTACTGTGAGATACAGAAAGCGGGACGATAGATATATTCATATCTTATCTTTCTCCCCCCATACACCCAAAACAATCGAATAATTCGTTTCTTAAATAGACGCGTCGAATCCAGGCTTCTCTTCAAATTACCCTATAGCCCAACTAAATTAACAAGCAAAAATAAACGAACTATCTGCATGACTCAACGGTTGACTGGTAGAGAATGCTCCTAGCATTAAGTGCACCTATTGTACTTTTTTTTTGTACAATAATGTTTTTAAATAAATAAAAATAACCATTGACATTAAGTCCGCATTGCCTGATTTTTATATTATGGTAAAGGAATTACATTCGAAATAAAAACAGTCTCACACTAAGATTTACATGATTTCACTTTTTAACTTGACTTGACTTTTACAGAAAATTTTTGCATGGGGTTTCAATAACAAACGAATCAAATACAGGACGTCCCGAGTACTATACTTATAATATTATAAACGCAAAGGATTGTATTATACATAATATGAATTGCAGAAATGTTAATCCTATCTGAATAATTGATTTTTAATTATTATTATACCATTGACAAACTAACTGTGTGTCTTTCAAAATTAATAATAAGCTTCATTTGTAAAAAACTACTGAATTTCTTGCCGGTATCTTCTCTGTAGTTATAGGTTCCGAACCGGGCGGTAGCTCCATTTGCTTTATATAGACTATTACTAATGTAATCAATATGAATAAAAAATATTGTCATTGACTTTGAAATAAATAAATACATGTTAGTATGTCAATATTGGAACACATTTACATTAACCTGATTTGGTGGTAACTAGTTATAGAAATAAAAAACAAACACGATACCAAAATATGCTGTACGTGGATGTATGTTGGTCACTTCTTCAAGCAAAAACTACTAATTGTACTTCGATTAAATTTGGTAGAAAAACATGAGATAGGTACATAATATTTGATATGCCGAAACAAAGCGATCAAAGCTGCTGGTAATAGAAAGATTTTTTTTCAGTTTAAAATATGAGGACGTTTATGTACCTACGTTTATGTACAACGTGTAATTTTAATAGCAGTTTCTCTAAAATCAGCAATAGTCTTCACAGTTTTTGTCTTAGCTTCTACATCGCTTTCTGCTTTCTGTGTGACAACCACCCAACGCTTGATACGTATGCGTTCTGACGTGAGCTTGCGGGGATTATGAAAGAAACTTGTTATGAAAGGGATTGGTGAGGTGAATGCGAACAACGTCACGGGACGCGACACGCATACATTGAGCCGCGATGTATTATTGATCAACCCGAATGTGCGCTGTGAAAGCGATCGTACCTCTGCAACACTGTACTGTACAAAATAAATAAAATAGAAGCCGCAATTCATCATTCGTAACAAGTTTTGGAAACATGTTTTCCAATATACCGTACAAAATTTACAAACAACAAGTACAGTCACGGCAACATTGTATGCAAGCTTGCTCTAAATTAAACCTTATGGAAAGTAGCGAGCCGCGATTCATCATTCGAACCATTTTGGAAATATTTTTTTCAATAATACAAAGTTTTAAGAGAGGTGACATTTATCACTCGAACTGGAGCAGCCCGACTGGTGGAATAACGGCACCTTACAGAAGACCGCAGCCAAATAACAATCACTTTAGTGTTGTTGTGTTCCTGCGTGTGAGTAAGGTTTCCAGAGCTCCCGGGGATGCTACATTAGTAGCAGGGATCATGCCTTCAAGGTAAGGGCGACAAGTCTAGTTACAGATTTGATTATGTAACTTAACATCAGATGGGATGAGGTCGATCTTGAAGTGTAATATAAAAAAAATACTATCAACAAGTAGCCACGGATACTATTTATGCAAGCGCACTCTAAATTAGTGTTGCCCAAATTCAGTCTTGGTCTTGCAGTCTTGGTCTTGTTCTTGCATTTTTGCAAGACCAAGACCAAGAACAAGACCGCGTATTTTTAGCAAGACCAAGACCAAGACTGACCGTGCAGGACTTGAGCAAGAACAAGACATAGCCTGCAAGACTCTTGCGTCTTGCAGCTAGGACTTAGCGCTATTTCACGGTGTAGTTAGGTGTAACAGTTCGGTGTATAGGCAGGTACGCTTAGGAATTCTATGAGACGCAAAAAACTGTATCAAAGAATATGAAAAACTGGACCTATGCGCATTACGACTAATACCATAAACATAGCGAATAACAAAATATCTATTAAAATCAAACTGAGTGCATGCATAGTTATGTTTTAACCATCGGCACTTTGAAAATGCGGCATCAAAAGTTTTGTACTTACTTCTCAAAGAAATTTGCCGCTTTTCGGAAGTACATGGTTATGATACACGCGCCGGCGGCTTCTTTTGAAATCTGAAACAATCGTTGCCGCCGCGCCGAAATCATAACATTTGACACTATTTGATTGCCGCCACAGGGCGTAGGTAATTGCAAGATTTGCAAGACTCTTGCTGCAAGACCAAGACTGGGAGCGCAAGACCAAGACCAAGACCAAGACCAGGTGTATTGGCGCAAGACCAAGACCAAGACTGGCTAAGTCTCGTCTTGTTCTTGCATTTGGGCAACACTACTCTAAATTAAACCGTATAGAATGTCGCGAGCTGTGATTCATCATTAGAACCAGTTTGGGACATTATATTTTCCAGCAACCCGTACACAATTTACGTACAACAGATACAGTCATGTGCACTATTTATTCAAGCGCACTCTAAATTAAACCTTATGGAATGTCGCGAGCCGCGATTCGTCATTCAAAACAAGTTTGTAAATATATCTGTGTATATGATATGTTAGCTTTATTACTAAACATGCAAAAAAATACCCATCCTTTGTTAACAACAAAGTTAGTTGCAAAACTTAAAATATGTTCCTCTTAATTAAATAAATAAAATAAATAAATATTGGACAACATCACATACATTCCTCTGATTCTGTGGTAAGTAGCTTAAGCACTTGTGTTACAGAAATCAGAAACAACGACGGTACCACAACACCCAGACCCGAGACAATATGGAAAAGTTCGTTTCCCATATTGACCCGACCGGGGATCGAACCCGGAACCTCAGAGATGGCGCTCGCCAAAGTCAGGCCCGCTCGCCTCTCGGCTACGGGAGGTTGTCAAAAATAATTAATTAATTCTAAGTTAAAATATTTAACCTCGACGAATGTTTTTTTTTAAATCTTCAGTCATTACCACGAAAAGCTAGCCTTAACTTAAATTACGACATTGTAATAAATTATTAAGGTATTTTCTAATTTTTTATAATGCTTTATTGCGAACTTTAAATAAACAGAAAAATGCGGGGCAGGGGCTTATAAAATAACTAGCTGTGCCCGCGACTTCGTTCGCGTGGACTACATCCTTTTACGGTCAGTTTCACCCCTTTCTCCCCTAATATTCGAAACAAAAAGTAGTCTATATTTTAATCCAAGTTTCGAGCTATATTTGAGCCAAATTTCATATATCTAACTTCAAAAATAAACATTTTTCCATATAAACTTCCAAAGGTGGTATTACCCCCCCTCCCCCCCTTATTTTCTAATAAAAAGTAGCCTATGTCCGTTCTTGAGATTCAACGTATACCTATACTAAATTTCATCAAAATCGGTTGAGAGGTTTATGCTGGAAAGCGTAACAGACACACAGACAGACAGGCAGACAGACAGACAGATAGACAGACAGAGTTACTTTCGCATTTATAATATTAGTAGGGATTGTAAGGTAGTTTCTTTACAAACTCTCAAATGCCAACGGCCACTTCTTTCCTAAAGCAACCACAATTAGAGGTACCGAGTTCTTTTGTTTATTTTTTTAACGGAACTGTAAAAAATGTGAGTTTAAGAACACGAACCTCGTAAGGGCCGACCCTAAACGAAGGCTCCAGTCACGTTGTTACGTAAGCGTTGAGCAGGACGGGGAATAGCAATTGAAACTTGACCAAATAACAGTTGGGGAAACGCTGCATAATGCGTTGCGGACAAAGTATGCAATTAGGCGGCGTACGAAAGAGCCGGTGGATTACAATCATTACGAGGTATTGAATTTAAGACTGCGTTACATTTTTAAACGTTTAAAAGAATTTAGCGAAACGCGATAACATTCTTTAGTGCTTAATTGGATACTACTTAGAACTTGATGTTGCGGTTGTAGCAACCGTGGTCTTGAGCTGACTGGTCTCGCTCATCTTCGCGTGTTCAGCTAGGCAAATCTTCATCCAATCTCAAATTCTAACTTAATAAAATAATATTAGCCTCATTTTGACACACTACACTGACTGTATCCGGAAAATTAAATTTTAGTACGAAGCGCGGAACTTATAATCCAGTTACTTACTAGTGAACGTATGAGTATATTATTATTTTTCTAACGTGTCTGCTTCACGGGCAGAAAAAGGAGTGTTAAGTAAGAATAGCCACGTTGACGCATGTAAGTCCTACATAGTTAATTTACAAATACTTTTGTTTTATTTTTATTTTATTTTTTTCAATAATTAATTTTGTTATTTTTATTTTACAATTGACAAACTAACTGTGTGTCTTAGTGCAAAATTAGTAATAAGTGTAGCTTTCACTTGTAAAAAAAACTACTGAGTTTCTTGCCGGTACCTTCTCTTTAGTAAAAGGTTCCGGAGGTAGCTTCATTTGCTTTATATAGAGACTATTCATAAGTATTACTAATGTAATCTATGTGAATAAAAAATATTGACTTTGACTTTGAATAAACTATGAATCTGTATAACTATTTTCGTTTGTTGCGATTATTGATTCCTTGGCGTGGTTACCGTGAACATTACCTGCATTATATACCATACGTGGGTGTTGGGTGATTTCAGGAACCCTATTTCATTTGCCATTTTATCCTAGACTTAGCAAGATCCAACCGTCTAGTTGGTTATCGACCACGTGGTAGTTTTATTTCAAGGCTTTGAATTACCAAACATCTCTTTCCAAAATCAACTGACCCTTCATTCTAACCGCAACACATAGAGTAACCAGTCCAAATTCGGGAAAGTTGCAAATTGCCAGTAACTAACTACTGTTTTAGCTGGCGCGCCAATTCAAACTTATAATGGCACAAACATTATTCAAAAACACTAATATCCATATTTGGCTTAAATAACTGGCAAGTGGCAATACTGGCTCGATTGGATGACTGGCCGTTATTTTTATTATTGTAATATTATCCCTTAATGCTGACTAATGCGCTTACATCGCATTTAATGTCTTTGTTCGATGACTTACCGACTTTAATTTACGGTAATAAGATGCTATATTGACCACTTTGGCATTTTAATGTAATGTAACGACGAACCGGCATATAGTGCCACCTCCCCAGTAACGTTTAGTAATAACAAGTATTTCAAATGTAAGTCAATAGTCAATAGTCCAAGATCAAAACACTCCATTTTTAACATTATTTATTTAACTTTCAGAATCAGAATAATCTTTATTGTGAATCACAGGTAGGTACAGATGGTAAATTTAACAGGTTTCTCTGTGTTCCGCCTTATAAGCATACAATATATTTCGGATAACATTCTTACATTCATTAGTCAGTTATAAACTTATACCGTAATAACGTATTATTGTTAGATAATTACTGACAAAGATTACAATTATTACAATTTATAATTTAAAAGTGTTATAATATTTCATTCGATAATTAAACATACATATGTTATTTATTAAATATTAGCATTGTCAACTTAGAATTCTTGAATGGAATAATAACATTCAATTTCAATAATTATGAAGTCGTAAATTATTGGGGTTAACTACAATTGGACAACAACAACATTGGACAACATCACATACATTGCTCAGATTCTGTGGTAAGTAGCTTAAGCACTTGTGTTACAGCAATCAGAAACAACGACGGTACCACAACACCCAGACCCGAGACAATATAGAAAAGTTCGTTTCCCATATTGACCCGACCGGGGATCGAACCCGGAACCTCAGAGATAGCGTGGCGCCAAAGTCCGGTCCGCTCGCCTCTCGGCTACGGAGGTCGTCAAATTAATTAATTTATAATCAGTAGGTAGGTATGCAAATAAAACGCTTATCTATACGTGATAAGGTATTTATTGCTTTAGATTGGGTATACTTAAAATATATAAGAATTAATCTCCTTTAGTAATCTTTTAACTGATTACTACAGATTTTCGAAATCTCTCCCGCTATCGTAAAGATTAATCTCAAGTTAAAGCCATTTTGTTTTCAAATCGATAGCAGTAAATTTATTCTTATCTATTCATGATGTCTATTAAGACATATCGATTATTTATCTTGATTTGTTTGAATAATGCTTCATCATTTTCATACATTTTATTTTATTATACTAGCTGTGCCCGCTTCTTCGTTTGCGTGGAGTACTGGATTTTGAATTTGTTTTTTCTAGAATAAAAGTAGCAAATTAAAGCCGGCATGGCACCCGCTATCGAAATTGGTCCAGCCATATCAGAGATTAGCATACTTTTATTCATTACTAACTGTGCCCGCGACATCGTTTGCGTGGAATACATACTTTGATGTTCGGTTTCACCCCTATCTCCTCTAATATTCGAAATAAATAGTAGTCCATATTTTAATCCAAGTTTCAAGCTATATTTGTGCTAAATTTCATATCTCTTCCGTACTAACATGGATTTAGAAAAATCAATGGAAGTTTTAGCACACAGCTTTCATTCATCTTGCAAAATACCACTCCCTTAACTTAAAAAATTATCATTTTCCTAATTGAATTTTCAAGGGTGGTATTGCCCCCATCCCCCCTTATCTTCAAAACAAAAAGTAGTCTATGTCCGTTTTAGAGATTCAATATATACCCCTCCCAAATTCATCAAAATCGGTTCAGTAGGCGTGAAACAAATAGGCAGACAGAGTTAGTCTCGCATTTATAATATTAGTATGGATTGCACAACACATTTATAGAAATTCGTTTAACAGACTCTTTATTGTATAATTTAGGCGATTTTATCGCTAAAAAGCAATATCTTTCATTAATTGTTTTGCGTTCTTGATTCCCTAAGAACTTTTTGCGTCATTTCAATTTTTTGTTCGCATTGTAAAAGTTGTGTTAATTTACAGACAGAATTCACATCCAAGCTATATTGTTAATTATATACCGGTCCATAAATGCGATACTAAAATTACTCCACAATAATTAACTTCACCATATTTGTATTTAATTCGTTGCCAAAACTTCGTTTATTTCCTTCCTGTCATTAACGTTACTTAAGTAATTATGTCTGAGATTTAAACTCCACACAGTGCATAACATAGTATTTTTTGTCTGTAAATAATACGTTAACTATACATTTAAATGGTATGAGATTACAAGAGTGATAATACAAGGATACGTGTTTAAGTCTATCTTAAACAGAATATGGCTAGTGTGACGAGATTAAATTTATAATTGAATTCATTTTTGTTGGAATAATCTTTCTTTTTTTTGTTTCACTAAAATTTTAACCTCATCCCACCTAATATTAAGTGGTAATCAGGTCCTAGCTTAAAAGCGATAAGTACAGCATAATAATAGCTGTTGCTGTCTTTGTCGCTCTTGCCCGAAGGCTTGACCCCTGCTACTAATGTAGCACCCCCCAGGAGCTCTGGAAACCTTACTCACGAGTAGGAACACGACAACACAGAAGTGATTGTTATTTAGCTGCGGTAATCTGACCTGTAAACGCTATCTATTTATCGTCTGTGAGCAACTTCATTTCCTTTATCTGATGTCTGTACTCACTCACTCACTTACTTGTCGAATACTCGTTTAAAAGTTCAATCCTGTTTCTTTGCTATGCTACCAAAAAACATAACTCCAATTTTCGAAATGTAGTTAAAATTCATCCATTTTGTTTATTCGTTTCCCAGTACACAAGATTAGCTACTCAAATGGTTTAGTTTAAAACAGTACCTATAGGTCATCGTTTAATAGACCTAGCATACGCAAAAGTCTATTTTCTCGCATGAGACTACAAAAGTTTCGCTTCTGTTGATTGGCTAATAGCACACCGTGCTCGTATTTTCAGCCATCACAGCTGACGCAATGACTTCAATCGATTTTGTCGTTTGTTAAGAGCGCGATAAAATTTACTCGCGTGGCTCATGCTAGGCCTATAAGAATACCTATTTAACAGAGAAAATAGTTTCACCAACGTTAATTTCGAAATTCAGGGCATCCGAACACATTTAGCTCTCGAAGAGTCCACGTTTCGAAATTTTAAAGTGGATTTTAATTACATACGACAGTGTTGATACAATTGTTCAAATTAACATAGATTCCCGATGCGAGTGGCGGCAACTATGTTTGTTTTGTATGGAAGTGGAGTGGAGTCGACGACCTTTGTCCTCGGGCTCAGAGTTTTTGGAATAGTCGTTGTATGAATAAACGACTATTGTGTAAACTATGTTTATCGGTACAAAAAAAATGTAAACTTTTCCTTGAAATTAATTGAATTTGTGTACTTTATTGGTTTGAAAGTCTTGTTTTCATTGTAATGACAATGCAAAGTGATTCTACTTCGGGTTCGGAACCTATATCTACCGAGAAGACATCGGTATGAAACTCAGCAGAACAGTTAGAGTATCAGTATCTAACTTATTGCTATGTGTAGCTCCTTTAGACTAAGTCATATAGTTTTGTTTTGATGAGTGATGAAACCATTCAGTACTCCAGTAAGTATTTACCTTCGAGAAGTAAGCTGGTGCTCCAGCTTACTTCTCGAACTGGTCTGCTGACCAGACCTCAAAAGTGGCACCTGTTCACAAGCATGACGTATATGCCAGCCATCGCTTCACTTAACCATATTGAAAGGAATATAATTGGATGGGAATTATTAACAATCATCAAAAAAGTAGTACAAAGTATCTAGTCTAGTTTTAATCATACAAGGCTTAATGCCTTAACCACTAAACGACGAAAGCAATTTACAGGTCATTCATTACAAGTTTCAAATCGGTATTCCTTTCCATAAAATAATAGAGTCACGACAGAGAGACGAACCGACTGCCATGTGTAAAGACAGCTGTTTAATTAAAAGTCTCTATTCATGCGACCACTTAATTGTCTCTATCGTCATTGTTTATTAAATGATAGTCGAAGTTTCAAACGGCCTGTAGTTTATAATTAAGCTGTGTGTAACACTGATGATTATAATAGCTTTTATATACTCAATGTAGGAAGTATAATTAATTGAATTGCCTAGTAAATCGCTAACCAGAAACACATCCGCTTAGCTTTTAAAATTATTTTAAACCTTTAAAAGAGATAATTGAAGGAATTAAAAATGGTATGATATTTATTTGTAAGAACCGGAGGTAGCTTAATCTATACTTATATATAAAGCTGAAGTTTGTTTGTTTGAACGCTCAAATTTCAAGAGCCGCTGGTTCAAATTGAAAAAATATTTTTGTGTTAGAATATTAATTTATCAAGGCAGGCCTTGTAATATATAATATTATTAAGAGAGGTAAGGCATAGCGATTTATTGCTTGAACTGGAGCAGCCCGACTGGTGAAATACCTCCACCTTACAGAATAACAATCACTTCGGTGTTGTTGTGTTTCTGCGTGTGAGTAAGGTTTTCAGAGCTCCTGGGGGATGCTACATTAGTAGCAGGGGTCAAGCTTTTAAGGCAAGGGCGATTCGTACACGAGAAGCCCGGGTTCAACCCTCGATCAAGTCAAATTGCGAACCTAACTTTTCTGAACGTACTTAAGTATGTGTCATTTTTTCCTACTTGTCAGTTGATGATGATTGCCTTATCATCTTCACCGAACCTTTTGGGGCGCAGAAGTCTCTCATGTTATTATCATTAACAACTATAGAATAGAATAGAAAACATTTTTATTCATTTAAGCTTTATATAAGCACTTATGAATCGTCAGTACAAATTAAGTATTCTACCGTTGTGTTATGACGCAATTGCCGATTTACTTCCTGACTTCTTAGGTAATAAAGTTGGACCTACCAAGGATTTAGCTGGATTATTGTAAAGATTGACCATGATTTTAGAAGCTGGTAATCTGTTTATGAGGTGAATGCCATTATTTTCGTAATCGATTTACCACAAGCACTGAGTTTGCCA
This sequence comes from Glyphodes pyloalis, assembly GCA_037074685.1. Taxonomy (NCBI): domain Eukaryota; kingdom Metazoa; phylum Arthropoda; class Insecta; order Lepidoptera; family Crambidae; genus Glyphodes; species Glyphodes pyloalis. The sequence goes on from JAYKKO010000049.1 coordinate 583,954, forward strand.
TTTTCTGGTCCAATGAGCGCCTTGGCAAAGGAAATTTGGTGGTCTCGAAATAGTTTGTAATTCTGTACGTGATATTACAACAAAAAGTTGCCCTATTTTAACCATAACTGATAATATTTACATTGCTAAACTCAAGTAAGCAATTTCGTGGCGTAGCAAATAAATTCTGTCTGTTAAAATTCAAAATTATTTCAGTCCTGGCATTAGCACTTTCAAACAAAAAAACAATGCTGTACTAGTCGCCCTTAAGCTAGGACCTCATTAGAACTCATTAACGCTTAACATCAGGTGGGATAAGGTCAATCTTGAAGTGTGATATATAAAAAAAAACCTGTCAACTTTTAATCATAAGTATAGATGTTACTCAGGGTAATACGAGTACGTAGAGCATTCCAATGGTAAAAGATTTTTAAAAATTGCAACACACATAAAATATTTCAAAATTCCGCTTTATAGTATTATAGTGTAGATAAATTTAACATGTCACCTAGTAACTGGCTAATTAAGAATTTATTTCTAAAGAAACGAGTTTTAATAAATTTGTCATCCATATTTTAAAAGATAGCTGATTATTGTAACGCAATGCCTAATTAGAAAGTAACGCACTTAAAATCTCTCAATTCTGGAAGCCGTCTCGAAAAACGAGTTCACAAAATTAAGTTTTCTAACTTAATGACCACTTTCAAGCCCAATGCCTTGTAATTAAGCAATAGAATTCAACTGAGAATAGGGTGGCAATTAGCTAAATAACCGAGAGGAATGAAAAGAGATTTTATGATTTGTTCAAATTGTTTTCAAAAAATTTTGTGGATAGATTAATTAATTTTGTTGTTAGTTTACTTCCGTAATTAATTTATTTCAGTTCAAATTACCCTAACTCCTTAAATTTAATGAGTTAATTATGACAAATTTATGACAAACAATGTTTTGTACATATCAAAAAATGTATGATAAATATTTTTAATTGCACAAAAAAGCTATTATCTGTAGCTTTACAAATTGTAATAAAATCAAAAACACGTCAGACTTTTGGACTTTAAACCGCCTTTATATCTTGCGAATAAAATCTAATATAGTACTGCCAGTGTTTACAATGTACCGTGCAATTTAAGCGGACTCATCGCTATAATGTAACTTTTCGACACGATCTCCAGGTATAGGGAACAGTAGAGAACGAGAAATGGTTACAGGCATTATATTAAATAGAAAAAATATATTTATTAACTTAACTCAGTTATAACGCAACATTTTATACCTTTGATCAAGACTAACCCACAAAATTACACATTTTTCTGTTTCAATAATGAAAACAAACTGGAATAATCCATGATTCTCAGTAAGAATGGCGACCCTGTCGCAAATGTAGAGCGCTTTAGCAAATTTCACACGGACCCGCTCGGCGTTAAGGCCGCCTTCTAATTGGTGTTTTCGTGTAAACTGCCAGTTTCATTCATTAATGGCTAATTCGTGATTCGTGCTAACTGTTTTTTTACAAACCAGGTAATCTAAATTAAATTCTAAGCGGAGGCAGCATGATTCTTTGTTTGTCCCAAATTCTATATCAAGACCAGAATTCAGAGAGTATATGTAGGTACATATTAAAAAGGTAACGAATGCACATAGTTTTTTAATTTATTTTAGATATACTGTAGTGCAGCTTGAGTCAGCTCGTAAGCACGGTTGGTGCAACCTAACCGAAACGTCGGGCAGTAAGTAGTTCGTATTAACTACTAAATAAAAATGGTGTCGCGTTTTGACCCGTTAAATTATTTTAAATGTTTAAAATGGAACGCGAAAGTCTTAAAATTTAAACAAAGAACTCTTCAGCTTTATAATATTTGTATCTATTGATAATATTATAAAAGTGACGCAAAAACTATTGAAAAGATTTAGAGGACGTTAATAACTTCACAGTTATACTGAAACTTTGACGACCTCGGCGGTACAGTGGCTTAGGTAGGCGGCCAAAGCGCGTAAGATCCCGGGTTCGATTCCTGGTCAGGTCAATTTGGAAAACGAACTTTTCTTTGACTTGGGTCCGGGTGTGCTGGGATGACACCCTCAGTCGTCTGGTACTCATAGTACAAAGGAAAACCTTAGTTTAAGACCAGGTGATTGGTGTGATAGTCTGGCGCATTTTATTTATTTTATTTATATTATTTTAAACATTATTGAGGGTGCTTTTTATACAAAAATAACGAGACCAATGTCGTTGAAACTACATATCCCACATCTAGGAGAAACGCTAAGCCGTATGATATCAAACAATGTATCCCATTGTTGTAATAAAAGCAAGTAAGGTCAACAGCACGTCATCAAACTCTTGCAGTACGATTTCAGTTCTTATGTACCCGACATAAGATCGGTCCAGTGTTTGTTATCGGACGTGCTTTTGTCTGTACATCATTAACTCAATTCTGGACACAATGGGGCGTACCATTGGGACACGCGTCCCGTTGTCCCCCACAACTGCGATATAACTGTCCCGAGGGTACGAAGGGGATAATTGTCGAAACACCGCGCTTCCGCACCAACCCGCCCGGAAATGTCGCGGGGGTAGTACAGAAAGGACAATTCGAGAAACTCCAGCTTACCCCTTGTTTTCGTTTTTTTTAATTGTAATGTCTGTTTGTGTGTTCAAAATTAAAAAGTAGTCAGTAAATTTTTCACCAATCACCGCACAAACTCTCTCTCTCTCTCTCTACCCTTTTTGTCATCTACTATTTCTTCTATCTAAAGGTTGTCTGGAAGAGATCGTTTTCTAATAATGTACCGATACCGCTGCGATAAGACCGCCTAAATTGTACCATTATTTTTTTGTAAAACCAATTTCTGTATGTTTTTACAATTCAGGTATCTATTCATCCATAAACTATTGCACAAAACATTACAAAATTTGATTTACTTACTTATTTTCTTTTGTACTCCTAGTTAACACTTCGGGTTTGATCCCCGCTCGGGTCAATATGGGAAACGAACTATAATTATACTCTATATGATCACGGGTTTGGGTGTTGTGCTACTGTCGTTGTTTCTGTAACACAAGTGCTTAAGCTACTTACCACAGATTCAGAGCAATGTATGTGATGTTGTCCAATACTTATTTTTCTTGTATCCCTTCTGTAAGTTCATGCGAAGCGATTAGAAAAGGGTGAGTCGGCCCGGCACCGGCATCGTTACGGTAATCGCTGTTATCTCTGTAATTACGTTGCTCAGTCCGCCGCGGAGACAATGCATACGACGCTAACACAATGCGTGTTGTGATAAACTTGTACTTGTGTAAGCTCAGCTAACCAATCGGCGTTATGTGGGTGAGATGACCGAGAAAGAAAGGAAACGAGATAATAGTCACCGTGATAAACGATTGCTTTTGTGTGGATAGAACATTAGGGCATGCTATCGTCTCCCTATTGGGCCTTTTTGCATTTAACCGTCAGTGTTGCCTTGTCTTATGGCGCATCTACATATACCCGCCGGCAAGGGCCGGCGGCCAAGCCGACAGCGCGAGCAGCTTTTTAAATGCCGGCGGCATGCGGCTTCGACAATAGTAAAGCCGACAGCAGAGTCCGCGGCAAGAAAGCCGGCGGCTAAGTGTTATCTGTTCGGGGACCAAGGTCTAACAGTTAGACTCTAACTACCAATCTTGGTTTGTTGTATATATGTAAGTTAGTAGCGACGATAACTCTGTCATCGCGATGTTAGGGTCGATGTATTGATTGGCTAATCGTGCATTACGTATGGAGCTACTAGCTTGTTTACTACGCCAATTCTGCTGACGCTGTATTTATGTCGACTCATAGGTAATGTCGTAGATCGGCACAAAATAATTTGATATAAGTAATTTACCGTGTAATTTAAACCATTAGACAGAGACAAAACATAGATTTTCTTGATCATACCCATTTCTAACGTTTGTGAATCAGCCCCTACGACTGATTTTGAAGAGATACGAATAGGGGTTTTTAAAAAAATCCTTCACAAACGTCATCGCCCCCGTGCCACCCCTTACCACAGAGTGAATGCATCCATTGTTATTTCTGAAGCGGAGTAAAACAATAGTTGCGCAGACGGTGTAGATGCAACGATAAACTCGTATCAGCTCCAAGATGCAATGAACCCTGATAAGGAAAGCTTACAAAGCTTCATTGAACTATAAGGCTTTGTTTACCAACTTATATCATAAGACTTGACTATCAAATTGAGAAGTGTAAAAGTAATATCAAAGCTGGACTAGAATTCTTGCTTCTTAATTAAATAAGATATATCTTAATTAGATTAGAATGGACCGTTTAACATTTTAGTTAAACTTTAATCTAACTAAATATTTAACTTGTTTCGTGTACAGTTTGTTGCTTCATTTTGTTGACAACTCAGTACCTTGTCACATTAAGTGTCCAACAGATGTACTTAGTTACGTGGACGTTTATTGTGCCAATGTTTTATAAATTTCGGACAACATTACACAAGTTGCTCTGATTCTGTGGTAAGTATCTTAAGCACTTGTGTTACAGACTTCAGAGACAATGACGGTACCACAACACCCAGGCCTAAGACAATATAGAAAATAAGACTAAATAAAAGTGCTTTAGCTACTCACCATAGAATCAGAGCATATGTGATGTTGTACAATACCAACGATTCAGTTTCAAGAACATTTTATGTCAGTGTCTGTATGTCTGTCTCAGTAGTTGCTAATCTTTTATACCGTGTACAAGTATAAAACGAGTTTTAATAGAAATAATAGTTTGAACATGATATAGTGGACAATTCCATTTGGTACAGTACCTTAATGATGCTCTCTCTTTATTTATATCTTTTAAAGCCGACCAAATATTTCCACATGTAGCATCATTAACCTCACTGTGCGCACACTTCGGCAATTTATTGTAATTTTTATGACATATGCCTCTGAAGCATTAAAAACATACGGGAAAACAGCGTAATGCTACTCCCAAACTACCTCCTTAATGCGTTCCAATAAAACCTCCCGTCGGCTCCTTCAACTCGACTCGTAAACCGTAATAACACACAGACAGAAGCAACTGGAGGAAATAGCCGTCCAGTGTAATGACAAGGTGACTTCCGAACTAGAGAGATATCAAAAATCGATTAGAGGTTGGCAGCAGCTAACATACGTCGCGATGATAGAATCGCTCGTTTTTGTTGGAATAGAAAGAAGAAAGAAAAGAAAGTTTTTTTTTTTTTATTGTAGCGCAGTACATTGGCTCCTCCCAGCCTGATGGTAAGCGAGAGAGGAACCCACATCGCGATGACAACGGATTTTATATCATAATATCCTATCCGTTAGCATCGCCATACTGGCCCGCAAGATGTTTCTTCACGCTCCTTTTGAAGGAATCCATGTCAAAGGAAGGAGGAAACACATGAGCCGGCAACGAGTTCCACTTCTTTATGGTCCGGCAAAGATAAGAGTCACCGAACTTTTTTGTTCGTGATGGAATATTTTCCACGGTGAAGCGATGACATCGTTGGCCGGCTCTTGCGGTTCTGTGTAGGAAAGGAGTGGGTGGGATAAGGAAAAACAGTTTCCTGGAACACTCCCCATGATAAAGCCGATAAAATACACTTAATGAACCAATGTCTTTACGTAGTTGAAGAGGTTTAAGGGTTCTTTAATTGTTAACCCTCAACGCACAGCCGACTGGGTATTACATTAGTTTAAGGAAACAGAAAAATTACATCTCCTGTTGCTGTGTGAGGCTCGAAGCCACGGCCTTCACGTATCGCGCGTGCTGTTCTTGCGACTGAAACAACAGAAAAAAGTTATCACCTACCTAACTAGATATAGTATAACTTGCGGTTAGCTCAGTTTGATGACTTAAATTGTAATTACTTTCCAAAGGGAGTTGGGAGTTAGTCATGCTCACTAAAATGTCACTGGGGTGGTGGTGCTATGTGGCGGGTCGTTACATTCCCTTCAATATGGTTGAGTGAAGCGATGGCTGGCACATACGTCATGCTTGTGAACAGGTGCCACCTTTGGGGACTGGTCTGCTCCAGCTTACCTCTTAAAATAAAATAATAACTCATGCTTTTTTCACTCATCAAAATAAAACTATATGACTTGGTCCAAAGTGTTCTACACATAGCTATAAGTTAGATACTGCTACTGTAACTTATCTGCTGAGTTTCTTACCGGTGTCTTCTCGGTAGATATAGGTTCCGAACCGGAAGTAGAATCACTTTGCATTGTATTCAATGACGATTCAAAAGTGTTACATGTAACCTACTTGAATAAAGAAATATTTGAGTTTGAGTTTGAGTAGGAAGATGGATTTTTCTGTTTTTTTTTTAAATTTAACGTTTGCTGTGTGGAGCACTATATATTTTTTTAAATCAATGGGCATTATAAGTTTATTTCTTGACATGACTGTCTGTCTGTTCGTCTCTGTGTCTATGGCTAAAGCTCCCAAACGGATGTCCGGTCAAAATTAATGTTCGTAAATCAGGAGTGTTCTTAGCTATGGTACATGGAAATCATTCCAATAAGGTGACTGGCACAAAATTTTGGATTTTGTATTTAGACACCACTTCTCCAATTTAATAGGTAACAAAAAAATATACACGGTCGAATAAAAAATCAAAAAGGCTTGTTTAGTTAGTACATATACTATGCCAAATTAAAAATCCAAGATGGCCGTCATTTCAAACATTTTAGTATTACTTCGTTTTATATTCAATGCCAATTCCACAGCATTATAATGAAACCTGTACTGTAGTAAAAAATATTTCAATGGAAACCATTCCAAGTCCTTGAAGGTTTACGGCTTTGAATACGGATTAATAACCAGAATCAAAACCTCTCACTTCTACGTGTTTCAAGATCTACTAAAACCCAAAACCACGACCAATCTCATCAAATAGGTACTGTGAAATGTGTTGCGCGTGCGTAAACAAGTTAAACTAATTATGGCAGGGTTCGAGTAACAAATAACTTCGAGGAATAGGACAAAAAACCAGCCAAGTGTGAGTCGGACTCGCGCACGAAGGGTCCCGTATCATTATCTATACAACATTAGACTACGATATAATATTGTAACCGAAAACACGTTTTTTGTATGAAAGCCTACCAAAATAATTATTTTATTAAGTTTTTAGTATCAATCAATTAATCAAATCATTTATTCTTATAGATTACATGAGTAATACTTATGAATCGTCTCTACAATGCAAATGAAGCTACCTCCGGTATCAGGTAGTATTTGTTGTTATAGCGGCAACAGAAATACAGAATCTGTGAAAATTTCAACTCTCTAGCTATCACGGCTCTTGAAATACGGCCTGGTGACAGACGGACGGACAGACAGACAGCGAAGCCTTTATTAATACGATCCCGTTTTACCCTTTGGGTACAGAGCCCTAAAACGATTCGAGTAAAAACTTTGTGGCTGTTGGCTGTCTCCAAGTTTAACCATCTGTACACGGCCTTAAGGCAAAGAACAGTGTTATAATACTCGTACTAATGTAGAATATATCTCAGTTCCAATATTTGAAAACTATCCGTTCTATTTACGAATAGTTAATTTATTTTTATTTTACACTTTTTGGGAATCTTACAGCTAAATACTAATGAAATCTACACAATAATTAATGACGGCCATTAACAAGTTTCTTTAAATAGTATTATATTATACGAGGCGTAAGCTAAAAACGACCGACGAAAGACTGATGACATAAAATTTGAAATTATTATAACGACTCGTAGAAAAACGGATAATCATTTTTGACACATTTAGAATCGTAAAATATTGGAACTGCGCATATGTTTACTAAGGAGTACAGTAAGCCGCACGTCAAGTTTAAGGTTAAGAACAATTGCAGTTCAATTTTAGTTCCTATGCCTGCAAATTAAGGACGATACAAGGCCCAAAGTAGTCTGACATGCTTTCAACCGTCCAATACAATGTCCCAAAGCTCAAAGTTGGATGAATGATGTTCAAAAGAAATCACCCTACGTGTGAAACCACATTTACTTACAGCAAACAAAAGTGCCAAAACTTGAGCGTTAACTAAATCGTCGCTGAATTCGCTGATGCCCTTCCCGGGACCGAACCTACGATCTCACGGTCCTGACGCTTCGGATCACCGAGAATAAATAACAACCGTTGAATAATGAATTATTTACGCAGCAACGGTATTTATCTCTGTCTTTCATTCATATTCAACCGATGAATTATTCTCCGCATACGAAATAATTCGTATTCTTACCGCTCCTTAACGCTCCATCAATATTATTTGTAGCTTTTTGCTGTTTGTTTTGTTTTTGTTATTAATCAAGTTATTATTTACATTGAACGCTTAAAAACAGTTCACGTCCAGATATTTTAGCTTGATTTGAAAAGATATCACTGCAATCAATTGTTTATCCATTTAATTTGAGATGATATTAAAGCAAACTCTATTTATCGTGAAACGAAACCATTTTATTAGATTCACATCTTTTTTTTTTATTTCAATCAGTTTATTTGTTCTTCTCTAATGAAATGTGATTTTCTGTTTTTTTATCTTTATTTTTACTAAGTTTCATATAATCGCGAAAGTTTGTATAGATAAATGTATGTTAATCTTTCATACCTCTATATCCTAGTGGTAGGAACTTTAGATCTTGAACCAGAGATCCGGGGTTCGCTTCTCACGCACACAAAATCTGTTTGTGTTAGATAGGACTTTTTCAGATGAGCACCGAGATAAGATTGACCTCATCCCACCTGATTTATTTATTTATTTATTTATTTATTTATTGGAAAACACAACAGACTACAATCATCATTGCATAAACAGACATTCCAACTTAACTTATAAACAGAACTGTAGTCCTAAACGTGTTTACACATATATTATAACAAATCGCTTGGTGAGCAAACAAACTTTTTCAATACAATTAATTTAAATTAAGTATATATATAATTATTTTAAGTTATGTTAGTAAATACAACAGTTTAGTCAATAATTTTGATTTTACAAGTTAGTTTAATTACATTATATAGATAATAATAACATTATTTAAATAAAACTTAAGTTAAATAACAATATAAAGATAAATTTAGATTATAGTAGTATTACACAATGTCAAGTTAATTCATAATGTCAACAATGATAAAATAAAGTAAAAATAAAAATAAAAATACAATTTAAGGAGCACGAAACACTAGGATTCCTTCAGGAGATCCAGCAGGACCTTGCGGAAATTACTTATTTTAGAATCAAATAAGTCCAAATCTGGACAACATTTGCTGTACTCCTCATACAACCGACAAATTTGCAGCATAGGTTGGTTATGGGAAACATTATTGTGGCATGTCGGTAAATAAAATGTCTTAGGTCTGCGATAGTTAACCTTAGTGTTTAAACTAAGCATGTGTACTAGCTCGGGACTATCTACGGCGGAGTTAGTAATTTTGTGTAGCTGCAGTAAATCCAGGAGTATACGCCGATTGCGAAGGGACACAATTCCATATTTTTTGAGTCTTTGCGCATAAGACGGATTATTATTATCGCGACTACCACAGCGATAATTCAAGAGACGGGTAAACCGAGACTGGATTGACTCAATCCGGTCAGAGTGAGTCACATAATGAGGGTTCCATATTACCGACCCATATTCCAATATGCTGCGCGCCAAACTGTTAAATAATGTGATAAGGCTTTGTGGTTTCTTAAAGTGTTTGGTTTGACGCGTTATGAAGCCAAGCAGCTTACTGGATTTTTTAATGATGGAGTCATAATGTGGCCGGAAACTGAGTTGTCCATCAAATGTTATACCCAGGTCTCTTACCGAGGTAGTACGTTGCAACACCTCCCCGCCAAGTGTATAGGGATTCTCCATCTTCACCTTTTTTAAGGTAAAGGAAATCACATAGCACTTTTCGACATTGAGATACATGCCATTCCCTTTACACCATTTTGCAATGGTCAGTAGGTCTTCCTGAATCATGTGGGCATCTCTATTGTTCTCAATTTTACGGAACAGCTTTAGGTCATCAGCATATAAAAGACATGGAGAAGAGATCTTATCTATGAGATCATTAATAAATACTAAGAATAGTAAGGGACCTAAATGTGACCCCTGAGGAACTCCAGACTTTATTTTTATGGCTTCTGACACATATCCCTTAATTGCAACGAGCTGATGTCTATTCCTAAGATAAGACTCAAGCCAACGAAGCAGATTACCATGAATTCCGCAGGCTTCCAGCTTTCTACAGAGGATGGAATGGTCAACTTTGTCAAATGCCTTTTTAAAGTCCTTATATACAGCATCTACTGGACCTCGATCATTTATAGTGTTACAGAGATAGGTCTTAAAGTTGAGCAAGTTGCTGATTGTGGACCTGCCTTTAATAAAGCCATGTTGTTTGGTGGACAAGGTTGGCTTTAAGTGGAAGTAGAGGTGATTATAAACTAATGCTTCGAACAGTTTAGACATTGCGGACAAAATACTTATTGGCCTGTAATTCTCACACTTTGTTAGATCACCGCTTTTAAAGATCGGCATCACGTGAGCAACCTTTCAGCATGATGGGAAGACACCACCGGCGAGGGATTTATTAAATATGAGTGTGAGAGGCTCACTGAGTTTAAGGGCACACTCTCTGAGAAACTGGGCTGGGATTTTGTCAGGACCTGCGCCTTTGTTGGGATCGAGAAGCAGAAGCTTTTTGAGTACCTCTCTCTCATTTAGGTTTATTTTGGAGAGCACAGAACTGCTGTGGTTACTACATACAGAGCTATAGGTGTTGTTTTTGTGTTCTTCGTAGACTGAGCCAAAGTATTGAGAGAAGAGCTCGCATACGCTTTGTCCACCCTCGGCCACCTGTTCTTCAAAGCTTACAGCGTGAGGTATACTAGATTGGTTGCGTTTCTTGCAGTTGACATATGACCAAAAGGCCTTGACATTCCCTTTAAGGGCTTCTTTTTGTTAAGTGTTAATGAGTTCCTAACTTAAGGGCGAAAAGTATAGCATTATAAATCTGTTACTGGACTTGTCGCCCTTACCTTGAAGGCTTGACCTCTGCTACTAATGTAGCACCCTCCAGGAGCTCTGGAAACCTTACTCACACGCAGGAACACAACAACACCGGAATGATTGTTATTTGGCTGCGGTCTTCTGTAAGGTGAAGGTATTTCACCAGTCGGGCTTTGGCCAGATAAATTGCCTTGCCTGGCCTCTCTTAAAAACTATGCATTGGCAAAATTGAGTGGCGATTGACACCCATTTTACAATAGTTTTATAAAATACATTGACATAAACGATGACATTGACGACCTCCGTAGCCGAGATGCGAGAAGGCCGGACTTAGTGGTCACGACATCTGTGAGGTCCCGGGTTCGATCCCCGTTTGGGTTAATACGGGAAACTAACTTTTTTATTTTGTCTCGGCTCTGGGTGTTGTGGTACCATCGTTGTTTCTGATTTCTGTGAGCTCACATACAAGTGCTTAAACCACTTAACACAGAATCACTGCAATGTATGTGAAGTTGTCCAATATTTACTTATTTATTTTAAAACTTTTCAGTATTTAACATTTCAAAGTAGAATACGATGTGTGACAGTTCTAGTGAGTCCACCATTGGTCCCTAGGAACAGCGAAATAGCAGGCGCCATTTGCCCCATACCTGGCCGGCTTCCGAACACAAAGGATAGAGCAATAACTCCGCGAGGGCACAGTTAAATACATAGCAGTAAGGTTACAACGTACGAATAGAAAAATAAAACAATGAACTTGTACTAAAGTCCAATTAAAAATATGATCCCGGGTTTCGGAAGGCAAATTATGAATATTTAGTTCACCTGGTTTTTTCAATTTTACTTAAATACATTTTTATTTTACTAGCAAAAAAACTTTTCATTTTACTTGTCAAATAAAGTTAGATGATAGTAAATTTTAAATGACTGAAGTGAAAGGAATATTTTAAGTAACTGATTCTTTAGGTAGGTGTTATCTTGTTAAATATATATTTAAGTAAAAACACATATTATCTATAAAACTATTAACCAAAATACAAAACCACGTAAACGTACTTGTCTTACTATGTATAGTAAATTATAAATTTCTCAGCCATTTTTAAATTGTAAAATTCCAAAGAAAAAAATATATTTTAAATGAAAAATAGAGGCAAAATAAAAAAATACACTGAAGGGCACAATTGATTCATTATTTAGTTGTAAAAAAATATAGCTACAGAAGAATTCGTGTGTTGAGATGTCCATAAAAGCTCTGACTCGATTTCAAAATACAATGAAGTTCATAATCTTCCTTTATGTAACTTTATTCTTACTCACATTAATGCGTCCCTTTATTCATGTTTACCCTCGAACAATATTTTTTTTTATATTAAACTTCAAGATTGACCTCATCCCACCTGATGTTCAGTGGTAATGAAATCTTAGCTTAAGGGCGACAAGTACAAGATAATAAAACTGTTACTGGACTTGTCGCCCTTACCTTGAAGGCTTAACTCCTGCTACTAATGTAGCCCCCAAGAGTTCTAGAAACCTCACTCAGACGCAGGAACACAACAACACTGATTGTTATTTGGCTAAGGTATTCGGAAAGCCCGACTGACTGACAGTCGGGCTGCTCCAGTTCGAGCGATAAATCGCTATGCCCTACCTCTCTCAAAACAATTTACCTTACTACACATTGATGAAGTGTGGCACAGCGAACTTATACGTGTAGACTTCGTGCTTGACAACATGCGGCGTTTCCTTTTGTCCCTTTGATTAACGCCGCAAACAATGGGATAATAACAAAGGGTAATATAATAATTGCTTTTGATTGACATGTTATCGGAGTACGGCGCCATTATTCCCGGATGAAAGTCGTAAAACCTCTTTTATTTGGCACGTGTAAGAAATATATTTAAAGAGCACAGGTATCTAGACTAGCTTAGACCGCGACTTCGGCCGCGTTGTTTTGAATTAAAAAGTATCCTACATGTCAAACCAGAATGTCGTTTTTATTGTCACGAACCGGAAGCTAACAGTACGATACTTTTCTTTCGTTACTGCTCATGAGTACAGTATCGGTACTTTCTTTTCCGTGTCCCTAGTTGAACACTGTACAATGCAGGCAATCGAACTGATGGATAAATGGAGTGTGTCAGATCGGTGCTCTAATGGCGCTCACGTCAGCTGCAGACGCGCAACGTAACGGCCTGCCTCTCAGATTACAATTTTAACATCAGAACATTCAAACAGACACGAACATGTATCGAGTTTTTTTAGGGTCCCGTACTGATAATATCTAAACGGGTCAATATTGTAGGAATAACTAGACAATTGATATTTGCACAAAATATGTTTTCTTACCATTACAATAATAAATATTAATAAAAAATTAAATAAATATTAAAGCTTTATTTAAATTCTAGAAGAAAATATTTACACTATGCTCTTATGTAGTTATCGAAAGATAAGCTGAAATGTAGGAACGACCATTTACCGATACTTAATTTATGTAAAAAGATAAGTAACTGTTATAAAATAAGCATATTATTATTTTAAAACGTTATAAACTTAGTTAGCAATCTATTGCTTTTTTATTTTTATTTTTTTATTTATTATTATCTAGTTAGTGGCGTTGGTGGTATCTGTTAACAAACATAATCAAAGTGGTCTATAATAATAACAGAAAATTACCAGTAGCTAAAAACAATATGACAACAAAAATATTTTCTTTCGCACCATTTAGAATTTGATCCGTATCATTCCAATCTCACTTCATGTAAAACCTTTGCAGTAGTACAGCCAGCATCATCAGTTCATATACACCTCAGTACCTTGTCATACCAAATCTCCGAGTAACTAAGCAAGTTAGATAGACAATGACATAATGTGACAAAGTACAGCGTTGTTCACGAACTAAAACTACTGACTGTATTTGAAGCTAAATTAGCAATGCCTATAGTTCACGGGCACATAAATAGTCCTTTACGACAAAACAAATTGAATTAACCGAGTCTTGTACGACCATCACATAAAACAAATGCGTTGTGAAAAATAAAGTAATCAGATTACGTGCATTACAGCATAATAGCCATCCACAATAACTTTCGTCGAACGTAAAACCTTAACTGCAGTACACGGACATAAACCTCCGATATTTTATCATTAATAGCGGCTTTATGGCGCATAACATTGTTATACGAATTTTAGTGCTTCTCGAACGATTCTTCCGAAATCCCCTTAAGAGGAGGAGAGGGATAATGAGATCAGGCTCTGAATAGTACAGCTTGGGAATGACGTAAGGATGCACTAGCGAGTTGTGTGCGCTATAAATTGTTCCACGTCACTACACACCTTCACATACTTAACTATTTTTTTTTTGTATTTTTTTTTTAATTCTATTCAACATCTATAGCACAGGTTATGTATAGTAGCATAAATCTAAATATTGAATAGGTTAGTCTTCGTGTAATAACATTCAAGATTAAACCTTTGTCTTGTTCATATAAGTTGTACCCATAAGCAAACTCTCTGCATGACCCGAGGGTTGACAGGTAGATAATACTCCTAGCATTAAATCTCTTTAATGAGTAAATAAGTAAATAAAAAACTGAAATTAGGGTATTGCAATGCTACTTTACAAATAGCTTAAAAAGACTGACACAAATATAAGCGCCACACCAAACGGCCCCAACTTCCCCTTTTAACTCAAAACTGGGGTTATCGCCCAAACTTGGGATATTAATAAAGATAGCTGGCAGATAACAAGACGACAGACTATCAGTTATGGGCCGTTAAAGCGAACGTTCGTGCAGGGGAACTCGCGGCATCTAACTAGTCGAGCGAGCACGCGTGCTTTGATGGGAGATGGAGTTTAAGCCTCTTACTTGAACAATGACTACGTTTCTGTTGAGTTTCACCCTTTGTCGTGATAATAAGTCGGAAGTACCTTTTGTATGACACATATAAAAGGTGGACTTACAATACTGTTAAAATTATGCCTAAGAAAGGTCATCGATCAAACTGCAAAGTTTCTTACCGGTGTCTTTTCGATAGATATAGGTTCCGAACCGGCAGTAGAATCGCTTTGCATTGTATTCAATGACGATTCAAAAGTGCTATATGTAACATAGAATAAAGAAATACATGAGTTTCAGTTTCTATTTTATTCACATTGATATAATCTTGAGCATTCCAGACGTGTCGCCGGCATGAGTAATGCCCGATTCCAATATTTTACAGGATATTCGTAATATGTCAAAAATTACTATCTTCTACAAGTCTTTCTACAAGTCGTTAATTTTTTGTCGTTTGACGACCTCCGTAGCCGAGAGGCGAGCGGGCCTGACTTTGGCGAGCGCCATGAGGTTCCGGGTTCGATCCCCGGTCGGGTCGATATGGGAAACGAACTTTGTTTCTGATTTCTGTAACACAAGTGCTTAAGCTACTTACCACAAAATCAGAGCAATGTATGTGATGTTGTCCGATATTTAATATTAATATTTAATTATAATTTCAAATTTACTAACCATATCAGCTGTCATCTGTCGTCCGTCAGATTTTACGATACGTAACGTGTCAAAAATTACTATCAGTTTTTCTACGAATCGTTAATTCTAATTTCAAATTTACTTTCCATATCAGCTGTCATCAATCGTCCATCAGTCGATTTTAGCTTACGCCTCGTATAATTTATTACTACTCGTAACTAGATCGTATTTAAAATATTAGAACCGGGCATAAGGCCATAAACATGCGTTCCTGCCATTTCTAAGATGCACAAACTGCCTAAGGGACGAAACCGCGCTTTGACCGCTCACCGCAAAAATATGCCTTCGATAATCTCGATCGATTCTTAGAACTGGCTCCCGCAAACAATAACTCGGCACGCTAGCAGAATTTTGATGTTGGACCTCTGAATGGAACTAACTCTGGGCTATCGGACGTTCCGAGAATAGGATGTTTTCGGAATCCGGAGTAGGAATGTCGGCGTTGCTGTTGCTTAGGCTGCTTTACCCCTAAGTTACGTTGCAACATCTTCGTCGGGAACTTCCCCAAATTGGTTCGAGTAAAAATCATGAAGTGACTCTCTTTGTTTTTCGCTGACAAAAACTGATCTATACTTTTAATGCCAATTGTATTAATATTTCATTTTACGTATCCAAAATGCAACGAAAATGAAATATTCATACAATTGGCAAAATGTATATCTATACATATTTTTTTATAAACTTGCAGAAAAGGGCGATTTAACGCATTCTCGGTGGAGCATTCCCTACCAGTTAACACGTTGGTCATGCAGATAGTTTATGGGAGCGGTAACGGTAACAATGAATAAATTACAAAAAAAAATCATAATATATAGCAATAAACTAAACTTGAAACAAAATAGAATATTTATAAACATGTATATGTACATGATAAATAATATCCATATTAATATTATAAATGCGAAAGTAACTCTGTCTGTTTGACCAATGAAACGATTTTGATGAAATTTGGTATAGATTTACTTAAATCCTCTAAAACAGACAGACTTTTTATTTTGAAAATAAGGGGGAGGGTGGTTATACCGCCCTTGAAGGTTTATATGGGAAAAAGTTTAATTGTTTAAATTAATGATTATGAAATCTAGCACAAATATAGGTCGAAACTTGGATTAAAATATGGACTTCTTTTTGTTTAGCATATAAGGGGAGATAGGGGTAAAACTAACCATGAAAGTATGTAATTCACGCGAACCAAGTTGCGGGAACGAAGTTGATAAAAATGTGTTGGCGACAGATCTGGCAAATCCGTTGCTAGGTTCATATTGTAGTTTTGTCTGGGTTTTTCCACAAGCAACGGAGTTCGACAGTGGTTTTATCCGATTTTTTATAAATTGTATGTAATTTTGTGAATTTACGCTTTAATTGAATATCTCTTCGTTTCAGTTCGTAACAGGAATATTTATCATACATGCAAGAAAAACAAGTGCATATTGAGATTTAATCGCAAGTGTAAAAGATAGGTAATATTCAATTGTGAACACTGAAGATAGAAAAATGAACTAAACATTTCTGTTTAAAAATATGAAGACTAGGTACTTTAAAGATTTGTTGTTCAAGTTGGTTCATTAAAAGGGGCTTCAATGCTCGTTCTGGAGATTTAAAAAGGTGCTCAAGAGGAAAACGTCATAAATAGACTGAATTATTTATTCAAGTATTGCAGAAAAAACTTTTGTTGTTTTTACTCGGTATTCTATGAGTAGTCAATGTTATGGAACCCTTCCTGCGAGTTTTCGACTTGAAATTGGCCGATTCCCAGTCGGGTCAATATGTGAAACGAACTTTTCCATATCCAGGCCTAGCATACGCCACTCAAGTAAATTTTATCGCGCTCTTATGAAATGTCAAAATCAATCAAAGAGAGGTAGGGCATAGCGAAATACCTCCACCTTACAGAAGACCGCAGCCAAATAACAATCACTTCTGTGTTGTTGTGTTCCTGCGTGTGAGTAAGGTTTACAGAGCTCCTGGGGGGTTGCTACGTTAGTAGCAGGTATCAAGCTTTCAAGCTAAGGGCGACATGCCCAGTAACAGATTTTTTATACTGTATTGTCACCTTTAAGCTATGACCTCGTTACCACTTAACATCAGATGAGATGAGGTCAATCTTGAAGTGCAAAAAATCAATGCGTCAACTACTGATTGGCTGAAAGTACGAGCACGGTGTATCACTCAATCAAAATTGACGTGTTGCGCGTGCTAAGCCTAATTGTCTCGGGTCTGGGTGTTGTGGTTCCGTAATTGTTTCTTATTTTAGTTACCACAGAATTAGAGCGATACATATGAATGTTTGTATCTATGTGAGTTATGCCTCAGTAGTTTTAGAGTGAAAAGCCTAATTTCCTGCAACATCTAGCCGCGGAGATTAATAAGTCTAGCTGATTGCACTGTAAAAGTTTGGAGCTACGCCAAATTCACGTCAAAAGCAGTAAAATGCAGGAAAGTTACATGATAAACTTTAAATTTTTAACCGACTTCAAAAAAGGAGGAGGTTCTCAATTCTCAGGATCTTTTTATTACTAAAGTAAACTTCGGTGTTGTTCTGTTCCTGCGTGTGAGTAAGGTTTCCAGAGCTCCTGGGAGGTGCTACATTAGTAGCAGGGGTCAAGCCTTCAAGGTAAGGACGACAAGTCCAGTAACAGGTTTATTATACTGTATTGTCATCTTTAACCTATGACCTCATTACTACTTAAATCAGGTGGGATGAGTGAGGTCTTGAAGTGCAAAAAATCATATTATAAATGCGAAAGTAACTCTGTCTGTCTGTTACGCTTTCCCGCTGAAACATCTCAACTGATTTTGATAAAATTTTACACGGACAATCTTTAGACCCTAAGAAAGGACATAGACTACCTTTTATTGTGAAAAGAAACCTTGTAGTCCACGCGAATAAAGTCGCGGGCACGGCTAGTATATCATAATTTAGTAACTACAACATATTATGTTACACCTACAATAAATCATTCAAATTGTCATGAATGGCACAATATAATTATTACACGTAGAAACGTGTCAAACAAGTTTAGTCATATTTAAATTAATCAAACCTGACTCTATTTAATTTTCATTCAACATAGTTATGTTATATCCGCCGAAAAACGTGACCACTTTTAGAGTCCCGCATACAAAAGTAAAAAACTGGACCCTATTAGTTAAACTCCGCTGTCCGTCTGTCTGTCAATGGCTGTATCTCATTAACCGTGTTAGACTGTTGGTATTTAATGATGACGTATTTCTGTTGTCATTATAACAAAAACTGATATCTTTTATAATATAAACGACAATCGTGGTTTGAAAATTTGGAAAAACATGAAAGAGATGAGGTACAAATTTAACCGGGACGAATAGTACAGAAAAAATAAAATATTTCAGGGTATTTTGTCGTAATTGCTTTGTGTCAGAAAGGTAGACGCTTAAAATATTCATAAAATATTAAATTATACATTCACTTTCAAATAAATAGTATTGAAATAAAACGCACAGTCATGATTATTTTGCGGTTTTAAAAATAATGGCACGTAACGCTCGTTGAGCGAGTCCGACTCGCTCTTGACTGGTTTTTTATTTATTTCAAACATGTCAGTTCATCGAATGCCATTAAGCAGACAATACACAATACTGTGCCAACTTACTCGATCACTTCATAAGCGGATCGTAAAAACCTTTTATGTATCGAAAAAAAAACCGTCCATTGACAAAAACTCACTAAAAAAATGCACCGAATCGTGCATTTTACCGAGTTTTTGCTGCAAGCAATTTATCGTGAAGTAAATCCATTTGTTAAGGCTCAAACGCGTCGCGGGGGAATTATTTTTTACAAAGGCCTTTTTTATTATTTGAAGCGTGAATAAAGTTACTGCCGGCTTAACTGAACCCTGGTATTAATGAATTAGAAAGTTTCGAATTTATTCGCGTGATGTATAATATTGACCCTCCTGGTAACTTGATATTTAAAAAAATTAAATTGTAGCTGGAAATCTTTTAAGTAAGGATTATGTATGGTTGAATAGGTAAAGTATCAACAAACGTAATAATAAGAGAGGTAGGGCATAGCGATTTATCGCTTGAACTGGAGCAGCCCGACTGATGAAGAACCGCAGCCAAATAACAATCACTTCTGTGTTGTTGTGTTCCTGCGTGTGAGTAAGGTTTCCAGAGCTCCTGGGGGGTGCTACATTAGTAGCAGGGGTCAAGCCTTCAAGGTAAGGGAGAAAAGTCCAGTAACATATTTATTATGCTGTACTTGTCACCCTTAAGCTAGGACCTCATTACCACTTAATATCAGGTGGGATGAGGTCAATCTTGAAGTGCAATATAAAAAAAAAACGTATGTGAGTCTTATATTCTGTACTGACTTGTAGCCACTACATTGTTAAGAGTCGACTCCCAAAAAAAACGAAAAAAAAATCAGTTTAATTCGCATTTGAAGTGAATTGGTATTTGATTGTAAGTATCAAAAGTGGCTATCCGTCATCGGACCCGACTTAAGTCGTTCTCGGGAGTAGGTCTACTTGATCTATTGTGACAAGCCGGCAATATTCATATTATTCATTATACATACATTATATGAATGATGATTCGGTAAAAAAACAATGATTCTAATAAATCCGCAGTCTTATACAATAGAATAAATAAAGGAATATATATATATGACAAAAACTTATTTGAGTGTAAAAATCTGATTAGCGATTGGCTCAAAACTAAAAATTATATAGAGACAGAGGAGCTACTGAAGTAGAACACACATACACACATGCGCTTACACGCAAACACTCACGCACTGACACACACTGACTCACACACACACACACACACACACACACACACACACACACTGTAGAAATAACTACAATTTAGGTTAAATTAAATTTAGTTTAAATGTATAACACTAGCTTTATATGGAGGAGCGGAGACTTCTAACACAGGCTCTTGCTTAAAAGAAGTCTCCAATCACAAGTAATTGTACCCAAGTTTTTTGATGATTAAAAACTATTAATATTTTTTTTTTATCTCGGCAATTACATTTACAAAATACAATGAAAAGGTGTTTTTGCTTCAACAAATAAATGAAAATTGATGATGATACAGCGCATTAAAGTCAGAGGAAGGGTGTATTTTTGTCACTTTTTTTTTTAAAGTAATGTCACGCTATATGTTAACACAATGTATCTTGATGAAGTTTTGTTAACATGACAAAAGAAAATTATAGACCATACATTTTTTGGTTGTAATTCGTATTCGGAATTTCGTATTATATTGAAAGTTCTTACGAATGAAGAAAGCTCGCTAAAGACTTTTAATGACGCGAGCAACGTATTAAAAAAATCAATCTTTTTACAAATCCAAACGCCTCTAGAAACCAAATCATATCATGGCATCAATACCACTATAAATTATTCAACGCAAAATCTTTCTTCGACGCGTGATATTTCTCGAATGGCCACCCGTTTCTCGGTCCCCAACAATACATCATGATTTATTATTCCAACGCACCATCTATTGTGTGGACAAGACGTTTAGCTACGGTCCTACAGTGGGAGCCCACCGGGACCCTGGCGGACTGCTGTTGATGTTCTGGTTATTCACCGTTAAATAGATTTTTATTCTTCTCTCCCAGTTGGAGATTGCTATCAATGAGTTTTGATCGTGTGGGAATTGGGAAGTAATCGTCTGAAAGCTTCAGACCCACATCTTTTAATAACGGAGACGTTGATAACAACAATAAAAAATGTGGGATTTTACGCAGCAGTTTTCATAAATAGAAATTAACTTTGTATGGAATCCAAAATGTACAAAAAGTTCCATTTGACCAAAACAAAAAATGGATTTTATTCGAAATAAGATGAATGTCACTTTCTAAGTTAAAAATTTGAAAAATTTGTCATGCTCAGTTTTTAAGTAATTTGACCTTCTTTAATAAATATTTTGCACGGCCGCACCCGTTTCTCGATATCTACTATTTCCTCTACCTAAAGGTTGCCTGGAAGAGATTGCTTTCTAGCAACAAGACCGCATAAATTGTACTAAATGTCTGTAAAACCAGTTTCTGTATTTTTTTCTGTACAATAAAGTGTATCTATCTATCTTCTTTTATACGTGTTCAATTTTGAGATGATAAATTAATTATAATTGAATTTATGAAAAGACTTCTTTCTTTTTAATTCGTTATTTTCTGAACTCATAATATTAACCTTTTTCTGTAAAGATTTTTGTGCAAAAAAGTATATCTATCTATCTATCTATAATAATCTTTATGTTTAGGCAACCTAACTAACTTATTGTCATTGTTTTATTTGACGACCTCCGTAGCCGAGAGGCGAGTGGGCCTGACTTTGGCGAGCGCCATCTCTGAAGTCCCCGGTTCGATCACCAGGTCGGGTCAATATGGGACACTATCTTTTCCATATTTGTCTCGGGTCTGGGTGTTGTGGTGCCGTCGTTGTTTCTGATTTCTGTAACACAGTGCTTAAGCTACTTATCACAGAATTAGAGCAATGTATGTGATGTTCCAATATTTATTTATTATTATTTATTGTACACAAAAAGTATTTTACTAAGAATTAGAAAAATAATAGACAATTACTGAATGCAAGGGATATCGACGCATGAATAAGCGTCCATTTAGTTCAAAACTTGTGCAAAATTTAGCGAGAAAAATTAAACCAAAATTTGTTTTTAAATATATTTTTCAGCCCAATGTCGCTGGATTTCTTTTCAAATAATTTTGTTTAACATAATTTAAGATGAGCATCCAACTAAAATCTTAAAAAAATGCATCTCATTTTATCTACGCTATTCATGGAATAATCCCCTTGAGACGAAACAGAATACACCCTGATATTATAGTACACTTTCCGAGCAATTTCTTATTAATACTCCAAAAGAAGCTTATACCGAGAAAAACGTTAATAACACATTTCTTCTCTTAAGTTGTACAAGTTATATTAACTGAAGTGATGTCTGAGTATCTATTCAAGACTTCAGTATTTGTTTTTATCTATTAGTTAAGTATATTTCTAGTAGGTTTAATCGGATTTGCGGTCATTAACCCGCCTCACCAGTGCCGTTTTAAACCAGCCTGGGGCCTGGGGCACACAAGAATTTGAGGCCCTTTTGGAAGAGAAAAATCTAATAGTACTAAATATTATTATTAGCTTTTTATCTTTCTAAAAGGGTCTTATTTATCTAATTTACGATATTAGAATGCTACTGGTCCTTTAGAGAAATGGTCGGTCCTATGAGGCCCCGAGAGAGTGAGGTCCCTGGGCACGGACCCCATGTGCCCTTATGGTAATGACGGTTATGATCACCACGTATATGAAATTAGTTGACTGCAAGATGTTAAATTTATTTTATCTTAAATAAAAGCTTAAGTTACGCCTTTTTTTATGGACTCTATCTCGCGACTCTAGATAACGCCATGATTCCGCCATGTCAAGTGTTTAGAGAGACACGTTATAATTACGTAGAATACTCGGTGATGAGAGCTAATTCTGCGCTCCCCCGGAAGCTCGGCTGCGCTCCCCCGAAAGCTCGGTGAATATGATAAGGCTTCGCAGCCATCATCGATAGTCAGGTAGGAAAAAAAAAGAGAGCTAATTCATTTCTGAAATGAGATCTTCATTCTCTCACTTCACCTTCAAACAATTAAGAACGACACAATATAGACTACACAACAGAGTTACTCCTTGTTACATCAGCAAAATCAGGCCAGCCTTTCAGAGATTAGCCGGAACAAACAGACAAAAATTAGAAAACAAAAAGTTATTTTGGTATATCTACCCTATTTACATAATATAATCATTTGCATGTAGTAAAAAACGATTATTTTTGTATTACAAACATACACTCAAATATTATTTATATGTAATACATTCTGGAACGATTCGAAATACTTTTTCATAAAATATACTCTAATTTTAAAAATATTGACTCATTCAAGGTTTTTAAAAAAAGACTAACACTCAATATTATTGGATTTTGTAAGTGTATTTTGAAATGAACTTAAATTAAATTACACATCCTAGACAGAGTAATGAAATTAGAGAATTTATTTTTTAACACTATTGTTGTATTAATTATGTATATTGTACACCATGCACATGTGTATTGCATGAGTGAACAACTAAACCTTTTTTTACCTACAAAAACGAGTAACATAGTAAGTCTTACATCCTACGTTTAAAATAACACACCAGGCCTTCATAATTGTCAAGAGGGTGGCTCAATGTTTATTTCCAAGATTCTCGACCGTGACAAGTCTAACGGACGCCATCTATTTACTCAAATAATGGATCCTCAAAGGGTTCGCCCCTCATCCCCGTTAGCTTTGGCAAAAAATCGTTCGCGAGAACTTTTCAATTATGTTTCGGCGACTGTTTTGGATTCAGAGCGAAGGGATTTGCCGGGGGATTATTTAAATTTATTCATTCTGTAATGCTCAAGAAACTAAATCCGGATCTACTTGAAAGTATGGCCACAATACATATTGATACAGTTTGGAAACCGGTTAGAGACCTAAGAGACTAAGTGCTCAGACATTTTTTTTATTATTATTTTATTTATTTATTTATAAATGTCACAAAAAACGTGCTAAAGGTGGACTTAACGCTAAGAGGATAATGCTTACACGCATCGTACCGTCACCCGAAGGAGATGACGACGTGACGGACCTCCAACCTATAAGGAATACCCCCTAAAACTTCCCTGGTTGGACGTCAACACCTTGATGATAATGCCGTGGGAACAGAAGACCTACCGCAAGTTCACCGGCGGTGTTGAAATTACTTATGGTTATTTGAAAGTTAAAACACCATGGACTCTTAAACATACTCACTCCAATATATTTTCTGACAATATAAAAAAAAAACAAGAAATCGCTAGCAAACAAACGTCACATTCTAAATATGTAAATAGTTTAGAGGATAAACGTAACGTGGTTCTGTGGGAAAATTGATTCAACTAGAACATCCATGACACCACCGCGGAAATGGCTACTATGAAGCGGCCCCATCGTTGGCCTGAAATGATCGGGGAGCATTGTCTACCAATCTAGTCAACCCTTAAGTTATGCAGATAGTTAGAGTATGGGTATAATTGTAAAAACATGTGTATGAAAAAAATAAATAAAAATAAATAGCAACAAACTAAAACTTTAGATAGATATTTGAAAAGAAGATTTATAAACATACTTACGTACGTACCAGATCAATTGTATACCATAACATCTATTTTGTCCTACCAAACGGGGTTTACTTTCAGCAATAACATCGTGTTTAATCACAAAGTCTTATTTGACAAATCAATCATACTAGATATAGTTATCAAGTAAGGCAACTCCAAACTTACATAAAGTCTGAAAAACAGGCAGAAAATAAGTAGCGTGTAAGGGAGCGTTCAAGTATTACGTAAAGTAAGTTGAAGATTTTTAGTTTTTCTGTACTCCCCTTCCTTTTTCTCTAAAAAAAGACGGCCACATCAATACAATGAGGGATTCCCCGGAAACCATAGGGAAACCAAAATGGTTGCCAATTTGGGAGTATAATTTTTTATTTGTTTTTTTGCAACACACCATAACAAGAAGTGATAAGGGGAGTGGTGCAAGAATGGCCACTTTAAGTTATAGTATTTTGATTCTGTGTATTGTCTTTTTTAATTGTTTTTTACTAACATATTTCATAAGAACTACTAACAACGTGAGTCATTGTTACGTTCATAAATTTTTACAAATCTTAACTTACTTGAACGCTCCCTAAATGTGTCCATCGTCTTGTTGTTTCTTCCAGACTGTAGCAATAGTATACTGTGGTCCTTTTAGGTTTCGGGCCAGAGGACTGGTTATGCATAAAGCATTATCTATATCGCTTCAGATTGAGCAGATTGCCGACTTGGAACTGTTTACGTAGTCAGAGCAACATTGTTCATAGTATCTGAGGGAATTAAGTGAGATACTTATGCAATAGCTTTCATAAAGACTAGTTATGCAGTCCTTTGTAGCCCCTGTACAACTTAAGTGCCTACTTATTTTGTAGATTAGAATTCAAATTGAAAATTAATAGAAACTTTTCAAGCATTTGTTTATCGTCAGATTTAGTTAAACTACACCCGTATTCGGAATGTATGTAGGTATTTACAAAAGATTGATGCTTGTCAATAAAAAAATAAGCCACTGAGCCTTAGGCTATAAAAACTTTGTAAATACTAACCCCTAGCTAACTACTAGTAAAAACCTTAGATACATTAGAGAAGTCGACCAAACATTCATTGTATGTCCGTCTGTTTGATAAATCCATAAATATGGGACACGTATTTATGCATTTAATCGAATAATAACGGCGAATTATTGAATTGAATTGTCGAATGACGTCATAAGTGGGTATATATTTTTACGGACCACTTGCGTAACGAGACCCAACCCCGCAATTTGGCACTGTTATCTCAGTATTTTTTTA
Organism: Glyphodes pyloalis; assembly: GCA_037074685.1. NCBI lineage: Eukaryota > Metazoa > Arthropoda > Insecta > Lepidoptera > Crambidae > Glyphodes > Glyphodes pyloalis. The sequence continues at coordinate 609,921 of JAYKKO010000049.1, forward strand.
CTGATTTAGCCAATCACAAAATATATGTTTTCGAACGAGTCTACTTCCCTTTTGCACCGCATTTATTTCTGAACGCAATGACCCTTCACCGCCCTTATTCTTGGACTAGGGAGCATCCCACACGCTACTAATGTACCCTATTCAGGCTGGATGTATTCAGTTGGCACGCCATCCCTATACTGAATATTGGCCGTCCAATGATGTCGGATACTGAACAGGATTACGATAGAAATGAATTCCGTGCCTAGAGTCTTAAAAGCGTATTTGGAGACATTGAACCGAAAATAGTGCATACCTACTGATACCGCCTTTATGGTCGAATGTTTTAAGTACTGACGACCTCCGTAGCCGAGAGGCGAGCGGGTCGGACTTTGGAGTTGCGCCATCTCTGAGACAACTGGTTCGATCCCCGGTCGGTTCAATATGAGAAACGAGCTTTTGTATATTGTCTCAGGTCTGGGAGCGTCGTTGTTTCTGATTTCTGTAACACAAGTATAAGCACTTGTGTTACTTGTGTGTTTAGTGGTAACCACAGAATCGGAGCAATGTATGTCATGTCGTGCAATATTTATTAATTATTGTAACCAAGCTTTAATTTCAAAGCTAAGGCAACGCTAACGTTCATAACGCTACTCAACAGAAATCAATTACAAATTCAAATCACTAAAAATATATACGGTCGAATTGAGAACCTCCTCCTTTTTTTTAAGTCGGTTAACAAAAAGCGCTGACCATCGCAAACTCAGACTCCTAAACTTAAAATCAACAAAAATGGCAACAAATATGTTGAAATTCCTGTGGCAATGGGTCATTATAACGATTATATTAATCATCAGATATGAATGGTGATTTTAGATAGACAGATAGATAAAGATGTACTTTATTGCACGGAATAACAAAAATTGGTTTTACAGACATATTATATACATTTTAGGAGGTCTTATCGCCTACGTATCATTAGAGACAAGAACACTTGCTCTCTTCAATTTACAAAAATCAATTGCATCCTCCTAAGAGAGGAACTGAGCCAGTGGGCAGATATCCCTCGGGACGCGATCGGCGGCTAATTACAGTTCCGAGAAGCAAATTAATGGAACTATTTGTGGGATCGCTTCTTGCGCCCACTACCGAGACATGCTGGGTCTTCGGGGAACCGGCCACAGTATAACAAATGATACCTACTTATGTTGATAAGCTAAAAGTAAAATCTTGCAGAACTTAAGCCAACGATAAAGTTCAAGGTGGACAATTACGGTACAAATTCCCATACTATTTTAAGAGAGGTAGGGCATAGCGATTTATCTTTACCAGTCGGGCTGCTAAAGATCGAGCGGAAAACCGCAGTAAAATTACAAAAATCACTTTGGTCAGCTTAGCAACATTTACTGTGATTCATTGTTGAATATATTATTAAAAAGAAACAGCAAAAATTTAAAGCAATTTTTTTTAAATTTATTTGTTGTTGTATTGTTTAAAAAATAAACAGCTAAATATCTTATAAATCAACGGCTGTATGAGTGCGGCGGGGCGGGTTGTATTTTCACACATCATGAGTCCATTAATAAATTAAATAAAATTCGCTTGGCAAAATGTGATTGGTAATGAACAGACTGAGAATACTGCTTGGACTCCACTATGCTGTGGCCAACAGTCGCAGTCGTATCACGGCGCCTTGTCAGCCACTAGGGGGCGCCACGCCTCCCGCCATTAATCTGACGTCACATCCAGGCCGCCACTCAGCGAGGGCTCAAAAAATATCGCCTGCTTTTAGAGGAATCTCGAGCTTATCACACAGTATAAATAAACTCTACGTGCTCTAGTCGTGGCGGAAAGTTAGTAAGTAATCTAATGGTTTAATAAGTTAACGGGTCAAAACGGATCAATTATACGAGGCGTAAGCTAAAAACGACCGACAGGCGACTGATGACAGCTGATATGGAAAGTAAATTTAAAACGACCTTGGTGGCGCAGTGGTTAAGGTAGGCGGCCAAAGCGCGAAAGGTCCCGGGTTCGATGCCCGGTCAGGCCAATTTGGAAAACGAACTTTTCAAAATTGACTTGGGTCTGGGTTTACTGGGATGACGCCCTCAGTTAGTATCCGTCGTCTGGTGCTCATAGTACAAGAGGAAACCTTAGTTGGAGACCAGGTGATTGGTGTGATTGTCTGGCGCATTTATTTATTTATTTATTAAATCAGACGACTCGTAGAAAAACTGATAGTAAAATATTGGAACTGGGTATAAATAGTTTTTATTCATTTAGCAAATGAAAAAATACGTGTCCAATGTTTTTTAATCACTGTGTAACGGAATAAACACAATCTAATATTTTTGTGATGCAGTCCTCTCCTCTATTATATTCTGTTTAGTTATTAAATGTGTTATCGGCAAGATTGTAATAAATTAGTTATAGTTAGATTCTTATAGGTATATACTTTTCGTCGCGTGTAACAGATAAACTTGAGAGATAATCCATTATCAGTAAGTTGATCGGATAAGATACATCACACCCAGCCTCATCTACCTACCCTTCAAAAACGTGACTAAATTTCACAAGCTGTCTACCTTATCCATAGATAAACAGTTGTTATTACGAAACGAAAACGTTTTTATTTATTATTTATTTATTTATTTAACGAACGAAAAAATTCACCACCCCTTTTGTATAATAGTCAATATTTTTTATTTTTTAAACCGTAACCACTGTAGTACCATTAGAGACCAAACCACGTCAGACTAGACTGACGGCGACTGGGATCGCAATTAGCTAGAACCGCGACCCCAGTCCCGGTTTTATATTTCTCTTCGAGATTAACCTCATCCCACATGATGTAAAGTGGTAACGATGTACTAGCTTACGGGCGACAAGTACAGCATAATAAATCTGTTACTCGACTTGTCACCCTTACGTTGAAGGCTTAACCCCTGCTACTAAGGCAGCACCCCACAGGAGCTCTGGAAACCCTACTCACACGCAGGAATACCACAACACAGATGTGATGGTCATTTGGCTGCGGTCTTCTGTAAAGTCGGGCTGCTCCAGTACAAGCGATAAATCGCTATGCTCTACCTCTCTTATCTCGCTCCTAGCATTAAATTAACCTTTTGTACTTTTTTTTGTCCAATAAAGTTTTGAAATAAAAATAAATGTTTGTCCTCGGCGGGGGTCGAACCCCAATCTTTAGTTCCACAGCCAGGACTGCTAACTATTGTGTTGAAGTCCAGTCAACCTCAAACACTGGGCATCTATTCTGTGTTAATCAATGGGACGTCAAAAGAGTTTTATCTCTGTCCAAATAACTCCATCAGACGCCCTCTGTCGGGCGCATTTCACAAAAAGCGCTCGTCTCAATGGGAAGGTTGATAGCATCGTCCGAATACCGCGACTAGGGCCACCATTAAAACGTTAAATACCTGATAGAAAACCGGCACTTTACCAAATGCCTAGACCTGCTAGGTCAACTCCCAAACACAAAACGAAAGGTTTCATTTTTGAAGATTAATCGAATGTTCGGGAATTAAAAAAGAGTTGTCCGATTTCGATACAGATTGTTTTGCTTGAAAATGAAGAAGAAATGCTTTATGCCCATTAAAAGTGAATTAGTTGAAAATATGACAATTCAAAGACATATTTATATTAGATATTTGAAAGAGCGCCGAACACGTTTTCTATCTTCAAATTCTATAAATCATACAAAATTGACAGATTTTTGTAAAAAAGTATTGGAATACTTGAGAAGTTAGTTACCAAGTTGACTTACCGAAATATCAGGCAGTGAGTAGTGTGTATTATCTACTAAAATGTTATCACGATTTGAACCGTTAACTTATTTTCAAGGTAAGTATAAGTGTTATTTTACCCTTTAAAATCCAGACATGTTAGGCACAAAGTGTAAGTATTGCGCACGAAGTAACATTGGTATGGTAGCTCGCAAATCTGAGTTTTATTCCTCCTTTAAAAACCTCCTCTAAAAATAAACTAAATCACCTAAATAAAAAGCCGTACCGCTTATGTAGTTTGGATAAAAAATATGAAGACAAAATGGTCACCCTACACGCGACCCAATTATCCCATTGTGAGTTGCAGTGATAACATCGTAATGATATTCGTCCTATCTTTTGTTCCTTTACAGAATATGGTTTACTAGCTTTCCACCCGCGGCTTCGCCCGCGTGGAATTCGGTTATATTGCGGTATAAAGTACAACTATAAGAAAACTTCTCATTTTCATGGAAAAATCTAAGAAGGGCGATCTAACGCTGGATACGATTAGTTGTTAAACAAAAACTGAATGGTACACTATATTATATAAGTAGATTTAAAAAAACAGTTTAGACGATAAAACAAATTGTACGTCATCCCTCGGGAATTCCTCATTTACGGGGATTAATTATCCTATCATTTAGCTTCTAAATTTACATGTTTATATTCGTCTGCAATATTTTACCTTGTTTTAAACGACATAAAGCGCCATCTCCAAGCAAACTATATTTTTGTTTTCCCTCGGGAATATAAATTGTTTTCGGGATAAAAAGTACCCTATTATTTAATTCGGACTTCTAACTTTACGTCTGCAAAATTTCAAAGCAATCTGTTGAGTAGTTACGACGTGAAAGCGGAACAAACAAACAAACTTACTTTCTGATTTATAATATTAGTACGGATGTATTGATATAATTACTAACACTACGTAGAAATAGACTTACGTAGAAATCCGTTGATTTAGTTTCAATTTAAAACAAAGTTTACCTAGTGAAGTTATTTATCGCCGCCAAATGTTAAAATTTTCATGAATGATATAAGACATTTAGTCGGTGTCTTAGGATTAATATGAAGTAACAAGAGTACACAACTATTTTGGCGATAAAACTTTAAAAAATCAAGGAACATACCTTTTAAATCATTAACCCTTGAACATCAGACAAGAGACAAAAAAAATGTATGAAAAGAAAGTGCACAGGTGCCTACCTCTTGGCACATTTATCCAAACATTTATATTACACCCTGATCCAGCAGACAAACTGTGTGAACAGTTTTGTGCCTATTTTTATACGCTTATGTACTGACTTGTTTTGTTTAATAAATAAATAAATATTTTTTAAGGACCATACTATTTTAAATTGCGCTTATTTACCGTATCGTGGTTTCTAACTTTTGGTCATAGTTTTCAGTCTAGCATTTATTATATAAAAAATACTTATGACATTATCAAACAATATATTACTACATAGTTTATATAAAACGTTATTCGTCTGTAAAAAATTGTGAATCTTTTTTGTAAAATGGCACAGATAATATCTATGACAACTACTAAACTTCATAAGTGATAAGTTCTTAGGCTCCCCATGGCTGTAATTATGTAAACTAGTCATAAGCTATGTTGTTTATATGTATTTTTGTTTGCATGTTTTTGTAAGTTTTTGAAAAGAGTAACTCTCGAGTTGCTTGCCGGTTCTTCTCGATAGAAGCAACATTCCGAACACGGTGGTAGTATAACCTGACGATTCATAAATGCTTTTGTAAATGTGTACATGAATATAGACATATTCTATTATATTATATTATATTATATTATATTCTAATGCTAAGCCTATGAGTACACAGCGTAGCGAAAAAGTTTAGAGATCCCTGTTCGTTACAATAATGTACATCTACCCGTATCTATCTATCTACCTCCGGCTTATTCCTGTTTGCCGGCTCTGTTTGCACAGGACATTGGGAACGTGCTATTGTGCAGCCGTTTTATCTGCGGCTGTGAAAAAGGCTCAGTTTTACAATAACAAAGTCCCTTTAAAGCTACAGACAATTATCACTTTGTAGTATTTCACGTTTGCTAGAAATACATACAAAAAAATATCAATCGCCTAATATTTTGTTAAGCGCAAAAGTCGAGAATTCATTAAAAGAGAGGTAGAGGTAGTATATTTAAGAGAGGTAGGGCATAGCGATTTATCTCTCGAACTGGAGCAGCCCAACTGGTGAAACACCTCCACCTTTTTTTATACTATGCAGTGATAAATAACGTTTTTCTGAGTAAGGTTTCTACTTCTATTAAAAAGGGACTCTGTTTTTATTATTCGTGACTGGGAACCACAAAAAAGAAGCAGCTATTAGTACCTGTCATTACTTGCTGCCAACGCGCCGCCAACGAACCATATAATGGACAGGAAATTGACAGGTCCACTTTGACGTGACTCTAAGAGGGCCACATCAATTTCCACTAATACTTATGGTGTGGCAAAGTTTGTTACGTGTCACATTAAAAGACTACATCTTAACTTAAAGGCAAGTTAAAAACGAGACGAGTAAACGAAAGCTTTCGTTTTGTTCGTTTTGTAGGATTAATCAAAAGTTTGGGAATTGATTGATTTGCATTGAGAATTAGCAATTTGCTATCTGTCGTCAGATCTGACATAATGCGTTTTTGGAGGTAAACCCTCTTATTTTAAAATATATAACCTCCAAAGATGTATTTTAAACACATTAAATTAAGCACAATAAATGTAAATTGGATATTTATTTATGTGTATTTTTTATAAACGTTGTAATTTCCTTTTCAAAATCATTAATTTCATGGTGTTTTACTTCAGTTTATTTCAATAAATACCAAAATACCAGTCTAGATATTAATTTATAACTACTATTCGCTATTTGTAGATGACTTTTTCAACACATTACCTTCCTTCTTCGGCTGTCGAGTAAAAATAGGATTCAGTGCCATCTAGCAGGATAATAGGTAAATAAAAACGAGCTAAAAAGTACCATCGTATCTTGCTATTTTTAATGCACCCTATAGTTTACCTTCTTGCTCAGAGATGGCGCTATCTGCATTAAATCATAGTAATGTTTTATTTCAAACTCGTTCTGCAATAATTTCTTGACCCTACGTTTTCTGCTTTACATTTTCAGATACAAAATAACATGTAACTGGAGCATTTTATAATAAATACCTAGATAATTTGTTTCATTATCATGATTTTAGAAGAAAACAAAGTATAGTTTCATGGTACTTCATCAGGAATGTGTCGAAATTACCGTTATTATAAATTATAAGAGCCTGACTTTTAAAATTATAATAATATTCAAGATATATTACGACTGTCCAACCCGTTTTATAATAATAATATGTTCTATTATAATATGAACATTTTATGCATTTTCTTTTCAACTCATTTTCCTAAGTGGTTGTGTAAGTTTACACTTTACGTATGTAATTTTATTACAATTTTTTGTTATTAATTTAAAGTGATTAACTTCACAAAGACAGTTTTTTGATCACCAGTAGATACAAACTTAATTTACTTAGGAATTAACAGCTTAATGAAATTTAAGATTGGGATTTAAAATAATTTCGAAACAACACTTCATAATAATTTATTTAAATAGAAACACTTAACTAGTATCACAGGTTAAGAAATCACTCACGATCACAAGCGCGCTAATTTTTCTGCAACCACGTCCTCACATCGAAGAGGTTCACCCGAGGTTTTGGTTGGGTCCTCTTCTTACGATTCTCAGATTTGTACAGGAACAGTCCTCTGTAATCATCGTCACACCCGTACCCCAGCACGGTAGAGTTACCCTGACAGTCCCCTGTCATCAGCTGATCCCAGCCATCACACTTCTTCCCCATCAACACTTGTTCATCCATAACAGAAGCAGAATACAGCTTCCACGCCTGCGCGTGATCACATTCTATAGTTATCTCCCTGTCCAAACACTCTGGCTGCTTCACCGATACGCCATTGATGTAAATATCAACATGGCCAATAGGCTGCTCCAGGCCTAAAACCCCAGCACTGGAATGCACCACCTGAACAAACTTCGCATCTTTCCTCCCCAGCCTATAATCCACAGATCTCTTAAAGCAAGGCTTCGCTGGATCTAAGGCCGTGATCCTGCCAATCTTCCCGCTCAACTTGTTCTGGACGAGTTTACCAGTCATGCCAGCGACGTGGGCTCCCAGACTGAAGCCGATCATGTGGATGGAGGATAGTGGGACGCCTTTGTTATTCAAATTCTTGATGAAGTCGAATATGAGGTGAGCTAAGGCGTTGACGCGGGAGGCAGAGGAGATATAACCGCGGCAGAAGCAGAGTCGCGTGTCGAGAACGAGGACGGACGGGTGTTTCTGGAGCAAGGCTTCAACGAGAGCTTGGGAGGACTCGTCTGTCGGTGTGTTCCACCAGCCGGGGATGTAGAGGAGCAGCGGGTGGTTGGTGTGAGGTCCGATGGACTTGTGGGCACGGGAGAGCCGGAGTGCCCGTCGCCCGGAGCGGGAGAACTCAATGACGTCGATGAGCGGCAGCTCTAGCGTGTACTGTCGAGAGTACAGGAGTTCTAGCGGGAGAACTTCACCTGAAAATTCCAAGAAAAATATATTATTGTGTGTTCGTTATAGTTTCTGACATTCAATAAATGATAGCTTAGTTATTACGTTAGTATAGCAATGCCTGAACTGCGAGGGCATTTTTTGACATAATCTTGAACAAGTCGACGAAAGATCCCAGATTCGATTTCCGGTCTGTTAGATTTGGAGAGTCTAATATTTGTAGAGGAATCTTATCCTCTATGTACTGGTAGATACCATTTGATTCTCATCTCAGCTCATCTCTCGTTTTTTTATCCTTTTCTTCCTTCTTCTGATGTCAGTCCTTTAATGGCAAATATTTATGGTTATCACAGTTTAAACCAAGTTAGGCGAATATTTATTGTAGACACAACAATAAAAATAATAAAGTATATTCAAGCCGTAGAAGATAACTGGGGGTCTACTCCCAAAAACGAAACGAACAAACGAAAGGTTTCGTTTTTGAAGATTATTCAAAAATTTGGGAATTAAGACGTCGTTTTTGATTTGTATAAATAGTATTATGTTTATTGATAACGCTTTATTCGCATTCGAAGTAAGTTGGTTGCGATTTTGAGAATTAAAAATTGCTATCCGTCGTCGGATCCGACATATTTCGTTTTAGGGAGTAGACCCCCTGACTGATAATGATACTTAATGAGCCTGAGCGTAATTCGTTTTATCTTATAAATATTGAGATTTTTAGGTAAATAAGATCGCTCTAGTAAGAATCCATAAAAATCATTATTTTTACACTATACAAATATATAACAAAAACATTCAAGATAAATAGAAGCTTAAATTTTATTCCAGTATAAAATCTATCTAGCAACCAAATTTAATTGAGTATAAAAACATCAAAACGCATGCAAATTTCACGCGTATAATATTAGTAGGATAATATAACCTCTTGATTCACATTTTCGACACTATAACTCAGTTAACCTTGAATAAAAGAACCATTGTATAGACCCACATAACGGAACGTGCACAAATAATATTTGATGACATCGGCATGAATGAAAATGTCAATGTTATAAACACGTCGATTAAGCAATAACTCTACAACTACGTTGAATACTTCCTACTTAATTGAGGTCAAGTTTCGTTGGTTAGATAACAGCGTTTTCCATCACTGATTGGAGGTTATTATATACTGGCTATTTAATACGACTATTTTAACGATTGATTTTTGTATTTTATTCATAGTGATTCACGCCGCTCTAGCGAATTTTTTATATTTTAACACATTGCGCTGTGGGAAAAGAAAGAAATGAGAAGATGATATTTTTCTGTTTCTTTAAAATATTGGAAGTTTTTGTTTTTTGCATTTAGTAAGCTACAAAATTTGAAAAATCTTTCGTTGTAGAAAACTTATACTAAAACGGTGTACAATTTTCAAAATATATTAGAAACAAAAAATAACCAGAACTCGTTGAATTTTTTATAAGAATTCGTAATTTATTTGGGTATTAATTTACTCGTGCAAAGCCAGGGAAGATTACTAAATTCAGCTAAAATTAAGAATTCAAAACGTCGACGATGACCTCAGCTTGCAATCTTATAAAAACTGACATAAAAACTGCTATAAAGGATTCTCAACTGAGTACTGACATTTAATGAGTGAATGCAACATTTAATAAGGTTGTAAAAATTTAGAAGAATATATTTTTATTAGGTACATCTCTTCATTCGCGTCGTGAAAACAAAATAAATATATTTACTTGATTCTTAGCTCGACGAGGAACTCTATTGGTGCAAAGTTATTCATACTAATATTATAAAGATAGCAAATTTTAAATGTGTTCCTTTAAAATAACTACAAAAATTTAATAAAAAAATCACGTTACTGCTTAATATGTAATTTGAGCAAGTAATGACAGAGGAAGTTGATGGCATTGTGCAAATTGTCACCGTTTCACACGTTTTCAGTATTCTCACGATCTTCCTGATACGAAAATTACTTTAGCAAGTATTTTGAGAGTTCAAATTACTATTGTAATTAATTAACATAACAGTATGAATTCGCAGCTGCGTGTTTCTATGACTTTTAAACAATATTCATGGCCAAATATTATATTATTGTGTTTTAAAAGGTTAAACTCAAGTTTTGAATCTAAATAGCTAGTTTTATCATCAACTTTGACGTATCTATCTATAATCTATACCTACTAATAAATAAAATTTGAATGACGTAGCTATATAATAAAAATATACATAAGTAAGCAATAACTATAGTAGCATGTTATGTTGTTTTTTTTATGCACTTCAAGATTGACCTCATCATACCTGATGTTAAGTGGTAATGAGGTCCTAGCTTAAGGGTGACAAGTACAGCATAATAAATCTGTTACTGGACTTGTCACCCTTGCCTTGAAGGCTTGACCCCTGCTACTAATGTAGCACCCCCCAGGAGCTCTGGAAACCTTACTCACACGCAGGAACACAACAACACCGAAGTTATTGTTATTTGGCTGCGGTCTTCTGTAAGGTTTATATGTTATGTTTACGATTTATGTCTGTCTGTACGTCTATCTGTTTGCTCCGGCTAATCTCCGACACGGCTTGACCGATTTCGATAAGATTTTCACTGACAGATGGCTGATATAAAAAACGTATGCTGCTTTAACTTACATTTTTAGGATTAATTTATTTACATTAATTCCAAGTGGACGAAATTGCGTATCACCAACACGTAACACCTAAAACTCCAGATGTAAAAATCCCTAAATATTCTAATTCTATTCTAACAACGTGTTCGCTGCGAAAACTGTTGATTAATGGAAAAAAATAATGTCCTGCAATACATTATTATTAACAAAAAAAATATTCAAACAGCGTTGTTTGAATATACGCATACTGCCACTGCGGACACCAGAGACTCTCACTCACTCCAGCTCTCCTTTCGAGAGCCAGGAGTATCGAGACCCACCGCCCGCGGAGTATAGGGAGGCTGGCAAACGGAATACCGCATCCTTCTCTTCCTCCGCGATCCACCTCTGTCATGGTGGCATGGCTCTCCGCGGCCAAACTCGGGATCCATCTTCGCTTCACCCTGTGCGGTATCTGAGGCTGGGTAGCTAGGCCAGCCTCAATGCACCGGACCACAGGGAGAATATTTATTATTATTTATTTATTTTGTTATGTCAGCCAAATACTCCTATTAATATACCTAGTACTAAAAAACATACAAGCATTTATTTCAACTACACTTAGGTTTTTTGAGTTAGAATGTAGCAAAGGGCGAGCAAGGACTATCCCGCATTACGTTAGTGCCAAACAGACCGAGTCCGAACAAACAAACAAGATTGCAACCGTAAGCATTAATGACGGGCCGCTTTACTAACAGTGCATTAGTGAAACGCCTCGATGGTCCAGCGGTCATGGATTACTGGGTTCGGGGTTCGATTCCCCGGCGAGCAAAGTGTGTGTCGGAATTTTTAAATGTACCATTTGTGATTGCCAACCGCATTTCGGAAGTGTGATGATTTATGTTCGATTCCAATATTTGAAAATCGATCCGTTCTATTAACGGATCGTAATAAATTATACGAGGAGTTACCTAAAACCGACTTAGAGACAACTGATGACAACTGCATGGAAAGTAAATTTGATATTAGAATTAACGACTTGTTGTCGGTTGGAGAAAAACGGATAGTAATTAACGACTTGTTGTCGGTTGGAGAAAAACGGATAGTAATTAACGACTTGTTGTCGGTTGGAGAAAAACGGATAGTAATTTTTGACACATTACGACAATCGTAAAATATTAGACCCGGATATAAATCAGTAGCTACCCATTTTTGTAACTATGTCTTGTTTTCAATTATGGAGGATTTAAATTCCGATATTCCATGCCTCATTAAGGGTTAACTGATTAATTGACGAATTTTATGTGACAAGGTACTGAGGTGTACATAGACGAATGATTCTAACTATACACCATGATCTAGGAAATACATTAAATACGGCAATGGTGCGTTTTTTAAGCATAATGAACAAGATTCTCCTGATATAATATTATATCCTCAAGTGAACCTTGGAGTTTAATTTGTGGTTACGTAAGCATGAACTTCCGCGTTTAGATCCAGGCTTTGTAATACGAGCGATTTGGATGAACTATGAAATGTTCAACGAACTTGACAGTGCATGATTAAGTAAATGCCTAATCAATCATGTTTTATTTATCGCCCAATCAATGCATTTTAATGCGATGTTTTGATTTTATCAATACAAACGATAACTTGCTTATGTAAAAGTCACGTTCTGTATAAGTAGGTCGAGAAGATGTGTTGTGAAAATTCTCTCAATTAACTTTTGTACAGCTAAATTTATTATAATTAATAAATGTGTAGACATATCCATACTGATTTTATAAATGCGAAAGTAGCCCGGGTTTCACGCTTAAACCACTGAACCGATTTTAATGAAATTTGGTAAAGGTATACGTTGAACCTATACAATGGACATAGGCTAATTTTTATTTCGAAAATAAGGAAGGATGGGGTAATACCCCTCTTGAAATTGTTGTTTATATGGGAAAATTTTTATTTCGTAAGTTAGAGATTTGAAATTGGGCACAAATATAGTTCCAAAACTTGTATTAAAATATGGACTAGGTTTTGTTTCGAATATAAGAGGAGATAGGAGTAAAACCGACCATGAAAGTGTGTTGTCCACGTGAACGAAGGCGCGGGCGCAGCTAGTGTACATATATTTGTTCATCAAATGAATATATAACTTGGAAGGAGATTGAACTCATGACCTTTGGCACAGAAGGAAGTCAACAAACACGATATGCGGCGTTAATATATTTACAAACATGTTCCGGTGGATGCCAGATTTGGTTTTCAGTTAAATGGTTGAATAAAGAAAATGCTTATTTATATCTTTACATGTATTTATGATCTCAATGGCGATAGCGTTGTAATTTTGCTATTTTAATGTATTCAAGAAACAAACTATTATGAATTGATTTGGCAGTTTATGACTTTTGGATGCTATGAGTTGCGCCCACGCACAATCCATAAATTTCAACTCAATTTCAATTGGATTGTCTGTTTAAAGGGTCATCAAGTCTGCTACTAAATAACAAGTAGGTAGGTGTTTGTGTACAAAAAAATTGATGATACAAATTAACTGGTAAGTATGATGAATGAAAAATCTTGTCGTTTTTGCCACACATGCTGGTGGGTGAGCGACTTATACTAATCGAGGAAGCAAAAGGCTCTTACCCCTATTCTTAAGCCGCCCCTCATCCTCCAGTTGCAGCAAAATTATAACGTAACTTAAAGATTCCTTTTAAAGCTATGAAATTCGAAACGAATATAAGAAACTCAACTTATTAATAAAAATATAATACCTACCATAAAAGAGCAAAAAAAAGAAAATGTACAGAATATTTACAAATGGTTTTCCTCTCCGGTATCAAGGGTGCTCAGGATGCTGGCAACGTTACCTCTTTGGATAACCAGACTAATGCGTTATGGTTCCTTATTAATTAGGTTAACACTGATGATAACACTAAACGTACACAAACGTACATGTATCCGACGCAGTCTTCACTATATCCTCGAAGTTGTGAAGCAGGAACGGCGGGAGGATAGCTCCAAGCGTCGCAAGCGTCTCTCCCTCCACAGGCACTGGTGCAACTAGCGACGCGATGAGCAGGGCAAGGAGACGGACATCCAGAGCACTGGGCAGAAATCTCGCGGCTTCCGCCCTCGACGGAGGCAGCGGCGCGCCCGCCGCCGGCAAAAGCATCGCATCCACTGTGCCTCGCGGCATAACGTTCAATGTTATGAGCAGACCGCCCTTGATATATGTAGACTAGTGATGAGCTGCGCGGGCGCAGGAATGTTGAAAAGCCGGTGCGTGGAATTGTGTTTTATGGGATCGCTAACTTGTTTGTCCGAGATTAGTTTATTGAAGATAGGGTGACAGGCGTATAATGAATTTAGAAGTTTATTGTTTGGTCGTCCATTTACGTCAGAGCGTGCAAATACTATCTACAACTATCTACACAGACAAATCCTGAAGAAAGCTTCTTTATTTCTTCTTAGCATACCTTTAATTTAAATCGCTACGTGTTAACTTTAATATTGACGACCTCCGTAGCCGATAGGCGAGCGGGCCGGACTACGTCGCGCTACGTCTGAGGTTGGGTCATTATGGGAAAGGAAATTTTACATATTGTCTCGGGTCTGGGTGTTGTGGTACCGTTGTTGTTTCTGATTTCTGTAACACAAGTTCTTAAGCTACTTACCACAGAACCAGAGCAATGTATGTAATCCGTTGTTATCGCGATGTGGGTTCCTCTTGCTTACCATAAGGCTGGGAGCAGCCAATATACTGCGCTACTAAAAAAAACAAAACGTAATGTTGTCCAATATTTATATTTATTTACTTAATATTCGATGGATGGATGGTGTTCTAATATTTGTGTTAAACTTATATTAACATGCATTTGATATGTCTGAAATAGCTGATGCATCAGGTCCGGAATGCATCACTAGCTAGTGCTCAGCAGCCGAACTTGCGTGTCCTTCACCTCGAGACTGCGCCAGAGCACCGACGTCATACGAGGTACAGTATAACATGCTAACAGTAACGCATACGTTAAAGGTATCATAATAGCTACAGTTGCCTTACCTTACCTTATTAACTGTATTTTGCCACAGCACATTTTTTCCTAGGGAACGTATTTTTTTATTTTTGTACATTTATAATCTAGCTTTAGGTAGCACTTTTGGGCATGTAACAATGTTTTTAGTAAAAACATATATTTGTTCCTTGCATTTATTATATTCCACTAATGATGATTCATAAAAACATATTAATTTCACTTATTGCGAGATTATTCAGAAGTTTTGTAAATACTACATAAAATATATTATGTAAAGTCTGTTTTTTGTGAGATTATTGAGATTTTTTCTAAAATGTTCTTATAATACGTATCTAAAATATGTCATTTATTGAAAGATATATATGATAATTCTTTGCTGTTAATTGACTCCACTGTTCATAGTCATTTAATATACTATTATTTTTATCAAAGCCGTGGTATAAACACCTAATCACAACTTTGTTGTCAAGCATCAAGGTCCTAACGATGAATAAATGATGATCATATACATAGTTTCATCTCAGATAATGTGCATGGCATTATCCAGTCATCCAATCTTACGTGGGCACTTATGTTTTGTACTCAGTTTTATTTTTATACAACTGAACAATTAACCAAATTGTACCTCTATTGGCATAAGTACCTTTGCTTAAATTGCCTTTTGACAACAATATGGAAACGCCCTATAATTTGTTTTTAAGTACGTCTGTTAGATTATCCACAAATATGGGATACGTATTTTTGCATTTTTCACCTAATAATCATAATCATAATCAATTCATTTATTCATGTTGGTTAAAAGTAACACTTATGCATCGTCAAAAGGAACTCGTCAAAATTGAATCTACAGACGGTTCGAAACCTAATCCTACCGAGAAGAATCCGGCAAAAACTCAGTAGTTATTCTAATCTTTACAATATGTAGGACATGAGATTTTAAAAATATGGCAATAATAAAATAACCGCGATTTAAAGCATTGAACTGTAGCATGCCGTTTTCAGTGGGTACATTTATTACCCACCACTGACGTAACTACCCCTTACAACGCAACTTGACAGCGTTATAATCTAAGTATTTTTTTGTAAATTTAGCAAATGAAAAAACAAGTGTTTAAAATTTTTTAAATACCTATTTAACGAAACAAAGACAATTAGATTATTTTGATCCATTCGCTCCCCTATTATAAGGTCAATTAAAACTATAAATAATGGTTTTACTGGAATGTAAGTTAATGTGATAAAATGCAGCTTTAATACGAGTAATAAGAAACTACTCTGGCAAGTTATTGATTGAGCAGGGTCTTCCCCTTGCTTTACTAAACATAATATTAGTATCTTATGACGACATTCACAGCTAAATTATAAATGTCCGCAATGGTACATAATAAGCAACACTTTGTTTACTTATACCTACTAAAAATTATGTACTGATAAAAAATTGGTTTTAAGTTGAGGTTGTTTTTTCAAAGTAAACACACAGTTTCTTTGTATGAACCGATGGTAGAGTCACATTTGTTTGGCTTGTATTACATTATATTTATCTTTATATTATATTTCTTATCTTTGGAAGGAAATACAATCTCAAGCAGCGAAAATGTTCCCCGCGTGGTTTGACCCACCGAGCTTTGGCGCCTAATTGGCTACTTGACAGTTTTTGAAAAAGTATTGCAAAATGTGCGCCCGTTCATTTTATATCCCAAGCAATTCGATTTATCTGGAAAAAATGTAAATAACCAGAGAAAAATAAGATTTTGTGTAACACATTTAAAAAGCGCGCAAAAACGCCAAGTCATGTCACTGTTGAAATTATGACGTCAACGTTGTAGACAACGAACCGATACGCATAGGAACGACTTCATTTAGATAAACGGAAAATGTTTCAATAAATTCTTAATACGATTAAAGACACAATAATTCAATTTAATCGGTAAAATAATCATTGTTTCGCCACATTAAAATAAATTATTTTCGCCGACAGCTGTCATTTCCGAATTGCAATGGTGGTTTCCGTTTCGGTTCTTTTGTTGCACAGATAAAAAAAGTAAAATTTATTTTGCAAAATTAAAATACTAACTATGCTTTTAATTATAAAATAAAAATGTAAAATTATTACTTTACTAATAAGCTAACATATCTAACACTTTTCATATTACAAATAATACATAGAAAGCAGTCATTTTTTAAATAAAATAAAATTTATATTCATATGAATATGAATATTCTCGTATGCAAGTTTATATAATACTCGTTGTAAATACCATCAGTAAACAGTTAGACTTCGAGATTGCTGAGAGGACAAAGTTACACCATGCTTCCTATTCCGGAATCCATTATCATGTTAAAATGTGTGCGTATTTATCAAATATCTCATGGTTTTTCAACAGTTTACATAATATGACAATTCCGCATACGCCTTATAATTAACTACGTTATTTTTTGCGGAAAAGCATAATAACAGTACTCTGATGCTATTTTTATAAATCTTAAGCAAATACTATTAATGTTGTTCCTGAGATTAGCGCGTTCAAACTTGTAACAAAGAAATAAACTCTCTTTTTTTTTTAAAATATTTTTATGTATAGTTTTGTTCCTGTATATTGTTTGTTGTATTTCTTGTATATTTTTAATTTAGTTTAATACTGTATGTGTATATATGTATATAAAGTGATCTTATCTGATAAAATGATAAATAAACTCTAACGCTAACGAAGTCGCGGGGAAGAGCTAGAACATAAGCAATCATTTCATTCCCCTACAAATTTTAGTAGTATCACACTAGGCAATACATTTATCGATTAATACATTATTTATTCCCGAGTTTCTCACTAGTTATTCAGCCTAAATGCCTACTTAGATATCCTACATAGATAAATAAAGTTCAACAAAGAACCTGTTCTGATCAAAAATCGCAAACAATTCGCCATACCGTTTCTCCAGTTCTTAATACACATTTGACAGAGGTATTTAGGCTCACAACTGACTTGAATTTCAAGTACCTCATTACAGCAACGTCATCGTTTTGTTTTTGTATGCACTGTTCTGTCCTGATTACAAATTGTAGTAATATTCGTATCTTTAACTGTTATTAAACTCTGCCTTCATTCCTTACTAATAATAGCGGTCTATACATATCTGAAAGTTAGATACTGACTCTATGACTAATGTGCTGAGTTTCTTACCGGTGTCTTCTCGGTAGATATAGGCTAAGGTTCAGAACCGGCAACAAAATCACTTTGCATTGTATTCAATCAATTATCTAAATTTTATCGCGCTTTTAACAAACGTCAAAATCGATAGAAGTCAGTGGGTCAGCTGCTGATTGGCTGAAAATATGAATTCGGTGTGCTATTAGCCAATCAATAGTATCAATACTTTTGTCACCTCGTGCGAGAAATTTGTTGTATTAAGCATGCTAGGCCTAAATGACGATTCAGAAGTGTTACATGTAACCTTGAATAAATACATTTTTGATTTTTTGATATATATAAATAGTGTTATAACTATGCTATGACTAAATTTATTATAATATAAACGCTTATCTGTATAGATTTTCAATTTTTTTTTGTGCTCACACCGCATAAGTGAACTGAAATATTATAAAGAAACACGTCGGATCCCATATCGCAAGGGAATATAAAATTTTTCGGTTTCTTTAAACTATGAAACTCTGTCTGTCTGATTGCCTTTTAGCCAAAACTATTGGACCGATCCAAATTAAATTTTCTATACAATAGTCTTGAACCTAAAAAAGACATAGGCGAGTCTTAATGCGAAAGTTGTGTTAAAAGGGGTTCAAAGGAAATGAAAGTTTCTATGTAAGTATCGTAATTTGAAAGCTAGAAGCTTGAGACTTAATTTTTAGGATTGATTGATTATAAATTAAGAAATATGACATTCAAAATTTTAAAATTCTACGTTCAAATATGTGAATTAAAAAGGTGATGATAGTTTGTATGCGGGGTGAAGCAGGGGTGAAGCAGGGGTGGTTCACCTCAACTCTGGCCTATCCAACGACACCCCTGTTATGGCATAGTCCAGAGGGTGGCACATTAGTTAGATCTCATAAGTTGCTACTCTCATTCTTTAATTAGATGTTTGCAGTGCCATACTACAAATAGCATATCAGAGTTTTTGCTTATGTGTCGTTTTTGTAGAATAACTAGAGTAAATAAAGGTACTCGCGAAGTCGCGGGCACATCTTATCTTAAATAATGAAATAAAATTCTTCAATTAAAAATAAATGTTGATATCTTCATTTGTCCAATGATTTACAACTCTTTGTAGTCGTAGATAGGACCTTGGTTTTTCAATAAATTAGATTTTATTATTTTTTACTTCAAGTAAGATGTCATGGATTTGTAACTTTCTTATTATTATTTTTTATTGTAGCTCAGTACATTGGCTCCTTGCAGCCTGATGGTAAGCAAGAGAGGATTCCACATCGCGATGACAACGGATTTGATATCAAAATATCCTTTCCGTTAGTTATTGTAGTAATCGCAATAACATTATCAGTTTTTCACTTATTTTAAACGTAATTATTTCTTTTTCAGGCATGAACGTTATATATTTTCGAATCGTCTTTAATAAACCAATTGAAACTACCTAATTCTTGCAGGTGCACGAATAGCACTTAGCCTAGTTCACATTTAGCATCCATTAATATTTTCGGCAGGTGCTATTATTAGTGGATTCAAAGATATAATCCCTACTAATATTATAAATGCGAAAGTAACTCTGTCTGTCTGTCTGTGTGTCTGTCTGTTACGCTTTCCTGCTTAAACCTCTCAACCGATTTTAATGAAATTTGGTATAGGTAGGTATACGTTGAACCTCAAGAACGGACATAGGCTAATTTTTATTAGAAAATAAGGAGGGGATGGGGGTAATACCACCTTTGAAAGTTTATATGGAATTTTTTATATTTTTGATTAGAGATATGAAATTTGGCACAAATATAGCTCGAAACTTGGATTAAAATATAGACTACTTTTTCAAATATTAGGGGAGAAAGGGGTAAAACCGACCATGAAAGGATGTAGTCCACGCGAACGAAGTCGCGGGCACAGCTAGTATGAAATAGTTGTTGAATGTGGATATGGCTAGGAGCTATTTGTGCGGGTGCTATTAAAGCGGATGCGGAAGTGGAATATCCCGGTTAGGCTTTAAAAGTATTAAGTGATATTTGAAAACCACGGAATCTCTGGCAGAAGACTCTTTGGCATCTGAATAGATTTCAAAACATTAATTATTTTAAAGAAATAGAAAAAATGCACCTTGCTGTATGGGGTTCGAACCCACGACCTTATCTTTAGTATCACTACAGTACTTCAGAACACGAGTTTAGTAGGCAATTTTTTTTTTGACGACCTCTGTAGCCGAGAGCCGAGCGAGTTGGACTTTGGCGTCGTGCCATCTCTGAGGTCCCGGGTTCAATCCCCGGGCGGGTCAATATGGGAAACGAACTTTTCTATATTGTCCCGGATGTAGGTGTTTCGTTATGATTCTGATTTCTGTAACACAAGAGCTTAAGCTACTTACCACAGTATTCGAGCAATGTATGATAAAAAAATTCTGCTGTATCAACCGTTAGCCTGCGGTAAGTGCCCTCAGCCAAATATGTTTAGAACTGCATACTTTCAATCGCCTACGATAACTTGATAACTTAGTTGGAAAAGCAGCACGCGCGATACGTGAAGGTCGTGGGTTCGATTCCCGCACCGCAAAGAAAGATTTTTTTTTCTGTTTCTTTAAATTTTTTTAAGTCCGCTAGTGCGGCTTATAGCACTATTAAAATAAAAATCGAGTAATGTATGTGATGTTGTCCAATTTATATATGTTAAATTATTTGAGTGCGGCCTGCTAATAATTAATATGAATTCCGAAATTGCGAGCACTGCCAGTGTGTAATAATGACCCAAAAGCTCCATAGTTCGTCTCTCAGTATTACACGAAGGTACACATTGCAACACTGCCCGTTTATGTTTCACTTCACACTTAATTGATACATGTAACCTTCGAACCGAGCATACATCAGTATCAACTCGTAACATAAATAGCTGGAGCCAAACAATTTTTCCCTATTAAAAGCTATTTTGGTATGGTACACGCAGCATTACGAAACTATCATGTGTGATGCATAAATGCCTTTAAGTCACTTATCCTCGTCAGTAAACACGCACTCTGACTTGTACAATCAAAATCACGCCAGACTACTCTTTGTACCTTATAACTTAACATCAGGTAGGATGAGGTCAATCTTGAAGAGTAATAATTATGTAAAAAAAATATCGAACTGGAAGTGTTAGCCGTGATATGGTTGACCGTACAGAGATTAAACGTGATGATAAGGTAACCGATTTCAACAAAATCATAAAAAGACTGAAAACAATACAAATCCAATGTGCTACTAATTAAAAATTAAAGAGAGGTAGGGCATAGCGATTTGTCGCTCGGACTGGAGCAGCCCGACTGGTGAAATACCGCCAAATAACAATCACTTTTGTGTTGTTGTGTTCCTGCGTGTGAGTAAGGTTACCAGAGCTCCTAGGGGGTGCTACATTAGTAGCAGGGGTCAAGCCTTCAAGGTAAGAGCGACAAGTCCAGTAACAGATTTATTTTGCTGTACTTGTCGCCCTTAAGCTAGGACCTCATTACCACTTAACATCAGGTAGGATGAAGTTAATCTTGAAGTACAATATAAAAAAAAATCCGAAGTCGTTGGCAAGGCAAGCTAGCTAATGCCCCGGGCATTAGCTGGCTTGCCTTAATATTTGAAAAACGATCTATCTAGTTACGGATAGTAATCAATTATAATTTACTAGCTTTCCGCCCGCGGCTTCGCCCGCGTGGAATTCAGTTATATTGCGGTATAAAGCACAACTATAAGAAAACTTATCATTTCCACGGAAAAATCTATATTATATAAGTAGATGTAAAACACAGTTTGGACGATAAAACAAATTGTACTACGTCATCCCTCGGGAATTCCTCATTTTCGGGGATTCATCATCGTATCATTTAGCTTCTAAATTTACATGTTTATATTCTTTTTCAATATTTTACCTTGCTTTAAACGACACACAGCGCCATCTCCAATCCATCCATCAAGAAAATTATATTTTGTTACCCCTCGGGAATATCAATTTTTTCCGGGAAAAGTACCCTATTATTTAATCCGGACTTCTATCTTTACGTCTGCAAATTTCAAAGCAATCGGTTCAGTAATTACGGCGTGAAAGCGGAACAAACAAACAAACAAACAATATCACTTTCCGATTTATAATATTAGTAAGGATTCATCGCTAAAAGTCCGACGGACGACTGATGACATCTGTATGGAACTGTATTATTTAACAACGCGTAGTCGGTTGGAGAAAAACGAAGAGTCATTTTTGACTCATTAGGAATCGTAAAATATCGGAACTGGGCATAATTTGATACGAGAATTTTAGAAATCTGTCCGCATTAAGGAAGCGGGCTGGTTTAAAAATACCAGAACGCTGGTACCAGGTAACGATCCCAAGTTGCGGGGTAAGATCGTTTTATTAAATGGAGTTCAAAACTATTTAACTAATTTAAGACTTGTTGAACAATCCAAATAACGTAAAATTATTTATTTTGTATTTCTTCTAAAATTAGAAGCGTAAAAAATTTAGATATTAAGGTTTTGTACACTTTCAAGCAAAATAAGTAAATGGATTTAGATAAAGTTGGGTAGCAAAGCAGTTTAGACTGTAACTGTATTTATGTTGCACGGCCGTACCCATTTCTCGCCATCTACCATTTCCTCTCCCTTAAGGTGGACTGGAAGAGTTCGCTTTCTAGCGATATGACCGCCTATTTCTGTAAAGTTTTTGTGCAATAAAGTATATCTATCTATCTATTAGATACTAAAATTTCGTACAGGATACGTCATTTCCTGCCAAAATAATATGAGTAAAGTCGTAAGCAATAACTGGTATTGAAATATAAAGATCGGGTTTGGATTATCTCACTCTACAAAGTTGAAACTTTTTAATGCCCCAGGGATTAAGTAGATAGAATTTTACAATAACCTTCTATCTCCGATTAACTTCGTACTATAAACGGAACCTCGGAATCCGAGATCGTAAAGCTCCCAGAGCGCTTTGCGAGCCATAACTCGTATATCGATACATTTTTAAGCTATCTCGTGAGATCATCAATCGATACTGGATATCACGTTTCCATTGTTTTAAGCGAATGAGATATGTACTGCATCTTGTGTGCGCGTGACCGGCAGAAGGAATAACCAGCTTTTTTGTTAATGACGACCTCTGTAGCCGAGAGGCGAGCGTGCCGGACTTTGGCGTCGCGCCATCTCTGAGGTCCTGGGTTCGACCCCGGTCGGGCCAATATGGAAAACGAACTTTTCTATATTTTCTCGGGTCTGGGTGTTGTGGTACCGTTGTTGTTTCTGATTTCTGTAACACAAGTGCTTAAGCTAAGCTACCACAGAATCAGAGCAATGTATGTGATGTTGTCCAATATTTATTATTTATATTTATTTATTTTTAGTTCAATTGGAAGCTCTCTATTTAAGTGTTTGAGAATTATATTTGCAAAATCAGAAAATTGCATTGCACATATCTGTTTATAATAAATGCCTTATGAATGAATTATTCTTCTTCACTCAAATTTTTGTAACTTCACGCCGCGCTAGCGAAATTTACATTGATTTATAGATTGTAAAGTGGTAATTCAACCAGAACGCATTTTTGTAACATAAACTTGATTGTAATGTTGTAGGCCTTAGGCCTGTGGGACTTTAATTAGACAATTTTGATTTTATTTGTAGTATCTCCATATATGCTAAGTAAATAAAACATACAATTCATCTTACAGAAGACCGCAGCCAAATAACAATCACATCTGTGTTGTTGTGTTCCTGCGAGTGAGTAAGGTTTCCAGAGCTCCCGGGGTGTGCTACATTAGTAGCAGGGGTCGGGCCTTCAAGGTAAGGGCGACAAGTCCAGTAATATCTATTATTATGCAGTACTTGTTGCCCTTAAGCTAGGACCTCATTTCTACTTAACATCAGGTGGGATGAGGTCAATCTTGAAGAGCAACAAAGTTAAAAAAACATGAGGAGGACCAATATCAATGATACTTGTTGTTTTGCAAACAAATCTATTATACAACATCTCATAGATAAACATTCAATGTCAGCACAATTTGTTGCACAATCACGCATCTGAACGGGCGCAATGCCGTGAGAAGAACAGTAAGACTGACCGACAGACAACAATACAACTCTCTTAATACAAGTATCTAATAAAAAGACTTGAGTATAATATATATATATTGGTATAGTATTTTATCGATTCACCTTTTTTTCTGTTTCCAATATTTAAAGTTCGCTAGTACGGCGTAAAGTACTATAAAAAAAAATCGATTAAGATGCCAAGGTGTCTTCGATTCCGTGATTTTCAAACATTCCTGCAACGAATGTACCACGGGCCGATAAGTATGTAGTTCTAAACATATTTGCCAGAGGGCACTTACCGGCGGCTAACGGCAGATACAGCAGAAAAATTTAATTGCCAACGATAACTTGCGGTTAGCTCAGTTGGAAGAGCAGCACGCGCGATACGTGAAGGTCGTGGGTTCCATTCCCACACCGCAAGGGGAGAAAAAAAAATTCTGTTTCCAATATTTAAACTTCGCTAGTACGGCGTAAAGAACTATAAAAATAAAAAATCGATATATTATTTCGTTTTTGAGTGGACCTACTGGATAAATCTTTCGTTTTGCAATGCAATCAACCTATGTTTAAAATATGTATATCGTAATCAGTGATACATAATTTGGAGATGCGTTACTGTCCTTTTATATCAGACCTTGTCTGCTAAATATGTATGAACCTATATTTTAGGCGACCACTAGATATTTTTAGATACATTTAATGGCTTAGTGATTTATACGTAAGGTCACCAAAAACGTCTCAGTTAGTGACAATTCTTGTCTGAAGTATTTAGAACTCTGTTTTGATACATCTGATTCCAAATTATTAAGGTTAACTAGTGACTATTACGAGAGTAAATACAAATGATCTTGCAGATTCTAATCACGGAAACTTAAAAGTTATTGACACTAACTTGCCTTGACTGCTTTGGCGGTCATTATTTATTTGAACTATTGTCATAATAGCTCATATTTACTAAAAATAAACTAAAATTCTTGCCTAATATATATCATAAGTGACTTCCTTTTTTGAACTTGGAACCACAAATTTGAACACTAAAAGACGAAGAAGAAGAAGCCTATGGTCGTAAAAAATAGAATAACAGACTCAATATTAAATCAACGCATCTGACATTTAGAATAGCATTCTACCTTACGAAGATATAGCATATTCACTGAGTAAAACCAAGGATACAGAGATCCTTATATCTACTATTTACATAGATATAAGAATCTCAGTATCTCTTACGACTGGTTTACAATCATGGGACTGGTTTCTACTGGTGTAAATGTCTTTTCTCCAAATGAAAAAGTTTATTTCGTTTCCCGTCTTTCCGTCCACCTATCTGTGAGGTGTCATCTCTGAGGTTACGGGTCGGTTCCCGGTCGGGGCAGTATGCCAGTAATAAAATAAATAAATGTTGTCTCATTCTTTGGTGTTGCGGTAACATTTACTTCTGATTGAATTTATTTTACAAGTGGCTTAGCTTCTTACCGCAGTATTAGAGAAATGTATGTACCTCTATGTATGTCCAATATTTGATTTCACTCTTTACTATCAGAATCTTCATGTTTACATGCCAGAATGGGTCCTGTGAATGCTCGATTATTTGCCTCCATCACAACTTTTCAGACCGTTCCAACCTGCTTCTTCAGAAAAACTATCCCATTGAGAACAATCATCTCAGTGTTATGTTTTATTCCACTATCATCGAGACCATTCCGATTATCTAGTAGAGAAAATAAGCAATTTTCTATAATGCCCCTGTTATCGTATTAAGACTGAATTGCGGGCAAACCCGGGCGATTACTTGGCCTTTATATGTAGTATGAGGCAGTGGAAGAGCTCAGTGAAGTCTGCAAAATGATATCCAAAGTGCTGTGTTTGTTTGCGTTCGTGTTGGCTATTAGGAATGTTATGTGTATTCCTGCTGTAAGTTTGTACTTGTGACCTTATAATTTCCTACTACCAGTTAGGTGCTATTAATAATGTTTTAAATAGAATTCGAGACTTAGAACTTTGCAGTCTTTCTAATGCAGCATATAGAACTCAAGAAAAACTCTCTTTAATTGCTCATCCTAAGAGTGCCAGCTTCTTTTTTAATCCAAATTTGATGCCGTTACTGCACATAGGGTGTCACTGAGCAGTGCATTCTCCATAACTAGTTCTGATGTATGAGGGTTCTATGCGGATCCCTTTTAATTTTAACTTTCGTGTATAAATATGAATGATCTTCCCGCAGTTTTACCACGACCCTGATGCTCGTCCCGTCGCAGCAATATCGGATCTGACTGCCCGCTTAGCAGCGCACGCGCAGCGCGATCAAGAGTCAAAGCTAGCGCTGCCCACACCGCAGGATCTGGAAGCCATCAAGAAGGTTGCGCAAATACTTATCATGTTGGGTGAGCAGGTAAGGCCCCTCTGTAAAAAAATATGTTTCAACAGTATAACATTTTGGCCTCCAGCAGATACGAAGATCCTGATAGCTAACATGATTGTTATACTTGGCTAACATGATGGTTATCATATTGGGCAAGCAGGTACGCTGGAAGCTATACTGGAAGAATTACTATATTATAATTCCCTATAGTCTTTGCAGCGAAATCTTTCAGCCCCATTTGCAGCGCAAACGCAACACTGCTGTTATGATACCTACCCCTATTACGACTATGTACATTTTCATGAAATCCTCATACTTCATTATTTGCACTAGCTACACGATGATGAACTTACGCTAAAAGTATTGAATTAACATGGAAATTACCTTGACTCTTATCTTCTATTTTAGAACCTAAGCATGTATTTAATACCTAATACGAGTAACATACCTAGTACATAATATCATTATCATTTCTAACCTAACGTCCGTACCGTCCCCGTTCCAGTTTCTGGGAACTCAGTCGTCAGAGTTGCCGCCGAGCTCGTAGAAGATGGCATAGGTAGGTTTAACTCCGAAACCTTGTAAATTTATAGAAACTGTCTGTCTCCGTAGCATTCGAAAAACTTTCTGTTCTTTCGAAATAATGGCATGTTCATAGAAAGCTTACAATTAGGTATCGCATTAATTTGAAACTTGATTCCCGATTCTGCAAACTAGAGTTTACTATACATGATCATAATAAACCTGAACAAGCTATGTAGATCAGTACTCATAAGGCTTGTGAACGTTAAAACTAGAGCAATGGTCGTTTAAGTTTGAATCATGTTTAATATTTTTACAAAATATCGATGTGGCCTTAGAGTACCAACTAATTGGAGGTATGATAACCCATAATAGCTGGATAAAATGTAAATAAGAAAGAAAGAAAGAAACGTTTTTTTAGTGTCATGACCTACATTTCATTAACATAACATCAACTTTTTATTTAACAATGAAAAATAGGATCCAAAGCATTATGCAAAGTTGCAAACAATGAAACTGTAAGCATTTATGTTGATTCATCTATAAGAGTACGTACCTAATTTTGAAAATAAAGTCCTCTGTCGCCTAACACCAGTATTTATTTGAATTCTTCGTCAACTTTCAGTGAACATCAGTTCGGATACTGAAGTGTTTATCAAAGATGTTGTTCATATACATTCTATATTTTATTCCTAGGTGATCCCAACAATCATCGGAGAGCCACAGCCACCTACTGCCAGCATTTGCGAGCCGCCAGTAGAAGATGTCCCCAATGATGTAGTCAACACTAACGCTTAACAGTTCCTGAAATTTAATGTCTACTTATTTTAATTAAAATTAAATGCATACATAGATCTAAGCTACAAATACAGTAAAGAAAATATGAATTTTGTAGTAACAATTCTTAGCAATTATTGTAAGTTAATAGAATACATTTTAGGGATAAGATATTGCAATGGTGATTCGTTCCTTGGTCTATCAATTGTACGGTGGACAGCACATCAAGGTTAACACTTGCAGTTCGATTTTGGTCCTTACAGAGAAGGTACAAAGTCCAAAACGTATAGTCAGTGCTTTCGACCGTACATTCGCTGGTCACTTGTTAGTTTCTCTTCGGAATTGATAGTAAACTTTTGCAGCCATTTTTTTGTTATCGTTTAAATATTCCTTTTATTTTTCTTCAAAATCTTTTACAAATTGTTGTCCATTAGTTTTACATTTAATTCATCATTGTGACCTGTTGCTTGTTTATTTTCAAAATGTATAACATCAGGTTTGAAGTTCTTCTTTGATACGGTCTACTTATCCCAATAGTATATCTTCTTGCTGTGTCTCCTCATCGGGTGGGCAGCATTCCATTCATTCATTCGGCAATGTCGCAATTCCGTGCACTCCTACACCGTGACGACTAGACCTGTCAACCTTTTTGTACTAAATAAAAAAAAACAGTCAGGCAAGCCATTTGTGGAAAAGGAAGGAGGAAGCACATGAGCCGGCAACGAGTTCCACTTCTTTATGGTCCGGCAAAGATAGGAGTTACCAAATGTAAACTTAGAACGTCATTTTTGCGCAAAGGTGCATCTTTTAAATTCTGAATTGCTTAACTGGAATATGAAAGCGCACGAGCGTTTCCATTATGTTATCAAGATCCCATTGTACTTATAGAAGCATGTCTTGACCCTCGTTTACTAAGTAGGTGAATGAATTGTTTATTTTTTATTTTGAAGGTGGATTTAATAATGATGTTTTGTTAGTGGCTTTGTATATATTTAATGAACTTTCGTTCGTTGTTGTAATTAATATTGGCATATGTTTATGTTTTCCTTATGAAATAAAGTAAAATCTATTTGAAAAGTTGAGGTTGCTTACTTAAATGAATATGAGCGGTCAAACATATATGGCGGCAAGCAAATGAATTATCAATATATATAAATAAAATTATTGTAACAATCAAGTTATCGCTTTTTACTAAAAAGATTACCGTTTATAGATCATAAATAAATAAATAATAATAAATATTGGACAACATCACATACATTGCTCTGATTCTGTGGTAAGTAGCTTAAACACTTGTGTTACAAAAATCAGAAACAACTACGGTACCACAACACTCAGACCCGAGACAATATAGAAAAGTTCGTTTCCCATATGACCCGACTGGGGATCGAACCCGGAACCTCAGAGATGGCGCGACGCCAAAGTCCGGCACGCTTTCCTCTCGGCTACGGTGGTCGTCATTTTATAGTCGGAGATAATATATCATTGCATAGTACAAAGCTATATACAAACTATCTGCATGACCCAAGGGTAGACTGGTAGAGACTGCCCCTAGCATTAAGTCCACCTGTTGTACTTGTTTGTGCAATAAAGTTCTTAAATAAAAATAAAAGCTGTTATTTCAATAATACAAACAGACATGCGAATTTTATTTATATGTATGTAGAATAAATAAATCGGTAATCGTACTTATATTTAAGACTCTACAATATATTTAATGCTAACCACAGATGCAAACTAAAGTTATTGGTTTGAGAATTATATTTAAAATGTTTTAAATATTTCATTTTTTAATCATAATAAAAGATACAGTCCCGGACGTGAGATGTTTTGAAGTCTAGACTAGGCCCAACTTGTTCTGACTAATCAGAAAGAAAATAACAAATATTTTTAGGAAAATCACCAGTGACGTTCTTGTCTGATATTATATATTCGTAGCTTTGACGCACGAAGCTCTTAGAATAATTGATTAAGAATACTGAAGTTGGGGTACGACGAATGCATCCTGGCTAAAACGAAAAAAAATGTAGAAATATTAGAAACTAGCTGTGCTGCGACTTCGTTCGCGGGACTATAAGATTTTGATTTTTTTTTTTTAAATGTAATTATTGTTCTAAAATAAAAATAACCTAAATTACTCCTTATTACATCAGCTACCTACCAGTAAAAGTCTTGTCAAAATTGGTCTGGCCATTTCAGATATTAGAATAGATCAGACGGACAGACAAAAATTAAAAAAAAGGAGCTATACATACAAGCATGTAGTAAAAAGCGGTTATTTTAATGTTATAAACATTCTGATATTCTGCTTTTTTTTCTACGTTCAGGCCAAGCATGCGCCACGCGAGTAAATTTTATCGCGCTCTTAAGAAGTGTCAAAATCAATGCGTCAGCTGCTGATTGGCTGCAAATACAAGTGCGGTGTGCATTAGCAAATCAACAGTATCGAAACTTTTTTTTTTTTAACGGACTCTATCTCGCGTCTCTAGATAACGCGATGATTCCGCCAATGTCAAGTGTTTAGAGAGACACGTTAATTTATGTAGAACTCGCGGTGGTGAGAGCTAATTCATTTCTGAAATGAGATCTTCATTCTCTCACAACTCCTAAAACAAAGAAGTACGACACAATATAGACAATACAACATCAGTAGTGGAATAGTGAGGAGGAGAGTTAATCATTATAATTTAATATCATAAAAATAAATATATTTATTTACATAATAATTTTACAATAGAAGGCGAAGATAGAATTAAAAGATTAGTAAAATTAAAGGGACGGGGAAACTTTTTGGGAAGATCATCATAATGGGAAATAGGGTACTTCTGACAGTTGAAAAAAATATGATCTGGGGTACCCTCATCTAGACCACATTCACACAATGAACTGTCCTTTACCTTGATTTTTTTCAAAAAAACTGGAGTGCACGCGTGACCTAGTCGTAGGCGACAAATAGTTGTTAATACTCGTTTTTCGAAAGATTTGTATTTAAAAAACCATGGTTTGTGTGGTATCCACGGTTGGATGCTGGCATACAGACGACCTTTATATCAGGAAGTTTCAGTGTAATAACTCTGCCAGTTTTCAAGTAGAGTTTTTAAAGCCAAAGGTAAGGTATCAGCGGCATACACAAAACTGGTCTCAGTGCCGTTTCTAATAGCTTTTTTAGCCCAGATGTCTACCTGTTCATTGCCGCGTATACCACTATGACCGGGAATCCAAACTAAAACTACATTGATATTATTTAATTGACAGTTGAATAGCTCCTGTTTGATTTTTAGAATTAGCGGTGAAACAGATTTATTTTTGAAACAGTTGCTGAGGATAGCTTGAAGGCAACTTTTGGAATCCGTAAAAATTATTGATTTATCTAATTTATGGCTCAAAACATATACAATAGCCTCTACGATTGCTAACGCCTCTCCAGTAAACACCGAAGATTCCCTTGGAGATTTGAAGCTTAGCAGGACTTGGAATATCGAAACTTTTGTCGTCTCATACAAAAAATTTGACGTATTGCGTATTCTAAGCCTAATTATTTCTGATTTCTTCATTGTATGCTTTAAATTTCTAATTCAATAATCAAGTAAACGCCACTCGCATGCGTGGGGAACTATCAAGAGTCAGGTCTCTCGCTATTTTTCGAAGCAGTGGGTTCCACCAGAATACCAGCGCGGCATGTTTAACGCCGCAGCAGCATTTGCTAATGGGGGCTACCGCGCGTGAAAAATTCGCTAGATGACACTACGGAGGCGTGAGGTTCAACTGCTTCGTGATTGGTGATTAACATGTCATGGTGACACATCTGTCATTGCCATGTCAAAAGTAACCAATCGTGTAGCAGTTGGACCTTACACACACGTAGTGACATCTAGCGGATTTTTCACGCGCGGTAGTCCCCATTGGCCTTAGACGATTTTTTATGTTTTATGTTGATTGTGTTGTGTATCTTTAGTTAGTGTTGGTCAATAAATGCATTTTCTCTTTCTATCAATGTCATGACCTCGGTGGCTCAGTGGCCAAAGCAGGTGCCCACACCGCAAAAAGAGATGAAGTTTTTCTATTTCTTATGTATAATATTTTAGATAAAAAATTGCACGAACTTCATTATCCCTTATTCTTAACTTCACGTCAACATGATGCGTTATTAGAGGTCGCGTTTTTATTAATGTTGTGTTAATGTTTATTCATGTTTTACTAAAGGTCTATAGCCAAAATTTGTTGGTGAACTCATTATCTAGATTTGGGAGCTTATGTGTGTGAACTGAGGG
Source organism: Glyphodes pyloalis (assembly GCA_037074685.1). Classification (NCBI taxonomy): domain Eukaryota; kingdom Metazoa; phylum Arthropoda; class Insecta; order Lepidoptera; family Crambidae; genus Glyphodes; species Glyphodes pyloalis. The sequence continues at coordinate 642,050 of JAYKKO010000049.1, forward strand.
ACCCACTTAGACGATAAATCTTTAGAATTATGCCTTTACTAACTCTCCCCTTTGTTTTACAAATATTCCCACAACTTTTTTGTTGTCATTTAAACTGCAAAAATACGCAAAAATAAAATTGGGCTCTCAGTTCACACATACGCGCTATTTTTATGGTAATCCCACACCATGGCGGGCGAGTTTGTTCAACTTCGATTACCCATACCCTTGGCCTGGTTAGGCTTTGCTATGGCCAGTTTGCGAGCAACATGGTTTAACCAAGCAATTATGGTGTGAGCGTAGTAACGGGTATGACACGTGCCTTCCAAATATTACAAGCTAGCTCTCACCGGCGGTTTCGTGCGCATTATTTTGGCATAAAAGTGTTCTGTGTTAATCTACTATAATCTTTCTACGAAATGTCATAGAATCGATTAAGCAGTTTTGCGTAAGAGAGTAACAGATATATTATGTTCATCCATACATTCCTACTGAAGTGTGTTCTGAAGATGGTGAGAGTGCATCACAGACAGGGTTCAAGAGGAAGACATGTGTCCTTTAATGAAGAATTTTATTCTAGTTTAGAACTTACTCATAAAGCACAATAAAGCTTACTTACTCATAAAGAACAAAATAATCATATTTGCTAACTTAACGTAAAATTATAAATAAATAAATAAATATTGGACAACATCATATACATTGCTCTGATTCTGTGGTAAGTAGCTTAAGCACTTGTGTTACAGAAATCTGAAACAACGACGGTACCACAACACCCAGACCCGAGACAATATGGAAAAGTTCGTATCCCATATTGACCCGACCGGGGATCGAACCCGGAACCTCAGAGATGGTGCTCGCCAAAGTCAGGCCCGCTCGCCTCTCGGCTACGGAGGTCGTCACGTCAAAATTGACACCATGTCATTCGTGTTACGGTACAATTTACAAATCACTATATCTCACTACACTACACTAAACTAGAAGAGACCCTGGAGAAATATTAAACAATAACACATATAATTATAATAATTAACAATTTTCTCGCAAACCAAAGATTACTACTATACCTATTAAATTACTCACGATTTAAAAACTTAGGACTTAACCATATCACTTTACTTAATAGCCTTTAACAAGCAAATTCGCTGTTATAAAATATTGAATGTGCTATAAATTATACTTTAACCTCTGGAGGTCGATGATTTGACCTTTGTAGAATATAATGTTTCTTAGTGTTGCCGGTAAATAAATCGCTAATTGATGGTCTATCGATACTTGATCGATATGTCAAAAGCATCATTACTATCGATAGTAACTATACCAGGCTGTTAGCGACTCCTGTGATCCGACCTCCACAGCCCTTTTGGCCATGGCTTTTTATATGACAATATGATTTACTTTTCTACTTTTCTATTACCTACTAGCTGTCCCGGCGAACTTCGTAACGCCTATTTTTTTAGTTTCTAACCTTTAAACCTTCCCTGGACCTCCACAATTATTTCAGAACCAAGATTAGCCAAATCGGTCTAACTGTTCTCGAGTTTTAGCGAGACTAACGAACAGCGATTCATTTTTATATATAAGATTGTTTATAAGTTGTTGACATAGTGTGTACCGTACCTAATAAATCCGACGAGCATAGAATGAGTTTGATTGTAATTATAGTTCACTAATCCATTATACAGGCTATTGCATTAAAAATACCCATGGTATTATTATATATATATATATATATATATATATATATATATATATATATATATATTAGTCGAAAATGCTATGAAAATAGCTACTCACTAAGAAAATATCGGTAGTTATATAACTCGATAATAAAAGCCATCATCATAATAAAAGTATCAAATCTATTTGTAAATTGGTAAACTACCGACAGTCCAAACCCATCTGCTCTAAAATGGGAATACCCACAAAGACTCCCAATTGGACCTCATCGCTTTCATGCTTTGGGAAATTCAGCTAGAACCACTACATCATCAGCTATGAAGCCAGATCGGTTAATTCATGACATATATCAGCTCAGATTATCAAAAGCCAAAATCCTCTGCTCTAAAAAAGGAAATAGGTACTAAAAGGAATTAGATTGGATTGGACCTCATCGCTTTTAAGGTGATGCTGAAGGAAACTCAGCTAGAATCATCAAAGCACAAGGTAGATCAGTTGATTCATGACACATGGCGTTGCGCCATCTCTGAGGTCCCGGGTTAAATTCAAGGCCAGGCCAATATGAAAAACGAACCTTTCTATATTTGCTCGGATCTGGGTGTTTTGGTACCGTAGTTTTTTTTTATTTCTATAACACAAGTAACTTAATTACTTACCACAAAATCAGAGCAATGTGTTAAAATTACTTAGGTATATTTGCGAAATAAAAAATACAATGGACTCTCACGTCTATATTTTCCGACACAATGAAAAAGACAAGAAAAAACTCTAGCTATGACTCTAGCGAACAAATGTCATATTCTAAATGTGAAAATAGTTTAAACCCTTCTTAAATGTCACCTTGTAAGAAGGTTTAATACAAGGCCTTTAAGTAGGGTTTATAACGTCGGAAACACAATGTATGCGAAGTTATCCAATAACATAGAGTAGGGGAGACCGGGTACAAAAGTAACATTTTGTACTTTTACCTTGATTTCTGGATGTGTGTTACTGTTAGCATAAAATCAATTTATCTATGTATAAATTCAGTTTATGTTCTTTACTTTAGTAATTTGTTTTATTAAATTGTGTTGCGTTTTATATGAAAAAAAAATATTTCTACAAAAATCGCAAGTTGTTACTTTCGACCACATAGGCAGGTCGAAAGTAACACGTTGTGGGTCGAAAGTGACACAGCAAAAGGTTTGTAATGAAACAAAATAATCCATTGCAAATCAACAAATAATTTATTTAACGACTTTGTATTAATAAATCTAACAAATATAAATTGTTTAAAAAAATATAGGTACTTATTAAGAAAACTAAATAATGAAAAAGTTTTCTTGGTCTAGTTAGGCAATGAGATCACGGTGGTTTTTATAATCAAACTTTTATAAACCAGGCATTATAACCTTAATCAGAATCGTAATGATGGCACACATAATTCCTATCATTATTTACGCAATCAAAATGGAACCACATTTTGCATTCGATATATTGTACCTATTCTTCATTTGGTCGACTATTAGTTTCTAAACGGACACGACAGAAGTCATTTTCGTCGTCAAATTAATTTTTCTCTTCTTTTGGTATCGTTTTTCCTTTCCGTTTTTAATTTTTAATAAATCTTTATACAAACATTTTATTTTATTGCAATCCCTCTAATTTTTGCACCATCATTAAAATAATTTTCAGCAGGTTTAATTAAACTTCCGTGTCGGCAGTCCTTTTTATGCGTTGTCACGGCATTCTATTGATATAAAACACATAAAAAATATGATATATTATTATTATCACTACAGTAACTTGTTACTTTTGTACCCATAGGGTTATGTTACTTTTGTACCCGTCCATATTTTTACGAAAACAAGTGATATAACCTTAAATCGGAACGTGCTACACAAAAATGAAATTATGCATCGTATCATCACTATAATCAAGAATGCATATGCAAACATTCAGATTATTGTCGTCTTTTTATGACTATGTAAATATTTAATAAAAAAACGCCAAAAAACGTACTATTCATTAGTGAATACACGGTTTGTCCTGTGACAAAGCCGAACAGCGCGCGATGTACGTGGCAACTGAATGCAGTTAAGGGGGGTGGTTCCCACTATCGCCTTACGGCGGCAAAGCGGTGTTCGCCCATGGGTTAGACTTATAGAGCCTTTGTTACTTTCGACCCGCCGTTACTTTTGTACCCGGTCTCCCCTACTAAACTTTTTTAATGCCAGCACAGATTAAAAAAAAACAAACGGACATCAGACACGTTTTTATTCAAATTTCAATACGTGCGTAGGTTGATCCTAATATTATAAACAAATGCGCCATGTGCGAAATAGAGTTAATTAAAGATATAATTTCCATATTCGTCACAAACCAGTTAAACTAAAAATAGTCAAATAACAAGAATCACTCAAAGTTTCCATGAAATTCTTTATGTAAGATGCTTGTTTCTACAAACTGAGAGATAATAAGAGAGGTAGGGCACAGCGATTTATCGCTCGAACTGGAGCAGCCCGACTGGTGAAATACCTCCACCTTACAGAAGACCGCAGCCAAACAACAATCACTTCTGTGTTGTTGTGTTCCTGCGTGTGAGTAAGGTTTCCAGAGCTCCTGGGGGGTGCTACATTAGTAGCAGGGGTCAAGCCTTCAAGGTAAGGGCGACAAGTCCAGTAACATATTTATTATGCTGTACTTGTCACCCTTAAGCTAGGACCTCATTACCACTTAACATCAGGTGGGATGAGGTCAATCTTGAAGTGCAATATAAAAAAAAAACTTTTATTTAGTACCGGTCTGTAAACATGTTAATTATTAACGGTTAAAATTAAAACGTTGTAACACGCTTTTAATGAAATAAATAAGATTGTGATAATATAAATAATATACCTACACAAACTAGCTGTGCCCGTGACTTCGTTCGCTTGGACTAAACATTTTCATGGTCGATTTTACCCTTATCTCCCCTTAAATTCGAAACCGAAACTAGTCCATATTTTAATCCTAGTTTCGAGCTATAATGTGCATAGCTAATGTGCCTAGTTTCGAGCTATGCACATTATAGCTCGAAACTATCATTTCACAAATATCATCTCTAACTTAAAAATAAAAATTTTCCCATATAAACTTTCAAGGGCGGTATTACCCCCATCGCCCCATATTTTCAAAACAAAAAGTAGCCTTTGTGCGTTTAAGAGGTTCAACGGATATACCAAATTACAACCAAATCGGTTCGATGGTTTAGGCGTGAAAGCCCGACAGATAAACAGACAGACAGAATTACTTTCGCTGTTGTAATATGAGCTTGGGTAAATTTTATGTTACAACATGCAAAGACAGGTGAGTATTCATTGTGAAAGTATTAAATAAATAAATAAAATATCCAGGAGCTTTAAATGTTTATTTTGAGTTTTTATTGATTTACTAACACTCACAAGTCGTGGCAGCCTGTAACTGAATCTGTACTTAGCAAGTTTTTTTATAAATATAACATACTTACTGACATTTCGTGTAAGAATTGTTAGCTGTCCTCAATAAATAAATAAATTTACAACGAAACAGTGAGTTTCATACTAGGTGATGATTGCCATTAAATGTACTTTTCAAGAACTAAGTATTTGTCTGAATTGGAAAGTTGTTTTTGGGTTGGGTAGACCATTTATTGAGGAGTCCTTTTAATTTAAGGCTGTATAACAATACTGCGGTCAATTGGAGCCAAGAATCAGTGAAAAAAGTGAATAAAATGCGTAGGTATAGTAGGCGTGTAAAGCCTAGATAGTCTTTTGTATGTTATTTAGGGTAGGTAGATACAGTCGCCGTCAGATATATCGGAGCAGATCATCATCACTACTAGCCCGTTCGAGTTAAGATTCAACACATAGCTTTACGATTTAATTCTTCGAACTAAATAAAGACGGAATAACTTCTACGGATTTTTATAGTTTGGTTCTGATAATACTGCTTTAGACCAAATCATTTAAAGACTAACTAATATGATTATAAAGCAACATTCATACTGTGAAGTATGAGTTACCTTCCAAAAAGACCGGATGAGCCGGTATGATTTATTTTGCTCGGTGATTTAACCGTACGCTAGGAGCTAAACCAATCCGTGCAAAATAATGACACCGCGATGTAAAGTACTACAGCGCCATCTATTAGCAGCGCAGTGGTACTTGAGGTAAAACAAGACATCCTAAGGGAATAACAATGGCTGATATTTTAACAGCGTGTGAAGATTATCACAAAATAAAATCCACGATATACGTTTACATAAGTTTCATTTAAATAACATTAATAGGACAAAAGATGTTAATTTTTATTTCAGTTTTTATTTTTGTTTTGGCTCTCCTGAAAAGTGACGATAAGGTTATGTCAAAATGACAAGTTTGTTTATCTTGACGGCATTAAGAAAACTTTGTGGGAATATAATACATATTTAATATTTTTTTATTCTTTGAGCTCAGAATAAATTATAGAATATGAGTGTTCCCATCAACAAACGGACTGAGGTACCAACAATAGTTATTGCACTTAAGAATATTTTAATTATAGATTCTAACTAAAACAAAAGAACCTACTTAAGGATTCGTGTTACAGCTAAAATTTAATAAAAACGATTGTTTTTAAGACCAGAAACGTTCGCGCAACGCCCCGCTTCTTCAGTGCCACGGTAATAGATCTGATGTCGAATATACTGGTAGAGTATCCTGAGCAGTACTCATAAGCTCTTGTTCGCGCTGAGCCCGTCTCCCCCGTCTCCTCTCAGCCGCATCCCGCCTCCTCCTCGCCCTCTCTTCTCTGGTCCTGCGCAGGTAGTTCTGGACCCAGCGTATGGTTAAGTGGTACACCAGCTCGGCTACGCTGATTATCGACACGCCTATCAGGAATAGAGACTGGCAACTCAGTGCCGCTGAAAAAAAAACGGATACATTCTTGAATGTAGCCATTTTGTGAGGTAAAGGTAATTAAAATCATCAAGTTTTATTTATATTTAAGAAATTCATACAAATTTTATCTAAGGATACAAGGTTATTGAAGGTACACTATTTCATGCTATAAAATTATTGGAGCTTAATAAATAATGTGGAAATGCCTTTTCACACGAGCTATTTTAATAGGCGATTCCGCGGCGTGCACGCAGCGATATCGCCGCGCTTAACTCGCGCTGGTTTCTCGGTACCGTCGGTAACGTCTTCTTCTTACTCAAAATATTGAATAAGAAAAAAGAATTGTCCTAATATTGGGTAGAATCCGTATTTCTTCTATAAACGGTGTGCGAAAAGACTACAAAACATAGTCAGAGTGAGGGTAGATTGCTAATAACAAACAATTGTTCGAAGTTTGCTGGAAGGTACTCGCCGCCAAAACGCGGCGACTCGCTGCTAACACGCGGCGTTATCGTTGCGTGCACGCACGGCGCTCTGCGTTGTGCCTCCATGGAGGAATCTCCGATTAAAATTGGTCGTGTGAAAGGGCGTTAAACTTATTATCTACGTTATTTTATCTATTTACTACATATTTATAGGGACGTACCGAAAATTTCAGATTCAGCCACGTTAACGTCCACTCTGTAGTTGAAATGGGACAACGAATCGTAGTAGAACCGCAGAAGAGTTTTATTGACAAACGACATCTTACCTCTGTAAATAAAAAAAGTTAAAAACCAACTATAAGTGACAATAGTGACGCGGTAACTGTAGTGTAAGCGGCTCTAAAGCAAAGCCGAAGCTATGCACCGCTAATGCGGTTCGATATTGAAATGTAAATGAAAATAAATAAAAACCAACTTTAACTGCTAATTGACGGCTCGTGGCACGTGAGTCAGCATTGGAGTGTAAATTTGTTGTAAACGCGGTAACGGCAAATCTTGCTCGAGAGAGCTTGTCTCGAATAGAGGATATCATGTTACGAGTCCAATTAGTGTGCATTGTATTAGTATTTTCATATAAAGAAGACTAAAAACCACAGATGATACGTTTACGAGATTAAATGTGTGCTACGCTACGACCTATAGTCACCAACTATTTTGCTGTTGTGCCGGTCAGCCCTCTTATTCCCAAGCTTCAAAATGGATTCCTATTTTGTCGCTACCCAATAGTTTAGCATAGGTTCCAAATTCGAATCCTTTTTTGACATTTATGAATACACCTAGAGGGTGCCAGCCTAAAAGTACTGCCTAATAGATTATTTAAACATAAACTAACAATCAAAACATAGGGTAGACCTTTAATTTTATTCAGTGTACAATTTAGTAGGTAGGTGAATATCACCAAAGGATTTGCATGCCAATGTTGGTTAAACATCTTTTGTACCATATTTTATGCAAATAAATATATTTATATTTCTGATTGTTTGCTTAATTACTGTAAGGTGAGAACCTAAAAACACGAACAAAAAATCTCTGTACTCACGCAGCCTGGTTACCGTACAATTTCTTCGGATAAATGTAGGGGGATTCAAAGACCTTTGCAACATGCATGATGCGTGCGCAGTCTGGTAAGCATTCCAAACAGTCCATAGAATCTTGCAGTTCCTCTTCTAGGCTCTCTTCGTCTATGTTTCCAGGGTAGAAATATAGAAACTTTTCTGTGGATATTAATATGTTTTAAGAACTCACCCTTATTACGCTTTTCAATCACAAATATTAATAAAAAACATATACACAATGGATAGTCCCAGATGGTATGGCCTATGACTTTGAAATATTAGGTCTTAGACGATGTACGAATAAAGATAGGTACCACTTCTTTCTTAATACAACACACTTGCTCAATAAGACGATTCACAAGGTATTCGAAATCAAATTAGTATTATTTAAAGATATGCTTGAAATGTTTCAATTAGCATATCAAGATGGTATTTTAAACGGTGGTAAACCCTTCAACTTTAAAAATCTTGAAATTTAAGTTCACTTCCAAGTGTTGGACATCTGGGACTACTAAGAATCCATCAATGACGTTCAGGTCTAGAAATTCTTACAACCTTTCTAGCTATCATGCTAGAACAGTTTTGGAGATATCGCGTCTAGCTGCCTCACACCTCGCTGCAATTGCGGTTTCGTCCACTGGTTCTCGGGCCTGACTGACCTGGTGACGTTCACGTATATGATTCTCAAAACTTGGCTATTTTTTTTTTTGAGATTGACCTCATCCCACCTGATGTCAAGTGGTAATGAGGTCCTAGCTCAAGGGTGACAAGTACAGCATAATAATAATAATAATACTGAGGTTAGTTATGAGGTTAGGTACTTGGCATAGCCCGTAACTAACCTTAATTTATAACTAGTTTTATATATAAAAAAAACTAAGATAAAAAATATAATGTGTTAAATAATAATAATAATAAATATCATTTATTTTCTCTTCACAAAGGTAATTTTAAAAATAAACACAAAACAATAACAACTTGTACAATAACCTTTGTGAGAGACTGGTGTCCATACTAATAAATCTGTTACTGGACTTGTCGCCCTTACCTTGAAGGCTTGACTCCTGCTACTAATGTAGCACCCCCCAGGAGCTCTGGAAACCTTACTCACACGCAGGAACACAACAACACAGAAGTGATTGTTATTTGGCAAAAATTGCGCGATGCGGATATACCGATAATCAACATGACTCTCTGGAAAGACTGAACCTGATATTTCATAAACTCAGTAATTATTACCTCTGTGCTTGTTCAAACAGTAAAGATGTTCTGGCGTACAGATGGGGTCAGTAGCGGGACCGTGCCAAAATGGCTGGCAGTTGCAGATGGCGAGGGTGCAGTTCCGGCGGCACTCTGTGAGGCACCAGGCGTAGCTGCTCATCGGCATCCGGGGCCCGTCCGTCTGCATTATATAGCAGCCACGCTGAGGAAACCAGCATTAAATTGAATAAAATAAAACTGGTCAGGTGTGACTTGGACTTGCTCAAGAAGGGTTCCGTACCAGAAAATCTCGTTTGTTGTATGGGAGTCCTTCTTGAATATTAATTTTAATTTAATTATTCATTTTAAAAGTAAATATAGGTACAACTAAATATTCTGTGAACATTTCAAGCGTCTATCAACAGTTCTTATTAATATAGAGCAAAAAAAAACACATTTGTTGTAGGTAGAAGTAACCCGAGAAAAAGTATTTTTTTTCGAAGTCTTTTACGACAAGTTAAAAATTAACCACACAATGCTCACTTTAAACGGATCAATCTTCTTAACCTTCTTTGTGATGTACTGCGCATGCGCAGTCAGCTGGAAGTAGGCTGAAGCGTTGACGCCGATGTTGTACGCGCGCACGGACCCCCCCTGCAGCAGCGGAAAGTCGGTGCTTTCAAACAGTAGCACCTGTAATTAATAATAATAAGATTCACCTTTATTTCAGAGAGGTAGGGCATAGCGTTTATCGTTCGAACTGGAGCAGCCCGACTGGTGAAATACCTCCACCTTACAGCAGACCGCAGCCAAATAACAATCACTTCGGTGCTGTTGTGTTCCTGCGTGTGAGTAAGGTTTCCAGAGCTCTTGGGGGATGGTGCATTAGTAGCAGGGGTCCAAGTCCAGCAAGAGCTTTATTATACTGTACTTGTCGTCTATTAGGACTTAAAAAGTAAATAATAAAATAAAATTAAATAAATATTCTGTCGCAACTCCCTCAATATAGGTATCAAATAAAAGGGCTTGAGTAGCAGAATGCTGCACATTACGACAAATTACAAATCTAATATGGCCGCCATTATTGGTTATTTTCACACTTTTTTTAAGTCGGGGGTTTTTTAAATTTTCAATTTACTGGGATTTTCAATTCACTAATCGATTTCTTATTTTTATAGTGATTTACGCCGCACTAGCGAACTTTAAATATTGTAAAGAAATAGAATAAATGTATCTCCCCTTGCGGTGCAAGAATCGAACCCACGACCTTCACATATCCCGCGTGCTGCTCTTCCAACTGAGCTTACCGCAAGTTATCGTAGGCGATGATATTTTGTAATATGTTTAGAACTACATACTTATCGCAACGGGAGATAAAAAAGTCTGTTTCTTTAAAATACAATTCACTAACCGCCATTCCGTTAGTAGATGGTTGCCGGACGTAAGCGAAGTCATTGCTGTTTTGATACACGCCCACCTTCAGCCCGTAATTTTTACCAGCAAGATTCAACACCTTTGGACGCCTATACTCATCTTCAGGGCTGAAAGAAACTTAAAACATTACTGATGCTTTATACGATTCGTAATATGCAAAAATTACTATCCGTTTTTCTCCAACCGACTAAGAGCTATTATAAACTTTAAGACATTCGCGTTACATTTTAAACAAAAAGATCGCTTAATGTCTTGCGAGTCCAATACAATAACGGTTTCAGGGTACTGTTGGGGCTGCCGCGTTTTTGCAGCGCGTCAGAAATGTTTGCTCAGTCGCATACTGATGGCTTTTTTGCTGTCATTCGCAAGAAAACTGCTTCGTTGTTGGATAGAGTGCGGTCCAGCACCAATAGCATCCTGAAGACCGTGGCAGAGAGATATGACTCCCCCATCATTAGGCATTTCATTCATGTATTGAGCCGACCAGTACCTTATAATTATTGGTGAGAATAATATTATATCTCTCTCATTTGGTGTCACGTAGTTTGTTGTGCTGTATATCAATTTATGTACTAACCTAATTATAAGTTTTACTAATCAAATGGATCAATGTAATCTTTAAAGCAAATAAATTATTATTATTATTATTATTATTAAACATTTAAAATAATTTAACGGTTCAAAACGCGACACCATTTTTATTTAGTAGTTGCAACCTAACCGAAACGTCGGGCAGTAAGTAGTTCGTATTAACAACTAAATAAAAATGGTGTCGCGTTTTGACTCGTTAAATGTTTAAGAGTTATTTACTTTTATTTGGATTTTGTTATTTGGACCTTTATTATCAGGTAGCTGATGTAACAAGAGTAACTGAGGTCACTTTTATTTAGATTAATTAGAGATTTAATTCATAATCCTGTAGTAGCTAGTCGTTAATAAATGTCATGGTTAATACAATGGTTACTAGCTTAGTTACCAAATGAGCCAAGAGCTAGTTGTATGTTCCAAAACATCGCAACAGAATACTTTGCTGCAGTTTGCAACATCAAAAAAAAAATGCGACGACAGCTGTCACTTTAGTACACTTAATTAAAAATCAGAGTATACTCACAGGTATCTTCCGTTGAAGACGCAGCAGAACCCAAGCTGTGTTAGCCTGGTCGCGAATAGATGTCCGCACGGCAGCTGCCGGCCGCGCCACTTGCAGTTCATGAGCATCTCCGTGCATTTGGGAGAGAGCTGTAAAGTGTATTTCGTTTTACTTAAATGTGTTTATTCGAATGTCATGTAGGATGCTGGGAGTTTAGGGGCGATAAAAGCTAGGTTATGTTTTAAGGTAACATCGTTTTTATTGAGGAACTATATTAATACTGTGCCGATCTACGACATTACCTACAAGTCGACACAAATACAGCGTCAGCAGAATTGGCGTAGTAAACAACGCTCCATACGTAATGCATGACATCGATCCTACATCGTGATGTCAGAGTTTTCGTCGCCACTAAGTATATATACAACAAACCAAGATTGGTAGTTGGGCCTTGGTCCCCGAGCAGATAACACCAAGCTCGGCGGAAGTACTTCCACTTTTAGTAAAGAACATACGTTCCTTACAATACAAACGTAAATGTTCGTTGTCCAGATGAAGTTTTGTAATTATACTTATATTTTAAAGCTGAAGAATCTCAAGAATTTATAGTTTCAATTGAAAGTCCATTTAGTTAGTATAAAGACTTGTATGTCTATTTACCATGTACATCATATCTGTGATGTTGAAGTTTGGATTCAGGTTGAAAAGGAACTGCATAAAGTTCACCATCTCCACGTCGGAGCTGGTCAGCGTGATCAGCGCTCCGAGCTTCACCAGGTTCTCCTGAATCATCGGCAGCGTGTACGACATGTTGTGGCTTACTTTTACACTGAAATCAAAAAAGGCCTTAAGGGATCCCCCACAGTGGCGTCTTTTGAACGTCGACGTCTGCGTGGCGATTTCTACCAAGAAGTGTAATTTCAAGTTAAATCAAATATTTCTTTATGCAAGTCATTTACATGTAACGCTTTTGAATTGTCATTGAATACAATGCAAAGTGACTCTACTCAGCAGATTAGGTACAGTAGCAGTATTTAAATACTTATTGCTATATGTCGACCGCTTAATTTGGACAAAAATTATAATACATACTCCGGTTTTGATGAGTGAAGAAACATTAGGCAAGTATTTTTAAGGGGTAAGCTGCAGACCAGTCCCCAAGGTGGCACCTGTATTTTGTCACCCGGTGGTTCACAATGTATTAATGAATTTACGATTACGTAGAAACAATAGAATAGAATAGAAAATTTCTTTATTCGTGTAAACTTTTACAAAAGCATTTATAAATCGTCAAATTAAGTAAACTACCGCCGTGTGCGGAATGTCGATTCTATCGAGAAGAACCGACAAGAAACTCGATAGTTACTCTTTTCAAAACGGATACATATGGTATAAATCAAGCAAAAAAAAATGTGTTAACAATATAGCATAAGTCTAGTGTACATATTTAATACTATCAAGTCCAAACATCTTTGTCATCAATATAGTCTTCTATTTTATAATAGCCTTTTTTCATTAAACCATTTTTTATCAGAGACGTAATTTTAATAATACATTAAGAGTAGGTTTTCTCAATGTTCGTGTACTGTATATTCATTATGTGTGCTACTGAGTTATTTCTTATGCTTATTCTTATTTATTAGCTTAACTAGATAAAAGTTTTCTTACAGATACTTGGAATATGCAGCGACCTGCTTCTTGCTGATGACGCTGTTGCTGCAGATTGCAATGGCAGGGAAGTTCACCGGCACCTCGGGCGGCGTTGGCACAAGTTGAATCTAGATCAGAACACCACATGAAGTATGTTTATATCGCCTCATATGTCCTAATACAAATAAATAAATAATCAATAAATAAATATTGGACAACATCACATTGCTCTGATTCTATGGTAAGTAGCAAAGCCCTTGTGTTACAGAAATCAGAAACAACAACGGTACCACAACACCCGGACCCGAGACAATATAGAAAAGTATGTTTCCCATATTGATCCGACCGGGGATCGAACTCGGGACCTCAGAGATGGCGCTCGACAAAGTCAGGCCCGCTCGCCTCTCAGCTACGGAGGTCGTCATAATAATATACCACTATTTTATGAGGTGGCGGCCACCCGCAACTCTTTTTTTTTACATTGCACTTCAAGCTTGACCTCATCCTACCTGATGTTAAGTGGTAATGAGGCCCTCGCAGTAGGTACAGCATAATAACGCTATTACTGGACTTATCGCCCTTACCTTGAAAGCATGACCACTGCTACTAATGTAGCACCCCTGGAGCTCTGGCAACCTTACTCACACGCAGTATCATAACACCGAAGTGATTCATATTTGGCTGCGTTCTTCTGTATGGTATTTCACCAGGGCTGCTCCAGTTCAAGCGATAAATCGCTTTGCCCATGGGCATAATTATGTCCTATCTCTCTTTAAAACGTCAACTTTGTACGTCTGGAAGGTAGTCTTTTCTAGCAAGACATAGCCAATGTTCCTCGGGACGAAACATAACATTAGACATTGCGTTTGATCAGGAGGTTTGTTGACTTATAACGATTGATCAAAAGCCATTAAAACATGAACATGTTAATATGTCGTTAGTGTTTGTTTTAGGTACGTTATGAGGATCTCCATCTATAATTCACTGTCTCCTTTTTGACTTATAATTTTTTAAGACCTATCCACAGATCTATAATTATCAGTTTGAAGTACGGGCAGGCCCTTAAATATATCGTTTGTTCTTTTTATTTTTCGAATCAAAAAATTTAATGTGAAAATACATCTATATACTAAGTTTCAACAGTACAGCTTATAATTTCGGAAAAACGTGACTGTGACATACGGACGGACATACAGACTGACATGACGAAACCATACCGATTCCGTCTTTCGCCACAGAACCCTAAATATGAAAGCATTAAAGATTGAAGATCTCATTTCAGAAATGAATCAGCTCTCATCACAAGGCATTCTACATAATTATAACGTGTCTCTCTAAACACTTGACATGGCGGAATCATCGCGTTATCTAGAGACGCGAGATAGAGTCCATATAAAAAAAAAAGCATTAAAGAACCTGCAAGGTCGGCCGAGTCCCGTATTCGTAGCCGAAGTAGACCAGCACGCTCAGGCCCCACGCCAGCAACACCACCATCAGGAACACGTAGGTGTGCCTGGTAAAATGATGGACAGACAACAGCACATCAAGGTAAACATATGCAGTTCGATATTAGATTTTATACGGACGACATAAGGGCGATGCAAAATCCAAACTGTGTAGTCTGAGGTGCTTTTGTGTGTAACAAATAAACTAAAAAATTACGAGATACTTTTACATTAAAAGAAGAACTGCCTACAATTAAAAGAACTCTTTAAAAGTGTCTTATGCCCGATTCCAATATTTTACTATTCGTAATGTGTCGAAAATGACTTTCCGTTTTTCTCCAACCGGCTACGAGTCGTTAAAAAATGCCTTTACAGCTCTCTTCAATCGTCAATTTCAGTTTTTACCTTACGTCTCGTATAATTTTTTACTAGCTGTTACTAGAACGGATCGTTTTTCAAATATTGGACCCGGACATTAGGTAATGGTCATCAATCAATAGTCTGTTGACTATACTAATAAATAGTACACGACAAACTAATTTCACGACCTCGGTGGCGCAGTGGCTAAGGTAGGCGGCCAAAGCACGAAATGTCCCGGATTCGATTCCCAGTTGGGTCAATTTGGAAAATCTATCGATCGTGGGGCTTACATCATTTTACCAAATCCTTTTCGACCGAGGCTACACTTCACCGAACATCGTTTTTACGAACCATACAAAGTTTTTTGATTCGTCGGAACAACGTTCGGTGAACCGTAGCGTCGGTTGAAAAGATTCGGCATAATTATATGAGCTCACTACAAGGGGCCCATATAATTTTACCGAATCTTTTTCGACCGCGCTACGCTTCACCGAACATCGTTTCCGCTACAAAGTTCATGATTCAGTGAAACGACGTTCGGTGAAGCGTAGCGTCGGTTTTGAGCCCTACGATCGATAGATTTCATCTAGAAAAAACAGTCCTATCGACAGAAGCTTAGAACTAGGCAATATTATTGTATGAAAGCAATGCTATCGATTCCGAATCTATCGGCATTATTATATGAGGGTTATCACCTCAGAGAATTGCTCGTGTCCACATGTGACGCGTACTGGACGCCCTCCAACGAGCTATGCTCCAGGTACTCTCGCATCGCGTCCACCAAGCTGCCCCTCACCCTCCCCTCCAGGCTATGTTCTTCCACCCCCACACGAGGCATCCACCACCTTCGCTTGTTCTTATTCTTGGACCATCTGATTGGGTCTGTTGTTCTCATTTTCTAAAATTGTATCATTATTATCAGCTTACTAATCTACAAGTCTCCTTTGCACAAAGGCCTCAACGCCATCCCCTGTCTTTGGAACCGAATTATATTTGTATCGATAGGTACTTATTATTTCAAATAGTGTCTTGTATTATCTTTGATCAGGAAACCAACGAATCAGTATACAATGTAAAACTATCCATTTTAAACATTTAAAATAAGTTAACGGTTAAAATAGTTAGAGTCGTAACCACGGTTGGTGCAACCTAACCGAAACGTAGGGCAGTAAGTAGTTCGTTTTAACTACTAACAAATGTTATCGCGTTTTGACCCGTTTATTTATTTTAGATGTTTAAAATCAGTATACAACTGTTTATGATGCCTACTCCTAAACAAAATTATCGTAAGTATAGTACCTGATTGACCTTGGATGCGAATTAAGCGTTTTCAAAATACATAATATAGTATATGCAAATCAAAAAGCACGTTTTTTTACTTAATTGTATTAATCTTCAAAAATGAAACCAATCTAAACCGCTTGCTCAGCTTCGAAGGCTTTAGGTAAACGTCTTTTAAGCGTTTCGAAGATAGCTACTATAGATAAAAGTTTGTCAAAAGTGACCCCAAATGAATAAGACTATTGGTGAAACCTTAGAATATTCCTTATTCTAGTATATATCTATGGATAAAACAATGCCAGGAAACCTTTGGTGCCAGATGGACAGACATAATCACACACTAGCGACATCGTACGCGTTGAGTTAGTCTTTTCCAGCAATAAATTATTTCCAGTAACTTTCCAATGGTTAAAGAATTTTTTAACAGTATGTTTTGAGTATATTCATTTTTTTTATTAACATGTAAATGAAGCTCTCTATTCTCCATTTAAATTTCCCGCGCATTAGCTTGGATTGCATTTGTTATCTGTGTTGACAGCACTATGTTCTGTCTATGATCTTTGGGTATTAATAGGAAAATAGGTGAAAGTTTTGGTGCGAGTTATTTCTTTAATAATAGAAATCAATTGAAGCAATAGCTTTTAATGTTGTTTCTCTTTACAGGTTTGTATTAGTTAGACAGTATACTTTAATGTAAAATAAGTTGTGTAATAAAAACTTGTAAAGAATACATATTGTAAATTTTCAAATAAATTTCTCTTTACAGAGCAATAACTTAATGCAGTTGTTTCAATAAACAACATATTACAAAACAACATTATTTATAGCCGTTGTGAACAATGGAAAAGTTAAAATTTGAGTTTGTTGTGAAACCAGGCGAAGATCCGAAGACAAATATCTTATGCATAACCTCAATAATGGATGCCGATAAAAATACATTCTTGATTCCGGAGAATTTACAACATGTGAAATTACATGATGCTTTAATGAAAACGCAAACTTTTCAAAAAGTAAAAACTACGTTACAAAGAAGACACGAAAAACGACAAGTATGGATTTCGGTAACACCAGAATTACGTGATTCCTATATGGATGAGGATGGAAATATGCAGTTCAGAGGATATTTACTAGAAGAAATTACACCGAAATTACCAAGTACGACGGGTGAAACTTCAACAGAAGCTCTTTCAAGAATTCTGGAAAATTTTGCTGAATTAAAAAAAGAACCTAAACAACTTAACTTAAAACAACTGTCAGAAAAACTTGTGATAGATAAATTCACACAAAAGACGTCTAGTGTCACGCAATGGATGGTTATCTTTGAAACTGAATGTATCCGTGCCGGTATAACTGAAGATATTCACAAAATTCAAGTGTTTCGCTTATTTTTGGATGATTCATGTCAGGATTGGTACAGTTCAATGCTTATTAAACATACAATCAGTTCTGAATGGAATGTTTGGAAAAAGAACTTTTGTGATACATATGGGAACAGGGGCTGGACACCGATAAGGTATGCAATTCAATATAAATATAGGCAGGGTTCATTACTAGATTATGCTTTAAAGAAAGAGAGGCTTTTATTAGAGAATAACAAATTTATAGACAAACCTACTTTAATAGATTTAATTGTCACTGGGTTACCTAACTTTATAGCTGATGAAATTAACAGAAATGACTTAAAAGAAACTGAGGATTTATTTAATAACATTCGGGGCTTAGAACATTTAAATAAAAAATCTATAGAGAAAAAAGAAGTATATTTGGATAGTAAAATTAAACAAAATAATTTAAAATACCAACCATGCAAAATCTGTGAAAAAGAAAAGAAAGGAAATCGGTATCACTCTGAATCTGTCTGTTGGTTCAGAAATAAAGACAGTTTTCGTGTTAAGAAAGATCCCATTAGGAGTGTAAATAATTCAGAACTAGAAATGAGTTTAAACGAAGTAGATCCAAAAAACTAAATATTCCACCATTAATCAAAATAAAAATAAAAATAAATAATTCCATAGAAACATTGGGGGTTTATGATTCAGGATCAAATGTAAGTTTAATTAATTCAAAATTATTATCCTTAAAAAAATACCAATCACAAAATAATAAAACCAATTACCCAAATTTAAAAACGATTAATGGTGTAAAAAAATCTATAGGAATAGTAACATTAAAGATTAAAATTTTTCATATAGAGAAAATGGTAAATGTTTTTGTCATAGATGGACAGAATTTTGATTATGATTTTTTGATAGGATTAGATTGCATAAAGTCTTTCCAACTTATTCAAAATGAAAATCTTGAAATAAAACAAAGCTTAAACAATAAATACATTCCTGGCTTTACAGGTGATAAAATTAAAACCATACAATTTTCAATTGATGGAGATAATGATAAAAAAACGATAGAACATGATATAGTTTTCCATGATAAATGTGAGGTCAACTTTAATGAACACATAGAAATTGACAACTTCAATATTTCAGTTGATCACTTACACAATGAACAACAGTTAAAAATAGATGAATTAATAAAAAAATATAAATCACTATTTGCAAAAGATAAATATGATGTAGGATTAGTAAAGGGCTATGAAGCACATATAGATTTATTAGTAGACACATATTGTAGCAAAAGACCATATAGATGCAATTTTGAAGATAAAAAAGAAATAGAAAAACAAGTTTCAAAATTACTAGAAAAAAAATTAATTGAAGAATCATATAGTCCTTTTGCGGCTCCTGTGACATTAGCCTATAAAAAAGATGAAGGTAGAAAATCTAGACTTTGCATAGATTTCCGTGATTTAAATAAAATAGTTGTTCCTCAATCGCAACCATTTCCACTTATAGAAGACTTGATGATAAAAACAAGGAATTGTAAATATTTCTCTACATTAGATATAAATTCTGCATTTTGGGCAATTCCTTTAAAAATAGAAGATAGAAAGAAAACAGCGTTTGTTACTCAAGAAAATCATTTTCAATGGACTTGTCTACCATTTGGTTTGAAAACTTCTCCTGCAATTTTCCAAAGAATATTAAGTAGCATTATCAGGAAACATAACTTATCTAATTTTACAGCAAATTTCATTGATGATATTTTAATATTTTCGGAGACATTTGATGAACACATTAAACACTTAACGCAGTTATTGGAAGCTATCTCAATGGAGGGATTTAGATTGAAATTCTCCAAATGTACTTTTGCTCAGGATTCCGTAAAATACTTGGGTCATATTATAAAAAACAATACTGTTACCCCACTTAAGGATAATCTAATAGCTATAAAAGATTTTTCTATCCCTAAAACAAAAAAAAATATTAGACAGTTTTTGGGTAAAATTAACTTTTATGGCAAATATATACCAAATATATCGATCATACTAGATCCTTTGCACAATTTATTAAGAAAAGATCAAAAATTTATTTGGACGGAACAATGTCAAGAAACATTTAACAAAATAAAAGACATGCTCTGCTCAAAACCTATTTTAGAGATTTTCGATCCGGACTTACCTATACATATTTACACAGACGCTAGTATACAGGGCATAGGGGCTATATTGAAACAACCACAAAAGAATGGAGAAGAAAAACCATGTGCATACTTTTCTAGAAAATTAAATGAGAGCCAAAAACGGAAAAAAGCTGTATATCTGGAATGTTTAGCTATAAAGGAAGCTTTGAAATATTGGCAACATTGGCTCATAGGAAAAAAATTTAAAGTTTTCTCAGACCACAAACCACTGGAAAAACTTAATATCAAAGCAAGAACAGATGAAGAGTTGGGAGATCTCACATACTATTTATCGCAGTTTAATTTTGAAGTGATATATTCACCAGGAAAGTACAATTTTGAAGCAGATAGTTTAAGTAGAAACCCTGTATTAGAGTCACATATAAATCAGGACGAAGTTTTAAAAGTTGTGAATTGTATCAAACTAGCAGATTTACAAAGTGATCAAGAAAAAAATAAGGAAATAAAACTAAATAAAAATAAACTTATATTAAAAGATAAAATATACTTCAAAAGAATAGGAAAAAAAGAGAAAATTATACTTACAGAAGAATTCAGTAAAACTATTATAAATAACATACATTATACATACTGTCATTTAGGAATAAAACAAATGGAAAATAAAATCAAACCATTCTTCTCAGCAAAAAATTTATTACAGAATATAAAAAATATTTGTAATAATTGTCCGATATGCATAAAGAATAAAACTAGAACTAGACTTAAATATGGATTGTTGTCTCACCTGGGTCCTGCTACTTACCCTTTTGAAATAACCTCTATAGATACTATTGGTGGTTTTGGTGGCTCCCGATCCACAAAGACCTACTTACATCTTTTAGTTGACCATTTTACTAGATATGCCTACATTTTAACGTCGAAAACTCAAAACGCGAATGATTTTATTAAACTTGTAAAAAATGTTTTAACAGAAAATAAAATTGGAATGATTCTATCAGACCAATATCCAGGTATAAATTCAAAAGAATTCAAAGAGTTTTTAAAAAAAGAAAACATACCTATTATCTACACTGCTGTAAATGCACCTTTTTCAAATGGTTTAAATGAACGGTTAAATCAAACACTAGTTAATAAAATAAGATGTAAAATCAATGAAAAAAAAGATAAAAAAGCTTGGACCACCGTCGCACATGAATGTACTCAAAAATATAATGAAACTGAACACACTGTGACAGGATTCTCCCCAAAATATTTATTACAAGGAAAAACAATAAATGTCTTACCAGATGAATTAAAAAAACCAAAAACACAAAATGATTTATTACAAGATAGGAAAATAGCTTTAGAGAAAAGTATTAAATCACACAATTATAATAAGAAACAATTTGATAAGAACAGGATACAGTGTCAGTTAAAAGTAGGAGATTCAGTGTATGTGGAAAATGGAAACCGATTAAATAGAAAAAAACTAGATGAAATAAAAAGTGGACCTTATAAAATTGTAGAAAAATTGTCTGATTCAATATATCGAGGGTTCCCTGGTCAAACCCGATAAGTGCCAAAAACATACTTCTGAGATAATCGATGTTAAAGGTTTGTAAACAGTAAAAGTGCATTTTAATAAGTAAATGTCCACAATTTTGAGTTTTATTAGTAAAGATATTTTATAAAGATTTAGTTTTCATATTTATTTTACTTCTAATGCTTACAGTTTTGCTGTAAACAATTTTTTTTTGGTAAAGGGTGCCGACTTATTGGGTTTCACCTGAGAGAAAAAAACGATTTAATCACTTAAGTTTTTATTAATTCCAAGCAAAAAACAATTGTAATTATGTTTGCATTAGGTTATTACTTACTTTTATACTCTTTTTATATACTTATTCATTGTTTAAATTTTGAGGATAATTTTCATTTAATGTTCTATCCAGCTATGATTTTCTTCGGGAATGATTCGTTTCGTGTACATAGTTTTCGACCGATTAGGCCCATCAAACTACCGCCTTATTACCATGACCTCAGTGCTGTTCAAAGTCATGGAACGGATTATCTATAACCGGTTGGTCTGCTACCTAAAGGATCACTCCTTAATTAATGATCTCCAACACGGATTTAGGCCGAAACAATCGACGGTTAATCTTTTAGCGTATGTAACGCATCTCAGGGGGGAGACAATTGCCGAGGCTTTTGATCGGGTCTGGCACAAAGCTCTTTTTTCCAAGCTTACGGCATATGGACTACCCACACGGCTTTGTGACTAGATTTCCGGCTTTCTGCATGACGTAGAATTCACATCGTGTCTGACGGATGCGTATCGTAGTTTATGCGTATTTATCGCCCACCCTCTTCCTTCTTCATATAAATGATATGCCACTGCTTGGAAACATACCTACATTGTTATGCTGATCACAGTACGGTCAATGGAAGAAACCTTGGCTGGCTTTCGGCTGGCAACGCAGTAATGGAGAAGGTACGGGAGAATTTTGTCGCTAAACTGGATTGGGTGTTGAGCCTCATGAGCCAATGGGTTTCAAATAACCAGGTCCAGTTCAATGCCGAGAAAACCCAAGAGTGCGCATTTTCGACAAAAACATCCCAATTCCTTCCGCTCCTCATTCATCAGGGTACTCCCCTCTGCCTGCGTAAAAGTAAGTACGCATGCTTGGCATGGATATCCGCTGCAACCTTAATCAAGATCAGTACATCGAGAGTTTCATCTGATTAGCATCCAAAAAACAGGGGATCCTGAAAAGAGTGCGTTGTTTTCTCACGCCGGACCAGCTTTGTCTTTTATACAAGACTCAAGTCAAGTCCTGTCTGGACTACTGCTTGTATCTCTGGGACGAATCCGCCAAATAGGTACCTTATGGATGGTCTTGATTGGTTACAGCAAAGGGCTGTGCACATTATCAATGTTGAAGATGTTACTGAGAACCTTGATCCTCTTCAACTTCGTAGAGACATTGGTTTATTGACTGTCTATTATCGTTTTTATCACGGTGAGTGTTCCGAGGAACTGTTTTCTCTTATCCCGCCTTCCCTTTGCCTTTACAAAACTACAAGAGCCGGCCAACGATGTTTTCGCTTCACCGTGGAAAATATTCCATCGCGAACCAAAAAGTTTGATAACTCTAATGTTTGACGTACCATTAAAAAAAGGGCCTCGTTACCGGCTCATGTATTTCCTCCGTCCAATGAATTCCTTCAAAAGGTGCGTGAAGAAGCATAATGCAGGCCAGTATGGCGATGCTAACGGATAGGATATTACGAAATCAAATCCGTTGTCGTCGTGATGTGGGTTCTTCTCTTGCTTACCATTAGGTTGGAAAGAGACAACATACCGCGTTTTTATATAAAAAAAATATTGACATCTGAATCTTGGAAACAAAGGTAAAGTTACCAATAAACATCATAATAGGTATATGTATATAACATGATTTTAAAAAAATACATGTGACGATACTATTCATCTGCGTAGCAATATCTTTTTGTGACTTATCAAGTTCTGATGAGTAATTTGAATTTGCTCCAAAGAGCAGAGGAGAAAGCAGAATAATATTCCACGAACATAGGTACAGTAAAATCGACCAAATTCCGATTAAAAACGTATTTAGAGCTTTGTAACAGATCACGCCCCCAAAAAGCACAGGGTCATGGCACGTGAGAAAAATAACCCTCGGATCTTGCTGAATAAATAAAAAAAATGCATAATAGTGTCAATAAATACTTTCAAAAAATATTCGATTTAAATTTAAACCATGCAACCAATAGTACCATTGATATGAATCTGCACATAAATGCTGCTATTTTTATTTTCCAAGGGAACACTAAACTGAGGACAGGAAAACCGGAATTACCATCCTCTTATTCATACGTAAAAAGTGTAAAATTATTTCAAAACCTTGTAATTATAAGTACGTAAAACGAAAATAAAAAGTAAGACGTAAAAACCCAATAACTATCCTTCCATTAAAAATATTTCTAAGTACGTAAATATTGTAACCTAAGTTGGTTAGAGGTAAAACCCAATAAGTTTCCTATTCCGGAGTCTAGATGATGCTATTTCGTTTCTATAAACGGAAAGTATAATTATTTTGTCAAAATTACGTGCAATGCAATCAAACGAAGGTCGACCCTCGCGATCCTGTCGCCACCTGTCTGATGTTATGTCTACTGTCATATCTACTTAACGGGTTCTTCACCAAATAAAATTACAGTCCAATGTTGATATCTGCTCGTGCGAGTATCCGATAAGTATGCTTTTCATATGTCATTTCTAATATTTGCTTGAAGTAAAACACTATAAGTAGTGCTTATTGGGTTTTAGCTTAATGATTAAATTTGTTTGCATACTTAATATTATAATGGTAAAACCCAACAAAATGTACTGATGGATAAGTAAAACCTTGTTAATTCAGAATTTCCCTGGTATAAAAACCCAATAAGTGCAAATAACTTGTCTTACCTTAACTCACTTAGTTTAATTTCCTAAAATATATTTGTCTTAAAACCCAATAAATATACATTATTGGGTTCTTCATCTAATTAAATTTAAAAAAATATCCTTTAAATATACTTATATTGTTTATGTATTGGTCAAAAAGAAAACAGTAGCACTTATTGGGTTCTTAGTGGAGCGTATCTTTGTGATAAATTGAAACTCGGCTTATTGGAATATACCATTAGAAAGAGCAAAAAAAGTACATCTTAACTGCATTTATAACTAAAATTCTCAATTTTTGTCACTTATCGGGTTTGACCAGGGAACCCTCGATATAAGATTGATACGGGTCACAAGAAGTTAGAATCGAATTATTTTCACATTACTAAAATAATACCAGTGCCTAATTATTTTTTTTAATGAAGGGGGGGGGGGGGGGGGGTAGATGTAAATGAAGCTCTCTATTCTCCATTTAAATTTCCCGCGCATTAGCTTGGATTGCATTTGTTATCTGTGTTGACAGCACTATGTTCTGTCTATGATCTTTGGGTATTAATAGGAAAATAGGTGAAAGTTTTGGTGCGAGTTATTTCTTTAATAATAGAAATCAATTGAAGCAATAGCTTTTAATGTTGTTTCTCTTTACAGGTTTGTATTAGTTAGACAGTATACTTTAATGTAAAATAAGTTGTGTAATAAAAACTTGTAAAGAATACATATTGTAAATTTTCAAATAAATTTCTCTTTACAGAGCAATAACTTAATGCAGTTGTTTCAATAAACAACATATTACAAACATACAAAAATAATCTTACCTCTTTATAATATTAATGCAGATATAGGTAGGTAGGTACTCACGCTTAGACGAAATCGAAGTAATCCTTCTTTTTGCGTTGGAGTCGCGATTAAAAAGCGACAGTTACATTACGTTAAAAAAGTACTTAATTTGTTATGTTTCGACGTTAAAATTGCCAAGTAAGGTCTACGTAGATAATTCTTAGTACGAGTAATATATTGGAGATACCACTTTACATCACTTACTTTCTTTAAAACGTTTTCAAGTTTCAAGTATTCGTTTAAAACCAACAATAGACTAGTTGTACCTACATATTAGTCTGCCTGATTGAAATCAAAGCTACAACCGGAATCGAATAATTTCCGTGACTAGACAAGGAAATAGTAGGCTATCGCTTTGATTAAGATATGAGTGGCATGCCAGTTAATTACAGTAAATGGTGAATCGTGACTGACAGGCTTGACTCATTTGTGGCAAACTAACAGGTGCGTGTTTTGTTGATAGTAAAAAAACGTCAGGCGTTAAGTACAGCTAAGCGCGCTATTGCAGTAACCGAGCTGTCTCCGCTCCGACTCCATCATCAGATCAGCTTCAGATTATATTATGGTATTTTTAACCAATTTACATACGCATGCATTCAGCTCAATTTATGTAGTGTATGTTGATTATATTCAAAATAATCAACATACACTACATAAATAAGTGCCTAAACTAGCGACAGCCTGCGAAATCGGTCGCAACTACCACCCTTTCTTCCCACTGCCGGGGCACGGAGGACAGGGAGGACATCTAAACACTGAGGTCTTCCTCTTACTCCGAGATCCACCTCTGCTTATTCGGGCTTACCACAGAGAGCAGAGGTAGAGTAGTAGAGTACCTACTGTACTCCGCGGCCTAGCTCCTTTGCTTCACCTTGTTCAGTATCTAAAACGGGGTGGCAAGACCAGCCCCAATGCACAGGACCACCGGATTACCTACTGAGACCCCCATCGCGTCAAGATGCGAAACTCAGCGGGAAAGAAACTACCTGTTTCTCAAAAAGGAGTTGAGTTGACCAGATTATTAGTACACCATCTACAGAGCGTAAATTATAAATTTCAAGTATCTTACTTCGAAAACAAGACTTCCACCTCATTTTGCCCCCTTGGGCGTGGAGTTTCATAAAATCCATTCTTAGTGGATATCTACAGCTTACCCGCAACCTTTACAGCAAATTTCAAGTCTGCTAAAGTTATACTTTCTGAGATTTCGTTATTAATCAGTCAGTCAGTGGTAAGTATTTCTACTTATATTAAGTGTATAGATTGCAAGAAGAAAAAAAAATGATGCGGTAACTCTTTATTCCATTTCTTTACATTAAGACAAATATACTTAATTTAAAAAGAAATAAATAGCGACAGAGTGTCTCCTTTAATAATATTTACAAATAAATTGTGCCAAAAATCAGTAGCTCATACACTTGTAACGTATACCGAACATTTAAAAAGTTATAAATTGTTTGAAATTAAGTCATCGATATTGTTTGAAAAAACATTTATTTTTATTTAATATAGGCACCTACTGATTTTAATGCGTGTTTGTTTTATTAAAGCACGTCAATTTATGCTTTATATTGTGATACATCTAGGCCTTTCAATTAAAAATATTGATTATGTGTGTAAAATTCTGACCTTAGCGCGAACAAATAAAATAATTACAAGACAACATCTGATACATTGCTTTGATTCAGTGATAAGTAAGTAGCTAGACCTCAAACAATATGGACAAGTGCAAAACAAAATCGGGAAGCGAGTAGTTTTACGTAGTGACAGTTTTGTATTGCGAATTCAGTAGTTCCCGTCACTTACCGCTGCGGCGCCACTAGAATTTACACCTAATTTCTTACTACGTTATACTAGTTGAATACTGTTCTTGTTCGTGCTAAGGGTACTTAAACTTGAAAGATTAATGCTGGTTCCAATATTTTACGAATTGTGACTATCCATTTTTCTCCAACCGACTACGAGTCGTTAAATAACAATTCCACACAGCTGTCATCAGTTGTCCGTCGGTCGTTTTTTGCTAACGCCTCGTTTAATTTATTCGTAACTATAACGAATCATTTTTCAAATATTATTCGAGCCGGGCACAAAAAAAAATGTGCTTTTATTTATTTAAATATGACAGATATTTACCACTTTCTAATGTAGAGGCCTTCTGTATATTGAAATAACCAATACCTACCAATAATCAATGTAAGAAGAATGGAACATGCCTAATTTGAGACCTTCATACAAAAATACTTAGCATTTGCTAATTCTAGTAGTGTCATCCATTAACTTTGTGTGCATTGAAGCAAACTGATTTTTTTTTCGTAATCAACACCGTCATCATATGACGGCTATATCTTATATATTTACACCTTTGGCGTCAAATACTGAACATAATATAACTAATAAATAAAACTTCACCAAAACAACTAGGTACTTACAAACTAAAATTAATGAAACATAATCATAAATCATTGGTATTCTCTTAAAATGTACAACTTGCCTTATTATTAAAGTAAAAAAAAAAGTTATGATTTTTAAAAACCGAATATTATTGACTTTTAGGTGATTGGCTTTCCTGAAACATAATTTGTACTAAAGAATGCATTGTTTTGTACATTTTTTTTTAAATAGATACTTATTTTTTTTATGATTTCTTAATTGGTCCTATTTAAACTCTTTGTAGATTCAATAATAAATATAGCGATACAATACAGCTATTCATTCAGAATTTACATCTTGTATGTACGTAAGTGATTTACATAGATAGTTAAAACCTATAATATTTTAAATATAAAACATAATACATCAATGAAATGCTATCAAATAGCTAATAAAAATAAAGTTACCGACTTTAAGCAACGAACACATTAAAAAATACATCTTAGAAATTCAGATAAAAGCACCAATAAAACATATAATTAAGATATAATTCAAATTTTCATAAAAATATTCCATACTTTGTATGTTATATCAATTTGCGATGAAAATAAAAATAACAGAGAAATGAACTTGGGTTACAATGGTTTTATTTTATTTAGTCGCAATAGATCAGCAATAAATATTTTTATCACTTACATAAATATGCTTGTAAGACGCTTAAAATATTTATTTTTAAAGGTCAAAACTATAAATCTTATATTTGGTTCGAAATAAATACATTTTATTCGGACAATAATAAAGAAATGTATTTATAACTACTAGTAGGTAGTAATCATCTCGATTTCAAATAGTTGTAACGGACTATAACGACAAAAAAAGAGGTCCAAATCTTTGGTCTAAAGCCGAGTCCAGACTGATGTCTAGTAAATATTTAACATGTATAGTGTAGCTTGTCAAACAAGTACCCAATGGGTGATAGGTTCCAAATGATTACTACGCCAGCAGAAACAAATATAAACAATGATAGCGGAAGTTCTTTTCGCCGGGCTATAGCCCACACAAAGTATTATTTGTAAGAGCAAGACAGCAATAACTTATCGAAACGAATTTTTACAACAAAGATGACATTCATCTATCCATTCAAATCGTTAGCTAAACAAACATAAGAGTTCATAGTCTTTTCCAGACACATAATTTACTTTTCATCTTTTGTGCTAAATTTACCACAAGTCTGGACTCGACTTTAACAGTCAATATCTTTTTTTGTATTTGTATACACCTCAGTACTTTGTCATATTAAAATTTCGCGTGATTAAGCAAGCCAGATAGACTTGACTGATTGTGACAAGGTACTGAGTTTATTGTACCCACAAAGATACTGGCTGCGCTTACAAAGCCATTAAGTCAGCGGGAGATCCGACCATGTTGGCTGAATGCCGAAGCATGTGGTATTCATGTTACGTAGTTATCACCAATAACTTCACGAACTGAACAAGATATAGCATTTGGAACCTCTGTAGCTATTGGATGTCCTACTGACTTCGTGACTTCAAGCTCAGGTCTTCGTGACTTCAATCTCAGGTTCGTGGTTGGTTCTAGACGTGGGTGGGCGCAGCGGGCGCGCGTGGTGGCTGATGTCACAGGTACGCCACGAACAGCAGCATAGAGAGAAGCAGCAGAGAGACGCCGCTCACTCCAAGCCGCGTAGACTTCGACAGAATACTCTTCCCTGAAATGTGAAAGCAATACATAAGATTTTCTGTAAACAGATATAAGAACCCTTGGAACCTAACTTATTATACAATACTCATGTTCCAAGCATTGTATAGCAAAAAAATGTATATAGATTTTAGCAAAAAAACTATTTCCCTCGATTTCTTTGAGATATCATCAATTATCCTGGTCTCCGTATTATGAAACCGAAAGAAAATTGTGGCATGGTACCACAGATGAAACATTTCCTACCTAACAAAAAAATACAATCGGTTCATAAATTACGAAACTATCGGCGAACTTAATTTTCAAACTCAAACTCAAACTCAAATATTTCTTTATTCAAGTAGGTTACATATAACACTTTTGAATCGTCATTGAATACAATGCAAAGTGAATCTACTTCCGGTTCGGAACCTATATCTACCGAGAAGACACCGGTAAGAAACTCAGCAGATCATTTACAGTAGGTATCAGTATCTAACTTTTACAGCTTTATATTCTTCGCTCTGTTATTCGCCATCACAAGTTTATCGACCCCGACCAACTTCCAAAAAGTAAAAGACGCATACGCACCCCTGTTCCATCCTTTAGGACTAGATTTGCGAAACGACAGATTGGATACATGTGTCCGTTTCTTTATAGGCGGTTCAATGACATCTCTCCAATATTAAGGAGGAATAAAACACAACTAAAGAACTTTATGGTTACTAAGCTGTGTGAACTAGATCACTTCTGCACAGAGAGACTATTGATCGACATGCAGTAACATTCGCTCGCTCGCACATGCACACACATTAACGCGCTAACACACACACTCACTCTCTTTAACACACACACACACACACACACACACACACACACACACACACACACACACACACACACACACACACACACACACACACACATACACACACTAACATTCACAGCGCCATAGCATAAGATTAGTTTTAGTTTTAACTTAATATAATTGTCACCAAAATCACTATGTATTAACTAAACAATAATCAGAGGCGGAGGGTTGATAACCTGTGATACAGGAGACCTCCCAAGCAGCACGCAAGCGTTGCCGACATCAAATATACAGCACTATTAGAACTTAGAGTTCTACTGGTGACCCATAAAGGTGTCAAGAAAAGATTATTTACTTATAAAAGTGATTAAACCGTTATTATACAGCTAAAGCTGTACTAAGTTTTTATAAAATACTCCGTGTAAACTTAAGGCTTTAAAACAGAATATTTGAACTCCACTTTAAAACCCTAAGCATTTTTTGACACTTCAATCTAATGTTATCCTTCAAGCTGCATAGAGGCTGTATTTTGCATGTGATCACTTACTTACTACAGCTATAAGTTATAAAATGGTATCACTTTATACTTGTTTCTGTATAATGGTATATTAAAACTACTTTCTAAAGCTTATTATTAATGCGTAACTGTACACTCTTGTCAGTGTAATAGTTTCATAACTTCTGTCAAATATGATTTTATAGAACTATAATAATAAATGAATTCTGTAATACAGCGTTAATCTGTATTACTGACAATTGTCCTTGATTTGTAAAAACGTATTGTGGTGAATAGAAATATGTGAAAAAAAAAAGAAAAACATGTGGTGGAGTAAAAAGGAAAATTAAAAGAGAATATCAAAATATTACTAATTATCAACCAAACAAAACCAGTGATACTGAGCCGTCATATGAAGACATTGAAAAGAACAAATTCATTGATCGAACAATCGATAGTCAAGCGCGAGTTCAGTCAACGTCTAATGAAGGTTCCGTAGCAAAAACGGCACACGACAATAAAAATGAGGATTTAGAAAAGCCTCCGGAACTTGATAGTGATTTAGATTCATGCAGCAGTGTAAGTTCAAATAATGATGATGATTTTTCAAAAAATTTAACATTCCGTCGTCAAATTAAGGAATGGGCTATTGAAAGAAATATATCTCAAATAGCTCTTAGCGACTTAGCTACAATTTTAAATTGCAGATTTCCGGGAATTTTACCAAAGGACGCCCGAACAATTTTAGGTACTGTCAAACAAATACATATAAAGACTATAGAAAATGGAGAATATTGGCATAATGGTCTAACTAATTGTCTACGTAAAACATTGGAAAACTGGGTTGATGTTCCTAACAAAGTGAAATTAAATTTTAATTTTGACGGTCTCCCAATATTTAAAAGCTCCAATAAAGAATTTTGGCCAATATTATGCAATATCTATGAAAGACCTGACATAGATCCATTTGTTATTGGTATGGTATCTATTTTGGTGTTGGAAAACCAAAAGATATTGATCAATATTTAGATGATTTTGTAAAAGAAATAGGAAATTTAATAAAAGAAGGAATTTATATCGAAAAACCAAATAAAATAGTATCCATTGAAATCAGATGTTTTATATGTGATTCTCCAGCGAGAGCTTACATTAAAGGTACCCAAAGTATATAATCTTATTACAAATTACAGATTAAGCTAGCTACTAGATATTATAAAGTATCCAAAACGTAGTTATGTAAAATTATATACGCAGCTTAATTCGTAGTTTTGTTTAATTAAAATTTCGACTGTGGTATCAATAATAATTCTTGTATTCTCTTTCTCATTATCAATTTCGGTGTCGCTATTTTGTAACATGAGATTTAGTTCTTGTGTTGCTTCTTCGTATGATGGTAGTAATTGTCTTTTTAGACAGCAACGTGAGGTAGACCAATTTTCCAGAGGCCGCGAATTCTCGTCCTTGACTAATTTGTTGACATCTAGTCGCTTTCTTGGCCATCTTAAAATACCATTAGACTCCCAAAAAATCGGTACAATGCATAGTCGTTTTTGGCCTTTTTCAATTGTTTCAATTATTTTGAAAGTCATTTTCCTGAAAAAAAAGTGCAACACATTTGAGAGAAACTTCCAGGGACGCATCCCTGGAAGTTTCTCTTAACTAAACTAATCACGTTGCGTTCATTGCGATGCGGACGCTGCTTGCTGTCTTTATCTAACACACTCGGTATAAGTGCTTGTAACGAGCACGAGTGCGTCTAGACCATGATTGTGTATGTACACACTACGCACACAATCATGATGGCCCAGACGCACTCGTGGGATAAAACATGTATACAAGTCGAAATAAACAAATTTATATTTTTATAAGTTTAACGGAAATTTTAAGTTGAGAATAGTTAAAATAAGCGTCACTTGTTTGCAAAACTTATTGATATGAAATATGCTAAAGGGTTTTTAATTTTTAACACATAACCCTAAAAGGCTGTATAATTTACTTGCTGAAAACTGATGTACAGCCTATATAATAAAAATATTATATTATAACGGCTATTAAAGGGTAAAAGCTGTGTAATGGAATCCAGAAAGTGCGTAGTAAAACCACGGAATCTATAATACTCTCCAGATATCTTATACGCTGTATAAAATCTGACGCCATTTTCGAACAAATAACAACAAAAGAAAATATGACTTCTTACATTATTTTGAGTATTGCTGAAGTTATAGTTATGATTTTCAGATAAAGAAATCATAAGTGATACCTGTTGTACAGTATTATTTAACAATCTTATGATTCTAACCTCAAAACCATAAACTTACTTACTTGTTTTGGTAATATTCCTCGTGAATTCTTCAGTATTTCGCGGGCGCGTGAATATTTTTCCACAAAACTATGCATTATTTCACAGTAAAAATAAATCGGCACGTTGAATCTACAATTATCACTACCTAAAGTCCAACATTTATCTTGACTTATAACTTCACAGTAAATTAGCGGCCCACCATATCATAACTATAAAGAATAAGCGGTTGTTTTCATAAATTTCACATTGTAATTCTCATAAAAAACCAATGCAGAACTATTATCTTTTTAAGAAACTTATAAGAGAATAACTATATGCCTATGGTTTTCTTCAACACCATACTACAGGTCTTATACAGCTATTAGTACAGCCTATTTTTTAGCTATACAGCAACTATACAGCTATAATAATGCATAAGGCTGTATAACAAGGGGCCCAATTTTTACTTATAGAGGTTGTATAAGCGCTTATACAGCCCTTGTACAGCCTCACTATACAGTCTGTGGAATACAATAAAACTAAAATACAGCTTCTATACAGCCTGTCGTGCTGCTTGGGCTCCTAGTACAGGTGTCAACCCGCCATAATCTACTTCCTTGATTTACCACTTAACTGTTCATGTATGATTATGGTGAGGATTAAATGATTATTATTATTATTATTATTATTAACTTATTGCTATGTGTAGCTCACTTTGGACCAAGTCATATAGTTTTGGTTTTGATGAGTGATGAAACAAATAAGTACTCAAGTAAGTTTTTACTTTCGAGAGGTAAGCTGGAGCAGACCAGTCCCCAAAGGTGGCACCTGTTCACAAGCATGACGTATGTGCCAGCCATCGCTTCACTCAACCATATTGTAGGGAATGTAACGACCCGCCACATAGCGCCACCACCCCAGTTAAGAAATGTCGGAATTATTCGGTAAAATTGTGAAATAATTTCATGATTAAATAGGGGAAAATAGTTCAATGATGATCATGCCACAAAAGAGAAAGGATAAAATGAGTGAGGAAGAATAAAAATACTTAACTTTGACGAATTCAGTTTACGCTCATGTCTTCTCCTATGATATAAGTAGCATAAAGCACGTGTGGAGTGGCCAGGGAAAGAACTTAGCCTAAATACTTATAGTTTTAAACGACATGAGAAAACCCCGTACTCGTACGTAGTGTTTCAAGTTTGGGGCAGCCAAGAATAGTCTAACAACAGCAGATGCTAGTTAAGAACTGAAGTTGGAATGCTCACTGTGCTTCGCCAAATTCGAAACAGTCAATAACAGTCATATCCCCTGAAGCAGGTGTGTTCCTCTTGCTTCTATTATTATCCTTAACAATGGAATACTCACATACCTCAGCTAGCTTCATACCTCGACAGCGGTACCTAAGCCTAATATTAATTAATACCGCATACGGTACAGTGTTGGTGGCTGAGAGAGGCTAGACCCATGTTGTAGACTTCGGTTAGCAGGCGAACCCACAAGGGATATGACTCACCAATACTGGTACAAACCAGTATTGGTGAGTCATATCCAAGAGAGGTAGGGCATAGCGATTTATCGCTCAATCTGGAGCATCCCGACTGGTGAAATATCTCCACCTTACAGAAGACCGCAGCTAAATAACAATCACTTCTGTGTTGTTGTGTTCCTGCGTGTGAGTAAGGTTTCCAGAGCTCTTGGGGGGTGCTACGTTAGTAGCAGGGGTCAAGCCTTCACGGTAAGGGCGACGTCCAGTAACAGATTTATTATGCTGTACTTGTCACCCTTAAGGACCTCATTACCACTTAACATCAGGTGGGATGAGGTCAATCTTGGAGTGCAAAAAAAAACAGTGGAATACTCACAGCGCTCAGCCAGTTTCCTATAACAGCAGCAGTCTCTCAGCCTTGCATACCGCACGCAGTCGTGCGCCAGGGGACGACAGCGGCTGGGGCCCATGTAGCAGGTGTGTGGCAGCCAGGGGAAGGGTTCGGGCAGGAACCGCCGCTCGCAGCAGCAGTGGTCGGCGAGGACCCTGGTCTCGCAGTACTCCATCTCACTCCTGCTGCATGTACCGCAGCCCACGCGCGTCGTTGGTACTGGAATTAGAGAAAATATAGATAAATAAACTGCCTAGCAACACTCAGTCGTGAAGATCACTATTTCTAGCAGTGTTAGTCCACACTACCATAGGCTGATGGTAAGGTAATAATAACTCATTCTTCAGACTTAAAAATCCCACTTATTATCGTCAGGAGCAAAGAACTAACATATTATTATAACGCTAGGAAGGCGTCCACAACTTTTAATAATATTGATGATACAAATTTTACTTCCAAAATTACTTAGAGTGGGGTGGAGTAGCGTGCCTTTTATGTTCATTTTACTAAACTAGATTAACATCAATTCTACAAATTTAAATAAATAGACGGTCGTGGCCCTTGTGTCTATTTTACCACGACATCGACAATAGACGATGAGGCATGAGGGGATTTTACCCGACTGCCGAATGGACAGTCTTCGAATGCGAAGATGTCTTACACCGCGCACGTTCCTGCACTGCAATGATAAGGCTAACGTCACTATTATGTACAATATGTGCTTTAAAATTAAAAAAAAGTTGCTTCGGAATAAGTCACTTCTTTCGCATTTATTGTGTACACACCACGATACTTCGCCTCTTATTCTGAAGCAGGCAGGTGTGATTCCTAGCCGCATACCGAGAGTACGTGACAAGCCGAACAATAGGTGATGCCTTACCGAGCGTTGCAGCGTGCAACCACTGGGCTTAAGGTATTGAGCTTCACTTCTACAAGATTGCTTTTGTCAACACAGCTATTATATACTACGCAAATACATATATTTTTTTTTATAGTGCACTCCAAGATTGACCTCATCCCACCTGATGTTAAGTGGTAATGAGTTCCTAGCTTAAGGGCGAAAAGTATAGCATAGTAAAACTGTTACTAGACTTGTCGCCCTTACCTTGAAGGCTTGACCCCTGCTACTAATGTAGCACCCCCCAAGAGCTCTGGAAACCTTACTCATACGCAGGAACACAACAACACCGGAGTGATTGTTATTTGGCTGCGGTCTTCTGTAAGGTGGAGGTATTTCACCAGTCGGGCTGCTCCAGTTCGAGCGATAAATCGCTTTGCCCTACCTCTCTTAGTTCTCTTAATCTCTTACATATATATCTTTAAACAAATATATATTCATACTAATATTATAAAGAGGAAAGATTTATTTTCATAAACAAACTCAAAAACTACCGTGCCGATTTCAAAAATCATTTCTCCATTGGAAAGCTACATTCATCCTGGGTAACATTAGCAATATATATTGCTAAAGACGCGGGTGACCGCTAGTCTATTAAAAAAACCATAAATATAAATAATTTTCATAATTATGCTCCCAAGCAACAGTTATTAAATGTAAGAGAATAATTCTGGAATAACTTTGTTTATCAAATTGTGACAAACGTTATTAATATTCAGTGGTGAACTTCAAACTGAATGACATCTGACGCTACAACGAATAAAATCGAATGGGAGTGTTTACATCATACAACATTAATTGTGTTCACATTTCCATTAAAATCTTATAAGTTTAAAACATTTTTAGGGTTCTGTAGCCAAATGGTGAAAAACAAAACCCTGTCTATATCACAGACACTTTTTTCCGACACTATAAAATCTATACTGTTGACACTTGGTATGTTGATATATTCTGTCATCCGCATTATGACTTTTTACAAAAAAAAAATTTAGAGATTCCCCATGCTCAAAAATTTTAGTTACTACATAGCTAAAATTTAGCATGCTTAAACCCCCTTTACCTTTTGATACAACTTTCATGTAGCATTATAATGTGTTCATATAGATCCAATTGCAGTATTTGCAACGCAATACGCATGTGCTTGAATGCAGTATCGATCTGTCTGGTTGTACGTCCTTAAAATATGTACGGACTGTTGCACATTACTGCGCTCTACACTCGCCTACACTAGGAGTTGAGACGGCGATTGATTTCCTTTTAGGTATACCACAAACAAACAGTTGCTTTTTATTGTCTTTAATCTTTGGCCATTTATTGCAGACAAAAAAGTGACTATGGGCTCATTTATTTTTGTAAGTCTTACAAATACAAATAAAAAGCAAATAATCGTTGCCTTCTTTTGTTTCGAAGCGTTAGCGATTATGTAATTGCCCGAAAAAAATATATTTATAAAGCGACTATGAACTCTTTACTTGATTTTATATATGTTAAAATATAAGGGTTCCGTTTTATGCAATTCGGCTACGGAACCCTAAAAATATGCCTCCAAACTTATTTACAATTACAAATATTGGATAATTAAGCTCTTTAATAGTTCAAACAGAATCTAATGCTACTTAAATTGATGTACCGGAGTCAACGCAATTCGTAACATATTTATTGCCGTTTCCACTGTTCCTAATAACATAGAAACTAGTTTAGAGAAAGCCGAAATCCATCAAACTGTATCAAGCATAAAATGAGTAAAGCGATCACGTCGGTGACAAATCGGAACCAATCTGTACAAGAAGAACATTTGTCACGCTCGACTTGTCACGAGCGACACTTTTCTCACTCGAATCGAGTATAAAGGCGAATAGTTAAAAAAAAGTAACAAAAGAAACCTTGTAACTTGTACAAAGTGTTCCGTTTGCAGAAGTGTTGCCGAATGTAAGATATTTAAATCTGTTCTACTCGTTTTCAATCGAATCAGTTCCCATATCAAAACTAAGACAAAACGTCGTAATTCTGTTTTATGATCTCTGACCTATTATTTTATAGCCTATCAAAAACGAAACGATTTTTTTTAAAATTGGTAACCTCGGGTGAACAATCTTTAGATCACGTAAGAATGGTGATATACTATGAAAATAAGGAACAACAAGTACAGCATAATAAGGACGTTACTGGACTTATCGGCCTTACCTTGAAGGCTTGACCCCTACTACTAATGTCCCCCCCCCCCCAGGAGCTCTGGAAACCTTACTCACACACTGGAACACAACAACACAGAAGTAAATGTTATTTGGCTGCGGTCTTCTGTAAGGTGGAGGTATTTCACCAGTCGGACTGCTCCAGTTCGAGCGATAAATAGCTATGCCCTACCTCTCTTATTTTTTACTTTTCTTGTACATAATAAAAGCTTGTTTTTAAAATTCTTTTAACTTTTTTTACTTCCTTGCATTATAAATTTTGAAACTAGACTTAGCCTAATCCCAAAGATATTAAATCAATGTCGCATCTAACAAAGTATATTTTACTATTTTTATGTCCAAGCTGAGTCATAGTATCACATTACGTCTTAATAGAGGCGAAGTAGGTCGCGGGCGAAGGTGGATGATGACGTCACGCCAGGGATGTGATGACGTCACAAACAATTACTCATGGGGTTGCTGTGGACTTTACTGCGCACTTGTTAACAAACTCCGCAGTATACATTATCAATGTGTGGGCGAATTGTATTTTTACCAGGCACAAGCGAAAAAGGAGGTTTATAGTTTTGATTGAAATATATTGCCGTTCACGTACTCCCTTTAATCTTCTAAAAACGTTATTTCGTAATGGCTTTTTGGATTTCAAATTAATTACATTTTTATTAAATGTCATTAATTTATAAACATATAAAGAGTGCCTAGGATAAGTCTGGAACTTGATCCCGTCTTTTTCGGTTTTTTTCCTACCAGCACTTCCTACAATAACTGAATGAGTGATCCAACTAATAAGTAATAGCCATCCCAAAGATTGTACAATAACATACGAAAAATGCAAGTTAACGATGGTAAATAAATGACCTTTTTTCCAAGTTACATATCAGCGCTACCTTCGACAACATACAATTAGACAGCGGACAACGGATTTAGTCACGGCCTATTGTCACCGTCGCCATCATGGCCCGTGGGCGGGCCTGCAAATAACACGGTGCACTCCCGAACGAGGCAAGGTCGCCTACAAATGATACCCTTAACGTTATACAAAGTTGTGTCATCTAATGTTAAATATGGCTGTGTCAACTAGACCTACTTTGGTATTTCAGATCGTATTTTTACCTACTGGTTGTGCTTATACAGTAGAATTCCGATTATCCGGATTATAAAATCTACCTAATAGGGGTAACGCTTGAAAATGGCACCACGAAAAGTAAGGCACGGAGGGCGTGGCTTCAAAAGTGAGCTAACAACGATTTTAATATCGGTCGAGCCGTCGTGACAACCAACAGTCTGTCAAAGAATTTCACGATATAAGGAAGTTTTGATCAGTGAAAAAAGATTATTTATTTTTGAGGGGCAAGCTGGAGCATTCCAGTCCCCAAAGGTGGCACCTGTTCACAGGTATGACATATGTGCCAGCCATCGCTTCACTCAACCATATTGAAGGGAATGTAACGACCCGACACACGGCACCACCAACCCAGTGACCGAAGGTGATGAAGATGATTTAGTGAGCATGACTCCGAAGGTGGCACCTGTTCACAAGCATGACGTATGTGACCTCTGGGTGGAAGCAAGTGTTCCTAATGTGATGACGTGTAAAATCTAAACCTATCTTAGGGCTAGAAGTAAAATATGACTAGGCCATTCCGAGACACAATAGCGCACTTCACGGCCTAATCCGGCGGCCTTGGTGGCAGGCTATTCAATTATAGGCCTATTAGGGTTGCCATAGGTGGCAAAGTTATTATTGTAAGAACAAATACTTATGGACTTATTTGGTTTTAAATTATCACCTACTATCTATATACCTATACTATTGGAAATAGACCAAAAATAATTATATTTACAATGTGTTTAATTTTTTATAGGAATAAAAATATATTATTATATATATATTTTGTAATTATGTATGTTATTCATTTCCGTGATGTTATTGACAGTGTTTAGTTTACTGTTACTAAATATTTGGATATAAAATGTAATTTATGATATAAGAATGCTGCTGCTTCTTTACCTAGAGAAATAGTCGGACCTTGTGCCCTTTTGTTATTAAAATGTGCCCTTATGTATGAAAGATAATACATAGTGGCATCTGCCTTTCTTACTAGATAGACTTAAGTCGCCAAAGGCAGCCCTGCCTACTTGACGATTAAGCGATGTTAAGTGAGTAATTAGTAAGCGCAACTGGGTACTTACAGTGATTGGAGCTAGTTTAGAGAACAACAGGTTTAAGTGTAGTTGTCACATTTCATGAGGAGTGTAAGTGCTGTAAGTGCTTTGAAAAACAAAGCAGAAACGAATAAAAATTATGAAAATTATTATAGTCAAACTTGCCCACAATTTTCTTCCGTAAAAACACAAAATAATAATATTGTAAGAATCCTTAATAAATAAATATTTGACAACATCACATAGTATAATGTTCTGATTCTATGGTAAGTAGCTAAAATACTGGTGTTACCTACAGATATCCGAAACAATGGCGGTACCACAACACCCAGTGCCGAGGCAATTTTAGAAAAGGTCATTTTTATATTGACCCTACCAGGAATGGAATCAAGTTTCTAAGGATCCGGCCTCCTCGCTTCTACGAAGGTCGTTAAAATATAATGATGTACCGTGCAACCGAAACTAAAATGAAAGTTTGATAAATCGACTATTTATTACAAATCTTTTATTCATATACATAACATCACTTTTAAATATATTTAAGAATCGTCTCCATGTAAAACAAATGGTGGTACCCCCGATTCGGACGCTAACTATCGAGAAGTACTGGCAAGAAATTCAGTAGTTTATCAACAAATAAACCAATAAGGTATAGGTTTTACTAATTTTGCAAACTTACAAATGTTGCTGAAGAACATAATCTTACATGCAGTACCAACTATTTGCAACAAGGATACTATTTTCAAATAAAATTCCTTTCCTAACAAAAGGCATTCCAAAGGGTTTTTTTAAAACCTCACCAGTTCTGCAAACTAGCTCGAAATCAGAATCAGATAGCAAATCTTTAAGCCTACCCGTTCAACAATTAGGTGTGTTTACGTCAGGCTCTCACAATTGCAGAGCCTACGTTCACAGGCTGCAATTACCTGAATGCTCATGTCCTAGCGATGGTATCAGATGCCCAGCCTAATGGGACCTCCCTTGACTAATTGGCGTGTAGTTGACGCCTGGTGACGCAAGTGGAAACCGTTTAAGTGATTATTTAACTGGACACTTACACTTATACGTCAAATTTCTCGCATAAGACGACAAAAGTTTTGGTACTCGAAATTTCAGCCAATTAGCAGACGAATTGAAATCTACCGATTTTGACATTTGAAAAGAACTCGATAAGGTTTACTCGCGTGGCATCTTAGGCATCCTCGACATTATAAGAAGTAAAATTTTTAAATGTGATGATAATGAAGCACAATGGTTGTGTTTCCAAATACATACCTAACTTAATTGTAAAGAAAATTTTCCGAGTACACTCTCTGAGTGCTCCTTTGCCATTTTAAAAAATATACTACTAATATAAGTGTAAAAATTGTAATGGATGCAAAACGTACTAAACGGATTTGGACGATATTTGGCAAAAAACTTTCGGACTTACTTCAACCCTTCTTCTCTAAGGGATGATTAAAAAAAATATGTTATACATGTGTTTTATGACTTTCAATGAAGAACCTGCGTGTTGAACTGAACTGAGAACTTTCTTTAAAACTCTCAAACCGGTTTATACTCCCATAGGGGATGATTTACGAAAATTATTTTTAAAACGGCAAAGCTTCATACTAATTTTGAACCCCTGCATTTAATTTAATAACAATAATAATCATTTATCGTTTATTATCTCTTCACAAAGGGTACAAAGATTACTTACACTAATATGGTTACAATATTCAACCCATGTGAGAGACTGATGTCCATACTAGGGAATCCCTGTGTGACGGATCACCAGGCTCCCACCCTCAGATCAAATATGCCTTAAAATTATATGTGCCTTAAAATTTAGACCCTGCGTTGATACATCATTCAGTCAGCTTTCACTAATAAACAT
This sequence comes from Glyphodes pyloalis, assembly GCA_037074685.1. NCBI lineage: Eukaryota > Metazoa > Arthropoda > Insecta > Lepidoptera > Crambidae > Glyphodes > Glyphodes pyloalis. The sequence goes on from JAYKKO010000049.1 coordinate 684,009, forward strand.
TTAAATGTTGATAGGTGATCATCGTATTTACATATATCTTCTTCTAATGTATTCCACATTGTTTCGGATGCCTGATCAATTTGTTGATGATTCAGCTGTGTCTAATACTCGACGCCTATCACAGTGCCTCGTTAGGCCAATTAAGGAAGTCACCGCTATAAATATGGTTGTTGCACCAATCAAGTACCATGGCTTACCACATAACAGGACTTATAGATATTTTTTCTTCTTCGTCTATATCTGCTGTCTTACTTCTCTGTTCACCAATAAAATCTGCCCTGGCTTGTTAATATATCAAGTAGGGTATTAACATCTTTAGAATAGCTTAAGGTGTTTTTTGTTTCATTCACTCTTGGTGACGCTGCATGACTACATGTGAATGAAACAGCTATCTCACAACTATGACTTTTTGGGATATATCTATTAATATAATGAATCCCTGTTAAAAGCGGTCTTACTTGATTTTAGACCTATTTTGCGATAATAAAAGGAATCTGTCCTGTCCTTCTTTGGTGTGGCATATCTTTACCACAACCTGCACAATGTATTTTTAATCAACTTCAAAAAAAGGGATAGTTTTTGAGAATACTAGAATTATTTGCGTAAGTAATAAAATTTTGAAACACGAAATATTTCCAGACTATGACACTCGTAAAGCTTACATTCAAGAATGGCTTTCAGTTTTAAAAGAATAATATCGCAAATAAACAATTTGTTAAACGCATTATTACTTCAGTTCCCACTTCACACGCTTCTCACGACTATAAAGGACTATGGGAGATGTATGATACTGCATTGACAGTTCTTTGTCATTCACGGTATATCTACATGCAAATCAAACCAAAGAAGTGACTAGAAAATGACAAAAGTAAATGATAAAATCGTGCATGTGACATTAAACAAGGCACTAAGAAAAAATCACATGAGGAAAACTATGCTTGCACACCGTTCCCACGAGTAGATCTAAACTTTACTGACTGACACAGTTATCAAGGGGGGATGGAGTATGGCGGTAGGCAGCGGAGCCGCACAACAGAACCTTTTGCCTTTTCGCGGCAAGGGTAGCTTGGCGGTAGGCGTGGTGGTAAAAGATCCGAATCCCTCAAAACTGCTCACATTGGCCAAGGAGGGCGTTTTAATCAGTGCGGTAGGCATTTCCCCCTCGAAAAAAATAAGGGCTGTGGGGGATGGAGTAGTCATGCTCACTAAAACGACACTGTGGTGGTGGCGCTATTCCGGGTCATTACATTCCCTTCAACATGGTTGAGTGAAGCGATGGCTGGCACATACGTCATGCTTGTGAATAGGTGCCACTTTTGGGGACTGGTCTGCTCCAGCTTACCTCTCGAAAGTAAATACTTTTTTTTTCCCTCTCAAAACAAAACTATACGACTTAGTCCAAAGATATTGTAAACACATATAATATTATATAGTATAGGTACGCAATAAGTCAGATTCCGCTATTGTAACAAATCTACTGGGATTCCTACCGGTATCTTCTCGGAAGATATAGGTTCCGAACCGGGAGTACAGACACTTTGTATTTAATGACGATTCGAAAGAAGGAAAGGTGTTGCGACGTCTATAAGTTCTCGGGTTCAATTCCCGGTTGGATCAGCTTGGAAAATAAACTTTTCTTTATTGTCTCGGTGCCGTCCTTATTTCACAAACACAAATGCTTTAACTACTACCCATTCAATCAGAACAACGTTTCCAATAATACAACATAACAATGTAGACGTATTAAACAATAATATATTTGGCATCTACCGGGGTTTTGCGATATCCGTAGGGATTTCCCTAAATCCCTGACTTCCGCATTTTCCTGCGACATAAAATATACTAAATATTAGTGCATCTAACTGTACGTGTATGCAAAATATTGATTTAAGTACTACCTAATCCATCTTCTCGGGTAATGTTTGCATAAGTCTATTCCCAACGCGTAATCGTTTAAGGAGATTAGTATTTCCTGCTTGTGAAATGTATATTGACGACCTTCCTAGCCGAGAGGCGTTTTAAGAGGGGGTCGTACTTATGCCACTTTGGCGTCGCACCATCTCTGAGGACCCGGTTTCGATCCAGTCAGGTCAATATGGGAAACTAATTTTTCCACATTGTCTTGGGTCTGTGTGTTGTGGTACCGTCGTTGTTTCTTATTTCTGTAACACAAGCGCTTAAATTTTTAACCACAGAATCACAGCATTGAATGTGATGTTATCTAATATTTAGCTACATATTTATTCATTTATATTTATGCTAACATGTCGATATTTAAATTTGAAACTACTAAAATGTGTCAGAGTTCAAAAGACACAGATGATGATTTAAACGTTTTTCTTTTCGAGTGAACTTTCGACTCGAGGTTTCTAAAATCAATTCTATTTATTCACGAAAACGTTTAGAAAAATATATTTTCTACACTTTAGTCTTAGAAAATGACTAATTTTAAAGGTCGAGACGACGATAAAACTTAATTGGTAGGTAGGTTCATCTCTTCTGTTCTTCTAGTGGCTAATTCATTGTTTAATTAAAGACAAAGGCAAATGCCGTTTTTCACAAGGTTACCCAATTAACGATTGTAACCTGAATCCGTCTAATTTAGAGTCAGTCACAATTGGGCATGGGTTGCGCCAACTCAGTTGACTGCGCCGAGGCAACAACCCACTTCTTTAAATAGTCCCTACTGGTGCTTAGACTAGGTTCGGCAAACTCAAAAGGTGAAGAGAGAACTTCATAAAATCTTAATGGAGGAACATTTAATATATTATAGGAGGAACATGGCCTGCATAGTCTGGCAGTATAAGAAAGAACTATAGGTAGGTACAATGATTTCGTGGTCTTGGGTTAAATTAACGGGGCAAGCAAAAAATATTACAGTTCTAGTACGTGGTCACCGTTCTGGATTTGGCATACGTAGTGATTAAACCAGTTCAGAAATTATTGCAATTCTATAGCAAATTCACCCAGCAGTAAGACATTTATGCGTCTATAGTTTTTAGTAAGGGTTTACGGCCTTTGCCGCAGTAAATTAATGTGTGTAATACGAAGAAAAAAAACACTTACTACTTCCAAAACTTTTTAATTAACAAAAATTTTGCAAACAGCTGTTCAGCAGAATTCGAGGCATAGACCCTTCGAACATAGATATATATTGCAAGTGACACACGTTTTACTGTTCATCCGACTCCTACCGTTGCGTTGCGCCATGCCACTATTTTAAGTTAACGCCATGAGTCGGCGCAATAAACTGCGCCGGGGTCCCTTGAGTTAGGATTTTTGAGTTACCCAAGTCTTGTCCCAATTAGACAAAGCTCCATAATTGAGGTGACGACACACCAGCGGCGCTCGAATTGCTTCTGAGGGTCATACGTTTAGCGACACGTTTAATCGAGCATTCTCAGAAATTCCTACTCCTAAAGGACCCAAAAGTAACCTTTATTACTTATGGAATAAGTACACATTTCGGTATGCTAAAGTTTTAAAATTATATTGAAATAAATCTAATTGTCTTACCAAAAAAAATGATTTCAGTGTTCGATAACCTAAAACATTTATCTACCATTTACTTACCATATCACAATTCTTTGAGCAGAAATAATTATGTAATTTTTATAAAAATGATTTTCATTTACAAATAAAAATACGAATTTTCCTCAATTTTAAATCTTCAATCAAAATGCTGCCTATTCGTTTCTAACATTAATCGGTATGGCGTTAATCAAACGACAATAGTCGTTATCCACACGCAAAAAAGTAGGTAAGTGAATCTAATCCAACATAATAACAATTTTATGCGTAAAATGTCTATTAAATCTCATAACACCTTTCAATAGATCGATACATTTTGATCGATAACGCGATTTAGTTAATAGATCGATCGTTACATTCCCTTCAATATCTCCCATCCCTGAGCCAGGACCTAAGTTCGATCCCCGATTGGGTCAATAAGGGAAACACATTTCTATATTGTCTCGGGTCTAGGTGTTGTGTTGCCGTCGTTGTTGCTGATTTCTGTAATACAAGTGCTTAAGCTATTATCACAGAATCAGAGCAATGTATGTGATGTTGTCCAATATTTATTTTAATTTAATTTAATATGGTGGAGTGAAGCTATTGCTGGCTAACACATACGTCACGCTTGTGAACAGGTGCCACCTTTGGGGTCTGGTCTGCTCGCTTATTCTAGCAAAATATACTTACTTGAGTTAAGTACTTACTTGTTTCATCACCTATCATAAACAAAGGTACATACATGACTAAGTCCAAATCTACATAGCAATCAATTAGTTGCTGCTACTGTAACAAATCTTCTAAATTTCTTACCGGTATCTGCTCGGTAGAGAAGAAAGTTCCGAAACAGAATTAAAGTCACTTTGCATTATATTCAATGACGATTCAAAAGTAATAACTGTTACCTACTTGAAGAAGATAATATTAAACTGATTGATGGATTTCACACATAGTAACAAGAAGACAAAAGCATTACCACATCGCTTACATCGGCCTAACAATATTTGTACGACGATGCTTCCCATTGGTCTAAATATTGAGCTAAATTTACGTCTTGCAAGACTTTAATCAATTTAAAGTCACTTAAATTTTTGTTTTCTAAACTACAAGTGGTCTATCACGGCTTCACACTCAAATATTATTTTAAACTAGCTGTCTCGGCGAACGTCGTTCCGCCTACTATTTTCCAAATTTTCTAACCTTTTAAACCTTCCCTGGACCTCCACTATTGTTTCAAAACCAACATTAGCCAAATCGATCTAGCCGTTCTCGACTTTTAGCAAGACTAACGAACAGCGATTCATTTTTATATATAAGAAGATAAAACATAGCCATGTCTTCTGAGGTAAGTATACCATCCTCCAACGAAGTTTGGAAGCCTATGATAATCGAAGGTACCGTCCGAGCAGCGAAATCATTTATTTTTTCAAATCAGATCTGTATTAAACATTTAAAATAATTTAACGGGTCAAAACGCGTCAACATTTTTATTTAGTAGTTAATACGAACTACTTACTGGCCGACGTTTCGGTTAGGTTGCACCAACCGTGCTCACGAGCTGACTCCACGTACACTAACGCTGAACGTCGGGCAGTAAGTAGTTTGTATTTTAAACTAAATAAAAATGGTGTCGCGTTTTGACCCGTTGAATTATTTTAAATGTTTAAAATTGAACGCGAAAGTCTTTAAATTTATATTAGATCTGTAGGTATTTTCGGAGCATATTGAATGCAAACAAATAATAAAATCTTCCCACTTTAATTATTAGTATAGACAAAACGTGTTAGATCTAGAATAATCAGGTCACCAGCAGAGGCAATATACGGCCTACCTACTTCTTTTAAATTAGCCATTAGCTGAATGACTTAACATCTAATTCATGAGACCTTGTTCTGCTTGTAAAACTGTAATGAGGAAATTGTTGCAAACGGATAAATCAAACGCAAACTACAGTTTATATGAAGTTAAAAGATTTTTTTTAATTGCTTCAGTGAATTTCTGGCAAAATATTAAATGATATTATTTATTTAAAAACTTTGTTGCACAAAAAAGTACAACAGGTGGGCTTAATGCTAGGGGCATTCTCTACCAGTCCACCTTTGGGTTATGCGGAGAGTTAGTTTATGGGTGCGGTAATAGTGCATTAGTGCTCCTACTTCCTACTGGGTCTAATAAGTAAAGTACTACTAATAGTCTAAGCTTACCATCTTCTAGTTTCAGCTCGGCGGCGGCTTTGCGAGCGTCTGCCGTGGAGATGTCATGCTCCACAAAGTACTCCTCATAGCGGACCTCCAGCAGGCTGTCGTCCTCTCGCCAATGCTCAGACTTGTTCACGCTTGTGATGTTCGCCCTACCCGTCCCCACAGGCTTGGATGCAGCTGCGTGACGGACCTGACAATTAAGGTGAATAAAGGTAATTTTAACGACCTCCGTAGCCGAGAGGCGGGCTGGACTTTAACATCGAGCCATCTCTGATAGATGCGCTTCATCTTTAGCTATTGCCGTGGACATCCATGACACCACGAAAGACGGACATAATATCATCAAGTCTTTTTCTTGAAGCCAAATTTAAGTGTTATTTTCCACTGGCTTTTCTACAACTGGTTATTAGTTTAGGAGCTAAGTGTTCACTGACCAGCACCTCCGGGACGCGGAAGATGACGTCACCAGCGACGGCGACGGCGGCCAACAGCAGCGCGGCGCCCGCGCGCAGCCTCCGCCCTGGCACCATAACATCGCACTCCGGCCTCCGGCGAACGCTTACTGGAACAATATGTTCAATTGAGATCCAGCTGACTTGAGTACCAGCTAATGAATGCCCAAAGAAGACAGACAGTGAGGTGGTCCACGGAGATGATATGACGAGGTAAATAGGGAAGTCTGGCTCAAAGCGGCTGAGGACTGAGAAAGGAGAGGCGCAATTTGCTGGTTGTGCTTTGGTAGTACAATGTTGATGGGAATACCCACGGTACCACCAATCAGGCGAAGAGGTCCATGGACTGGTTTTAATGGGAAGACCAAGCCCTTCACAGGGTAAAACTGGGATGGGTAAGTTATACCCCCCTGGGAGTTCCACACACAAAACTATGTTTAGTTAATTCAAGAAGAATAAACTATACCTAATTTTGTTTATTACAAGCAAGAATACTATCGATATCGATAATTTTAATTGATAGAACCGCCTTTTTAAGATGAAAACTATTTATAGTAAAAACATCGATAGTTCAGTAATACTACTTCACTATTACACTACTTTTGCACGCTGAAGTGGCAATGGGCAGGCCACATCGCTCGTAGGACCGACGACCGTTGGGTAAAGTCTCGTAAAACTCGAGTGGCGACCACGTACCGGACGACGCAGCGTGGGGCGGCCCCCAACACGATGGACTGACGACATCGTCAGATGTGCGGGGAGCCGCTGGAAGCAGATAGCGCAGGACCGCGCGTTGTGGCGTTCTGTAGGGGAGGCCTATGTCCAGCAGTGGACAAAAAGAGGCTGATGGATGGATGGATGGATGGATTACACTACTTTGGTCACTTGCCAACTCCTCCCCCGCCCACCCAATTGTGTTCAAATTCATTCGCTTCCATTTAGGATCTGTAAGTGTCCATTTATTGGCTCCGTATCCTCTTAGGTTTCTCAACGAACGATTAGCCCAATTTCACCTCCCATTTTGGAAAGCACGTCGCAAAGACCTGTGCGCAAATATGCACAGACATCACGTCCATTGAGCCATGCACCCACTAAGAAAGAAGATGTATCGAGACACATGAGTCTATAATCTACATTAATTTAGTTTAGGTTGCAGTTTAACAATTTAAGAATTAATTACATACATGATTGTACAACGTTCGCCTTTGTATCGAACTTTTGCCTTTGGCCCTATTAGCTAACAATGAACTACATAAAAAATGTCAATTAAAATGATCGCAAAACAAGGAAAAATAGACACTTTTTTACCCTGACCCTAACAAACCACATGTTTTCATCATCATCAGCGCCATATGTTCAGCTTGACGTTTCCAGTTTCAGGACCTCCGTAACCGAGAGCTAAGGGTGGTATTTTTTTTTGTTTCTTCCTACGACGATGACGATGGCTAAAGAAAGCTTTTGATCTTCACCGGACTTTTGGGGTAACGGAAGGCTCACTCCTAAAAATTAATACAACTACAAAAGGAGGCCCCTTAGTCGGACTCTGACGTCGGCTAGGGACGTTTGGAACACGAGCGTGCTGGATTTTAGCGTCGCGCCATCTTTGAGGTCTGAAGATTATCTCGGGTCTGGATGTTGTGGTATTATCGTTATTTCTGATTCTGTTACATATGTAACACAGGTATCTGCTACTTACCCCAGAATCAGAGCAACGCAGGCGATGTTGTCGAATACCATTTTATGTCATCTTACATTTCCGGAGCAAAAACATAAACCCAGATGCATGTAATATGCTGCCGACTCTTCATATTATATTAATTCCTCACTTAAATTGCTTTTTACTAGAGTGCCGTGGGAAAATCTCAATTGAAAGCCGCCTTCAAGCCAAATGATCAGCGATAATTTAAGCCGCGTTTCCACTAGGCAACAATTGACGCGCAACCAATGGTCAATATCATTGATCGCAGAAAGATTTGTCCGCAAGTGAACAAGAGGCCTTAGCGATCCATTGCAAGCAGTTTGCATTCCTGTGCTTTATCGTCTGCAGGCTTCGCGGAATGCGCTACGTGACCTGGACCTTTATCAGGGGATACCAGTGCTACTGTTGCATTGGGTGCATTTTGCACTTCTATTTATTTTCCACAACAGGAAGCCTGGGCAATTGGCGGTGTTCGAACTCCGACATCGCTTCTACAAGTATGTGATTGTCATTTAAAGTAGTAGATACAGCCACTGTAACTAATCTGCTGAGTGTCTTACCGGTGTCTTCTCGGTAGATATAGGTTCCGAACCGGAAGTAGAATCACTTTGCATTATATACAATGACGATTCGAAAGTGTTATTATATGTAACCTACTTGAATAAAGAAATATTGAATTTGAAAGTGTTGGTGGTTGTTAGGCGACTATTAATAGTTTAACGATAGTTGATGATATATCAATAGTATCCATAACTCAGAAGCAGGCAATACTATTGCATGAAAACAATACTATCGATATTGTTCACCCATTGTATCGATAATTTATTCTTCTTGATAGTTTTTTAACCATTAAGCCACAATCCTGTAATATCGACAATATCGACCACAACGTTCACATTTATGACGTGTAAGTTACTTTGCTATGTTTAACCCCCGATGCAAAAACGACGGGGTGTTATAAGTTTGACGTGTCGGTGTGTGTATCTGCCTACGACATCGCAGCTCCCGAACAAATGAAACGATTATGAATTTGATTTTTTTGTTTGAAAGATGAATAAGTCGGGAATGTTCTTAGTTATGTTTGATAAAAATCGATCCAAGATGGTCGCCGTCACTAAATTATGGATTCTATGTTCTAGAACAACTCCCACAATATGGGTATCATACAAAAGGGATTTTAGATTGATTGATTTCATGTAGCGAGTCGAGTTTAAATTTGTCAAAGATGTCGACAAGTATGAATCACAGCTTATCATTGCGTGTGCTTGGTATCAACTTGAGGTCGCAAATTGCATTATCGCATGCAACTCGCGTCTCTTTCAATAAATCGTTTGTGCGTTTTCTAGACATAATAGTATGTATAGTACATTAAAAATACAGTATACTCATGGTACCTTGTGCGGTTCAATAATCCCTACTTAATATTATAAATGCGAAAGTAACTCTGTCTGTCTGTCTGTTACGCTTTCCCGCTCAAACCTCTCAACCGATTTTGATGAAATTTGGCATAGGTTTACGTTGTAAGTAAGGGGAGGGGGGGGGGAGGAATGCCACCTTTGAAAGTTTATATGGGAAAATGTTTAATTTTTAAGTTAGAGATATGAAAGTTGGCACAAATATAGCTCTATTAAAATATAGACTACTTTTTGTTTCGAATATTAGGGGAGATAGGGGTAAAACCGACCATGAAAGGATGTAGTCCACGCGAACGAAGTCGCGGGCACAGCTAGTACTTATATAATTCATCGTGTTCCTATGTTCCCTCTACGCCACCTTCTCGTTTCTTTATTCATTAATTCCAATATTTTACGATTAGTAATGTGTCAAAAATGACTATCCGTTTTTCTACGAGTCGTTAATTCTAATTTCAAATTTCCTTTCCATACCAGCTGTCATCAGTCATCCGTCGGTCGTTTTTAGCTTACGCCTCGTATAATTTATGACTGTCCGTAACTAGAACGACTCCACACTTTGTATTTTGCACCGCCCTTATGCCGTGCACTTAAGAACTAATTTTGAACTGCAAGTGTTTCTCTTGACGTGATGTTGACCGTACCTTGGTACCTTACATATATTTTATGTGCGTACTTATTTAGCACATTAATCTAAATATATAAAAGGAGAAACTGACTGACTGACATATCAATGTACAGCCTAAACGGCTAAACGTAGGCACTTGAAATTTGGAAAGGACGTAGCTTAGGTACCGTAGAGTTGCACTAAGGAAGGAATTCCCGAAGTTCCCACAGGAACGGGAATTAGCGGGAAAATCCTTTTGTATGAAAAATCTAAACCGCTTAAGTTAGACACTTGAAATTTGGCATGCATACCTTAGTAAACTTAAAGTTTAGTTGCAACAGAATATTGCAAAGTTCCCTCGGGGAAGAGAGTTAGCGGGAACTGGAAAAACCCCGTAGTCCACGCGAACGAAGTCGCGGGCACTGCTAGTTTCTAATATTTCGCTTCAAAAAAAATCCTTTGTTTCTATAGTATGATGATAAGTGAATAACATGAGAACAAGTGATTTGTATAGTATACATTTAATGTTTGTTTGCACAGGAAATGTATGCCTTTGTAGTTTCTACCTAAACTTGTCATTATCTCTAGGTCACGCACTTACAAACACATTTCCCGTCAAAAGGGGTACAGAAGAAGCATATTACATTGCTATTGTAAACTCCCAAATCGTGCCAAGGGCGCCTTCGACAAAAATATCTAGTTGAAAGCGTTAAACTGTATATTGTAACACTTTGTTGGCGTAACATGAAATATAAGACGCATTCCATATTGTTGGCGGGTTTAGGATTATGTATATGTATATAGGGCTGGACATCAAAGAACGAACGAATGATTTACGCCCGAGCGAGAGGATAAAGAGTTAAACATAACGACTCGAGCAGTTAACGATTTTGCAAGTGCTAAGAGACTGCGCTCAAGCGCAGTGAAGCGTTTAAGGTCCTGGGTTCGATTCCCAAGTCAAGCAAAGTGTGTTTCGGCTTTTGCGAACATAACTCGGGTTTGTGATAACCAATTATTTCATATTTGCCAAATATTAATAAGGCTGAAACAATTGAAGTTAACATTAAATACATGCGGAGCTTACTGGGATGCCTAATGATTTAAATTGTCTGAATTGTGAGCAAAATCTAATATTTATTTTGACTCACATAACTTACTATTAATTTACGTTACTTAAGCCAAATAAAATCTTACAAAAACAATAAGTGCCCCCACAGAGTCCAACAGCAATTATTCATTAGCTTATTGAAATCATTCTTAAATAAAAACAAGACTAGGTATTTAATTGGACCTCCTGTAACGAACTTGAAATAAATATCTGAAAATATCACCTAATATTATTTAATACCTGCATGTAAATAACAAATATGCAAATATTTATGTAATGTAGTCACATCGTCGGCAGCACATCAAGGTAAACATATGCAGTTCAATATAAGCTCTTATGCGTTCGACATAAGGGGCGGTGCAAAATCCAAAGTGTGTAGTCTGGCGTGCTTTTGTCTATACATTTTTGTTTCTACTATATTTGACAACACCCACACTCAAATGTTCGTCATATAAATGTTTTTCATAAATTTTAAGACTTTCGCGTTCCATTTTAAACATTTAAAATAATTTAACGGGTCAAAACGCGACACCATTTTTATTTAGTAGTTAATACGAACTACTTACTGCCCGACGTTTCGGTTAGGTTGCACCAACCGTGGTCACGAGCTGACTACGTCTAAAACTAAACGTCGGGCAGTAAGTAGTTCGTATTAACTACTAAATAAAAATGGTGTCGCGTTTTGACCCGTTAAATTATTTTAAATGTTTTTCATAAGATGGAATCCAATTCACATCCCTTAACATTCAACAGCCAGTAGTTCTATTGGGCCAGGCAGACAATAGCTGCACACGAAAATGCATCATATTGTGTATCTACAAGTCCCTAATTAGCAATTCATCACACATCCATTGCTGGTATGTCGTCCTATGGATGACTCACGCCCTAACTCGCGTGACGCCCGACGTAACGGATCCTTATGTAAATGCTGAGTGCGCCGGCGCAAGCCCTTCAGACCCACTGACCCATTAAATAGGGCCACAAATGGTGTAATTATTATTATTTATTATTATTATAGTCCACTGAAATAATATTTTTACATAGATTTTCTGTAAATAAAGCAAATAAAATTTTGTAATGATTACAATGATTTCCCTTATGATTTCAGGTATATTTGTTTGAAATGCCCCCGGTTGATTTCTCGTCGGCATCTTTTGTTTAGTGTACCCTTGACTTCAACTAAATACGCGCGTACCTATTTGCCACACTACAATAGCAATTTTCATTTTTAATTGTACATACTATAAAGTTGACAAAAATGCTGTTACGAATAAATTAGCTCTTGACTTAATTAAATTATTTGTTTAGATTTTCTATATTTTTGTGTAATTTAAAAACTTACGCAAAACATGTTGCAGTTTATTTAACACTAGCTGTGCCCGCGACTTCGTTCGCGTGGACTACATGCTTTTATGGTCGGTTTTACTCCTTTTTCCCCTAATATTCGTAACAAAAAGTAGTCTATATTTAAATCCAAGTTTCGAGCTATATTTGTGCCAAATTTCATATCTCTAACTTCAAAAATAAACATTCTTCCATATAAACTTCCAAAGGTGGTATTACCCCCCTCCTCCCCCCTTATTTTCTAATAAAAAGTAGCCTATGTCCGTTCTTGAGATTCAACGTATACCTATACCAAATTTCATCAAAATCGGTTGAGAGGTTTAAGCAGGAAAGCGTAACAGACACACAGACAGATAGACAGACAGACGGACAGACAGACAGACAGACAGACAGAGTTACTTTCGAATTTATAATATTAGTAGGGATTGTTTTTAGGTGGAAACTTAATTGGTTAAGATCTTGTCTGTCTGTATTACCTATGTATACTGTTATAAGAACTGTATGTTTCCTTACAATAAACAAATAAAATAAATAAAGCCAAAAAAAAACCCCACACAATAATAAAGAGATTTAGAAGTTTCAATGTATTCCATAATCAATCAACGAAGCTCATTCCCCGAACTGCGTACGCCGGGCCCTAATGTAAAAGACTACGTGCGCCTGCGCAGGTCGTTCAAACCCACTGACCCATTAAGTAGAGCTAAGAATTTCACTTTCTTTGTCAGTACTCAATAAACTTATCTAAATATATAAAAGGAGAAACTGACTGACTGACTAACATATCAACGCACAGCGTAAACGGCTAAACGTAGGCACTTGAAATTTGGAAGGGACGTAGCTTAGGTACCGTAAAGGTGCACTAAGAAAGGAATTCCCGAAATGCGCATCTGAACGGGAATTAGCCGGAAAATCATTTCGTATGAAAAATCTTAACCATTTAAGTTAGACGCCTGAAATTTGCTATGCAGGTATCTTAGTAAACTTAAAGCTTAGTTGCAACAGGATATAGCAAAATTCCCACGGGAAGTCGTGAGCACAGCTAGTTATTTTATAATTGTTTTATACTTATGCAAAGGTCCTGAAAGTTTGAATGTGATTAATATCAATTAAACTTTTAAATATTTAGTACATAGTTTGAAGTACAAACCCGAAACTCGAATGAACTTTGAATTATTCTGCAGTTTGAACAACGAGAAATGTATTTTTGTTTCCAATATACACGTGCTTTTAGTACCTTTTGAATTTAGTCCAGCCTGAAAAGATGGATGTGATGTTCATAATCATCATTTCATATGAAGGACCTCCGCTACTAAAACAAATCCTTGTTCCTTTACGATGCTTGCAGTTATCGTCAACTAGCTTTTTTCCGCGGCTTCGCTCGAAATAAATTCGGGGTAACGCGGTTCCTTTCCTGATTCAGAACACAAAAGATTTAATTCGGTCATTTCAAAATTCGTTTGTATCATAGAACGAATTTTAAGCTAAAACTCTGCTGGGGGCGGATTTCCAAAAAAAATAAAGCATCACTTTTTGGCATTTTACCTTAAAAATTGCAGGGTGCTCCATATACACTTCCACTCCCCATTTTAAGAAAGTGGGGGAAGGGGGGTTAGAAAGAGACAAAAAGTAGCCTATGTTACTCTGCATCATTTCAAGTACCTCCACTTAAAAAATCAAGTTAACAGTTCTACAGATATTTTTATGTCTATGTCAATCACAGCCATATTCAAAAATGAGGTATTTTTTAACTTCATGACTATTTTTTTAAATAAGGCGAGTCATATTCGCTATTAATAGACTTATATTGTAGAGTCCTTGATCCATCTCTCTCATGTAGTGATCATGACTATGAGTCAGTATACTCAGTGTCTAAATCCAGTACTACAGCACATTTCGATTTAATAGTTATTATTGACTGTTTTTATACGGCCCCGTTTTATAGAGTGTTAACAGACTGTAAAGTGGTGCGGGAGGGTAATGGGTTCTCAAGGACAGAGATAAGTGGGAAGTGGGACCTCCTTGACGATTTATTGTATTTATAGACGCAGTGCTTTGGGATCGAATCGAATTTTTTTAATAGCTTTCGTAGTTCATTGCCCATAAAATTATGTTGGTTAGTAAATATATTGTCACTTCCATTAGGTCAACTACACCGTCGCGATGTTTGATTTGTGATTTTTTGAATAATTTATCTAATAAATAAATAAATGCGCCAGACAATCACACCAATCACCTGGTCTCAAACTAAGGTTTTCCCTTGTACTATGAGTACCAGACGACGGGTACTAACTGAGGGCGTTATCCCAGCACACCCAGACTCAAGTCAATTTAGAAAAGTTCGTTTTCCCGCTTGAAATTGACCCGCCCGAGAATCGAACCCGGGACCTTTCGCGCTTTGGCCGCCAACCTTAGCCACTGCGCCACCGAGGTCGTCAACTTTTCTTCATTCATTTATTAGGGTTCCGTAGCCAAATGGCGAAAATCGGAACCTTTATAGATTCGTCATGTCTATCTGTCTATCCGCCCATACGGCTCAGCCACTTTTTTCTGAAACCTGTACTATTGAAACTTGGTATGTGGTTATATTCTGTGAACCGCATCATGATTTTTCACAAGAATATAAAAAAAATAATAGGTTTTAGGGACTCCCCAACTTCGAAACGGACTTACTCAAAATTTTCTTCTTTTCTTTTCTTCAAAAATGATATAAGTTTTCTAATTTTTGTTTTTTTTCTCAATTGAATAGTTTGCGCGAGAGACACTTCCAAAGTGGTAAAATGTGTATCCGAATCGCACTTGGTCGGTATCCATACTAATATTATAAATGCGAAAGTAACTCTGTCTGTCTGTCTGTCTGTCCGTCTGTTACTCTTTCACGCCTAAACGGATTTTGATGAAATTTGGTATATGTATACGTTTAATCTCAAGAACGGACATAGGCTACTTTTCATTAGAAAATAAGGGGGGGGGGAATACCACCTTTGAAAGTTTATATGGAAAAATGTTTATTTTTGAAGTTTGAGATATGAAATTTGGCACAAATATAGCTCGAAACTTGGATTAAAATATATACTACTTTTTGTTTCGAATATTAGGGGAGAAAGGGGTAAAATCGACCATGAAAGGATGTAGTCCACGCGAACGAAGTCGCGGGCACAGCTAGTTATTAATATAGGCTAGTAGGCCCAAAGAAAGTCGTGTCGCCTTTTACCTCAAATTGTCTATCTAACATGAACTTCAACTGGGCCTTCAAACTAAGTTAACTGAACAAAAAAATATTCAAATCTTAATAACCTAGGTCATCAGAATACCTTCAGAAATTATCAAGTATCCAGAAGTATGCAAATATTGCTTGTCATAATGAAGTGGTCACGACGTGTGTATGTATTGTAGTATTTGTAGTCATAATTACATGGAAGAAGCGCCGAAATAAGTTATTTTAGGGTATCCGAGGCCACTCGTGACTGACACGCCTCTGTGAACTGTCACCACACCTGTCCTTGTCACCTCTGATCCTGATGAGTTCTGACAACATTATGGAAAATGTTTTTTGAGAATGAGAAATCTTTTCATTCATATAATTACATAAGTAACATTTAGGAAACGTGTATACAAGAAATGCTGAGTATTTGCCATTTTAGTGCCATAATTTTATATTTAAGTTTGCTGTTCTATAAATGCTGTCATGTCACTAAATAAACATTTCTTTTTTCCTTTTAAATGAAGTTACCACCGGTTGGGAACCTACAGAGAAGATACCGGTAAGTAATTCTGCAATTTATATTACAAAAAAATATATACATCACTAGCTGTGCCCGCGACTACGTCCGCGTGGATTACATACTTTCATGGTCGGTTTTACCCCTAGCTCCTTTTATATTCGAAAGAAAAAGTAGTCCATATCTTAATCCAAGTTTCGAGCCATATTTGTACCAAATTCCGTATATATCCTATATTACCTAACTTAAAATATCCTTATTAATAATATCCTTACTTAAAAAAACATTTTCTTATATAAACTTTCAAGGGCGGTATTAGCCCCAAAGCCCCCAAAAGAAGCCTATGTCCGTTCTAGAGATTTAACGTATACCTATACCAAATTTCATCAAAATCGGTTCAGTGGTTTAGGCGTTAAAGCCGGGCAGCAAACAAACAGACAGATAGAGTTACTTTGGAGTATGTATGGATGCATTTTTGGTCGTTATTCCAGAAGCAAAATCGAACTGACGACTCATAAGTATTAGTTATTACTCCATTAAGAAGTGTACTCGAAAACTTACTATCGATTAAAACTAATCTAATTAATCCGATATAATCCGGCCAATGCACAAACGGCACAGACTGCGCACGCGCAGTAACCTGACGCTTGCGGTTCCTCTTCCGCAGCGAACAGGAGCATCTTCATTAGACATGTACAGCAAGTACAAACATGTAAACAAGCTCATTCTAAAGTCAGCCTTATGATAACATCGTCAGAGCTCAAGTGGGTAACATATTTTATTGCTTTAGCTATACCTACATACGTCGGCAGTGATCTTTGATACGGAATCGTTTCAGGTTACGAGTGTGGCAATAATTAATCAGACGATATTATGTAAGGGTCTTCCCCTGTTTACAGCGCGGATATATTTGTTGTCAGTTGGCTATTTTATAATCTATCCATACTAATATTATAAATGCGAAAAAGCAACTCTGTCTGTCTGTTTGTCTGTCCGGCTTTCATGCCTAAACCACTGAACCGTTTTAGATGAAATGTCGTATAGGTACACAATGAACCTATTGAACGAACATAGGCTTTTCTTTTGAAAATAAGGGGGGTTCAAACTCAAACTCAAACTCAAATATTTCTTTATTCAAGTAGGTTACATATAACACTTTTGAATCGTCATTGAATACAATGCAAAGTGATTCTACTTCCGGTTCGGAACCTATATCTACCGAGAAGACACCGGTAAGAAACTCAGCAGATCATTTACAGTATCAGTATCTAACTTATTGCTATGTGTAGCTCACTTTGGACCAAGTCATATAGTTTTGGTTTTGATAGTGATAAGTGATGAAACAAATAAGTACTCAAGTAAGTTTTTACTTTCGAGAGGTAAGCTGGAGCAGACCAGTCCCCAAAGGTGGCACCTGTTCACAAGCATGACGTATGTGCCAGCCATCGCTTCACTCAACCATATTGTAGGGAATGTAACGACCCGCCACATAGCGCCACCACCCCAGTGACATTTTAGTGAGCATGACTACTCCATCTCCCCATAATTTTTAAGTATTTATTATCTAAATTAAATTCATCAAACAACTATAGGACCTGGTGCACGAAGTAGTAACCTACATTTTGATTTAGATTAAAAAAAAAGAAATAAATCTATTATACCTAGTTCATAATTATACATAATTCACAAATATACATTTTATGTCCATAATAGATATTTTTAACAATATCAATGTCATTATGTAGAATAAAAGATTGCATTATCATGATGTCAACGAAATTAAATTTTAAGAAAAGAAAAATAAATACATATTTAATAACATGTGCAGGCAAGTTAAATAGTGTTAGGCCATATATCTTTATCGTTAAGGAAATCATCTACTTTATAATAGCCCTTCTTTATAAGTAAATTTTTTATCTGTAACTTAAACTTGTGTATAGGTAAGTCAACAAGAATTTGCGGCAATTTATTAAACAATTTTATGCTTAATCCAATAAATGAATTACCAGTTTTGTGGAGTCTACGATTTGGAACAGCAAGCTTATGTTTATTCCTGGTATTAAAGCTATGTACATCAGATTTTTTAGGAAGGATGTTCAAATTTTTGTGAACATGCATTACACAGTCGAGAATATATTGTGATGCGACTGTTAAGATGTTTATCTCCTTAAATCGCATTCGCAGCGAGTCACGTGGTCCAAGCCTGTAGATAGATCTTATAGCCCTCTTCTGTAGGACAAAAATAGTCTCAATATCGGCTGCAGACCCCCATAGGAGCAGACCATAAGACATTACGCTGTGAAAATAGCTAAAATAAACCAATCTAGCTGTTTCCACATCAGTCAAATCCCTTATTTTCCTCACTGCATACGCGGCTGAGCTAAGTCTTGCCGCCAGAGTAACTATGTGAGGATACCATTGTAGCTTAGAGTCCAAAGTGATGCCAAGGAATACTGTCGAGTTGATAACCTCTATAGGCTCATCACTCATTTTAATCACAGCATTAACTTGTCTCACATTGGGCATTGAGAACTTTACACATTTGGTTTTCTTGGCATTAAGTGATAGATTGTTTGTTCCAAACCATTGTGTAACTTTAGAGAGGGCATTATTAACATCATCAAAATTTTGTTGCTGTCGATTAATTTTAAAAATTAACGATGTATCATCCGCAAATAAAACTGTATCACACAAGTTTTTCGTAAAAAAAGGGAGATCATTTACGTATATCAAAAAAAGCAAAGGTCCTAATATGGAGCCTTGGGGAACTCCCATGCTTAAGGGGGTACCGGATGAATTGACTCCATTTACATTGACTTTCTGTGTTCTGTCCGATAGATATGACAGAATCAAACTTAATGAATTTTTCGAAACACCATAATGCTGTAGCTTCATTATCAGCGTTTGATGATCAACGCAATCAAACGCCTTTGATAAATCGCAGAAAACCCCAACCGCATCTCGTCTGCTCTCCCACGCATCAAACACATGCTTAATGAGTGCTACTCCTGCATCAGTTGTGGATTTTCCTTTTGAAAATCCATATTGATTTTTATGCATTAAGTTGTTAATTGAAAAATGGGACAACAGCTGCTGGAACATAATTTTTTCAAAAATTTTACTGAATGCAGGTAAAATTGATATTGGTCTAAAATTTGATGGATTACTTTTATCGCCCGATTTGAATAATGGTATAATTTTGCTAAATTTCATTAAGTTTGGAAAAATACCATCATCAATGCATTTATTAAATATTAAGACTAAGTGTGGGGCAGTACAGTTTATTATATGTTTTAGTATATCTGTCGAGAGTCCCCACAAATCTTCAGTCTTTTTCATATTTAACTCCTTAAAAGCCTTGATAACATCCTGAAAGTTAATATACTCAAAGCGAAATGGAATTTTACACTCATCCACATGAGTTTTAAGGAGGGTATTTGCAAGATATGGGTTTGAGGGTAATCCACATGTTGTCGCAATCGGTACATTCGAAAAGAATGTTTCAAATGCCATTGCCACTTCCGTATCAGAATTAAGAGTGACGTCATTGACTTTAAGAGAAAACTTGTGATCTTGTGTTTTATTATTACAAGTCTCTTTATTAATTATTTGCCATGTAGCTTTGCTTTTATTTGTGGCTCTCAGTATTTTTGTCTTCAAAAAGTTGGACTTTGCAATAGCGCATATCTTTTTGAATAACTTTGAATAATTTCTAACATAATCTATAATTAATGGGTTATTAGAATGCGCTTTTATTTCGTACAGTTCGAAAAGTCTGCGTCTACTTTTCAGTATGCCTAGTGTGGCCCAATCACTGAATTTAGTTTTGGATGTGTTGATTTTTATGTTTTTTTTAGTAAAAACATCGTTGAATTCATTATTAACTACATAAAACAACTTTTCATATAAACAATCAACACTACTTGCAGAATCAAATTTAATTAGAGGTACTTTATTGGAAATGTTCATTTTAAACTTTTCGGTTTCGGTTGGGGGTAATACCGCCCTTGAAAGTTTATATGGGAAAATGTTTATTAGTTAGATTAGAAATATGAAATTTGACACAAATATAGCTCAAAATTTATTAACATATGGACTACTATTTGTTTTGAATATTATAGGAGATAGGGGTAAAACCGATCATGAAAGTATATACCTATATCTGTGGAAAAAACCTGTAGTACACGCGAACGAAGTCGCGGGCACAGCTAGTACTATTATAATAAGGGTGAAGAGTTTGTTTGTTGGTTCGAATTAAATATTTTTTTCGTTCGTCTTAAATGTTTAACCTTTTTCTTAGCTCATATTGCGAAAGGATACTTACTTAAGTAGATAAGTGAGAGCTGTTTCAAAGAGAAGGCGTTATCTGTGCTATCAAAAAGTTAACACTTGGAACACAGCTGCATGTTCAAACTATGCCGTTGGTAGTGTTGGTACATTGCACTCTTTCAAACCTCTGGAGGCCTTTATACTCATATTATCGTCATATAGCGTCATTTGTTAAGGTAGAACCCATATTGGCCTCAGGTACTTAAATCTGTCTAATGATTGTCTTGCGTTGTGTTTGATTTTTTTTGTGATGGTCAACAAATGTATTTCTTTCTTTCTTTTCTATTTTATCATATCTATATGTATATTGTAAAGGTGAAGAGATGTTAGTTTTTTTTGGACGCACCAATTTCAGAAACCACTAGTTCGAATTGAAAAAATATGTGTGTGTTGGATAGTTTTGAAAGCGTTCAAACAAACTCTAGATTTATTTTTTGGTTGTTTCGTTGTTTTTTTTTTGTTTTTCCCTTAACATTCAAGAAATCCAAGTTTCTTTTAGAGTTCCGTGTCCGAAGGTTAAAAACTGAACTCCATAACTAAGATTTCACTGTCTGTCCGTCCGTCTGTCTGTCACCTCACCAGGCTGTATCTCAAGAACCGTGATAGCTAGAGAATTGAAATGTTCACAGATTATGTATTTCTGTTGCTATAACAACAAATTTTAAAAACAAAATAAAATTATTATTTCAAACAACGAACCGGAAAACCGGAATACAAATACCTCGTTATACCTATCGTTCTGTTATTACGAATACTGCTCAAAAACGCCAAATAAATATAAAAGAACACAAATACTGCTCAAACAACGCTAAATAAATAATATAAAAAAGAACCACGTAGTCTAGTTATCGGCAAACAAATGTGTTATCTGTGGAATGGTCTAAAGTTCTAAACAGATTACTTTGACGGGAGCGGCCGCCTCGCCCACTGGTCACTGTATTGGACTCGCATATCACCTCAGACAGACACGTTGGTTATAGTGGTTTCTTGGACACCGAGCTTGAAGCTATTTAGAAATTGGATAGCGGACTGGGTCACAAGTACCAGATTGCTTGTAGTTCGTTTAATAGTTATTTATTTAATTATAATCAAAGCTATCAAAAAGTTAACACTTGGAACACAGCTGCGTGTTTAAACTATGCCGTTGGTGGTGTTGGTACATTGCATTCTTTTAAACCTCTTAAGGCATCTATATTTATACATATTATCTTCATTTGTTGAGGTGGAACCCATATTGGCCTCATAAGGTACTTAAATCTGTGTATTATTCTTAAAGCATGCTAGAGGAGTATTTTTCATTTGCCAAATGAATACTAAAATGCTAAGGTAAAATGGTGCCAAGTTGCGAATGGCAGCTCATTAGGTTACTGCTGGATAAAAAATGAACGCACTAATGAGATTATGCGACAATTCAATTTAATATATCGCCTTTTTGTTTAAGTAAAAAATATACGTGTTTTATTTATTAAGGACAACCAACAAATCTTACACTAATTACAATGTATTAACTTATGTGTTATACTTAAGCTAAGTGCAGATTCACTTATAGGCTGCCACGACAAGCTCATTTTTGGATAATCTGACAGACGGACTTAAAAACCATTTTTAGTCCGGTTCCCTATATACATATATATACGAATGAAGAAAATGGTTTATGCCTGTTGAAATACAAACATACTAGGGCAAAGCCAATTGTACAATAACGGTACCACAGCACCCAGATCCAACACAATGTAGAAAATTACGTTGGTCCCGGGTTCGATTCTCGGCTGTCAATATGGATTGTTCCACCTCAGAGATAGAAGCTAGAGTCTGGCCCGCTCGCCTCTCGTCATCTCTGTTCTTACCAAATGTCATACTAATCCGTTTTGTAGTTTTTGCGCGTATAATTATTTATTTTGCTTTATTAATGAATCGTCTTTATAAATCATGTTTTCTACCGTGTTTGATACGTAGGCTGAAACCGAGAAGAACCTGCAAGAACTCAACATTTACCTACTCTGTTCAATGTTTTTTAGGTTTTTTGTGTTAGTACTGCAAGGACTAGTAAGAAGAGTAGCACGCGCGATACGTGAAGGTCGCAGATTCGAATCCCATACCGCAAGGGTGATGATTTTTTCAGTTTCTTTAAAATAGATAAATTGATAGATACACTTTATTGCACAGAAAAATTTACAGAAATTGGTTTTCAGACATAATTATGTACACTTTAGGCGGTCTTATTGCTATAAAGCAATCTCTTCCAGACAACCTTTAGGTAGAGGAAATAGTAGATATCGAGAAACGGGTGCGGCCGTGCAAAATATTTATACCTAAAATAAATAGGTATTTAAATATAAATACCTATTTCAAGTTCGCTAGAGCGGCGTGATGCAATACAGGAAATATAAGGTACAAGATTTCTAAATGAAGAACTGAAATAAAACAAACTGTTTAACACTTAAACTATGTTACATACTTAGTGTTTGCAATCAAATTGTATGTTAATTACAAACTATACAGTTTTGGATGCAAAAATAAACATATTCATTCACATAAAGAAATAGAACAAAACGCGTTACGAATCTTTCGTGGAAAGTTTTAGTAAATATTTACTTACAAAGTAAGTATAATTTGTAACGGGGATTTTTTGTTACGCCTTATAGGCAATGAAGCAGATAAAATGCGCTGTACAAACAAAAACTTATTTGACGATTTGACTAATAAACATTTTGGTTGTTTCCGAGAAAAGTATGTAAAGCTATTTATAAACTCGTTATCTTTCCAAAATGTTCTTTGTAAATGTTTGTTTTCGGAATTTGGACACTGTTCATATATCTGATTACTTGCATTGAATAAAACATTTACTTTGTCCACTTTACAACATAAAATAATTCAACTGTTGACGTTTTTTGTCTATTACTGTAGTGTAAACCAGTGCCACGCATGAAGTACAAATGCCATGAAAGTCATATCCTGGTAATTACCTACCTCTAAAACAGAAACTGTAAGCTAAGTTTGTTATTCGACGACCTCCGTAGCCGAGCGAGCGTGCCGGACTTCGGCGTCTCGCGCCATCTCTGAGGTTCCAAGTTCGATCCCCGGTCGGGTCAATATGGGAAACTAACTTTTCTGTATTGTCTCGGGTCTGTGTGTTGTGGTACCGTCGTTGTTTCTGATTTCTGTAACACAAGTGCTTTAGCTACTTACCACATAATCAGAGCAATGTATGTGATGTTGTCCAATATTTATTTATTATTATTTATTTATTAGGTATAAAAATCAAATAATGTGCTGTAAAATCCATACAAATATTATAAAGCTAAAGAGTTTGTTTGTTTGTTTAAACGCGCTAATCTCAGAAACCACTGGTACGAATATGGAAGTTATTTTTGGATCGGATGGTATATTTAACGATCATTATTTTTTACTGTTTATCCGTGCTCCGTATAGAATAGAATAGAATAGAATAGAATATTTATTTGCGTAATACTGTGTACTAT
Organism: Glyphodes pyloalis; assembly: GCA_037074685.1. Classification (NCBI taxonomy): domain Eukaryota; kingdom Metazoa; phylum Arthropoda; class Insecta; order Lepidoptera; family Crambidae; genus Glyphodes; species Glyphodes pyloalis. Next base: position 707,875 of record JAYKKO010000049.1, read on the forward strand.
GTTTAGATGATTTACAAAAATAGTTTCAACAGTATCATACCTTTAGAATGTAGGCATGCAAATTATTGAGTTAAATTAAACAATATATGTTAAAACATTCAAATAAATAAATTAAATTAAAATTAAAATTATCTTTCAAATAAATTCATTAAATTAAATTAAGTCAAATAATATAAATTAAAACATACAATGAGAAAAAATACCTAAATATAGAAACAGATTCTAATTCTATACGTTCTCAGAAACAGATAATAAATTGTCAAATTATTAATAATCAAAGAAAATTGGAATAAAATTGCATAATTATCATTTTAAATCTAAATATTCCTTTACTGAGTAGAAACCACCATCTAGGAGCCAATGTCGCAGCATGTTTTTGAATTTGACTTTTTGGACATTTCTGAGATCTGAGGGTAATTTATTAAATACTTTGACAGCCATTGCGTATACATTTTTGCTGTATAAAGTTAAGTTAGACTTCGGAACACACAATTCATTCTTCCTCGACTCACGAATATTTCTCTTTTGGTGGTGTTGTTCTACAGTTACAAAATATTCTGTGGTGTTTTACAAGAAGACATAGTTCTGCTATATACATACAGGGTAAGGTTAGGATCTTGTATTTTTGGAAAAATGGTTTACATGAGTCTCTATTGTGGATTCCACCTAGAGCTCGTATACATTTTTTTTGAGCTTTAAAGGCTCTGTCAAAATCGACACTATTACCCCATATTATTATGCCATAACGCAGTACTGATGATACGTATCCATGGTAAGTCTGAAGTGCTATTTCTAAGGATGCGATTTTTTTTATTCTATTCAGTGCATATACAAATTTATTAACTTTTTTGCAAACATGATCAATATGTTGTTTCCAGTTACAGTGTTCATCTATTATGATACCAAGAAATGAAGTGGAATCAACGATTTCAATGTCATTGTTGTTGTGTTTTAGGTCTAATTTGTATTTTTTTCCTTTGTATGTGTGGAACTGGATCGCTTTTGTTTTTTTTATGTTTATTTTTAGGTTGTTTTTATCCAGCCAGTCGATTGTATCGCAGAGTGTACTATTTATATCTGATTGGAGACTGTCTGAATTTTTATTTTGAAATAGAAGAGTACAATCATCAGCAAACAGAATACATTCATGTTTTGTTATTTCAGGTAGGTCGTTAATGTAGCAAATAAATAAAAGGGGCCCCAAAATGCTTCCCTGAGGTACACCTGTTTCAACACTTTTATAATTTGATCTGAATGTAGTTCTGGCTGCTTTTTCTATGCGAGTTATTTCGGTGCATTGTTGGCGGTTGCTTAGGTAGCTTTTTAACCAATCATTTGCTACACCCCTTATGCCGTAATCAAAAAGCTTTTGAAGTAGAATTAAATGGTTAACCGAGTCAAAAGCTTTTGACATATCCAAGAATAGGGCCAGAGGCATCAATTTACAATTTAAGGCTTCAGTTACCATTTTTACTAACGTGAAACAAGCAAGGGATATTGATTTACCTTCTTGGAAACCGAATTGTTCGCGTTTAATTATGTTGTGGTCACTAATGAACGACATCAATCTTTTTGCCATAACTTTTTCGAATATCTTTGAGAGTACTGGAATTAGCGTTATTGGCCTGTAGTTTCCCATATCCATATCATCACCCTTCTTAAATAATGGCTTTACTATAGATAGCTTCAGTCTTTCAGGAAATATACCGTTTTCTATTGATAAGTTAATAATGTGGGATAATGGAGTAGCTAGTTTGTACGCGCATAATTTTAATATTTCTGTGTTTATATTATCATATCCCACAGAATTTGTGTAACTTGCAATCTTATACAATATAGCGGTCCCGGCGAACTTCGTTTCGCCTTAGAGAACTTTACCCGCTTTTCTGTTGAAATTTTTCAAATTTTACCAAGGATCCCTAATTTTGTAGCCTATGTCAAGTTGGAAGAATGTAGCATTCTAGTGGTGAAAGAATTTTTTAAATCGGCCCAGTACTTTTTGAGCCTTTTCATTACAAACATACAAACATACAAAAATAGGTACAAATCTTTCCTTTTTATAATATTAGTAAGAAGTAAGAAAATGCCCGTTGTCCCAGTATTATATTGCATTCATATCTACTAATTACATAAAGTTCATTTCGCCGAGTCGAAAGTAATTCCCTGACCGAACGATAATGCATTCCGATCACTCATCAATCGCCATACGAACAGTTAGCTAGTGGAACATGAGCTCCACGGTCCACCGTGCGCAGTAACTGCTCGGTATTGATCGAAAACTTATTATCGTACGTGGGTCGTTCTTCTTTTTTACCGACAATGGACATGACTGATAAATCAATATTTAATATGTACATATCATATTAGTAATCATTGGTAATACTGCCTAAATTGTTGTGTGAGGAATCATTTTTCAGATGGTCTATCTTATGATGTCAAATTAATTTATAAGCAAACAATATCGATCAAAATGTACAACTCCGTCACGGTCTTCAAAAATAGTACCACTTACACCTCCGTCACGCGATGTAACTTTTTTCTTAAGTTAAATAATTAAGAGAAGTACCTACGACATGATAACATAATTCCTAATCTATCATACATTAGGAATATTTCAATAGTTTGAAGTACTCATATATTTGTTTTTATAATTATACATTCGTGTTAATGGGGACAACTTATTGTCGGTAAAAAAGAAGAACGACCCACGTACATTTACATAGTAATCACAATAACAGAATCTGGGCGATTCGATTCAATGTGTAAGTAAAATGAGAAACGAAAAAACATACAAGGTTATTTTTAAAAAATCTACAACCTCGCAGTATTAAATTACTTACATTAATAACAACAACTTTGATTCAAGAACTTTTTCGATATCGTCAAGAAAATCGTCGGTTCTATATTCATAATATTTTAACCAGCCGTTGAAATTGTATTGCGAACCGAAAGTATTTTGCCAGATTAGGAAAATGGTTAAACAAGTTAATCAAGAGTTCTAAAGATACAGCCATTTCCATGTTCATCTACAACGAATACAGTTCACTCTAAACAACTTAAAAATATTGATCCGGCTCAAAGGACCATCTATAAAAAATAGTTCGTATCAGCTAAGTCATATAGGGGCAAGGCCACTCCTGAATATAACTACTAGTACCGTCAATGCACCGGATCTATTGGAGTATCAACCAGGCAAGTGGTTTGGTGGTACGGTTGAAAGCACGTCAGACTACACTTTGGAGTTTGTACAGCCCTTACGTCACAGGCATAAGAACTAAAATCGAACTGCAAGTGTATACATGTGCTGTTTACCGTACACACTCGCTCCGGTCCATCGGTCGGTCCAAGTGTCGAGTGATCCCCGTTGCCGCGCCTGCGCTGCGCCCGCGCCGATCATGCGTGCTGTCTCTAATAACTTATTTGAGCGACGAGTACTACTATTGTCCCTATAGTATGAAGGACTAGTAGTTGTAATAGATCCCGATCTGTGCCATTTACAAAAACCGGCCAAGTGCGAATTGGACTGGCCCATGAAGGGAAAACTATCTTATTAAACCTTAATATCAATTTTGAAGACCTTTCCATAGATACCACACATATGAGTTTGATGAAAAACAGTTCTAAGTATGGGGAACCCTAAACATTTTTTTTTTTTCTTGATTTTTGTATGAAAATCTCAATGCGGTTCACCAAATATATTTACTTACCTACCAAGTTTCTACAGTAGCTCTTATAGTTAAGGAAAAAAGTGGCTGTGACATCCGGACGGACAGACATGTCATGACGAATCCATAAGGGTTTTTTGCCATTCGGCTACGGAACCCTAAATGCATCACAATTATATACCTACTAGCTGTGCCCGCGACTTCGTTCGCGTGGACTACATCCATTCATGGTCGGTTTTACCCCTATCTCCCCTAATATTCAAAACAAAAAGTAGTTTATATTTTAATAGAGCTATATTTCTATCTCTAACTTAAAAAATAAATATTTTCCCATATAAACTTTCAAAGGTGGCATTACACCCCCCCCCCCTTACTTTCTAACAAAAAGTAGCCTATGTCCGTTCTTGACGTTCAGCGTATACCTATGCCAAATTTCATCAAAATGGGTTGAGAGGTTTAAGCAGGAAAGCGTAACAGACAGACAGACAGTTACTTTCACATTTATAATACATGTTATAAGTAGGGATAGTAGGGATAATTTTTGTGTGGGAGGGGAAGGGGCTCATTGAGAGAAAGCCTAGCGGAGCCCCTGTCCTCCTTCCACGACGAACCAGGGCATCGGCGCATAGTTTGGGAACCCCTTTTTTTTTTTTTGACGGGGAGAAATGCATTGACGCACCGTACCGCCACCCTGAGGGGGGTGACGGCGTGTGTGGGACTCCCTGCCCTGAAAAGGGCAGGACTACCCTAACTAAAACTCCACGGTGGACCTCATCGCCTTAGTGGCGGCGTTGTGGGAGATTAGCTTAGCCTTTCCATCCACAGCACCGCCGGCGCAATGGCCGCTTTCGCAGCCCCGACACTTCCCCCCTGGGTGGTAGGGGGAGTAAGCGGGGGTGGTCAATCCACTAAACCATCCCCGCCTCGCACTGGAGACCGTGAGTGCAATGCCGACTGGGGTGCCCTCACACCACCAGCCAACTGGTCTCCGTGCGGAAGAACGGCGCGGTCGTAGCGCCGCCGCGCCCTGGCTCTTCTGCGCCTTCTTAGCGCTGGGGAGGACGGGTCGTCCTCCCTTTGGCGCTCTGCCTCCTCCTTCTGCGAGATGACGTTCTCGCAGAAGGAGGCTACCGCCGCCCAAGCGTCCTCGCCACCGAGCATGGCTTGGACGATGCTCGGGAGGGAGAGATTGGCCCCTATTACGGCCGTTAGGGCGGCTCTCTGTTCTGTCCACGACGGGCACGAAACCAGTTTGGGAACCCCTGAGTTAACCCATGCATATATTTAAGGTACATATTAACTCGTGTTTAGTGAGGAATTAAAAAGGCTAGTACAAACTTAACGGATATGATTGTCTGCTTAGTCGCACACTAAACCTAGAATTTAAATGAGTTAATCGCTGACTAAAATTTCTTGCCAGATTGTTAGGGTTCCATCCAAGTCGACGGTAGCTTGAAATTTAGTTCTGATTAAATTTGAGAATGAACCTATTTACATGAGTAAATGAATTAGTTATGTTAAGACGTTCTCAAATATATCTTAACACTAAGTATCATCTAATGTGGAATCAAATCATTGAAGTAGATCAATTCAATGTATGTATATCTAAGCTCAGTGCGATTAAAATAACGCCTTAGATTATTTACAAATCTGCACCTAGAACGCATTCTGACGACCTCCGTAGCTGAGAGGCGAGCGGGCCTGACTTTGGCGAGCGCCATCTCTGAGGTTCCGGGTTCAATCCCCGGTCGGGTCAATATGGGAAACGAACTTTTCCATATTGTCTCGGGTCTGGGTGTTGTGGTACCGTCGTGGTTCCTGATTTCTGTAACACAAGTGCTTAAGCTACTTACCCCAGAATCAGAGCAATGTATGTGATGTTATCCAATATTTATTATTTATTTATTTATTCGTTAATATATTTTTACCCGACTGCCGAAGAAAGGAGAATACTGTTTTGTATTGCTTGAAAGTTCAATGTTACGATCAATTGACAAGGCAGACAGCGAGTAATCAATTAAAAAAACTGGCTTCCTCTTCATTTCGACCATATCAGAATACAAAAAGTTAATGTTAACGAAGCCAATTCTTCCGGCGCACCACTTGTTATGGGCGTGCCCCAGGGCTCTATATTAGGACCTCTTCTGTTCTTAATATATATAAATGATCTTCCTCACTTTACCGAAAATCTATGTGAGATTGTATTGTTCGCAGATGATACATCTTTGATTTTTAAAGTTGACAGGCATAAGCAATCATATGACGTTGTAAATAATACTCTCTCACAAGTTTTGCATTGGTTTTCTACTAATAACCTAGTCCTCAATGCAAAAAAGACTAAATGTATTAAATTTACAATGCCTAATGTAAGGCAAATTAATACTGATATTATTATGAATAATGAACATATTGAACTCGTTAATTCAACAACTTTTTTAGGAATCACTGTAGATTCTAAACTACAATGGGGTCCTCATATAGGTGCTCTGGCAGAAAGACTTAGTTCGGCTGCATATGCAGTCAGAAAAATTAAGCATCTTACTGATGTTGAAACGGCGAGACTGGTTTATTTCAGCTATTTTCATAGTTTAATGTCATACGGTCTACTGTTGTGGGGCTCTGCTTCTGACATACAAACTATTTTTGTATTGCAGAAGAGAGCTATTCGATCTATATACGGCCTAAGATCGCGTGATTCACTCAAAGAATTATTTAAAGAAATTGATATTTTAACTGTAGCGTCTCAATTCATCTTTGACTGCATTATGTATACTCGTAAAAATCTTAATTTATTCTATAAGAAATCTGATATACATAGTTTTAACACAAGAAATAAACATAAGCTCGCCATTTCAAACCATAGGCTCCGCAAAACCAGTAAAACATTCGTTGGATTAAGTATAAAAATATTCAACAAGTTACCGCAAGGTATTATTGACTTACCCATGCATAAATTTAAGGTCTATGTTAAATCATGTTTAATGAAAAAAGGGTACTACAAACTTGATGAATATTTTAATGATAAACATGTATGGACATGATTATTTGCTCGCTAGCACACCATATTTTTAAGTTCTCTAGCCCAAAATATTGTAAAGATTAGGATAACTACTGAGTTTCTTGCCGGGTTCTTCTCGGTAGGATTAGGTTCCGAACCGGCTGTAGCTTCAATTTTGGTTTGTATTCATTTTGACGATGCATAAGTGTTACTTGTAACCAACATGAATAAATGAATTGATTATGATTATGATTATGATTATGATTATCGTGAAATATATACACGTTGCAATCATTTCACCTCAATGCATAAATTGCACAATAATCAACCGTCAAATACAACTTTCTCAAGTTTCACCAAATTCGCCGGCGGTGTTATCGGCCGTATCGTGCGTCGACCTTCAGACGAGGTCACTGACCCCGGCACCCTCCGAAGGGCCCGTTGGGGAATAAGGCAGGTGTGATCCCCTCGGATTGCGGAAATAGGTCAAAAGGCAGAACCGACTTGCTTTAACTTATTTTTACTTATTAATTTAATTGTTCGCCAAATTAAACTCTTGTTAAAAATGCCAATAACGAAAAGTACATGGGTATTATAAAAATTATGAAATATGGATAACACTAATATGAATTGGAGTTATTTGATTCAATAAGGTTGCTTTTGAGTATATACAAAGGAAAACAAAATATCACTACTATATCTATTAAAATGTATCTACAATTACAGAAAATGATAAATTAAACGTTCAGGTAAAAAATTCAATCAAAATGTTGTATGGTTTTGAATACTTAGTCCAGCGCCGTAAAAGCATAACTAATTGACAAAACAAAACTGTTTTTTATCAAAGTTATTATTAAAGTCCCTTATTAAAATATCACTTATCGTAAACCAATTGAAATGTGTAACATAATATTTTTCTCGTATCGGTATTTCGTTTACAGCTTTGTTATTTTTGATTACGTTACATAAAGTTAGGTACTTACTGTATAATGAAGTAACATCTTTAAAGTTCGGGTTGAAATCAAGAGCAATTTGTTACTTTTTTTTTTATAGTAGCGCAGTATATTGGCTCCTCCCAGCCTGATGGTAATCAAGAGAGGAACCCACATCGCGATGACAACGGATTTGATATTATAATATCCTATCCGTTAGCATCGCCATACTGGCCCGCTAGATGTTTCTTCACGCTCCTTTTGAAGGAATCCATGTCAAAGGAAGGAGGAAACACATGAGCCGGCAACGAGACTTACTACTTACTTACTGGATAAAATTAGAATCGGTTTTTTTCAAGATGGCGTAACAGGGGGTGCTATCCCAATATTTTCTATTTAAATTTACACTAACCTCTCTTTGATATTACAATTGCAATACAATTGCGCCCTCTGAAAAATATCAATTTAACCTCGTACAAATATTTCAATGCACTAAGAACCAAACAAAACGTTTCAATTTAAAAGGAAACTATACAGACGTTTATTAAAAGCTGTCTTGACAATTCCACAGACTGTCCCAGCTCCCATACAGCGCTGACCATCATATGTGGAGTAGGTCGGTCTCCATTCAGTGTGCTGCTATTATATTAGCATAATAATGTCTATCAAGCTCATCCCATGGTTATGTAGCCAGTTCCTTTGTAAGTGTGCACATTGTATGTTAGTATCTATAGACTTGTATGACGGTAGAATCAACTTATATGTTGGTGTATTGTAAGTCAGGAAATGCGAATCGAATGAATGCGAGCGATGTTCGATTTGATTTGCTATCAGTACGTTTGTAAGGATTCGATTACATATGCTGATTTGTTGAATAAAGAAGCTAAATGGACGCTTCAGTAAAAACTGTTCTGGCTTGAATACTTTTAATACGGATCTGGTGACGTGACGTGGTGGTGGCATCACGCCTTTGATTTAATTGTTGACGAACACATCGCCTAAAAACATTGCCCTCCCTTCTTTGGTAGTCGTTTAAACCAAAATCATAATTATTTTGGTCCGTCCAAGACCGACCTCTGTAGCCAAGAGGCGAGCTGGAAAACGAACTGTTCTTTATTGATATCTATTGCACGTATGTCTTCTGCAAAATTAGGTATAAGTTCGCTTGTTGTTCGCTATTTGTTGACGACCTCCGTAGCCGAGAGGTGCGCGGGCCTGACTTTGGCGTTGCGTCATCTCTGAGGTCCCGGGTCCGATCCCCGGTCGGGTCAATATGGGAAACGAACTTTTCTGTATTGTCTCAGGTCTGAGTGTTGTGGTGCCGTCGTTGTTTCTGATTTCTTTAACACAAGTGCTTTAGCTACTTACCACAGAATCAGAGCAATGTATGTGATGTTGTCCAATATTTATATTTATTTGTAATGAATTTACAACGTTCGCGGTTGAGACTTTGGATCGTGGAGCTACGATGCAAAAAATATGTTCAGAGTTTTAGCTAAAACTTAGCATGACCCCTTGACTGGCACAAACCTCACACAGCGTATTGCCCTTTGCTTTTCTGCGACGTATTACTGCAAGTGTTAAACTTTTTTTTTCTGATTTTATATTTATTAATGTACTAGCTGTGCCCGCGACTTCGTTCGCGTGGACTACATCCTTTCATGGTCGGTTTTACCCCTTTATCCCCTAATATTCGAAACAAAAAGTAGTCTATATTATAATCCAAGTTTCGAGCTATATTTGTGCCAAATTTCATATCTCTAACTTCAAAAATAATCATTTTTCCATATAAACTTTCAAAGGTGGTATTACCCCCATCCCCCCCTTATTTTCTAATAAAAAGTAGCCTATGTCCGTTCTTGAGATTCAACGTATGCCTATACCAAATTTCATCAAAATCCGTTTAGCCGTTTAGGCGTGAAAGAGTAACAGACGGACAGACATACAGACAGACAGAGTTACTTTCGCATTTATAATATTAGTATGGATGCGTTGTTTAGATTGTAGTTAAATATTGCAAAGTTTTATTGACATATGAATAACTATTTATTTAAATTTAGAAAAAGCAGATACTGAATTGCATTCCTTCAGACCTTCTCCTTATCTCCTCCTATGAAAGCTAGCCGCTAATCTGGTGGGCGCAAATAGCCCGCGCGTGTAATCGCACGGAAGTGGGCGCGGCGCGCGCGCATACAAAGCGCTCGGTTGTGCGCGAGGATGCACGTGAAATAAATAAATACTTGACAACATCACGAAAATTAACCTTATTCTAATTCCAAAGGAAATGTAAGTAGGAAGTACATAGGTGCTTATATTATTATTTCCAAATATCACGAAATTGGAGATGTATCTAACTCTTGAATTCCACGTCCAAGACCAATTTCATTTTCTTCTAAGTCAGTATCATCTAACAAGACTAGCATACGCAACATGTCAAATTTATCGCATGAGACGACAAAACATTCGATACTATTGATTGGCTTATAGCGCACCGCACTCGTATTTTCAGCCAATCAACAGCTAACGCACTGACTTCAATCGATTTTGACGTTTATTAAGGGCGCGATACAATTTAGTCGCGTTGTGTATTCTAGGCATATAAGACTAGCTGTTGCCTGTGACTTCGTTCGCGTTATTTGGGGATTTATAATATTATAAACGTTGTTTTAGTATCTTATCTGCCTAGCAACTAAATTTCAATCAAACCCATTAAGTAGTTTTACGTGAAAGATTATTAAACCTCATTACATCAAAATATCAAAACTTTCATGTCTCTAATATTAATACAATGATGAAGGAAAATTTTATTAGTTTTAAAAAGATATCCTTCTCATTGAAATCTTGTAAGCCAAAACAAAACTACCAACGATCTCTTGTTTACTAACTCACCACAAAAAAATGCTGCCCGCTAACAATTCCTCGTCAATTTTCTAATTCAGCAGGCCAGCCCTGACCAGAATGATAATGACAGTCCAGAAAATGCAAAGCAGTCGCGAAGGTAACCACTTATGTAGCTCTAAATAGGATTTCCTGGACCAGAATCGCGGTTGGTTTCGGCAACTCAAGTGTCCTTAATGCTTCGGATGTAATTTGGCTCATTTTGTTTCATGCAAGAATCTTCAAGAATGTGTATTTTAATATTAAGAGAGGTTCGTAACGTAAAACCATAGATAACGTAAAATACAACTGTCTTTAATTAACGGCTGCTTTTTCACAAAAAAAACCGGCCAAATGCGAATCGGACTCGCCTTTGAAGAGTTCCGTAGCAGCAAGTAACATATTTTTTCATACGGTCGAATTGAGAACCTCCTCCTTTTTTTGAAGTCGGTTAAAAATAATGTAATAATTTTATTGGAGTTGATTGAATTAAAGGTAAATTGCGGTTTACTATTTATGACGTATTAAAAAACTACTTACTAAGATCTCGTTCAAACCAATTTTCGGTGGAAGTTTGCATATAATAAATAAGCCGATAAAATGCAAGCTGTTTGAGTTAAGATCGTCATTACATTATGTTATCTAGATAAGTACTATTATGCACATTTAAAATAAGACGAATTATACAGTCATAAGCACGTAAGACACAGTTCGAATCTTATACCGCCCTTATATGTTGGCAAAAGAGCTAATATCGAAATGCATCAGTCTATCTTAATGTGCTGTTGATTGTACTTTTTTCGATTGTTTTTTTCTTAGCTCACAATTGAAGTCAGGCTCAAAACAAATAATAAACCGACCAATTTGGAAAGTATTGGTTTTCGAATCATTGTTAAGCTCGAGGAACAGTTTAAAAAGTAAATTAAATTTGTAAAAAAATAGTTACGTTCGTCGGGACTAGTATTTTTAATGTTTAGAAATACTAAGTTTCATTTTTACAGCTGGTAAGTGTATTATTTTCATATAGTTAGGTAGTGAGGGATAGTTCATAATTATAATGTTATATTACAGTATTAATAGCGAGAATGGTATCATACAAATTTTATAAAGTCCTACAGTTAATTTCATTTATTTTACAAATAGATACTTTTGTTTTATTTTATTTTTTTTCAATAATTGATTTTTAATTTTTATTTTACAATTGACAAACTAACTGTGTGTCTTAGTGCAAAATTAGTAATAAGTTTAGCTTCCATTTGTAAAAAAAACTACTGAGTTTCTTGCCGGTATCTTCTCTTTAGATATAGGTTCCGAACCGGAGGTAGCTTCATTTGCTTTATATAGAGACTATTCATAAGTATTACTAATGTAATCTATGTGAATAAAAAATATTGACTTTGACTAAAGTCATTTTTTACTGTCAAACCAAACACATCCAGCTAACTAAAACCGTTTAAAAAGTACGGTAACCCTTTACTATCTGGTTGGCTGTATACTTTGCTTCCATTGCTTGATATCTAAGAAGAAAACATTAGTTTTGTTAGTGCCACATTCTAGCCGAATAAAACAAAATCAAGTTTAATGCACCGAGTGACGTAATCGTCTCAAAAAACTCAAGCTTGAAGTACTTATTATTCCTTCAATATCGGTTAGTCGCGACAATTATTGTTTCTTAGAGTCGCGTCAAGTGATTTGCACACAATGAGCCCGGGAAAACGCACTGTGAGGCAATGAGTACGAATCAAGGACTGGTGTTGCCTAAATGTGCATTTTGCACGCTTTTGTAAGTATTTTCATATTTTAAGACTGTGGCGTGTCGTGGTGGAAATGGAAATTGTTTGACGTGCCATGCACTAAGTCTTTTAAACTGATTTTTAATCAGACGGATATGACAGCTGTCGGCGCACTTTATTTTTTAAATTTGCCAACTGAAGACCAAAGTGTCGTGGCGAGAATGATCACGTCTCAGCGTAATGAAGTATTTCCGAAATTATTTTAATTGCGTATAATTTGCAATGGTACGTGAGAAGTGAAACATTTAAATTAAAAAAATCTGCGTGGAACCTAAATAGTTATTTAGTATCAAATGTCAAAGATTTGATACTAAATAACTATTTATTCCCAGTTCCAATATTAGGTACCTATACGATTCGTAATGTGTCAAAAATAACTATATATTTGCCGACTATGAGTCGTTAATATTGTTCCATAATTCATTTTCCATACCAGCTGTCATCAGTCATCTGTCAGTCGTGTTTAGCTTACGCCTCGTATAATTTATTACTATCCGTAACTAGAATGGGCATTAGTCCATTTATTTAAAACTCAAAGCATAGTTTGCAATTTAATTAACTATTTGTTAAGAAAATATCACCCGTACAAAAAAAGTCTGTCATAGGGCAATACTGCTAGGTGCTGGCAACAAGCACTTTCTCACAGCTACAATCGGTTGTGATGGTGCAAAAACGCAATAATTGTCATCGGGAGTTATACATTTTGCCGATAATTTTATAGACAAGGCATTGAGCAATAGATTACGTTGTTGAATGAGTTAGTTATCTACCCTACATTCCACGATTACGGAAACTCTTAATTGGGTGTCGCGTTTTTACCTTAGATGGAAATTCTAAGCCCTTAAGCTAGGACCTCATTACCACTTAACATCAGGTGGGATGAGGTCACTCTTGAACTATAATATAAAAAAAAGAAAGAAAAACAATATGTATTATTGCATTTCCATTTACATCAAAGTCGTCTGCTTTCAAAGTCTTGCGTAGCTTCGTAGCCAAACGGGCTAACGTACGTGTCTACTGATGTATGTATGTATGTTGTTATTTGTAGAAGCGCCTTAAATGGGTAGAGTCGTTGACTTGTTTCACCAATTAGCACAAGCTGAACTCGGCAGGATCAATAGGAACGATACGAATGGTGCCAATCCGTTTTGTATGTATTGCAAATACTTTACGAATACCACATTACAGATGAATATGTTATCTAACGAGATACTAGTAAGACGTAGAAGTACCTACTACTGGCATCAAAAGTCTAGCTTTTCCTATGTTAAATAAATTGTTAAGTTGACACTTTATATATCTAATAATGTTATAAATTATCTAATAATGTTATATATTTTATCCTATCATATAAAATGGGAATGCGTTTTTATTTTTTCTGTTTGTTTAAAATATTTCAAGTTCGCTAATGCGGCGTGAAGCCCTATAAAAAAATTAAAATTTACCATGTTCAACAATGTAGCTTTTTTATATTGTTTAAAAAAATCTCAATTTATCTACTTAAACGTTGTCAGGAAGAGATCACCTTTTAGCGATGAGACCGCCTAAAATAAACTGTGATTAATTGTTTATGCAATAAAGTAAATCTCGCTATCTACCTAATACAGATGAAATAAATACTTTACCTACTTTTATTCTGAATAAATAGTGAAAAAAACACGCAAAAAAGTAATTGACATTCCGCTAAATCTACACCAAGCCATTCAGTTTTAAAGGTCACACTTTTTCACGAATGTACGGAAGTCACGCAAAACGAAAATCTAAATTTTCCGAACAAAGAGCCAGGCCAATAAAATAATTTAAGTTCCTTACAAATGCTGATTTTATCGGGTTGAAGTGGCTACCAATGTAAAACATCAGTGAAGCAACTTGAAAGTATGTACAGTCGCCGTCAGATATATCGGAGCAGACAAAGTGACCAAATACTTCTGAACAGTTAAACTGTCAAAAAGTTAAAATGTCATAATATCTGAGCAGATGCTAATCAATAATTTCTATAGACACAACTTACCAATAATAATATCTGAACACTCATCTATACAGGTAGCTAAATGACGTGCGTGACACATATTGACGTTATGAGTGTTCAGATGTTATTAGCATCTGCTCACATATTATTGAAGTAATGAATGTTCAGATATTCATGGTAACTTGTGGTGTATGGAACTTTTTGACATTTAAACTGTTCAGAAGTATTTGGTCATTTTGTCTGATCCGATATATCTGACGGCGACTGTACTTACTTATATGTATAACTCATCAAAACAAAAACTTTTAAAAATGGAAAAGAGTATAGGTACCTATGTATCCATTTTATGTCATGTCCACTTTATGGGTCAAGCCCTACCCCTACAGCCCTACCTAAGTATAGTAAACAAATATACATATTTAAGGACCCAACAAGATAATATATCAACAAGATAACACACACAGAGAGAACATTTTATGTTCGCTTTGGTTCCACCTCAGCAAATGCAGCTTAGGCATTATTTCAAGCACCGCAACAGCGCTGGTATTCCGGTGGAACGCACCTACTTGGAAAAATAACTGAGTCCAGGGCTCTTGTTATTTATCCACACTAGCGACAGAAATTCAAAGATGAAATTTAAGGAGATAATAAATAAATATTAAAAAAAAAGTAACAGAAACAACACTCTGCTTCTTGGAAATACTGGAAAGTCTAAAATTATTAATCAGTAACATTTGTTCAAAATTTCAATTATTTATTTTAGCTAATCTACCTTAGTATATGAACGTACTAAGTAACTGTGACATGATACACAACTTTTAAATTCTCCATCAGAAAAAAAATGCACAAATGTCGAAATACATTTATTTTTTTATTTATTCAAAAACAATACAGTACTTCATGACACTTTCTGCCAAACTGCAAGACAGTTTGTCGGCAGTCATGCCTTTATTTAACATCAAAATCGTCACAAGCATGCGTATTATCAACCCATTGGTCCCCTTTGAGGAAACCATGCAATGCTCTCTTGAGGAAACCTCTGCAGGTCATTCATTGCGCAACCGGAGGGTTCTCTAAAGAAAATTCTTCTCGATTAATTTGTCGAAGTTGTACAATATTTAATGCACGTGACTGTTCCCCATCCTTTAAGTTCTAAGAATAAACTTTAGATTGAAGGATTTTTAACCTTATTAGCCTCATTACAAAATACTTAAAAAAATATATCAATACCTAGACGAATTTTCAAACCTAACAAAGTTAAATTTCATTTTTTTAATCGAAGAACTTTCTAACTTCACCCCTCCTTCTACCCCTCAGAAGATGATTATCGATAAAATATTTTACATGTGTTCATGATTTTTGATGAAGAACAAGTTAAATCGGGATAATTTTATATTAACTTTGAATTGCTATGTGACGGGTCGTTACATTCCCTTCAATATGGTTGAGTGAAGCGATGGCTGGCAAATACGTCATGCTTGTGAACAGGTGCCACCTTTGGGGACTGGTCTGCTCCAGCTTACCTCTCGAAAGTATATACTTACTTGAGTACTTATTTGTTTCATCACTCATCAAAACCAACTATATGACTTGGTCCAAAGTGAGCTAAACATAGCAATAAGTTAGATACTGATACTGTAAATGATCTGCTGAGTTTCTTACCGGTGTCTTCTCGGTAGATATAGGTTCCGAACCGGAAGTAGAATCACTTTGCATTGTATTCAATGACGATTCAAAAGTGTTATATGTAGCCTACTTGAATAAAGAAATATTTGAGTTTGAGTTTGCAAATTTCAAAGTTTTTAATGCTTAGAGTTTAAGCCCTGCGTTAATCGATCAGTCAGTCAAGCATTCGACTTTCGTTGTATTGTGCGATAGCTTAAAGCGCACTGCACATAACACCACGGCATGTTATCGAAGTTTAGCAGTAAAAATGTTTACTGTGCTGGTATCAACTATACTGTGTCGGGGTGAGAAACGATGACCCTTTCGATTGCAGGCACGAACACGCCAAAGCAAGGCAATCGTCGACTCCATTACCCAAGAGTACTTAGCTCGATGGTCTAGTGGTTTACGAACCGGGTACCGGTTATCGTCATTTGGAGGTTTGAGAACAACAGTAAGGTGCCCTTACCTTCTTCTTTTAAAAATCCCTTAACTACACTTGGCCCATTGGCCATACCACGCGGTATCAGTGCGTACAGACAGATGAATCAAGAATCAAGAATCAATTCATGTAGGTATTTATGTTGGTGACAAGTAACACTTATAGGTACATCGTCAAAATGAATAAAAACCAAAATGAAAGCCACAGCAGTTTTGGAACTTCATCCTACCTCAGAAACTCAGTAGTTATCCTAATCTTTACAATATTTAGGACTAGATAACTTTAAAATATGGTGTGCAAGCGAGCAGACAATCATGTCCCTATGTTTATCATTTAATTTATTCATCAAGTTTGTGGTACCCTTTTTTTATTAAACAGTATTTAATATGGACGTTAAATAAATGCATGGGTAAGAAACAATACATTGCAGTAACTTGTTGAATATTTTTATACTTAATCCAACGAAGGTTCTATTGGTTTTGCGAAGACTTAACGAGCTTATTTTTATTTCTTGTATTAAAACTATGTATGTCGGATTTCTTATAGAACAATTAAGATTTGTACATATAGACATGATGCAGTCAAAGATGAATTATGAGGCCGGTTAAGACATTATTTCTTTAAATATTTTTGTAAGTGATGGAACACCATTTCATGGTTGGGATGGCCTGTACCCCGTAAATGGCTGAAATATAATAATAGTCCACTAAGTCGGACATCTGCAGGATGTGTCCCCTCATTCTGCGGAGACCGCGTAAACAGCAATTGTCCTAATTGCTGATGCCTCAAGATTGTCCCGGACACGCGACCACTTGCGACGAAATCAACAGTTTTGGCCCAATTTAAAACCCCTTGCGGTACTTCGTGAATTGGCTTGAGGACCCTAATTGCTTCTCGTTATTTGACACTACAATTTGTGCATTATTCCACTGTTCTCAACAACGCTCGTTAAAGGATGTGGAGGAGCTGGGACAGGAGCAAATGATACCAGCCTGATTATGCTAAAATTATTTCACAGACGTGTTCTGATTTGTTATTATACACGTTCTAGCTGGTAACGAATAACGAGCGTCAATGTTATACTGTTTAATATTATAAAATAATCTCTGCGAATGAGCGGTATAGTAATAACCCTACCTTTTGTAGCTATTTCTTAGCAATCACATTTACAAATGTGTTTAATTATATTTAATGACATCGTTTTGGCATTTACGATGATACCAAAGCCCAGTATCTTATGGTAGGGTAGGGGCCGCGGAAGATATTTCATTGCCATGTGACGTAACGCCGCGGGTAGGTACATGGAAGGATAGCACAGAACTTAAACATTGACCAGGATGTGTGGGCGATACGAAATTTGGATATTGGCGGCCTTCAAGCCTGAGCTAGTACTCTTAGTAGGTAAGGTACGAGAAGATCTAGTGGCATTGGTGACTTGCGCATAAGGGGAGAGCTGCAAGTTCTCTATTCTAGTGCCTTATCATTTTGATATACATAGGTATATACAAAATAATATATTAAAATCACTACATAGCATAAAACAAAGTAGCTTTTTCTGTCCCTATATCCCTATGTGCGCTTAAATCTTTAAAACTACGCAACGGATTTTGGTGCGGTTTTTTTTTAGATAGAGTGATTCAAGAGGAAGGTTTTTATTTGCAATAAAGAATAGAAAAGCCAATGTTTCTTAGTATTTACGTGCGAAACCGGGGCGGTTCGCTAGTTACGAATGAATCACAAAAAGGAGTACGGTGGCAGGGTGAACTAATAATTGGCACCGAGCGGCAAAGTCGGTACGGTACAGTTCTTAACAAATCAAACAAAATGTAAATTATCGATATGACCCACAAAAAGTAAGATACATGGCGAAAAGTCATCAGTCGTCTGTCAGTCATTTTTAGCATACGCCTCGTATATTTTATTACTATTCGTGACTAGAACGATTCGTTTTTCATATACATATTGAAACCGGATAAGTGATTAATTTACTACTACCATCAATAAGTACACATCAAACGCGCTTCAAGCAATTTGCAAGTCTTGAGTATAAAATCAATCTGAGTGCTCCTTGAAAGCAAAATCGGTCGCGTGGAGTTAACTGTGGGACGAATGCCAGAGTCGGCACGCAACACTTCGCTTTCAATCAGATTGTACCGGTATCAGAGATACAAAACAAAGACAAAAGTGTGGTACTTTCAGAGCTGGAAATCCATTTTGAAATAAAGTTTTATAATAATCAGGTGTCGCGACGAAAATTGTGGTCTTTGGATTACCTAAGCTATCTTATTCTGAGGATCTAAAAAGCGTAGGAAATTTAATAAAGCCTTGTCCTTATATCAAAATATTGAAAATCGTAAATTTACAACATAGCGTCTATATAACGCTTACTTAATTAATAGGGATAACCACATCACAATAATATTGGAAAAATAAACTGATTTGGATTCGCTAACATCTCGCACGAAACTTAAAATCACTATTAAAGTTCGCCGTTCGTATAAATTAAACACTTGATTTCGGAATTTCTTACACATCGCATTAGAAACTGGTCGGGGTTTCCGAAGCTAATAAAAATATAAAAAGTGATAATAAAATAGATTTAAGCTATAAATCAGATACACATACAAACTTGCAAATTTTTTAATAAGCATAATCCAAGATAAATATTTCCGAAACATTATGTAAAACTTGGCTGACCCCTTTGGACGGTTATTTCCCTATGTCCAAATTGGCACCTACCTATATGTTGCAGCAAGTAAAATGTAGGTAGGTAAGTAAGGAAATAATCTGGACACAAGGAGTAAGTAACTGACGTAGAGCCGTCCTCTGTGCCCACTAGACCATGCCGGGAAACCTCGTTACCTCACGTAGGCCAGTTAGCGGTGACCGGCGATAATGGATCTATTGGCACCAAGGACTAACGTTACATTTTTTTCTCAGCTAAAGTTTGCACACAAAAACTAAGAGCTGATTGGCTTTTTCATTTCAGCGGCCGTTTATTTTCTGGGAGTGTTTGCACAAGCGGTCCAACGCGGGTTTTAGCATCACCGGCGACTTGAACAAATTTCTTCCAGCGTTCCTCTAGTTGCGAATTGAAGATTTTGGGGGCTCTCCATTCATGTCTGGCACTACCCTAACTCCGGCTCTCAACTCTGAGTCTCTCTGATATATTACTATTGTCTTTCAAAAAATTTCATCCTCTACTTCTCAGTCAGTAGACATAACATCATATGAGATTGTAGTTATCTGTGGCTAGTATTGAATCCTACTGATGAACGTAGACGTAGAGTTTGTTTGTATACGTTTACGTTTACAAAAGATCGTATAATTTAGATACGGTCGATTTGAGCGACTTCCTTTTTTAAAGTCGGTTAAAGTACTCATTCAAAGGTCCAAAAAGTTATTGTTTAGGATTCGTTATATTATTGGTTTTTCATAAATATCTTTATGATGGCTAAGATTCTACCAAAGAGCTTGCTTCTTCAAGAGAGAGGTATTGAAGAAGAAATATTCAAGAAACAATGTAAGATACATTTTAGAGAGTGTGCACCTCCATCTTCTTTCCACCGGACCACCCAGCGTGGAGAAGTAGGTACAACCGTCTTCAGCATACGGTGCCCGTACCCAGGGCCCAATTATCTGGGGGCCTCAAAGGACCAACCATTTCTCTAACCAAAGAACCAGCAGTATTCTAATATCATAAATTATATATTATATTAAACAATTTAGTAAGAGCCCAAAGTTCTTGTGTGTCCAAGGCCCCAGGCTGGTTTAAGACGGCCTTGTGAGGAGGGCTTCACCCTTACGATGTTTAAGTTCCATTGGTACAATCAACAGCTCATCAAGGTTCATATGTACCTTATCTAATGACATTATAAGTTCTTATTCCAACGACATAGGCAATACAAAGTCCTAAGTCTGTAGTCTGTAGTGCTTATGGCTGCACGAAGCTTTTGCTTCGTCTTTTCTTATACGCACTGCTAAGGAGTGGAAATTGCTTCCTGCGTATTTTCGGACAAGTACTTATGATCTGGGCACCTTCAAAACAATAGTATCCACTATTGTTTTAATCTAGCTATCCAGCTATGCTACTACTGATATTGGGTAAGTGAAATACTAGCCTAGCTTAAATTAAATACTTAGATAGTTTACAAATTCAAGATAAGTCGAGAAAGAAATAAGGATTTTACTCTTGATATTAAAATGGGAAAGGACTCGTGTTCTCTGATAGGCAAAGGTAGAGAATGTTTAAGCAAGATTGCCATGCAAATTAAAAACATTTTTTATATTTATTAGAAGTTGTCTAGATAATGAGGCTAATATTTAGACTTTAGCTGTTCTAAAGTATGAATAACGCTTACCTACATGCTTTTAATCCAACCCTCAGATCCGGTAAAGGTACCTAAACCTTAATCATAAAGCACACATAAACGCTACCAGGATTTTAATTACATAGATTTTGCACAACGTGTTGATCACGCCGCTCGCAAAATGCTGTCCATCAATAACTAACCAAAAAAATAAACACACAGTAACCTCCCCTAACTAAATCTAGGCATTAAACTCACAATGCAGCCGGCACCGGCGTCGATCAAAGGGTCCGCAGTTCCCAGTTCAATCCGCAACAGTTTAAATCCGGTTTTCGCACTTAATATTTATGCCACAGTCGGTGTCACATTATTTACTGAAACTTTTGTTCTGCGGCGACGCGGCGTCTCCGTAGCGAGACGCGGAGTGAGACACGTTCGTCGCGACGTCTGTTCGGCACGCATGCGTCGCCCGTCGCGGTCGCACGAATACTGGCTGGTTAGTTGCGGTAGCAGGATCCTTGTGTCCATGCTTGGTCAGTTGAAGGGAACAACAGATAAGTTGCGGCGCCGAATTTACTTGTTATCTGCATTGGATGTTGAATATGAATATCTTTATTCCTGTTAGCTTTATAAAACTTATGAATCGTCAGTACAAGTTCAGAACTCTACCAATGTAAACGGAATGTTGATGTTGTCGAGAAGTTTTCTCTCGACATTTAACACTTTTCAGTTATTTACTATACGAGGAACTTGAAGTTAATATACCTACCGTGTTATATTTATATACAAATTAAATAAGATATGTTAGATCCGTACATTTTTGTCATTCAAGTAATCATTTATTTTGTAGTAGCCCCTTTTTAATAGAATACACGTTTATGTAAAAATATATATGTTTTTCACCGATTTTTATATGTTAATTGTATACTAAGCCATTTGTTAATTTAATCCTTTAGGAACCACGGTACGCGGGACATCCATTTTCTGCGCGGCCCGAAAGAAAATACTTTCATCGTTTTTTTCTATTTTTATTAATATCTAGCGCCCTTCGCAGCTTTGCACGTGTATGATCCCGGCAAGATTATTCAAGTTAAGTGCGAACATACATTTCAGCAATTTTAAAATTTGAATTATTAAATCGAATTCGAACGAATTTGGGAACTGTGTCCCAATTTGTTTTATTTATTTTAAAAAAATATTGCACAAATAAGTACAAGAGGTGGACTTAATGCTAGGGGCATTCTCCACCAGTCAACCTTGTGAGTTCCGATTCGCATTAAACGTGTTTTTCACGGCAAAGCACGGTCAATTTTTTTAATTTTTCTATAATTAACAGTTTGTTCGGTTCCATATCTGCTGTGGACAGCCGGGTTTTGAAGCTCTATTAAGCCAAGAGCTGTACTGAACTTAAAAGAATAAACTAGAAATGTCGGACTTTGTTCCTGGTGGGATATTCTACAAGTAAACACAGGGTCCTGATTCCCCTTGTAAGGTTTACAAAGGTCAGACAGCAATCTTTATATTGTAATAGGTACCCAACTCAATTCCCTATCCCAGTAGTAGCAGACCATTGCCTCTATAATGAATGCACAACCACACACAGACATTTTAAAATACTTAGGTAATATATAATAAGAGCCAGACGATTTCATGTTTATTTTCGTATATTGTCACCCCCTATATTTCGAACGAAACCCCCTATTTTTCGGTAATTTAAAGGAAAATAATGCATTGGATTTTTATGAGTTTATTACAAAAGCTAATGTTACATTGATGGTAAATTAAAATGACAAAAAAACAAGTTTGTTTTTAAAAAACAAAGTCTTTAGACCCGCAATTTTTTTAACACAAATATTATTAACATTCTTACAACAAAACATCACAATATAACCACAAAGTTCATTTCACAAAAATGTTAATATAGGAAAGACGAAAAAACAAACAATGTGTTCAAAAATAATAATTAAAATCAATAGCACGTCGTTAAAACCATATTAACACGTTACTTACCTTCAATCGCAAAAATCAACTTAAAACATTTATCAGAGTCTATGTTTCAGTACGAATTAATATTTAATTAGCAAACATACCCGTACAATTTATGATTAAATATTCGACAATCAACATTTTTGTATAGGTACAATAATAATCAACACCTTGCAGAATTACTGCTAATCATTCTGATTTATATCTGCCAAATTAATTGGTGTTTTTTGGGTAAACTACAAAACTTATTATCATACTAGCAACCTGGCACACGTTTTAAAATGAATCAGGAACTAAGGGAGCGTTTAAGGGAGGGAGGGAGGGGGGTGGGGATTTGTAAAACGTTACGATGCGTTACAATAAAACAATTAAAATGACCCTCCCACATTGGCAACCCTTTTGGTTTCCTTACGGTTTTCGGAGAAACCTTCTATTGTGTTAGTGTAGTCGTCGTTTTTAAAGAAAAGGGCAGGAAGAGTACAGAAAAATGTTACGTTGCGTTACATTGGGGGGTCAAAAATCTTAATACTTGAGCGCTCCCTAGGGTGTTCTTAATATCGTGCGGATTTCATCACACACGCAAGATTCCACGCATTACAACAAACACTTGTATGAAAAGGACACTTGCGGTTGTCACGCATACGGAGCAATCCCGCGTGCGTAATGAAATCCGCACGATTTTAAAAACAGCCTAACCATTGTCGGCGACTTCGTTCGCGTATTATCGGATGCAAAGCCGGCGAGAAATACTATGGAATGGCAAAATCTGGCCCTTGACAGCGAGAGCTGACAAGTATCCTTTACGCTCGACAACACACGTTAAATAAATTAATGTTGATTACAACTTTCTTGACAAGTGTGGAAACATACCGACATTACCGACATATATAAATTATCAAAAATTTGTAAACAAGTGCCAAAAAGGTTGTGTTAATTATTTACAAGAAAAGAAGCAATCGTTAGCATGATAAAATATTAAATCTAATATTTTTTTAAAACATCACAAAATAAAACAGATTTATTTTCTACTTTCATAGATTCATCTTGCATCAAGCGTGCCCCTTAACAAATGAAAACAATAAGAACTTATCAGAAACATTTTTTAGCTGTTTAAGGCTCAATTGTACCGACTTAACCTTAACAGTCACTAATGACAGCTGTCAAAACTGTCAGATCGCATACGTTTTTCCTTTTTTATAACCTACATGAATAAAGAAATATTTGATTTATTTACGAAAAAAAAGTTATCTTGTTATGGGACACTTTCCTTCTATACGATCACTCTCACTCTTAAGCATACGTCACAATTCTAAGATAAGAAGCGAGAACAAAAACTTAATCTTATTCTACCTTAGTACTAAGTCAGTCTGACAGAATTCATCGAATGGTGAGTTCAAGAGAAGTACAAATATACTTGCTATTCTTAAATCGCTCGACATGTTTTAATTTTCAAATTCCCGATGTCTGTTGAGTGGATATGTGCAATTTAACCTTCAAGAAATTAAAGAATACCGAAAGTACTGGATTATTTTAATATAGAGTTCATTTTTTGTTGTACATTTTTTCTTCATGTTTGCAATATATATGTTTTTTTTATAATGTCTATTTTCTTGCTCATGAAAAAAGTTTGTAATAAAACGACAACACTTATTTAGTCTTGGGGACTACGCACATTACCAAGATGGCATGGTAAGGAAATTTTTAGGTAACGAATATATGCTATGATATAAAACTAAGATTGACATTCCAATGTTAATGGTTGACCTTAAGTAAACGTAATTTCAGTTCGGCTAGATCTCACTCGCGGATCATGTTTTACAAAGATATCTAACGATTACAGAATAGCCCGCGAATTTGCGTTGCGTCGCGTCGAGCAACCCAACTGGTATTGCAGCAACAAACGACTATGCTTAGGCTAACTTATGGACAAAGTTTAATCCTACGAGGAGTTTAATGATTGTATCAGTTGTCTGTCTGACAACATTGGCGAGTAACCGTTCGGAACTACGACAAGTAAAAGGGAGACGTACGTTTGATTGCAACATTTCTTTATTAAGATCATACCCCAATCTCTTTCTTTAGTACGCTTAATCAAGTTACAAAATGCGGTATTTTTAATTACAAAAAAATAAGTAGGATAATGTGGGTGGGGCAGGTGGATAAGTGGAATGAAATCCACTTCCAGTCCACGTACCCACCAAATTAAGTTATAAGCTCACGCGAATCAGACACCTATTAGGAGGCACTAGCGCATTTTATTTGCGGTATGCTAACTCTAAGCTTCTACGGACACGTCGTGCCTCTGCCCGGAGTGCAGGCACTCGTAGCCGTACTTCAGGATGTAGTGGAAGCGCGCGTCCGAGACGAGGTCCGCGAGCGACGGCGACGTCAGGATGTCCTCCGCTGCAGGCAGCACCAGCTCCAGGTCTCCCCCTGGGGATGAAAGGAAGGGTCAAGTTTTCGGAGTTGATAAAGCTTATCGATGATTGACGTTTCACACGCCGAACCATGAACATCTGTGCTCGAGTAGTTGGTAGCTGTGTTAGATATTTTAAGCGTTAAGCCGGCGGCCTGATTGTTGCGAATGGCTCAGTTGCCTTCAGCCGGCATTTCTCCGGTCTCTACTGCGAGGTAAGCATTGTCGAGTTGGATCGCCAATCCCCACTCTCTCCCCCCTTGGTAGGGGGCTAACCAGCTAATACGTTGAAAGATACGTAAACACTCTGTTTTATCGTGTAACCGCGCTTTGCGGTTGAGTTCAGTGGATTCGTGAAGTACCCTCCAGTGCTAGTGGTTTTGGTAATTTGCTATAAAGATTTAATTACATACAGGAAAAACCGCCATATTGCATAGGAACAAATTTTTCATATTTTATTTTAACCCTGTTCTCAGCGAAAGTAGTACCACCTATTTCTGTACCAAACTTTCTACCTGGTATCAGCCTATTTTTATTTTTTCATATTTCAAGAACTAGTAAAAATCGTCTTGTAACAAATCCAAAAAAAATGTAACAAAGAGTCCATTTGACTCTTATCGAGCGCCCTCGCTAAGGATTTTTTTACATTACGCAATCAATAATTTATATAAAAAATAAATACGGCTAGTTCGCAAATACGTAAACAACATAACATTTCTAGCTCGAGTTTTGTTTGCAGAAATTTCCGTATTAGGTACACAAGCAAATCCTGAATAGCGATCAATCAATATAGCTTACGGTAATGCTTGCCGGCCGGCGGATAGATTTAAGTCGTTATTGTTAAGCCGACCGGCGATGACGCGATCGGTTGATCCGCTGTGGCCCAAGGGCGGAAAAGATTTGCGATTATGAAGTTGTTATAATTTTTTTGTATAATATATTGTTCTAGCGGTAGCTGTCTTTTAACCCCCAACACAAAAAACTATGGAATATAAGTTTGATTTTTCTGTCTGTCGGTGCGTGTTTGTGTGTCTGTCCAAAGCATCCGTAGTCTCTGATAAACCGATTTTTTTTTGTGTAAAAGGTCGATCCTAGACAGCCATCGCTCAACTATACTCCCTCAATATACGTATAAAAAACGGCCTGAGCAGTGGAATGTCATACAAGAAGATAAACGTCAAATTCAAGATGGCCGCCATCACAAAATGTCGTATTTATAATAGCGTTGTTAATTATTTTTATTTCGTACCTACTCATAAACGCTAATATCGAACTGGCAGGGCTTCTTTAACTGTTTATTTTGTGAATACCTAAACATTTTTTAACACATACAATAAATAAACCCTGACTGACAAGCAAGGAAGGAAATCCCAAACATCTTGGCTTCCTTAGGATGTCTACAACCGTCAAGCAACGTTAACGTTATATGCTACGACGATCTGAACACTCATAATATACAATTTATTTAGAAAATGCTAAAATTGGCACATCTATACTAATATTATAAAGAGGAAAGATTTGTTTGTAACGAATAGGCTCCGAAACTACTGGACCGATTTCAGAAATTCTTTCACCGTTGGCAAGCTACATTTACCCTGAGTAACATAGGCTATATTCATTACTATAAAAGGCCAAGTCTACGCGTACAAAGTCGCAGGCGGCCGCTAGTTCATTAATAAAAATAAAACATATTGTCATAGTAACAACCCGGTTGCATTTTAAAATACGCATCTAGTATGCACTGGGAACAATTTGCATGAGTTCTGGAGATATGTGAAGTCATATTCGTCACGTTTTACGTATTTAAAAAATATTATAACATATGTCTACTCTATTCACGATCTATCATGTTAATGCTGAAAAAAACATAAAAAAACATCCCAAACATCACAATATGTTCTATTTAAAAGGTGACGCTATGGTGACTAATATATCTTATTGACAAAATAAGTCTAATTGATTGATCAATAAGATTACCCAATATTTTCGTCGGCACCATTAATTCCTTTCCGATATACATAATACCGACGTAATCCGCCAGATATATCAAAGTCGCTACTTTTAATACTATCTCACGTCAAAGAATTAGAGGTGTTTACATTTAAGCCGACTATGAAGGATCGGAACTCAATACGCTAACTCAATCTAGGGATAATACCCACTTTAGTAGTAAAAGCAAAAATGATTAGAGTTCTCTAGTAATGCATATTAATAAAATATTTCCATAATCACGAAATATCACAAGGGAAGACGGGGAGAGGGTGAAGTAATATATCACGAGTATTTATTTTTTGGAAGCGCGTATAATCGCGTTGATAGAAGAATGGCATCCTGAAGCCGGAAATTATCAAATAAATATCGAATTTTATGATAATAGTTGATGCATATTATTTTATTAACCTTAATTTAATAAACCTGCATTCTATTAAAAATATTAAAACTAAAAATCTTTGTAGGTACTAAAAATACACGTGATATTGGAAAGGGGGGGGCAGGGGGGGAGTAGTCTTGAACCTCATCATGTGTCACCAATGGTTCAAAAATGCCAAAATAACATCACATTAATTATTGGACGGTCCTTAAGCGAAACGTCGGGCAAGTAAATAGTTCGTATTAACTCCTCCATATGGTGTCGCGTTTGAATCCTCAACCCTATTTTAGGCTTGTTTTTAGTTTTGTAAAAGGCGAAATATTTGTGTTTTTTTGAAGCGAAACGAGAGTATATGAATGAGTCGCTTTCGTGAGTAGTGCAGTGGCACTCACCCATGAGATGCACGAGGTCGATGAGGCGGAAGAACATCTTGGCCTGCAGCTCCTCGGCCGGCGCGTCCACGCGGCACGCCGCCCACGAGTAGTGCAGTGGCACTTACCCATGAGATGCACGAGGTCGATGAGGCGGAAGAACATCTTGGCCTGCAGCTCCTCGGCCGGCGCGTCCACGCGGCACGCCGCCCACGAGTAGTGCAGTGGCACTTACCCATGAGATGCACGAGGTCGATGAGGCGGAAGAACATCTTGGCCTGCAGCTCCTCGGCCGGCGCGTCCACGCGGCACGCCGCCCACGAGTAGTGCAGTGGCACTTACCCATGAGATGCACGAGGTCGATGAGGCGGAAGAACATCTTGGCCTGCAGCTCCTCGGCCGGCGCGTCCACGCGGCACGCCGCCCACGAGTAGTGCAGTGGCACTTACCCATGAGATGCACGAGGTCGATGAGGCGGAAGAACATCTTGGCCTGCAGCTCCTCGGCCGGCGCGTCCACGCGGCACGCCGCCCACGAGTAGTGCAGTGGCACTCACCCATGAGATGCACGAGGTCGATGAGGCGGAAGAACATCTTGGCCTGCAGCTCCTCGGCCGGCGCGTCCACGCGGCACGCCGCCCACGAGTAGTGCAGTGGCACTTACCCATGAGATGCACGAGGTCGATGAGGCGGAAGAACATCTTGGCCTGCAGCTCCTCGGCCGGCGCGTCCACGCGGCACGCCGCCCACGAGTAGTGCAGTGGCACTTACCCATGAGATGCACGAGGTCGATGAGGCGGAAGAACATCTTGGCCTGCAGCTCCTCGGCCGGCGCGTCCACGCGGCACGCCGCCCACGAGTAGTGCAGTGGCACTTACCCATGAGATGCACGAGGTCGATGAGGCGGAAGAACATCTTGGCCTGCAGCTCCTCGGCCGGCGCGTCCACGCGGCACGCCGCCCACGAGTAGTGCAGTGGCACTTACCCATGAGATGCACGAGGTCGATGAGGCGGAAGAACATCTTGGCCTGCAGCTCCTCGGCCGGCGCGTCCACGCGGCACGCCGCCCACGAGTAGTGCAGTGGCACTTACCCATGAGATGCACGAGGTCGATGAGGCGGAAGAACATCTTGGCCTGCAGCTCCTCGGCCGGCGCGTCCACGCGGCACGCCGCCCACGAGTAGTGCAGTGGCACTCACCCATGAGATGCACGAGGTCGATGAGGCGGAAGAACATCTTGGCCTGCAGCTCCTCGGCCGGCGCGTCCACGCGGCACGCCGCCCACGAGTAGTGCAGTGGCACTTACCCATGAGATGCACGAGGTCGATGAGGCGGAAGAACATCTTGGCCTGCAGCTCCTCGGCCGGCGCGTCCACGCGGCACGCCGCCCACGAGTAGTGCAGTGGCACTCACCCATGAGATGCACGAGGTCGATGAGGCGGAAGAACATCTTGGCCTGCAGCTCCTCGGCCGGCGCGTCCACGCGGCACGCCGCCCACGAGTCGCGGCGGATGCACGCGCACCACACCTGGCGGCAACAGTATACACATCTATACATTTTATACAAAGCCTAATCATTGTTTTTTCAATTTTACACATAACTCTTTTTAATCGTCATTGAATACAATTAGCTACTTACCACAGGATAAATAAATAAATATTGAACAATATCACATATATTGCTCTGATTCTATAGTGAGTAACTAAACCACTTGTGTTACAGAAATCAGAAACAACGACGGTACCGGAACACCCAGCCCCGAGACAATACGGAAAAGGTCGTTTCCCATATTGACCCGACCGGCGATCGACCTCAGAGATGGCGCGACGCCAAAGTCCGGCACGCTCGCCTCTCGGCTACGGAGGTCGTCAAAAACTGAGTAATGTAAGTGATATTTTTCAGGGGGGATGAGTCAACGGGGATAGAATACTTAATTTGTACTGACGATTCATAAGTGATTTTGTAAAGTTGACATGAATAAAGATGTTTTCTATTCTAATCTTGAAGTGTAATATAAAAAAAACTACCTTTTACGTATCGCGCGTGCTGCTCTTCTATCTGAGCTAACCCGCATGTTATCGTAGGCGATGTTTTTTTTTCTGTTGTTTCAATCTCTTGTGTCTGGCGAATATGTTTAGAACTACATACTTATCGTTCTTCATGTTCTGTTTCTTTAAAATATTTAAAGTCCGCTCGTGCGGAGTTAAGCACTATATTTATTTTTAAATCTAACGTATGTGATGTTATGATTAAAAGAACATCTTTACCTTTAGCCTAAGATCGTCGCGTCGCTCCATATCAGATATGAATTCGGTTAGATCCAGCGCCTTCTTGTAGTCATACTCCGTCAGCGCTTGGCTCTCTGACTCGATGTACATCTAGTATTGACAAAATATAATGCATATCTTAGATGGCAAAATAACACAACACAATATCAAATCTACTCGACTTATCAAAAATTCAAAAGGACAAATTAAGAATACTCCTTTTTAAAACTCTTGTTAAAAGTTTCCCGTAGTTTTCACAATGTCGTAGTTTAAAACATCTAAAGATATAATACCTACATTATATAGGAAGAATTTAGAATCCTTATTATCTACAAACTTACTTCATTGTTACTTCTTTTCGTATATTATTTATTTTACCGAATTATTTTTGTTACTAATATTATATTGCATACTTTATTTATAGACATTTTATAATAAATATTGATATAATAAATAAACTGCGGTAATCCGGACTCGCCATGGTCTCCTCGCCGTGGTACTATGTGCCTTGTTACGGAAAGGCGACGAGGCTGCTATTCCCGCAGCGCCGTACCATTAAACTATATGCCCAGTTCCAATATTTTACGATTCGTAATATGTCAAAAATGTATATCCCTTTATCATCAACCGACTACGAGTCGTTAACCTTTACCCAGCCCAGCTATCTTAAACGTAGTGGCTCGCTGTACGCCAACGTATAAATGTATAACAGAACAAAACAAAGTAAACGTGTAGGATTGTAATGAATGCAACTATCGCGTCACATCACTAGTATGGGACATCAAAATATTTCAGGCGTTTTTGTTTTTATCAATTTTAAAACACTATAAAGCCTGTTTCGTCTGACGAAATAAAAAAAAATGGGCTTCAGTCCTGTCCATCTTACAAAATTACAAGAGAAACAAATGTTTAATGCAACGTAAAAGTATTTAATTAAAGTAGGTACAATGAGTAACTTCTATAGAAGTAGTGGCGTTGACGGCACAAAAATCTTGGACTTGTATAGAAGTAGTTGGCGGTTATTAGGTTAATACCGATCCATAATTAACTTTCCATTAGTTGTCCGTAAGTCGTTATCCGCTTACGCCTCGCATACTTTATTACTCTCCGTAACAAAACAGATCGTTTTTCAAATATGGTAACAGGTTATTAAACAATCCGAATGACCAGAATCACAAGTACATAATTGTAAGGTATCAATACCGTTGCCGTTTTGGAAAATTACCATTAAAAAGCCACTGAAACTGTGTATAACAGTGTTGATAGGTAAAATGAATGACGTCATAGTTTCGTATTTTTATACAAAATCTTTAAAGAAATCACCTTTTGACAAGTATTTAAAAGTATTTCAACTGACTAGCCAATGATCTTCAAT
Organism: Glyphodes pyloalis; assembly: GCA_037074685.1. Classification (NCBI taxonomy): domain Eukaryota; kingdom Metazoa; phylum Arthropoda; class Insecta; order Lepidoptera; family Crambidae; genus Glyphodes; species Glyphodes pyloalis. The sequence goes on from JAYKKO010000049.1 coordinate 739,312, forward strand.
TTATCGAGACACATTGTAATGGGGGCCACAGCTAATAAAAATAACTAAGTAAGCGTTAGCAGTAAGACTATTCAGGGTGCGAAAGGTTGAAAATGCCCTACCTGCACCAACTCCTCAGGAGGTAACACTTTGATATCTTCTGCATCCAAACCGTTGTGGAGGCGAATATCGCGCGGCAGGGCGGAGAGCTGGTCCGCGAGCGCCAAGCAAGTTTCGACCTTACGACGCGTGTCACACGGTCGGGATTCTGGCTCTTCGGACACGATGAGACATAGTTTAGCCATGGATGCCATGGTCTGTAACAAATTGACAGGTATTAACATCAGAGCGGTGTTTTAAAAGCTTAAACACTTGTTTCCCAAAATGCTATTGTTTCTAGTTGTGATTTATAGTTGCGCAACGATGCAGCTGTTTAAAGTCGTTTAAGTAATTAATGCCACGTTACAATACTTTAGGTCGCACTAAACATTAAGGTTTGGTTTTATTGCGAAATTTTAATACAATTATGGATCGTCTAATCGTTGTAAAGAGATATCTTTTAAATAGAAGAAATGTATAGATAGTGTCAATAGCACGAGCGGACACTCACCGTCATCCTATTGACGGAGTCCCGCTCCTCGTCGGCTAGGCTCGCTAGCGCAGGCGCGGCGGAGGCGTAGTCCCGCGCGGCCAGTCGCTGCAGGGCGAGCAGGTGCGCGCGGCCGGGGCGGCGCGGTATAGATAGTGTCAATAGCACGAGCGGACACTCACCGTCATCCTATTGACGGAGTCCCGCTCCTCGTCGGCTAGGCTCGCTAGCGCAGGCGCGGCGGAGGCGTAGTCCCGCGCGGCCAGTCGCTGCAGGGCGAGCAGGTGCGCGCGGCCGGGGCGGCGCGGTATAGATAGTGTCAATAGCACGAGCGGACACTCACCGTCATCCTATTGACGGAGTCCCGCTCCTCGTCGGCTAGGCTCGCTAGCGCAGGCGCGGCGGAGGCGTAGTCCCGCGCGGCCAGTCGCTGCAGGGCGAGCAGGTGCGCGCGGCCGGGGCGGCGCGGTATAGATAGTGTCAATAGCACGAGCGGACACTCACCGTCATCCTATTGACGGAGTCCCGCTCCTCGTCGGCTAGGCTCGCTAGCGCAGGCGCGGCGGAGGCGTAGTCCCGCGCGGCCAGTCGCTGCAGGGCGAGCAGGTGCGCGCGGCCGGGGCGGCGCGGTATAGATAGTGTCAATAGCACGAGCGGACACTCACCGTCATCCTATTGACGGAGTCCCGCTCCTCGTCGGCTAGGCTCGCTAGCGCAGGCGCGGCGGAGGCGTAGTCCCGCGCGGCCAGTCGCTGCAGGGCGAGCAGGTGCGCGCGGCCGGGGCGGCGCGGTATAGATAGTGTCAATAGCACGAGCGGACACTCACCGTCATCCTATTGACGGAGTCCCGCTCCTCGTCGGCTAGGCTCGCTAGCGCAGGCGCGGCGGAGGCGTAGTCCCGCGCGGCCAGTCGCTGCAGGGCGAGCAGGTGCGCGCGGCCGGGGCGGCGCGGTATAGATAGTGTCAATAGCACGAGCGGACACTCACCGTCATCCTATTGACGGAGTCCCGCTCCTCGTCGGCTAGGCTCGCTAGCGCAGGCGCGGCGGAGGCGTAGTCCCGCGCGGCCAGTCGCTGCAGGGCGAGCAGGTGCGCGCGGCCGGGGCGGCGCGGTATAGATAGTGTCAATAGCACGAGCGGACACTCACCGTCATCCTATTGACGGAGTCCCGCTCCTCGTCGGCTAGGCTCGCTAGCGCAGGCGCGGCGGAGGCGTAGTCCCGCGCGGCCAGTCGCTGCAGGGCGAGCAGGTGCGCGCGGCCGGGGCGGCGCGGTATAGATAGTGTCAATAGCACGAGCGGACACTCACCGTCATCCTATTGACGGAGTCCCGCTCCTCGTCGGCTAGGCTCGCTAGCGCAGGCGCGGCGGAGGCGTAGTCCCGCGCGGCCAGTCGCTGCAGGGCGAGCAGGTGCGCGCGGCCGGGCGCGGCTCGCAGCCAGGCGGCAAAGCGTGAGGCCAGCACTGGCCGCGTGCAGCGGACCAAGGTGGACACAAGCGGTCCGCCGCGGTCCACTATCTGAGCGAACGCTAGTTCTGCTACATTCTGTGAACGTAAATTAGCGGTTTTAGAGTAACGGACTGTGATTTATCAAAAGCGTTTGATTGTGTAGATCATCAATCATTGAAATGGAAGCTGCGGCATGACTGCGTTTTAAGTAAATCACTTAGTCCTATTCAGTGCTATCTCTCTGACCGAACTCAAAAAGCTAGCGTAAACGGATCAAACTCTTCTGGCGCTCCTTTGTTCAGGAGAGTGCCCCAGGGCTCAATATTGGGACCATTACTATTTTTAATTTATATTATTGACCTGCCTTTATATACAAAAAAGAGTTATGTGGGATAGTAGTGTTTGCTGATGATACATCTTTTATTTTTAAAATTAATAGTCAGAGTGACAATGTTGATAAAATGTATGATGCCCTAAATCAATAGATTACATTCAATAATCTTTTATTTAATGCCAGTAAGCTAAAACCAGACTCGTAAGTCAGTTGGAGAAAACCAGATTATAATTTTTTACATATTACGAATCGTAAAATGCTGTAACTGCATTAGACGATTAATTAGTGCTATCGATGCACTAAAATTTTATTTTTAAAATAGCATACAATATTTGTCCGCGGCGGCAAGTGACGTCTGACGTTGATCAAGGGGTCAAGAACTACTCACCTCATTGGGATACTTGTCGATGTACTCGTAGAGGCGGTCCATGTCCTGGCTCTCGACGCACATCTCCACCAACAGCTCGAAGTCTTTGAACTTCTCCGCGAGCACCGCCGCGCGCTCCACCAAACCCTCTTCAACTAAAACAGATATATAGTTTTTAAGTCAGCTCGTGACCACGGTTGGTGGAACTTTTTTTTCCGGGAGAAAATGCCTTCTACCACGGGGAGACAGAGAGTGGTGTGTCGGACTTGCACCAACTAAAGCCCCGCTCGCCTCTCGTCCTCGAGGTCGGCTTATAAAGGAGTGGATACTTACCGAACGGTCGTATAATGTCCCTCCGCCGCTTGTCATAGATTCTCCTAGCGTGCGGTGCGTGTTGTAACGGGGCGGCGTCGGTCAGGAGGCGGTCCGCCAGCGAGGCGGCCGCTTCGTAGACGCGCCACTTCACATTCGCATCGGGGCAGTTGTGGGCTGATTGGCTGCAAGATAAGTCTATGTTACGGATAGTACCAACAAGCGACTAGTTATCGCCTGATGGCATTCATGGTAATCTACACTAACAATTAAAAGCTGAAGAGAGGTAGGGCATAGTGATTTATCGCTCGAACTGGAGCAGCCCGAGTGGTGAAATACCTCCACCTTACAGGAGACCGCAGCCAAATAACAATCACTTCTGTGTTGTTGTGTTCCTGCGTGTGAGTAAGGTTTCCAGAGCTCCTGGGGGGTGCTACATTAGTAGCAGGGGTCAAGCCTTCAAGGTAAGGGCGACAAGTCCAGTAAAGATTTATTATGCTGTACTTGTCACCCTTAAGCTAGGACCTCATTACCACTTAACATCAGGTTTGTTTATTTTGTGTCAGGAAAGTTTGTTTGAATGCGCTAATCTCGGGAACTACTGCTTCGAATTATTTTTTTTGTTTTGGACAGTCCATGAGGAATGCTTTAGGATTACGATGCGACCAAATATAGGACCGAAGAATCAGTGGAAAATAGGGAAAATACGGGGTAAGTACGCGTGCGAAGCCGCGCCGGTTTGCTAGTTAGTATATATAGCGCAGCAACAGGTGAGAGCGAAACGCATCCGCAGGTATTCGCGCGCGAACGAAGCGCATCGGCAGGTGCTTCCGTTAGGGCGAACCTCATCAGGGTGTAGCTATGCGAAGACGAAGCGCATCAGCAGGTAGTTGCGTGAGGCGGTACTCACGTGAGGGCCAGCCGCAGCAGCTGCACGAGCGGCGGCAGCAGCGTGCGCGGGGGCGGCGGGCCCGGCGGCAGCTCGCCGGCCCACGACGCGCGGCACTTGTGCGCCTCGCCCAGGACATTCTGCGGACGGAAGTAGTACATATTGTCAAGTAATTCAGCTTACTCACGGTTTGTAAAAGTAAGGGCATAGAAAGAAAGGGATAACTATTGAGTTTCTTGCCGGATTCTTCTCAATTTTAGTTTGTGTTCATTCTGACGATGCATAAGTGTTACTTGTAACCTACATGAATAAATGAATTGACTTTGACTTTAAGAATCCTCTAGACGCCAGTACATAGGAATGGAATCTGATTTTTTTCTTACATGGTACAAAGCAAATACATGCACCTCCATAATTATGCACCTATTTAAACGGCGGCCAGTTCCCTGTAAACGGACGCTAGTATTGTTTGCTCACACTGATGATGCTGATGGTGCTGGCGACGTGCGCGGCGTGCGCGTGCGCGTCGGGCGGCGCGTGCCTGTGCGCGTGCGCGGCCAGCGCCTGCAGCACGCGCGACACGCGCGACACGCGCCGGTAGCACGCGTCCGCCGGGGACAGCGCGCCCGCCGACACGGCCGCCTGCACCTCCGCCTCCTCCGCCTCCTCCGCCTCCGCCGCCGCGTCGCCGCACACCACCTGCGCACACGCACACACCGTCAACGGTGTCAGCGCATTAACAAATACGCTAGACCGAAATACAATACAAAGACCGAAAAAAAGGGCTCCAATTGGCTACTTGTCTCGTTGGATGCAGGTGGCAATGGACCGGTCGCGCTGGAAATCGGTTGGAGAGGCCTATGTTCAGCAGTGGACAGAAACAGGCTGAAATGATGATGATGATGAATTGACTGATTGACAGTTTTTGAAAAATGTATTGTAAAATATGCGCCCCTTCATTTTATATCCCAAGCAATTCGATTTGTCTGGACAAATGTAAATTACCAGAGAAAAACAAGATTTTGTGAAAACCATTTAAAAAGCGCGCGAAAACGCCAAATCACGTGACCGTTGAAATCGTAATGTCAACGTTCTATACACCAAACTGATACGAGTCGGAACGACTTACTTTTATGAAAATATCAAAGTTTTAAATTAATAGAATAAGTTAAAAGAAATCCTTTACCTGGTTAGCGACACAAAAATTCAATTTTATCGATAAAATCATCATCGTTTTCCCATATTCAAATAAATTGTTTAGTGACGTCACACAAATGGTGATTTCCGTTTCGGTTATTTTGTTCTATACATGATGTTGTCCAATATTTATTTTTATTATTATTTATTAACCTGATAGATGGCAGCGTCTATGAGCTGGGCGTCGGAGCCGTGCTGCAGGCTCCGGAGCGCGATGGCCATCGCGAGCTGCTCCGCCAGCGAGCACAGCGCCCACACGGTGCTCACCACTCCACCACCGGATTCTGAAACGACCAGTTCTGATGTTAGGTTTATTTTTCAGTAACCGTTGCCCGCCACTTTGTCCGTCAGCGTTATTTCAAAATGATATTCAAGTATCTAAACCATCTAATTTCATTCTGTATTTTTTTCATAGTAGCTCAGTATATTGGCTTTTCCCTGCCTGATGGTAAGTATCGCAATGACAACGGATTTTATACCGTAATTTCTTATCAAGATGATAGGTTTTATGGTACGGTAATGGCAAGTTTCTTCACGCTCCTTTTGAAGGAATCCATGTGGAAAAGAATCCTTTTTGGTACGGTCAATAGCACTTCCAGGTAAACACTTGCATTTCGATATTAAGTAGGTGTATTGTGTGTATTAGAGTAGGTGACAGACCGGCAGTGACGAGGTGCAGGCGGCGCCAGAGGCCGGTGGCGCGCAGGAAGTCGCGGAACAGCGTGAGCGCGCGCTGCTTGTCGCGCAGCTGGTGCGCGTGCTGCAGCGCCGCCGAGCTGCCCAGCGACACGCGCGTGCGCAAGTGTATTAGAGTAGGTGACAGACCGGCAGTGACGAGGTGCAGGCGGCGCCAGAGGCCGGTGGCGCGCAGGAAGTCGCGGAACAGCGTGAGCGCGCGCTGCTTGTCGCGCAGCTGGTGCGCGTGCTGCAGCGCCGCCGAGCTGCCCAGCGACACGCGCGTGCGCAAGTGTATTAGAGTAGGTGACAGACCGGCAGTGACGAGGTGCAGGCGGCGCCAGAGGCCGGTGGCGCGCAGGAAGTCGCGGAACAGCGTGAGCGCGCGCTGCTTGTCGCGCAGCTGGTGCGCGTGCTGCAGCGCCGCCGAGCTGCCCAGCGACACGCGCGTGCGCAAGTGTATTAGAGTAGGTGACAGACCGGCAGTGACGAGGTGCAGGCGGCGCCAGAGGCCGGTGGCGCGCAGGAAGTCGCGGAACAGCGTGAGCGCGCGCTGCTTGTCGCGCAGCTGGTGCGCGTGCTGCAGCGCCGCCGAGCTGCCCAGCGACACGCGCGTGCGCAAGTGTATTAGAGTAGGTGACAGACCGGCAGTGACGAGGTGCAGGCGGCGCCAGAGGCCGGTGGCGCGCAGGAAGTCGCGGAACAGCGTGAGCGCGCGCTGCTTGTCGCGCAGCTGGTGCGCGTGCTGCAGCGCCGCCGAGCTGCCCAGCGACACGCGCGTGCGCAAGTGTATTAGAGTAGGTGACAGACCGGCAGTGACGAGGTGCAGGCGGCGCCAGAGGCCGGTGGCGCGCAGGAAGTCGCGGAACAGCGTGAGCGCGCGCTGCTTGTCGCGCAGCTGGTGCGCGTGCTGCAGCGCCGCCGAGCTGCCCAGCGACACGCGCGTGCGCAAGTGTATTAGAGTAGGTGACAGACCGGCAGTGACGAGGTGCAGGCGGCGCCAGAGGCCGGTGGCGCGCAGGAAGTCGCGGAACAGCGTGAGCGCGCGCTGCTTGTCGCGCAGCTGGTGCGCGTGCTGCAGCGCCGCCGAGCTGCCCAGCGACACGCGCGTGCGCAAGTGTATTAGAGTAGGTGACAGACCGGCAGTGACGAGGTGCAGGCGGCGCCAGAGGCCGGTGGCGCGCAGGAAGTCGCGGAACAGCGTGAGCGCGCGCTGCTTGTCGCGCAGCTGGTGCGCGTGCTGCAGCGCCGCCGAGCTGCCCAGCGACACGCGCGTGCGCAAGTGTATTAGAGTAGGTGACAGACCGGCAGTGACGAGGTGCAGGCGGCGCCAGAGGCCGGTGGCGCGCAGGAAGTCGCGGAACAGCGTGAGCGCGCGCTGCTTGTCGCGCAGCTGGTGCGCGTGCTGCAGCGCCGCCGAGCTGCCCAGCGACACGCGCGTGCGCAAGTGTATTAGAGTAGGTGACAGACCGGCAGTGACGAGGTGCAGGCGGCGCCAGAGGCCGGTGGCGCGCAGGAAGTCGCGGAACAGCGTGAGCGCGCGCTGCTTGTCGCGCAGCTGGTGCGCGTGCTGCAGCGCCGCCGAGCTGCCCAGCGACACGCGCGTGCGCAAGTGTATTAGAGTAGGTGACAGACCGGCAGTGACGAGGTGCAGGCGGCGCCAGAGGCCGGTGGCGCGCAGGAAGTCGCGGAACAGCGTGAGCGCGCGCTGCTTGTCGCGCAGCTGGTGCGCGTGCTGCAGCGCCGCCGAGCTGCCCAGCGACACGCGCGTGCGCAAGTGTATTAGAGTAGGTGACAGACCGGCAGTGACGAGGTGCAGGCGGCGCCAGAGGCCGGTGGCGCGCAGGAAGTCGCGGAACAGCGTGAGCGCGCGCTGCTTGTCGCGCAGCTGGTGCGCGTGCTGCAGCGCCGCCGAGCTGCCCAGCGACACGCGCGTGCGCAAGTGTATTAGAGTAGGTGACAGACCGGCAGTGACGAGGTGCAGGCGGCGCCAGAGGCCGGTGGCGCGCAGGAAGTCGCGGAACAGCGTGAGCGCGCGCTGCTTGTCGCGCAGCTGGTGCGCGTGCTGCAGCGCCGCCGAGCTGCCCAGCGACACGCGCGTGCGCAAGTGTATTAGAGTAGGTGACAGACCGGCAGTGACGAGGTGCAGGCGGCGCCAGAGGCCGGTGGCGCGCAGGAAGTCGCGGAACAGCGTGAGCGCGCGCTGCTTGTCGCGCAGCTGGTGCGCGTGCTGCAGCGCCGCCGAGCTGCCCAGCGACACGCGCGTGCGCAGCCCGCCCGCGCGCACCTTCCATCTGTCGACAACACCCAGACTTACTGACCCACTTGTGTATCTAACAATTCGTTAACTCTGCTACATTTGTACTTGCATGGCAGAACTCAAAAAGTAAGCATCAATGAAACTAACGCTTTACCCAATAAAACCCCCCCCGTACTTCTTAAGCTAGCAGGAACGGCGCCGATGGCGGTAGAATCACTCACCTAGGATCCCCAGCCGGTATGTCGTCGAGCATCTCCGTAGCGATATTGAGCACCGTGGTGTCGAGCACCGCGTCCACGTCGGCCGGCTCCGGCTCGGCGGGCGGCGGCGCGCGGCGCGAGGGCGAGGCGGAGGCGGAGGCGGGGGCGGGAGCGGGAGCGGGAGCGGGAGCGGGGAACAACGCGTCGATGATGGCCTTACAGGCGACGCTGTCGCGCCTCAGGTGGAATAGGAACGCGATCTTCAGCTTGCCGCACGCGTCCGTCGTCACCATGCTCACCTGAGGATCACATGATAGGTTATACTGACTTTAAGACGCTATTTTATTTGGTACGACAAACATGATTGTCTGCTCTGATGATGATCATTGTCTCTCATATCTTTAGATTCTCGGTCCTAAATATTGTAAAGATTAGGACAACTATTGAGTTTCTTCTCGGTAAGTTTAGATTCTAAATCGGCTGTAGCTTCAATTTTGATTTGTATTCATTTTGACGATGCATAAGTGTTACTTGTAACGTACATAAATAAATTAATTAATGATTAGATTATTATTGGTAGAGGATAGTAGAAGAAAACTCGTGGTCGATCCGTTTGATCGGTTACCGTTTATCACTAGCGGCCCGCCGCGGCTTTGCACGCCTTTTTTCACATTTTTCACTGATTCTTAGCTCCTTTTAGTCGTAGCGTGATATTATATTATAGCCTACTCTGGTATTCTATAGATATGTCAATTCTGACGCATTATTGGCAACAATAATCTTTGCTAAAAGCTTACTTGCCGTTCAACATAAAAATGAGGACCAACAATCTAAATGCAATTTTACGTCACTTTCGAAAGGAATTGAGAGTAATACATTAGGAAATCAGAAATCCCTGATCACATGAAAGGAGTGTACGATTACATTGTACATTTATTGTAAACTCAGCAACCTAATTTCGTATGCGCGCCGTTTGCATTGTACAATGACAAATAATAGTTAAAATAATAAGACAGTTCACGTTCGATTGTCACTGTGTACGCACATTAACCAAAATAAATATCAATCAAGATTCATCAAGTCTTTTCCTGCATCCACTATCAAGATAAATGTGTGAGTAAACAAGTGCTCGTACATTTAATGGTCCTTCGAGCCGGAGTTTTACCAAAGTTAATAATGAACACCTAAACTTTCAATTCGACTTACCTCGTGTGGATCAATTTCGTACAGCGAAAGATTTCCATCATACATGTCAGATGGGCACGGAGATCCTAATGGGCTATCGCATATCGATCTGCAAACAAAAACGTAGTCGCTTTACGCCAATTAGCACACTAAAGTGGCAGTAGTCGATAGTTTTTATAATTCGTTAAAAAAATATTCAAAAACCTAATTTAATTATAATACTAACGGCGTTGGCTGCAGACTGTCCCTAGTGTTGAGTGCGAGGACACCGTGCTTCTTGCTGAAGACGAGAGGCACGCCGCGACACAGCTCCGCCCCCAGGATGCGGTCGCCTTCAGACGACACGTCGATGTATTCCACCTTGTCGTTCGATATAGTACCTGCAAGCAATGCGCTTACTGTAATGCCTCCTCCACACTACTCGCGAAGTTCCTCGGTAAACTCCGGCAAAGTCAGAAGTATGACTCTACATACTCGTTCAACTCTACGACGACAACCTCGGGTCCTTTGACTCGGACGCAAAAGCCGACAGCCAATGGAAGTCGAGGCGAAGTTTGACGAGGCAAGCCGAAGTGCCCTATCTACACTATCGTATTCGTCTTAACTTCGTTCAATTTCGCGAGTAGTGTGGAGGAGGCATAACGGTAAAGCTCATGGGACACAATACCGGCACGGTAACAGCACCGCTCCAAACCAACAATTAACTTGTCATTCCAATTGGCTACTTGACAGTTTTTGAAAAAGTATTGTAAAATTTCATTTTATATCCCAAGCAATTCGATTTATCTGGAAAAAATGTAAATAACCAGAGAAAAATAAGATTTTGTGTAGCACATTTAAAAAGCGCGCGAAAACGCCAAGTCTCGTCACTGTTGCAATTATGACGTCAACGTCCTAGACAACGAACCGATACGCATAGGAACGACTTAATTTAGATAAACGGAAAATGTTTCAATAAATTCTTAATACGATTAGAGACACAATTATTTAATTTAATCGGTAAAATAATCACTGTTTCGCCACATTAAAATAAATATTTTTTTGCCGACAGCTGTCATTTCCGAATTGCAATGGTGGTTTCCGTTTCGGTTCTTTTGTTCCACAGATAAAAAAAGTAAAATTTATTTTGCAAAAATAAAATACTTAATATGCTTTTAATTAAAAAATAAAAAAGTAAAATTATTACTTAACTAATAAGCTAACGTATCTAACACTTTTCATATTTTATTGTTAACACTGTTAAGTAGCCAATTAGACCATTAAGTTCTGAGTCGGTAAATATATTTTGCAACATTAACATGAACAAGCCGACGGCGTGCAGTCAGCGCGCCCGCCGCTACTATACAACTCGCAGCTCGCGTCCTGTAGAAGTTTGTTCTTACGTCTAATAATAGATGGCGCTGTACCGTCCAGTGTCGATTGTGTCTGAATCGCAGTGACGAGATTGTTTAACAAAAATATAAGTGCACAGAGGGACTTAGGTAATAAAAGTTTAAATGTCCACCATTTAATATATTTTATCATTTAATATATAACAGAAGTATCAAAATGTAAAAAAAAAAAAATTCTACTATCTATTAGGGATGGATCGTACTAGTCAAATCGAGTACCAGGGCTTGCAAGTACGTCCCTTTTAAAATACCAGGGCCTTTTGGCCCAGGTTTAATATACTTGAAAGTATTTATTAGTCTAGTTCGTAACTACCTAATTTTAAGGTACATAATCACGAATGTGATTCGGAAGACTTTACGGACTTACAATTTTATATAAACTTTAACCAAGTATTATTAGAATTTGGTTGATTATGAAATGAAACCTATGTGAGTTAATGAGTTACCATACGTCAAACTTTATCGTTCCATCTCGCTCTCAGCTCGGCTAAATCTCCCGATCCTGAGTCGCCGAGGGGCCGGAAAACCTCGAACCGACCTCGGACGTCTCGCGCGCGCGTTAAAATACTTTGAAAGTATCACACGCGATTCTAGACTTTATACAACCCTGATAAGGATCATAATTTGTTGAACAAAACCAAAAACCTTGGAGGCTTGCGAGTTCTTGATTCAGCTAATCTATTTACGACTTTATTCTTATAGCCATAAAGAAAATAATACATTACCTCGGCTGTCTAGTAAATACTTTGAAAGTCTTGCAAGTATTTAGGGCTCGTACCTAGTCGGCGTACTTGGACGCAAATACCTGGTCTAAAAACCTGGTCGCGTAAATACGCACCATCCCTAGGCGACATAAATCCTGACTTGGGTTAGTATTTTTTCGATAAACATGTAAATGCAGCATCAGGGGCTGCATTTAGAATAGAAGCAAGAAATCGAAGGACCAAGGTAAACTGATTTAAAGTAGACCACTAAAATACTTTTCATACTTACTGGAGACCAGAGCGAGGTAGGTAGGCGTGTAGAGAAGAGCATGAGGCCCCATCGGTAGAAACCTCGGAGGTGGCTGCTCGACGTCCTGGGGCCAGTTACGGAGAGGGACAAGTGACGTCACACGCGGGTTTGCTGGGTCCTCAACTGAGATGTGAGCTAAGGAAGAAGAAAAGATGATAATGATATTATGTAAAGTTTTTAACTTAAATATATATATATCAGGAATATCCTATAAGCTTGTTGTTCCACAGGAGTAAAATTTAAATAAATTTAATAATTTGCATGACAAGACTCTAAAGAGTAAATTATATAAATGATCTATATTTGCGTGGCATCCTATTTCCCCTCTGTACTCCTCACTAGTTGTCCAAAGGTATGCCGAATCAGGATGAAGGAAACAACCAAAATCCGGAACGTATAGACCTTTATTTTGAAAATCAGTTTGAACTTATAGTTTTACAGAAACATTTTACTTGCGCGATGTAATTACATCCAACGCCATCTCTTGATGCCACATGTAAAACTTATTGTAAATAAACTTCATACTTCAATTTGGACATACCGCCCACCAAGGACTCTTTAGTCCTTTAACATGAGAAATAAAGGAAATTAACGACCAAATACAATTAAAAATATACTTAAGTATATGGATATGACATTCTATGCATTAAATCAACAACTAAATAGGAACTTTCTTTTTTACCTCGGTTATGGACTGTAGCTTATGATATTTAAATAAAAGAAACCTATCTTGTATAACACACATAGAATAATCACTAATATTCTAGTTAAAAATAAAGAACAATAAACATTTCAGTAAACATAAACTCATAAAATAAAACTTCTTAACAATTAATATGACACTTGTTGTGCACAACTAAAGATTTACAAGACATATCTAACACATCTTAGTCATCATTAGGTACATGGCAAAAGACATAACTTTGAAATTGGACGCTGAATAACAGAATTCTTATACCGCAGCGTCACAACTCGCGTTATGTTGTCATTCCCAGGATGAACCTGCAATATTCGACCATAAAGCCATTTGGCCGGTGGCAAGTTATCTTCTCGTACTAGGACTACATCGCCTACCATTAATTCCGGCGTTTTAGTCCTCCATTTATAACGTTGGAAAAACATTGTTAAATATTCGCGCGCCCAGCGTCGCCAAAAGTCTTGGGTCATTCTCTGAGTAAGTTGCCAGCGACGCAGATTACATGTTGTAACCTGACTGTAACTTTGATCGGGAGCGAGTATTAAAGGTTCACCGATCAGAAAATGGCCTGGTGTCAGCGGGGTAGGATCATCAGCATCCGTACTCATCTGTGATAGCGGTCTGGAATTGAGACACGCTTCGATCTGCGATAAGACTGTTATCATTTCTTCAAATGTGAGAGTGGAATCACCAATAACCCGTCTAAGATGATGTTTAGTGCTTTTTATTCCAGCCTCCCATAGACCTCCAAAGTTTGGTGCATGAGGTGGAATAAAATGCCAATCAGTTCCATCATTAGCCAATGAAGCCGCCACTACTTTGGAAAATGAAGAATCCCTGCCTATTAACAAATGTTTCAACTCCTTTGCGGCGCCGACGAAGTTTGTGCCGTTGTCACTCCATAGTTGATTGCAACGGCCTCTTCGCGCTACAAAACGTCTAAATGCTGCAAGGAATCCTTCGGAAGTCATATCGGACACCGCTTCAAGGTGTACGGCACGCGTAGCCATACATATGAAAAGGCAGATGTAGCCTTTGTATGACTTATTTCCTCTTCCCTTGGAAACTCTTATATTTATGGGACCCGCGTAATCTACACCAGTATTAAGAAAGGGTTTTCCTGGGTTCACTCTACAGGATGGTAACTGACCCATAAGCTGAGTACGAGTTTTAGCAGCATTACGAATACATGGCACGCAATTATGTATATGAGCTCGCACCGTATCTTTAAGTTTGGTAATCCAGTACCTATTTCGAATGTAACAGCAGGTCAACTGCTGACCGCCATGCATTGTTTTTTCGTGTGCATCAGCCACTACAAGTTTAGCCAGAACTGAGTCTCCTGGAAGAATAACCGGATGTTTACTATGTTCAGGTAAGTTTGACTTTTCAATTCTACCTCCTACGCGTAACACCGCATTACCGTCTAAAAAAGGATTTAAAGTAGACAATTTACTCTTTTTGCTAATGTTTTTATTTTTCAGGATATCGGTAATTTCTTCACGGAACGAGTCTCGCTGCTGCAGTCGAATACAACACACAAGAGCTTCCTGGATTTCAACAGCTGTAAGGTAAGGTAATGGTTTTGTTTTACATGTTTCAGAATTTTTCAAACGTAGAAACCTTCTACAAAACGCTACTACTCTAATCAACTTTCTCAGTGTCGAAAATCTGTAAAGTATTTGCATTTCCTCGGGGTCATCCCTTGTTACAGCGTGCACTTTTATAGGTTTAGCTTCTAAATCGGTTTTGGTACAAATAGCTAGTGGCTTTACATATTTTATCTCATTTTCACATAACCATTGTGGTCCATTTTTCCATAAAGGGTCATCAACCAACTCACTCGCAAGCATACCTCGAGAGGCGCCGTCAGCAGGATTTTGCTTAGAGGTGACGTATGACCATTGGTTTGCATCAAGATGAGTAAGTATTTCAGCCGTACGATTGGCTATAAACGTTTTCCATCGACTGGGATGGTCACACAGCCAAGCCAGCACAATAGTGGAGTCTGTCCATGCATGTAAGTCTGCCTTCTCTACGTTTAGAATTTTTGCGACCTCTCGCAGCAATTTCGTGACCAAAACAGCTCCGCATAATTCAAGTCGTGGGATCGACACCTGTTTAATCGGAGCAACCTTTGTTTTCGCGGTGACCAGATGAGTTATGATTTTACCATCTTTAGTGTTGCATCGCATATACACTACAGCGGCATATGCTGCATTCGATGCATCGCTAAATCCATGCAATTCCACCTTGATGTCACTATCACTTCTTCCAATCCATCTTGGAAGATGAAAATTATTCAACTTAGCCAATTCTTTACGATATGTCGCCCATTCCTGCAATATATGTTCAGGTAAATTATCATCCCAATCAAACCCAGACATCCAGAGCTTTTGGATAAATATCTTGGCGGTAACAATACATGGAGAAATCCATCCAAGGGGGTCATATAATCGACATATTTCACCGATAATTTTTCTTTTTGTTTCAGCTGGAGAATCTGACAGCAATTTAACACAACAATCAAATTCATCTGTCCGGCGATTCCAAGCAAGACCCACTACCTTAGTAATCTCGTCCTCTTTTATCTCCCTATTCATTTCTGTATTTTCTTTTCCATTTTCCAATAAACCCTTCTTGTTGCACAACCACTTCTGTAAAATAAATCCTCCCCTTTTTAGTAATCCATTCATTTCTTCATATAATTTAACTGCTTCTTTTTCAGATTGACAGCCTGTAAGAAGATCGTCCATGTAAAAGTCTGTTTTGACTTTACTAGCAGCCAGCGGGTACTCCGGACCTTCATCAATCGCTATCTGCTGCAACACTTTGACAGCTAAGTATGGGGCACATGAAGTTCCAAATGTAACCGTCATAAGTCGGTAGTCTTGAATTTCAACATTTACGTCATCTCTCCAAACGATTCTTTGAAAGTCACTATGTTTATCCGCAATTTTGACTTGTCGATACATTTTTATGATATCGGCGTTAAGACATATAGGATTTAAGCGCCAGCGCATAATAGTATGACGTAATTCCGGTTGTAATTTTGGGCCCACCATCAGAGTATCGTTTAAAGACACTCCATTAGCACTTCTATCAGACGCGTCAAATACTACTCTAGTTTTAGTAGTACTTTTATCCAATCTAATTACCGCGTGATGTGGTAACCACAACTTTTCGACGGTTGCCTTTGTATCTTTATGAACTTTCTCCATATGACCTAGTTCTTCATATTCTTTTAAAACTTGCGAATAGTTCTCTTTATTTTGCTTATTCTTTTCTAATCTTTTTTCCAGACTATGTAGCCGCTTGACAGCCACAGCTCTAGTATCTCCAAATTGCCGAATAATGTTTGGACGAAAAGGGAGCTCCACAACATATCGACCAGTGTCATCTCGGCGCGTTGTAGCTTGAAAGTGATTTTCACAAGCTTGTTCTTCCGGAGACAAGACATTTTCTTTTGAAGGCGTAGGTTCTGACTCAAGCTCCCAGAACCGTTTAAGCAGATCATTTTCTTCAAGCTGCACGTGTAAACTTAGGATAACATTATGAACATTTAACTCCTCTGTTTGGCCACTAACTCTTCCCGACAACACCCATCCGAGGTATGTATCCTGCGCTATTGTTGAACCCGAAGGGTCTCTGATCAAACCCTCTTTCAGGATAGTACAATAAACCTCAGAGCCTAGCAAAATATCTATTTTATTCGGCGTATTATATTGCGGATCAGCCAGCTGAATATTATCTAATTCAGTCCATTTAGGTAAGTCAAATTTCGTTTCAGGTAAAATTGAAGTCACCGTATTAATAACATGTGCCTTCACTTGCACTTTAAAATTAGGATCATGTAGCGACTGAATATTAACCATAACCATCGATTTCGAGGTTAAGCCACCATGACCCCCACCTAATCCCGAAATAGTGCATTTCGAGGTAATTTTGTTCAGCCGTAACAATTGTACGGCCGCTTCCGAAATAAAAGATGCTTGAGACCCTTGGTCAAGCAGAGCTCTCAATATTTGTGGATAACCATTTTTGGACTCGGCCTTAATTAAAGCCGTTGCTAATAAGGTTTGATTAGAAACCTTCCCTGACACAAAATGGTTCAAAATACCTGTGGTCTCATTCGTCTCACTGGACGATTCCGGCTGGTTCAGCTCTTCTTCGCCTGATTCCTGTTGGCTGAGCTCATCTGACTCCGTTGCGACGGCGACAGTAAGTGCATTAGGTTTACCATGGAGCAAGGTATGATGTTTTCCTTTACATATCCTACACTTTATGACCACACGACAATATCTTCCTGAGTGACGTCCGCCAAGGCAATTAAAACAAAGCCCAAGTGCTTTCACAATATCCTGACGACTGGCTACGTCTTCTTTGGCGAACTTACTGCAAGAGAACAGCTTATGACCTTCATTACAGTGAGGACAAGTAACATCTGAAGTGACGTGTAAGACTTTGGGGTATTTGGATTATTATATTTAACTTTATTTTTTGCAGGTTCTACAAACTCTAACGCCCTAAAACGCGACTCTAAAAACTCTTTAAACATTCTGAAAGACGGTAAATCTTCGCAATCATCATTTACTTTAAATTCCCATTGTTTTCGTGTATCAGCGTCCAACTTCAAACTAATAATGTATATAATAATAATATCCCATGACTCTACTTTGATCCCTAAATTTTGTAATTCGTGTATACAATCTGATGTGATATCTAATAATTCTTTTAAACCTTGTGCTGATTCGTAAGTTAAACTACGCTGACCAAACAAACGTTTTAGGATACAATTAGCCATAAACCTTTTATTATCGTATCTTTTTTGTAACATGTCCCAACATTTCATATAATTGACCTTTGTTATTGGTATATGTTTTACCAGTTGTTCAGCTTCGCCTTTGAGTTGAGTTTTTAAATAATGCAAACGTTGAACATCGTCCAGGGCTGAATTGTCATGGACCAGGGATATAAACAAATCTTTAAACGATGCCCACTCAGAGTATTGACCATTAAATACTGGGATAGATATTTTAGGTAACCTGACAGCTACATTTTTACTCTCAGACGAAGTTGAACAATCGCTTTCACAAGAACCTTTTGGTTTTAATGACTTTAATGCGGTTTTTAGTTCACCCTTATAAGTTAAATACATTTCATATCCGTTATCAAACAAATCATAATATTTAATTTTATCTAAATGAGGTTGCGGGTTTGATGCTAGAATAGTATCATTAATATTAGAAATCTTGTCGATCAACTCTTGTAAAGCTTCCAATCTTGCCTCAACATAAGACTCCGTAATCCTGTCTTTGGGTGACTTCTTAAAATTAATTCTCTGTCTGTCTAATTGACTTAATAAGTCCTGCATTTTTCTAAAATCACCTTCCATTGTGTCTTTGTTAGTATTTAGTTTCGACCGAAATTACTGCAGAACCTTCTCTATAGAAATTTTCAAAGTCCAAAATGATGCGAAATTTTTTAAGTGTTTGAACGCCTACAATCCGCTTTGAAATCCGGCATAGGTTCCCCGTAGTATCACTTTTTTCGTAATTATTCTAAGTCCTAAACTACACTGAATGTCAAACGTACTTACAGTTTGTTTTTGCACTTTACCAAATCCACTTCACCTTGTCAAGTCTTCAATTACTGCAATAACTCCAGATGTGTTCTATACTTCGCCGTTTGCTTCAAGTAAATTTCGCTAGCGCCTTTCTTGCAAACACGGTGCCGGTAGTTCCATGTAATATCACCTCCTCCATACAATCCCGCTAGTCCATACTGTGACTAGTACGCCAAAACTCTTCATTCTTCAATATCAGCTCTTGCGTGCAATGTTATATGGAGCAACTTTGAGCTCTATACTATGGATATATAGACCTTTATTTTGAAAATCAGTTTGAACTTATAGTTTTACAGAAACATTTTACTTGCGCGATGTAATTACATCCAACGCCATCTCTTGATGCCACATGTAAAACTTATTGTAAATAAACTTCATACTTCAATTTGGACACTAGTTCCGTACCTATAGCGTACCGCACGTCGGGCGAGCGCGCCACGTTGACGGCGGCCATGAGCATCAGCACGCCGCTGCTGCCGCTCGCGCGCACGTCCAGGGCCGTTATCTCCACGCTGTTCAGGTCACCTGCGGCCAATAAGGAACTTTTTACACATATTATTGAAGTTTTAGAGGGAAATTTAGGAAAGTTAAAAAATGAGGGTATTCGCATACGAAAAATCCACTAGATGGCGATACGTAGGCGTGGGTCCAACTGTTACGTAATTGGTTGTGGTTTACATGACATTGACGGGCATGTCACCATGACATTTAAATCAAGAATCAAATAACAGTTGGACCCCTCGTCTATGTATCGCTTAACGTTCTGAAATTCGATTTGAGTCAATAGAGAGTGCTGTGCAGCTCACACCTGCACCAGCGGCAGGCGTCACGTGCACTCACCATGCGGCGCATGAGTCGCCCTCTGGTGCGCGTCAGTGAGTGCGCGGCGCAGGCTGTGCTCGTGCAGCTCACACCTGCACCAGCGGCAGGCGTCACGTGCACTCACCATGCGGCGCATGAGTCGCCCTCTGGTGCGCGTCAGTGAGTGCGCGGCGCAGGCTGTGCTCGTGCAGCTCACACCTGCACCAGCGGCAGGCGTCACGTGCACTCACCATGCGGCGCATGAGTCGCCCTCTGGTGCGCGTCAGTGAGTGCGCGGCGCAGGCTGTGCTCGTGCAGCTCACACCTGCACCAGCGGCAGGCGTCACGTGCACTCACCATGCGGCGCATGAGTCGCCCTCTGGTGCGCGTCAGTGAGTGCGCGGCGCAGGCTGTGCTCGTGCAGCTCACACCTGCACCAGCGGCAGGCGTCACGTGCACTCACCATGCGGCGCATGAGTCGCCCTCTGGTGCGCGTCAGTGAGTGCGCGGCGCAGGCTGTGCTCGTGCAGCTCACACCTGCACCAGCGGCAGGCGTCACGTGCACTCACCATGCGGCGCATGAGTCGCCCTCTGGTGCGCGTCAGTGAGTGCGCGGCGCAGGCTGTGCTCGTGCAGCTCACACCTGCACCAGCGGCAGGCGTCACGTGCACTCACCATGCGGCGCATGAGTCGCCCTCTGGTGCGCGTCAGTGAGTGCGCGGCGCAGGCTGTGCTCGTGCAGCTCACACCTGCACCAGCGGCAGGCGTCACGTGCACTCACCATGCGGCGCATGAGTCGCCCTCTGGTGCGCGTCAGTGAGTGCGCGGCGCAGGCTGTGCTCGTGCAGCTCACACCTGCACCAGCGGCAGGCGTCACGTGCACTCACCATGCGGCGCATGAGTCGCCCTCTGGTGCGCGTCAGTGAGTGCGCGGCGCAGGCTGTGCTCGTGCAGCTCACACCTGCACCAGCGGCAGGCGTCACGTGCACTCACCATGCGGCGCATGAGTCGCCCTCTGGTGCGCGTCAGTGAGTGCGCGGCGCAGGCTGTGCTCGTGCAGCTCACACCTGCACCAGCGGCAGGCGTCACGTGCACTCACCATGCGGCGCATGAGTCGCCCTCTGGTGCGCGTCAGTGAGTGCGCGGCGCAGGCTGTGCTCGTGCAGCTCACACCTGCACCAGCGGCAGGCGTCACGTGCACTCACCATGCGGCGCATGAGTCGCCCTCTGGTGCGCGTCAGTGAGTGCGCGGCGCAGGCTGTGCTCGTGCAGCTCACACCTGCACCAGCGGCAGGCGTCACGTGCACTCACCATGCGGCGCATGAGTCGCCCTCTGGTGCGCGTCAGTGAGTGCGCGGCGCAGGCTGTGCTCGTGCAGCTCACACCTGCACCAGCGGCAGGCGTCACGTGCACTCACCATGCGGCGCATGAGTCGCCCTCTGGTGCGCGTCAGTGAGTGCGCGGCGCAGGCTGTGCTCGTGCAGCTCACACCTGCACCAGCGGCAGGCGTCACGTGCACTCACCATGCGGCGCATGAGTCGCCCTCTGGTGCGCGTCAGTGAGTGCGCGGCGCAGGCTGTGCTCGTGCAGCTCACACCTGCACCAGCGGCAGGCGTCACGTGCACTCACCATGCGGCGCATGAGTCGCCCTCTGGTGCGCGTCAGTGAGTGCGCGGCGCAGGCTGTGCTCGTGCAGCTCACACCTGCACCAGCGGCAGGCGTCACGTGCACTCACCATGCGGCGCATGAGTCGCCCTCTGGTGCGCGTCAGTGAGTGCGCGGCGCAGGCTGTGCTCGTGCAGCTCACACCTGCACCAGCGGCAGGCGTCACGTGCACTCACCATGCGGCGCATGAGTCGCCCTCTGGTGCGCGTCAGTGAGTGCGCGGCGCAGGCTGTGCTCGTGCAGCTCACACCTGCACCAGCGGCAGGCGTCACGTGCACTCACCATGCGGCGCATGAGTCGCCCTCTGGTGCGCGTCAGTGAGTGCGCGGCGCAGGCTGTGCTCGTGCAGCTCACACCTGCACCAGCGGCAGGCGTCACGTGCACTCACCATGCGGCGCATGAGTCGCCCTCTGGTGCGCGTCAGTGAGTGCGCGGCGCAGGCTGTGCTCGTGCAGCTCACACCTGCACCAGCGGCAGGCGTCACGTGCACTCACCATGCGGCGCATGAGTCGCCCTCTGGTGCGCGTCAGTGAGTGCGCGGCGCAGGCTGTGCTCGTGCAGCTCACACCTGCACCAGCGGCAGGCGTCACGTGCACTCACCATGCGGCGCATGAGTCGCCCTCTGGTGCGCGTCAGTGAGTGCGCGGCGCAGGCTGTGCTCGTGCAGCTCACACCTGCACCAGCGGCAGGCGTCACGTGCACTCACCATGCGGCGCATGAGTCGCCCTCTGGTGCGCGTCAGTGAGTGCGCGGCGCAGGCTGTGCTCGTGCAGCTCGCCGCCGCGCCACACCTGCACCAGCGGCCCGCCGCCCGCCGCCCCTCCGCCAACCAGCACTACGCAGCCCACCGGGCCCTCCTCCTCTGAACTCTCCAAGGGTCCTTCAGATACCACCACTACGCCTACTAGTTTCTGCAGACGGAGAAAACGAAACGGATCATTAGACAAGCCGTGGCGGAGCCATTTACCGAGGAGTGGCTGTCCAATTAGCAATTATAAAGCTTTCTTTACTTGGTTTGTTATTTGAACTAATTAACAATATATACTGGACAAAAAGACACCTTGCTTAATTCAATGAGCGAATACAATAAACTTAAAATTGTTCAGTACATGTGACAAAAAAATCTTCACGAATATCTCTACAACTAACCGTATCAGCATGTGCAGGCATAGATCCAAAAAACAGAAGCGACACTCGGCGACCGATGCCGCCCAACCACCCACTAGGCGGGCGTAACACATGACATGTCACAGTCGCGCGGCCCTCTGTAACAAAGTCAAAATCAAGTCAACTCTTCAAACCTTGAAAGCTACTAAAAGTTTAATATGTCACTTTTTGGGATTATATTTAAACCCCATTGTGGCCTTACCATGTCTCTGAGGCTTGAGCAGCACACATGAACAAGTGGTGGTAGCCAGCAGCAAATAGTCTGGTGTGGCCACAAGCCGCTCGCACTCCTGCCCCGCCAGTTCACAGGATACGTCAACACAGCCGCTCTCGTGGCCCACTGACCACCAGTAGCGGACCACGCCTTCCGGGGAGACGCCCACGCATGACGGCATCTGTGCATCACAAAACCATCATAAGAACAGTCAGTAGCTTTAGTTTGTGAACAACTCTGTACCTGGCCACATTAAGTCACTGTCTATCTGACTTGCTTAGTTATGGATTTGGTATGACAAGGTGCTGAGGTGTATACAAACGAATGATGCTGGCTGTACGAAATGGTAACGGAAAAAGCAATTTTTGCTGTTATTTGTACATGTTCTTTCCTCTTTTATAAGTCCCAAGTCGCAGTAAAGCAGTAAGCAGTGGTTGCGCCAACAAAGTGTTAATGAATAAGAGGCATTTTTCAATGATCAACATGCATTATATTGATAATTGGGTTGCTGAATAAACACTTTAGTTTGCCTACCTAAGTGTTTATTTCTTCAAGCCAACTACTTTCCACACTTCAGAAATTAATCTTATTTTGTTATAACCTTCTTTCAAACACCATAATACAAAAATCCAACACACCTGTGCACCATCTTCATAGAACAACTCAACCAAATCAGCCTTATGAGAGAGGTCTGTCTGTGGCAGCGTGAGCTCCCTGGCAGCAGCAGGGGGCGCGGGGGAAGGCGACGAGGGGGCAACTGGGGCCGTACTCTCTCGCGACCACGCCACCACTCGCCGGCCAGCCACTAGCCAGCACCATCCGCATGGTGACAGGCGGACACTTACTTCGCCACTCGCTGTACCAAGAAAGAAATAAGACTTGATTGTTTTCATTACCCCGAGCTATGTTAAAAAAAACCTATAAATACTTTGTTCTACTCAGAAACTCAATAACCCTGTGCCGACCTACGACATGACCTACAAGTCGACACAAATACAGCGTCAGCAGAATTGGCGTAGTAAACAACGCTCCATACGTAATGCGTGACATCGATATCCTACATCGCGATATCAGAGTTTTCGTCGCCACTAAGTATATATACAACAAACCAAGAATGGTAGTAGGGCCTTGGTCCCCGAGCAGATAACACCTAGCTCGGCGGAAGTACTTCCACTTTTAGTAAAGAACATACGTTCCTTACATTGGTGACCCCGACTGAGCTGAACATCAGCAGCCTTTGAAGAACGGAGCCTTCGCATCAGGCCATGTCTCCATACCCTCAACAGCCAGCTTAGCCACGACAAGAGCACCGGACCACCTCAGCTGACAAAGCCACCTGGTTCCGGGCCCGTGTAATGAAGCAGGCCATCGCAGCCCTACGACCGAGCCATTGGTCCACACCGGCGTAGCAGCAGCTGCGTCCCTGCAACTACACGCATCGGGCACGTGCTTGGACTCCAAAGGGGGGGAGTACTGTGCCGACCTACGACATGACCTACAAGTCGACACAAATACAGCGTCAGCAGAATTGGCGTAGTAAACAACGCTCCATACGTAATGCGTGACATCGATATCCTACATCGCGATATCAGAGTTTTCGTCGCCACTAAGTATATATACAACAAACCAAGAATGGTAGTAGGGCCTTGGTCCCCGAGCAGATAACACCTAGCTCGGCGGAAGTACTTCCACTTTTAGTAAAGAACATACGTTCCTTACAACCCCAAGCCCTATTAAGTCATTTTCTTGTTCTTCATTACATTATTGTAAATTGGCTTAAAATGGCATTTGACATAACTGTCATGTGAATTTAGATACATAACAAACATATACCTCACTTTAGGTGATGGGGATGAGTTACAGGCTTATATCGCCTGTGTATCTAAATCAGTAGTAGTGACTAGTAAATCAGGAAGATCATTGTCAAGGGACAGGTTAGTTTCTACACAGCAGCCAAAGTATTATTTTATGTGTAAATTGCAATTGCACAATAAAGTTATAAACTAAAAAATGTTTTATTCTATTTTTCCAAAAATATGGCAGTGAAGCAACTTACCAAAAGTCAATGTTTCAGTGACCATTACAGGCAATGGTGACCCATAAGTCTCCACAGTACTTATGGGGGTCTTATAAATCACATCACCATTAGGAGCTCCTGAAGATGGCATGTATTTACTGCAAAAATAAGGATATGGTCTAAGGAGTTGGCAATGTCATAGAGTATGATGACCATCGCCGTTTCAGATTATTTCACTGCAAACACAATTTTAGGAAGCCCGATTAAATATAATAAAATGGTCATAATGAAACAAATCCATGCTAAATTGAAAGAAATAGGAGATTCGTTGAGGTTAACTCACTTTTGATTTTTCCTTGATGATATTCCAATTGGCTTCCGACCGGTTATACTCTGCCGTACCCTTGGAGAGAAGGGACTTCTCATTCCACCTGTATTACTAAACTCCATAGTAAACTAGATAATTAGCCTAATATTTAAACAAAACCCCAAATGCAACAAAATCACAAAATTCAACCGACACCACCACACGCAAAAAACAAACCACAGAATAGACCACAGAATAGACGACGCAAAAATGAAACTTTTAAATGTCACAGTAATGTCAACGAAAATAAAAACTCGAGCAACACAAGTTTCCGTCTCTTGTTGCTTGAATTTCGAAATGTTCAAATTAAAATAAAAAAATATATTATATTTAGGTATGTCTGTACTTGTCTGTACATTAAAAGTTTTATTTTTCAAATAAATCATTTTTAGATGTTGAGATGATATTTTGTTTATTTGGATGATATATTGTTTGTTATTCCGTGCACCACGTTGTAGGTATTCCCCGTTTGCGTATTTATAAATTCAGACGACCTCCGTAGCCGAGAGGGGAGCGTGCCGGACTTTTGCGTCGCGCCATCTCTGAGGTCCTGGGTTCGATCCCCGGTCGGGTCAATATGGGAAACGAACTTTTCTGTATTGTTTTGGGTCTGGGTGTTGTGGTACAGTCGTTGTTTCTGATTTATGTAACACAATTGCTTTAGCTACTTACCACAGAATCAGAGCAATGTATGTGAAGTTGTCCAATAAATTTATGTATAAATCTCATTTTCGCTTCATAGATTTAAGCTTAATTAGGTACTTCAAATTGTCTGATCAAATCAGATCAAATTAACTCTCATATTTTTTATTGTGTCGTAAACTTACAAAACAATTACTTAAACCTGAGGTAGATATTTCTATAGCGTGACAGACAAATAAAGTAACTTTCGCTTATCATTTAAAACGAAATATTTTATAAATATCTTCGATCAAAAATTTCGAGGAGAATATTGAAAAAGTTTTAATACAGTTTGAAGTAGCTTCCATAATCTAAGGTTTGAAGCCAATGTTGAAACCTTGTTTTATTGGTGTCATTTAATATCTTACAACTGCGCATATTGAGAATTTTTGATCCAAGCAATACATTTAAATATTCATTAATCTAAAATAATAATTATATGCGACCGAGAGATTGAATAATGAGAATTTTAACTACAAAATAGTAATATTGTGAATGTATCTAAAATAAAAGAATGAATTAACACAAAAACTATTTTAAATCGAGGAGTGGGTGGCTGCTATTGATTTAATTTGGGTTGCCGCAGGCAAAACAAAAAGAAAAAAACCAAACTAACTGTCAAATGTGTCAACTGACGCGATTTTCCGTCAAAACAAATCTCAACGGTTCCCGCTTTTCTCAACGTTTTCTTTTAATATCTAGGAATTCTGAATAATTTATGTAATTGTTATGTATTTGCGGTAGTGTAGCGGCGTCTATTTAGCCAGTAAGATGCATATAAAGTCAATCGTGCTCGACGGTTTTAAATCGTATGGAAACAGAGTGGAGGTGACTGGTTTCGACCCTGAATTCAACGCTATCACAGGTCTGAACGGCACTGGGAAGTCTAATATATTGGATTCGATATGTTTCGTGCTTGGCATAACGAATTTGTCTAACGTAAGTATTGTACAAAAATGTTTTTTTGTTCAAGCATGTGTTTGGTTGTTAGTCTCCCGCCAACCGGTGTTGAAAGATCAATTTTAACAATATAATCTCCTTTATTAGTTCTATTTACTACTGGGGACAGTCCTAGATGTATTAGGTTATCATAGACGTGTCATATCAAATTAAAACATAGTTAATTATTCAAGCAGGTTAGTATATAATAGTTTAGATTCATAGTAAACACGGTTTACAAGAAGTCTTCTACCAGCTCAGACGCTTTCTCCTAAAAATGTACCAGTATGAGATACTTGTTGATGTCTGTGGTCAGTCAAGAAAGTGTCCTATTTTTTTTTAAAGTTCCTTTTACTTCAGAAAATTGAAAGATTAAAAAAGTAAAATCAATCTTAATTAGATAGTTTAGAATATATTAAATCTTAAAAGACTATACCGCAGCAATATTATAGCTTTGGATGGATAATTATTTGGATGTTTGTAACACCTACTAGATGAACAAGATATTATATTTAATAGGATACTTTTTATCTAAAAATAATATAAAGAAAGTTACAGGCAGCAGCACTCAAAACTATGTGATAAATTATACTTTGTACCCAAATAAAGCAGTATTTGTTGTAGGTGAGAGCAGGGAGCCTTCAAGAGCTGATCTACAAGCACGGCCAGGCCGGCATCACAAAGGCAACTGTCAGCATCACATTTGACAATAGGGACAAGAGACAGTGCCCTATTGGATATGAGAATCATGATGAGATTACTGTCACAAGACAGGTGGGGTTGTTAAGAGCTATAAATTTAAATAAATTATGAGTAGCATTTACTTACTACTAGATTTATTTATCACAAGTATTTATAGTTCTAATTATATTTTTGATATTTTTTACTCATTCCTAAGCTGATTAAAGATCGAAGAAGACACAATGTAATGCAATTGAAATGTTTTAAAAAATTTGAAATTCTGAATTCAAACTAATAATTCTTTTTCATATGGAAATTATAAGCTCATCCTACACAAGAATATAAAATTGTTATTATTTCTATTCAAGATAGTAATTTATTTGATTCTTATTAGCGAATAATTTAATTATTAATTATTGATTATTTTACATAGCTTGAACATGCATTTGTCTAACATGGTCATTGAGCCATTAACCAAAGTTGAAACAATTACTTAATTTCATGAGGCCAGTCATTAAATTATAATAGAGTAGTACATTACTTTTGAATTAAATTTTTCTTCAAATGTTTAGATTACTTTTATATGAGTACTCATGTTTTGCCTTAAAAGACTATTTTTTTACAATTAAACATTCTGTTATAAAAAATCTGCTTGGAATGCATTTATGGTTCTCCTGATGCCCTTCTAAGAAAAAGATAAATATTCTTAATTGTAATTGTGGTAAAATTGGTGGAATAGTATAAACAGGCCATTATTCCAGGTGGTCATGGGTGGCAAGAACAAGTACCTGATCAACGGTATCAACGTGCAAAACAAGCGTGTGAGCGATCTGTTCTGTTCCGTGCAGCTCAATGTGAACAACCCCCACTTCCTGATCATGCAGGGCCGGATCACCAAAGTGCTCAACATGAAGCCGCCAGAGGTGAGAAGTGTTTGTTTTGTAGATATTAGTGCTACACAACACTAACCACCAAAAAGATATTGGTAAAAAACTCAGTAGTTGCTGTTCAATAGTAGTGTTTAACTTGTTATTAATAGGGCTAATTTTTTTTTATATTGTATTGAAAAGTTTTGTCGCCTTTCCTCAATCAGTGTCAAGTGAGTCAAAATGTATAAAATGATACATACATAATATTACACATTAAGTCCTACAGTATTATTAAATAATAGTTTTCAATTAATTGATTATATATTTATTTTACTATATGTCTTGGTCCAAAATTAGTAAAAAGATAAGCTTTTTTTGTAAAACAAACTACTGAGCTTCCTGCCGGTATCTTCTCGGTAGTTATAGGTTCTGAACCGGAGGTAGCTTCATTTGTTTCTGACTATTCATAAGTATTGCTAATGTAATCAATATGAATAAAAAAAAAATATTTGTCGATTTTATTATTTTTATAGTACTAAACGCCGTACTAGCGAACTTTAAATATTAGAAACAGAAAAATTATTTGCGCGATACGTGAAGGTCGTGGGTTCAATTCCCGCATCGCAAGGGGAGATACAATTTTTCTGTTTCTAATATTTAAAGTTCGCTAGTACGGCGTTTAGTACTATAAAAATAATAAAATCGATTAAGATGCCAGGTGTCTTCGATTCCGTGGTTTTCAAACATTTCTGCAACGAATGTACCATGGGCCGATAAGTATGTAGTTCTAAACATATTCGGCAGAGGGCACTTACCGGAGGCTAACGGTTGATACAGCAGAAAAATTTCATCGCCTACGATAACTTGCGGTTAGCTCAGTTGGTAAGAGCAGCACGCGCGATACGTGAAGGTCGTGGGTTCAATTCCCGCATCGCAAGGGGAGATACAATTTTTCTGTTTCTAATATATAAAAATATTTGTAATGACAAAATTTTTACGGTGTGCATTTTTACTTTTATAGTACACTAGTGGTCCCGGCGAACTTCGTTTCGCCTTAGAGGATTTTCCCGCGCATTCGACGAAAGATATTTTAAGACTCATTTTTCTACACCTTCGGTTACATTGTTAAAATTTTACCAAGGATCCCTAATTTTGTAGCCTATGTCAAATTGGAAGAATGTGGCATTCTATCGGTGAAAGAATTATTTAAATCGGCCCAGTACTTTTTGAGCCTATTCATTACAAACATACAAAAATAGGTACAAATCTTTCCTCTTTATAATATTAGTATGACAAGAATTTACTTTTATTAAGCGCAACGTCACTGTATCGCACGTATTAATGACGTAAACACTGAACTTTAATTCACAGTATTATTGTCAGTTTTATATTGTGAAGTAATTATGTTGTGTATTTATTTTTGTTTCTTTTGCGGTTGAATTTTTATCCTGTGATGATTAAATATAATGAATATTTAATTGCATTAACTTAATTGTCCATAGATTTTATCCATGGTGGAAGAAGCGGCAGGTACAAGAATGTACGAAGCTAAGAAGCAAGCTGCTCAGAAGACTATAGAGAAGAAAGACGCCAAGCTCAGGGAACTGAATGATGTTTGTATATTATTGTTTACTCATTTAGGCATTTTCATTTGTGCTGTGGCAGTTACAGTACTTATGAACCAACACCTTGATGTATTTTCTTGACAGATCTTTATATTTTATTTACATAAATCTTGATAACATATATTTAAAGTAAAGTTAAATTCTTAGATTTAATGCCTTATGGCTATTTTTTACCTCCGACGCAAAAACGACGGGGTGTTATAACACTTATAACTTATAAGTTTGACGTGTCTGTGTGTGTTTGTGCCTGTCCGAGGCAACCAAACGGATGATCCGATTTTAATAACACGCTTTTTTAACTGGTTAGCTATACATTTTTATTCTCAAATTCAAATATTTCTTTATGCAAGTACATATAACAATGAATTGAATACAATGACGAACCTTTCTACTGGCGGTTCGTCATGTCACCAAACTCAGCAGATTAGTTACGGTAGCAGTATCTAATTTATTGCTATGTGTAGTTCACTTTGGACCAAGTCATGTAGTTTTATTTTGATGAGTGAAAACTACACATAGCAATAAGTTAGATACTGCTACTGTAACTGATCTGCTGAGTTTCTTACCGGTGTCTTCTCGGTAAATATAGGTTCCGAACCGGCAGTAGACTCACTTTGTATTGTATTAAATGACGATTCAAAAGTGTTACATGTAACTTGAATAAGGAAATATTTGAGTTTGAGAATCAAATTCCCTTGGTCGTGAGTAGAGGCTGACCTGACGATGTATGTATTATTGCAGATAATTAGAGAAGACATAGCGCCCAAACTCCAGAAGCTGCAAGACGAGCGGTCTCAGTTCCAGGAGTACCAGAAAGTAGTGAGGGAGCTTGAGAATCTCACAAGGCTGTATGTTGCTTGGAAGTGAGTATTTGAACCTATGTATTCATTATTTCGTTTCATTAACTGTTTCCTATCTTCCGTTCAGTTTTTGGAGGATCTTAAATATTTTATGGATGCACAGTTGCGACCTAAAAAATGTTGCTGTTAAAACAAGGCTTCAAACAATGTTAAGCCTTCTTTTACTCTAATTTGGTATGTGAAATGTTGTCAAAAATAATGTATTCCCTTACTTTCAATCACAAAGAGTTACTTTGCAATACTTGTGAGGGTAAACCGACGTCTATGTACTTCATTGTTTTTATATGAAAATAGCATAATGATGTCACAATTTCGCTTATCAACTCACTGACTTAATTAGTTTTAAAGCATTTAAAAATATCATATTAAAGATAGTTTAGCAAAAATCATTATGGCCGACGCAATATAGGTATGCCTCTGTAAGGGCATTCATACCTTAACCTTTTTTTTAATGGTGTCAACAACCCAATGAGGGTGTTTGCGGATGAAAAATCCACTAGATGGCGATACATAGGCGTGAGGTCCAACTGTTATGTGATTGGTCATTTAAATGTCATGGTGACATGTCTACCAATGTCGTGTAAACCATAACCAATCACGTAGCAGTTGGACCTCACGCCTACGTAATGCCACCTAGCGGATTTTTCATGCGCAAACACCCTCATTGGTTGTACTCACTACTATAAGATTGGTAGGGACGATTGCCTTCAAAGGGTCTTAATCAGTAATTGTTTTTTTTAAAGATATGTAAACGCTGAAAAAAGCGCGAAAGAGGCAGAGGAAAAAGTGAAGGAGGTGCAGGATGACGTTAAGAGCAAGAAAGAGAACATCAAGAACAATGAGACGGAAGCTAAGGATCTGGACAAACAAATGGCTGAGCTGAATAGGAAGTTGGATGAGGTGAGTCATATAGGATCTGTAGGCATGTGACGCGCGACTTTTTTTTTAGAGGGGGAAATGCCTACTGCACTGTCACTCTCCGCGGGGAACAGAGAGTGCTGTCGGGTTTGGACCGACTAAAACGTCCTCGGTGACCAACGCTGCGCAGTTGTGGGGCAGTCGGGATCCTTTGCGGACTCTATACAGGGCCTACCGTCAAGCGGCCCACTTTGCTGTGCACAACGCGCTGTTGGAGCGTGTCAGGCCACTTGAGAGCCATGCCACACGCACCGCACTGTAGGTCATCTCGCCGGACTACCGACACGGTGAGTGCGGCGCGCAATGTTTTACGGTACAGAAGAAGTCACGGACTCGAGCTCCGCAATACACACACCCCTCCGCGCCTCGTCTAGATGCTGATGCGCGTGCGCTGCACCGGCCGGCGCCGCGTGCCGCACCATACATTGTTACGTGTAGGACACTGGAGCGGCACCGGCCGGCGCCGCGTGCCGCACCATACATTGTTACGTGTAGGACACTGGAGCGGCACCGGCCGGCGCCGCGTGCCGCACCATACATTGTTACGTGTAGGACACTGGAGCGGCACCGGCCGGCGCCGCGTGCCGCACCATACATTGTTACGTGTAGGACACTGGAGCGGCACCGGCCGGCGCCGCGTGCCGCACCATACATTGTTACGTGTAGGACACTGGAGCGGCACCGGCCGGCGCCGCGTGCCGCACCATACATTGTTACGTGTAGGACACTGGAGCGGCACCGGCCGGCGCCGCGTGCCGCACCATACATTGTTACGTGTAGGACACTGGAGCGGCACCGGCCGGCGCCGCGTGCCGCACCATACATTGTTACGTGTAGGACACTGGAGCGGCACCGGCCGGCGCCGCGTGCCGCACCATACATTGTTACGTGTAGGACACTGGAGCGGCACCGGCCGGCGCCGCGTGCCGCACCATACATTGTTACGTGTAGGACACTGGAGCGGCACCGGCCGGCGCCGCGTGCCGCACCATACATTGTTACGTGTAGGACACTGGAGCGGCACCGGCCGACGCCGCGTGCCGCACCATACATTGTTACGTGTAGGACACTGGAGCGGCACCGGCCGGCGCCGCGTGCCGCACCATACATTGTTACGTGTAGGACACTGGAGCGGCACCGGCCGGCGCCGCGTGCCGCACCATACATTGTTACGTGTAGGACACTGGAGCGGCACCGGCCGGCGCCGCGTGCCGCACCATACATTGTTACGTGTAGGACACTGGAGCGGCACCGGCCGGCGCCGCGTGCCGCACCATACATTGTTACGTGTAGGACACTGGAGCGGCACCGGCCGGCGCCGCGTGCCGCACCATACATTGTTACGTGTAGGACACTGGAGCGGCACCGGCCGGCGCCGCGTGCCGCACCATACATTGTTACGTGTAGGACACTGGAGCGGCACCGGCCGGCGCCGCGTGCCGCACCATACATTGTTACGTGTAGGACACTGGAGCGGCACCGGCCGGCGCCGCGTGCCGCACCATACATTGTTACGTGTAGGACACTGGAGCGGCACCGGCCGGCGCCGCGTGCCGCACCATACATTGTTACGTGTAGGACACTGGAGCGGCACCGGCCGGCGCCGCGTGCCGCACCATACATTGTTACGTGTAGGACACTGGAGCGGCACCGGCCGGCGCCGCGTGCCGCACCATACATTGTTACGTGTAGGACACTGGAGCGGCACCGGCCGGCGCCGCGTGCCGCACCATACATTGTTACGTGTAGGACACTGGAGCGGCACCGGCCGGCGCCGCGTGCCGCACCATACATTGTTACGTGTAGGACACTGGAGCGGCACCGGCCGGCGCCGCGTGCCGCACCATACATTGTTACGTGTAGGACACTGGAGCGGCACCGGCCGGCGCCGCGTGCCGCACCATACATTGTTACGTGTAGGACACTGGAGCGGCACCGGCCGGCGCCGCGTGCCGCACCATACATTGTTACGTGTAGGACACTGGAGCGGCACCGGCCGGCGCCGCGTGCCGCACCATACATTGTTACGTGTAGGACACTGGAGCGGCACCGGCCGGCGCCGCGTGCCGCACCATACATTGTTACGTGTAGGACACTGGAGCGGCACCGGCCGGCGCCGCGTGCCGCACCATACATTGTTACGTGTAGGACACTGGAGCGGCACCGGCCGGCGCCGCACCGCATCGTGTGGCATGCCTCTTACACGCTCCACCTCCTCGGGACCGTGGTAACGGACGCCAGGCCTACTCCACGCTAGTGGAGATCCCCGCAGACTTTTTGGTTTAGGGCGAAAATCACCCGCGTCCCAGCCATCCACTACCCCTGTACAAGAAGAGGGGAGGGAGACCCCTAGCGCCGGAACTGCTGCCGTCGACTAGAGAGCGCGTTAGTATGCTTGGGAGCGCCGCGCGTGCGGCCGTGCGCAAGAGATGTAATATGACGTATGCGGTGGACGTAGACGAACGACTAATGCCTGGTTCCAATATTCGACCATTCGCAATGTGTCAAAAATTACTATCCGATATTCTACGAGTTGTTCATTCTTAATTTCAAATTTACTTCTGTATCAATCAATTACAGTTCTGTATCAAATAATTAAACATGATTGAAATTGCCGCGATTAATCGCAAATCGATCTTTCAATACTCGATTTATTGAAGAATCGATTCTAGTAGGTATGTTCGTTTCGAATCGATTTTTTTTACAGTGAATCTACAGGCCTTCTTTTTGTGATTGCAGGAGAGTGGCAGCGTCCTTAAAGAGCTGGAAACGGAGCTGCAAGCGGTGGAGAGACGCGAGGCGTCGTCTAGTGCCGCGCACAAGGAGGCGCGCGAGGCGGCGGCCGCGCACGAGAGGAGGGCGCGCCTGCTGGACCGCGCCCTCGCCGACGACGACCACGCGCTGCACGCCAAGAGGACCGTGCTGGACGAGGTCGGTAGTGTTGTGTGTAGACATAGCGCACAAGGCGGCGCGCCTGCTGGACCGCGCCCTCGCCGACGACGACCACGCGCTGCACGCCAAGAGGACCGTGCTGGACGAGGTCGGTAGTGTTGTGTGTAGACATAGCGCACAAGGCGGCGCGCCTGCTGGACCGCGCCCTCGCCGACGACGACCACGCGCTGCACGCCAAGAGGACCGTGCTGGACGAGGTCGGTAGTGTTGTGTGTAGACATAGCGCACAAGGCGGCGCGCCTGCTGGACCGCGCCCTCGCCGACGACGACCACGCGCTGCACGCCAAGAGGACCGTGCTGGACGAGGTCGGTAGTGTTGTGTGTAGACATAGCGCACAAGGCGGCGCGCCTGCTGGACCGCGCCCTCGCCGACGACGACCACGCGCTGCACGCCAAGAGGACCGTGCTGGACGAGGTCGGTAGTGTTGTGTGTAGACATAGCGCACAAGGCGGCGCGCCTGCTGGACCGCGCCCTCGCCGACGACGACCACGCGCTGCACGCCAAGAGGACCGTGCTGGACGAGGTCGGTAGTGTTGTGTGTAGACATAGCGCACAAGGCGGCGCGCCTGCTGGACCGCGCCCTCGCCGACGACGACCACGCGCTGCACGCCAAGAGGACCGTGCTGGACGAGGTCGGTAGTGTTGTGTGTAGACATAGCGCACAAGGCGGCGCGCCTGCTGGACCGCGCCCTCGCCGACGACGACCACGCGCTGCACGCCAAGAGGACCGTGCTGGACGAGGTCGGTAGTGTTGTGTGTAGACATAGCGCACAAGGCGGCGCGCCTGCTGGACCGCGCCCTCGCCGACGACGACCACGCGCTGCACGCCAAGAGGACCGTGCTGGACGAGGTCGGTAGTGTTGTGTGTAGACATAGCGCACAAGGCGGCGCGCCTGCTGGACCGCGCCCTCGCCGACGACGACCACGCGCTGCACGCCAAGAGGACCGTGCTGGACGAGGTCGGTAGTGTTGTGTGTAGACATAGCGCACAAGGCGGCGCGCCTGCTGGACCGCGCCCTCGCCGACGACGACCACGCGCTGCACGCCAAGAGGACCGTGCTGGACGAGGTCGGTAGTGTTGTGTGTAGACATAGCGCACAAGGCGGCGCGCCTGCTGGACCGCGCCCTCGCCGACGACGACCACGCGCTGCACGCCAAGAGGACCGTGCTGGACGAGGTCGGTAGTGTTGTGTGTAGACATAGCGCACAAGGCGGCGCGCCTGCTGGACCGCGCCCTCGCCGACGACGACCACGCGCTGCACGCCAAGAGGACCGTGCTGGACGAGGTCGGTAGTGTTGTGTGTAGAGATAGTTTCGCTATCGATATTTTACAAACCATCGATATCGATGTGCCGACCTACGACATTACCCAGAAATACAGCGTTAGCAGAATTGGCATAGTAAACAACGCTGTATACGTAATGCACGATTCACAATCGATACATCGATCCTACATCGCCATGTCAGATTTATCGTCGTTATTAACTATATATACAACTGGCGGACCCGACAGACTTCGTCCTTTCAAAAAGATTTGGAATGTGGCTTGACTTTAAATTATAGTTAGAAAACGTTTGTATGTACTGGAAAAAGAAAAGGACTGTCTTTAGTTCTCCCGGCAATTATTCGAATATTTTTCGCCGTAAAAACCATCGTTGGACTTCAACGAATATTTAAAAAAAAGAATTGTCAAAATTGGTTCAAGCGTATATAAATTTTAAGACTTTCGCGTTCCATTTTAAACATTTAAAATAATTTAACGGGTCAAAACTCGTCAGATCGTGACCACGGTTGGTGCAACCAAACCGAAACGTCGGGCAGTAAGTAGTTCGTATTAACTACTAAATAAAAATGGTGTCGCGTTTTGACCCGTTAAATTATTTTAAATGGTCCAAGCGTTGTCGAGTGCACTTACCAAAACATTTTGCGAATCATGTTTATATAATAGAAGAAGAGATAGTACCAACTGTAGCAGTTTGATAGCACGTTCCTATCTATCCCGCTAGTTTTCCCTTTGACGTCATCTGTGTGTCCGTCGGCAGGTGTCGTCAACATTCGAGAGCCTCCGCGCGGCCAGCGAGTCGAGCGAGGCGGCTCTGGCGGCGGCGCAGCAGAAGTTCCTGGCCGTCAGCACGGGCATGGAGGACGCTTCGGAGTCGCTACAGGATCAGCTCATGGGTAAAGCATTATCGATAGAAAGCCCTTCAATATTGCCTTATTTAAATAATTAGATTTTTTTAAGGTAAACATGTAACTAAATGTTCTGTATTTCAAGGGGTTATTAATATAGAATACATGCCATGAACCCCTTTAACTATTTATTTTATTCCTTGTTTAGTATTTTTTCGTAAACCAGCAACAGAAATCGTCTCTAAAAATTGGAACTATTTAACTTTCACAGTGTATGAAATACAATCTGGTGACACAAACAGACGGAGACGAGAATTATAAGTAATAGGGTCCCGCTTTACCCTTCTCCCTTTGCCAGGACTGTTTTGCCTATAGGGCATTGCAAATTTTAGTAGTATTATTGTAAAATATAAGTTGTAAGCTTGGTTACCACAACTATGATATTAAAATGTCCAACTGATGAACACAGAAAACTATGAGATTAAACGGGCCATTATTTGCGGGCAAAGTGCGTATTGGCGGGGTGTATGCAGTATACACTCGCACCAGTAGTCGAAGTCAAGTCAGCAGTGACCACTCCGCCGGCATTAAGTAACATCCAGCATCGTACCTGTCTTTCAAAAAAAACACTAATATCATTAATGTTCTAAATAGAATGATAATGACGTCATATTTTGAATGTAGCGGCGAAAGCAGCAGCGTCAGAGGCGTCGACGCGCATCACCCAGAGCACGATGGAGCGCGAGCATGCGCTAAAGAGGCTGAAGGGTCTTGAGAAGGAGTTCTCCGCCAGCAGCTCGCAGTACCAGAAAGATCAGGACGCTATACACTCGCACCAGTCGCAAGTGGACCAGCTAAAGGTAATATACTTATGGAGAGGCTGAAGGGTCTCGAGAGGGAGTTCATGTAGGTGTTCTGTAACTTGGTACAGTCGGGATTAAAAGTAAATGGTCCACGATGCAACTCGCATGACACTTGATTTGCTTTTGTATAGATTTAACTATGAATGTTATATTAATTTACGTATAAATGTGGACCAATTTACGTATAAATGTAACTCTGTCTGTGTGTCTGCCGTCGTTCGTCTAAACCACTAAAGCGATTTTCATGAAATTTGGTAGATTGGTTTTTGGTAATTTGGCTGAATCTCTAAAATGTACATAGGCTACTTTTTGTTTTGAAAATAAAGGGGGATGGGGGAATTACGAGTTCTGCAGCCCGAGGATCCAAAAAAAAAAACTTTATTTAACTATATTTAATTAAAATAGGATAATTACATTAGAATTATAATTAGCTAAGAACAATGATACTGATTCGAAGTGTGAACAAATATCATTGCAAAACTATGGTAATTATTAAAGTAAAGTCCGACGACGTCATGGGCTGCACGTTCTGCTGACGCTGCTCCTCGTGCGGCATAGTTCCGTGTGCAGTGTTGTTTTGGGTCAACGCCGACGCAGCGGTCCTCATAGATTAGGCGTGCGTAACACCTCCCCCCCCGAAGAACAGCCACCACCGATGAATTTCGTAGTAAATTGAGGTGGAGGTTGGTTTGTCCTTGGCTTCGGTTCTGGTATAGCATAAATTTTCTCTTGTAGCTGGGGTTCCACCGACTGGATACGTGCGGAGTCTGAACTTCTATAGAACTTGCGATATAAGATGACGATGATTAGTACGCCTGCACTTATCATTACTGCGTATAGCGGAATTGTAGCATGATATACGCTGTAGTCGACATCTCTCTCGAACTTGATTGCTGGATATTGGGAGATCTTCATGTTGGTTGCGTGGAGATGATCCAGGTTCATGGAATTCAGCTTGAATGTAGCCGTAGAGACGTTATAATCTGGCTGCTCTGGTAGGTCCATGATTGTTAGAACATGTCCTTTGAGTCGATCCTTCATATTGGAGATGGTTATCTGAGACGTTTCTATATAGCATTTGTGTGGGATAACTACAAGATAACTGCCTTGATATTCCTTGTAGAGATCTTGCCCGCAGGATAAGTGCACCTTCGTGGAAACTGGGAAGTTGATAGTATAGTGGCGGTCATCAAGCTCTTCATAAGCTGGCTGGTCCAATGAGATGATGACAGGGCTGCAGACTGAACTTCGCTGTTGAGTAGTAATCAGCTGATGTATACAATCTTGAGATGATTGACTCTTGACTCTCCGTTTTTCTTCGCAAATAAACCACTTGCTGGTCTTCGGGCATTCAGCCTCAATGTGCTTGAAATCTTTCTCATGGATAGCTAGGAATGGGGATGATGGAACTAGGATTTCATGTCTCTTATTGGGTACGATAGATAATTTATATAGATCATATATATCAGAAGTAAAAATGGGAAATTTATATACTATTACTATTTCATTGCCTACGTAGTACGAACCTAATTTAATTATATCATAATATTCCCTTAGCTCTAATTCTATTAATCTACTGTCCCCGTATAAACTGCTAAGCCTATCAATTAAACTACGAATTTCACGAGAATTAAGAAAGGAATGGTGCATAGTGGAAACTCTAATAAATGCTAGGATGTTCTGAAGTCTAGTCAATTGGCTACTTGACAGTTTTTGAAAAAGTATTGTAAAATGTGCGCCCGTTCATTTTATATCCCAAGCAATTTGATTTATCTAGAAATAATCTAAATAACCAGAGAAAAATAAGATTTTGTGTAACACATTTAAAAAGCGCGCGAAAACGCCTAGTCGCGTCATTGTTGCAATTATGACGTCAACGTCCAAGACAACGAACCGATACGCATAGGAACGACTTAATTAAGATAAACGGAAAATGTTTCAATAAATTCTTTATACGATTAGAGACACAATAATTCAATTTAATCGGTAAAATAATCATTGTTTCGCCACATTAAAATAAATATTATCGCCGACAGCTGTCATTTCCGAATTGCAATGGTGGTTTCCGTTTCGGTTCTTTTGTTCCACAGATAAAAAAACTAAAATTTATTTTGCAAAAATAAAATACTAACTATGCTTTTAATTAAAAAGTAAAAATGTAAAATGATTACTTAACTAATAAGCTAACATATCTAACACTTTTCATATTTTATTGTTAACACTGTCAAGTAGCCAATTCCTGTGATATGGAGTCTATGATATCGCTAAGTATTAAGAAAAATTGCGCGAGATGAGCGTATTTTATAAGATCGTAATCTCTTGTGACATCACTTTCTGAGATTTTATGAACTAACTTTTCTATTTTTCTCTGATTATCTACTTTATTGTCTATAATATTAGAGTATTGCGCTGCCATATCTTTTGTTAAGCTTACATGATTGTTAAATTCTGCTAATAACTTATTTTCATTATTACGAATACTCTCTATAGCTTGATTATAGTGTAACGCATCCGTGTAGTCTAAGTTACCTGTAATGCTCTTCACTACAGATCCAAGACCGTCAATGAGTCCCCTTTTGACCCGACTTGTTTCGAAAGTAGTAACTGATCTGATACGGTATTAAGTTTAGATTTAAGA
The DNA here is from genome assembly GCA_037074685.1 of Glyphodes pyloalis. Taxonomy (NCBI): domain Eukaryota; kingdom Metazoa; phylum Arthropoda; class Insecta; order Lepidoptera; family Crambidae; genus Glyphodes; species Glyphodes pyloalis. The sequence continues at coordinate 778,865 of JAYKKO010000049.1, forward strand.
TAGTTAAGATGGGGTTGATATAAGGATCGAGTTTTATAATTAGGTTCTGGGGCGCTATTGGTTAACTGATTATTAATTGAATCTACCTTTTCTTGTAACTCACTTAAATTGATGTATTGTAAAAAGGAATGGTAATGGGACAATATCCGGGAGGGGCCTAATTTAAAAGGAAGTATTCCGGGACCATTGTCCAGACTCTCAAGTCTTATTTCCTGCGTTACCGCTGTTTGTAGGAACAGAAGGGCTACCAGGGTCATTCTGTAACAATTTAGAACTTTTAGGGATCCTTTTTAACCTAGCTTTTCTGAGTGACTTTTAAGATACGAAGATGCTCTAAGATAGTCGCGTGGAAACTTTCGACTATTCCATTTTCATTTGGCGTATGCGCTGCAACCTTATGATCCTGTATACGATGTAATCTTACAAATTCTGCGATAATTTGATTAGTGAATTCTGGTCCGTTATCTGTAACTATTGTGGTTGGTATGCCATGATGCGTGCAAAAGCCAAGCAAAGCTTGAACTACACTGACAGCAGTTCCATCCCTTAAGTAATAGGCTTGTGCATATTTAGAAAATGCATCTACGACAGTCAAGAATTTTTCGCTTTGGATGGTTAACAAATCAAGGTGTACCAGTTCAAAAGGCTTATTGGCTGAGGGGACTATTTTAAATTGTTGCTTAATAGGATTGCGATTATACTTTGCTTGACAGCAAACTGTGCACTGGTTTATGAATTTAGTTATGCTTTCACGCAACTTAGGCCAATAGTACTTGTGAGATAGAGCTAGGAAGGTTTCACTTATACCGCGGTGGTTTGTTTTGCCATCGTGATATTTGTTAATAATGTCCTGCTGTCTTAAATATTCCCTTACATTCTCTAACTCCTTTTTAGTTAGTATAAGTTGCATAGCTGAGCTTTTGAATGTTCTTTGAACGATGGGTATGATGGAATACATGGCTAATGGTGGGTTAATAAGCAATCCCGTTTTGATTTTCGGATTAACATATTCCTTAATTACGTTAGCGACGTCCTCATTCAAATTAGACTCTGATAATTGAACTGTGATTCGAGTGTGCGTTTTAAAAGGTTTAGTCACAATAGGTTGCCCCTTAATATCTCCTACTTTTATCTTTTGAATTTTTTGAATTTGAATTTGAAATCGGGTACTCTAAGATAGGGTTTTCATTATCTGTATGGACTGTTGCAGTTGCTGAATTGTCTGAAGGCTCTGGAGCTGTGATAGTTCTAGAATTATCTAATGTAGGTATTTTCTCAGATGCATTGGCTATAACAGACATAAACTCCTCGTTATTAAGTTATATTCTAGATAACGCATCTGCATTAGTATTACTCTTTCCCTGTTTATAGATTACCGAGAAATCATACTCGGTTAATTTTAGCCGCCATCTTGTGAGACGAGAGTTAGGCTCTTTTAAGTTCATAATCCATTGCAGGGGCTTATGGTCTGTTATAATTTTAAATTTTCGACCAAACAGATAAGGCCTGAAATATTTTGTGGCCTCTATCGTACTATAGTTTAATTCGCTAGAGTTTAATGTACGTGACGCGTATGCTATTGGTTTGTCTGAGCCTATAGTACCTTGGGATAAAACCGCCCCGATGGCTACGTTAGATGCGTCAGTGGTTAGTAAGAATTCTCTGGTAAAATCGGGGTATTGAAGGATGGGGTTGTTAGTTAAAAGAGTTTTACAGTGGTTAAAGCAGTCAACATATGTTTTATCTAATGTTATCTTAGATCCCTTTTTTGGACACTTGGTTAGTGGTTTTGTTAGTCGTGCGAAATCAGGAATGAACATTCTATAATATCCCAATAACCCGAGAAAACGTTTGATTTCAGTGGGAGTTTTAGGAAGGGGATACTTTTCAATAGCGGCAATTTGGTCTGGGTTTGGCTTTACTCCTTCGTTACAAATGATATGGCCAAGAAAGCTAGTCTCTAATTTTAAAAATTCTGACTTGTCCTTTTTTTTTTTATTCACATAGATTACATTAGTAATACTTATGAATAGTCTCTATATAAAGCAACTGAAGCTACTTATTTGTATTTTAAAGTTGGATTCCCGTAATTTAAGGAAAACCTTTTCTAAATTAGTAATATGCTCCTGAAGGGATTTTTTATTTAATTTAAAAAACTTTATTGCACAAATAGGTACAACAGGTGGACTTAATGCTAGAGGCATTCTCTACCAGTCAACCCTTGGGTCATGCAGATAGTTTGTATATGGGTGCGGTAACATGGGAGAAAAAAAAAAGAAATCATTTTAAACAACAATAAATTAAGCATTAATGTACGGGTTACCGCACGATAGGTATAATGGCAATGACGTGTAAATTTAGGGCACCTAGAAACAATAACAAACACACACATGATTGTAAACGTACGTTCTGCTTATGTGTATATATTTGTAATTTCTTATGAAATAAATCAGTGTTAGATCTACTATCTTTGGGCTCGTACATTTCCCATCCTAGTCATCGCACTCATCTCATAACTGTAATCACCCTACAGTTTTTGGTCCTTCGAGCCGGATCTCTCGTCGACGTTCGGGAGAATAAAGTATTTTCTGTGAAGCAACCCTGGCTACACCTACAGTTTTTGGTCCTTCGAGCCTCTCAAAGTCAAAGTCAAAGTCAATATTTTTTATTCACATAGATTACATTAGTAATACTTATGAATAGTCTCTATATAAAGCAAATGAAGCTACCTCCGGTTCGGAACCTATAACTAAAGAGAAGATACCGGCAAGAAACTCAGTAGTTTTTTTACAAATGAAAGCTACACTTATTACTAATTTTGCACTAAGACACACAGTTAGTTTGTCAATTGTAAAATAAAAATTTTACATCAATTATTAAAAAAATAAATAAATAATAATAATAATAAAGCAAAGGTATTTGTAAATTAAATTAACTGTATGACTCACATGCGTCATCGAGGCCCAATTCTGACATTGATTGAGGAAATGCGTTACATATATATTTGTAAAATAATAATAATAGACGAAACTTCAACAAAGATTCTGCAAGCCGTAAGACGCGCAAATATCTGGATGAACGCTTAGACGGCCTAGACAAGTTATGGGCAGAGTTCCAGGTCAACAATCATAAATTGTCCGCACATGACAATGACTATGATCCTTATTTCGTAGAAAATCAATTCCAACAATCAAGAAATTATTTCGATTCTGTGCGCAACAAGATTGCGTCATTCCCTCCTGCAAGTGACATCGTTCTACCAAGTAAACAAATAACAGAAGCACCGCTGCCGAAACCAGTGGTGCCAGATGTACCAACCCTGGCTACACCTACATATCTACACCCCAGGTGTACAATACCGTCTACATCCACGACGCCCCTAACATCAGTTCTATCGCAGGCAGCGGATATAATGTCCCTACAACGAACCAACTTCCGGGCGTTTCACCGACAAATTAACAACCTACAGATCGCAGACATAACAGACCAGTGGGAGCTGGAAGATGAGTTACGCAGTATTCAGAAACGTTGGAAAGCAATCGACGCTTTGCATTTACAAATTGATAATATTCTGCAAGGATCTGACACACAGTATGACGAGGAATTTTTTGGAATCGAAGATGCATACAAAAGGATAAAAAAAGCGTTGAATCAAAAGCTATCGTCTAGCTCGCATCTCCAACAAACGACGCCAAAACTCGACATACCAACATTTACAGGCAAATACACCCAATGGCCTACTTTTTACGATCTTTACCAACAGAGTATCCACAACAATAAATTGTTAAGCAACGCACAAAAGATGCAGCACTTAAAAGGGAAGCTGCGAGGAGATGCTGAGAGGCTAATTCAACACCTGCATATTTCGGATGATAACTACGAAACGGCATGGCAACTACTAACACATAGATACAACAACCATCAACTGCTGTTCACGAAGCAAATCGAGATATTTATTAACCAACCTCCTGTCCACAAACAGTCAGCATACGAGATTAGACGCCTCTATGATACATCTATGGAGTGCATTCATGCCATACAAAACCTGGGTATCGATACTAGTACCTGGGATCCGTTACTAGTTCATTTGATCGCAACGAAGTTGGATATCCAGACTTACACTGACTACAAGGAGGCACGAAAAGCACCACGAGATTTGCCTACGCTATCTGAACTCATGGAAATTCTAGAAAACAAATTCCACGCACTAGAACCCATAAACAGGAAGGAAAGAGAAGTGCCTGGATTATCTTTTAAAGCAAATCAGCAAAAAACAGTCATGAGCAAGGCCACAAAGACGCATTTCCAAAATATCGGCGGGCAACGTTATGGAAAATTCCCGAACAGAGAGTTTCAAGCCATTGCAACATGCTCCACAAACTGTCCACTATGCAACAACAATCATTATTTGTACAAATGCAACAAATTCATGAAACTGACACCGGACGAAAGGTTAATAACAGTCATGAAATTGAATGTGTGTTCGAATTGTCTCTACGCACATAATAAAGATCAATGCACTTCAACCAGAAAATGCAGAATTTGTCAAAAAAGTCATAACTCGATACTACATGGAGCGTATGAAAATGTCAACCTCGCGCAAAACACATTGAGCGCGAGACCAATCGAGGTCGCTGGGTCATCAACCTTGTCTACACCTCCGGTTACGCAGAAATATCAATTTTCTACGAGACAAGACGACAGACAACATAGTGTAAATTATGTCGCCACCGATGATGAGGAGATTTTATTAACGACCTTGTCAATCAAGGTCAGGGCAGCTGATGGAACTCTCTTCACCTTGAAAGCCTTATTAGATCAAGGTTCTCAGATATCCCTAATATCCGAAAACGCTGCCCAGATGTTAGGCTTGCCCCGACAGCGGTACCACGCATCTGTATCTGGCATCGGAAATGGGTCAAAACAGGGCAAAGGGATTATTACCCTCGAGTGCGAATCGATTTACAATGATTACACATTTACAACCCAAGCATTGGTGATAAGGCATGTCATTAACAATTTGCCAAACCTGTCATTCAGCAAGCAATCCTGGCCACATCTTCAGCATTTACAACTAGCTGACCCGGAGTATAACATATCAAGTCCTATTGATCTGCTATTAGACGCGAGCATATACTCAGATATTATCATGAAAGGCCTAATAAAAGGTCCAAACAAATCACCCATCGCCCAACAAACCAAATTGGGTTGGATACTCTCGGGCGACGTCAAAACATTCAAGTGTCACGTCGTTCTGAATGAATTGCCGGACATAGCAAAATACTGGGAGCTCGAAGAAGTCAATGACCGGCCCCCTGAGTTAACACAAGATGAGCAGTATTGTGAAGATACATATCAGGCTACCACAAAACGCTTAGCATCAGGAAAATACGAAGTTGCCATCCCTATGAAGCCCGGGTTCGAACAATATCTGGGTCAATCAAAAACTAAGGCGATCGCACAATTCCGTACCTTAGAAAACAAGATGAGAAAAAACTCTGAATTTTCCAAAAGCTACAAAGATTTTATGCGGGATTATGAGCAACAAGGACATATGGAAGCAGTTACAAGACACCATGAAAATTCATGTTATCTACCTCACCATGGCGTATTGAAATCAGATTCCACTACGACAAAGCTGCGAACCGTTTTCAATGCGTCATCAAAAACTATATCTGGATATAGTCTTAACGATTTGATGGAGCGCGGCCCGAATCTGCAACAGGATTTGCCACATCTCATACTAGTATGGCGTCAACACAAATACGTCATAACTGCCGACATCGAAAAGATGTTCCGCCAGATACTCGTTAGAGAAACAGATCAAGCCTTACAACGTATCATTTGGAGGAGATCACCGGGAGAGTGTCTACAAGAGTACCAACTCACCACCGTCACTTACGGCACAAAGGCGGCTCCATACCTCGCCATGCGTACCTTGAAGCAGTTAGCTATGGACGACGCGCACATGTTCCCCTTGGCTGCTGCTGCACTGAGGTCGTCATTCTACATGGATGATCTGCTAGAAGGCTGCGACAGTATATCTCAAGCAAAACAGTTGCAACAAGAGATAATACAGATATTACGGGGCGCAGGAATGAATATTCGTAAATGGTCCAGCAATTCGAATGAGCTTACTAAGGATTTGTCTACAGATCAACTGGACAAACCACTTGATTTTAAATGTTCAGAAAACAGGAAAACTTTGGGTTTGCGTTGGAATCCCATATCTGATAATTTTACCTTTCAAAACAAATTTCAAGATGAATCGAGTAATGAAAGGATAACAAAGCGACAGTTATTATCTAACATCTCAAAAATCTTCGACCCACTGGGATGGCTATCTCCGCTCACCATAAGAGCAAAACTGCTATTTCAACGAACTTGGTCTGAAGAAACGACTGATTGGGATATACTATTGACAGAAAAAATAAAGGACGAGTGGATACAACTTAGAACAGACTTACAGAATATAGAAAAGTTGGAAATCCCGAGATATATGGGCGATAAAAATCACTACGTAATTCATGGATTTTGTGACGCGTCAGAAAAAGCATACGCTTGCGCTATTTACGTCGTCACACAATGTTCTAAAGGCGAATACACATCGACGCTTGTGACCGCTAAAACAAAACTAGCGCCACTAAAGAATAAGTTATCACTACCAAAACTTGAACTTTGTGGTGCTCTTCTGTTGTCGCGACTTATGAAGAAGGTCTATGAGACACTATCGAAAGACGTACCGATATATGCATGGACTGATTCCATGGTGGTACTTGGTTGGCTTCACGGAGACGTCAATAGATGGAAACAGTTTGTAGCCAACAGAGTTCGCACAATAATTAACATTATTCCATCGTCATCTTGGCACCACGTCAGATCTGAAGACAACGCAGCAGACTGCGCTACAAGAGGCCTATCATCTAAGCACCTATCTGAACACAGTTTGTGGTGGCAAGGCCCACAGTGGTTGTCTACATTCGATCCAGACACTATCAAAAATACATTATATGAACCATCTATTCTTGAAGCGAAAAGGAACAATCTAAATGCCGCCCTATATCATAGAAATGATTTTATTATAAAACTACTAAATGAATGCAGCTCGACACGGCGCATAACAACAACAATTGGCTGGCTGTCACGTTTCATACAGTGGTTACGCAATAAACATGCGCCTCAACAAAACTACCTATCAGCATCAGAATTACAACATGCCCTAGATTTAGTTATTAAAAATGTACAGTTAATGGATTTTGAAGATGACATACACCAATTGGAGAAACGTAATATACTTAGAAATTGCAGCAAGCTATCCAGTCTTAACGCTTATATCGATACTCGTGACGGACTGCTAAAAGTTGGCGGAAGATTGAATAATTCGCTGCTCAGCCAATCAGCTAAGCAGCCTGTCATCTTACCGAGTCACAATAAACTCACTGAGCTTATCATACGTCAAGCTCACGCCGCCACGTTACACGGTGGACCAAGCTTGACGCTGTCATATATCCGCGAGAAGTATTGGATACTCAGTGGACTCCGTACTGTGAAAAGAGAGTTACGCAAGTGTGTAACTTGTCGACGTTTTAAACAGGAGAAAATGACACAGATTATGGCAGATTTACCATCGCCTCGTGTGACCCCCTCACGTCCATTTAATCACACTGGAGTCGATTTTACCGGACACTTCGATATCAAAGCAAACAAGGGTCGCGGCGTACGGACTCACAAAGGATACGTTGCTGTATTCGTATGCTTGGCGACAAAGGCAGTTCACCTTGAATTGGTTTCGGATCTGAGCACACCGGGATTTCTAGCTGCATTTCGACGCTTTTGCGCTAGAAGATCAGTCCCTAAACATGTGTACAGCGATCAAGGAACCAACTTTATTGGGGCAAATAGAGTCCTGAAAAAAGAATATACAGAGATTCTTCGAACCTTTGATAAAGAGCTGCTAAACAAGTTTGACGACTATAAGATACAATGGCATTTCAACGCCCCAGCTTATCCCTCAGCAGGCGGCCTGTGGGAGGCTGCCGTGAAAAGTATGAAATACCACTTACGAAGGGTGATCGGCCAACAGAAACTCACGTATGAAGAGTTCATCACCCTACTTCACCAAATTGAGGCATGCCTAAACTCACGACCTCTGGTTGCTTTGAGCGAAAGCCTTGATGATGAATATTTAACTCCAGGACACTTTCTGGTAGGAGGATCACTAATATCACGGCCACAAACAGACCCCAGTCACGCAAATTTGACTACAAAATGGCAGTTAATCCAAGCTATAAATAAGCAGTTTTGGAAGAAGTGGTCATCTGATTATTTACAACAGCTGCAGATACGCACTAAGTGGAAAACACCTGCAAAAAATATTGAAGTAGATGACATCGTCCTTATTAAAGATGAAAATCTACCTCCTGGCAAGTGGGCTATGGGGAGAGTCATAGACGTACATCCTGGAAAGGATGGATACGTTCGAGTGGTGTCTCTAAAAACCAAGAATGGTATATTAAAGAGGCCGATCTTAAAGCTCTCTCCTCTACTCGTAAATAATGAACACTCACTACAATCAACGAATGACGTCAAACCATCGACAAATGATGACGTCATAAAGGCCGACATGCCATTAAAAAGACAAAGCCCAAAGCGCATGACACGGAAGCCCCTGGGAACATTCATTTCTATGGCAACGTTGTTATTCCTACTGTTGTTCACTCCGGGAGAAACCTCATACAATATATCAACATTTAGTGACGGACAATATATCTATTTCGACAAGATGTATGACGTTAATCTTATTCGAGATGAATGGAAGTTAATTGTGTACTATAATATGAGTACATATTGGTCTGGATTACACCATGTGCAAAGTTACGTCAGCCACTTAGAGGAATACCTACACACTACCTCACTTCCGACTCAATACCAGAGTATCATATATCAATTACAACATGAGCTGTCGGAAATAGAACACCACAACCGGATTATCAAAAGTCACGCTAATAAGAGACAAAAAAGAGGATTGATCAACGGCGTTGGCTATATAGCAAATTCGTTATTTGGAGTCCTGGATGAACGCTTCGCGAAGAAATATGAGAAGGATATACAAAAACTCCTACTTAATGAAAATCACTTACAGCTCCTGTTGAAAAATCAAACAAGTGTCATTGAAGCTCAACACAACATTCTTCAAAGAAATGAAGCCATCATGAATAAGCAGTTTGGAATGGTACAAAGTTATCTGAAGAATATTACGCTTTCGGCTAATCGCATGCAAACAATGAGCACTAACGAACTACACATTTTATCAGCGTCCATTTCGGCTATGATTATCATTTCTAATATCAGGAATATGCAAGAAAATGTAATTAGTACTGTGACAGACCTCGCACAAGGGCATATGGATGCACATTTCTTACCGCCAGAACAATTGGAAGAGCAGTTGAACGTTATATATAGTCACATACCAAATCATCTGACTTTACCCGCTGACAAGGACGACTTCAAAGAATTGTATAAGCTAATGAAGATTTGTGGCGATGTTGGCCCCTCATACTTGATAATCGAAGTTAAGATTCCTCTTGTGGATAAGGAGCCTTTTGAATTGGACAAAATGATAAGCCTTCCTCAGGAGTCATACATCGTGGAAGTCATCGCGCCATACATCGCATTCAATCTGCAAAAGGATCTACTCCTTACTCTAACAGAGGCAGAAGTTGAAGGCTGCATACATACACAAACAAATAAGATACTCTGCACTATAGATAGTCCAATATATGAAATAAAGATAACGCAGTCAATTTGTAACTTGAGTATTCAAAACAATACAATGTGCAATACAAAAAGCGTGCCGTGTCACGAGCGGTGGATCAAGTTGCACCGCAATAACAGGTGGCTATTCTCATGTTGTGGGAAATGCTCCATACGCATATTTTGCGCTGATACGGCAATGACCATGAAAACATTAAATGGTAATGGCCTCTTAGATATTGGACAAGGCTGCAATATAAAAGGTGACACTTTCTCAATCCTGGGACACAACAAATATTTGAGTCGGACCAACGTACAAAACGATATTTCGATAGTCGCTGAAACTTCAATTCTAAACTCCATATCGAGTCCATCAAAAATGCCATTATTTGTACCAGAAGATCATAAAAATGAATTCAAACATATGAAGGCTCAGATCGAGACCCTGAAGATACAAGAAAGTGTACCACTAAGCATACATGACGTGCATCAGTATTCCGTCCTTTATACGATACTGGGAATAATCGTCATTGCTGGAATCGTCTACTTATTCATACGATGGCGTAGGCGCAAGGGAGCCCTCGACATGAGAACTGCGAACGCCTCCCCACCAGTAACAAGGACTGCAGCGACAGCGAGCGGCGACCAGACGACACCTATGCCCCCGAGGACTCCACTTCGATGCGTTCGGCTGGACATTCCTAATATAAGTGATGATCAGTGATGAAATATTTAAGTTTATAAAAGTTTATTGTTATTATGAAGCATCTTTTACATTTCATATTTTATTTTACATTTGTAAAGTTAGTTACTTGTTTATATTTTACTATTATTATTTCCACCCTTTTTGGCGGGCAGGATGTACGGGTTACCGCACGATAGGTATAATGGCAATGACGTGTAAATTTAGGGCACCTAGAAACAATAACAAACACACACATGATTGTAAACGTACGTTCTGCTTATGTGTATATATTTGTAATTTCTTATGAAATAAATCAGTGTTAGATCTACTATCTTTGGGCTCGTACATTTCCCATCCTAGTCATCGCACTCATCTCATAACTGTAATCACCCTACAATTAAAAATAACATTACGGTATCTTTTAAATATACGATAATAATACACATACTATATAAATTAATTAGAATATAATATATAAAATATGGAGGTATACTTAGATTTACATAATATTAATAATTTATAAATAAAAACAAATATCTACATAACTATAAATTCAGCAGATAAATAAATTGGTTCAGCAATTGACAAATTCATGACTATTATTACCTACTTGTTAGCGAGAGAGAAGAAGTATTCACGAACTTTATTTTTAAAAATTCCCTTAGTCGGGGATTGTCGGATATCAGCGGGCAGAGCGTTCCAAAGCCGAGCGGCTTGCACAGTGAAAGACTTAGAGAAGAAGTCACTTTGATGTCGAGGAATGTTTAAGCTTAGGTTGTCTGAGGAGCGAAGAGATCGGTCATGAGATTGACAGAGATATTGAAATTGTTTTGTTAGATAGGATGGGGACAATGGATTGTGAAGAATATTGAAGAGCAGGCAGAGTATCCTGGTATTTCTACGTTGACGTAACGGAAGCCATTTAAGTTGGTTGCGAAAATTGGAAATGTGATCATACTTACGGAGCCCAAAGACAAATCTGATGCAGTTGTTTTGAAGACGATCAAGTTTTTTCATTAGCGTTTCAGAGAGATCAGGATAGCATGCGTCTGCGTAGTCGATGATGGGTAAGATTAGAGTGTACACAAGCATAAGCTTAGTAGTGAAAGGTAGAAAGAATTTAAAGCGATAGAGGCTCCTCAGACAAGCCACCACCTTGCGACTAACCTCTAGTGACATAAACAGACCAGCTTAGAGTGGAGTCTAAATGAAGTCCAAGATTTTTCACGGACTCACAGTAAGGGATGATGGTTCCATCAAATTTTATTGTTTCTAGGTCGGGCACGTGAAGTTTGGCCAGTAGTCTGGAGCTGCCAACGATAATAGCCCGACACTTAGTAGGGTTAACAGAAACACCAAAATCATGAGACCAGCTACGAATGCGATCCAGATTAGCGTTCAACTTGCAGATGGCCGAAGTTAACTCACCCACCTTTGCACTGGTATAAAGTTGTAAATCATCAGCGTACGAGCAGTCAAGAATATTGGAAATGTGCGTATGATACGAGCAGTCAAGAATATTGGAAATTAGGTTTATAAATACTGAAAAAAGGATGGGCGAAAAAATACCACCTTGGGGTACCCCAGTAGATAACTCAACCCAATCCGAAGTAGCAAATTGAGTAGAGACGGATTGCTGACGGCCGCAAAGATAAGAGGACATCCAATTCAGGACAAGAGGTGATAAATTTAGTGAAGATAAGATAGCAAGAAGAAGATCATGATCAACGGTGTTAAATGCATTAGAGAAGTCAATCAGGACGAGAATGGTGAGCTTAGTACTATCCATAGCCTCTCGTATGTCGTCAGTTACTTTGACGAGTGCAGTAGTAGTGCTATGAGCGGGCCTAAAACCGGACTGTAGTGAATTGAGCAGATTATTAGCATTTAAGTGTGAGGAGAGTTGCTTCAAAACACAGGCTTCGGTTACTTTGGAAAGGAAAGGTAGTATTGAAATAGGTCGGAAGTGGGTGGGAATGGTGGGATTAGGAACTTTGGGAAGCGGATGAACCAACGCCCTGCCCCATAAATCAGGGAAATTACCGGAGTCGAGGGAGAAATTTATCAAGTGTGATATTACTGGCAAGGGTACTGTACTAAACACAATTATATCGTCCAAATAGACCAGGCATATTTGGTGTTGAAGGTCCTTAAGTACATTGTCCATAACTCTTTGAAAAGTTGATGGAGAATTCTTAAGGCCCATCGGCATTCTTAGAAATTCATAATGCTCATTTTCTACGTTGAATGCGGTCTTATGAATGTCTGCAGGGTCCATTTCAACCTGGTAAAATCCTGACGCCAAATCCAGGATGCTAAAATACTTACATTTACCCAATTTATCAATAACGTCAGTGATGTTAGGAATGGGATATTTGTCATCAATCGTCTTCTCGTTTACTTTTCTAAAATCCACGACAAGACGCCATTTGACCTTTCCCGACGCGTCCGCTTTCTTAGGAACAATCCAGATGGGAGAGCTCCAAGCAGAATCAGAGGGTCTTATGATATTCTGCGCAAGCATCTTATTAATTTGGTCTCTGACCACTTGTCTGTGAACGTACGGGTACCGGTAACTTTTCGTATGCACTGGGATCTCATCGGTTGTTCTAATCGTGTGTTTGATCTGGTTGGTGAAGGTTAATGGTTCTCCATCAAGATAAAACACGTCGGCATAATTAGCGCAAAGATTTCTAAGATTCGCAAGTTCCTCTGCGTTAAGATGATCGGTACGTAAACGGGACAAAACGGCTTGCGCGCGATCCGATGGTATTTCAGTGTGTACGCTTTCTAAGTTAAATAACTCGCCTTCTATAGGCCGGTCCATTAAGAAGATGAGATCGTTAGATGAAGTGTTAATGATTTCTACCCAGCACAGTAGTATGATGAGAGGCTCGTTCAGAGCTAATCCCCCTAATGTCGGTGCACTGGTCGTGTCAGACGGAGCTGTCGCGGCTGAACTTCAGGTCGGAGCGCGGCGCGGAACTGAAGCAGTCGGCGCGCGCGCTGCAGGCGCAGGCCCGCGCGCGCCGCGACGCCGTGGACGCGCTGGCGGCGCGGCTGCAGCGCTGCGACTTCAAGTACGAGTCGCCGCAGGCCAACTTCGACAGTAGGAGAGTCTCTGGTGAGTTCTTAACTCGACTACGCGTCTACTTTGTAAGTATACGCAATACGTAAAATTTATCGCATGAGACGACAAAAGTTTCGATACTGTTGATTGGCTAATAGCACACCGCACTCGTATTTTCAGCCAATCAGCAGCTGACGCACTGATTTCAATCGATTTTGACGTTTGTTAAGAGCGCGATAAAATTTATTTGCATTGCGTATGCTAGGCCTGATACTCTTAACTCAACTCAAATATTTCTTTACTCAAGTAAGTTACATGTAACACTTTTGAACCGTCATTGAATACAATGCAAAGTGATTATACTTCCGGTTCGGAACCTATATCTACCGAAAAGACACCGATAAGAAACTCAGCAGATGAGTTACAGTAGCAGTATCTAACTTATAGCTATGTGTAGAACACTTTGGACCAAGTCATATGACTTGGTCCAAAGTGTTCTACAATCAAAATAAAACTATATAGTTTTATTTTGATAAGTGAAAAAAGCATTAAGTATTATTTTTTTTAAGAGGTAAGCTAGAGTAGACCAGTCTCCAAAGGTAGCACCTGTTCACAAGCATGACGTATGTGCCAGCCATCGCTTCACTCAACCGTACGGTTTTACGACAAATTTTTATTGCGCTCTCAACAAACGTCAAAATCGATTTGTTTTTTTTTGTTTTTGTTTTTTTCTCTCACACAGAAAATCAGATACAAAGTCTTATCCTAAGATACTGCTAATACATATAATTCTATGTGAGAGACTGGTGTCTCTACTAGGAAAACCCTGTATGACAGATTACCAGCCTCTCCACATCCGGACCAGATTGAACGTAATTACATCATTAGTAGACTTATTAACGAGTCAAAGTACACAATAATAAACATGTTTTATTTCTTTTTTTTTTAGATTTTTGTGTGTGTGTGTGTGTGTTTAAGTGTGAGTGTATGTGTATGCGTGTGTGTATGTTAGTTGTCAGTGGGAGTTGTTCTTCTCTAATTGTTGCTCTGTACATATCTAAAGAGAGGATTTTAAGAGTTTCTCCGTATCATCATAATCAAGTGATTTTAACCACGTAGTAATGTTACTTTTGCATTCACGTTTGTTTAAGGGGTAAATACTGATGCTTTTGTTTACCCTATTATACAATTTGCTACCTATGGAACCAAAGAACCTACTCGAGAACTTAGATTACCATTGTGTGTTAGGTACACGAGCTTTGTGTTTAAGTCGCTTATTAGCATTTAATGTTGGGTCATATTTAGTTAATGCATGTTGTTTTAGCACTGTATTAAGAATGAATAGTTGGCGAACACTCAAGACGTCAGCAAGACGGTAAAGATCTTTCGTGGGGTATAGATATGGTTTGGATAAGCTCACTTTCAAGACTACTCGTTGAGCTCGTTCTAGTTTGATGAGGTTAGTCTTACAAGATCCACCCCATACTGTGATACAGTAGGCTAAGATTGACTGGCAGAGAGATTGGTATATCATCGTAATTACAGATTTTCCAGCAATGTTACGCAAGTTTTTGAAGATAAAAATAAGTTTACGAGTTCTTGAGGAGAGGAGGTCTATATGATGGTTAAAACTAAGGGTGCTATCAATTATTACACCCAGGTATTAAATCTATCAGTGACTGCAATAGCATTACAATGACAAGGACGATCATCAGTACAAGAGTGCGCTATGATAGATAACTCGTTACAGATAGAGTCTTTGGTCATAGAAAAGGGTACGAATTTAGTTTTCTCCACATTGAGTGTTAAGGCATTATTTTTGAGCCAAGTAGTGACCACATTAAATCCCGTTTGAGCAAAGGTGGAAGCCTCTTCCCAGTTGTCACCATGGAAGATAAGAGCGGTATCATCTGCAAACGTTACGACTTTTCCATTTTGAAGTTGTAGATCACAGAGTCCATTAATATAAGCCAGAAACAGCGTAGGACCTAATACGCTACCCTGTGGTACACCATATTCTAGGGGTAGGTCGTTACTTGTATGTTCGCCCACCCTAACCCTTTGGAATCTACCATTTAAGTAGTTTTTGAAAAGGCTTAGCTGAACACCGCGAATTCCCATTAGTTCAAGCTTATTGAGCAGTAGTGGAACAGAGACCGTATCAAAAGCCTTAGCTATATATAAATTCCCCTATGACCTTCTTTTTCCTATCCAATTTGTGTACTATGTAGTCGATTAGTTCATGAACTGCATCACTCGTTGAAGTTCCAGCCCTAAAACTAAATTGGGAGATAGAAAGCCCTAAAATCTAAATAACTTACGAGGCGCTTATTAATTAGTTTTTCCGTTATTTTAGATAGTGTTGATAGCTTTGATATTGGTCTAAAGTTACCAACGCAGCCCCTATCACCACTTTTGTATATTGGGATTACCTCAGCAAGCTTAAATGAGTCTGGGAAAATGCCTGTTGTAAAAATTCGGTTTATTATATGAGTTAGTGATGAGACTAAAATCGGATGGTAGCGTTTAAGGAAGGTTGCAGGAATATTGTCTCTCCCAGTGGATTTGCTTTTCTTTAGAGATAAAATACATGACAGGACCTCAGATTCGTCAGTTGGTAGCAAAACAAAGGAATGTTGTGAGCGAGAGATGGTCATGTTATTATAAGTTTTTGCGCTAAGAGCTTTTTCTGCAAGGTTTTGCCCTACGGATACAAAAAAATGGTTTATGTCGTTAACCGAATCCAGCGGATGCGTTGGGGATATCAAGTCTTGTACTGGGTTGTTGATTTTATTAGAGTAGGTCAGCTGTTTAACTGTGTCCCAAAGTGCTTTATTACTAGTGCTTTTAGCCTTTTCAAGTAAGTTTTTTGCATAATTATTTTTTATTTTTTTTAATAGCGAATAAAATTTCTGTACCTTTTATAGGTATTACTTCGTTATTAGGATTTTTCTTAGTCTTTTGGTGGAGCTTATCCCGATTTTTTACACATCTTAGAAGACCTGGAGTCATCCAAAGCCTTTTTAATCTTTTGCGATTCGGGATACGGATTGTTAGTGTGTTAGCTTTTATTATTGAGTTTAATTCCGAAATAAGTAGTGATGTGGCTTTATTTGGATTTGATAAATGATATATAGAGCTTAAGCACAGTCCGTCCATGGCAGTATCGGCACCAGAGTAATCAATTTTTTTGAAGATGACATTTTTGCAAGTATTTACATGGTATTTGAGGATTACTATTAAAGAATCATGGTCCGTTATTGAGGTTTCCGCAACGAGAATGTGAGCGGCATGCATACATTTAAGCATGACGTTGTCGAGACAGGTTTTATTGTGGGTTGGAAGTTGGTGAGCTGGTAGAAGACCATGGGAAGCCAAGAGGTTCAGGTAATTTGGTGAATTAGTATCTTTATTGTTCACCATGATATCGATATTAATATCACCAATAAGGATAATATTTTTGCAAAATAGATTAGTAAGGATTTTATCTAGAGATTCAAAAAATGGTATAGTGTCTTTATAACCTGTAAGGTGGCCTGTAAATAGCAACAATAGCAATGTCAGATTCAATATTTATAATCAGACTATTTGCATTACGTATGCAAGGCTCGGATATTCTAACTCTCAAACTATTTCTAGAAAATACTACGACTCCTTCATTCTGTGTATTGTTGTTCCTGGTGTATGCAGTATTGTACCCGTTAAGAGTTGGGAGATTAGTATTATGAAGCAGCCAACATTCGGTCAAAATTATTACATCCCAATCTGTCATAGATCTATCCAGCAGTGTTAAAAAATCTTGAAAGTTACAGTTTATGCTACGAATGTTTTGATGAATTATTTTTAAGTTCTTACTAGGATTATTAATTATTTTCTGACAATCTTCTATTTTGCCAAGAGAAGACTGCGAGATTGTAAAGTTGTCTATTCATTAATTATTTCCTTAGTTCTATCGAATTTCACTTATATAAAACAGAAACAGTGCGTAGGTAGTTGTATGAATAGTAGCAGTAATTTTAGTAGTATAGTAATGGACAAGGTGAAGGTTACGTGACTTTAGTAACAAAAAGATACATTCAAAGGGTACAGATAATATTTTACTGGGGAGGTGGTAGTGAGTTAGGGTGTCTAGTAAGATGAGTATGGTTGTGTTAAGTGTGTGTTGGTTCGATTGGGTAATAGTGGTAAAATAGAGTAGGTAACATGACTTACAGATTAACAAAGATTGCATCAGCAATGATAGTATGATAAAAGAGTACAAGTTTGCTGGAGTATACAGAATTATGACATGACCTAATTATTCCAGTGCATTAATGTAGAAGCCATTATATATAACTGTTAGTCAGATTTTTTTTGCTATCTCGGAAAGGCATTTCTCTGTACGGATTAATATTGGCTTTCCAAGTGGATCCGCACGCAGTAGTATGCGCCCATTTGAGTGCCAGCATGAAAAGTTTTGTTTTTTAGCAAATTGGCGTACCTCAAACATGAGTTTTCTCTGTGATGGCGCAAGGTATTCATCGACAGATACAGGTTGTTTTACACCTGGAAGTCCAATAATTTGTGTGTTAAGTTTATCTATAACTGCTTTTTCCTTGTTGAACCCTCGTATTCTAGATAAAAAGTAATTTCTCATTTGAACATAGGCGAATTCCGTCACAATAGGTCTTGAAATTCCTGGCTTTCCGGGCAGTCTGTGGATGTCACGAATGTCTGCTGCATCTATATTAAGATCAATTGCTTTCCCAACATTTGATACTATTGTAATAAGATCTTCATACCTTTCACTGTCTGAATATGGGATATTTCGCACCTCGATCATTGCATTTCTTGTTTGGAACAAAAGGTCTTGGACTTGTGTTTCTAGATTCTAAATGGCATCAGTGTTGGCATTCTTATCCTGCTCTATTTGCTTGATCTTATTAGTTGTTTCTTCCTGCCCTTGATTAATAAACTCCATACCCTTCTCTATTTCTGTATTCGCTCTCTTAATATCCTGACATTCCCTCTTTAGGTAGTTTACTTCCGTCACCAGTTTTGATAGAGAGCTGTCAGGGGTTGATTTCCATTCATTAAAGCGACGATCTTGGTCCTCCTTCCAGCTAGATAACATATTTAAGATATCCGTTCTTAGATCGCCAGTATCGGAAATATGCTTGATCGCACTTTCCTGTGATGCATCAATTCTCTGGCGCTTGTTTCGTGTGGTAATATTCATGTCACAGTAAGAAATTGTCGTTGCAGCCAATGACAAATCCGATTCCGAGCGGGAGCCGGATAGCGTAGGCGTATGTGAGGGAGGAGTTCGCTGCTTATTTAGTAAAGTATCAAATACAGTAGAGGTTAGATTTCTTTGGATTTTACTGACTCACGTAGATATGCCGGTTACGTAGCGAGTCCCCGGTGTCGTAGCTAGAGTGCTAGACGTAGCAGTGGTAGCTGTCGTAGTACGTAGCGTAGCGTTGCGGGATCCAGTAGAAGGTGGTTGTAGTATCCAAATTTCGCTCCGACGTCACAAGTACCGATGGCTCAGCGGCGCAAGCAAGACCGCAACCCCAAAGGCGCACCAGTTCAAATCTCAGAAATCACTCAAGAATATTTAATATGTTTAAATTTAATATTTAATTTGTTAGGAACAATTTATACAGTGGGCACGTCCAAACGCTTTCGCGGTCCGGGGGGGAGAGATTGAAGTCAGTGCGTCAGCTGCTGATTGGTTGAAAATACGAGTGCGGTGTGCTATTAGCCAATCAACAGTATCGAAACTTTTGTCGTCTCATGCGATAAATTTGACGTATTGCGCATGCTAGGCCTGTAGGCCTGAATTTCGATATTTTTATCGACAAAAACATATCGATGATTTCTGATGCATTATTACTTTTCAATATCATACTCTTATTCACAAACGCAGTAGATGTTTATAAGTTTTTTTTTTTAATATACAGGTACAATTTGTAGGCTGATAGATGTGTGCAACCCGATATACTGCACTGCTTTGGAAACTGCAGCTGGTGGAAGAGTAAGTAGTAATTATTTTGTTAAATAAATAATTGATAATAAAGTTAAAAAGTAGGGAATCCTTCGTGCGCGAGTCAGGCTCGCCCTTGGCCGGTTTTTTAAACCAATGAAACATAATGAAATGAAAAAAAAATCTAAAAGAAAACTGATTTGGCTCTTAAAGTATTGACGTCGACGTGATTTCTGTAACATAAGTGCTAAAGCTACTTACTGTAGAAGCAGAGCAATGTATGTGATGTTGTCCAATATTTATTTATTTTTATTTACTACCTTCCAGCTGTACAACGTGGTGGTGGACACGGAAGTGACGAGCAAGCTTCTGCTGCAGCGGGGCAACCTCCAGACCCGCACCACCATCATCCCGCTCAACAAAATATCCGGGCACGTCATTGACGCCAACACTGTACGGAAGGCGCAGGAGATTGTGAGTCATTAACGTTAATGCCCTCTCCAAACTACTCGCGAAGCTCCTTGGCAAACTCCGGAGCGAAGACCGAATTGTGACTCTAGTGAATGAAAAAACATAGAAGCATGTCTAACCCTTGAAAACGGCACTACGAAAAGTAAGGCACAATAGGCGTGGCTTAAAAAAGTGAGCTAGCGCCGGTACGAATACCGTTTCCACGGACGCCGCGAGCCATAGGCGCGGACCGCAAACTCAGTCGCAGACCGAAGTGTGACTATCAGGGAACGAAAAAAACATGGAACGATTCCCTGACGGGATATAATATGACTATTAACTTCAATCGAATATTGGCACCAAAACACACAAATTTAAAGCACACAAGCAATAGATACGCTATATACTTAGTTATAAAATGACTAATAAATAAATGCGCCAGACAACCACAACCACCTTAGTTTGAGACCAGGTGACTTTATCACCTGGCTTCCCCTTGTACTGTGAGCACCAGACGACGGATACTAACTAGGCGCGTCATCCCAGCTCACCCAGACCCAAGTCAATTACAAAAGGTCGTTTATTTCTTTATCGGCTATTCAAAATCCACAGCTCTTTAATATTCATTAACCAAAGAAAATTAAATATCTAACTTACAAAAAATAATGGATTTTATATACAGGTTGAATTTTTAATCACTATCCAAATTTTGATATGTTAATCTGTAGCGAAAATTAGTAAATATGTATTGTTTCTTTTAGTATAAGTCAGTACTAAAAGATTGAGAAATAGCTTTACAAAGTTATCCATAAAAAAGCCGCCGCAACAGTCACCGACCGCGCATCACGTGCGCCGCGTGCCGCACCATTTCATTGATAACACCCATAAGCAAATGTTACCTTTATTCTTTTACGGGCTTAGGACCGGCAAATCGCAAATGTTTAACATACCTAATTTTCATCGTGTTAAGGTACAACTTGATATTTAAATTAGGTAGATACTTATTAGGTGCCCTAACAGTTTAATTTAAAAAAGAATTTTTTCTAAATTGTTTTATGCTATTAACATGAAACTAAACGACACTAAGTAGGTATCTTTCGCTATAAGGCATACAAAATTAAACAATTTATGTACCAATTAATTAAAATCAACTTATTTATTCTTAGTAATTAGGTTTTTTTTTTTTTTTTTTTTTTCTCGTCTTTTCAAATCAGCAATCGACTTAATTTAGTCATAATCTGATGTGTTCTCTTTGTTGACTCTAATATGTGGCCAATGCTCCAGTGAACATTATGCCAGTCTCAATCACTAGTCTAGGGCTAGAATCTGTTTTCTCTTAAGTCTCGTTACATCCTCTTTACCATCTAATAGATTTTTGGCAAGTATATTGCTGTGTTCCTTAAGCCTTTTCAGATATTTTATACTATAAGCATTGAGTGTTTCCTTTATAGTATCTATTTCCAGGTGTTCGTGTATTTCAGAATTTCTGACAAACCAGGGAGCACGGGATATGGTCCTTAGGGCAATGTTTTGAAATCTCTGTAGTATTTCTACATTTGAGTGACTTGCTGAGCCCCAGAGTTCAATGCCATATGTCCATATTGGTTTAATAATGACTTTGTATATTAGGAGTTTATTATGCAGAGATAATTGTGATTTGCGTCCAACAAGCCAGGATATATTCCTAAGGTTTAGCTTTGCTTCATTTCGCTTAGTCTTTATGTGGTTTGCCCATGTCAGTCTTCTATCCAGAGACATACCGAGATATTTCACACAGTTACTTGTTGGCAGTATTTTGCCTCCCAGATGTACAGGTGCACATTCTCCTCTTCTAAGAGTGAAAGTAACTTGTGTAGATTTGGTAGCACTGCATTTTATCCTCCATCTGCATAGCCATGAATCTATTTTATCCAGCTGGATTTGGAGTTTCTGAGATGCTTTCACTGGGTCCTCGTCGCTAGCAAGACATGCTGTATCATCTGCATATGTGGCAGTCTCTACATCATTTGTGTTCGGAAGATCTGAAGTGTATATTGTGTACAGCACAGGGCCAAGTACAGATCCCTGTGGTACTGAGGCGTGGACACTTCGCAGGTTAGAAGTTTCTTCTTCATACTTTACTTGGAATTTTCGCTCCTCTAAGTATGACCTAAGGATCATATAAAATGAGTTTGGTAAAAGTGTTTTGAGTTTGTACAATAGCCCTCCATGCCAGACCCTGTCAAATGCCTGCTGAATATCTATAAAAGCTGCAGAGCAGTATTGTTTTTTTTCAAGTGACTGCCTTATCTTATGTACCACCCTATGTACTTGTTCCACAGTTGAATGCCCTTCACGAAAACCAAACTGATGGTCTGGAATTATTTTCTCTACCTCTAATATAGGTTTAAGTCTGGTCAGAAAAATCTTTTCAAAAACCTTTGATATTACTGGGAGTAGGCTAATCGGTCTATATGAACTGAGCTCGCAAGGAGATTTCCCTGGTTTTGCTATCATGCATATCTGTGATACTTTCCATAGTCTCGGATAGTGTTGTACTCGAAATATCGCGTTAAACAACATGTTTAAAAAGACAATTGGTTTCCTTGGCAAGTGCTTGAGTATCTCTGAAGTAATGAGGTCAAACCCTGGTGCCTTTTTATTTTTAAGTCCTCTTATCGTTCTTTGTAGTTCCTTTGGTGTCACTAGTTTTAACGGAAGACTTAATTGTTGGTCACTAGCTAACATCTCATTCAATTCATGTTCAAAGTCATTCGTATGAGACTCATTTGGAGTGAAGACTTGGCTCAGATGTTCAGCAAACAATTCAGCTTTATCAAGAGCATGCCGGGCCCAAGTTCCTAAGGGTGTTTTTATAGGAGGTAAACATTGCTGTGGTCTTTTAAAATCTTTGGTAACCTTCCACAAATAATAGTTATCCTTCTTTAGTGCTGACAGAGAGGATATTTTCTTCTCAAAGGTAACGTTTTTGTTGTCATATACCATTTTCCGGAGTTGTCTTGCTGCCCTATTGTAGTTAGCTTTATCTTCGTCCAATCTACTTAACTGCCATCGTCTCCGTAGCTTACGTTTTTCAACAAGCTTAAGGCGAATTTTTAAAGGGATGTTATTTTGAATGTCATTGGGTTCTGGATATGGAGTTGAGCGCCATGCGGCTTCTTGTATGATATTAGTAATGTAGAAGGTTGCCTCCTCAATATCCTGTTCAGTTTTTAGTTTTATTTTGAGATTAACTTTTCCCTCAATGTATTCAGTAAATGCATTCCAATCTGTTTTAGAGTTGTAAAGTGTCATTTTTGGTTTCTTAAAAATTGGTGTTGCACTTAGTGTAGCTATGATTGGACTATGGTCAGACAGAGTATCAGTTGACGACTTGACATCTAAATATGCATCTGATAGACCTTTTATAATGAAGAAATCTAGTAGGTCTGGTGTTCGATGTGTATCTGTGGGCCAATATGTCGGTTCTCCTGTTGACAGTGAGGTTTGCCCAAGACTATCAATACATTTTTTAAGTTCTCGTCCACGAGTGGTGGTCAATCTGGATCCCCAGTGCAGGTGTTTGCAGTTCCAGTCCCCCCCACATACATATTTATGTCCAAGAGTACTGAAATATTGGTTGAGCATATCTTCTTTGATTTTATGTTTTGGTGGGCAGTAGACAGCACTGATATTGATAAAGCCCATTGTCAGACTCACAGTGACTGTAGTGGCTTGTAAAAAATCTTCCCTAAACTTACTATGTAGGTGATGCTTAATATTCTTTTTTATTATTATTGCTGAACCTCCATGTGAAGTATTGCCTGGGTGGTTTGTTGTATATACACAGTAATCCTTATATTTGACAGATTTTTGCTCATTTAGGTGTGTTTCCGATATTAATGCTATATCTATCATGTTTGCTTTGAGTATTAGTGCAAGTTCGTGTTGATTTGGTATTAAACCATTAATGTTCCAAGCAATTATACGTAGGGATGCCGTTTTTACTTTTTATCCATAAGCTTTGTGATTAGGGTCAGCATTGAGCCCACAAGTGCAATAAGTTGATCTATCTTTTCAGCTTGTTTTCTAATGAGGTCTTCCAAAGTACTCTCCATTTGCCAGGTTATATGTGATCTCTTTTCTGTATCTTCAGGTATTTCTTTACAATGTGTGCGCTGTGACTTGTCTTCGTCAACATTTCTATTTTTAAGGATTTGATTCTTATTGTTCGTGGATGATCGCGGGTATCTTTTAACCACGTCATTGTATCTTTCTGGTCCATAGACTTCGTGATTTTCCTGTGCTGTAGATTGAGGTTCAGGTACGTTGGTCACTGGGAAGTCCCGTATATTTGGTGGTATCTTTTCTTGAGCTATGTAGGGTTGTCTTCTGAAATTCAGTTTTTTTCTTGCCATTATTTCCTTATATACTTGACATCCTTTGTAACTTGCTGGGTGGCTTCCAGAGCATAGAGCACAGATTGCTGGGGTATTTTTATCTATTGTACAGGCTGTTGTCTTGTGCGGACCTGCACATTTTACACACCTGTATGGTCTCATACAATTATTTTTTGTATGACCATATTGTTGGCAGCGTGTACACTGGACTATTGTATTTTGTCGTTTTGGATCTTCTATTATTACTGCTTGGTGATATATGTGAGTTATTTCTTTTACTAATTTGTTCTTGTCACTGGGATAAATATTTACAAAAAATAGGTTGATTGGCTCTTTTGTACCTTTTCTACGGGCAGTAACTATTTCGCCCTTAACTTTGTTCCCTGTGGCTTCTATGGCTTCAATAATTGCATCTTTTGGTGTACTTGAATGTAGTTTTTTGATAACAATTCTTGGACATCTCTCTTCTTTATGTGTAAAAGTATGTCCGATCAAGCCTTTGCTACGAATATGATCTATTATAATTTTATATTTTTCGATAGATTTTGTGGATATAGCTAGCTGATTCCTTGATATAACCTTATAAGTATAATCGTTTTCACTTACCACTTTTTCAATGAATTCTGTCAGTTTTGTGAGGTCATCAATACCATAAAGGATTATAGCTGGGGGTTTTGTGACATTTTTCTTTAAGTTGGCTGTGTCAGCATCACCGTCCACTGCCAGAAGTGAGAAGCTATTTGATATTGTCACATCTTCTTGATAACTGTGGTCTAAGTTAATGCCACGGACCTTATTTATAGCTTTGTCACGTGAAACTTTTGTTTTAGGCAATTTCGACGTTTTATTTTGTTCTTCCTCATTCGGTGAGCGGGTTCTCTTTTGGTTCATTTCTGGTATTCTTTGCCAGGTAATGTTTGTATTGTCATTTTCTTGTTCATTGTCTTTATGAAGTGCTTGATTAACAATTGTTTGTTCTCGTTGGACTTGAAGGACATCACTGAGTGAAGATGACCTAGTATTAAATAGTCCAGGATGGAAAAGCTGCTGAGTTAAAACTTTATGCTGCTTTGCTGAAGTAGGTTCCGCTTGGCGTGGCAAAATTTTGCCCCCCCCAGAATACGAGGGGCAGCCTGAGCATAGCTCAGGGAGGGATTCTCCGACTCGGTCGGTACCCTCCTGGGGTAGTTTCTCTTGTAATCTTGCTTCCATGCTGTAGTTTATGTTGTTTTTAATTTCAGGGTTTTCTCCCCTACTGATACCTCCTTACTTTACTCGAGTCATTTTAGGGAGTATTTAGTTCCCAAGGCTCGCTGTAGCCTCTTCTAACCAATTGCTTGATTAGGTGTATGGTTATACCGCCGTTGCTCGGTCGCCAGAGCCTCGTCTGTTGTCTAGCAGGGAGCACCACAGCAGCCAATTGGCTGCTGCCACCATACGGTGCGGGCAGGTGAGGTTGACAGTAGGGCCGGATAAGATGGTATTTCCGTTCTCCCCTTACCCCCATAGTAATTAGGTACGTCTATTTTAATAAGTGTTTAAAATGCATACCATTTCTCTCCGAGTGTCGAACGTTTCTGCACATTGTCTTTTAATTTGTTAAGCACTAAGTGTCACTTTTCACTTCAACAAATGCTCGGATAATTTGCAGTTGTAACTCGTCCAAGCTTTGAGCCTGTTCCACATAAAACGTCTTTTTATTTCGCACCACAAAAAAAGTTACACGGAGTCGGTTCGGTGACCGCGATCCAGCGGTCGCCGTGCTCAGCTGTGAGGTAGGCACTTGCGGACGCGGCAGCTTAGTGCGGCGGTGCTCTGTCTTGTTGGATATAAAAATCGCGAAAATTCGCGATCGGCACTTCCTCTCGATAACATATCGTTTGTTTGTTAGCAACAATCGCGACCCACACGTTTCACAATTAGCCACTCGCAGAAGACTCGGCGGAGTAGAGCGTCTGCTTCACCTAACGCCTGCACTTTTTAGTAATGATAAGAGTGTAACTGAGCGTGTAAGCAATTCACTACTGGCGGACCCAAAGCGTCTCAATGCATCTCGAGTACCTACTCGCACGAGGGTATCATTCGAAATAGTTGAAGATGTCGTCTTCGATTTGTACTGGCAGTCTTTGCCTGCCACGCCTTACAACTAACACCAAACTTAAAAAATTTTTTTCGTAAAACTCTCGGTTTGAAAACATCGCGGGCGCGCCGCAGGGGCTGCGCGGCAATACGTACGCGACGCGACAAGAGTACGAGCCCGGCGCGGGTGCGCGGCGACTGCGGGACCTCTGTGTGTCGCTCGCCGCCTCCGCCGGCCCCCACCCCGCGCCTCAACACGCGCCCGCGCATTGCCCATTGATGTTTTCGCTTTAATAGAAGTAATAATATTTACGATAGTCAGGGTAACCATGCGATTTTTAAAACTGGTTCGGGGTAGTGAATTTATTGTGTAAGTTGGACCTATGTATTTTTTTCCAGAAATGGGTTCTATTAACGATACCTAATACCCAGAAAAAATTTGGATAGTGATCAAAAAATCTTCCTGTATATAACATTTTTTTTCGTTTTGTTGACCTGACCGGAAATCAAACCCGAGACCTTTCGCGATTTGGCCGCCTACCTTAGCCAGTGCGCCACCGAAGGAGTCAAATGCGTTAAGGTCGACAAAAAGACGTTCATTAAAGGGACCGTTAGTTACGTCATTTCGTAGAATGGGATGGAGCACGCACTGTAATTGGTCCGCGCCTATGACGCTGAATCTGGCGCTGGATCACTTTTTAAGCAATGCCAACCGTGTCTAAATTTTCGTGGTACTATCTATTTTCAAGCGTTAGAAATGCTATAGAAACCAATGTAGAATTTCGGTGCTCCATGCCTTATTAAGGGTTTATCTGGTGAAGATGTTTAGCAACTTTTAGCATACCTTGTACATGATGAGGTCATCAACCTCTTAGCTACCGGTAAGTGCGATACGTGAAAGTCGTGGGTTCGAGCCCTACATCGCAACGGGAGCTAATTTTTTTTTCAGTTTCATTGAAATATTTAAAGTTTGCTGGTGCGGCGTGAATCACTATAATAATAAATATTTTATAAAGCTAATTATATATTATATACATCAATAGTGTGTAGTCTAAAGTGTTTTTCATCGTATCTTGAATACAAAAAGTTGGTGAGGTACGTTTAGATAATGATGGTGGCGAATAATGAGACTTATTTTGACACCATGTGATTACAACTGTACATGCAAAACTTATATCTACGGACGCGTCTACCGCGCAATAGGGCGTTTCCTTGTCGACTCATTTCGATGAATTCCGCGGACTGATCCCGCGCCGGCGTGCGTCCTTCGCGCGCTTCAGACGTCGTCTGTCTCTTTTCCGCGCGTCTTAAATCGCTCATTAAATGCAAAACAGATGCAATCCCAAATAACTTTATTTTAAAGCTTATCTATTAGTGTCATACATCATTGAACTGAAAGTATCAAAAAAAAAATACCTTAATTCGTTTTATTTATTATTTTGTTTTCACGTCCCGCAAAGTAAATGTTTTTGGGATTGCATCTGTTTTGCATTCAATGTGCGATTAATAACGAGCTATTTCCCAAACACCAGGGCGGGGGTCCGGACAACGTGCAGCTGGCACTGGACCTGATCAGGTTCGAGGAGCGGCTGCGGCCGGCCATGGCGTGGGTGTTCGGCGGCACGCTGGTGTGCCGCGACCTGGAGACGGCCAAGCGCGTGACGTTCCACCCCGGCGTGCGGCGCCGCTGCGTGACGCTGGACGGCGACGTGTTCGACCCCTCGGGCACGCTCTCCGGCGGCGCCCGGCCCAAGGTACGCCGGCGACCACGCTCTACCTTATAATAAACTACCTGTGTCCACCATAACCGTCTTCACCATAAGGGCACACGGGGCCCTAATATCATGAATATTATATCAAACAATTTATCTCTACTAATATTCTAAATGCGAAAGTAACTCTGTCTGTCTGTTACGCTTTCCCGCTTCCAACCGATTTTGATGAAATTTTGCACAGACAATCTTTAGACCCTGAGAAAGGACATAGGCTACCTTTTATTGCGAAAAAAAACCCTGTAGTCCACGCGAACGAAGTCGCGGGCACAGCTATTAATGTATAATTAGGGTTCCAAATTGTATGCATAAGGGCCCCAAATTCTTGTGTAAAACTTTAAGGGTGTTATTACCCCCATCTCCCCTTATTTTCAAAACAAAAAGTAGCCTATGTCCGTTCTAAAAGTTCAAAATATACCTATACCAAATTTCATTAAAATCGGTTGCTTGGACACGAGTTACTTTCGCATTTATAATATTACTATGGATTATCTACTTTTTTACTGCTGCAAATTTGTTGCTAGCGGCCGTCATTTTGACATTAAACAAAGCGCTTCCAGCGCCTCTATCGGTAAATGATGTAAATATTGAACAATATGATTAAATGATATTGACTGTTTCATGATGTCGCTGCGTTTTTGTTGAACATATCAACAAGCGATTGTATATCATTGATCTAGCCAAGACACATCATGCAGTGGCCAATGGACATTGATACCTTTCATGAAATTGTAATAACGGGAATACAGGGAACATAGAAAAATGCGGCGTTATCGTTAACCGTTTAATATATGACAACTCCTAGCTTGACAAGCAAAAACTTCACTTCACGTTTATGGTTATAAAGCCGAAACATAAAAGGAGTACGTATGCACATCACATTCCCCCACACTTAAACTGCTACTCACTATAATTAACGTAAAATAAGTTGAACAACTAAAAGCTTAAACTTATACATTCCGTAATTGAAACAAAAATAAACCTTAACTAAAACTTATACCTAGGTAACTTATCTAATCTACATTTCCGTACTGGACGAGATAAGGCAGGTACGTGGGCGGCTGTAGGCGTTTGTGCATCCAAAACTGCAGCTCCCGTTGAGCTCGGTCTGTCCGGGCTACCGGAACAATCCCTGACCTCCGCCTCCCCCTCCGCCGCACCGCGCGCCAGCGGTGACTGCTCCGGCACAACCGGTGATCCGTCTTCCTTCGACTGCTCTAACTGAGTATCCTGTATCGGCGCAGAACTTGTGCTGGTACTTATTTGATTGTCGAGCTTAATTGGAGAAACTAAAGAGTTCCTAGATCTCCGCCTAAGTTGGTCGATATGTCGATGAATGACCCTACCGTTTTGATCCGTTATTTCGTAATCAGTATTACCTAATGAACGACAAACTTTTCCCGGCTGCCACTTTTCCCCCTTCAAGTACTGGCGGTACCAAACGTCTGTGTCTACCTCTAGTCTCCTATCTGAACCACCTGAGGCTTCTACCTGACGAGATTGACTATTCAAAATTTTACTCTCCCTATCCGGCTTTAATAAGTCCAACCGTGTACGAAGACCTACATTCTACCTATTAGTAACATAGCCGGGGTTTCTCCAGTCGAACAATGTTCTGTATTCCTATAATAAAGTAAAAATCTATTTAGCGATTTTTGGATATCAGTTTTCTCAATTAAAGATTTCTTGATCACATTTTTAATAGATTTTACGGCATTTTCAGCTGCACCGTTAGAAGCTGGGTGATAAGGAGCAGTAAAAATGTGATCGATTCCATCGCCATTCAGAAAATCACTAAATTCTTTAGTCGTGAAAGGTGGTCCGTTGTCACTGACCACTTGTTTTGGAATGCCCCAACGAGCCCATAACTCGCTTAACTTTTCAATTGTTGATGTCGCTGAAGTATTTGAAACTGGAAACACTTCTATCCATTTCGACATAGCATCAATCACAACCAAATACATTTTCCTTGAAAGCGGTCCCAAAAAATCAATGTGTAAGCGCGTCCACGGACGGGCCGGCCAGGGCCAGGGGCGCGGCGCGTGTCGCGGCGGCGCCGACGCCACGGCCGCACACACGCCGCACGCGCGGCACACCGCCTCCACCGCCTCGTCCACGCCGGGCCACCACACGTACGACCGTGCCAATGCTTTCGATTTATTGATACCCATGTGTGGTTCGTGAATGATTTCTAAAACCTTATCCCTGCATTTCTCCGGTACAACTAACCTATAACCCCACATCAAACAACCCAACTCCTCATAAAGTTCAGACTTCCTATTGAAAAACGGCTTTAATCCATCTATCTCACACTGCTCCGGCCAACCATCCCTAATAAAAGAAAGTACTCTGCCCAACATAGGATCTTTACTAGTTAGTCTCTTTATTTGATTATAATCTAATAGTAACGCTTCTTGTGCGAAATGTAAATATGTTTGTTCCGGGATAACCTCATGAGCCTCGCTACCTTTCGTACCCTTTTGGAAAGGTAATCTTGACAAACTATCAGCACAATTATTTTTAGAACTTACATATTCAATCTCATAATCGTAAGCGGACAGTATAATGGCCCATCGTTGCATCCTACTAGCCGTCATAGCAGGTATACCCGTGTTCGGACCGAAAATCGAAACCAATGGCTTGTGATCAGTACGCAGCGTGAACTTACGTCCGTACAAGTACTGATGAAATTTCTTTATGCAGAAAATGATTGCAAGAGCCTCCCGGTGTATTTGTGAGTAATTCCTCTCAGCATCATTGAGTGTGCGCGAGGCGAAGGCGACCGGGCGCTCCCCGCGCGGCCCGCGCTGCGTCAGCACCGCGCCCAGCCCGCGCGCGCTCGCGTCGCACGTCACGATCAGCGGCGCGCACGCGTCGTAGTGAGCCAACACCTGCGCACTAGCGAGACATTGTTTTACCTCCACAAATGACCGATCACACTCGGAATCCCAATTCCATACAACCCCCTTGCGTAACAAGTTGTACAATGGAGACAAAATAGCACTCAAGTTCCTAACGAACTTACCGAAAAAATTCACTGTCCCGAGGAATGACCTCAACTCCGGAACATTTTCGGGTTTTCCCATTTTAACAATCGCTTCTATTTTAGACTTGTCTGGTCGAATACCTTCCTTCGACACTACGTAACCAAGGTAGGTGACTTCTTGTGCAAAAAATGTGCACTTTGATTTCTTAAGCTTCAATCCGTTTGATTGTAATCGCTGAAAAACCGCTTCTAATGTTCGTAAATTATCCAGTTTCGTCCTTCCCCCAATAATAACGTCATCAAGAAATACTTGTACGTTAGGAATGTCACCCAGTAAGTTAATCATAATTCGCTGAAAAATTCCTACACTTGAAGATAAGCCAAAAACTAGCCTATTGTAACGGAACAACCCTCGGTGAGTATTAATCACCGTAAACTTTTTCGATTCGTCCAGCTCTATCTGGTTGTAGGCCTGGGAGAGATCTAGTTTACTAAAATACCTATTGCCGTTTAAATTGACCAACACATCCTCTATTTTAGGTAACGGATATCGATCGACCAACAAAGACGGATTAAGAGTAGCTTTGTAATCAGCACAAATCCTAAGCGTACCGTCAGGTTTGTTCACCGGCACCAGAGGAGAGGCCCAGTCGGAGCAGTCGACGGGCTCGATGACGCCGGCGCGCAGCATGCCGTCGAGCTCAGCGTCGACGCGCTCGCGCAGCGCGTACGGCAGCGGCCGCGCGCGGTGGAACACCGGGGTAGCCCCCTCCCTCACGCGCAGGGTCGCCTTGCCGCCCTTGTACCGGCCCAGCCCGCCATCGAATAACTCCTTATACCTATTAATCAAACTATTAATATCCTCTTTTGTTGGATCACATTGATCCGCTGACAACATATTACAATTAAAAGATGGTATTTTAATTTTAAGTTCCGCCAGCCATTGTCTCCCTAGCAACGATATCGTCGTACTTCCGTTAATTACAAACAACTCTAAACGTCTGGAATTGCCCTTGTAAGTGACTAAGGGTTTAATAATACCCATAGGTTTTATCTTAGACCCGTCATAAAAATTCAATACAGTCCTGTCACTTTCAAGTAACAAATGTTGAAAATACCTCTCATATGTCTGCCTGCTAATACAAGATATGGCTGTACCTGTATCAATTTCCATATTGAGCATAATTTTATCAATTTGAATTGGTACACTTACAGATTTATAGTCGTTAAGACTTAGCTGGTGTAACTCTTCTTCCATGTCTCCGCCGCTCTTCTCGCTAATTTCGCGATCGGCTTCCCCAAAATGCACTTTGCTCCGCTCCCGGGATCCCGGCGCCGTACACCGCCGCTGGCTCTGGCGCCGCCCGGTACTCCGCGACCTGGTGCCCGATGTTGTCTGCTTTTCCAAACACATCCGCCGCAAATGGCCCGTGCGCTGGCACTTACTGCACACATATTCTCGGAACCGACAGTTCGCGTAGTCGTGATTTCTTGCTCCACAAGCTCCACAACTAGTACTTTCGCTGCTAGGTGTCCTGTATCGATAGTTAGCACTAATTCCTCCAGCAGCGCCGCGCCCCCACGAAGTGATCGCGTTCACGGCGCCCGCCGCTCCGCTAGCCTGCTCTGAAGTTCCAGCCTCCTCCACGATAGCCGCGTCCCTTTCTGCCGCTTCCAATGACGTTGCAAGTTTGAAAGCTTCCGCAAAAGTAATAGCGTCGTTCTCCGCAAAAATCCGCTGACGTATGACATCACTTCGCAACCCACAAACGAATTGATCACGTAAATTCTCATTCAAACTTCCTCCAAACTTGCAATATTTTGAAATTTTCTTAAGCTCTGCAACGTAAATTGATATATTTTCCCCAATATTCTGCCTCCTTTGCCTAAAGCGAAATCTCTCTGCAAGCACTGATGGCGTCGGTTGTAGGTACGACTGCATCAATCCATGTACGGCCTGGTACGTCAACTCTGATGGCTTATTGGGACTCGCCAAATTTTCCAACAATTCGTATGCTTCGTCGCCGATCGAGGCAATTAGAATAGGCAGCTTCATCTGTTCTTCAATTTTATTGACTTTAAAGTACATGTCCAATCGATCTACGTACGATGACCACGTACCGCCCTTGACGTTGAACTCACTCAATTTACCGATAGACATTTTTATTGATAATTTTATGTGGATTCGAATCAGAACTCGTCGCCAAATGTAATAACGGGAATACGGGGAACATAGAAAAATGCGGCGTTATCGTTAACCGTTTAATATATGACAACTCCTAGCTTGACAAGCAAAAACTTCACTTCACGTTTATGGTTATAAAGCCGAAACATAAAAGGAGTACGTATGCACATCACATAACATACGTAACCACTTCATGAAATTCTCGAGCATTTCATGATATGGACAATTCTACGATATGGCCAAGACATATATTTGTCGGAAATAGCAACACTAGCGCCACCAAGTGGCTATTGTGAGCAACGGGACGCCTGCACCACCTACAGGGCGTTGATAGAGTCTACGGCGTAACGGCGAGCGGAGCATCGCTATTCGCTTACTTTGTTACGATCGCCGAGCATTAAACACGTCGTCAGAAACTGTCGCGGACCGTGGTTCATCCTACCTACCTAGTCAGATATTGTGATTTGTGTATCGTGCAGTATAATCGTTGTAGTGTACAAGTGTTCTTATTTACCTGCATAACCCGTTAGTACGCCCACAAGTCTAGGAAAGTGAACCAACGCTAGCCTGAAAAAATGACCGTAACTCCTACATTTTTATTTATATTGCCAGGGAGGTTCAGTGCTAGTGCAACTCCAAGAGCTGAAGGACGCCGAGGCTCAGCTGCAGCAGGCCGAAGCTCAGCTGTCCCAGTGCTCAGCAGAACTGGCGTCGATGCAGCACGTCGCCGAGAAGTACGCCACCATGCAACAGAAGTAAGTTAGGGGTGTTATACTTTTGTACGAGACAAAGAAACAAGGATTGATTTTGTTTATTAGGTACTAGCTATGCCTGCGACTTCGTTTTCGAAATAAAAGTAGCCTAATTTATTCCCGTCAAAATAGATCCAGCCGTTTTGGAAGCTTAAAAATTGGACTTACCTTTCCCGTTTTTCCAACGTTTCCCTTAACTGCTCTGCTCCTATTGATAATAGCGTAATAAAAAGTATACTATAACCTGCCCAGGAGTATGAAGAATAAACAGCACCGGCCGCTTATTATATAGCTGGTTCTACCCGATTAGGAGTTGTGTCCTGGCTATGGGTAGTGCGTGAATCAATCAGTTACAAGCTAATATTCAAAACTAACTTCTTAATTTCTACTTTTCGTACCCAGATATGAAATGATGTCGCACGAGCTAGAAGTAATAAAAGCGCGGCTGGCCACGACCTCGCATGCGCAGACGCATGCCGAGATTGAGAGTCTTCGGGCACAGGTATTTAATAAATAAATAAAATTTCGAAGTTTTACTGGTATTCGCTTAGACATCATTTTGTATCTATCCTGGACGTATTTATAGGTAGAAGAGCTATCAGCGGCTGTGGAAAGAGACAAAGAAACGCAGAAAGAGACGGCTGCAAAGGCGCGCGAGCTAGAAGCCAAAGTTAAAGACATTAAAGGTCACAGAGAGAGGTCAGTAACCTTAGCCTATTATGTATATACTTCCTTACTTGCATAAATTTAATACTATCGGCCACCCGCGATTTCGTCTGCGTAGAATTTCCACCCCTTTAACTTTAACCCAGTGGACAAAAAAGACATAGAAGCAATTCTAACGCTTGAAAATGGCACCACGAAAAGAATGGCACAGTGGGCGTGGCTTACAAATGTGAGGTAGCGCCGGTACGAATACCGTTTCCACGGACGCTGCGAGTCATGCATCGCTCGCTCCGCCGCCGCGTCGCCCCGCTCATCGCGAGGCCGTCGCAAGTTTCGTGCCCGCAGACATAGGCGCGGACTGTGCCGACCTACGACATGACCTACAAGTCGACACAAATACAGCGTCAGCAGAATTGGCGTAGTAAACAACGCTCCATACGTAATGCGTGACATCGATATCCTACATCGCGATATCAGAGTTTTCGTCGCCACTAAGTATATATACAACAAACCAAGAATGGTAGTTGGGCCTTGGTCCCCGAGCAGATAACACAGAGCAGAAGTACTTCCACTTTTAGTAAAGAACATACGTTCCTTACAATCACAGCGCGTGCTCCATCCCATTCTATGAGATGACGTAACTAATGACGTTCTAACTCTTTCTCTGGGTCTAGAATAACTTTAATTCTCGGAAATGTTTTATATAAGCTTTGTATATTTTATTTAAGTACCTAGCGTAAGGGAACATTGTTACATTGAAAAGAGTAAGTGTCGAGTTTCTTGCCGGTTCTTCTCGACATGATCAACATTCCGAACACGGCGGTAGAATACTTTATTTGTACTGACTATTCATAAGTGCTTTTGTAAAGTTTACATGAATAAAGATGATTTCTATTATATTCTATTCTATTCTGTCGACCTAAACGCATTCGCCTTAAAGTTTTTTTTCAAGTGTCTATTCTTTATTACTATATTGGGTATCTATTGCTTTTGTGCTTTACATTTGTGTGTGTTTTGGTGCCAATATTCGATTAAAGTTAGTAACTGTAAACTGCTCGGAATTGTAACAGAGAGTTCAAAAAAGCAGAAGAAGCGTTAAAGAAGGCGAAGAAGGAAGCAGAAAAGCACAGTACATCCTGGAAGCAGAGGGAGCAGGAGTTCGAGACGCTGCGGCTCGAGGTGGCGGAGCTGGAGCAGGCGGTGCGGACCAGCCGCCAGACTCTCGAGGAGACTGTCCTGGCGGCGGTCGGCCTGCAGGAGAACTTGCAGGCTGCTAAAGAAGAACATGCGAGGGCTACCGTGAGTTTACAATCCTCTTAATTCAAGTAGGTAAATGCAAAGTGAATCTACTACTGTAATAATGTAATATTTTGATAAGAGTAAGTGTTGAGTTTCTTGCCTGTTCTTCTCTACATCATCATCATCATTTCGAAAAATATGAAAGCGCTTTTGTAAACCTTACATGAATGAAAACATTTTCTACTCTATTCTATACTACTAAGCAGACTCCTTCATAAGGGGTTACACGTAAACTACGGGATAGAACTACCGCTTTGAAAAGGTATAGATCTGACCTATTATACATATGTATATGGAGAACTATAGTCCACGTTGAGTGCTTAAACGTACGTTTTTTCCGGTTTTAGACATATTCATCTTCTAGAAACAATAAGTAAATCCACCGTTTTTTCACAGGAAGCAGTCAAAAATATTCAGTCCCGAATAAAAAAACAGAAGGCCGATATAGCTAACCGAAGTAGCGACATTGCTCGCTTACAGCAGAAGAAGGAACAGCTGAGCAAAGCAAATGCCGACCTTGAGCTGAAGATTAAGGAGTTGGATTATAAGATAAAGGAGCTTCAAACCGAGTCTGCCGAGTGCGCTGGAAATGTTAGTATGCGATTTAAGTTACAAAGATCCTCATACCTTATCTTTCTAACTGGATATGTAACAGAGTCAGTCTTTTAAGCTGGTTTCTTATGTGGGAAGACCATTTTAATTTCGAAACTGAAGTTAAACCAATAAATATTGTGAAGTTAATAAGCTAAGTATTAGTTTGATAACAGAATGACTTCCTTTGTATAGAAATAGAATAAATAAATTTGTATTTTAAACTGAAGACGTTTATTTGCAATGAGTAGACGATGCTAAATGTAAATCAATCAGGTCCAAAGTTTAATTTAATTAACATAAGTATATTGATTATGTCTAATAATAATAAAAATGAGAGATGTATTGTCAGCAAATAATACTATGTCACATAAGCCTTATATAAAAAAGGCAGGTCATTTATGTGAATAAATTATAGCAAAGGACCCAATAGCGAGCCCTAAAGAACTCCTATAAGTATAGGCGCGCCAGAAGAGTTAATTTGATTTTGAACTTTTTAGTTCGGTCTGAGAGATAGAGATAAACAAATTGAGTTGTTTTGAAACAATCCTTACTCTGCAGTTTCAATAGCAAAGCTTGGTCATATACTCAATCAAATGCTTTTGATAAATCACAATGGGTTAGATTTTAGTAATTTTTATTGTTAAATCGCAGATACAGGCACTAGAGAGGGAGAACCCGTGGATCCC
The DNA here is from genome assembly GCA_037074685.1 of Glyphodes pyloalis. Lineage (NCBI taxonomy): Eukaryota > Metazoa > Arthropoda > Insecta > Lepidoptera > Crambidae > Glyphodes > Glyphodes pyloalis. Next base: position 816,189 of record JAYKKO010000049.1, read on the forward strand.
GTCGGAGCGGTCGTACTTCGGCGCGGCAGGCGGACTATACGACTTCGCGGCTCGCCAGGCGCACGTCGCGGCGCAGCGTCTGCGCCAGCTCGCCTCGCGCCGGGACAAGCTCGCGCGGGGACTCAACGCCAGGGCGCACACGCTGCTGGGGAAGGAGGAGGAGCAGGTGATGTGACAATGTACGACCTCTGGCGCGCCAGGTCACGTCGCGGCGCAGCGTCTGCGCCAGCTCGCCTCGCGCCGGGACAAGCTCGCGCGGGGACTCAACGCCAGGGCGCACACGCTGCTGGGGAAGGAGGAGGAGCAGGTGATGTGACAATGTACGACCTCTGGCGCGCCAGGCGCACGTCGCGGCGCAGCGTCTGCGCCAGCTCGCCTCGCGCCGGGACAAGCTCGCGCGGGGACTCAACGCCAGGGCGCACACGCTGCTGGGGAAGGAGGAGGAGCAGGTGATGTGACAATGTACGACCTCTGGCGCGCCAGGTCACGTCGCGGCGCAGCGTCTGCGCCAGCTCGCCTCGCGCCGGGACAAGCTCGCGCGGGGACTCAACGCCAGGGCGCACACGCTGCTGGGGAAGGAGGAGGAGCAGGTGATGTGACAATGTACGACCTCTGGCGCGCCAGGCGCACGTCGCGGCGCAGCGTCTGCGCCAGCTCGCCTCGCGCCGGGACAAGCTCGCGCGGGGACTCAACGCCAGGGCGCACACGCTGCTGGGGAAGGAGGAGGAGCAGGTGATGTGACAATGTACGACCTCTGGCGCGCCAGGCGCACGTCGCGGCGCAGCGTCTGCGCCAGCTCGCCTCGCGCCGGGACAAGCTCGCGCGGGGACTCAACGCCAGGGCGCACACGCTGCTGGGGAAGGAGGAGGAGCAGGTGATGTGACAATGTACGACCTCTGGCGCGCCAGGCGCACGTCGCGGCGCAGCGTCTGCGCCAGCTCGCCTCGCGCCGGGACAAGCTCGCGCGGGGACTCAACGCCAGGGCGCACACGCTGCTGGGGAAGGAGGAGGAGCAGGTGATGTGACAATGTACGACCTCTGGCGCGCCAGGTCACGTCGCGGCGCAGCGTCTGCGCCAGCTCGCCTCGCGCCGGGACAAGCTCGCGCGGGGACTCAACGCCAGGGCGCACACGCTGCTGGGGAAGGAGGAGGAGCAGGTGATGTGACAATGTACGACCTCTGGCGCGCCAGGCGCACGTCGCGGCGCAGCGTCTGCGCCAGCTCGCCTCGCGCCGGGACAAGCTCGCGCGGGGACTCAACGCCAGGGCGCACACGCTGCTGGGGAAGGAGGAGGAGCAGGTGATGTGACAATGTACGACCTCTGGCGCGCCAGGCGCACGTCGCGGCGCAGCGTCTGCGCCAGCTCGCCTCGCGCCGGGACAAGCTCGCGCGGGGACTCAACGCCAGGGCGCACACGCTGCTGGGGAAGGAGGAGGAGCAGGTGATGTGACAATGTACGACCTCTGGCGCGCCAGGCGCACGTCGCGGCGCAGCGTCTGCGCCAGCTCGCCTCGCGCCGGGACAAGCTCGCGCGGGGACTCAACGCCAGGGCGCACACGCTGCTGGGGAAGGAGGAGGAGCAGGTGATGTGACAATGTACGACCTCTGGCGCGCCAGGCGCACGTCGCGGCGCAGCGTCTGCGCCAGCTCGCCTCGCGCCGGGACAAGCTCGCGCGGGGACTCAACGCCAGGGCGCACACGCTGCTGGGGAAGGAGGAGGAGCAGGTGATGTGACAATGTACGACCTCTGGCGCGCCAGGCGCACGTCGCGGCGCAGCGTCTGCGCCAGCTCGCCTCGCGCCGGGACAAGCTCGCGCGGGGACTCAACGCCAGGGCGCACACGCTGCTGGGGAAGGAGGAGGAGCAGGTGATGTGACAATGTACGACCTCTGGCGCGCCAGGTCACGTCGCGGCGCAGCGTCTGCGCCAGCTCGCCTCGCGCCGGGACAAGCTCGCGCGGGGACTCAACGCCAGGGCGCACACGCTGCTGGGGAAGGAGGAGGAGCAGGTGATGTGACAATGTACGACCTCTGGCGCGCCAGGTCACGTCGCGGCGCAGCGTCTGCGCCAGCTCGCCTCGCGCCGGGACAAGCTCGCGCGGGGACTCAACGCCAGGGCGCACACGCTGCTGGGGAAGGAGGAGGAGCAGGTGATGTGACAATGTACGACCTCTGGCGCGCCAGGCGCACGTCGCGGCGCAGCGTCTGCGCCAGCTCGCCTCGCGCCGGGACAAGCTCGCGCGGGGACTCAACGCCAGGGCGCACACGCTGCTGGGGAAGGAGGAGGAGCAGGTGATGTGACAATGTACGACCTCTGGCGCGCCAGGCGCACGTCGCGGCGCAGCGTCTGCGCCAGCTCGCCTCGCGCCGGGACAAGCTCGCGCGGGGACTCAACGCCAGGGCGCACACGCTGCTGGGGAAGGAGGAGGAGCAGGTGATGTGACAATGTACGACCTCTGGCGCGCCAGGTCACGTCGCGGCGCAGCGTCTGCGCCAGCTCGCCTCGCGCCGGGACAAGCTCGCGCGGGGACTCAACGCCAGGGCGCACACGCTGCTGGGGAAGGAGGAGGAGCAGGTGATGTGACAATGTACGACCTCTGGCGCGCCAGGTCACGTCGCGGCGCAGCGTCTGCGCCAGCTCGCCTCGCGCCGGGACAAGCTCGCGCGGGGACTCAACGCCAGGGCGCACACGCTGCTGGGGAAGGAGGAGGAGCAGGTGATGTGACAATGTACGACCTCTGGCGCGCCAGGCGCACGTCGCGGCGCAGCGTCTGCGCCAGCTCGCCTCGCGCCGGGACAAGCTCGCGCGGGGACTCAACGCCAGGGCGCACACGCTGCTGGGGAAGGAGGAGGAGCAGGTGATGTGACAATGTACGACCTCTGGCGCGCCAGGCGCACGTCGCGGCGCAGCGTCTGCGCCAGCTCGCCTCGCGCCGGGACAAGCTCGCGCGGGGACTCAACGCCAGGGCGCACACGCTGCTGGGGAAGGAGGAGGAGCAGGTGATGTGACAATGTACGACCTCTGGCGCGCCAGGCGCACGTCGCGGCGCAGCGTCTGCGCCAGCTCGCCTCGCGCCGGGACAAGCTCGCGCGGGGACTCAACGCCAGGGCGCACACGCTGCTGGGGAAGGAGGAGGAGCAGGTGATGTGACAATGTACGACCTCTGGCGCGCCAGGTCACGTCGCGGCGCAGCGTCTGCGCCAGCTCGCCTCGCGCCGGGACAAGCTCGCGCGGGGACTCAACGCCAGGGCGCACACGCTGCTGGGGAAGGAGGAGGAGCAGGTGATGTGACAATGTACGACCTCTGGCGCGCCAGGTCACGTCGCGGCGCAGCGTCTGCGCCAGCTCGCCTCGCGCCGGGACAAGCTCGCGCGGGGACTCAACGCCAGGGCGCACACGCTGCTGGGGAAGGAGGAGGAGCAGGTGATGTGACAATGTACGACCTCTGGCGCGCCAGGCGCACGTCGCGGCGCAGCGTCTGCGCTAGCTCGCCTCGCGACCACCTTAATATCATCTAGGCTATCTTGGAATTCTAGAAATTGTCCTTCAATTTAATCCGACCAGCAAGCAGACCACTACTTTCACATTATATATGACACATCGTATTTATTCCAAAACTGTTTGCAGTATCAAGACGTGATGCGCAAGAAGCAGATAGTGGAGGCGGACCGCGCTAAGCTGGTGCAGGTGATGGCGGAGCTGGACGAGAAGAAGAAGCAGACGCTGGTGACGGCGTGCGAGCAGGTCAACAAGGACTTCGGCTCCATCTTCAGCACGCTGCTGCCCGGCGCGCAGGCCCGGCTCAAGCCGCCCGACGGACTCACCGTACTGGACGGACTTGAGGTCAGTACTTGACTTTACGGAAAAGTGGGGACATTGACTGGCACTGACGAGTGTTTCAGTGGATTACAACTACCTGTAAAACGATATTCATACATTTTAATTGAAAATAGCAATCTCAACGCGACCTCAAATGTACATACATATTAAAACATTGATTTAAATAATATTTGCATTTGCTACTCTAATAACTGTTTTAATATTAAGAATTAAGATGAGGGGGTTTGAAAGGGAATTCGCCGTAACCAAATCTTCTATGTAGTGTTTCAAACTGGTAGTATGATCACTTTGCATTTTGTTCATGTTTATTTATGGCTATGGTTAATTTTGATATGTAGTCAACTTGAATGCCGAATACTTACCTTGTGTGCAGGTGAAGGTGGGTTTCAACAACGCGTGGAAGGAGTCGCTGGGCGAGCTGAGCGGCGGCCAGCGCTCGCTGGTGGCGCTGTCGCTCGTGCTCGCCATGCTGCTGTTCAAGCCGGCGCCGCTCTACATACTAGACGAGGTGAGCCTTCATTGTAACTGACACGTGTGCAGGTGAAGGAGTCGCTGGGCGAGCTGAGCGGCGGCCAGCGCTCGCTGGTGGCGCTGTCGCTCGTGCTCGCCATGCTGCTGTTCAAGCCGGCGCCGCTCTACATACTAGACGAGGTGAGCCTTCATTGTAACTGACACGTGTGCAGGTGAAGGAGTCGCTGGGCGAGCTGAGCGGCGGCCAGCGCTCGCTGGTGGCGCTGTCGCTCGTGCTCGCCATGCTGCTGTTCAAGCCGGCGCCGCTCTACATACTAGACGAGGTGAGCCTTCATTGTAACTGACACGTGTGCAGGTGAAGGAGTCGCTGGGCGAGCTGAGCGGCGGCCAGCGCTCGCTGGTGGCGCTGTCGCTCGTGCTCGCCATGCTGCTGTTCAAGCCGGCGCCGCTCTACATACTAGACGAGGTGAGCCTTCATTGTAACTGACACGTGTGCAGGTGAAGGAGTCGCTGGGCGAGCTGAGCGGCGGCCAGCGCTCGCTGGTGGCGCTGTCGCTCGTGCTCGCCATGCTGCTGTTCAAGCCGGCGCCGCTCTACATACTAGACGAGGTGAGCCTTCATTGTAACTGACACGTGTGCAGGTGAAGGAGTCGCTGGGCGAGCTGAGCGGCGGCCAGCGCTCGCTGGTGGCGCTGTCGCTCGTGCTCGCCATGCTGCTGTTCAAGCCGGCGCCGCTCTACATACTAGACGAGGTGAGCCTTCATTGTAACTGACACGTGTGCAGGTGAAGGAGTCGCTGGGCGAGCTGAGCGGCGGCCAGCGCTCGCTGGTGGCGCTGTCGCTCGTGCTCGCCATGCTGCTGTTCAAGCCGGCGCCGCTCTACATACTAGACGAGGTGAGCCTTCATTGTAACTGACACGTGTGCAGGTGAAGGAGTCGCTGGGCGAGCTGAGCGGCGGCCAGCGCTCGCTGGTGGCGCTGTCGCTCGTGCTCGCCATGCTGCTGTTCAAGCCGGCGCCGCTCTACATACTAGACGAGGTGAGCCTTCATTGTAACTGACACGTGTGCAGGTGAAGGAGTCGCTGGGCGAGCTGAGCGGCGGCCAGCGCTCGCTGGTGGCGCTGTCGCTCGTGCTCGCCATGCTGCTGTTCAAGCCGGCGCCGCTCTACATACTAGACGAGGTGAGCCTTCATTGTAACTGACACGTGTGCAGGTGAAGGAGTCGCTGGGCGAGCTGAGCGGCGGCCAGCGCTCGCTGGTGGCGCTGTCGCTCGTGCTCGCCATGCTGCTGTTCAAGCCGGCGCCGCTCTACATACTAGACGAGGTGAGCCTTCATTGTAACTGACACGTGTGCAGGTGAAGGAGTCGCTGGGCGAGCTGAGCGGCGGCCAGCGCTCGCTGGTGGCGCTGTCGCTCGTGCTCGCCATGCTGCTGTTCAAGCCGGCGCCGCTCTACATACTAGACGAGGTGAGCCTTCATTGTAACTGACACGTGTGCAGGTGAAGGAGTCGCTGGGCGAGCTGAGCGGCGGCCAGCGCTCGCTGGTGGCGCTGTCGCTCGTGCTCGCCATGCTGCTGTTCAAGCCGGCGCCGCTCTACATACTAGACGAGGTGAGCCTTCATTGTAACTGACACGTGTGCAGGTGAAGGAGTCGCTGGGCGAGCTGAGCGGCGGCCAGCGCTCGCTGGTGGCGCTGTCGCTCGTGCTCGCCATGCTGCTGTTCAAGCCGGCGCCGCTCTACATACTAGACGAGGTGAGCCTTCATTGTAACTGACACGTGTGCAGGTGAAGGAGTCGCTGGGCGAGCTGAGCGGCGGCCAGCGCTCGCTGGTGGCGCTGTCGCTCGTGCTCGCCATGCTGCTGTTCAAGCCGGCGCCGCTCTACATACTAGACGAGGTGAGCCTTCATTGTAACTGACACGTGTGCAGGTGAAGGAGTCGCTGGGCGAGCTGAGCGGCGGCCAGCGCTCGCTGGTGGCGCTGTCGCTCGTGCTCGCCATGCTGCTGTTCAAGCCGGCGCCGCTCTACATACTAGACGAGGTGAGCCTTCATTGTAACTGACACGTGTGCAGGTGAAGGAGTCGCTGGGCGAGCTGAGCGGCGGCCAGCGCTCGCTGGTGGCGCTGTCGCTCGTGCTCGCCATGCTGCTGTTCAAGCCGGCGCCGCTCTACATACTAGACGAGGTGAGCCTTCATTGTAACTGACACGTGTGCAGGTGAAGGAGTCGCTGGGCGAGCTGAGCGGCGGCCAGCGCTCGCTGGTGGCGCTGTCGCTCGTGCTCGCCATGCTGCTGTTCAAGCCGGCGCCGCTCTACATACTAGACGAGGTGAGCCTTCATTGTAACTGACACGTGTGCAGGTGAAGGAGTCGCTGGGCGAGCTGAGCGGCGGCCAGCGCTCGCTGGTGGCGCTGTCGCTCGTGCTCGCCATGCTGCTGTTCAAGCCGGCGCCGCTCTACATACTAGACGAGGTGAGCCTTCATTGTAACTGACACGTGTGCAGGTGAAGGAGTCGCTGGGCGAGCTGAGCGGCGGCCAGCGCTCGCTGGTGGCGCTGTCGCTCGTGCTCGCCATGCTGCTGTTCAAGCCGGCGCCGCTCTACATACTAGACGAGGTGAGCCTTCATTGTAACTGACACGTGTGCAGGTGAAGGAGTCGCTGGGCGAGCTGAGCGGCGGCCAGCGCTCGCTGGTGGCGCTGTCGCTCGTGCTCGCCATGCTGCTGTTCAAGCCGGCGCCGCTCTACATACTAGACGAGGTGAGCCTTCATTGTAACTGACACGTGTGCAGGTGAAGGAGTCGCTGGGCGAGCTGAGCGGCGGCCAGCGCTCGCTGGTGGCGCTGTCGCTCGTGCTCGCCATGCTGCTGTTCAAGCCGGCGCCGCTCTACATACTAGACGAGGTGAGCCTTCATTGTAACTGACACGTGTGCAGGTGAAGGAGTCGCTGGGCGAGCTGAGCGGCGGCCAGCGCTCGCTGGTGGCGCTGTCGCTCGTGCTCGCCATGCTGCTGTTCAAGCCGGCGCCGCTCTACATACTAGACGAGGTGAGCCTTCATTGTAACTGACACGTGTGCAGGTGAAGGAGTCGCTGGGCGAGCTGAGCGGCGGCCAGCGCTCGCTGGTGGCGCTGTCGCTCGTGCTCGCCATGCTGCTGTTCAAGCCGGCGCCGCTCTACATACTAGACGAGGTGAGCCTTCATTGTAACTGACACGTGTGCAGGTGAAGGAGTCGCTGGGCGAGCTGAGCGGCGGCCAGCGCTCGCTGGTGGCGCTGTCGCTCGTGCTCGCCATGCTGCTGTTCAAGCCGGCGCCGCTCTACATACTAGACGAGGTGAGCCTTCATTGTAACTGACACGTGTGCAGGTGAAGGAGTCGCTGGGCGAGCTGAGCGGCGGCCAGCGCTCGCTGGTGGCGCTGTCGCTCGTGCTCGCCATGCTGCTGTTCAAGCCGGCGCCGCTCTACATACTAGACGAGGTGAGCCTTCATTGTAACTGACACGTGTGCAGGTGAAGGAGTCGCTGGGCGAGCTGAGCGGCGGCCAGCGCTCGCTGGTGGCGCTGTCGCTCGTGCTCGCCATGCTGCTGTTCAAGCCGGCGCCGCTCTACATACTAGACGAGGTGAGCCTTCATTGTAACTGACACGTGTGCAGGTGAAGGAGTCGCTGGGCGAGCTGAGCGGCGGCCAGCGCTCGCTGGTGGCGCTGTCGCTCGTGCTCGCCATGCTGCTGTTCAAGCCGGCGCCGCTCTACATACTAGACGAGGTGAGCCTTCATTGTAACTGACACGTGTGCAGGTGAAGGAGTCGCTGGGCGAGCTGAGCGGCGGCCAGCGCTCGCTGGTGGCGCTGTCGCTCGTGCTCGCCATGCTGCTGTTCAAGCCGGCGCCGCTCTACATACTAGACGAGGTGAGCCTTCATTGTAACTGACACGTGTGCAGGTGAAGGAGTCGCTGGGCGAGCTGAGCGGCGGCCAGCGCTCGCTGGTGGCGCTGTCGCTCGTGCTCGCCATGCTGCTGTTCAAGCCGGCGCCGCTCTACATACTAGACGAGGTGAGCCTTCATTGTAACTGACACGTGTGCAGGTGAAGGAGTCGCTGGGCGAGCTGAGCGGCGGCCAGCGCTCGCTGGTGGCGCTGTCGCTCGTGCTCGCCATGCTGCTGTTCAAGCCGGCGCCGCTCTACATACTAGACGAGGTGAGCCTTCATTGTAACTGACACGTGTGCAGGTGAAGGAGTCGCTGGGCGAGCTGAGCGGCGGCCAGCGCTCGCTGGTGGCGCTGTCGCTCGTGCTCGCCATGCTGCTGTTCAAGCCGGCGCCGCTCTACATACTAGACGAGGTGAGCCTTCATTGTAACTGACACGTGTGCAGGTGAAGGAGTCGCTGGGCGAGCTGAGCGGCGGCCAGCGCTCGCTGGTGGCGCTGTCGCTCGTGCTCGCCATGCTGCTGTTCAAGCCGGCGCCGCTCTACATACTAGACGAGGTGAGCCTTCATTGTAACTGACACGTGTGCAGGTGAAGGAGTCGCTGGGCGAGCTGAGCGGCGGCCAGCGCTCGCTGGTGGCGCTGTCGCTCGTGCTCGCCATGCTGCTGTTCAAGCCGGCGCCGCTCTACATACTAGACGAGGTGAGCCTTCATTGTAACTGACACGTGTGCAGGTGAAGGAGTCGCTGGGCGAGCTGAGCGGCGGCCAGCGCTCGCTGGTGGCGCTGTCGCTCGTGCTCGCCATGCTGCTGTTCAAGCCGGCGCCGCTCTACATACTAGACGAGGTGAGCCTTCATTGTAACTGACACGTGTGCAGGTGAAGGAGTCGCTGGGCGAGCTGAGCGGCGGCCAGCGCTCGCTGGTGGCGCTGTCGCTCGTGCTCGCCATGCTGCTGTTCAAGCCGGCGCCGCTCTACATACTAGACGAGGTGAGCCTTCATTGTAACTGACACGTGTGCAGGTGAAGGAGTCGCTGGGCGAGCTGAGCGGCGGCCAGCGCTCGCTGGTGGCGCTGTCGCTCGTGCTCGCCATGCTGCTGTTCAAGCCGGCGCCGCTCTACATACTAGACGAGGTGAGCCTTCATTGTAACTGACACGTGTGCAGGTGAAGGAGTCGCTGGGCGAGCTGAGCGGCGGCCAGCGCTCGCTGGTGGCGCTGTCGCTCGTGCTCGCCATGCTGCTGTTCAAGCCGGCGCCGCTCTACATACTAGACGAGGTGAGCCTTCATTGTAACTGACACGTGTGCAGGTGAAGGAGTCGCTGGGCGAGCTGAGCGGCGGCCAGCGCTCGCTGGTGGCGCTGTCGCTCGTGCTCGCCATGCTGCTGTTCAAGCCGGCGCCGCTCTACATACTAGACGAGGTGAGCCTTCATTGTAACTGACACGTGTGCAGGTGAAGGAGTCGCTGGGCGAGCTGAGCGGCGGCCAGCGCTCGCTGGTGGCGCTGTCGCTCGTGCTCGCCATGCTGCTGTTCAAGCCGGCGCCGCTCTACATACTAGACGAGGTGAGCCTTCATTGTAACTGACACGTGTGCAGGTGAAGGAGTCGCTGGGCGAGCTGAGCGGCGGCCAGCGCTCGCTGGTGGCGCTGTCGCTCGTGCTCGCCATGCTGCTGTTCAAGCCGGCGCCGCTCTACATACTAGACGAGGTGAGCCTTCATTGTAACTGACACGTGTGCAGGTGAAGGAGTCGCTGGGCGAGCTGAGCGGCGGCCAGCGCTCGCTGGTGGCGCTGTCGCTCGTGCTCGCCATGCTGCTGTTCAAGCCGGCGCCGCTCTACATACTAGACGAGGTGAGCCTTCATTGTAACTGACACGTGTGCAGGTGAAGGAGTCGCTGGGCGAGCTGAGCGGCGGCCAGCGCTCGCTGGTGGCGCTGTCGCTCGTGCTCGCCATGCTGCTGTTCAAGCCGGCGCCGCTCTACATACTAGACGAGGTGAGCCTTCATTGTAACTGACACGTGTGCAGGTGAAGGAGTCGCTGGGCGAGCTGAGCGGCGGCCAGCGCTCGCTGGTGGCGCTGTCGCTCGTGCTCGCCATGCTGCTGTTCAAGCCGGCGCCGCTCTACATACTAGACGAGGTGAGCCTTCATTGTAACTGACACGTGTGCAGGTGAAGGAGTCGCTGGGCGAGCTGAGCGGCGGCCTTACAACACCCTTTTACCTCCTAGAGAATGATTTTCCAAAATATATGACTCATGTGTTTCATGAATTTCATACTGATCTTCAAAAAAGATAATATTTCATATTAACTTTGAACCCATATTTTACCCCCTCAGGGGGTGGATTTACTAAAATCCTTTGTTATTACTCCCCTACACTATAAAAGGAAACCCTGTGCAAAATTTCATGTTTCTAACCCTTATAGTTTATTTAAGCCCTGCGTTGATAGATCAGTCAGTTAGCTTTCGCATATATAGATTAAAATTAAAGACACCAGCAGTACACTACTGATATTATAAATGTGAAAGAAATGTCTGGATGTATGTTTGTTAATCTTTTACGAAAAAACTACTGAACGGATTCTGGTGAAATTTGGTAGAGAGAAGGATGACATACTAGATTAACAAAGAGGATATTTTTTATCACAAAATACCGCGGGTGAAATTGCGGGCGACAGCTAGTGTTTATAAGTGTCAAATATTGTTACAGGTGGACGCCGCCCTCGATCTTTCGCACACGCAGAACATCGGACAGATGCTCAAACAACACTTCAAACATTCACAGGTTTGTATTTTTAATAAAATTAAGTTTTGTACTAAACAGCTGTCTAAACTAGTCATGTAAAGCAAACAAAAATTTGTTTCGGGCTCATAGTTACTGCAGTAAAATGATAAACAAAAGTAAATTTAAAAAATCAAATAACGATGTTTTATTTTTATAAGTTGACTAGCGGCCCGCCGCGGCTCTGCGCGCATATTATTCGTTACAAAAAAACGTGATAAATGAAGAACCGCTCGACCGATTTCGTGCAAAATTCCCGTAAACTATCTACTAAATAATCTGAACAAAGCCGAAACATTTGATTTGGATAGGTGAGCCGGTTTTTTATTTATTAATACAACGAAAAGTGACATTGATTTCTGCTGCTGTAACTGCTCACAATATTTTAACCGCTATAACAACAAATACTAAAAAGTAAGTAATTGGGGAGAGCCCATACAACATATCAATAAAAACTGTTGTTAGCTCGTATCTCGAGCAGTTTGCAGAATATTTCGTTGTATATTTTTTTACTTCGAAAATAAATAATTGTGTTTAATGTTGAATAAATAATGGTAAAGGTATAACTCTTGTTAGAGGCGCGCTCAATAGTTTTATAATTTAGTAAAACCTACTTTTAGTATGTCGATGGTTTTATGTTTATATGACACCAAGTGTCAGTTGTTGTGCCTCCATAACTTGCGATATAATTTTAGTGACTAGTGTGCTTTTTAATATAACGTTTGACGAAGCTTCGGGCTTTTATTCACTGCGTATCCGTCGGTTTCACTCTTCATTGGCGACTCCGGCTAGCACTTGGCCGGTTTTTTTAATACTTACAATACATATGTTTTTCTTGATTCCAGTTTATAATAGTATCATTGAAGGATGGCATGTTCAACAACGCGAACGTCCTCTTCCGCACCAGGTTCGTGGACGGCATGTCCTCAGTGCAGCGCACGCTCAACACGCGCCGGTGAGCTGCGCGGTCACCCATCACATCACTGATCTGTTGTATTGGAGCTGGCGGTTGTGGCACATTTATTGATGTTGTAATATGCTATGATGTCGCTGAGTGCGAAGTAGAAGATAAGACTTTCACGTTCCATTTTAAACAGTTGTAATAAGTTTACGGATCTAATAGTAATGGCAATTTTATTACTTAATTGTGGACTACTTACTGCCTTTACGTTATGTTTTGTTTTCACTAGGGATTTAGGAAGTGAAATATAAAATATCGATGTTTATTAGAATATTAATATCGGTGTCTATATTACAGAAAATTTAAAAAAAGATGTTAAATAATTATGTACCTACCCGAAGCTGTAAAAATAGGAATTGAAATGATTGTATAACAACCGTTAAAGATAGAAATGGACGTAAAAAAAACTGTATTCTTTGTGACCAAATATTGTGTATTCCAGCGACTTTAATCGCGTAAACCCAAATATAAATGTATTGTTTTTGATACAATTTACGATATGTTTTGTATCGATATATCTTTACATCGACTTAAAGTAAATAGCCATAATAACAATTATATCGATAATTTACTGCAGACGAATCATAAACAAGTGGAAGTGTTATTAGTACATATTCCAGAATCTAGTATACGGGTTTAGTAAAATAAGAGAAACATGTCTTCGCTTTGACTAAAATATTATTTAGTGTATTTCTTTTTGTTTTTTTCGCTTGTTAAAATTATAAATTCAACGTATCTTAGCCATTGTAAATATTTTGTAACAATTCGCAATCGTCGGCTCCCGTGAAGAAATGGTGCCAATAAAAGTGGAAGTAGGCACACATTTGTGCTGTGCACACTTAGCTATAAGTATTGTTAAATATAAAGTACAATATTCTTATATCTTGTTTTATTGTAGAACATTTATTTCTTATTACTATCTAGTACAGGGGTCACCAAATGGCGGACCGCGGTCCGCATCCGGACCGCCAACCCATTTTGTGGGGACCGCAAGAACACAGCAACTTGCACTACAGAGCACGAAATTTAATAAAAATGTATCTCCCGCACTATCTTTGTTAACGTCAATTCGACAAATTTCGTATTTCAAAGAATAAATTTCGATCTCAACTTACTAATGAACATCTTCAGGATTTAATGACAATAGCGTGCACCAATTATACTCCAAACTTCAGACAGATAGTCCACAACAGAAAAAATCATTTTTCCCATTGAAAAGTAAAAAATTATCTTTGTTATTTCCGTAACTACATTTCTTTAATAAATTTTTTTTCTATAAAATGTGCGGACCGCGATGGTCATTTCATTTCTTAAAACGGACCCCGAGCATAACTAATTGGTGACCCCTGATCTAGTATATAGATTTATTCCCTGAAAAGTAATAAATAAAGAAATAAATGCGCCAGCCAATCACACCAATCACACTAATCACCTGGTCTCAAACTAAGGTTTTCCCTTGTACTATGAGTACCAGACGCCGGATAATAACTGGGGGCGTCATGCCAGCACACCCAGACCCAAGTCAATTTAGAAAAGTTCGTATTCCAAATTGCCCTGACCGGGAACCGAACCCGGGACCTTTCGCGCTTTGGCCGCCTACCTTGGCCACTGCGCCACCGAGGTCGTCTTAGTCGTCTATTAGTTTACTAAAATTATACGTTATCAACAAAACTGTAATTCAATCCCGGTTCCTATATTTGAAAAACGTTGTAGTAACGGATAGTAGATAATAAATTATACCAGGTGTAAGCTAAAACGACTGACAGACGACTGATGACAGCCGATATGGAAAGTAAATTTGAAATAAGATAGATAGATAGATACACTTTATTGCACAGAAAAAATTACAGAAATTGACTTTACAGACATAATTAAGTACAATTTAGGCGGTCTTATTGCTAGAAAGCAATCTCTTCCAGACAACCTTTAGGTAGAGGAAAAAGTATTAACGACTCGTAGAAAACGGACAGTCATTTTTGACACATTACGAATCGTTAAATATTGGAACCGTGTATTAGTTCATCAGTACACCCGTTTTTTATTTAGAGGGATCTTTTTTGACGAACCGTATCGCCACCTGATGGATGATGACAAGAGTGTATTTGACTCTTCTACCCAGATAAGGGCAGAGGCTAGAGGTTAGAGATTCACCTGCCAATCTATTTTCAGCATGGCGGTTAATCGTACATATAATATTTTTTTTATCGAGGCGTCTACTTCAAATTAAATAAATATCTAACAAATAACTCATAGTCATATTTTAGCTGCTATAGTAAAGCATCATATGAGATATGGCGTATACTAAATAGCTAAATTAAATACATGTGCTGTTGTCAGTCGCAATAAATTTCACACCTAGGTACTAGACGTTAATATAACGATGTTATTAAAATAAGTATGCGTATTATTAAATGTAGTACATAAATAACTTATCTATGTAGTAAATTGGATGTGTAGTGGTCAGAGGATTTCAAACTGTTCTTATTTCATAATTTTTTTTTGTTGAAATTAATACGCTGGTCGTGCAAATGTCTGACAAAATATGAATCTTAATCAGTTTACTGACCTTCTCGTGGACAAAACTATGTTAGAAGGGAGACGCTGTGAACAGCGACTTTGTCCGCATTATTTCGGGATGAAAAGTATCTTAGCTACATGTTATTATAATCTCTAATCTGTCTAGATACCAATTTTCATTTCATACCATTCAGTAGAAGAGTAATAAATATACATACATCTTATATATACTTATAAACTCGGGCGTTATTATTATACTAGTGACCCGCCCCGGCTTCGCACGGATTCAATGTTATAACTTAGAAATGTTGGCTTTTCTATTATATATCGCAAATTAAAACCTTCCTCTTGAATCTCACTATTTAACAAAACCGTATCAAAATCCGTTGCGTAGTTTTAAAGATCTAAGCATATACAGAAAAAGCGACTTTGTTTTATACTACGTAGTGAAGTAGGTTAGCAAATGTATAATATAATTAAGTTAGCAACGTAGGTATGTATGTATATGGCTCTGAATAGGGAATTTAGTCCCGAGAGGATAAGCTTGGCCTAATCCAGTAGATATGGTCTTGTAGTTCAGGATTTTGGACTACCGAGCAGTAAAATGAGTTGGAAATTGGAATGAAAAACCAAGTGGAAACTTCAGGTAAAAGAATATAATAAAGGTGGCAGAGACAGATTTATACGTAACAGAATGACAGAGTGTTGTAAAAGACATTAGACAATATAAAAGTTTAAACTTACTCCTAGAAGGAACAATCATCTTGCCAGTGTTGTGATTATAAAACAGGTTTTATTAACAAAATGTACAGTCGCCGTGAGATATATTGGAGCAGACAATGTGTCCAAATACTTCTGAACGGTTAAAAATGTCAATAAGTTCCATACACTACAAGATACTATTAATATCTGAACATTCATTACTCCAGTAATATCTGAGCAGACACTAGTCAATAATTTCTGTACAATTACCAATAAAATCATAACGTCAATATTTCTCACGCACGTCATGTGTCTCATTTAGCTACCTGTGTGTATGAGTGTTCAGATATTATTGGTTACTTGAGTGTATAGAAATTATTGACTAGCATCTTGTCAGATATTACTGAAGTAATGAACGTTCAGATATTGATGGTAAATTGTAGTGTATGGAACTTATTGACATTTTAACTGTTCAGAAGTAGGTATTTGGTTACTTTGTCTGCTCCGATATATCTGACAGCGACTGTACCTAACACCTATTACTTACTATGTATACTACTACTACTGAACCAATTTAAAAAAATATCTTTTAATGCTTTACTATTTACGGGTGACATAGGCTACATATGTATTTTTAAAATTATGGATCCCTTCTAACCCTCCTATAATGGCACTCGAGGCGTTAAACAAAAAAACACCTAATCTAGCCGTGCGAAGACCGCTTTTCTGAAAATAAAGGTACGAGACACTCACACGCGCCGCAGTTTGGCGACCTATGACCCTCGAGTTGTGGTTAGACTGTAATAAGATTAGAAATATTCGTGTCGTCTGGCCCTCTATGCGTCCATTGACTCTGTCTGCGTGGCTTCATAAAAACGCTACTTGCTATAACCATAACCTGTCACATAATAGTCGCCGTCAGATATCTGACGACCTCCGTAGCCGAGAGGCGAGCGGGTCTGACTTTGGCGTTGCGCCATCTCCGAGTTCGATCCCCGGTCGGATCAATATGGGAAACGAACTTTTCTATATTGTCTCAGGTCTGGGTGTTGTGGTCCCGTCGTTGTTCCTGATTTCTGTAACACAAGTGCTTTAGCTACTTACCACAGAATCAGAGCAATGTATGCGATGTTGTCCAAAAAAATATTTATAAAAAAAAAAGATATGTAGTTTTTTTAAATAATAGTGTTTACTTATGTATATATATGGACATTATGTAAATATAAGTAAAGATTCATATTTTATACATATATTCTATTAATTCCTGTATGTTTGAGTATATTTAATAGTTTCCGTAATCATTGTCATAACGCTTAGTATGTATTGACTATTGTTGTTTATTATGTTTTTTTTAGATTACTTACACACTTTATCACTATTATCGCACCCATAAACTTACTCTCCGCATGACCCAAAGGTTGACTGGTAGAGAATGCCCCTAGCATAAAGTCCACCTGTTGTACTTTATTGTGCAATAAAGTTTTTAAATAAATAATCCGAGGTGAGGCGATGCTTGTTGTTTTGACAGATACCCGTAAATTGGTTCAGCATTTTCATCAACAATCACCCTCGAACACTCGCCAAAGGTTTCCAACTCATAACATTTAGTGAACGCTGTATAAAACTGTGCAATACCACGACACACAGTCGCCAGGCTGCTCTAAACCCCGATAGTTTTATAGTCCCAGTTTTGCGTCTGAATTGGCGGGTGAGATTACCCGAAAAGTGGGAAAATAGGAAAGGGAGGCGATTTTAGAGTGTCGGGATTTTTTATTTTTGTAAATAATGGTCATGTTTTATTGTGGAAATTAATTAATTATTATTTAATTATTCGATTTTTTCTCGCCGTAAGAACCATCCTTGGACTTCAACGAACATTAAAAAAAAAAGAATTATCAAAATTGGTCCAGGCGTTGTCGAGTTATGCTCTTACCAACACATTTTGCGATTCATTTTTATATAATAGATGTTGAGTTATCGAATAATCTAACGACAGGTTAAACTACTCGCACATATTTTAGTACATTAATAAATAAAGGGTGATTTGGGATATTGATTAGGCCTCTCGGACCCTTGCGTGACCACCAGACCAGAACGACCTACTCTTATCACGATAATGGCCAACTTACCAAAATGTCTCGCAATTTCTTGAGAAATTCAGGAGGCACTGGGAGCAAATATCGGAAAAATCGGTTTGACATGGGTGATTGAAACAGGCTTTCTAGACGACCGCGTAGCTAAGGAATCGCTAACGACAATATTGTGATGTTTTGTCTGCCCTTGTTGTGTATTGCTCCAATAAAAATAAATAAACAAGTAGATTCGGCTATTGAGCAGAACAAACGGACCCAGTCTGGCAAACATTTACTTTTAGTGCGATAGTAACAGACAACTTAGTACATGACGTTTTTTTAGAGTTGGTAATGTTGAGAGATCTTCAGTCTCATATTTATCATATCTGGCAGTAAATAAAATAGAGTATGACTGAGTGAAGCGATGGCGTCATGCTTGTGAACAGGCGCCATTATAAAAAATCCCGTATTTAAATTCCTAAATATATTGAAATAACTTTGAAAATCAGTGAACTTTCATACAAAATTCCAATGCCAGTTTTAATATCCCTTATGGGATGATTTTTGAAACAATAGAACATTCAGTAATGCAGTCGGCTATCTATTAAAAAGATTAAGATAGGAAGAGACAAAAAAAATCCGCATCGAACTAATTTCTGACGTTAGTGAATCTATCTTTGACCCAAAACCACCAATTCTTGTAACCGTGTAGGAGCAGTAGGACACAGGTACAATATTTTCCTGTTCTCATCTCATTCCATATCACGCCCCATCTTATTTGTATACTCAATCACCTTCGGACTATCGTCTGGCACCCAAGCGTGTACATTTACGAGGGCGCTCATTCCACAGAGCCGTTTGTAGACGAAGTATTATAATGGAATTGCGAACATCTTGCTCGTACACTTGAGCAGTCCACTCGTCTCGCTGTCGTGCTGTTTAAAACAATTCTCTGCACTCCGATAATCTCGATACCAATTTTTATAAGTGGGTAGGCATTAGTAGATTGGACGTTTCACGGAATTGTCTCGAAGTCTGACGTTACGTGAGCTCCGGATTTTAAGAGCATGTTTCGAGAACTGCTGGCTAATTTGAGGTCTGGCTGCAGTTTTATTTTCATGTGGACTTCATACTAATAAAGAGATAAAAAAAATATGCCAATAACGAAAATTGTAACGACTGTGTGAGTCTTATTACTTTGTCCTAGACTCTGAACGTTGTTAAATTATAATATAGTTTTCGCTCCCGGACTTCTACGCATGTTAGTTTTCCTGTCAGTGCTGCAACCGTTTGTAATGGTAAATAGATAGATGGGTATATGTACTTTATTCCACAAAACATTTTTAGAAGTTAGTTTGGCAGACACAATATTAGTAAAATAGAGATGGTCTTATCGCTAGAAAGCGATTTTGCAGGCCTCTAGGTAGAGGAAATAGTAGGTAATGAGAAATTGTTTTTAAACTTTATTAACATACTGTACATGTAAAACATAAATAAACTCATAAATACATGCATCTGCTTTTTCTCTACATAAGATAGGCTGGGCGAGATCACTTTCTAGCGATAAGGGCGGCTAAACTGTACTATAATTTGTTTGTAAGTAAAACAATTTTTTGTACTTAAATGTTTTGTGGAATAAAATCTATTACCTATCATTTACGTGCCTAATTTTGTTGATTCGGAACCATAATATTCAATGTCCTTAAATTCGCGGTTATTGACATCTTTCATTCCTTGCGTTTCATATAAAACTCTGCTCCAACATTGTACATACCACCGGAGTTAGAGCAATAAACGAAAATGTTAGGTCTTCACATCCCTTGCTTCTAAGATCGCGTTCATATCATTTTATTACCTCGAAAAATCATCCACTATCCTACCTACACCAGTGGGAATCGCAGATATGAAATCTTACAACACTAATACTCAGTTTTACCACCGGCCAATAAACCGCATTATATCTCGGAGGTGAGGGATCAATTCGAGGTATTAAAGCCGTTTCAAATAGTAAAGTTTTATTTCCCCGGGGCAGGTGGAGCTAGCAAATGTTTAGTGCCGACGTAATAGAATTTTTACTGACGATGAATTGCGGCTAGAGCCGATGAATAATGCTTGCTGATGCCACGCGTCCACGCCTCGTGTTGACTTTATGTTAACTAGCTACGTATCTTTTAAAATAAGGTAACGGATCAGAACGGGACAGCATTTTTTTGTAGTTAATACACGGTGGCTGCAACCTAACAATAACAACAACCGTCTTCAGAAAACCTAGCAATAGTTTAATAAGCTTAACTTTAATTTATTAAAAACTAGCGGCGAATTTAGTTCTGCCTTAGAGCCAACAAACTACTTAAAAAAAATAAAAAGAAATTGATAAAAAAGTATGTCCTTCTCTTGTTTCTAAACTACCTACCTCCCCATCAATTTTCAGCCAAATCTGTTCTGCCGTTCTTGATTTATAAATAGTGTAACTAACACGACTTTCTTTTATATACTTACTAGCTGTGACTTCGTTCGCGAGGACTACATCCTTTCATGGTCGGTTTTACCCCTTTCTCCCCTAATATTCGAAACAAAAAGTAGTCTATATTTAAATCCAAGTTTCGATCTATATTTGTGCCAAATTTCATATCTCTAACTTCAAAAATAAACATTTTTCCATATAAACTTTCAAAGGTGGTATTACCCCCATCCCCCCTTATTTTGTAATAAAAAGTAGCCTATGTCCGTTCTTGAGATTCAACGTATACCTATACCAAATTTCATCAAAATCCGTTCTGCCGTTTAGGCGTGAAAGATTAACAGACGAACAGACAGACAGACAGACAGACAGAGTTACTTACGCATTTATAATATTAGTATGGATATAGATAATGGCTCAGAAAAAGCGACTTTGTTTTATACTATGTATGTAATAATAACAATATTCTGTAAGTATTATCAATATTTTTTGTAATCCATACTCTTACCGCATCCATAAACGAACTATCTGCATGACCCAATGGATTGACTGTAAAAGAAAACCCCTAACGGTAGTCTTACGATAATCTATGGTCTTACGTAGTACGTAGGTACTTATTTGCGTATTAAATTCAGACCAAACTCTAGTTCAAAGAATCCAAGCCGAAATCTGATTCAAAATTAAGTTGGTCGAGTTGGTCGACCTTCGACCTGACTCTACTGCCACAATTCCAGTAAATCATATTAATGAAAACGTACTGTCGGTGAGGGTCAGATATTAAACTCAGCGTCAAATAGTAAAGTTTTATTTCCCCCGGGCAGGTGGGCGCTTGGTGCCGACGCAATAGAATTTTTACTGACGATGAATTACGCTCGCGGAATACGCGAATAGCGTCTAATATTTCTTTTGCGAACTACAGAGGTGTCCAAAAGTTGCTGTGTTTTGGAATATACGGAAACTGGTATCTGTAGTGAGTAACTACTTATAATGTTACGTCACTATACATTTTTTTTCATTATTCAAATTGTTTTCGGGCGGTGAGTACCGTTATTAGAACCCTTTAATGAAAAAAAAAATAGGTTATGTCTATACTTAATTTCTAGCAGTGTTGGGCAAAATTTAATTATTAGGTGCAATTAAAAATAACAATTAATTAATTGTTAATTGTAGATTCGCAATGAACGATTAATTAATTGTTTTAAGAAACAAGTAAAATTACAATTAATAATAAAATATGTTTCTTTGTACAACATAAATGAACTTTTCTGTTATATTACTTACTAGCTGTGCCTGCGACTTATTGATTTACCTTTTAAAAACTTTATTGCACAAAAAAGTACCACAGGTGGATTTATGCTAGGGGCATTCTATACCAGTCAACAAATGTGTCATGTAGAGAGTTTGCTTATGGGTGCGGTAAAAAGTAATAACAAAAAATCATAATAAAAAACAATACCCTAAAATAATACTAAGCATTATAAAAGACATTACGGTAACTATTAAATGTTCATAAACATAATGAATATAAATAATATAATATTTCTAAGTCAATTACTACGATGATTTAAATATGAACTGATTAATATCCAACACTGATTTCTAGGTAATATAATTGAGCTGATATTTTTGTTTTTATTTGTTTGAATACGCTGATTTCAGGAACTGGTTCGAATCGAAAAATTGTTTTGTTTTGTATACTCCATTTATCAGAAAAGGCTATGGAATAATCCATAGCCTTTATATAAATAAAATCATGCTGCGGCCAATTAGAGCGAAGAAACAGTGGGTAATGTAGGTATACAGCGGGAACAGTACGGGTGTGAAGCCGGGGCGGGTCGCTAGTCTCTATATAAAATCATTTTTCCATACTAATTCACATATATAGCGTTGTTACCATTTCTAGTGTAAAAATCCTAGTAGTAAAGTCAATAGGATGCGAGGCGCGGTAACAATTTTATGTCAGATTTTGTGAGATGACTTCGTAATGCCATATCTCAATATTTGGAGATACTAAAAGCAAAATTCATAAATATACATTTTTCGCACCTGATTAGGTAGGTACTTCAAAATTTGGGTAGTGTTTAAAAAGTCGTGCTGTATAGTACGAAACAAAATCTACGAAACGTAAAACTACGAAATGGAGTTTGACGCAGATTAAAAAAAATAATAACTAAAGGAAACTTCAGTCATAATCAATCATTTCATTTATTTTTGTTGTACAAGTAACAGTTATCTTATGCGTCGTCAAAATGAATACAAACCTGAATTGAAGCTACAGCCTGTTCGGTCAGTAAAATGTAAGTTTACTTCATTTCAATACTCAATTGTTTATTGTTAATAAGTGTTAATTACATCGTTATAGACCACGTCAGAGCACTACAATGTAAGAACGTGGGTAGGTATTAATACTATATTTTAGTTTAGGGGAAGGTGGGGTAAAACGGGGACCATACAAAAATAGATTATGTAACGTCGCCAGAAAATTCGTTTTAATGCCATCTAAAGGCATTTTATAAGAGTGTTAGTGTTAGTGCCACAAACATATTGGTCTATAGTACGCATGATATAATTTCGTAAGGTTTGTATCGTGATTAAAATCTAGTATCTTATTAATAATTCTACCAAATTTCTGCCTAATTAATTTGGTACCTATATAGTTTTATTGTTAAAGAGTAACAAACATCTGTGAGGTTGACTGATAGAGAATATTATTAGGCATTGAGTCTTTTGCACATGTTAAATAAATACGTAAAGTTTAATAAAATATTATCTATAATATCACTAAGTGAGGGATGTGGGTACGTAAGCTTACGTTGTATACATACATGTAAATACATTATACAGACTGAAATACATTCCTGTGATAAAGGCGCATAACCTTAATTTGTCACTGGGAGCTTATCTTGGAAATGAAAATAGCTCTGCCAAAGAATCGTCACTCGCAAAAAAAGTCTGGGTGAAATCGAAGGATCCTATGTATTTTAATTTTGCCTAGTATTACTCAATATCACCTTCTTACAGACACACTAATTATTATTAAAGTTTATTAGAGAAATTAAATTATAAATTAGATTCAATTGTTACTAAGGAAATATCAAAATGAAAAAATACATATCCCATATATTTGGATAATGTTACAGATGGACTAAATATCGATTTTCAGTCCGCGTCCTTATTGAGCTCAAATCAGTTGGGTTCAAGAGAGGTAGGGCATAGCGATTTATCGCTCGAACTGGAGCAGCCCGACTGGTAAAACAACTCCACCTTTCAGAACACCGCAGGCAAATAAAAATCACTTCGGTGTTGTTGTGTTCCTGCGTGTGAGTAAGGTTTCCAGAGCTCCTGGGGGGAGCTACATTAGTAGCAGGGGTCAAGCCTTCAAGGTAATGGCGACAAGTTCAGTAACATATTTATTATGCTGTACTTGCCGCCTTTAAGCTAGGACCTCATTACCACTTAACATCAGGTAAGATGAAGTCAGTCTTGAAGATTAATATAATATGAAAAAAAAAGTTATGGGGGTCAGAATATCCCCACTGTTCACCTCAAAAGTACCCAACTACCCGTCGACTCCTAGCCGATAAGACGTTTATTTCCTCCGCCTACACCACACGCCGGCGCGTGCGCATTGCTCGCTCACAAGACTGCGCCGCACTGCATCTCTGAGCCGCGTCATATATCACGCGCCCCGTGACGTCACGCGTGTGCTCCCAGCGATATCCGGGAACCGTTCACTGGCGACAGCGTCGTTGATATATAGTTTAGGTCTGGGCTATTAATGTCGAGGAATTTTACGTTTAATGTGTTATTCTTGAAATCCATGTATGATGCTAAAGTAGTAGGATAGGTAGGTGTATTGGAAATAATTGGCATGAACAGCTGTAAGCACGCGGGCGATTCTAAACAAAACTTAAGAGGAAACATTTGGATTTTTTTTTGAAACGTATATAACTGATAATTGTTGTGTAACATAGGCTTAATTTTATACAGAAACAAATACGGTTATTGGTCAAAAACACATCACAAATACAAGAATGTGTAACACGAATTGCTTTGTACTTTTTATAATTGAATTGGTACGCTATAAAATACTCTTTATTTGTGTTTTGGTACTCATCCCTATCAAAATAAATAACGAGGTAGATTAACGTAAGACCGACTATTTACAAGCCCATCTGATAGCACTAATCATTTTCACATCACACAATCATAGATTGTCTCTTCCATATATGAAAAATATATGCAAAGATCTTCGTCACCCTTACAGCTTCATACATAAGAAGACTAAGTCCAAACAATATTCTTGTATTTAACAAAACCGTTAAAATACAAACCGTCAGCAAAAGTGTCCCGTCTACGGACCCTTCTCCAAAAACCGCAGCGGGCGGCGCTACGCGACCACCGCGGTAAAAATTCGCTGAACACTACTTAACCAAATACAATTTATTGCTCCCTTTAAGGCGGAAAACACACGGAGCTAGCTGATTTAAAAGTAAGGCAAGAAAGCGCTTTAAAGTACTAAAGCGACTGTAGTATTATCTATCTTCTTTTATTACGAATACGACGAGCTGGCGCGGTACCGACAGAATTGTTTATGATAAGAAAACAATAAGGTAATTAGTTCAAACAATAAAATATATCCGGTCAAAGTTGCTGTGAATGTGGTAACAAATTAAATCAAATGTTTATTTTATTTGAAGTGGGTTAACAATAATAACACTATTGATTCGTTGTTGAATACAATGCAAAGTGACTCTACTTCCGATTCGGATCTGCCGATAAAATTCGATAAGAAACTTAGTAGTTTTGTACCAGTAATTAATTTATCGAGGTAAGCTTTAGGCTATTTAACATCACACTGCCACCAATAGGAGTGAAGAATCAATCCAAAATGTATAAAAACAAGGGTAGTATGCGTGGGACGAAAGTAACTTATAACACAAAATATTTCGGCAAGGAAATTCCATTTTGAACATTTAAAATAAGTTAATGTGTCGCATGCGCTTTACAAACTGATGTTAGATGGCCTTATTTATTTTAAATGTGTAAGAAACTATGAACCATATTACGAATAAAGCTGAATTTACAACTAATCTTGCACCAAGACAAAATGGTATCGAGCTATCTATTTCCATACCACATTTGATATACAATTACATTATATTTGTGGTACCATCGTTGTTTCCGATTTCTGTAACACGAATGCTTTGTACAATGAGGATTAAACCTCCCAACTGTGCTCATGTCACGTCTGTTGACTTCCGAATCATTATTTGAGCGCCAACGTTTCGCGACACATCCCGACATTAGCGCAGCCACGTACTGACGGTAAGTCTGATTAATCTGACTGTAATTCATCTGTCGAAGCCGAACGTTATAGGTATACATGGATTTGACTGTATCCCTGGAAATAGACGTAAGTAGGTCATTGATCTTGTTGAAATGTGTCGAATGGTATTTAAATATTTTAAATAATTGAACGGGTTAAAACGCGACACCATTTTTATTTAGTAGTTTATACGTTACTGCCCGACGTTTCGGTACACCAACCGTGGTCACGAGCTGACTGATGAGTCCAACGCAAAAGTCTTAAAGTTTATAGTATTTAAATACTTAATATTATTCATTTTATGAGAAATAGAAATTTCATTTCGTCACACAGTGTGGGGCTTGAACCGCAAGTGACCAGTTTTTTTGCAAAAGACGTTTATTTTGTTTTTATAATATTTAAAGTTAACTTAGTGCGGTGCGGCGTGATGTATTGTAAAAATTAATTGTCTTTATGAATTTGAACTAAATTTGAAGCAATCCGGTATCAGGTTCTTGGTTAGTAATAGGATTAGATTCCAACCCACAGGTTTGTCAAAAAGATTGAGACAATTTTAGTAGTAAACCTATTACCTTGAGAGATTGCTTTCTAGTAATATGACTAGGGGACTGGGTTTAAGAGAGGTAGGGCATAGTGATGTATCGTGTGAACTGGAAGCAACCCGACTGGTAAAATACCTCTACCTTACAGAAGACCGCAGTCAAATAACAATCACTTCTGTGTTGTTGTGTTCCTTCGTGTAAGGTTTCCAGAGCTCCTGGGGGAGCTACATTACTAGCAGGGGTCAAGCCTTCAAGGTAAGGGCGACAAGTGCAGTAACAGATTTTGTTAAGGAGGTAAGGGAGAGGGATAAGGAACTCAGAATAGGGTGATAAAATATATATTTAAAATAAAAGTAAAAGGAGTAATATACAGATCAAAAGAAAGGTAAAAGAAGAAGAAGTAGAAGAAAGTCAAATTGACAGACGTAAAAGAATATAAAAAACATAACGTATGACTCAGAAGGATGCTGTAATTGTCGCTAGGACCTCATTACCACTTAACATAGTGGGATGAGGTCAATCTTGAAGTGTAATATAAAAATTCGCTAGTGCGGCGTGAAACACCATTAATTATTATAGTAACAAATCAATGATCCGACCATGCTTTTCCCTCCAGTATCCCCCACCTAATCCAAAATGCTAATTGTGCCCAACGTGTGGGTCCAGCCTTCGCGACTAAGATTGATTG
The DNA here is from genome assembly GCA_037074685.1 of Glyphodes pyloalis. Classification (NCBI taxonomy): domain Eukaryota; kingdom Metazoa; phylum Arthropoda; class Insecta; order Lepidoptera; family Crambidae; genus Glyphodes; species Glyphodes pyloalis. The sequence continues at coordinate 842,458 of JAYKKO010000049.1, forward strand.
ATGCCCGGGGTGCCCACTATCAGCGCGGGACGCCAGCCCAGACATTTTTTATGATTTACGTAAGTATAATTTGGGCCGCGTTATGCTCAGCTGATTTATAGGCCCACAACACTGTATCTCGGCTCACCAACGGTATAGGAACTCGATATTAATTTTGGCTTGTCAACTCAGAGATAATAATTGGCCAGTATTTATTTATTGGCGTAGAAGAGGGTAGGGGACGGTCCTAGGAATTTTAAGTTATGATGGTGGAAACTGGTTTTCAATAGATAATATTTCAAATTAGTGAGGAAGAGATATTGTTGAATATTTCAATTAAATAACAACGTCGTGGAATATTTGGTGCGCAATTTAGTGAAAAAGAAAATGGTAGTATCTCGCGAACATAATTTAAGTTATTTATATAAAGTTTCCTGGCTCAATATAATTATGTAGGTATGCAATATATACAATTAAAATGTAAAGTAAGATGTGGCTTTCTACTACATTCTAAAAATTTCACAAACGAAAACTTTCGTTTTTGAACATTAACTAGAAGTTTTTAGATTTTTGGGTTTTTTTTTGCAGAAATAGGTTTTACAGACTTATTATAGTACAATTTAGGCGGTCTTATCGCTAAGAAGCGATGTCTTCTAAACAACCTTAATAAATAATAATTTGTTTTTATTAAAACCCTCTATTCGCATTCGGAGTGCGTTTGGTTACGATTATGAGAATTCAAATTTCCTTATTGGTTGTAAGCCTACAGGTATCGAAGATCACTCCAAAAATCCGGTTATACCAACTTTAACTGTTCATAATATTAAATAAGAACCGATTTTTACATCCTTCAGATAAACAGACAGATAGCTAATAAACATTTTAAGACTTTCGCGTTCGACACACTACACTGACAGTATCCGGAATTGTTTTTGATCGTTCTAATCGCGGTAAACATTTATTAATCACTGGATTCCATGCTGATGATAACTTAAATCCGTCTTCTCTATTGAAATTTTTGTTCTTTTTGATTTCAATAGCTTCACGTACTATCCTAGACGAAGGCGAGCAAGACCAGTCAGCTCGTGAGCACGGTTGGTGCAACCGAACCGAAACGTCGGGCAGTAAGTAGTTCGTATTAACTACTAAATAAAAATGGTGTCGCGTTTTGACCCGTTAAATTATTTTAAATGTTTAGATAGCCAATAATATTATATTTTCATAATAGCAGATATTTATTGAAAAAAAAAGATTCATATAAGTTTTTTAAGCGCTAACTGGAGCAGGCCGACTGGTGAAATACCTCCACCTTACAGAAGACCACAGCCAAATAACTATGAATTATGTGTTGTTGTGTTCCTGCGTGTGAATACGGTTCCCAGAGCTCCTGGGGGGTGCTACATGTATTTACATTAACATGTAATGTTGTTGTTACAAAAATCATTTTTAAAGTAACAGCATTTTTTTTATCTCCCCTTGCGGTGCGGGAACCGAACCCACGACCTTCACGTATCGCGCGTGCTGCTCCTCCAACTAGTTCGCTAGTGCGGTGCGTAAAGCACTATAAAAATAAAAAAATAGATTAAAAAAATCATTGCTTAGAAATAAACATTAAATTTGGGCAGAGCGCCTAATAATAAATTAATCAAACTGTTCTCGAAATTTGACATAGTACCGAGAATTTCGAGAGATTATTAAGAAGAGAGCGGAATGTCTTGTTTGTAGATTCTCATTTCGTTAAGTGATTAGTACTTTCGTTTTAAGCAGATAAATAAACAGCGGTAATTATTCATAAGCGCTATTACTACGGGTATTTCCCATCGGTATTTTTAACAACCTAGGTAATATTTATTCTGTTTCATGATCCTCAAAATTTTAGAGTGGAATTAAATCATCGATACTCTTTTCTAACGAAGCGTTATATTCGACTAATAAAAAAGGTCGTTTTCATAGTCAAAGCAATTTTATATTCATATTCTTTATTGCATTCCAAATGTATTTCTCTTAGTACTAGTTATTTATGCACTTCTTCACTATTACCGCACACATATACAAACTATCTGCATAACCCAAAGGTTGACTGGTGGAGAATGCCCCTAGCATTAAGTCCACCTGTTTTACTTATTTGTGCAATATAGTTTTTTAAGAGAGGTAGGGCATAGCGATTTATCGCTCGAACTGGAGCAGCCCGACTGGTGAAATACCTCCGCCTTACAGAAGATCGCAGCCAAATAACAATCACTTCTGTGTTGTTGTGTTCCTGCGTGTGAGTAAGGTTTCCAGAGCTCCTGGGGGGTGCTACATCAGTAGCAGGGGTCAAGCCTTCAAGGTAAGGGCGACAAGTCCAGTAACAGATTTATTATGCTGTACTTGTCACCCTTAAGCTAGGACCTCATTACCACTTAACATCAGGTGGGATGAGGTCAATCTTGAAGTGCAATATAAAAAAAATAATAATAATAAAATAAATAAAAGTAAATAAATAAAATTTAAGTGTGTTCCATATAATAGTTGCTTAGAACTTAAAGAACATTTTACGGACCTCCCAGACGAGATAGTTAAACATATTATTTCCACCAGAATACCAGCGCTGTAGCGGTGTTGTTAGAAATAATTCCGTTACAGCATTTGCTGAGGTGGAACCCAATTGACCATAAATTAAGTGTGTTAACTAGTTTGTACTTTTTTGGTTCAGTCAATAAATTTACTTCTTTCTTTAATTACATATTTTTGGTACACACGCGGCTATCGTCGCCACGGCAGCGGTACGGTCCGAAAAGTATTTTCCAACCTCAAAAAAAACCGGCCAAAAGCGTGTCGGGCCACGCTCAGTGTAGGGCTCCGTAGTTTTCAGTGCATCACAATACTTAAGTATCCCCACTTAAAGTTACAAAAACGGGCTATATTCTTTTTTTATTTGAAAGCAGATACATCGATCATGAGAAATCATGAAAAACGATCCGTTTTAGTTTCAGACAGTAATCAATTTTACGAGGAGTAAGATGAAAACGACCGACGTACGACTGCTTTCACCTGATATGGAAAGTAAATTTGATATTAGAATTAACTCGTAGAAAAACGGATACTCTTTTTTGGCACATTACAAATCGTAAAATATTGGAACCGGACATTTAACAATCACCAGTTCACCGTTGCGTTATAAAATTTGGCTACTTGACAGTTTTTGAAAAAGTATAGTAAAATGTGCGCCCGTTCATTTTATATCCCAAGCAATTCGATTTATCTGGAAAAAATGTAAATAACCAGAGAAAAATAAGATCTTGTGTAACACATTTAAAAAGCGCGTGAAAACGCCAAGGCACGTCACTGTTGCAATTATGACGTCAACGTTCTAGACAACGAACCGACACGCATAGGAACGGCTTAATTTAGATAAACGAAAAAAGGTTTAAATAAATTCTTAATACGGTTAGAGACACAATAATTCAATTTAAAAAAAAAGTAAAGGTAAAGGTAAAATAATGATTGTTTCGCCACATTACAATAAATAATTTTCGCCAACAGCTGTCAATTCCGAATTGCAATGATGGTTTCCGTTTCGGTTCTTTTGTTCCACAGATAAAAAAAGTAAAATTTATTTTGCAAAAATAAAATACTAACTATGCTTTTAATAAAAAAATAAAAATGTAAAATTATTACTTAACTAATAAGCTAACATATCTAACACTTTTCATATTTTATTGTTAACACTGTCAAGTAGACAATTTTCTAAGCTATAATTGCGCAGAATATTACCCCTGTCTCAAAGAGGTCGCGTTAAAGTTAAACCGATTTGCGCGATGTATGGGCTAATTTTCGGCTCGATCGCTTCTGTTATCGAGCGGTAGATACTGCCGCTGGCGGTTTTGCGGTGACCAGCGGTGAGGTCACTTGCGGGACAGTACCTTTTCTCGTCTATTATCTACCTGAAAGTTGTGAACAAAACCACTGTGGTTGTGTAGTGACCAGCAGTTAGGACGTTCCTAGGATAATATCAGGACTCTCAAAATATAATATGACCGTAGCTTATATTTATACGTACATACGTATTAACTTTAAAAGATACATATATTTACTAGCTAACCCGGCAAACGTTGTTTTGCCATATAAATAATGTTTAAGTAAGAAGAATGTTAAGGGTGGACTACCCCTAACATTTAGGGGGATGAAAAATAGATGTTGGCCGATTCTCAGACCTACTCAATACGCTCACAAAATTTCATGAGAATCGGTCTAGCCGTTTCGGAGGAGTATGGGAACGAAAACTGTGACACGAAAATTTTATATATAAGATTATGATGTTGCGGTGCGACCGCTTGCGTTAGCTTATTTTCTACCGTAAATTAAATTTTTTACTTATTTATTATAATGTAGCCAGGTGGAACAGTTTGTGGTATCGTGCCTTTATTATTGTGGTCAATTACTGATTACTATTTTAAACAACAAGTTGGTTTATTTTCTGAAAGTCATAAAAATAACCAAATGTTTATAAAGTTCTTTAGTATTAATTTTAGCGCGAGCTTAATAAAAATCCATAATTATTATTTTTTGAAGTTCAACGAACAAGTTAGTTCTTTATCATTTAATCGAATCAACACAGGTAGGATGTTACTAGCCTACAATACGTATTTGTTTGGTACAATTTGAAACAAGCGTATAACGGATGCTATAAAGGTATTGTCACATAGTAGTAGTCAATTGCTAGACAAGTCAGGAATCCAGTGTTGTAGTAAAAATACTCGTATACAATTTCAAATTTTAGATAATAGTCAAATGCTCCATTCCGTCCACATGTACAGAGAATAAAATCCAATTCACAAAGAGGTCGCATTAATGTTAAAGCTGTTTCCGCGATGCATGGGCTAATTTTCGGCTCGATCGCTTCTGTTATCGAGCGGTAGATACCGACGCGGGCGGTTTTGAGGTGACCACACATTCGAGAACGGGAATCAATTTTTTAATTATAAAGATTGTAATGAAATTCTAATACCAACAATCTGTCGTCGACAAGTGCCAATAAATCAAATAATCAGTAATTAGCTTGAAGAGTATTATAAAATATACGTAAACATACTCAGTATAGAACAGGTTCATGTCCTAATTTCGTAATGCGTAACAATTGCTAAATACATTATATTGATTTAGAAGTCAGTTAAACATAACATAGTAATATTAACTTTAAACATTAAAATATTTGCTTTGATAAATATTTAACAATGGTCTGTATTATTTTCGTGAACTATTTCGTGAGGACTCTATAAATCAGATATCAGGTCCATAAATATAATTTGAAAAAATATATATACCACAACAGCAAAATTGACTGAAAGTCTCACAGCGGATTAGAGCTCTTGAAATTATAGAGAAATAAATGCCTGTAGATAAAACTATTATCTGACTAAAGCATATTTTCTTCAAGTGAAGTGTTTATTTGAATATATTTTTTACCCGATCAAACCATTTTGTTCAAAAATATCCCATGAATTTTCAAAAGTCTGGTGTTCCAACGGGCAGAGATTACGTCGGGGCCAATATACTACGCTATGTTGCGTGCTCGAGACAAAGCGCTAACATATAGAGATATTCGTATTAAAGACAAAAGTATAATGATAGCCATTAAATATCAATCGGTGAGTGGCAAAGTTTTCAAATACTTATTATGATTTGGAAAATTAACATATTATGTAATTATGTAATACTAGCTGTGCCCGCGACTTCGTTCGTGTAGACTACAGGGTTTTTTCGCAATAAAAGGCTATAATAACTAATAGCCTATGTTTTTTCTCAGGGTCTAAGTGGCAAATTTCATCATAATCGGTTGAGAGGTTTAAGCGGGAAATCGTAACAGACAGACAGAGTTACTTTTGCATTTATAATATTAGTAGGGATATTTTACAATATTTCCTATTTTATGGAATTTAAGAATTTAGCATTGAGTTTTGAACGTTTTAAATAAAGGGTCAAAACGCGATATGCGAGATGTAACATTGTATTTTATTTTACTTTTGAATTAACTCAAGCGTGTTATGGTACCGTCATTGTTTCTGATTTCTGTATCACAAGTGCTTAAGCTACTTACCGCAGAATCAGAGCAATGTAAGGTACCTGAGGGTATTAAGGCCTAGCTAAGGGAGATTTGTAATAAAATGAAAAATATCCAATATAATCAACAAGTTTTATTATTAATCAGTCATATAGTTCAATTACTACAGAGTTAAAACAAAAAATAGCTTCTCTAGCTTAAAACCAAAACAATATATAACTTTAAAAAAAACACAGTCTGTAGGCCTTATTATACTAGGGTAGGGTAAAAAGGCCTATACTTTAAACTATCTAAAAATCAACTTATACAACGTAAATTGGTATTCTTGAGATCAATAATCATTAATATAAAGCAATAGGAATCAAAGTGGTATTAGAAAATTAAATAAATTGGCTTTATTCACAGCCACCAGGACATTGAAACTCATCCAGTGTCTTCTGCAGTCAAACCGACACACTCTTCGTGGTACCACTTAGAGCAACGTGAACATTTCCGCATTGCGTCTCTTCTATCTTCTTTGCAGGCATGACAGTACCAACTCCCTTGTTTTTGCGATTTCCCTTTGACGGTAGTAGACTTTTTTGCAGATACGACTTTAGTTTTCTTAGGGTTTAAAGCCTTTTTAAACTTCGTTCTTTCTTTTCTACCTGTTTCAACATCAGTAAAGTTTTTGTCTTGTTTATTTTTCTTTCTTTTCGTATCTTTCTCTTCTTTACTATTTCTCTTCTCTTGATTATATTTATCAAACAGATCTTTTGTGACTGGAGTACCTCGATAATTAATCTCTCTGCAGATCCTCTTTGTACTGCTCTAACAGCTGCGATCAGATTGTCTTCTGACCACAATGCCCGTTTGGGAGGCATCGTGACCGTAAATACTGAAAACAATGATAAATAAATTTAAAATTAACAACTACGCACGTACCACCCACCAACAAACATTTAAAAAACGCGCGCCTACTTACATAGCAGTTCAAAAAAAAGGAGTATAATAAGGCCTACAGTAAAATTTTATAGGCCTTAATATCCGACAACCACATGGTTACAAAAAAAAATAATAATATTTTTTATATAACTACAAGTTGTCTAATACGGTAGTCTAGGGACAGGCATACGTTAATGAATAAATGGACTGTCAATAAAGGTTTTAAAATATCATATCTTTAAAATAACTTACGTTTTACTGAAGCCAATTTTTATAATTCGTGCCGCGCGATCGCCCCGCTGTATGATTTCGACGACACTGGCGGGGGGAGACGCGCAAGCGGTCATCTGCCGCTTTGCAGCGACTTTTATACGCTCTGAGCTTGTGTGAGTGTAACCTTGAGTGTCCGCTACTCTATTTCGTACGTTTTTTGTTACTTAGGCCTTATTGCCCGATAGGCCTTATAACCCGCGGGTACCTTATGTGATGTTGTCCAATATTTATAAATAAAAAAAAAACTCAAAATATTCAAATAAATATTAGACAACATCACATACATTGTTATAATTAAACAACACTCCAAATGTTCAGATTTTAGTAGTTTTTTCTTGTACTAAACTACTGTTTAAAGCTGTCACGTTAGGACATATTTTATAGAAATTGACTTTGAAAAATATATTTATTATAAATATGTTTTAACTAACGTGTGTAAAAATAAAGCTCATAGTTGCTGCCAGTAAAAAAATATTGGACAACGTCACATATATTGCTCTGATTCTGTGTTAAGCACCTCAAGCACTTATGTTACAGAAATCAGATACCTACAAACGGTAGTGCAATACCTATTCCCGAGAAAATATAGAATAATGAAGAAGTATACATGAATAAGACATGAGGCCATGTGTTTAATCTGGATCGGAGTATGGAGATTTATGAAAAGTTTATACATATATTTCATTAAATATTAGAAACAGAAAATTTTTATCTCCCCTTGCTCAGTTGGTAAGAGCAGCACGCGCGATACGTGAAGGTCGTGGGTTCAATACCCGCACCGCAAGGGGAGATAAAAAATTTCTGTTTCTAATATTTAAAGTTCGCTAGTACGGCATATAGTACTATAAAAATAATAAAATCCATATATTTCATTGTATTAATGGAGTTATATGCGTTAAAGCAACATGGAAAACTCGTATTAGCTCTAAATTTAAGCTTGTTAAAGATACATAGATACACTTTATTTGTACAGAAATTGGTTTTACAGACATATTCAAGTAAAATGTAGGCGGTCTTATTGCTGGAGAGCAATCTCTTCCAGACAACCTTTAGGTAGAGTAAATAGTTCAAAATAAGGAATTAGTTGAATTGCTTCAAAAATTCAATAATAGAGGATTTAGTCCCACAGTGACGCTTTTAAAGGAAGACGTCGACATTACTCTTAATGTCAGGCTTACAAAAATATAAAAATGTTATAACACAATGACCTACAAATGTCGTAAAGGCACTTTGTTACATTATCTGTGCTCATCTCTGAAGGCTGGCACTCAACAAGCCTGTAGTGTGGAGCGGGAATGTTTTACGAGCCATACCGTCTTACCTCGAGCTACCCGTCAAAAAACTATATACTACGATCTGTTACACAGCTCTTAGCGTCGAGGCATAGTACATAAGAAAACAGTAGGTTAAACGATAACATGTAGCTTGCATGATGTGAACTTTTTCAATTCGATTAGAAAAACTAAAACGTCGGATCCGATGACGGCTGGCAATTTCTAATTCTCACAATCGTTACCAACTCAATTTGCATGGACTAAAGCGTTTTAAAAGCAAATATTATTTAAACAAATCAAAAACCACGTTTTAACATCTGAACTTTTGATTAATATTCAAAAACGAAACTTTTGCTTGTTCGTTTCTTTTTTCGCGTTCCATTTTAACGTTTAAAGTAAATTAAAAGATGGTACGAGTGAACTACTTTACTGCCCGACGTTTCGGTTAGATTGCACCGACCGTGGACACGAGCTGACTCAGCTTTTAAACGTATTTTAAATACAGTAAGATCCCGACTATCCGGATCAAATAAAACCAGGGGTATTCCGCATAACCGAAAATCCAGATTATCGATTTCAGGGCATATCAAACAATATTGTAATTTAAATACTATTTGTGGGGTTTTTATATGCGTCAGGTTGTTAATAATTCGATATATCAGCGCTGCTGCGGTGTTAGAAATAATACCGTAGCAGCATTTGCTGAGGTGGAACCTAATTGACCACATTATGTTCTGTGTATGAGTATTTCTGTATTTTTTTTATTTTTTGTGTGTCAATAAACACTTTTCTATTCTATTCTATTCTACATCAAAATTGACTATTATAGCCGCGACTAATGAATCCGGGCAATAGGGTGGTCGGATAGTCGGCATTCTACTGTATTGGTATACATATAGTTTTATCTAATGTCACTGTACTGTGCCTTTTCTCACATTCAAAACAGACACCTCCCAGCAATTCCACCGCAACAGTTGAGGTGAGGTCTCGTTGTGCAATTCCGGATTGTCTGTTGGCAAGGATGTGACTAGGAGAGGAGAGAGTCGATTACTAAACAATCGATTTTTCTCTGTTTTAAATAATTTTATTTCTGTAACTTTAATTAGTTTAAAAAGTAAGTTTTTTCGACTATTATAACTATTTTATCACAAAATTACGTATATAATAGTAAAATTACCAAGTCAACTACAGTCTTTTGATTTAACTGAGATTGAACTTCATAATATTTAAAGTTTGCTAGTCCAGTGCGATAGACTATAAAAAAGTAAAAATCAAAATAAGTTATATAAAAAAATGGTGTTATTTTCCAAATTCATATACTTACATGTGAAGTTTGGCTAAATAAGCATTAATCAACATGTATATCTTTGTTATTTAAAAAAAGAGAGTAACTAATGAACCCATTCATAAAACATCGATATTTAGTACCCAAACATTTTTCTTTAAAAGAAATACTATTATGATCTCGATTGCGTGGGGAACTAGCAAGAGCCGGGGAATTTGCTAATTTCCCAAGCAAGGGGTTCCACCAGAATACCAGCGCTGCCGCGGCGTTAAAAATGTCGTAGCGGCATTTGCTGAGGTGGAACCCAAATTGGCCTCACAAGATATTTTATAATAATATTTATCTATTGAATTGTCTTGCTTTGTGTTTGTATGTATATTTTGTGATGTCAATAAATGTATTTTCTTTCTTTCTTTCTATTATAATAAGCATTTTAGATTAAATTTAAATTCGATCTATTCACATCCCTATCTGTTAGTCGTATTGCAGAACTAAAATGTACCAACTCTCTGCGAGTAGGTACTTACTTTAGTGTAACCAGCGGCAGCGCAGCAACAAACTAAACTCTACTAAATAGTTGCTAAAAGGCACGAGAGATATGATATCAACTAAGTACGAGTACTACTTAATTCTATTGCTTTTGAAACTGCAAAACTATTCAAATGCTTTAGCTAATAAACGGAAGACTAGGATACTGAAATAGGTATACAATGTTTGTCAATGTGAATTTCAAGAAGAATTCGACCTCTCTCGACAAAGATTTATCAGGAAATTATATAATGATATCATATAATAGAGCAACCCGACTGGTATAATCCCCCTACCTTAGTGAAGAACGCAGCAAAATAACAATTACTTCGGTGTTGTTGCGTTCCTGCGTGTGAGTAAGGTTTTCAGAGCTTCTGGGGCGTAATACGTCGGGCAGTAAGTAGTTCGTATTAACTACTAAATAAAAATGGTGTCGCGTTTTGACCCGTTAAATTATTTTAAATGTTCATATTTTTCTGTTTTCTTTTAAATATTTGAAGTTCGCTAGTGCGGCGTGGAGCACCGAAACAGTGAGAATCCATTAATGCCAGTTCCAATATTTGAAAACGATCCGTTATAGTTACGAGCTGTAATAAATTATACGAGGCGTAAGCTAAATACTACCGACAGAGGAGTGATAACAGCTTTTAAAAATTAAACAATTATTTACGTGGACTGTAAAGAAAAGGTAGCTTTTGGTAGAAACGTATGTATAATGACAAGTCAAAGAAAAACAAAGCAATAAAAAATCAACATTTAGAAATGACAGATTAAAAGCAATACAAAAACTATAAAAAGGCTCCTTACAAAGGAGTCCGTAACAACAGCTGATATGGAATTTAGATTTGAAATTAGAATTAACGACTCGTAGTAAAATTAAATAAATAAAATAAATAAATGCGCCAGACAATCACACCAATCACCTGGTCTGAAATTAAGGTTTTCCCTTGTACTATGAGTACCAGACGACGGATACCAACTGGGGGCGTCATGCCAGCACCAGCACCAGACCCAAGTCAATTTAGAAAAGATTGTTTTCCAAATTGACCCTACCGGGAATCCAACCCGGGACCTTTCGCACTTTGGCCGCCTACTTTAGCCACTGCGCCACCGAGGTCGTCAAATGGAAAGTCACACGGCGGTAGAATACTTAATTTGTACTGACTATTCATAAGTGCTTTTGTAAAGCTTACATGAATAAAGATATTTTCTATTCTATTTTCTATTCTATTCATTTTTGACACATTACGACTCGTAAAATATTGAAACCGCTGAATTAATAACAGCGCAACCGGGCATAAGTTGTGTTCTCGAGAAGCAGTACCAAACATATATCCAACCAAAGTTCCATGTTTCTATTAGTAGAATATACGTAATTTATTTCACATGAAACGTATCTAAATTAATTCACCTGCGGATCACTAATTAGGTGGTCACGGGTAATCCCGTGACGTCACGGACACGAGCCTGGCGAGTAACAGGCTTTGGCACGTTAGCTCCGCGGATTGATCCGACATTTGCCGCGGTGCCGGTAGGGCTGCCCTCACTGGAATAAAATGTTTATTTATAATTTTTATTGCCCAAAAAAGTACAAAAGGTGGACTTAATACTAAGGGCGTTCTCTACTAGTCAACTCTTGTGCAGTGCGGTAGTAGTAAAAGGTGTGTAGATAATCTAAAAAAAAACATCATATACAACAATAAACGAAGTATTATAAATAAAATTGCGGTAACTATTATAAATTTACATATACAAAAAATATTAAATATAATATAACTTATAATTTTGGCGAGCGCCATCTCTGAGTTCCCGGGTTCGATCCCCGGTCGGGTCATTATGGGAAACGATATTTTCCATATTGTCTCGGGTCTGGGTGTTGTGGTACCGTCGTTGTTTCTGATTTCTGTAACACAAGTGCTTAAGCTACTTACCACAGAATCAGAGCAATGTATGTGATGTTGTCCAATATTTATTTATTTATTTATAATAAAATGTATATTCTTTATTTGAAAATAAACCGACCGGTTAGTGTCGGATTCGCACAAATGATTATGTATCACCAATCTCTAAAAAATAAATAAACTGTAATTAAAACTTTTTTAAACAAAAATTTATTTAAGTAGGTCACTTATAAAACGGTAGAAATAAACTTTCAATTAAATAAAACTCATCAAGCTAATCTCAAATAAATTTGATTAACGTCTGAAATAGTCACGATATTTGTTTGCCTGTTTTTAAGATACTTTTTATTTTTTATTGTAATCTCGGTTTAAGTGGGGATCTGACCCAAAATTCTTGAAAACTTTAGAGAAACAAACAAAAAAATCATCTCTCCATTTCGATAAGTATGTATAAACTTTAAGACTTTCGCGTTCCATTTTACACATTTAATTTGACTCTGTCAGCTCGTGAGCACGGTTGGTGCAACCTTACCGAAACGTCGGGCAGTAGGTAGTTCGTATTAACCACTAAACAAAAATAATGCCGCGTTTTGACCCGTTAAATTATTTAAGATAAGTATGTAGTTCAAATTCATATGGCAGCGGGCGTCAACTGAAGTCTTTAAAATTTTATTTCAACAAAAAAATACTTTAAAGCCATTACTTCGGTCACCTACTATAAATTGCGGATAGCTCAGTTGGAAGAGCACTAGGCGCGATATGTGAAGGTTGTTGGCTCAAATCCCAAATTGCAAACGAAGATGAGATTTCTTTGTTTCTTTAAAATATTGAAAGTTAGCAAATGCAACGTAATCCCCTTAAAAAAATATTTAAAGCACGAACCAATTTCACAATTCTTGTTGAAGATTCCGCTAATGTGACGACCCTACCGGGAATAATGTGAGGATGTAGAGTGCATTATTCAACATCAGAGACTGTCAATTGTAATTAACGGTTTCCTACAGTAGCCATTCGTAGCTGCGTAAGCGAAATAGTGGACTTACTGAATACTGCAGCTGTGTACTCTGTGGATAAGACCCTTGTGCTAACGGTCAAATAAACATTACATTGCAACACGTGTATTATGAGGGTAATTATTCTGATGCATTGGATCAATACAATATGTATTTTGTAAATCTACAGTTTCAAAATACATAAAGGAATGCACCCCGACTCATAACGTGCATATCAAGATACATACTTGCTGTTCTATTTTAGCTCTTATATATCGACATAAGGTCGGTGCCAAGGTCGTAATGTATAGTCTGACTTCAAGGGGTAGTCGTAGCGTAGGGCAATGGGGGCTATTCCGGGTAATTAAGGGGTGAAAGCAGAATGTGAGGTGATGATCCCGTTATCAGGCCACCACATCAACAGATAACACCACTACTCAAGGTGATAAGATTCTGGGGGTGTTTTAATGAGTAGTGTTGCCATAAGAAAGGTGGTACTTAATAGAATGCCGCCCCGGGTACCAACCCATGCTGCGCCGCCACTGATAAGAGGTGGGGGCAAGGTTTCGTGGCTTTTGAATAACGCACAATATAATGTTTTATATTGCAGTGATAAATTAATGCTTTCAACTTGAAAAGGGAAAAATATATTTTACCTATTTGACACATGGCCCGAATAGGCAACTTTAGCATTTATTTTCTCGAAAACTAAAAGTACTTAATTGAAAATGGGTTTCTTCGGCAATATGAGTTAGTATTTTAAGCTACATCCATATTTGCTATCAGCCAAAAAGTCTTCTACCTACTGATTCTAAAACACGGTCGGGCCGAAACAATTGAGTTGATCATTGTACTGTTGACAAAATAAACGCTGCGCAGGCGTCGGGCCGGCGCGGCGCCTGTGGAGCGCAGTCCTGGCGTTCGTCATTTCGACCGCGCCGCTGCGCAAGCGTTGCGTCGGCGTCGCGTCGACGTCGCGTCAACGTCGCGTCGACGTCGCGTCAACGTCGCGTCGGCGTCGACGTCGCGTCAACGTCGCGTCGGCGTCGACGCTCAAAGAACGCTAGTGTGGGGTTACGGTAACAACACCAATGACGCTCTCAACGCATATCTCTCAGCTCCCTACAAACTGACGATTCCCGAAGGAGTAATTCTGGATGATTTATTGTAGCATCTGCAATGGGACTTTAAAAATACTGATAATTATGTCCAATGCGGAATTCATGTGCAATAAATTTGGGTGGACAAGCACCGATTTCTTTTGAGGGGTTTTCAATAAGCATACTAGGGATATGATAAAGCTACCATATGACACAAACACGCATTTTGTATATTATTGTTGTATATTATGTATATTGAACAACAAAACATTTTGGTCTGATTCTGTGGTCAGTAGATTACCACTTGTGGAACTTCATTTAGCAACAAACACAACACCCAGACTTGAGATCACATAGAAAAGCTCTATTTCCATTTTGACCCGACCAGGATTCAAACGGCAAACCCGGGACCTTAGAAATATTGCGGCGTCAAAGTACGACCTACTAGCTTCTCGCCTACGGAGACTGTTTATATAAATATTATATATATAAATTTAAATGTACGAACCACGTATTTATATTAAATTGAATGGTAACTAATATAGCGAATCGCTTACTATCTAGTTATCTACCCTTTACCGATATTAGTGCATTTCACGTCACAATTGTGCTTTAAACCCTTCACCTAAAACTTCACAGCTGCTGAGGGAGTTAGGTTCTCAACTTGCACTCATGTGCTGAAAGGTCGTAATTCTTCTGCGGTTTAAGCCATAAACAATATGCGCGATAAAGTAATTTGGCGCAGCGATGGCGCGGCTTTGCTGCTGGGCAATTATGTCGCGCAAATCGGGCCAGGACACACTAGGAGGCTGCCGCGGTATACCGGTATTGACAAGGAACCTTGTTCTCGATTAATTTGGATACTTATTTTATAGTTCTACACGTCGCACTAGTAAACTTTGAGAATATATAAAAGAAACAGCAACATTTCATCTCCCCTAGCGGTGTAGGCCTCCGGTAAGTGCCCTTTACTGAATATGTTGAGAACTAAACATTTTTTGCCCGTGATTCATTCGATGCAGAAATGTTTGGAAACCACGGAATATAATTATTTTGAGGAAACAGAAAAATATCTTGTGCCCTTGCAGTGTCGGGTTCGAACCCACGACCATCACGTATTGCGCGTGCTGCTCTTCCAACTGAGCTAACCGTTCATTTTTTCTCGATACCGAGATCTATCTGGTACCCTTTTTATTTTATTAATAGGTTTAGATTTCATTTGCATAAAAATACACTTGTTTATAAAATAATCTATTGAGTTTCTTGCGGGTATCTTCTCTGTAGTTTCAGGTTCCAAACCGGAGGTAGCTTAATTTGTTTTATATAGAGACTATTCATAAGTATTACTAATGTAATTGATATAAATAGAAAAAAAAATGACTTTGACGTTGACTTTGACTTTGATTACATTAGGTTATATTAGTGCCTCTAAGTGTAGCAAGTCCCAAGCTCCCTTAGAGATCCGGTGTAATTGGGGAAGACTTTATTGGCGCGCGTCGCGTCGAATGCAAGTCGCTGAATTAATAACAGCGGCACTTGTAATTGGAGTCGCGGGATCGCTGCTACTTTGATTTGCTGTCTCGGGTTCCGGAGTGAGAGGAAACGGAGCGCAGAAAGAAGAGTAATGGATTGATCGGTTGCCTCGATGACGCATGTAAGTTCTACAGTTAATTTAATTTAATTTACAAATACTTTTGTTTTTTTCTAATATAATAATAATTTATTTAAATTTTTATTTTACAATTGACAAACTAACTGTGTCTTAGTGCAATATTAGTAATAAGTTTAGCTTTCATTTGTAAAGAAAAACTACTGAGTTTCTTGCCGGTATCTTCTCTTTAGTTATAGGTTCCGAACCGGAGGTAGCTTCATTTGTTTTATATAGATAGAGACTATTCATAAGTATTACTAATGTAATATGAATTAATGAATAAAAAAGATTGACTATTGATCAACAGCGAAGTCCTAAGTAAAGAGTCTGGTTATCATCAACTGCGAAGTCAGGTCAAGAAGTAAGTGATTTGTGAGTGATCTAGTTCAGTAGAGTCCAGATTTACATATTCACGGTGACTCGGGGGAAGGTAGCAGACGTTGGTGTTATTACTCATTTGTTATACTTAGAAGATAATTGAAGACCTCCGTAGCCGAGAGGCGAGCGGGCTGGACTTTGGCGTCGCGCCATCACAGAGGTTCCGGGTTCGATCCTCGGTCGGGTCAATGTAGGAAACGCACTTTTCTATATTGTGCTCGGGTCTGGGTGTTTTGGTACCGTCGTTGTTTCTGTAACACAAGTGCTTATATTTTATCGGATATCATGGCGTAGATAATTCCAACATAATATGTTACATCCCGTATGAACTGTCACGTGCAAGAATATTTAGCAAACTCATTCCAAAGTAAACCTTATGTTATCCACAAAAGGGCTCAAGTGTTTAAATTTTACAGCTCCCGACTGTGTGTAGTACGCTGAATTGCAATTTTGTGAACAAGTTCAACAAAACTCGTCAGTGCACGCCATCAGCGGCGTCGCAACTCCGACTTTATGACGAAGGGGAGTAATCCATTAGCTAAGCTATCTTCATGTTTAGTTGAGCGAAGTATTTTTGTGTACTTATCACTGTAAGCCTAAAAAATATACACCAAATAAAAATACTCCGTAGCCGAGGGGCGAGCGGGCCTGAATTTGGCGACGCGCCATCTCTGAGGTCCGAGTTCGATCCCCGGTCGGGTCAATATTAACAATAAATAAATAAGATTGGATCACATCACATACATTGCTCTTATTCTGTGGTAAGTAGTTTAAGCAATTTTCTTCGGTCTTTCCCGGTCGGGTCAATAAGGCAAACGAACTTTTCTATATTGTCTCGAATCTGGGTGTTGTGGTACCCTGGTTGTTTCTGATTTCTGTAACACAAGTGTAACCACAGAATCAGTGAAATGTCTGTGATGTTGTCCAATATTTATTTATTTGTCGCCTTTAAGCTAGGACCTCATTACCACTTAACATCAGGTGGGATGAGGTCAATCTTGAAGTGTGAGCAAGGTTTCCAGTGCTCCTGGGGGTGCTTCATTAGCAGCAGGGTTCAAGCCTTCAAGGTAAGGGCGACAAGGCCAATAACAGCTATTATTATGCCGTAGGTACTTGTCTGACGACCTCCGTAGCCGCGAAGTGTAATATAAAAAAAAATCTACGCATGATCAAGGAGTCCCAAGTACCACAGCCAGAGTAGACGTAATATAGATAGAGCAGCAATATCGTTCCCGTTTTGTTGGTAATTCAGCGCGCTAGTTCTTGCGGCAATTACCGCGTTGTAGCGGGGCATGGTTCCCTTGAATTCATAATATAGAACCTTCAGCCTTCTCAGATAAGCAACTATTTAGATAGTGAACTTTTATTGCATCTTTGAGAATTATTGTTAGCGACTGCTGTGATGCGACCTCCGCAGCCCTTTTGACCATGATATGTCAATATGTTTTAATTCTATTTTTGATACCACCTTTTGTTATTAAGTGATAGATGGTACCTACCTCAAAATGTAAACCACGCTCCACGGCGAACGAGTCGGCACTGGTCGTTAGTCGACACACCCCGCTCTCCACTTGCGTGTGGCTTACCAACCGTCACATAAGTAACAAATTGACGCGCTTTTTTGAACCGGTACAGACTTTGTCCGGCTTAAGGACCTGTCCGTGGTTACGGGACTTCCCCCTAAGTAGTGTTGCCCAAATTCAGTCTTGGTCTTGCAGTCTTGGTCTTGTTCTTGCGTTTTTGCAAGATCAAGACCAAGAACAAGACCGCGTATTTTTAGCAAGACCAAGACCAAGACTGACCGTGCAAGACTTGAGCAAGAACAAGACATAGCCTGCAAGACTCTTGCGTCTTGCAGCTAGGACTTAGCGCTATTTCACGGAGTAGTTAGGTGTATAAGTTGAGGGTTCAATCTCTTGCTAGACAGATAAGTATTGTTCTTTAAAATACAGTCAAGTTATTGTAATTAATTTGTTTTTTTACATGTTTTAGCAAATGCTTATAAATCATAAATGTTATAAGAAACAGTTACTTCCATGGAAAACGACATATAGGTCAGTTGATTTTTCGAATTTCTTATCAAATCTTCAGTTATTTATTAATCTGCTTGATCTTCACTATGACTATGGTAATTCAAGCTCACAATGTTCCAATTCTAATACGTTTTTCTAAGATTTAAAGTTAACTTTAATAAATAGTAATAGACTAATAGGTAATTGCAAGACTTGCAAGACTCTTGCTGCAAGACCAAGACCAAGACCAAGACTGGGAGCGCAAGACCAAGACCAAGACCAAGACCAGGTGTATTGGCGCAAGACCAAGACCAAGACTGGCTAAGTCTCGTCTTGTTCTTGCATTTGGGCAACACTACCCCTAAGTGAGTGTGTCGCTGTGGTTGTTTTATTTATTTAAAAACTTTATTGCACAAAAAAAGTACAAAAGGTGGACTTAATGCTAGGAGCATTCTCTACCAGTCAACCGTTGGGTCATGCAGATAGTACGTTTATGGGTGCGGTAACAGTAAAAATGTGAGTATGGATAACAACAAAATTAATAATCATAAATAGCAGAAAATTACACACGAGAATAGAATATTCATACATAGGTTCATGATAAATAAATATAATAATTAAGCAATATAATATATGTATATATATAAAACAAAATAAAATAATATATATAAATATATGCAAACAAGTGAATAATTAAAGCAAACAATTGAGCAAACGAAATTTTATGTAGAGGGGGAGGAATAAAAGAATTCACGAACTTTTAATTTAAGAATTCCCTTAGTGAGGGATTGTCGAGTTTCGGTTGTGTAATATATTCTCAGAGCATAGAACGAGTTTTAATTGTAGTTACAGTTTCATTATTCCATTATAATTGTCTCAATATAAAAAGAAAAGAGAGTTACTTTATTGTCTGTTTTACATAACATTTTTTTAATAACTATTTGATGAACTCACAGCAAGCTGTCCCTACCATACCATAATTATACCAACTATTATATCTTTGTCGTGACTTTGCACGTCGATGTATAAATAAAAATTAAGTGTCTGTTGTAATATTAAAATATCAGGTTTATTACTAAATTCATAGGAATCTATATACGGTATATAATTAAAATAACATTTTTACAAGTTTTGCCTGTCTGTCGTATCTGTTCCGGCTAATTTCTGAAATGACTGGACCGATTTTGACGGGTCTTTTACTGGTAGGTAATTGATGCAGTAAGGAGTAACTTAGGCTACTTTTGTTTTACAAAAATAATTTAATTTTATAAAAAAAATATCGATATCCTGTATAGTCCACGCGAACGAAGTCGCAGGCACAGCTAGTCTTAAATTAAATTTAAAAGGATAGTATTGGTTTAGAACAAAAAAATGAACTGGGAAACAAATGTCAATCAAAGTAATGTTAAGATTGTGTTGAGATCCAATTCTTTTAGGCATACCATAGTTTTCATTGCGTGTCCCGTAGGAAATACCCAATTTTCCTGGGTAAAGTGCCGTAAATTTCTTTTCACCTCGGGGAAAGATCATTTAACAGTTGAAGTGAGATATTACGGCAATGGGAAGAGTATTTTGACAGCTGACTGAATTTACTTTTTGAGGACGAGTGCGGAAAATTGTGTGGCGTTTAATCGTTGATCGATTGTCAAACAAAGAATTTGCCATAATATTGAAAGTTTTCAAAATGACAACTTAATCATTTTTTTTTATGTATTTGACAACATCAAATACATTTCACTGATTTTATGGTAATTAGCAAGCACTAGTGTTACAAACAACGACGGTACCACACTAACTTTTCCTATTTTTTTTTGCTTTTTTAAAAATAATATTTGTTTTTTACGCAAATTGTGTTTACCCCTAAATGAGGCAGCATCAAAAGTTTACTTAGATTTTTTCTTTAACCCTAAGATGTATGTTTCGTAGACAAATTCAAATTCAATTTCTTTATTGCACACATATGGCTATACATTTGACATAGTTTTATCATAGCTCCAAGACATGAAACCCTGAAAGGGCATAGCAACATAAATTATTCTACATTATATCAAAAACTTCATAAAAAATTATATAACTAACTAGCGGTCCCGGCGAACTTCGTTTCACCTTAGAGAATTTTTCCCGCTTTTCTATTGAAATTTTTCAAATTTTACCAAGGATCCCTAATTTTGTAGCCTGTGTCAAATTGGAAGAATGTAGCATTCTATTGGTGAACGAATTTTTCAAATCGGCACAGTACTTTTTGAGCCTATTCATTACAAACATACAAAAATTGGTACAAATATTTCCTCTTTATAATATTAGTATAGATAAATAATATTATACTTAATTACTTAAAGGATTCTCTGGCTCATTCATACTCACACTATACAGACTAGTTTTCAGTCGTAAACATTGTAAAGATTAGGATAACTACTGAGTTTCTTGCCGGATTATTCTCGGTAGAATTAGGTTCTGAACCGGCTGTAGCTTCAATTTTGGTTTATATTCATTTTGACAATGCATAAGTGTTACTTGTAACCTACATGAATAAATAAATCTATTATGATTATGATTTCTATCCTTATATATACAAATAAATGTAGGTACGTGTGTGAAAAACTAGCCAATGTATTTTCTGAGCCAAGCAATTTGCAGACCAAATAACACCACGAGATAAAACAATAAGCGATGTCTCAGACGCGAGCAGCGCTGACACCTGTCATTTCGGTGCTACGGGCTTCCTTGTTGCTAAGGTTACAACGATACATAATATATCATATCACAACGTCTGTCGAGCTGTGAATGTTGTCAGACGTGTCTACTGTCTATATTATGTCTACGAGTGAAGCGATGGCGTCTGCGCCAGCTTACCTCTGGAAAGTAAATACTTACTTGAGTATTTAATTGTTTTATGACTAATCAAAACAAAAGCGTATGATTTATTTATTACTAGCTGTGCCCGCGACTTCGTTCGCGTGGACTACATCCTTTCTTGGTCGGTTTTACCCCTTTCTCCCCTAATATTCGAAACAAAAAGTAGTCTATATTTTAATCCAAGTTTCGAGCTATATATGTGCCAAATTTCACATCTCTAACTTAAAAAATAAACATTTTTCCATATAAACTTTCAAAGGTGGTATTACCCCCCTCCCCCCATTATTTTCTAATAAAAAGTAGCCTATGTCCGTTCTTGAGATTCAACGTATACCTATACCAAATTTCATCAAAATCGGTTGAGAGGTTTAAGCAGGAAAGCGTAACAGACAGACAGACAGAGTTACTTTCGCATTTATAATATTAGTAGGGATTGTAGACTAGGTTCCGAACGGTCAGTGGAATGACTTTGCTTTGTATTCAATGACGATTCAAAAGTATTACATTTAACCATGAATAAAGAAATAATTGAGTAAGTTTGAGTTTGTTAATCCGGAATGCACAGTATAGTAAGACTTTCGCCTGTAAGCACATACCAAGCTAGCTGGTGCATTGCCGTTATTTAAATTATTTTTTACATACTAGCTGTTACCTAGGACTTTGTTCACGTTTTATAAATATTATTTAGTTTTATATGGCATCTCTCGTTTTAATAATTCACCCAAATCCGTTCAGTAATTTTTGAGCGATCACAGAGTTTGATCTTAAACCAGACCCAAAAAAATATGGAAATCATCCTGTTTCATATTGACCTGACCAAGAATTGAACCCAAGTCCTCAGTAATGGAGAAACGCTAAAGTCCGACCCTCTCCTCTCTCGGCCACTGAGGTCGTCAAAGCAATATTTCTCGCAAGCGAGTTGCGGTGACACCTGTCAGGCAGAGTTGCCGACTTTGTTACCTTGTTACAGAGTTGCGTCTCAACGCCGAGTTACCAACTAAGTCTAAAGTTTGAGAAGTTGTTTGAAGCTTTAAGGCGATGACGCGAGGCTTCAATTTTGCATGCACTTTAAAATAGAAGCACTTTTATTGGCGAGAACTCGATTGACTAAAATCATTGTCCGCATAATCGTTCCACTGCTTATAACCGTGTACAGAAAACAATTTTCTTTGGTAACTTAGTACGTTATCACATAAAAGATATTATTATGTGTCTGAATGTCTCACCAAGTTAAGTAAAGATTTAGAGTGTCAGGGGTCTACTCTCATAAACAATATATGTCGGATCCGCCAACGGATGGCAATTTTTAATCCTCATAACCATAAAGAAATCACTTCGAATGCAAATTAAGCGTTTTCAAAAAACAAAATATTATTTATGCAAATCAAAAACCACGTCTTCATTCCCAAACTTTTGAATAATCTTCAAAAACGAAACCTTTCGTTTGTTCGTTTCGTTTTCGAGAGTACCCCTCAAGGTGTTCACACAATTTTAACTTTCTACATTTAAAATCTAGTTAGCGTACTGGTAGTTTACCGCCATTAAAACAAGAAGAAAATATGTAATGACAGATATAAAAATAAAACATAAATATGTTAATTATTGGCATTTGTTTTTAAGATAGGACAAGTTTTATTTGAAGTGTCAAGTATTTAATTTTACTTATCTATTGAAAATCAGTTACTTCCTCATTTGAGGTTCTGTTTTTGGGGGGAAATGCATTGACGCACCGTACCGTCATCCGAGGGAGGTGACGGAGCGTGTGCCCCATACACACCAAATCCTGACCTGATAAGGGCATGAGCACCCACTAAAACCCCCCGTGAATCTCATTGCCTTGATGGTGATATCGTGGGAACACAATACATACCACAACATCACATTCCGAATCCAATATTATAAAGAATCGCACTTTCGGAGAATATACACTTATACTTTATATACACTCACATAATCTAAAGTCAAAGTCAAAAGTAAAATAAATTTCATCAAAATAGGTTCAGTGGTTTAGGCATTAAAGCCGGACAGACTAACAGACAGACAGACAGAGTTACTTTCGCATTTATAATATTATTATGCATTTATTGAAGATAAATGTAGATAGATAGATACACTTTATTGCACAAAAACTTTACAGAAATAGGTTTTGCACATTAATTATAGTACAATTAGGCGGTCTTATCTATGTTACAATGCTATATCTATTCGTAAATTTTAGCGAGAATACCGGTCATTCTGTTAGCTATTCCGTGGCGAAATATTTGTGGTCAAGGAAGTTTCCCCGAGCAGCACCTTGTTGAAATTCCTCATCGCGCCTGTATCGTTACCGCTAATGGCTCCCCATCCATCAGGCATCGTCGATCCAGCCATTACAGTAATTGAATTGCCTCCGATTTGTTTCCTCAAGAAATTGTTTATGTCTCTGCCAACTCCGATAACACGACCACAATATTATTTTAAACCTTATACCTGTGTAGATTGAAGGTCTATTTTATTTCAGCGTATTCTTGTTTAGCGATTGGTGGTTATAGGAACTCTCGATTTTGATTTACGCCCGATACTAGCGAGAATTCGTTTATTCCTCACCGCACATGGAAACGACCAGCAAAATTTATGCTAACTCGAAATTTATTTATTATCATCGGGAGTGGGCGGTGTGATACTTTTTTTCTGGTCGTAAATAAGATATGTTACAGGGAGTGTTGTCGCGTGTTCTACCTCTCTGATTGTATTTTTAGATTTTGTCTGCCCTATAGATTGACACACATTTTGAGTAAGAGGCGGTGTGGACGCATTGCTTTAAATATGTTAGATACATGTAGCGGGTCGGGATGCAATGATAACAATTTATAGATAAATTAAATATATTTACTAAATCACTTATATAAACTGATTATAAAACACACACATCGTTTTCCTCGTCGTACGTCGTCTGACAAAATGCACCGTCTTCTGTTTACCTTCTTACTCTTTCACTCATCATTCTCTATCACTCACACTGTTCCGATATTCGTACACACATTCAACATGTTCGGATACGTCCATATCCCACATACATTATGTTTTTTCTAAATCTTTCCCCTTTGAAAAGCAAGTGAAGCTTTTAGTCCCAGCTTATAAGTGAGAGACAAGATTGCGGCGTTGACACACCTGATATATTTTTTGGTAAATAAAACTGAGAAGTGGTTGCCAGAGACTACATTTGTGTTCTTTCGCGATACAACGTATAATTTAACAACTTATATAATATATATCTTAATATATTAAAAATTAAAGACTAAACGTAACACAAGAATTATATTTAAAAGTAAGTTTGGTCTGCAAGGTAAGGTCTCAATGTTTGCTATTTTAGTCGTGCTAAATATTTATCCATTAATAATTATTTACATACATATATACTGTCAATCACAAAACTATAACTGAACATTAGCATTACATATTGCTCAGGTTCTGTGGTAAGTAGCTTAAGCACTTGTGTTACACATATCAGAAATGACGACGGCACCACCACATCCAGACAGAAAAGTGTGTTTCTTATATTGACATTGTTTCACTTCTCTACATATAATCTTGATAAATTATACATACATTTTCCTTGACAGGCGCAAGTGTACGCGGGAATCCATTCCTGGCTGGTACGTTTTTACGGCAATTTAGACCACTGCGTCCGAGAGTTACTTCACAGAAGGTGGACCAATAAAACGCATCCGTCTGCAGCGCCATAAGCCGCCCACAACTCAACTTAGACGTGAAGCTGCGAACCCATGGGTCGAGACGAACGTAATCTACTTTATTACTGAGCGTTAGGATCACTGCGACTCCAGACTGCGATAGAGAATCTTTATTTCCATGGCACCATGACTAGCCGATGAGAGGCGCGAGGGAGTTTTAGTAGGTAGTTTCGGCTCTTTATATAGGAGCAATACAGTGCGCTAATGCTTTTTAAAGCAAGCTTTTTAAGATGGGAACTGACTGAAATGCTACGACTATGCTCCTGATTTGATGATCCTGGTTAAATTTAAACTGGAGTTATTGACGTTTGTCCTGCGCAACCTTTACAACGGGGACCTGAGAGGCCAGGAATATGGTTACTCCTGGGATATATGTGTTTATGGAAATATGGGTAAAACGACTTAAAGTAAATATTTAAGAGGCTGATATACAGCAAGCATGATGTTTTCCTGTTTGTTTTATCAATATTGATGGTGGCAATAGGTACACGCTTGAAACATAAACAGAATATTTAGTTAAATATTCACATTAGAAATTAATAATTAAACTTAAACAAATATTAAAGACGCAACAGGTATATACTTGAAATTGCAATATTCAAAGAAAATTTAATTACATTTTGAAATTGAAATGTATTTCATTCGCCAGTTTTTTTACTTTTTAAAACGATCATCCCGTTCCAGGTATCGTTGGCTCCTGTTCTAGCAGGATCAAGCGTTTTGTTTCGTCTATTTTTCTGCAGTTGAGCCCGGCATAACTCCGCACTGTTTCTACGAACTGGTCTCATGCTCATAAAGTGGTATATTCTCGAGCTGTAGAAACCATGGTTATGAAAAAACAACTAAGAACTACTATGTACAGACAGACAAAAGCACGTCAGACTACTCACTTTGCTGTTTGCCCCGCCTTTATGTCTTGCGAATAAGGTCTCATATCGAACTGCAAGTGTTTACTGCTGACTGTACTTACTATGAACATTATACCATGATCAAATGATTTTGAAAACGATCTTAAAGTATGAATAAAATAGAAAACATCTTTATTAATGTACAAATTAAGTATTCTACCGCCGTGTTCGGAATGTTGATCATGTCGAGAAGAACCGGCAATAAACTCGACACTTACTCTTTTCAATGTAACAATGTTCCCTTATACTAGGTACTTAAATAAAATATACAAAGCTTATATAAAATATTTCCGAGAATTAAAATAATTCTAACATTTTTGTCATTTAAATAATCATAAATTTTGTATTAGCCATTTTTTATTAAACAATTTTTAACATGAGACTTAAATCTATGCATGGGCAACTGGATAACATTTTCAGGTATGTTATTTAGGAAAGAAAATGATAAATACCTGATGCTAGTTTGTCGTAACTCTCGTTGTCCATAGCCTGAGTTGACCATACAAAGGTTAATAATAGATTCGGTGAAGCGTAGAGTCGGACGAAAAGGATTCAGTAAAATGATATGAGCCCAGTTACGGGCATATTGTAGTGATTTTGTTTTGTGTTATTATTTCTTGTTATGAGGTGTAGGCATCAAAGAGGTTAAGTAATAGTTTTGTTTATTTGTTCATATACATTCATATTTAAAAGATGTCTCAGTACATAAAGTAACAAATTGAAGGCTCTTAGATATAACTATCATAAATATGTAATGTCATTGTTCAAATAAGTTAATTTCACATTTCTAGTCTTGTCTCCAAAAAAAAAACAATTGTTCTTTCCGCCAAATCACTCGGAAACCACTGAATACAATTTTTTGTATCTCATAAGCTTTCGATATTAAATCTGAATTATATGACACGGCAGTGTGTTTAGGCAAGTTCAGAAAAAGTACTGGTAAACAATTAAAATAGTATTTGATAACTTTTATATTTGTTTTTTCTTTCTTGGCTATTATTTAAACGATAACAAAATTTACTAAATTTAGGAAATAAAACAATATAATAAATAACTAGCTTTTGCAGCACGCGCTTCGCGCGAGTCTGCTAAAAGCTAGGCCTGCGGCGCTGGCCGCTCCCGGGCTTCGCCCTCCCGCGGCGCTCGGCCTTCGGCCTCGCATACGCAGCTCGGCCTGCGGCCTCGCGGGTGTGACACGGGGTTGTTGAACCGTCCGCAATGGGGGCCTAGTGCTTTTTTTGTACGGCGCTAGAGTTTTTTAACTGTGGCCTAAGGAGCCTTTCCGCTCCGGGCTCCGCCCTGCGCGGCGCAGCTCGGCCTGCGGCCTCGCGCCTAGGGTGACTTGTGTTGCACTTAAATAAAATGGCCACAGTGTTCGACGGAAGCCGCTTCGAGCTTCGCTCTACGCGGGCGCTCGGCCTACGGCCTCGCATTCGAAGCTCGGCCTTCGGCCTCGCGAAAGTTACACAGAACATAGCCGCTTCGGGCTTCGCCCTACGCGGCGCTCGACCTGTGGTCTCGCATCGCAGCTCGGCCTACGGCCTCGCGTAGGTTACATGATAAATTGTCTCGTCTATATTGGTCCAAAGTGTTTGATGGCAGCCGCTTCGAGCTTCGCTCTACGCGGGCGCTCGGCCTTTGGCCTCGCATTCGAAGCTCGGCCTTCGGCCTCGCGAAAGTTACACAGAATATAGCCGCTTCGGGCTTCGCCCTACGCGGCGCTCGACCTATGGTCTCGCATCGCAGCTCGGCCTACGGCCTCGCGTAGGTTACATGATAAATTGTCTCGTCTATATCGGCCCAAAGTGTTCGATGGCAGCCGCTTCGAGCTTCGCTCTACGCGGGCGCTCGGCCTTTGGCCTCGCATTCGAAGCTCGGCCTTCGGCCTCGCGAAAGTTACACAGAATATAGCCGCTGCGGGCTTCGCCCTACGCGGCGCTCGACCTACGGTCTCGCAACGCAGCTCGGCCTCCGGCCTCGCAAAGTTACCATTTCCAAGTATTAACAGCATTACATTACTATGCAACAATTTCCCCATACATTTTCTTACTAAGGTCAATTTCAGTACAAAATGTATGGGGAACCAAGTACTCCATAGAAATATGATTTTCCAATTTTTCCTAAAATTTCGTACTTACTCGCTTTTTTTTTGGTTAATTGACCACGGATAGACATTTTTGACAGGACCTCATACTTATTTTTTTTAAATTCGAGCATTTTCTGTCGGGCCCAAAATCTCCGAAATTACCCCGAAAATCGGGTAAATTTTTGAACCATTGCTGGGGCATCATAAAAACCTCCAATAAAGCTCCGAGCATATTTTCCCTACGACCCCTCCTTCTACCCCGAAATTTAGGGAATACATTTTGAATTCTGCAGATTTTTTAAAATGGCCGCCAGCGCATCCGCCATTTTGTTTATCGAAAAGTCTATAATATAACATCTCATCTAGGTTATATACTGCATCAAACCTCATTTTTACATTTTTCAAATTTTATATCCTGCGGCCTACAGGACTTCGGGAAGGTGACCATGTTTTTTGCACATTTGTCCCAACAGCTCCCGGTGTTGCCAGGTCACAGAGATAAAAATAGTCAAATGTCATTTCAATGGGGATGTTTCATAGGCACATGGAAATGGTTTGCGCGAAATGTCATTATTTCTATTTTCGACCTTCGCCGGGACCTGAGTCAAAAACTACCAAAAATAGTAGAATTTTTATTTCACCTGGCAACACACACAACCAAAACTCATAATCCCTTGGTATATTGCGACTCGCTCAGATGTCGCCATATACCTGAAAATTAGGATTTAACGTTTTCAAAAACACAAAAGTTTTACAAAATGGCCGCCAGCGGGTCGGCCATCTTGTATTTTTGAACGTTCGTATTTTTCCTGTATTTTGGACTATATTTGACATCAAACCTCATTTTCATTTTTTTTCTCGCTCTCACCCAATCGCCATATTATTTTTTGGAAAATGACCAAGTCACAAAATATATATTTCGCTCTGGCACCCAGTGTGGCCAGGTGATTGGGCTAAAATTAGTAAAATATCATTCGGCCATAAGCTTTCCATAATAACGTGGTAGACATTTAGACCAAATGTCAAAAATTTTTTTTTTCGTTTTTTGGGCAATAGTCAAAAACTACCAAAAATGGTAGAAATTTTATTGTACCTAGCAACACATATGAACTAAACCTGCAACCGCTCCATACATTGCGACTCGCTCAAATGTTGCCATGTGCCTAAAAAACGGTTTTGAAAATCGTGAAAAATTCAAAATGGCCGAAAGGGGGTCGGCCATCTTGGATTTTGGATTGGCCGTATTTTTCCCGTATTTTTGGTTATATAACGCACCGAACCAAATTTTTATTTTTTTTCTCGCTCCCACCCAGTCTTCAAAAGAACTTTTGGAAAAAACCATGTCGAAAAAATGATTTTCCCCGCCATTTCCAGAGTTGCCAGGATTTTTCTGAAAAACTACTTTTTTGTCACTTCGGACCTCCATAGCCACCCCACTGCATATTTATTTTTTTTCTACAAGGGTAATTTTTTTTTCTACCATTTTGGGTCATGAGGAAAAAACTACCATGAATTTGGTAGATTTTTTTTCTTAAATCAATAAACAGATAACTAACCTACCACCGCTCCATACAAACCGATACGACCCGGTGTTGCCATCCCTGTCAAAATCGACTTTAAAAAAGTTAAGTTTTTTGTCCTTACAAAATTTCCGCCAGCGCCGTCTCTATGGCCAAACTCTATAATCTATGGATTGAATTCTTTAATCAAGTATTCAAGCAGCCACGTCCAAAAAAAAATTTTTCATTATCTGTGGAAACCTCTCCACCACGACCCCGCAAAAACACCTCTAAACCGGATTTTCGATCCAAGATGGCGGCGCGGACATCTTGTTTTTTTGACATTTTACTTTTTCAATGTACTTTTCTTCACTACCATTCTCTAAAAAAGTAAAAACCGCCTGGCCACTCCATAGATAAAAAAAAAGTTGGTTCCCCAAAGGGGGCCGCCATCTTGGATTTTGGAAAAAAAAAATAGAAAAACCTGCTTTGATTGAAAAATAACTCACCCCCTTAGAACATTCCAAAGAGGTAGAAAAACGGGAACACCCCCAAAAAAACCCCCGATGAGTCAGTCAGTGAGTCAGTGGTAATTTAGCTTTATATAATATAGACTAGCTTTTGCAGCACGCGCTTCGCGCGAGTCTGCTAAAAGCTAGGCCTGCGGCGCTGGCCGCTCCCGGGCTTCGCCCTCCCGCGGCGCTCGGCCTTCGGCCTCGCATACGCAGCTCGGCCTGCGGCCTCGCGGGTGTGACACGGAGGTGTTGAACCGTCCGCAATGGGGGCCTAGTGCTTTTTTTGTACGGCGCAAGAGTTTCTCAACTGTGGCCTTAGGAGCCTTTCCGCTCCGGGCTCCGCCCTGCGCGGCGCAGCTCGGCCTGCGGCCTCGCGCCTAGGGTGACTTGAGTTGCACTTTAATAAAATGCCCAAAGTGTTCGACGGAAGCCGCTTCGAGCTTCGCTCTACGCGGGCGCTCGGCCTTTGGCCTCGCATTCGAAGCTCGGCCTTCGGCCTCGCGAAAGTTACACAGAATATAGCCGCTTCGGGCTTCGCCCTACGCGGCGCTCGACCTATGGTCTCGCATCGCAGCTCGGCCTACGGCCTCGCGTAGGTTACTCGATCAATTGTCTCGTCTATATCGGCCCAAAGTGTTCGATGGCAGCCGCTTCGAGCTTCGCTCTACGCGGGCGCTCGGCCTTTGGCCTCGCATTCGAAGCTCGGCCTTCGGCCTCGCGAAAGGTACACAGAATATAGCCACTGCGGGCTTCGCCCTACGCGGCGCTCGACCTATGGTCTCGCATCGCAGCTCGGCCTACGGCCTCGCGTAGGTTACTTGATCAATTGTCTCGTCTATATCGGCCCAAAATGTTCGATGGAAGCCGCTTCGAGCTTCGCTCTACGCGGGCGCTCGGCCTTTGGCCTCGCATTCGAAGCTCGGCCTTCGGCCTCGCGAAAGTTACACAGAATGTAGCCGCTTCGGGCTTCGCCCTACGCGGCGCTCGACCTGTGGTCTCGCATCGCAGCTCGGCCTACGGCCTCGCGTAGGTTACTTAATCAATTGTCTCGTCTATATTGGTCCAAAGTGTTTGATGGCAGCCGCTTCGAGCTTCGCTCTACGCGGGCGCTCGGCCTTTGGCCTCGCATTCGAAGCTCGGCCTTCGGCCTCGCGAAAGTTACACAGAATGTAGCCGCTTCGGGCTTCGCCCTACGCGGCGCTCGACCTGTGGTCTCGCATCGCAGCTCGGCCTACGGCCTCGCGTAGGTTACTCGATCAATTGTCTCGTCTATATCGGTCCAAAGTGTTCGACGGAAGCCGCTTCGAGCTTCGCTCTACGCGGGCGCTCGGCCTTTGGCCTCGCATTCGAAGCTCGGCCTTCGGCCTCGCGAAAGTTACACAGAATACAGCCGCTTCGGGCTTCGCCCTACGCGGCGCTCGACCTGTGGTCTCGCATCGCAGCTCGGCCTACGGCCTCGCGTAGGTTACTCGATCAATTGTCTCGTCTATATCGGTCCAAAGTGTTCGATGGCAGCCGCTTCGAGCTTCGCTCTACGCGGGCGCTCGGCCTTTGGCCTCGCATTCGAAGCTCGGCCTTCGGCCTCGCGAAAGTTACACAGAATATAGCCGCTTCGGGCTTCGCCCTACGCGGCGCTCGACCTATGGTCTCGCAACGCAGCTCGGCCTCCGGCCTCGCAATGTTACCATTTCCAAGTTTTAATAGCACTCAATACGGCACTACATTAATATGCAACAATTTCTCCATACATTTTCTTACTAAGGTCAATTTCAGTACAAAATGTATGGGGAACCAAGTACTCCATAGAAATTTGATTTTCCAATTTTTTCTAAAATTTCGTACTTACTCTCTTTTTTTTTGGTCGATCGACCACGGATGGACATTTTTGACAGGACCTCATACTTATTTTTTTTAAATTCGAGCATTTTCTGTCGGGCCCAAAATCTCCGAAATTACCCCAAAAATCGGGTAAATTTTTCAACCATCACTGGGGCATCATAGAAACCTCCAATAAAGCTCCGAGCATTTTTTCCCTACGACCCCTTCTTCTACCCCGAAATTTAGTGAATACATTTTTAATTTTGCAGATTTTTTATAATGGCCGCCAGCGCATCCGCCATTTTGTTTATCGAAAAGTCTATAATATAATATCTCATCTAGGTTATATACGGCATCAAACCTCATTTTTACTTTTTTCCAATTTTATATCCTGCGGCCTACAGGACTTCTGGAAGGTGACCATGATTTTTGCACATTTGTCCCAACAGCTCGTGGTGTTGCCAGGTCACAGAGATAAAAATAGTCAAATGTCATTTTGATGGAGATGTTTCATAGGCACATGGTAATGGTTTGCGCGAAATGTCATTATTTCTATTTTCGACTTTCGCCGGGACCTGAGTCAAAAACTACCAAAAATAGAAGAATTTTTATTTCACCTGGCAACACACACAAGTCAAACTCACAATCACCTAGTACATTGCGACTCGCTCAGAGATGGCCATATACATGAAAATTAAGATTTAACGTTTTCGAAAACACATAATTTTCACAAAATGGCCGCCAGCGCGTCGGCCATCTTGTATTTTTGAACGTTCGTATTTTTCCTATATTTTGGACTATATTTGGCATAGAACCTCATTTTCATTTTTTTTCTCGCTCTCACCCGATCGCCATATTATTTTTTGGAAAATGACCAAGTCACAAAATATATATTTCGCTCTGGCGCCCAGTGTGGCCAGGTGATTGGGCTAAATTTAGTAAAATATCATTCGGCTATAAGGTTGCCATAATAACGTGGTAGACATTTAGACCAAATGTCAAAAAAAAAATTTTTCGTTTTTTGGACATAAATCAAAAACTACCAAAATTGGTAGAAATTTTATTTCACCTGGCAACACACATCGACCAAACATACAACCGCTTGATACATTGCGACTCGCTCAAATGTTGCCATGTGCCTGAAAAACGGTTTTGAAAATCGTGAAAAATTCAAAATGGCCGAAACGGGGTCCGCCATCTTGTTAATCGAAAAGTCTATAGTTTTCCCATATTCTAGGTTATATACCGCACCGAACCTGATTTTTATTTTTTTTCTCGCTCCCACCCAGTCTTCAAAAGAACTTTTGGAAAAAACCATGTCGAAAAAATGTTTTTCCCCACCATTTCCAGGGTTGCCAGGATTTTTCCGAAAAAATACCTTTTTGTCACTTAAGACCTCCATGGCCACCCCACAGCGTATTTATTTTTTTTCTACAAGGTTATTTTTTTTTCCTACCATTTGGGTTCATGGGGTAAAAACTACCATAAATTTGGTAGAATTTATTTCTCAAAACAATAGACAGATAACTAACGTACCACCGCTCCATACAAACCGATTCGACATGGTGTTGCCATCCCCCTCAAAATCGACTTTGAAAATGACAAATTTTTTGCTCCCTACAAAACTGCCGCCAGCGCCGTCTCTATGGCCAAACTCTATAATCTATGACCAACATTCAAAAGAAGGCTATACTGCCGGCAGAGTTCAAAAAAAATTTTATAATTATCTATAGAAACCTCTCCACCACGACCCCGCAAAAACACCTCTAAACCGGATTTTCGATCCAAGATGGCGGCGCGGACATCTTGTTTTTTTGACATTTTACTTTTTCAGTGTACTTTTCTTCACTACAATTCTCTAAAAAAGTTAAAACCGCCCGGCTATTCCATAGACAAGAAAAAAGTTGATTCAGCAAAATCGGCCGCCATCTTGGATTTTCGGAAAAAAAAATAGAAAAACCTGCTTTGATTAAAAAATAACTCACCCCATTAGAACACCCCAAAGAGGTAAAACAACCCGAACACCCCCAAAAAAACCCCCGATGAGTCAGTCAGTGAGTCAGTGGTAATTTAGCTTTATATAATATAGACTAGCTTTTGCAGCACGCGCTTCGCGCGAGTCTGCTAAAAGCTAGGCCTGCGGCGCTGGCCGCTCCCGGGCTTCGCCCTCCCGCGGCGCTCGGCCTTCGGCCTCGCATACGCAGCTCGGCCTGCGGCCTCGCGGGTGTGACACGGGGGTGTTGAACCGTCCGCAATGGGGGCCTAGTGCTTTTTTTGTACGGCGCAAGAGTTTCTCAACTGTGGCCTAAGGAGCCTTTCCGCTCCGGGCTCCGCCCTGCGCGGCGCAGCTCGGCCTGCGGCCTCGCGCCTAAGGTGACTTGTGTTGCACTTAAATAAAATGGCCAAAGTGTTCGACGGAAGCCGCTTCGAGCTTCGCTCTACGCGGGCGCTCGGCCTACGGCCTCGCATTCGAAGCTCGGCCTTCGGCCTCGCGAAAGTTACACAGAACATAGCCGCTTCGGGCTTCGCCCTACGCGGCGCTCGACCTGTGGTCTCGCATCGCAGCTCGGCCTACGGCCTCGCGTAGGTTACTTGATCTGATCAATTGTCTCGTCTATATTGGTCCAAAGTGTTTGATGGCAGCCGCTTCGAGCTTCGCTCTACGCGGGCGCTCGGCCTTTGGCCTCGCATTCGAAGCTCGGCCTTCGGCCTCGCGAAAGTTACACAGAATATAGCCGCTTCGGGCTTCGCCCTACGCGGCGCTCGACCTACGGTCTCGCAACGCAGCTCGGCCTCCGGCCTCGCAAAGTTACCATTTCCAAGTTTTAATAGCACTCAATACGGTACTACATTAATATGCAACAATTTCCCCATACATTTTCTTACTAAGGTCGATTTCAGTACAAAATGTATGGGGAACCAAGTACTCCATAGAAATTTGATTTTCCAATTTTTTCTAAAATTTCGTACTTACTCTCTTTTTTTTTGGTCGATCGACCACGGATGGACATTTTTGACAGGACCTCATACTTATTTTTTTTAAATTCGATCAATTTCTGTCGGGCCCAAAATCTCCGAAATTACCCCAAAAATCGGGTAAATTTTTGAACCATCACAGGGGCATCATGTAGACCTCCAATAAAGCTCCGAGCATTTTTTCCCTACAGCCCCTCCTTCTACCCCGAAAGTTGATGAATACATTTTGAATCCTGCAGATTTTTACATCATGGCCGCCAGCGCATCCGCCATTTTGTTTATCGAAAAGCCTATAGTTTTCCTGTAATCTAGGTTATATACGGCATCAAACCTCATTTTTACTTTTTTCGAAATTTATATCCTGTGGCCCACAGAGCCTTCGGTAGGTGACCATGTTTTTTGCACTTTTTCCTCACCAGCTCTCGGTGTTGCCCAATTAAGGAAATAAAAATAGTCAAATGTCATTACTATTAAAATGCCTCATAGGCACATGGAAACGATTTGCGCGAAATGTCATTATTTCTATTCTCGACCTTTTCGGGACCTGAGCCAAAAACTACCAAAAATGGTAGAAATATTTTTTCACCTGGCAACACACGATGACAAAACACATAACCGCCTAGTACATTGCGAGTCGCTCAAATAAAAAAAAATAACCGAAATTTGAATTTTAATTTTTCAAAAACACAAAAAAATCACAAAATGGCCACCAGCGCGTCGGCCATCTTGTTAATCAAAAAGTCTATAGTTTTCCCATAATCTAGACTATATTTGACAGCGAACCTCATTTTTATTTTTTTTCTCGCTCCCACCCAGTCGCCCTCAGAACTTTTGGAAAATGACCATGTCGAAAAAATATTTTTCACCGTAGCTCCCAGTGTTGCCAGGTGATCTGACCAAAAGCCACAAAATATCATTCGGCTATGGGCTATACACAATTAAGTGGTAGACGTTTTAACCAAATGTCAAAAAAAAATTTTTTCGTTTTTTGGGCACGAGTCAAAAACTACCAAAAATGGTAGAAATTTTATTTGACCTGGCAACACATATGAACCAAACATGCAACCGCTCCATACATTGCGACTCGCTCAAATGTTGCCAAGTGCCAAAAAAACCGTTTTGAAAATCGTGAAAAATTCAAAATGGCCGAAAGGGGGTCCGCCATCTTGGATTTTCTAACGGCCGTATTTTTCCTGTATTCTAGGTTATATATCGCATCAGACTTAATTTTTAGTTTTTTTCTCGCTCCAACCCAGTCGCCCCTAGAGCTTTTGGAAAATGACCATGTCGAAAAAATGTTTTTCCCCGCCATTTCCAGGGTTGCCAGGATTTTTCCAAAAAACTACCTTTTTGTCACTTCGGACCTCCATGGCCACTCCACAGCGTATCTATTTTTGTTCTACAAGGTTATTTTTTTTTCCTACCATTTGGGGCCATGGGGTAAAAACTACCATGAATTTGGTAGAATTTATTTCTCAAAACAATAGACAGATAACTAACCTACCACCGCTCTATACAAACCGATTCGACATGGTGTTGCCATCCCCCTCAAAATCGACTTTGAAAATGGCAAATTTTTGCTCCCTACAAAACTGCCGCCAGCGCCGTCTCTATGGCCAAACTCTATAATCTATGACTGCCATTCAAAAGAAGACTACACTGCCAGCAAAGTCCAAAAAAAATTTTTCAATTATCTATGGAAACCTCTCCACCACGACCCCGCAAAAACACCTCTAAACCGAATTTTCGATCCAAGATGGCGGGGCGGACATCTTGTTTTTTTGACATTTTACTTTTTCAGTGTACTTTTCTTCACTACAATTCTCTGAAAAAGTAAAAACCGCCCGGCCATTCCATAGACAAGAAAAAAGTTGGTTCCCCTAAAGTGGCCGCCATCTTGGATTTTGGAAAAAAAAAATATAAAAACCTGCTTTGATTAAAAAATAATCCACCCCGTTAGAACACGCCAAAGAGGTAAAACAACCCGAACACCCCCAAAACCACCCCCGATGAGTCAGTCAGTGAGTGAGTGGTAATAGCTTTATAGATAGATAGATATAGATAGACTAGCTTTTGCAGCACGTCGCGCGAGTCTGCTAAAAGCTAGGCCTGCGGCGCTGGCCGCTCCCGGGCTTCGCCCTCCCGCGGCGCTCGGCCTTCGGCCTCGCATACGCAGCTCGGCCTGCGGCCTCGCGGGTGTGACTTTTGGTGTTTGACCGTCCGCAATGGGGGCCTAGTGCTTTTTTTGTACGGCGCTAGAGTTTATCAACTGTGGCCTAAGGAGCCTTTCCGCTCCGGGCTCCGCCCTGCGCGGCGCAACTCGGCCTGCGGCCTCGCGCCTAGGGTGACTTGTGTTGCACTTAAATAAAATGGCCAAAGTGTTCGACGGAAGCCGCTTCGAGCTTCGCTCTACGCGGGCGCTCGGCCTGTGGCCTCGCATTCGAAGCTCGGCCTTCGGCCTCGCGAAAGTTACACAGAACATAGCCGCTTCGGGCTTCGCCCTACGCGGCGCTCGACCTATGGTCTCGCATCGCAGCTCGGCCTACGGCCTCGCGTTGGTTACTTGATCTGATCAATTGTCTTCTCTATATTGGTCCAAAGTGTTTGATGGCAGCCGCTTCGAGCTTCGCTCTACGCGGGCGCTCGGCCTTTGGCCTCGCATTCGAAGCTCGGCCTTCGGCCTCGCGAAAGTTACACAGAATATAGCCGCTGCGGGCTTCGCCCTACGCGGCGCTCGACCTACGGTCTCGCAACGCAGCTCGGCCTCCGGCCTCGCAAAGTTACCATTTCCAAGTATTAACATCATTACATTAATATGAATCAATTTCCCCATACATTTTCTTACTAAGGTCAATTTTAGTACAAAATGTATGGGGAACCAAGTACTCCATAGAAATATGATTTTCCAATTTTTTCTAAAATTTCGTACTTACTCGCTTTTTTTTGGGTCAATCGACCACGGATGGACATTTTTGACAGGACCTCATACTTATTTTTTTTAAATTCGAGCATTTTCTGTCGGGTCCAAAATCTCGGAAATTACCCCAAAAATCGGGTAAATTTTTGAACCATTATTGGGGCATCATAAAAACCTCCAATAAAGCTCCGAGCATATTTTCCCTACGACCCCTCCTTCTACCCCGAAATTTAGGGAATACATTTTGAATTCTGCAGATTTTTTAAAATGGCCTCCAGCGCATCCGCCATTTTGTTTATCGAAAAGTCTATAATGTAACATCTCATCTAAGTTATTCACAGCATCAAACCTCATTTTTACTTTTTTCAAATTTTATATCCTGCGACCTACAGGACTTCTGGAAGGTGACCATGATTTTTGCACATTTGTCCCAACAGCTCCCGGTGTTGCCAGGTCACAGAGATAAAAATAGTCAAATGTCATTTCGATGGGGATGTTTCATAGGCACATGGGAATGGTTTGCGCGAAATGTCATTATTTCTATTTTCGACCTTCGCCGGGACCTGAGTCAAAAACTACCAAAAATAGTAGAATTTTTATTTCACCTGGCAACACACACAACCAAAACTCATAATCGCCTGGTACATTGCGACTCGCTCAGATGTCGCCATATACATGAAAATTAGGATTTTACGTTTTCAAAAATGCAAAAGTTTTACAAAATGGCCGCCAGCGCGTCGGCCATCTTGTATTTTTGAACGTTCGTATTTTTCCTGTAATGTAGATTATATTTGGCATAGAACCTCATTTTCATTTTTTTTCTCGCTCTCACCCGATCGCCATATTATTTTTTGGAAAATGACCAAGTCACAAAATATATATTTCGCTCTGGCGCCCAGTGTGGCCAGGTGATTGGGCTAAATTTAGTAAAATATGATTTGGCCATGAGGTTGCCATAATAACGTGGTAGACATTTAGACCAAATGTCAAAAAAAAATTTTTTCGTTTTTTGGGCAAAAGTCAAAAACTACCAAAAATGGTAGAAATTTTATTTCACCTAGCAACACACATCAACCAAACATGCAACCGCTCCATACATTGCGACTCGCTCAAATGTTGCCATGTGCCTAA
This sequence comes from Glyphodes pyloalis, assembly GCA_037074685.1. Lineage (NCBI taxonomy): Eukaryota > Metazoa > Arthropoda > Insecta > Lepidoptera > Crambidae > Glyphodes > Glyphodes pyloalis. Next base: position 881,235 of record JAYKKO010000049.1, read on the forward strand.
AAAACGGTTTTGAAAATCGTGAAAAATTCAAAATGGCCGAAAGGGGGTCGGCCATCTTGGATTTTGGATTGGCCGTATTTTTCCCGTATTCTAGGTTATATAACGCACCGAACCTAATTTTTATTTTTTTTCTCGCTCCCACCCAGTCTTCAAAAGAACTTTTGGAAAAAACCATGTCGAAAAAATTATTTTCCCCGCCATTTCCAGGGTTGCCAGGATTTTTCTGAAAAACTACTTTTTTGTCACTTCGGACCTCCATAGCCACCCCACTGCATATTTATTTTTTTTCTACAAGGGTAAATTTTTTTTCTACCATTTTGGGTCAGGAGGAAAAAACTACCATGAATTTGGTAGAATTTATTTCTTAAAACAATAGACAGATAACTAACCTACCATCGCCTTATACTAACCGATTCGACATGGTGTTGCCATCCCTGTCAAAATCGACTTTGAAAATGGCAAATTTTTTGGTCCCTACAAAACTGCCGCCAGCGCCGTCTCTATGGCCAAACTCTATAATCTATGGACGAGGTTTGCAAGTTGACTATATTGCCGAAAGAGTTCCAAAATAATTTTTCAATTATCTATGGAAACCTCTCCACCACTGCCCCGCAAAAACACCTCTAAATCGGATTTTCGATCCAAGATGGCGGCGCGGACATCTTGTTTTTTTGACATTTTACTTTTTCAGTGTACTTTTCTTCACTACAATTCTCTAAAAAAGTAAAAACCGCCCGGCCATTCCATAGACAAAAAAAAAGTCAACATTGCAAAATCGGCCGCCATCTTGGATTTTTGAAAAAAAAAATGGAAAAACCTGCTTTGATTAAAAAATAATCCACCCCGTTAGAACACCCCAAAGAGGTAAAACCACTCGAACACCCCCAAAAACACCCCCGATGAGTCAGTGAGTGAGTGAGTGAGTGGTAATTTAGCTTTATATAATATAGATAGATAGCTTTTGCAGCACGCGCTTCGCGCGAGTCTGCTAAAAGCTAGGCCTGCGGCGCTGGCCGCTCCCGGGCTTCGCCCTCCCGCGGCGCTCGGCCTTCGGCCTCGCATACGCAGCTCGGCCTGCGGCCTCGCGGGTGTGACTTTTGGTGTTGGACCGTCCGCAATGGGGGCCTAGTGCTTTTTTGTTGTAACGAGGTTTTTTTGTGTTAAGGGGAGGGTAAAGTTTACCAAGTGTGACCTGGAAGCCATGCCGCTCCGGGCTTCGCCCTGCGCGGCGTAAGATTTTTTTTATACCTTTACGTTTGAAAACTTCCCATCCCACCTTATAGTAAGGATACCGTTGTCCAAGGAATTAAATTAGTTGAATATAAAATCGTGCGATTGCGCCGTTTTCCTACGTCATTATTACTTTAGAAACGAAAACTGGTTTATAAATCGGCGATTTATACGCCATCTATTTAATGCCGCGGTAAATTGGCTACTTGACAGTTTTTGAAAAAGTATTGTAAAATGTGCGCCAGTTCATTTTATATCCCAAGCAATTCGATTTATCTGGAAAAAATGTAAATAACCAGAGAAAAATAAGATTTTGTGTAACACATTTAAAAACCGCGCGAAAACGCCAAGTCACGTCACTGTTGCAATTATGACGTCAACGTTGTAGACAACGAACCGATACGCATAGGAACGACTTAATTTAGATAAACGGAAAATGTTTCAACAAATTCTTAATACGATTAAATACACAATAATTCAATTTAATCGGTAAAATAATCATTATTTCGCCACATTAAAATAAAATATTTTCGCCGATAGCTGTCATTTCCGAATTGCAATGGTGGTTTCCGTTTCGGTTCTTTTGTTCCACAGATAAAAAAAGTAAAATTTATTTTGCAAAAATAAAATACTAAGTATGCTTTAATTAAAAAATAAAAATGTAAAATTATTACTTTACTAATAAGCTAACATATCTAACACTTTTCATATTTTATTGTTAACACTGTCAAGTAGCCAATTCATGGAAAAACAATTGAATTGACTAACTCTCCGCATGACCCAAAGGTTGACTGGTAGAGAATGCCCATAGCATTAAGTCCACCTGTTGTACTTTTTTTGTGCAATCAAGTTTTTAAATAAAATTGAATCTGGTTAGTAATTGATCACAACTGGACTGCAGGTTTTTTATAATATTGAATGCTTCAAATATGTATGAAATACTTATTGGATGACTCCAACTGTTTTAGTTTTTAACTGAATATCTTATTACAAAAAAGGTAGACGTGGCGCTTCGCCGGCCGCTGCCGCGGCACGCTCGCTACGCTCGCTCGGCTCGCGCTTTGTTTTGGTCACTAACCTAACATAACCTAACCAATGGAATTGCCCGATACTTGAGTTTAGTACATAGTTCGTATTTTTTGCAAAGTATTGAAAGAGAACCGTGATCAGATATAAAGTCTTATTTTCCCAAACTATGTTTTATTCATGGTCACCAACAATGGTTAATACCAACCAACGCAACGTAAAAGGCATAAAAAGTTCGAACATTCGATAGGGACCGTGCACAAACGATAGGTGGCAGCACTACAGCGACATAAAAGACACTATGTGGAAAATAAAAGAAACTATCAGACCTGTTGTGCTGTCTACAATGTAAATAAAAATCTAAATTAATAATTAAAGACATCATTAGTAATTTCTAAATGCTTTTAAAACTCATTCTTACGTATGTTTGATTACTGCGTTTATCCACTTTTGCCGTTTTTCACATAACCATGGCATGTGAATACTATTTCTTGGAAAGTCATACAATTTTACGCCATTTAATTTACTTTATTAATATAATGTGTTGGTACATCCAGGAATGCAACAATGCATGAATTTTTACTTATAAAATTATGTTTATTTATACGTATTGTAAACATCAAATATTAAACGTAGGTGAATCCATGGGTAAAACATTCAAATTGATGACACCAGTTGGCAGCACCATCGATGTGCTCAATAAAACTTCACATTTAAGGTTTAAACAAGGCCTCTGAGGACCTTACCAGCTGGTTGATAACTTGAAACTGAAAACCTTTTGACCACTCAATAAGTTGGAGATAGTGATCGTTGTAATACCGAACCACACTTGTCAGCGCACAGCCTACTACTCAAGTACCTATCTTATGCTTCAGGGCCAAGGCTCTTAAGTCAACCTGCCTCTAAATTGCATTACCTACATATCTGCATCTTAAGATAGTAGTGTAGAATTGTATAGCATATAGTACTGTCAGGAATATTAAGAATACAAAAAAAATAAGTTTATTTTGTGCTAAAAGAATACAGTATAGTGCAACATGTCTAAAAATACAGTTTGTGATGACTGATGACAGTGGCATGCAAGAGTTCTTATTAGTTATGTAGTGTTTAGGCAACTTGGTCTATAAAGTTAAGTGGGATGTTATTTACAATACAGAATTAAATCTGAGATTAATTCTAATAATCCACATGCAAATGTCAACATAAATAACTTTAATTTTAATCTGTGAGTCAGTTAATACCTTTATGTTATAAGACATTGCAAAATGAAAAATGCATTTTGGAAAAAATACTATTTATTTCAGTCAACATGCTTTGAAATACAAGTAGAGTATAACTATGTACATAGATAACATTTATATTACTATTTAATTATTTTATATGTATACATACATTCTTAAAAACTAAAATAGACATCAGTGGCATTTACTATGAATACAATATGCTTGATTTACCATAAAATGTTTTAAATTTCAAAATATTTGTACTTTCCATTATTGCGTAGGCATCTTCTTTATTTAATTTAGCATTCTGAAACTAATGTGTGGACCATATTAATTTCTAATAGGTTTTTAATAATTACTACAATAAATTAAGACTGATTGCTCACTGTAAACGTTTAAAAACGCTCAAGTAAGGAAAATATATGTAAAATTGCTAAAGCATAATAGAAAGTCATCACACAAAACACATTGATGACAAGTTTAATACTTTGTTAATTACAATATAAGAAAAAATATTAATTAGAACGTATAAACATTTATTAACATTGATAATTGAGAATAAAATTAACCAAAAGTATAAGTTGGTGAAGTCATCATTTAATAGACTTTTATTTCATCTGAAAAGTTAGTTTCCCTTTAATGAGTAATATTTTAAAGGCTCCCAGCCTTATCGGAACATACTGAATACTGCAGAAATACAATAAATCCAGATAATTTCTCATTACCTTTTGTTTTTTAATTGTTTTAATAATGACGGTTTTATTAATGAAAAATGCATTAGTGTAAGATTAATAAAACCAAACGTAACCTTTGGCAATTATTATACTAATTAGGAATTAAGATGTGTTTATACAAAGCATTTTAACCACAGCCTGTAGGCAAGCAAATACGAATTTAAACTATATCTGTTATCAAATATAAAAAAAGAACCGATCATTGTACACATTTCAAAATAAAAACCTACTATTGATGACATTACAAAGAGATTAAGATTTTGGCCTCTGCCTCGAATTTACCAGACAGCGGGACAGCGGCATCGGTTGAGGCAGTATTGTGTACGTTAAATAGAATAGGTAATTGCTCGAAAAATTGACACGCATTTGATTTTAGTAACAAAAGTCCTGGCACTCCTATGCCACCACTGTCCTCTGCCAGCAAAATTTCAAATCCATCCTTATCAAAAGCTTATGGTTACAGCCTGAGAAGCATCGACAGATGTTATTTAATAAATTTGAATCTTAAACATTTAGTTCTTGTAGTATTAAGATATTTAAGCTGGTTTTAAAGCATTTAAAGTATAATTTAGTAAGGAAACCATGCATTTAACTATTTAACAAGATTTAAAAGATTCTATAATATTTACAGAGTACAATTTATTTACATTGAAACAACCAATTATTTAAACATGAACATAACATACAACAGTGTTATTTCACGGTGTCCTTTGCATTAGTTATTTTAATATCAATTATCTATCATACTTTCACATTTATCAGAGATCTTGTAAAAATATATTTTTCAAGTAGTAAGAAGTAAGAGTTAAAGTGTTAAACATTGTGGGCCTATCAGAATCTGAATCTCAAAACTCAAAATTTTGGTCCTTGATTGTTTGGTTTGCAGAGTTTTTAGTATTTATTTATAATTTGCTATAATACTAAATGTAGCGCAAAAAAGATCATAAAAGGAATCATACTAATCAATTATTGCCTATGTTATTATAAGCAGGTATTTTTCATAATACCGTGCAATGTACAATGAAAATTTCTATAAACTAAAAGTGTGTAAATTAACTTGGACCAATTTGGATTATGCACGGAATCCCATTTTTTGTAGTTTTTGCCAGCAGTTTGCTCCATTGTTCTTTTGACGAGTTTAACTTATTCTTCTTGTTTCGTTCAATCTGAAAATAAATTTACAATTACACACTTGACAATGAACCTAGGGTATATTTCTAATTATTGTTATGTTTATATTTTCTAAATTATAATTGTACAAACAAATATTTTTACAATTATTTTGATAAAATCAACTTGGGATTATACTACATGGCACTTACACATAGTATTTGGTAACTTAATTTGATGGCAAAGTATTTAGTAGCTTGAAGAGAAAAATATATTTTAGTTCTTTAAGTAAAACCATTTATGTTCTGATTGTAAGGTTGGATTTGACATTACTTATGTTGAATTCATGATTCAAACATAGGATTTTATGATGTGTATTGCTTGGATGTTCATATTGTTTTTAAGAAATGTAGAAATAGTCTCCACTTATACTTACAAATAGTCATTCTTTAATCTTCCATCAAAGACTTTGAAATATCAATTTTTCTTAGTCATAATAATATGTTTGATTTCCAATTTGGATCAATGTTTCAACTTTTGGTTGGCTTTCCTTTTTAATCTGAAATATATAAACTACAATTAATTATTTAAAGTAACAACTGCCATATTGGACAATGTTAAATGGTTTTTATACAGTAAAACTTGTTTTGCATCTGAACAGACATTATGTAACAACTTTAAGTACTACCTATGTAGTGTACTCATTTTAAAGATTAAAAATCTTTATCAATTGGATAAGTAACGTTCAGTATCAAGTCTCTACAGGCATGACTTGGAAGCGAATAAAACGAATGTTGATGTATAAATGTTTATCGTTTTATAGTTTGTAGGAAAAATGTTTATTACTTTGTGTGAAGGAGTTTTATAACATTAAAATTTGATCAGAATTCACATTCTTTATACACAACACAAATTATAAAAATTAGTCTACTACACAGTCACGAGCAAAATGGATTGCAGAAATAATACAGTTTACAACAGAAATTGTTGACGAGTAAGCCATACAATAAAAACTTAGATTCGTCCAGTTTATTTGTCAAAAGTTTCAACAGAACTACCAACACATAAATAATTTTGCCAACTTAAAGTTGTGGCAATGGAACATGATAATTTGAGATAGTTTTACTTACTTCATTTCTTTCCTCCTTGTTCTTTGTATGATTTTGAAGTACATATTACGTTTCCTTTAATTCATTTAGTTATTTGTTTATCTGAAATAAAAAAAAATAAAATTAGGCATCCATTCCTTGTTAATTTTCATAGATGTTATGGAAAGTTCGTAAAGATGGGAATTTTTGATTAACTTTTTAGTGGGTATAGTCGCAAAGACGATACTTAACGCTAATTTGTATTTATGAGCCCAACCAAATAAACATACCCTCGCGCACCATGGTAGAATAGAGTGCAATGACTTGTCAAACATTAATATATTTGTAGGAATTTTGTAAAATAACAGTAGGTATTACTCAAATGATACTTACAGAATAATTTGCTTTCTGCGTGTTGTTATTTTTTCATTTATTAAGTACAACTTAAATGTTTCATTTAGGTAGGTACATCATTTAGGAGCCCTGAAATAAAGTGCAAAAATATATTAGTTGAAAAACACAAAGTGTAGACTTTTACTATAGAAAACAAAAAAGGTTATTAAAGCCAGAGCCTCGTCGGTTGTACAGCAGGGAGCACCACGGGCAGGAGAGGTTGGCACATGGGGTGTGTATCACAAGGTGTTCCATGGTCATATGGCACAAGGAGGGCAATTACTTTAAATATTTAACGCAGTGTATTTAGAAATAGGGATTGTAGCTTTTATTATTTAAAGTAAATAACACTCTTTAATCCCATAACGACGGAATACCTTGAATACTCAGGATAGGTAAAGAATTGGTAATAAATGCTCAACACTGATTATGTAAAGTATTTGAAACATAAATTAAAATATTAGAAAGGCTTTATAAGTTTAATCGTGCAATAAAATGAAAGCATGTGTTTGTGCTTTGAATTTAACATCTTTTAGCGATCCTGATTATGATGATGTTTTAGTATTTAATCAGTGAAATTATAAACATGTCAAACCATACAAAATTACATTTGATGATGAAAACATGGTTATAAAGCAGGCCATAAAATTAATAAAACATCATTATACATTGTGTCGCAGAGATTTTTTACCATCATTTAGATATTACTTATACAAGTGCGATTTCATAATCTCGATCGAATACTTACATTGAAATGATTAGTTTCAAATTCCCTGCGACACAGTAACCCCTTTTACTCCCCATCTAACTACAGCTACCTACTACTTTTACAAATAAGTAGATACATTACAAGCGGCTAAAGCAAGCGTTTACTTAACACTACATTAATGCTATTTTAGTAACTAAACAAATGTTACAAAGCCAAAATACATGAAAGCATTGAAAAAAAGCCAAAATACATTGAAGCATTAAAACAATGCCAAAATACATGAAAGCATTAAACTAAGCATTGTTTAATGTCACTGAGTGTGTGTACGAACACATTAAACGAAAAGGTCGGATACTTGTAAGTGTATTGAATAATAATACACCGTGATTAAGTAGTATGAATGTGAATACATGATGAATAAAATGAGGTTAATCACCGTGGACTGCTATTAACACATCACCAAAGAAACCATCAGTCCGACGTCAACACTTCGGAATCGCCATTATATGCTGATACGTGGTTTGGAGCAGGTGTCCATCCCAGCTATCCCACCGAAAGGAGTACAGGCGATCCCGCTGAACGAACAGACTGAGCGAAAGGTGGACGTTTTCGTTCGAGCGAGAAGCCGACGTGCAAGGGGGTGCTATCGACGCTCAGCGAGACGTAGTGGCGGATAACTTGAGGAAAGTGATGCCATCTGAGTGACGGGTACAGTGTCGACTTTGTGAGATTCATTACCGACATCAATGCACATGTAGCATGCAATGACAACGGCACGCCAATACACACTTGTAACGGTACGACAGTTAGGTGAGTAGTAAATAAAATACGTACAAATAGGTAAATATGGAAGAAAAAGGAAGAAAAATGAAGAAAAAGAAAGAAAATAAATCCAGAATTACTAAGTGTCGGTAATAATTGAAATACGGTAAAGTTGTGGTTAATAAGCAAAGTTAAGACAATTTTACACTGTAACAATGTGTTGGAACATTAACATTATGTCGTTACTAATAAGTAATTAAGTTACAAAAGAGAAATTTTTAGCTTACATGATATTTTGTACATTTTATGGTTTTATTGTTACGCCGCACATTTATATCAAACCAAATTAATCATTATCAATTAGCAATAATTTGATAGACAATTTTATAATTATAGAATTTCGCCCTCTGAATGGAAATTTGTATGGTAAATAGCGTATAAAAAGGCCGGTGAAGCCTATGAGGTCTTTTACAGTGTTGTATAAAGTAAAGAGTAAATTAGGTTGCAAACATTTCAATCAACCATGGTCGAGGATAGTAGAAACGCAGAGAGTGTTTTTAAATATTGACTTACATTCTAAACCTCGCATGCTCAACAAGGATTGAAAAAAAAAAATCTAGTTTTTACTATTTAAGACATTTAATGAACCATGTAAGTTATGTTAAGATCTAAATTAAAAAAAATGTAATAAAGAAAAGAGTCGAATTAAATACATTCTTATTTACTCGAGATAAATACCTATCTTCCCCAAAGAATGAAAATTAGGCACTCGGTAAAAAGCAAAGTACAAAGACTTGGCAACAACCTCCGTAGCGAATCAAAAAAAAAAGAAAAAAAAAGGACAAAAAAAAAGCCGGTGATGCCTATGGGGCCCTTTACCGAGTTATGGCCAGACAAGAAATTCAATGGGGAAGATGGTGCAAAATGTAAAGAGTTAATAAATGTAGCAAATATTTTAGTAATCATGGTCGAGGATCAACAGAGAAACGCAATGGTAGAGAGTGATTTTTAAGATTGACTTATATTCTCAACCAGCATGCTCAACCATGACTGAAAAAAGTTTGTTATTGTTAATGAAGAAATGTTTTCATCAAAACTATTAACTTATAATGGTTCACAAAATGAATGACGACTATAGAATATATTATTAAAGCAATTACCAATACATTTCGTTTATTAAGCTGAGATGTAAGCTTGGGAAGTAAATCCTACATTACTGTAAGTATCAAACATGGTCGAGAATCGAAGAAACGCAATGGTAGGGAGTGATTTTGAATATCGACTTAGGTACATTCTAAACCTCGATATCTCAACCATAGATGAACAAACAATGTTCTGTCACTGAAACTGGTTGTTATTACAAAATTGAGTTTTTAAAATGATGGATATGAACAATCTACTTTTACGAACACTACAAATCAGGCGAAAATGAATAATAAAAACAGATTAAAATTATTCGATTCAATTGTGAATTTTTATATCAACATTAAAATAAAATGCGATCATAACTTATGAATGGAAAAGCTTAGGGCTTGGCCACGCTACAATCATTGTTGCACTCATTATGAAGTACGCATCGTGCGCAACTTGCGCTTTTACGTGGTGGGGCGCTCAGGCAATAATAAATAATGCACACTTGCTTTGATTACAAGAAAATTAGCACATGATAAATTCTCCAGTACCATCGTTTTCTCAACCGCAATAACGGGAGAATAATCCGTACAACTCGTACGCATTTTGGATGCCTGCGTTCACAACGGCACATGTACGCCGTAGAACAATGCGCCCACCCACCACCATGATATATCTTTTCACTTTGTATTTCGTACTTGTTTTACGACATTGGCTGTAATGTGGCGGCGCCTTTAATTACGTATGAATATCTGATTAAGTTTAAAAAACTCACAGTTGCATCTGGGTATCTTAAGTATGTATATCGATTTAAGATTGAAAACTCGCATTTTAACCAAATTTGTAATGAGAAGTGTACATGCAACAGCCTGATTTTTTTTAATATGCGTTAATAAAAAAATTAGTACAACATCAAGAAAACATAAAACCGAAATAGCAACTTAACTATCTAGAGTACAATTGAAACAAACTAAGAATGCCTCTGGTGGTTGATATAAATGTGCGTTACTTACAATTATAAAAATATGTATTCAGTATTAAGTAAACCCTCGAAATCCTTTAGTTATTCGATCAGAAAGCGTACAGTGATATCTATCAGCACACTATTTTTTTCTAAAAAATAGTGGGAAGAATGTACATACGTCACGAATATACCAAGGTTCCGAAAACAGACTTGTTTAGTACTTTATGATATAAAGGCGTACAACTTCCTCTAGTACACGCTATTATATTTAAAAAATAGTGGACTGAAGAATGTACAACGATCTTAAAGTACTTAACATGTTTGTAGACGGGTATTGATTCTGAATGGAAAATGGATTGGTTCATTACACTATTTCAAGAACAAAAAAGTTTCCCCATGCAAAATTATAAATATCATGTAGCATATTCATAAAGAAAATGTAAAAATACCAATTATGACGTTATGTTTATAATCCCCAAAATTTAAATCATAGTGTATTTATTTCAGTCATCAAAGAACAATATTTGCAAGTTATTAGGGGAATAATTTAAGGTTATGTTCAATTACTAAATTTAAAAATAGTAATAAATTGTACGACGTGCGGCGAACAAGGCGAATTGATTGATCAACAGTTTCTTCGGAAAATAGGCAGTCTCGGAGACGGGGAAATCGAAGCCGACGAAATGCTGGTTTAGTTGGTGGTTGATGTCAAGTAAATTTTTATAATTTTTTTGTTGCTGTTTTTTTTTATTTATTTTTTTTACTTTTTTTTTTTACTTTTTTACTTTATATTTTTTTTTTACTTTTTTATGTTTATTATTTTTTTTACTTTTTTTTTCTTAATTATTCTTTTTTTTTTACTTTTTTTTAAGTGCATACAACCGGCTATTTTGAATTACAAACATTGAAAAGGTTATTAAAATAATTCAATAATGATAACAGTAGTAAAAACTGCATTAAAATGCTTATTAGATTCACAATATTATGTTGAAAGAAAGAGTTATGATTTCAAAGAAACTTTTTTAAATGAATTTAATCGATCGACTACATGATAAAACAAGTTTAAATAGAGAAAATAGGTTCATTATTGATTTATTTTGACTCTACATCAGAAAGTATTCACATTAGTTAATGCCCAAAGAAGAACAAGTTTAGTGTTTGCATTATGAACTATGGCAACCTATTATAAGATTTACAAAACAAAATTATGAACGTTTCCTTATATTACGAGTACTTAACTTTATTTGAATGAAAGTATAATTTTTTTAGAAAAGTAAAATTGGTTCCAAATGGTTGGAAATATTTATAATCAATCTATTTACTACATTAGAAAACTGAAGCTTATTAACCACCTAAGAATTGAAAAACTCGCGTTGGCAGATGTGGAAAATTATTGGCAAAATATGTGGAAAGTGTATTGGACCTTTGTGTTGTTTGCTGGACCGGTGTTGAAAAGAAGAAAAAAAGAAAAATAAAATATATATTTATAAAAGAAAATGAAAACTAAAATATATATTTATAAAAGAAAAAGAAAAGAAAATATATATTTATAAAAGAAAAAGAAAATATATATTTATAACAGAAAAAGAAAACATAGATCTTATTTTGAATGAGACCTAAAGCTACATACAGCTGCCCGTGACTAAAAACATCCGAACACAAATCTACACCTAGTCGACTGATGGTCTGACCCTGGCTCTTGTGAATCGTCATCGGGTAACAAACTTGTAATGGAAATTGACAACACGTCATTTCGATGGGACTGTTGGGTTCTATAGGCGCTTTAAATAGAATGCGAGGTATTAGGTAATCTACGGTTTCGCCCGGTTTTCTTACGGTAATTAAAAGTCGCGTGGCTCTAACAACGATAACTTTACTACCGTTTACTAACTTATCGGAAATACTAAGATATCCGTAATAATCATACAAACGCATCCTACTTTCAAAACTAAATCATGGTCTGGAACTCCTTTCGGTTGTAGTTAGTAAAAATATCTCGTCAGCATTAACAGAAACTACTTGGTCTATTGAATAAAAAGGTAATGTCTCCTCTGGTAATTTATCTAAAATTAAATTATTAATTTCTCTAACATTTGCATTATGGGTTGTTAAAATGGCGCGATGCGCACAAACGTCAGGTTCGTCTATTACAATATGTGGAAAAACAAAATCTATTAGGTCATTGACTTCTGTCACAAAAGAAATGGATGATAAATCTACTAAATTTAAAGTTACTCTATCTACTTTAACTGGATGGACTGGTAATTGAATAAAAAGAAAAGAAAAAAGAAAAGAACCAAAAAGTATATACGTAAAAAGAAAAGAAAACAAAAGAAACAATAGATAGATAGATATACAACCTGTAACGGAAAGGGGGTAACAATGTAAAGTAGGTGGATACTATACCTTGTATAGATTCTATATACGAAATCCCGAGTTAAAATAAACACTTTATTGTTTTTATGAAATAAAAAATGATTAACTATAATGACTGACTAAAACATAAACAAACGCATCACAACACTATTGAGGTCAGCGACCCCAAATCACGTTATCACTTCACGACAATCACTGCGATCCTGAATTTCTCCACCTCCTTCCTCGACATGCGCGCCTAGTACTTTCTTAGAAGATGCGCGAACATTATGCAACATTTGTGGTGTCACTGTACAGAACGCGGCCTTGATGCTTTCTATCATCTCTTCCCTTGACGAGCATGCTACAGCGTACACCTTCCTTTTAAATTAGTCCCACAAGAAGAAGTCCAACGGAGTGAGGTCTGGTGACCGAGCTGGCCATGTGATACGACCTCCTCGCCCAATCCACAGATGGAAACGAGCGTTTTGATGGTTTCGTAAATCTCTTTCTCTAGCTTTCGGTCGGCCATCACGCTGCCGTCGGTTGCTCCGACACAGAGAATCATCCCTAATATTCTTGATTGCTCAAAGACATCACGAAATATCACTAGGCTATCCGTAGTAAGTAGGTAATCCAGAAAGGCAAAAACACAAGATGTTGTCACGGCGACGACAACTCAATGACTTAACTGAATTGTCAAAATGAGAAACGCTAAACCAACAAATTTCAGATGTGATTCAGTAAACACTAAAAGATGAACCACCATTGTGATATTTAAATTAATAGCATAATAGGTAGGTACATCCAAGTCTTTCGACGATTCCAACAATACTGTGATAGTGTTGTGCAAGCGTGACTTAGTCAAAATTTTGACTTGTATTTGACTGATATTTCAAAAAAAAATATTGAATCAATAAATGCGTGTACACAGCTACAAATGGTCCCATACAGTTTGTAACCGTTAACTGATTTGGTATTTTTGATATTGTTATACCCTTTCCGTTACACTTTGTATAGATAAAAAGGAATATATAAAATAAAATAAATACCTATAAATTACTACTCACCATTTTGTCGTACACTTACATACATGCGTGTATTGGCGTCCCGTTTTTGTCTGTCGAGTCATACGGGCGCAAGTCGGCTTCATTCAAACAAACGACGCCGACAATGCTTCCATATGACTCGAACTTACATGCTACACGTGCGCACCGAAGATCGGCGCCTGGTCTCGTCTACGATCTCAGGCACCTATCCCCGGCGTACGATGACGTCGGTAATGATTCCCACCGTGTCGACAATGCACCCCTCACTTAGATGACATTACATTCCCTAAGTTATCCGCCTGCACGCCCCGCCAAGCGTCAATCGTACCCCATCGCACGCGGGCTCCTCGCCCAACGAACCGCCCGCCCTGCCCACGTCTACCTACCGCTCGGTCTGTCCGGTCGGCGTTCACGCCCCCCTCTCTCCGGTCGGACAACTGAGAAGACTCCCCGCTCACCACGATCAACTATAATGGTCTTACTCTCCGAGTGTTGACGCCACACTGATCCCCTCTTTGGATCGTTGTTAATGCATCCATTCGGATTACCGCATAATACTAACATGTATACACACACAAGCTAAATGAACACAATGCAAGACATTCAATATACGTTACCTTGATCGGACCCCTTTTTTCTATGCATTCTTAGTAAAATGCATGTGCAGTGTAACTATAGTACATAATAAAATGAAAAAAGAAAATAATAAAAAAATAACGCACAATGTATAGGTTGTGTCGACATGATTTTTGATTCTAATAAAACTAAATTCCTAAGAAGTGATTGCCTTCTGAAAGAGGTGAACAATTTTATACCAATAATCTGCTCGAACTCCTAATCTATCCCCAATCTACAATAATTGTTGGAAGACAATATTATTTAACATGAGCCTATTGCTGTCGATTACTTTGTCTCGGGACACTAACACTTTCAAACTGCTCTTATTTTGAACGCGACCTAAGGCTACATACAGCTGCCCGTGACTAAAAACATCCGAACGCAAATCTACGCCTACTCGACTGATGGTCTGACCCTGGCTCTTGTGAATCGTCATCGCATAACAAACTTGTAATGGAAATTGACGACGCGTCATTTCGATGGGACTGTTGGGTTCTATAGGCGCTTTAAATAGAATGCGAGGTATTAGGTAATCTACGGTTTCGCCCGGCCTTCTTACGGTAATTAAACGTCGCGTGGCTCTAACAACGATAACTTTACTACCGTTTACTAACCTATCGGAGAAACTAAGATTACGGATAATCATACAAACGCATCCTACTTTCAAAACTAAATCATGGTCTGGAACACCTTTCGGTTGTAGTTTGTTTAACGCATCCGCACCTAAAAATATCTCGTCAGCATTATCAGAAACTACTTGGTCTATTGAATAAAAATGCAAGGCCTCCTCTGCTAATTTATCTAAAATTAAATTATTAATTTCTTTAACATTTGCATTATGGGTTGTTAAAATGGCGCGATGCGCACAAACGTCAGGTTCGTCTATGACAACATGTGGAAAAACAAAATCTATTAGGTCATTGACTTCTGTCACAAAAGAAATGGATGATAAATCTACTAAATTTAAAGTTACTCTATCTACTTTAACTGGATGGACTGGTAATTGATTAGAACCCAACTTTAGTAATAAATTTGAAAATTCTGGATCACTACTACATCTTTGAGATGTAGTAAGTGCAAAAGATTTAATTAATGGCCAAATCGGAGAAGACTTTACAGAGCAATTAATTATGTCAGAATTCGTTTTTGCGTTGACTACAACCGGAGGGATTTGACGGAAGTCGCCAGCAAAAATTATAATTTTGCCACCGAAAAGTTTATCCGACTTCAACAGATCCCGGAGTGATCTGTCGAGCAGATTAATTAAATATTTGTGAGCCATAGGGGCTTCATCATAAATTATTACGTTAGACTGTAAAATCAATTCAGCTCGTTGAGACCCATTGGTGATGTTCCAGAAACCAAGATCGTCCACTGGATTTAAAGGAAATTTGAACATACTATGTGCTGTGGTGCCGCCTTCGTAGTTCTGAGCCGCAATGCCAGAACTGGCCGTGCACAACACTATTCCGTTTAAATTACCACGTACGTGTGCCGTTATCACGTTTAACCTTTTCCCAGCCCATCTATCTTTAACGTAGTGGCCCGCTGTACGCCAACGTATAAATGTATAACAGTTTCTATAGTACGAAAGCAAGGATGTGGCATAACGTCATATCGATAAAAAAAATTGATGTCTAAATCAAGATTTTTTATTAAATTTTGCAAATATAAATAAACCCTGATACATTATAATAGTAATTTGTTTTATTTTATGAACATTTTTAGTAAGAAAAACGAGTATCTATTATCATAGACAAAAATACATGCATAATCTTGCAACACATTTATTATAAAAGGCACTTCACTATTCATTTTATAACGTAGTCCGTTGACTTCATATCAAGTCGTTGGCGCTCGTGGCAAGATAAATATCTCAAATAGAAGTGTTGTCTATGCGTTTCTTTCTTCACCTTGAGTGAATCTCTCTCTATCTCTCTAGACGATTTGAATAAAGAAAAGACGGCTCTTGTACTGTATTCATAAATCATAACAAGTATGTTACGGTGAAAAGTAAGACAAAAGAATGAATGGTCAGTTATTATTCGTATATTTAATAACTTTTTATAGTTTGTGTAAGTTTTCTTTTCGATATTTTACTTTTTTTATTTTCGATAATTATATTTAATGATTATTGTACGAAAAAAAAAAACAGACGAGCGCACGTTTGTAATGGCCGGCACTATGACACAATGACCTTGACACCTGTACGCTTACGACGTCACAGGTTTACTTGCATTGAAGTTGGTGGCGCTCGTAGCACTGAAATCTTGTCATTGCGTAGAGATGGGTGTTGCAATATCGAAAATTCTAAATAAATTATAAATTAACTAGCTTCCGCCCGCGGCTTCGCCCGCGTGTAATTCGGTTATATTGCGGTATATATCACAACTATAAGAAAACTTCTCATTTCCACGGAAAAATCTAAGAAGCGCGATGTAACGCTGGATACGATTAGTTGTTAAACAAAAACTGAATGGTACACTATATTATATAGCTAAGTAGATGTAAAAATCAGTTTAGACGATAAAACAAATTGTACGTCATCCCTCGGGAATTCCACATTTTCGGGGATTCATTATCGTATCATTTAGCTTCTACATTTACATGTTTATATTCGTTTACAATATTTTACCTTCCAATCCATCAATCCATCCATCAAGCAAACTATATTTTTGTTTTCCCTCGGGAATATCAGTTTTTTTCGGGATAAAAAGTAACCTATTATTTAATCCGGACTTCTAACTATACGTCTGCAAAATTTAAAAGCAATCGGTTCAGTAGTTATGTCGTGAAAGCGGAACAAATAAACAAACTCACTTTCTGATTTATAATATTAGTTAAGGATCTTCGTGAAATAAATTAATTTCAATATTTATTATGTAATACGTTATTTTCAGACCGGAATTAATTGTCAATCATAAAATTTATGAATATTTGTATGGAACAAAACAAAGTAAACATGTAGGATTGTAATGAATGCAACTATCGCGTCACATCACTAGCCTACTTGATATGAAGTCGTTGGCGTATGGGACATCAAAATATTTCAGGCGTTTTTGTTTTTATCTGTATTAAAACACTATAAAGCCTGTTTCTTTTGGCGAAATAACAAAAATGGGCTTCAATCATGTCCATCTTACAAAATTACAAGAGAAACAAATGTTTAATGCACCGTAAAGGTATTTAATTAAAGTAGGTACAATGAGTAACTTCTATAGAAGTAGTGGCGTTGACGGCACGAAAATCCTGAACTTCTATAGAAGTAGTTGGCGGTTATTAGGTTAATAACAAAGTTTTGCCTGTTCCGGCAGGTCCGTCTAAGAATATAGCTGAATTGTTAGTGGCGCGGAAATTAGCGTCGCGTAAAAGTTCGTCGACGTAATCGTAAACAAGACGTTGGTCATTTGATAGTTTCGGTAGCCATTCGGCCACAAAACCTACCAATTTATTTTGGTCATATTCAATACGTTCACGGCCAACTTCCGTTGTATCGTCTATGACTTCGGATAACCCTTGTTCGACAAGCGAAGTCCCATGCTTTCGCATCAACCTGTCGATACAAACTAAGCTACAGTTAAAGGCTCTATCCTCGTTACCCGAAAACCGATGTAAAAAGTCCTGGCTGAGTACCTGTTTGAACTGTTGCCATAGGGATACCACCCGAATCCCGTTGACGGCCAACAGTACAAAAAAGCTACGAAGGCGCGGCGCAGTCATAAAAGTTCCACATTCTTCCATCGCTTTTAAATATTCGCTTTCATCTCCAGCTAGGCCTAAGTTCTGAGCAGACACTTGGAACGTTGTGCAATTTGGACCACCGAGACTATATAAATCTTGAAAACTACGACAAGGTTGTGAAGCTAATAAAAGACGTAAATAAAATTGCTCACCTCTATTGGGCGCGACCCAGAATAAACGCGAAACTAACTCGCCCCTCTGTCGTCTCGTTACGAATTTGCCGTTGCCTAATTGATATATATTTACATTTTTGGTGGTAGGACGTCGGCTATGTACAATATACTGTTCATAAAAATCTAAATAAGTCAAGTTATCGAACTCTTCGCCAGAAGGGCGATTAAAATAAGTTATTAAATCCGAATCAGCGCGGCGCGTAACGGCTTCAGATTCCGTACCTGGTTTAAAAAAAATTGATTGTTGGCCTTCTAAATGAACTGCAAGTTGTTTAACGTTGGGCTCGCGCGCAGTTATGTCAAATTCTAAAATACGCCATGTCGCTTCGCATGAACCCAGGTAACGCTTGGTGACGTACTGCTCAATTTCATTATTTTTATTGCAGTCCGGGATCACCGCTATGCGTGATTCATCCGGACCCTTTGTCATATATTTAAAAAGGTATTTGACTATAGCACGGGCAGAATATACCAACAAATTAATGTGACAATCGTACTTCAGAAGCAAGGCGGCATTGTACGGAACGACCCATAAATCACTGATGGTGACTTCTCTACCCCGGTATTTAATTGTGCCTTTGTTATCACTATTGCGACGTAAATGTACGAACCCCCTATCGTCGCAATAAGTGGTGGTGGTTTCGGGTTTAGGAAAAAATTTAGAGCATTTATTTTTTCCGTGATCCCAGCAAGGTAAATCTGTTCTATTTGGAGGTCCACATGGGCCGTGTATCATGTGATCAATCACAGCCTTGCGTAGTCTACCATCCGCTTCGGATGGATCGGGCAGATCTGCTCTAACGAATTTATCAATGTCCGTATTTTGGACAGGGCCACCACCCTCTACTCTAAAACAAATGTGCGCATGTGGCAGCCCTCGTTTTTGAAACTCGATGACATGCATAATGTAAAGACATTTACCGAACCACGCACCAGTTCTGAGATCTTTTATAAGCTGATTTAATTTTAAATTAAAAACCCGGGCACAAACTAAAGGATTAGGCCTTTGTCCTTGTGAAATGGATTGTTGGATTTCAGGCCATTTGGGATTGCACGTCATCGTTAAAAAGAAAGACGGGGGACCTAATCTATTGACTAACGCAATTGCATCCATATATTTAGTTTTCATATAACGTGGACCTCCAGTAAATGAATTTGGCAAATAAACACGCCCCGGTACAACGCCGCCCTCTCCTTGAATAGTCTCGTCAGCATTAATAGACTCTAAATTACGCTCTAATTCCTGAAGGGGAGCAGATCTAATGGCAGTATTCGAGGAACGTTGCATGTTGTCGATATATCTAAGACGTTCCTCAGATATTCTACAAAACATATCGACAATCCATTCCTCGGAAAGTCTGCCCAATTCTGAAAATCTAGGTTCCGAAAGCAACAAACATCTAACATACTTATTTTGAGTTAATTTAGTGCCCTTATTATCTACTTTATTAGGTAGCCAACCTGGATTACCTTGGGGATATAAAAGAGGAAACTGGAAACTTTCATAAAGTGGATGTAAAAGGTCCACAGTGTGAGGTTTTTTAGCACCAGTTTTCCAAATAACTATAGCTTTCGGAATGAAACGCTCTCGTTCGGTGGAGAGAATCGCTGCGACCTCTGCGCCGATCGGCAAGTCACCAAGGATGTTACCATGAGAACGACGCGACGTAGGCTCGAAAATGAGATGAGCTTCTTCGGAAGCTTCTCGATACAAACGTTTAAAACAGTCTATAAATGGATTAACTTCGTGCAAGAAGTGTGTTATACTCTGAATAATATTAATATCTAAATGTTGACCGGCAGCGAGTCGTTCTCGCTCCTGATCATCATGGATATACAATCCAATAGGATTTGTAGTATCCGAATATGCTAAATCAAATACTCTATGATAAACTCTACCTTGAATTTTTAAAAATGATATGCCAGTGTCTGGGTGTTGAAAACCGTGAGACACTCCTAAAGCACTGAACGCAAACAAGTTATTATACGCACGAGCCCTATCAATGAATGAGCGCTGCGAATAAAAATCTTCGGTCAGCGGCTCAAATTGTTGTACATTATAGGCTCCCGTGCCACAACACCATTTAACACGAGTTTTTTCCTCGAAAAATATACGAGCATGACAATGAGGACACTCGTAACTATCGTTCAATGAGGATTTTTTGAGGGAGTAAATTTGAATTGACCTCAATTCCTCGTCATGTTTCTGACCAATTAAATTGGTAGATCTACGCAAAGAAGGCTCAACATTTCTAACTTCATTGTACCGTTCCGTAGCCTGTTTGTTAACGTCGCTATGTGTTTCAATATATCGCCTAACTGCCTCTCTATTCACCTCCGGGTGGTTCTGCGTATACCTACTAACGGCCTGCCTATTAATTTCCGGATTTTTCTGTGTATACCTATTGACGGCCTGCCTATTTATTTCCGGATTTTTCTGACTATATCGTTGAACAGCTTTACGATTAACTGTGGGATTCCGATTACTATACCGTTTGTTAGCCTGTTTGTTACGTAATTTCCTACTGGAATCATCACCACTACTATTACTACTACTACTGTATTCCGCGTCAGTCTGTTCAGTCAAAACCCTACCTGGACGCAGAGGGGATTGATGTCGCAACGATTCGATTTCAATTTTGTCAAGAACTACGACTGGATTCATTGATAATTTAGGGTCCCTACCTATTGCAGACATTTGGCCTACTGGTGTATCAACGCTAATACGATCTGAGATAGCCCTATTTTTACGTTTTTGAGGCCGGCCTCTCTGATTGACGGATTTAGTGAAACTTGATAAATCGACACGCTCGAGAACAACAACCGGTTGCTTAACTGGTAATGAAAGAATAGTGGACTCCGTTACTAAGTTACCTAGATTTTTACTTTTCTGAGGTCGTCCTCTTGTCTCTACTGAATTCTTACGTTTAGTAGGTCGCCCACCACGCAAGTTAATGGATTTGGATGAAACAGGCAAATCTAATCGCTCAAGCACAACAAAGGGTTGCCTTTGGACAGCATTAGAATACGTATTATTTGTTTGCTCCGTTACAGAATTACTTATTACACGTAATTTATGTATCGAATATTCCTGCCCATCGTAGGAATGATTCGTCAAGAGCAACGACGCAAGACTCTTCAACGAATTACAGCAAAACAAACGTGCCTTATTTAAACTACTATCATGACTATGCCGGTTTTGACTGTCTACGGCGTGGCTATTAAATAAATAAAATAATCCGTTAAAACTCCAAAAGGAAACCGTGCTGTTATGTCCGGTAAATAGATAATTGTCGCAATTATCATTGTGTGACGCATCAAAAACAGTCGATCGCAACTGATTTTCTAACTCAAGGATCTTTATGTCCAAAGTCTGCAAGCCGTTCGGAAATAAGCCGTTCAATTTCCAGCTGTCTTCCATCGAAACTATCTTGGCCAAAAAGTTCCCTACACGAAATTCAGAAGGCAATTCTTCAGGAAGCAAATAAATTTCATGGGCTGGTTTAGCGCGTAAATACAATGAATCACCACTATTTAATATAGTGTCAATCTCGGAAGTACTGAAGGTACTTCTGCCTAAAATTACTGACAAAGACGACGCGCATGCCGACATTGCTACGCATTGTGCGTTATTACCTCTGAAGAGGTTGGACCCCTGATGGGTACTGCCTGTAAATAGTATTAAAAAAAAGTTAAACACAACACAGACTCAACTAAACCCTACAAAACCGCATGGCGTATTCGATGATGACCGAAAACCGCAAAAAAAAAAATGGCCGTAAAACAAAAAAACATTGAAAGTATTATATTTTTATTTATATTAATTAACATAACGAAATTACAATCACCCTTTTAGTTTAAATATGGAATAAATAAAAGCACATTTGGCAACTTTGGTGTGAAGTGTTCCGTACTAATATGAATTTTGCACTTTGTTCATCTTGCTTCGATTTTCCTAACCCTGTTTCTAGGGTAGAAACCGCAACGCTTCTGTTCACATCTAGCAGGATCAACTTGCATGGATTTTATGAGGTCACCATTGGTCTTCATTATGCCCCTTCTCAAAGTTGACGTTTGTAGACAAACTCTTACATTTTCAAAAATGATAATATAGAAAAGAAGCAAATTCTGATAATGAGCATCAGATTCTCTAATAACTGGATGATGATTAATTTCGTCTTAATGTAATCCCCTGTTCAAATCTATCTGTAAAATAAGATTTATTAAAATATGGTATCAAGTAAGTGCATTTTATTTTATTTTTAATTATAAAACACGAGAAATTTAAATTTATAAATTATGTTAAATTACATTGTATTACAACAATAAATAAAGCTTAATGAAAACACATTTGAAATATTATTAAAACTTGCGTTACTTACACTGGGGTGCTGTAGCACCCCTACCACATGTCCACACATCCAAAGCAGTCAATCAGCTGTCACCGAATTACTGACCAAATGCGTAAAGCGTTATCTCAAGGTAAAATACGCGGAATGTCAAACTCGTGCAATAGCAATCGACAAAATTATTTCAAAAAGTAATAATACCTACTCTGGGTGCTTGAGCACTTGGAAATAAATTGTTCTATGTAAATTAAAATTAAGAAAGCACCACTCACATGCAGTAATATTTTTTAACAGAACAAAATCGAAACCAAACCCCCATTCGTTTTTCTAAAAAGAATGTAGGTATCCAAGTTGTAATATAAGTAAGAATTTGGATGTAATAACTTTAAGACTAATTTTCATCAGAATTTAACTGTTCGCATTATATGCTAGTGGAATCTAAGCTAAAGTTATGCATTTCTAAGTTTCATAAACATAAATAAAATGAAACATTATATGTATTTTCAGCAACTATGTAAAACATTTAAACTTTATTGAGGTCAATCACTCATGATTAATTTAATAAAAATATCGCCGTCTTTATTTTAACAATTAGTACTGCAGTGAGAACCGCACCTGTGACCTAACAAAATTAGTAATTTAATAACAAAACTAATTATCAATTATGTATACAAATCCTTTAATGTAAGCATTGAATGCAGGAATAAAGCTCAGACTGCACACTTTGGACTTTGCATCGCCCTTATGTAATGGAAATAAGAATTAATCTGGAACTGTAAGTGTTAACTATGATGTGTTATCTTATCATCCGTACATCTGAACAAATGGATTCACTAACTCCATTTTATTTTAATATTTTTAAATTTAAGCTTTGACGAAAAAAACTGTAAGATGAAAATTCTTTTCATAATGATAATTAATCCTAAACCATAAAAAAAATATTCTATATTCCTTCCTAATTAAATTACCTACTACCTAAGTCGATAAGAAAATCTTTTCGAAATAGCTAAAATTATCTACCTGAATCATTAGAAAAGAATAACTAATATAATCACAGTAAATAATGCTTGGTTACAAATGTAACTTCTGCTTCAATAACAAATATAGAAACTGAAATAAATATAGGTAGGATTATCAGATAAGAACATTCAAAGGTTAAATTAATTTTCTGATCAAACAATGTAGAAAATAAGTAGGTATATTTTTATTAAGGATAGCTATTTAAAAAGAAAAACAATTCAGTACCTATCGCAAGTTATATCTATATTTTGTAAAGCTATTTTCCATATAAAACAGACTTAATTCAGAGTTAACGCTGTTTTAAATCTCCTGTGACACAAGAACCTACCTACTTACTTCAAGTATGTACTTACTTTTTATCTAAAGACATTGTTACAATTCTCCAATTAGGTACACCGAATACCTGCCTATTTCTGTAAAATTCATATTTGTAAATCATCTCCAGTTTCATTCAAATAAATTGATTTTAAAACTGTTAATGAACCAAAATAATATCCATCAAACCCATTCAATGTTCAAAAAATATTATTTCATTCGGAAGAATAATTAGGTAAGTAGATATGAGACTTTAATCCCCAGAAAATACAAATATAGTTAGTAGAAATTAAGATATTCAAAGATGAGCGATCACGTGTGATTAATAAGGTTATTTTGTTATCGGAGAAAAGTACCTACAACGCCATGCAATAATTTATGAATTAGTTAGTTCACACATTTATTCCTATGGTTATTATTTAAAACCGAAAATAGTACGTAATGCAGAATAACCGTAAAGTTGAAAAGGTAGGTACTTACCAGTGGCGATGCACGCTGAAGCGGTGTCGAATCGTTCTGCCATCATTGTCGTGGATAGATTTCTAAAACAGATAAATAGAATTATTAAGATTTTAAAGAAATAATGTAATTGAAATTGCTCAGCACCTAACACAGGAAAACAGTAGGAATGCATCAAGCATGATGGTAGCTGAACAAATTGTTAGATCTCTGGTGATTAGGTATATAAGTATCACATAATTTGCTATTTCAAACAAATTTCTTGGGTAGGTAGGTACCTACCTAATTATTATATAATGACATGAATTAACATGTATTATTGTATGGGTAAGGTGATGTTTAAAAAGGTGTGACTAAAGTGGCGTGGGTCGCCGCCATGTTACTCACTTTGGCTAAAAAGTTAATACCTACCTACATCATTCAGATTTTAGACACGACATTTATGCCATTATTTAGCAAAATTATAACATTGTTTAAAATCAACATGCAAACCGTAGGAATTATAAGTTAAAGTTAACCCTAGTACCCAATTCACAAGTAAACCTAGGTAGTGCTAGCTAATCCCAAAAACGCGTTTACCATTCACTTACATTGAAAAAATCACGAATTGCAATGTTTTCCACCCAAAATCATAAAATAGTAATAATTATGGAAAACATTTCTCACCCAAACTTTTTATAATGTGAAATAACAAAAACACAAGACAAACGAACACTCACCTTCCTCGCGTCGATGTACGAAGTGAAAAAAGATGGCTGTTCCAACGCGCGGAACTAAACTTTTAGGCTCCAAATTTAAATGTTACCAACAGTTCAATAATGATATACCACTAAAAATATTAATTTCAAAAGTCACGAACAGCAAAACAATTATTTTATTGGTAATGTTTTTAGAAGGATATTTTAATTTTGCATTTTATGACAATAAAAAAATATTTTTAATTTAAAATATTTGATTTAATATCATTTTGTTTTCAGATAATAAAAACATGAACCGGCGAGCGCACAAACGTTATAACTTACTTAAATAAGTATATTATTATGACAGTATGAAAAGAAATATTAATCTTATTTATATATGGAAAACATGTTCTCAAGATCATATTTGAATAACTTTAAAAATAAACAAGAAAAGAATGGTCTTAATGTTAATATTTTCTTTGTCTAAAATGTGTTTGAAAAATTGATAATCTTTTACGTCACTGACGCAAATACTAAACTATTTCAATAAAGAAATGCTTATTTGTAAGAACGTTTTTTTAAGTTTTAAACGTTATGATAACACAGTCTCCGATTTGACGTCAGATATCTTGAAAACGAACAATATTGAGGCTTCATAATAAATCAAAGATTACTATACAATTTTTTTTAACAAATAAATAAGACGTCACGTTCGCCGGCCGCTGTCGCGGCACGCTCGCTGCACTCGCTCGGCTTGCGCTTTATTGGACATTAAGCTAACTTACTTAACCAATTAACTCTGATTACAATTTTAGCTTCATTCATGGCTATGTCATGTCTAATAAAAAGTATTTTTGTCAAACTTACTCATTGATGGACAACATTAATTATGTGATGAGTACCCGTTCCGAATAACGACGGCTGATTACCAACTAAATTAAAATTATTACTAAATACAATATACATACGGTTTAAACATTTTGCATACGAGTCTAAGGATCACTGATTTTTTGTATTTTATTATTATTTTTTTATATTACACTTCAAGATTGACCTCATCCCACCTGGTGTTAAGTGGAAATGAGGTCCTAGCTTAAGAGCGACAAGTAGAGCATAAAAGCTGTTACTGGACTTGTAGCTCTTACCTTGAAGGCTTGACCCCTGCTACTAATGTAGCACCCCCCAGGAGCTCTGGAAACCTTACTCACATGCAGGAATACAACAACACAGAAGTGATTGTTATTTGGCTGCGGTCTTCTGTAAGGTGGAGGTGTTTCACCAGTCGGGCTGCTCCAGTTCGAGCGATAAATCGCTATGCCCTACCTCTCTAAAATTTCATCACTTTAAATGTTACGCATTTGACGTTAAAAATTATCCTATTTCATAATTTAATATTTATCAGCCGGATTCTAAAACTATTTAACGCGATCAAAAGGAAACTGTATGAAACACTTAGACAACTATTTTAATTCCTCTCCTATGTCCTTAAAACATGAAATTTTGAAACATAATTTGAGCATATCTTCACCTACTTACCCGTCTTTAATACTACATTAAAGTCCCCAAATCCAGGGTAAAACGTTGGGTGACTTGCTAGGTTTCCGGTTTGTTGAAGCATCCCTTCTGCTCATTGGTCAATCAATTATTATGCGACCATTTGAAAATAAATCGTTTAGCGTATTTAACATTCTAAATAAAACTTTCAATACTTAAGAGCCCCAATTTAAATAGCATTAATCATATTTTGAATTTTAATTGACTAAAAGTATGTACAAAATTATTTATATGTAATTTTTATTATATCTCGTCGTCGGTTAATTTCATTCATTCATTCCGGAAAGCAGATAAGTGACAACTGTCAAAGATGTGCAAGCGTTAATGTAAACAAACCAAAAAAGTTATAAAGTTTTGTTAGGAATTTGATAGTGTTAAGACATTACAACTTAACAGTTTAATAATACTTAGATAAGTATCGTCTTCATTCGAATTTTGTTCATAAACATCAGAAAATGCAATAGAAGATATGTGGTGCCAATTTGTGTAAATATTCGTATTTGAAGAGTTTTTTGGTTTTCCAGCTGATCAAAGTTAACAGTAAACCAACCTTAGGTTCGAGTTTAGCAAATGACAAATTAAAATACTTAGTTGCACAGAGCTACTACCTACCTAAGCGTCTTAAAGAATAGTTTGTTAAACTTACATCGAAAGTAGTCTTATCCAACAAGTACCTACATACAATAAGTTATTCGTATGTACCAACTACAATTATTTAAATTATTTCAGTTTCAGAAAAACCAACCAAACATAAATGCTCAGTGCATATAATAAAGAAAGAAGCACTAATAAGAAATCTAAGTCAAAAGCTTCTAATTCCCAGGTTAGTACAAACCCTTTTTAGAAAATGAACCGTATGTCTTACAATGTTAATGTTGTATGTGAAGCTAACAGTCACATTTCTATAAAATTAAAATACCTATTAGATATAATCTGTACCTAACTCAGAATCAATGTCAAAGCTAATCAACTGTAAATTTTGAATTTAAATTGCATTTATTGCTATTCTTGAAAACAAATGTTTTTGTTTACATATCTCATTAATTATTTAAAACTGTTCTGGAGTTCAGTCTTCAAATTAAACTTAAAAATTTCAAATCTCCCACCAACCTCCTATTGACCTAAAGGATAATCTTCTCATTGATTGTTAAATACATAATTATTTGTTTTTCTTTCAGCTACAACCTATTTACCTATCTCAATATAAAATCAAGAATGAATTATTTTGGACCAATAATTAAAAGGCAATACTTAATACTTTTGGCATAACCTCTGTGTGGGATAATAAAAGAATGATGGGGACGGTAATCATCAAAACAAACTGTAAAAGTCCAAAAATCTGGGAATCTACTACTAATGAAGAGTACTACTATTCATATTCAGGGAACAATAGACCATTAAAATGCTTGACTAAAGTGAAGTGAAATGTGGTTTAAATCATCTCGCTTAGAGAAATAAACATAATTTAAAATGTGAAAGATTAGTTTTATTGTAAATTTTCTGAATTTTCAATTTAATTTATTAGAATTCAATTAGAATAATTAAGGGTGTTCAAATATTAGGGTTCTTGTGTTTTTTTTATTGTATTTACAGTAATTACTCTTTAACTAAATTTACATATATTACACAAGGCAACAAAATTTTATGTTTTGCATGTTGCTTTAACGCAAGTTGACGGAAATTGTAGCTATTTGTCTGCTGTACATGATTTTATTATTTTTCTAGTACTTCGTCATTTACTTCTCTTATTTGAAATATAATTTAAATTATCAGTTTAGTAATATTATTTGTGAAGTAATTCTTGATTCTAACTGCAACATTTTTTTCCATATAGAATGATACCAATAAATTGTATGAAAAATAATACCGCTGAGGACAACTTAAATATTTTCTCAATTATACTAAATTTATAAATAAACCTAATATGAATTCCATGGCAAGGGTCTTTGCTTCCTTTGGCATATATTTAAAATAGCCAAAAATAATTAGTTAAATAGTTAAACCTGTTTAAAGTAGACCCAAAAAAGCAGTTTTTAAGATTTTTAAGTGAAATATCTCAGAAACTATAGGTGATAGACATATTTTATAGCCAGATTCGGCTTCCCTACGCCGGTTTTAGTTTAAAACAGCAATTGGTTTGCTTGCAACCAAATCATTGTTGCCCTGTGATTATCAGAGTAGCTACTGTAACAATGGTTTGCACTCCTGGCTAATGAACCAAAGGGTGTGGGTTCGATTCCCAACCATTTTTGTAATAAAAATGTATATTTGTTCTGTATTTGGATGATTTTAGTTGTTATGTAGTGTTAAAGTGCATTTAAATGTTTTTTGTGGTACTACCATTTGTTTTAGCATATGTTTATGGTGCTTACTGTGGGGTTTTAGGAAAACTGTACATTACCTAGTCTAAAAACAACATTTTAATGAATGCCATTCGGTTAATTGTAACTTTACCACAAATCCTAGTCAAGTGTAGTTCTTCAGTGTGTGCATTATATTATTTAAAGAGGTCCCAATATTTTACACTTTTAAATGTACAAACTACTAAGAAAATTCTAAGGTTCAGAATTAAAGCTTACTCTTTAGTCCAATTGGTTACATATTTTAATGGGCTTAGCATGTTTATTACACAATTACAATATTGTACAGCTATGACAAGTAAGTATTCATCGCTGCGGCGCCAATTATTTTCATAATATTTTATTACTATGTACCTACTTAATTCTAGGTATTTTTGGACTTGCTATAATGGAGAGAGATTTTTTTAAAAGGCTACTTGCATTCTAGTCCTTTAAATGAAAAGATATCCATTGCAAGACTAATATATTTGACATAGGACAAACAATTAGAACAATCTAATGCAAATGATCGCCGACATGACTCGTAGAAACAACGGACTATGACGTAGAAAGGGTTTAGAATGACGACCATGTGCTTCAAAAGCAACGTAGGAGGACCCTAAAGACGACCTTACGCGATCGCGATATGGCAGGAAGGTGACGGGTGTAGGCGGCACATAATCGAGAAACTATTTGGCCTAAATGTCGGTCATACCCACTGTTCGTACCTATTTTAAAGAAACTTTAATAAAATATCTCCGCCTTCAAATAGGTTTAAATTTCACCTACATAGGAACACTTAAGGCTGAAATTTTTAGGGTTCCGTAGTCAAATGGAAAAAAGAGATCCCTAAGGACTCGTTGTGTCTATCTGTCTGTCTGTTAGTTCGCCCGTATGTCACAGCCACTTTTTTCCGAAACTTTAAGAACTATAGGTACTATTGTACCTACAAAAGATATAACTGGGTAAGTAGATTAACATGTATACGAACTCTTTCTAAAATGAAAAATAAAAACTGAAACGCGAAAATGTTATTTCATCAATCCCATAGGTAGGTACGTGTGGGGCAGCTATGGACTGATCTTTACAAAATTAATTTGTTTTTTAAATATTTCTACAAACTGAATACTTTGCGCGAGGAACACATTCAAATCACAACGAAATGCAAGAAATTTTATTTAATGTTATTTACTGCTACCCTTTATGGATGAGACCAACTCGCACTTATTTAACCAACTTCATAAAAGGAAGAGGTTCTCTATTCGCCTGTGTAGATACTTTTATATGTATATACATATTGTCTAAATAGGTATATATATTGTAAATGTATTCCGAGAGAAGTTCCATATCGATTTAAATCATCATTTAAGTGATTCTACGTAAGTTAGGTAGGTCCTAGGTAAGTTGACCTGAATGGTTAGTGGGTAGTAATTATTTTGAAATGTGGTCCTTTCCCAATCATCAAATTGAGTCGAAAACCAAAAAGGTAAATTCCCTAGTACGAACAGGTACAGAATTATTACGAAGTACAATTCGCATTTGATTAAGATACCTACCTATTCCTATAGAGAGTCACACGTCGCCTAAGATTTCCTTCAACTCAGCCCCTCACTCCAGCGTAACGGCAAACTTGGATAAGTAATTAATAATAATTGTATAAAACTCAGGCATTAATTAAACAAATTCTTCAAAGCAATGTCCTGATCTGGGTGGTGATTGAACCCACGCCCCGTAGATCGTCAGCCGGAAGCGACAGTCATTGCTCCAATGAGTCGGACATTCCATACCTAGTCTCATTAGTTCTACTAACTAATAGTAGGTACCTAAACTACCAAGATACATGGACTCCAGTTTATCAAACAAATTAAGAGCAACAAAGTAACCACTTCAAAAATTCAGAAAAAAATTCAGCAACCGGTTTATTTCTATAGAAACATATTTCCGAAGACAGTACGAATAATTTTGTATTTAATAGATTTGCTTTTTTGGCGTACGTTTTCAATACTAAATATAATGACATAATGTAAAAAAGGATTACACTAAACCATTAGTATACAATAATTCTCCCATACAAATTACTTGCTACGGTCAATTTCAGTACAAAATGTATGGGGAACCAAGTACTCCATAGAAAATTGATTTTCAAATTTTTCCTAAAATTTCGTACTTACTCGCTTTTTTTTTGGTCGATCGACCACGGATAGACATTTTTGACAGGACCTCATACTTATTTTTTTTAAATTCGAGCATTTTCTGTCGGGTCCAAAATCTCGGAAATTACCCCAAAAATCGGGTAAATTTTTGAACCATTATTGGGGCATCATAAAAACCTCCAATAAAGCTCCGAGCATATTTTCCCTACGACCCCTCCTTCTACCCCGAAATTTAGGGAATACATTTTGAATTCTGCAGATTTTTTAAAATGGCCGCCAGCGCATCCGCCATTTTGTTTATCGAAAAGTCTATAATATAACATCTCATCTAGGTTATATACTGCATCAAACCTCATTTTTACATTTTTCAAATATTATATCCTGCGGCCTACAGGACTTCTGGAAGGTGACCATGATTTTTGCACATTTGTCCCAACAGCTCCCGGTGTTGCCAAGTCACAGAGATAAAAATAGTCAAATGTCATTTCAATGGGGATGTTTCATAGGCACATGGGAATGGTTTGCGCGAAATGTCATTATTTCTATTTTCGACTTTCGCCGGGACCTGAGTCAAAAACTACCAAAAATAGTAGAATTTTTATTTCACCTGGCAACACACAATGACAAAATACATAACCGCCTAGTACATTGCGACTCGCTCAGATGTCGCTATATACATGAAAATTAGGATTTAACGTTTTCAAAAACACAAAAGTTTTACAAAATGGCCGCCAGCGCGTCGGCCATCTTGTTTAACAAACAGTCTATAGTTTTCCTGTAATCTAGGCTATATTTGTCATCGAACCTCATTTTCATTTTTTTTCTCGCTCTCACCCAATCGCCATATTATTTTTTGGAAAATGACCAAGTCACAAAATATATATTTCGCTCTGGCACCCAGTGTGGCCAGGTGATTGGGCTAAAATTAGTAAAATATCATTCGGCCATAAGCTTGCCATAATAACGTGGTGGACATTTAGACCAAATGTCAAAAAAATTTTTTTTCGTTTTTTGGGCAAAAGTCAAAAACTACCAAAAATGGTAGAAATTTTATTTCACCTAGCAACACATATAAACTAAACATGCAACCGCTTCATACATTGCGACTCGCTCAAATGTTGTCATGTGCCTGAAAAACGGTTTTGAAAATCGTGAAAAATTCAAAATGGCCGAAAGGGGGTCGGCCATCTTGGATTTTGGATTGGCCGTATTTTTCCCGTATTCCAGGTTATATAACGCACCGAACCTAATTTTTATTTTTTTTCTCGCTCCCACCCAGTCTTCAAAAGAACTTTTGGAAAAAACCATGTCGAAAAAATGATTTTCCCCGCCATTTCCAGGGTTGCCAGGATTTTTCTGAAAAACTACTTTTTTGTCACTTCGGACCTCCATAGCCACCCCACTGCATATTTTTTTTTTTTCTACAAGGGTAATTTTTTTTTCTACTATTTTGGGTCATGAGGAAAAAACTACCATGAATTTGGTAGATTTTTTTTCTTTAATCAATAGACAGATAACTAACCTACCACTGCTCTATACAAACCGATTCGACCCGGTGTTGCCATCCCCCTCAAAATCGACTTTGAAAATGACAAAATTTTTGGTCCCTACAAAACTGCCGCCAGCGGCGTCTCTATGGCCAAACTCTATAATCTATGGATGAGGTTGTCAATTTGACTATACTGCCGGCAGAGTTCAAAAAAAAAATTTCAAATATCTGTGGAAACCTCTCCACCACGAGCCCGCAAAAACACCTCTAAACCGAATTTTCGATCCAAGATGGCGGCGCGGACATCTTGTTTTTTTGACATTTTACTTTTTCAGTCTACTTCACTTCAACACTATTCTCTAAAAAAGTAAAAACCGCTTGGCCACTCCATAGACAAGAAAAAAGTTGATTTCCCAAAATCAGCCGCCATCTTGGATTTTGGAAAAAAAAATGGAAAAACCTGCTTTGATTGAAAAATAACTCACCCCCTTAGAACATTCCAAAGAGGTAGAAAAACGGGAACACCCCCAAAAAAACCCCCGATGAGTGAGTGAGTGAGTGAGTGGTAATTTAGCTTTATATAATATAGACTAGCTTTTGCAGCACGCGCTTCGCGCGAGTCTGCTAAAAGCTAGGCCTGCGGCGCTGGCCGCTCCCGGGCTTCGCCCTCCCGCGGCGCTCGGCCTTCGGCCTCGCATACGCAGCTCGGCCTGCGGCCTCGCGGGTGTGACACGGGGGTGTTGAACCGTCCGCAATGGGGGCCTAGTGTTTTTTTTGTACGGCGCACGAGTTTCTCAACTGTGGCCTAAGGAGCCTTTCCGCTCCGGGCTCCGCCCTGCGCGGCGCAGCTCGGCCTGCGGCCTCGCGCCTAGGGTGACTTGTGTTGCACTTTAATAAAATGGCCAAAGTGTTTGACGGAAGCCGCTTCGAGCTTCGCTCTACGCGGGCGCTCGGCCTTTGGCCTCGCATTCGAAGCTCGGCCTTCGGCCTCGCGAAAGTTACACAGAACAAAGCCGCTTCGGGCTTCGCCCTACGCGGCGCTCGACCTATGGTCTCGCATCGCAGCTCGGCCTACGGCCTCGCGTGGGTTACTTGGTCATTTGTCTCGTCTATATCGGCCCAATGTGTTCGATGGTAGCCGCTTCGAGCTTCGCTCTACGCGGGCGCTCGGCCTTTGGCCTCGCGTTCGAAGCTCGGCCTTCGGCCTCGCGAAAGTTACACAGAACATAGCCGCTTCGGGCTTCGCCCTACGCGGCGCTCGACCTATGGTCTCGCATTGCAGCTCGGCCTACGGCCTCGCGTGGGTTACTTGGTCATTTGTCTCGTCTATATCGGCCCAATGTGTTCGATGGTAGCCGCTTCGAGCTTCGCTCTACGCGGGCGCTCGGCCTTTGGCCTCGCATTCGAAGCTCGGCCTTCGGCCTCGCGAAAGTTACACAGGATATAGCCGCTTCGGGCTTCGCCCTACGCGGCGCTCGACCTACGGTCTCGCAACGCAGCTCGGCCTCCGGCCTCGCAATGTTACCATTTCCGAGTTTTAATAGCACTCAATACGGTACTACATTAATATGCAAGAATTTCTCCATACATTTTCTTACTAAGGTCAATTTCAGTACAAAATGTATGGGGAACCAAGTACTCCATAGAAATTTGATTTTCCAATTTTTCCTAAAATTTCGTACTTACTTGCTTTTTTTTGGGTCGATCGACCACGGATGGACATTTTTGACAGGACCTCATACTTATTTTTTTTTAATTCGATCATTTTCTGTCGGGCCCAAAATCTCCGAAATTACCCCAAAAGTCGGGTAAATTTTTCAACCATCACTGGGGCATCATGTAGACCTCCAATAAAGCTCCGAGCATTTTTTCCCTACGACCTCTCTTTCTACCCCGAAAGTTAATGAATACATTTTTAATTTTGCAGATTTTTTATAATGGCCGCCAGCGCATCCGCCATTTTGTTTATCGAAAAGTCTATTATATAACATCTTATCTAGATTATATAGTGCATCAAACCACATTTTTACATTTTTCAATTTTTATATCCTGCGGCCTACAGGACTTCTGGAAGGTGACCATGTTTTTTGCACATTAGTCCCAACAGCTCCCGGTGTTGCCAGGTCACAGAGATAAAAATAGTCAAATGTCATTTCAATGGGGACGTTTCATAGGCACATGGAAATGGTTTCCGCGAAATGTCATTATTTCTATTTTCGACTTTCGCCGGGACCTGAGTCAAAAACTACCAAAAATAGTAGAATTTTTATTTCACCTGGCAACACACAATGACAAAATACATAACCGCTTAGTACATTGTGACTCGCTCAGATGTCGCCATATACATGAAAATTAGGATTTAACGTTTTCAAAAACACATAATTTTCACAAAATAGCCGCCAGCGGGTCGGCCATCTTGTATTTTTGAGCGTTCGTATTTTTCCTATAATTTAGACTATATTTGACATCGAACCTCATTTTCATTTTTTTTCTCGCTCTCACCCAATCGCCATATTATTTTTTGGAAAATGACCAAGTCACAAAATATATATTTCGCTCTGGCACCCAGTGTGGCCAGGTGATTGCGCTAAAATTAGTAAAATATCATTCGGCCATAAGTTTGCCATAATAACGTGGTAGACATTTTGACCAAATGTCAAAAATTTTTTTTTTCGTTTTTTGGGCAAAAGTCAAAAACTACCAAAAATGGTAGAAATTTTATTGAACCTAGCAACACATATGAACTAAACATGCAACCGCTCCATACATTGCGACTCGCTCAAATGTTGCCATGTGCCTAAAAAACGGTTTTGAAAATCGTGAAAAATTCAAAATGGCCGAAAGGGGGTCGGCCATCTTGGATTTTGGATTGGCCGTATTTTTCCCGTATTCTAGGTTTTATAACGCAGCGAACCTAATTTTTATTTTTTTTCTCGCTCCCACCCAGTCTTCAAAAGAACTTTTGGAAAAAACCATGTCGAAAAAATTATTTTCCCCGCCATTTCCAGGGTTGCCAGGATTTTTCTGAAAAACTACTTTTTTGTCACTTCGGACCTCCATAGCCACCCCACTGCATATTTATTTTTTTTCTACAAGGGTAATTTTTTTTTCTACCATTTTGGGTCATGAGGAAAAAACTACCATGAATTTGGTAGAATTTATTTCTTAAAACAATAGACAGATAACTAACCTACCACTGCTCTGTACAAACCGATTCGACCCGGTGTTGCCATCCCCCTCAAAATCGACTTTGAAAATGACAAAATTTTTGGTCCCCACAAAACTGCCGCCAGCGGCGTCTCTATGGCCAAACTCTATTATCTATGGATGAGGTTTGCAAGTTGACTATACTGCCGGCAGAGTTCAAAAAAAATTTTTCAATTATCTGTGGAAACCTCTCCACCACTGCCCCGCAAAAACACCTCTAAATCGGATTTTCGATCCAAGATGGCGGCGCGGACATCTTGTTTTTTTGACATTTTACTTTTTCAGTGTACTTTTCTTTACTACAATTCTCTAAAAAAGTAAAAACCGCCTGGGCACTCTATACATTTTTTTTATTTCAATCCAGCAAAAAGGGCCGCCATCTTGGATTTTGGAAAAAAAAAATAAAAAAACCTGCTTTGATTTAAAAATAACCCACCCCGTTAGAACATTCCAAAGAGGTAGGAAAACGGGAAACCCCCCAAAAAAACCCCCGATGAGTGAGTGAGTGAGTGAGTGG
The DNA here is from genome assembly GCA_037074685.1 of Glyphodes pyloalis. Lineage (NCBI taxonomy): Eukaryota > Metazoa > Arthropoda > Insecta > Lepidoptera > Crambidae > Glyphodes > Glyphodes pyloalis. The sequence continues at coordinate 917,623 of JAYKKO010000049.1, forward strand.
TAATTTAGCTTTATATAATATAGACTAGCTTTTGCAGCACGCGCTTCGCGCGAGTCTGCTAAAAGCTAGGCCTGCGGCGCTGGCCGCTCCCGGGCTTCGCCCTCCCGCGGCGCTCGGCCTTCGGCCTCGCATACGCAGCTCGGCCTGCGGCCTCGCGGGTGTGACACGGGGGTGTTGAACCGTCCGCAATGGGGGCCTAGTGCTTTTTTGTTGTTACGAGGTTTTTTTGTGTTAAGGGGAGGGTAGAGTTTACCAAGTGTGGCCTAGAAGCCATGCCGCTCCGGGCTTCGCCCTGCGCGGCGTAAGATTTTTTTTATACCTTTAAGTTTGAAAACTTCCCATCCCACCTTATAGTAAGGATACCGTTGTCCAAGGAATTAAATTAGTTGAATATAAAATCGTGCGATTGCGCCGTTTTCCTACGTCATTATTACTTTAGAAACGAAAACTGGTTTATAAATCGGCGATTTATACGCCATCTATTTAATGTCGCGGTAAATTCATGGAAAAACAATTGAATTGACTAACTCTCCGCATGACCCAAAGGTTGACTGGTAGAGAATGCCCATAGCATTAATTTAAGTCCACCTGTTGTACTTTTTTTGTGCAATAAAGTTTTTAAATAAAATAAATAAATAAAATTGAATCTGGTTAGTAATTGATCAGAACTGGACTGCAGGTTTTTTATAATATTGAATGTTTCAAATATCTATGAAATACTTATTGGATGACTCCAACTGTTTTAGTTTTTAAAACTGAATATCTTATTACAAAAAAGGTAGACGTGGCGCTTCGCCGGCCGCTGCCGCGGCACGCTCGCTACGCTCGCTCGGCTCGCGCTTTGTTTTGGTCACTAACCTAACCTAACCTAACCAATGAAATCGCCCGATACTTGAATTTAGTACATAGTTTGTATTTTTTGCAAAGTATTGAAAGAGAACCGTGATCAGATATAAAGTCTTATTTTCCCAAACTATGTTTTATTCATGGTCACCCTAATACCAACCAACGAAACGTAAAAGGCATAAAAAGTTCGAACATACCATAGGGACCGTGCACAAACGATAGGTGGCAGCACTACTGCAACATAAGAGACACTATGTGGAAAATAAAATAAATTATCAGACCTGTTGTGCTGTCTACAATGTAAATAAAAATCAAAATTAATAAATAATAATTAAATTATTTTTTATGATGATTAAAATCATAAAATATGGGTTTAGACCAATTAATAATGATCGACAACGTGGTCAAAATATATTTAAAGGTAGGTAATAAGCTCTTCGAGGCCGGCCACTGATAGATGTTGAAGAGAAAATTCATGAGAAAAATTATACTGTGATATCCGGTATAATTGTTGCACAGACAAACATTTTCATTGTTTACGACGTGCAACTTGCTGTAATTTTTTTGTGAAATACCTTTCAAATATTTGCAATTTCCTAACCAGATTTTGTGGATTGATATCTTCACCAGGGAAAATTGTAGGGACATATGATGGATGTATAGCATGTTCATATTTTTTGTTGCCAATAAAGTAAGCACTGCACATTGTTGTATTTTTAGATGGATGGATCATTCGAATGCTTGCTGTAAACAGATTTAAAGATTATGTTTACATACAAGTCGTATTAACTATACAAACTACAAAACTTAGTTATTTTAAGTAATTAATGACATCATTAGTAATTTCTAAATGCTTTTAAAACTCATTCTTATGTATGTTTGATTACTGCGTTTATCCACTTTTGCCGTTTTTCACATAACCATGGCATGTGAATACTATTTCTTGGAAAGTCATACAATTTTACGCCATTTAATTTACTTTATTAATATAATGTGTTGGTACATCCAGGAATGCAACAATGCATGAATTTTAGGTATATAATTGTATTTTGACTTATAAAATTATGTTTATTTATACGTATTGTAAACATCAAATATTAAACGTAGGTAAATCCATGGGTAAAACATTCAAATTGATGACACCAGTTGGCAGCACCATCGATGTGCACGTTCCCTATAGCTTCAATAAAACTTCACATGTCAGGTTAAACAAGGCTTTTTGAGAGGACCTTACCAACTGGTTGATAACTTGAAACTCAAAACCTTTTGACCACTCAATAAGTTGGAGATAGTGATGGTTGTAATACCGAACCACACTCGTCAGCGCACAGCCTACCACCCAAGGACCTATCTTGTGCTTCAGGGCCAAGGCTCTCAAGTCAACCTGCCTCTAAATTGCATTACCTACATATCTGCATCTTAAGATAGTAGTGTAGAATTGTATAGCATATAGTACTGTCAGGAATATAAAGAATACAAAAAAAAAAAAATATTTTGTGCCAAAAGAATACAGTATAGTGCAACATGTCTAAAAATACAGTTTGTGATGACAGTGGCATGCAAGAGTTCTTATTAATTATGTAGTGTTTAGGCAACTTGGTCTATAAAGTTAAGTGGGATGTTATTTATAATACAGAATTAAATCTGAGATTAATTCTAATAATCCACATGCAAATGTCAACATAAATAACTTTGATTTTAATCTGTGAATCAGTTAATACCTTTATGTTATAAGACATTGCAAAATGAAAAATGCATTTTGGAAAAAATACTATTTATTTCAGTCAACATGCTTTGAAATACAAGTAGAGTATAACTATGTACATAGATAACATTTATATTACTATTTAATTATTTTATATGTATACATACATTCTTAAAAACTAAAATAGACATCAGTGGCATTTACTATGAATACAATATGCTTCATTTATCATAAAATGTTTTAAATTTCAAAATATTTGTACTTTCCATTATTGCGTAAGCATCTTCTTTATTTAATTTAGCATTCTGAAACGCATGTGTGGGCCATATTAATTTCTAATAGGTTTTTAATAATTATTACAATCAAGTAAGGAAAATATATGTAACATTGCTAAAGCATAATAGAAAGTCATCACACAAAACACATTGATGACAAGTTTAATACTTTGTTAATTACAATATAAGAAAAAATATTAATTAGAACGTATAAACATTTATTAACATTGATAATTGAGAATAAAATTAACCAAAAGTATAAGTTGGTGAAGTCATCATTTAATAGACTTTTATTTCATCTGAAAAGTTAGTTTCCCTTTAATGAGTAATATTTTAAAGGCTCCCTGCCTTATCGGAACATACTGAATACTGCAGAAATACAATAAATCCTGATAATGTCTCATTACCTTTTGTTTTTTAATTGTTTTAATAATGACGGCTTTATTAATGAAAAATGCATTAGTGTAAGATTATTAAAACCAAACGTAACCTTTGACAATTATTATAATAATTAGGAATTAAGATATGTTTATACAAAGCATTTTAACCACAGCCTGTAGGCAAGCAAATATGAATTTAAACTATATCTGTTATCTAATATAAAAAAGAACCGATCATTGTACACATTTCAAAATAAAAACCTACTATTGATGACATTACAAAGAGATTATGATTTTGGCCTCTGCCTTGAATTTACCAGACAGCGGGACAGCGGCATCGGTTGAGGCAGTATTGTATACGTTAAATAGAATAGGTAATTGCTCGAAAACTGACACGCATTTGATTTTAGTAACAAAAGTCCTGGCACTCCTATGCCACCACTGTCCTCTGCCAGCAAAATTTCAAATCCGTCCTTATCAAAATACTCTCGTAATTAAGCTTATGGTTACAGCCTGAGAAGCATCGACAGATGTAATTTAATAAATTTGAATTTAAACATTTCATTAAAAAATGATGAAGGAAAGAGTTCTTGTAGTATAAGATATTTAAGCTGGTTTTAAAGCATTTACAGTATAATTTAGTAAGGAAACCATGCATTTAACTATTTACCAAGATTTAAATGATTCTATAATATTTACAGAGTACAATTTAGTTACATTGAAACAACCAATTATTTAAACATGAACATAACATACAACAGTGTTATTTCACGGTGTCCTTTGCATTAGTTATTTAAATATCAATTATCTATCATACTTTCACATTTATCAGAGATCTTGTAAAAATATATTTTTCAAGTAGTAAGAAGTAAGAGTTAAAGTGTTAAACATTGTGGGCCTATCAGAATCTGAATCTCAAATCTCAAAATACTCTTGACAGTAATTCTTGATTTTGGTCCTTGATTGTTTGGTTTGCAGAGTTTTTAGTATTTATTTATAATTTGCTATACTAAATGTAGCGCAAAAAAGATCATAAAAGGAATCATACTAATCAATTATTGCCTATGTTATTATAAGTAGGTATTTTTCATAATACCGTGCAATGTACAATGAAAATGTCTATAAACTAAAAGTGTGTAAATTAACTTGGACCAATTTGGATTATGCACGGAATCCCATTTTTTGTAGTTTTTGCCAGCAGTTTGCTCCATTGTTCTTTTGACGAGTTTAACTTATTCTTCTTGTTTCGTTCAATCTGAAAATAAATTTACAATTACAAACTTGACAATGAACCTAGGGTATATTTCTAATTATTGTTATGTTTATATTTTCTAAATTATAATTGTACAAACAAATATTTTTACAATTATTTTGATAAAATCAACTTGGGATTATACTACATGGCACTTACACATAGTATTTGGTAACTTAATTTGATGGCAAAGTATTTAGTAGCTTGAAGAGAAAAATATATTTTAGTTCTTTAAGTAAAACCATTTATGTTCTGATTGTAAGGTTGGATTTGACATTACTTATGTTAAATTCATTATTCAAACATAGGATTTTATGATGTTTATTGCTTGGATGTTCATATTGTTTTTAAGAAATGTAGAAATAGTCTCCACTTATACTTACAAATAGTCATTCTTTAATCTTCAATCAAAGACTTTAAATTATCCATTTTTCTTAGTCATAATAATATGTTTGATTTCCAATTGGGATCAATGTTTCAACTTTTGGTCGGCTTTCCTTTTTAATCTGAAATATATAAACTACAATTAATTATTTAAAGTAACAACTGCCATATTGGACAATGTTAAATGGTTTTTATACAGTAAAACTTGTTTTGCATCTGAACAGACATTATGTAACAACTTTAAGTACTACCTATGTGGTGTACTCATTTTAAAGATTAAAAATCTTTATCAATTGGATAAGTAACGTTCAGTATCAAGTCTCTACAGGCATGACTTGGAAGCGAATAAAACGAATGTTGATGTATAAATGTTTATCGTTTTATAGTTTGTAGGAAAAATGTTTATTACTTTGTGTGAAGGAGTTTTATAACATTAAAATTTGATCAGAATTCACATTCTTTATACACAACACAAATTATAAAAATTAGTCTACTACACAGTCACGAGCAAAATGGATTGCAGAAATAATACAGTTTACAACAGAAATTGTTGGCGAGTAAGCCATACAATAAAAACTTAGATTCGTCCAGTTTATTTGTCAAAAGTTTCAACAGAACTACCAACACATAAATAATTTTGCCAACTTAAAGTTGTGGCAATGGAACATGATAATTTGAGATAGTTTTACTTACTTCATTTCTTTCCTCCTTGTTCTTTGTATGATTTTGAAGTACATATTACGTTTCCTTTAATTCATTTAGTTATTTGTTTATCTGAAATAAAAAAAAATAAAATTAGGCATCCATTCCTTGTTAATTTTCATAGATGTTATGGAAAGTTCGTAAAGATGGGAATTTTTGATTAACTTTTTAGTGGGTATAGTCGCAAAGACGATACTTAACGCTAACTTGTATTTATGAGCCCAACCAAATAAACATACCCTCGCGCACCATGGTAGAATAGAGTGCAATGACTTGTCAAACATTAATATATTTGTAGGAATTTTGTAAAATAACAGTAGGTATTACTCAAATGATACTTACAGAATAATTTGCTTTCTGCGTGTTGTTATTTTTTCATTTATTAAGTACAACTTAAATGTTTCATTTAGGTAGGTACATCATTTAGGAGCCCTGAAATAAAGTGAAAAAATATATTAGTTGAAAAACACAAAGGGTAGACTTTTACTATAGAAAACAAAAAAGGTTATTAAAGCCAGAGCCTCGTCGGTTGTACAGCAGGGAGCACCACGGGCAGGAGAGGTTGGCACATGGGGTGTGTATCACAAGGTGTTCCATGGTCATATGGCACAAGGAGGGCAATTACTTTAAATATTTAACGCAGTGTATTTAGAAATAGGGATTGTAGCTTTTATTATTTAAAGTAAATAACACTCTTTAATCCCATAACGACGGAATACCTTGAATACTCAGGATAGGTAAAGAATTGGTAATAAATGCTCAACACTGATTATGTAAAGTATTTGAAACATAAATTAAAATATTAGAAAAGCTTTATAAGTTTAATCGTGCAATAAAATGAAAGTATGTGTTTGTGCTTTGAATTTAACATCTTTTAGCGATCCTGATTATGATGATGTTTTAGTATTTTATCAGTGAAATTATAAACATGTCAAACCATACAAAATTACATTTGATGATGAAAACATGGTTATAAAGCAGGCCATAAAATTAATAAAACATCATTATACATTGTGTCGCAGAGATTTTTTACCATCATTTAGATATTACTTATACAAGTGCGATTTCATAATCTCGATCGAATACTTACATTGAAATGATTAGTTTCAAATTCCCTGCGACACAATAACCCCTTTTACTCCCCATCTAACTACAGCTACCTACTACTTTTACAAATAGGTACATTACAAGCGGCTAAAGCAAGCGTTTACTTAACACTACATTAATGCTATTTTAGTAACTAAACAAATGTTACAAAGCCAAAATACATGAAAGCATTGAAAAAAAGCCAAAATACATTGAAGCATTAAAACAATGCCAAAATACATGAAAGCATTAAACTAAGCATTGTTTAATGTCACTGAGTGTTTGTACGAACACATTAAACGAAAAGGTCGGATACTTGTAAGTGTATTGAATAATAATACACCGTGATTAAGTAGTATGAATGTGAATACATGATGAATAAAATGAGGTTAATCACCGTGGACTGCTATTAACACATCACCAAAGAAACCATCAGTCCGACGTAAACACTTCGGAATCGCCATTATATGCTGATACGTGGTTTGGAGCAGGTGTCCATCCCAGCTATCCCACCGAAAGGAGTACAGGCGATCCCGCTGAACGAACAGACTGAGCGAAAGGTGGACGTTTTCGTTCGAGCGAGAAGCCGACGTGCAAGGGGGTGCTATCGACGCTCAGCGAGACGTAGTGGCGGATAACTTGAGGAAAGTGATGCCATCTGAGTGACGGGTACAGTGTCGACTTTGTGAGATTCATTACCGACATCAATGCACATGTAGCATGCAATGACAACGGCACGCCAATACACACTTGTAACGGTACGACAGTTAGGTGAGTAGTAAATAAAATACGTACAAATAGGTAAATATGGAAGAAAAAGGAAGAAAAATGAAAAGAAAGAAAATAAATCCAGAATTACTAAGTGTCGGTAATAATTGAAATACGGTAAAGTTGTGGTTAATAAGCAAAGTTAAGACAATATTACACTGTAACAATGTGTTGGAACATTAACATTATGTCGTTACTAATAAGTAATTAAGTTACAAAATAAGATAAATTTTTATAGCCTACATGATATTTTGTACATTTTATGGTTTTATTGTTACGGCGCACATTTATATCAAACCAAATTAATCATCATCAATTAGCAATAATTTGATAGAAAATTTTATAATTATAGAATTTCGCCCTCTGAATGGAAATTTGTATGGTAAATAGCGTATAAAAAGGCCGGTGAAGCCTATGAGGTCTTTTACAGTGTTGTATAAAGTAAAGAGTAAATTAGGTTGCAAACATTTCAATCAACCATGGTCGAGGATAGTAGAAACGCAGAGTGTTTTTAAATATTGACTTACATTCTAAACCTCGCATGCTCAACAAGGATTGAAAAAAAAAAATCTTGTTTTTACTATTTAAGAAATTTAATGAACCATGTAAGTTATGTTAAGATCTAAATTTAAAAAAAATGTAATAAAGAAAAGAGTCGAATTAAATACATTCTTATTTACTCGAGATAAATACCTATCTTCCCCAAAGAATGAAAATTAGGCACTCGGTAAAAAGCAAAGTACAAAGACTTGGCAACAACCTCCGTAGCGAATCAAAAAAAAAAAGAAAAAAAAAGGACAAAAAAAAAGCCGGTGATGCCTATGGGGCCCTTTACCGAGTTATGGCCAGACAAGAAATTCAATGGGGAAGATGGTGCAAAATGTAAAGAGTTAATAAATGTAGCAAATATTTTAGTTAATCATGGTCGAGGATCAACAGAGAAACGCAATGGTAGAGAGTGATTTTTAAGATTGACTTATATTCTCAACCAGCATGCTCAACCATGACTGAAAAAAGTTTGTTATTGTTAATGAAGAAATGTTTTCATCAAAACTATTAACTTATAATGGTTCACAAAATGAATGACGACTATAGAATTATATTATTAAAGCAATTACCAATACATTTCGTTTATTAAGCTGAGATGTAAGCTTGGGAAGTAAATCCTACATTACTGTAAGTATCAAACATGGTCGAGAATCGAAGAAACGCAATGGTAGGGAGTGATTTTGAATATTGACTTAGGTACATTCTAAACCTCGATATCTCAACCATAGATGAACAAACAATGTTCTGTCACTGAAACTGGTTGTTATTACAAAATTGAGTTTTTAAAATGATGGATATGAACAATCTACTTTTACGAACACTACAAATCAGGCGAAAATGAATAATAAAAACAGATTAAAATTATTCGATTCAATTGTGAATTTTTATATCAACATTAAAATAAAATGCGATCATAACTTATGAATGGAAAAGCTTAGGGCTTGGCCACGCTACAATCATTGTTGCACTCATTATGAAGTACGCATCGTGCGCAACTTGCGCTTTTACGTGGTGGGGCGCTCAGGCAATAATAAATAATGCACACTTGCTTTGATTACAAGAAAATTACCACATGATATTTTCTCCAGTACCATCGTTTTCTCAACCGCAATAACGGGAGAATAATCCGTACAACTCGTACGCATTATGGATGCCTGCGTTCACAACGGCACATGTACGCCGTAGAACAATGCGCCCACCCACCACCATGATGTATCTTTTCACTTTGTATTTCGTACTTGTTTTACGACATTGGCTGTAATGTGGCGGCGCCTTTAATTACGTATGAATATCTGATTAAGTTTAAAAAACTCACAGTTGCATCTGGGTATCTTAAGTATGCATATCGATTTAAGATTGAAAACTCGCATTTTAACCAAATTTGTATTGAGAAGTGTACATGCAACAGCCTGATTTTTTTTAAATATTTGTTTATAATAAAATTAGTACAACATCAAGAAAACATAAAACCGAAATAGCAAGTTAACTATCTAGAGTACATTTGAAAACAATCTAAGAATGCCTCTGGTGGTTTGATATAAATGTGCGTTACTTACAATTATAAAAATATGTATTCAGTATTAAGTGGAATAAGCAAAAGTGAACCCTCGAAATCCTTTAGTTATTCGATCAGAAAGCGTACAGTGATATCTATCAGCACACAATTTTTTTCTAAAAAATAGTGGGAAGAATGTACATACGTCACGAATATACCAAGGTTCCGAAAACAGACTTGTTTAGTACTTTATGATATAAAGGCGTACAACTTCCTCTAGTACACGCTATTTTATTTAAAAAATAGTGGACTGAAGAATGTACAACGATCTTAAAGTACTTAACATGTTTGTAGACGGGTATTGATTCTGAATGGAAAATTGATTGGTTCATAACACTATTTCAAGAACAAAAAAGTTTCCCCATGCAAAATTATAAATATCATGTAGCATATTCATAAAGAATGTAAAAATACCAATTATGACGTTATGTTTATAATCCCCAAAATTTAAATCATAGTGTATTTATTTCAGTCATCAAAGAACAATATTTGCAAGTTATTAGGGCAAAAATTTAAGGTTAAGTTCAATTACTAAATTTGTAATAGTAATAAATTGTACATTCGGCGAACAAGGCGAATTGATTGATCAACAGTTTCTTCGAAAAATAGGCAGTCTCGGAGACGGGGATATCGAAGCCGACGAAATGCTGGTTTAGTTGGTGGTTGATGTCAAGTAAATTTTTATAATTTTTTTTACTGTTTTTTTTTTCTTTTTTAATTTTTTTTCATTTTTTATTTTTTTTTCTTTTTTTTATTTTTTTTATTTTTTTATTTTTTTTTACTTTTTAATTTTTTTTTTACTTTTTTATTCTTAATTACTCTTTTTTTTACTTTTTTTTAAGTGCATACAACCGGCTATTTTGTATTACAAACATTGAAAAGGTTATTAAAATAATTCAATAATGATAACAGTAGTAAAAACTGCATTAAAATGCTTATTAGATTCGCAATATTATGTTGAAAGAGTTATGATTTCAAAGAAACTTTTTTAAATGAATTTAATCGATCGACTACATGATAAAACAAGTTTAAATAGAAAAAATAGGTTCATTATTGATTTATTTTGACTCTACATCAGAAAGTATTCACATTAGTTAATGCCCAAAGAAGAACAAGTTTAGTGTTTGCATTATGAACTATGGCAACCTATTATAAGATTTACAAAACAAAATTATGAACGTTTCCTTATATTACGAGTGCTTAACTTTATTTGAATGAAAGTATAATTTTTTTAGAAAAGTAAAATTGGTTCCAAATGGTTGGAAATATTTATAATCAATCTATTTACTACATTAAGAAAACTGAAGCTTATTAACCACCTAAGAATTGAAAAACTCGCGTTGGCAGATGTGGAAAATTATTGGCAAAATATGTGGAAAGTGTATTGGGACCTTTGTGTTGTTTGCTGGACCGGTGTTGAAAAGGAGAAAAAAAGAAAAATAAAATATATATTTATAAAAGAAAATGAAAACTAAAATATATATTTATAAAAGAAAGAGAAAAGAAAATATATATTTATAAAAGAAAAAGAAAATATATATTTATAACAGAAAAAGAAAAAGAAAACACAGATCTTATTTTGAATAAGACCTAAAGCTACATACAGCTGCCCGTGACTAAAAACATCCGAACACAAATCTACACCTAGTCGACTGATGGTCTGACCCTGGCTCTTGTGAATCGTCATCGGGTAACAAACTTGTAATGGAAATTGACGACACGTCATTTCGATGGGACTGTTGGGTTCTATAGGCGCTTTAAATAGAATGCGAGGTATTAGGTAATCTACGGTTTCGCCCGGTTTTCTTACGGTAATTAAACGTCGCGTGGCTCTAACAACGATAACTTTACTACCGTTTACTAACTTATCGGAAATACTAAGGATTACGGATAATCATACAAACGCATCCTACTTTCAAAACCAAATCACGGTCTGGAACTCCTTTCGGTTGTAGTTAGTAAAAATATCTCGTCAGCATTAACAGAAACTACTTGGTCTATTGAATAAAAAGGTAATGCCTCCTCTGGTAATTTATCTAAAATTAAATTATTAATTTCTCTAACATTTGCATTATGGGTTGTTAAAATGGCGCGATGCGCACAAACGTCAGGTTCGTCTATTACAATATGTGGAAAAACAAAATCTATTAAATAAAAAGAAAAGAAAAAAGAAAAGAACCAAAAACTATATACGTAAAAAGAAAAGAAAACAAAAGAAACAATAGATAGATAGATATATAGATAAAAAGAAATATATAAAATAAAATAAATACCTATAAATTACTACTCACCATTTTGTCGTACACTTACATACATGCGTGTATTGGCGTCCCGTTTTTGTCTGTCGAGTCATATGGGCGCAAGTCGGCTTCATTCAAACAAACGACGCCGACAATGCTTCCATATGACTCGAACTTACATGCTACACGTGCGCACCGAAGATCGGCGCCTGGTCTCGTCTACGATCTCAGGCACCTATCCCCGGCGTACGATGACGTCGGTAATGATTCCCACCGTGTCGACAATGCACCCCTCACTTAGATGACATTACATTCCCTAAGTTATCCGCCTGCACGCCCCGCCAAGCGTCAATCGTACCCCATCGCACGCGGGCTCCTCGCCCAACGAACCGCCCGCCCTGCCCACGTCTACCTACCGCTCGGTCTGTCCGCTCGGCGTTCACGCCCCCCTCTCTCCGGTCGGACAACTGAGAAGACTCCCCGCTCACCACGATCAACTATAATGGTCTTACTCTCCGAGTGTTGACGCCACACTGATCCCCTCTTTGGATCGTTGTTAATGCATCCATTCGGATTACCGCATAATACTAACATGTATACACACACAAGCTAAATGAACACAATGCAAGACATTCAATATACGTTACCTTGATCGGACCCCTTTTTTCTATGCATTCTTAGTAAAATGCATGTGCAGTGTAACTATAGTACATAATAAAAAGAAAAAAGAAAATAAAAAAAATAACGCACAATGTATAGGTTGTGTCGACATGATTTTTGATTCTAATAAAACTAAATTCCTAAGAAGTGATTGCCTTCTGAAAGAGGTGAACAATTTTATACCAATAATCTGCTCGAACTCCTAATCTATCCCCAATCTACAATAATTGTTGGAAGACAATATTATTTAACATGAGCCTATTGCTGTCGATTACTTTGTCTCGGGACACTAACACTTTCAAACTGCTCTTATTTTGAACGCGACCTAAGGCTACATACAGCTGCCCGTGACTAAAAACATCCGAACGCAAATCTACGCCTACTCGACTGATGGTCTGACCCTGGCTCTTGTGAATCGTCATCGCATAACAAACTTGTAATGGAAATTGACGACGCGTCATTTCGATGGGACTGTTGGGTTCTATAGGCGCTTTAAATAGAATGCGAGGTATTAGGTAATCTACGGTTTCGCCCGGCTTTCTTACGGTAATTAAACGTCGCGTGGCTCTAACAACGATAACTTTACTACCGTTTACTAACCTATCGGAGAAACTAAGATTACGGATAATCATACAAACGCATCCTACTTTCAAAACTAAATCATGGTCTGGAACACCTTTCGGTTGTAGTTTGTTTAACGCATCCGCACCTAAAAATATCTCGTCAGCATTATCAGAAACTACTTGGTCTATTGAATAAAAATGTAAGGCCTCCTCTGCTAATTTATCTAAAATTAAATTATTAATTTCTTTAACATTTGCATTATGGGTTGTTAAAATGGCGCGATGCGCACAAACGTCAGGTTCGTCTATGACAACATGTGGAAAAACAAAATCTATTAGGTCATTGACTTCTGTCACAAAGGAAATGGATGATAAATCAACTAAATTTAAAGTTACTCTATCTACTTTAACTGGATGGACTGGTAATTGATTAGAACCCAACTTTAGTAATAAATTTGAAAATTCTGGATCACTACTACATCTTTGAGATGTAGTAAGTGCAAAAGATTTAATTAATGGCCAAATCGGAGAAGACTTTACAGAGCAATTAATTATGTCAGAATTCGTTTTTGCGTTGACTACAACCGGAGGGATTTGACGGAAGTCGCCAGCAAAAATAATAATTTTGCCACCGAAAAGTTTATCCGACTTCAACAGATCCCGGAGTGATCTGTCGAGCAGATTAATTAAATATTTGTGAGCCATAGGGGCTTCATCATAAATTATTACGTTAGACTGTAAAATCAATTCAGCTCGTTGAGACCCATTGGTGATGTTCCAGAAACCAAGATCGTCCACTGGATTTAAAGGAAATTTGAACATACTATGTGCTGTTGTGCCGCCTTCGTAGTTTTGAGCCGCAATGCCAGAACTGGCCGTGCACAACACTATTCCGTTTAAATTACCACGTACGTGTGCCGTTATCACGTTTAATAACAAAGTTTTGCCTGTTCCGGCAGGCCCGTCTAAGAATATAGCTGAATTGTTAGTGGCGCGGAAATTAGCGTCGCGTAAAAGTTCGTCGACGTAATCGTAAACAAGACGTTGGTCATTTGATAGTTTCGGTAGCCATTCGGCCACAAAACCTACCAATTTATTTTGGTCATATTCAATACGTTCACGGCCAACTTCCGTTGTATCGTCTATGACTTCGGGTAACCCTTGTTCGACAAGCGAAGTCCCATGCTTTCGCATCAACCTGTCGATACAAACTAAGCTACAGTTAAAGGCCCTATCCTCGTTACCCGAAAACCGATGTAAAAAGTCCTGGCTGAGTACCTGTTTGAACTGTTCCCATAGGGATACCACCCGAATCCCGTTGACGGCCAACAGTACAAAAAAGCTACGAAGGCGCGGCGCAGTCATAAAAGTTCCACATTCTTCCATCGCTTTTAAATATTCGCTTTCATCTCCAGCTAGGCCTAAGTTCTGAGCAGACACTTGGAACGTTGTACAATTTGGACCACCAAGACTATATAAATCTTGAAAACTACGACAAGGTTGTGAAGCTAATAAAAGACGTAAATAAAATTGCTCACCTCTATTGGGCGCGACCCAGAATAAACGCGAAACTAACTCGCCCCTCTGTCGTCTCGTTACGAATTTGCCGTTGCCTAATTGATATATATTTACATTTTTGGTGGTAGGACGTCGGCTATGTACAATGTACTGTTCGTAAAAATCTAAATAAGTCAAGTTATCGAACTCTTCGCCAGAAGGGCGATTAAAATAAGTTATTAAATCCGAATCAGCGCGGCGCGTAACGGCTTCAGATTCCGTACCTGGTTTAAAAAAAATTGATTGTTGGCCTTCTAAATGAACTGCAAGTTGTTTAACGTTGGGCTCGCGCGCAGTTATATCAAATTCTAAAATACGCCATGTCGCTTCGCAAGATCCCAGGTAACGCTTGGTGACGTACTGCTCAATTTCATTATTTTTATTGCTGTCCGAGATCACCGCTATGCGTGATTCATCCGGACCCTTTGTCATATATTTAAAAAGGTATTTGACTATAGCACGGGCAGAATATACTAATAAATTAATGTGACAATCGTACTTTAGAAGCAATGCGGCATTGTACGGAACGACCCATAAATCACTGATGGTGACTTCTCTACCCCGGTATTTAATTGTGCCTTTGTTATCACTATTGCGACGTAAATGTACGAACCCCCTATCGTCGCAATAAGTGGTGGTGGTTTCAGGTTTAGGAAAAAATTTTGAGCATTTATTTTTCCCGTGATCCCAGCAAGGTAAATCTGTTCTATTTGAAGGTCCACATGGGCCGTGTATCATGTGATCAATCACAGCCTTGCGTAGTCTACCATCCGCTTCGGATGGATCGGGCAGATCTGCTCTAACGAATTTATCAATGTCCGTATTTTGGACAGGGCCACCACCCTCTACCCTAAAACAAATGTGTGCATGTGGCAGCCCTCGTTTTTGAAACTCGATGACATGCATAATGTAAAGACATTTACCGAACCACGCACCAGTTCTGAGATCTTTTATAAGCTGATTTAATTTTAAATTAAAAACCCGGGCACAAACTAAAGGATTAGGCCTTTGTCCTTGTGAAATGGATTGTTGGATTTCAGGCCATTTGGGATTGCACGTCATCGTTAAAAAGAAAGACGGGGGACCTAATCTATTGACTAACGCAATTGCATCCATATACTTAGTTTTCATATAACGTGGACCTCCAGTAAATGAATTTGGCAAATAAACACGCCCCGGTACAACGCCGCCCTCTCCTTGAATAGTCTCGTCAGCATTAATAGACTCTAAATTACGCTCTAATTCCTGAAGGGGAGCAGATCTAATGGCACTATTCGAGGAACGTTGCATGTTGTCGATATATCTGAGACGTTCCTCAGAAATTCTACAAAACATATCGACAATCCATTCCTCGGAAAGTCTGCCCAATTCTGAAAATCTAGGTTCCGAAAGCAACAAACATCTAACATACTTATTTTGTGTTAATTTACTGCCCTTATTATCTACTTTATTAGGTAGCCAACCTGGATTACCATGAGGATACAAAAGAGGAAACTGGAAACTTTCATAAAGTGGATGTAAAAGGTCCACAGTGTGAGGTTTTTTAGCACCAGTTTTCCAAATAACTATAGCTTTCGGAATGAAACGCTCTCGTTCGGTGGAGAGAATCGCTGCGACCTCTGCACCGATCGGCAAGTCACCAAGGATGTTACCATGAGAACGACGCGACGTAGGCTCGAAAATGAGATGAGCTTCTTCGGAAGCTTCTCGATATAAACGTTTAAAACATTCTATGAATGGATTAACTTCGTGCAAGAAGTGTGTAATACTCTGAATAATATTAATGTCTAAATGTTGACCGGCAGCGAGTCGTTCTCGCTCCTGATCATCATGGATATACAATCCAATAGGATTTGTAGTATCCGAATAAGCTAAATCAAATACTCTATGATAAACTCTACCCTGAATTTTTAAAAATGAAATGCCAGTGTCTGGGTGTTGAAAACCGTGAGACACTCCTAAAGCACTGAACGCAAACAAGTTATTATACGCACGAGCCCTATCAATAAATGAGCGCTGCGAATAAAAATCTTCCGTCAGCGGCTCAAATTGTTGTACATTATAGGCACCCGTGCCACAACACCATTTAACACGAGTTTTTTCCTCGAAAAATATACGAGCATGGCAATGAGGACACTCGTAACTATCGTTCAATGAGGATTTTTTGAGGGAGTAAATTTGAATTGACCTCAATTCCTCGTCATGTTTCTGACCAATTAAATTGGCAGATCTACGCAAAGAAGGCTCAACATTTCTGACTTCATTATACCGTTCCGTAGCCTGTTTGTTGACGTCGCTATGGGTTTCATTATACCGTTTAACTGCCTCTCTATTTACCTCCGGATGGTTTTGCGAATACCTATCGACTGCCTCTCTATGTACTTCCGGATTTTTCAGAGTATACCTACAGACAGCCTGCCTATTTATTTCCGGATTTTTCTGACTATATCGTTGAACAGCTTTACGATTAACAGTGGGATTCCGATTACTATACCGTTTGTTAGCCTGTTTGTTACGTAATTTCCTACTGGAATCATCACCACTACTACTACTACTGTCTTCCGCGTCAGTCTGTTCAGTCAAAACCCTACCTAGACGCAGAGGGGATTGATGTCGCAACGTTTCGATATTAATTTTGTCAATAATTACGACTGGATTCATTGATAATTTAGGGTCCCTACCTATTGCAGACATTTGGCCTACTGGTGTATCAACGCTAACACGATCTGAGATAGCCCTATTTTTACGTTTTTGAGGCCGGCCTCTCTGATTGACGGATTTAGTGAAACTTGATAAATCGACACGCTCGAGAACAACAACCGGTTGCTTAACTGGTAATGAAAGAATAGTAGACTCCGTTACTAAGTTACCTAGATTTTTACTTTTCTGAGGTCGTCCTCTTGTCTCTACTGAATTCTTACGTTTTGTAGGTCGCCCACCACGCAAGTTAATGGATTTGGATGAAACAGGCAAATCTAATCGCTCAAGTACAACAAAGGGTTGCCTTTGGACGGCATTAGAATACGTATTATTTGTTTGCTCCGTTACAGAATTACTTATTACACGTAATTTATGTATCGAATATTCCTGCCCATCGTAGGAATGATTCGTCAAGAGCAACGATGCAAGACTCTTTAACGAATTACAGCAAAACAAACGTGCCTTATTTAAACTACTATCATGACTATGCCGGTTTTGACTGTCTACGGCGTGGCTATTAAATAAATAAAATAATCCGTTAAAACTCCAAAACGAAACCGTGCTGTTATGTCCGGTAAATAGATAATTGTCGCAATTATCATTGTGTGACGCATCAAAAACAGTCGATCGCAACTGATTTTCTAACTCAAGGATCTTTATGTCCAAAGTCTGCAAGCCGTTCGGAAATAAGCCGTTCAATTTCCAGCTGTCTTCCATCGAAACTATCTTGGCCAAAAAGTTCCCTACGCGAAATTCAGAAGGCAATTCTTCAGGAAGCAAATAAATTTCATGGGCTGGTTTAGCGCGTAAATACAATGAATCACCACTATTTAATATAGTGTCAATCTCAGAAGTACTGAAGGTACTTCTGCCTAAAATTACTGACAAAGACGACGCGCATGCCGACATTGCTACGCATTGTGCGTTATTACCTCTGAAGAGGTTGGACCCCTGATGGGTACTGCCTGTAAATAGTATTAAAAAAAAGTTAAACACAAAATAGACTCGACTAAACCCTACAAAACCGCATGGCGTATTCGATGATGACCGGAAACCGCAAAAAAAAATTGGCCATAAAACAAAAAAACATTGGAAGTATTATATTTTTATTTATATTAATTAACATAACGAAATAACAATCACCCTTTTTTTTTAAATATGAAATAAATAAAAGCACATTCGGCGACCTTGGTCTAAAGTGTTCCGTATTAATAAGTATTTTGCACTATGTTCATCTCGCTTCGATCTTCCAAACCCTGTTTCTCGGGTAGAAACCGCAACGCATCTGAAGTAATGTTCATGTCACATCTAGCAGGATCAACTTGCATGTATAGTAGTCTTCATTATGCCCCTTCTCAAAGTTGACTTTTGTAGACAAAATCTTACATTTTCGAAAATGATAATATAGAATAGAAGCAAATTCTGATAATGAGCATCAGATTCTCTAATAACTGGATAATTATTAATTTCGTCTTAATGTAATCCCCTGTTCAAATCTATCTGCAAAATAAGATGTAGGTATTAAAATATGGTATCAAGTAAGTACATTAAATTTAATCCTTAAATATAAAACACAAGAAATTTAAATTTATAAATTATTTTACATTATTTTACATTACATTGTATTACATCAATAAATAAAGCTTCACGAAAACACATTTGAATTATTATTAAAACTTACTTACACTGGGCACCCCACCACATGTCCACACATCCAAAGCAGTCAATCAGCTGTCACAGAATTACTGACCAAAATGCGTAAAGCGTTATCTCAAGCTAAAATACGCGGAATGTCAAACTCGTGCAATAGCAATCGACGAAATTATTTCAAAAAGTAGTAATGGGTCCTTAAGCACTCGGCAATAAATTGTTTTATGTTAATTAAAATTACGAAAGCACCCACACGCAGTAATATTATTAAACAGAACAAAATCGAAACCAAACCACCATTCGTTGTTCTAAAAATAATGTAGGTATCCAAGTTGTGATGAAATTGTGTTACGCACAATTTAAAATTTAAATAAGAATTTGGATGTAATAACTTTAAGACTAAATGTCATCAGAATTTAATTATTCGCATTATACGCTAGTGGAATCTAAACTAAAGTTATGCATTTCTAAGTTTCTTAAACATAAATAAAATGAAACATGTATCAAACATCTAAATCGCCATTTTAGCAACTATGTAGGTATAACATTTAAACTTTATTGTGGTCAATCACACACAATATAATTTAATAAAAATATCGCCGTGTTTATTTTAACAATTAGTACTGTAATGAGACCCGCACCTGTGACCTAACAACATTAGTAATTTATTAACAAAATCAATTATCAATTATGTGTATAAATCCTGCAATGTAAGCATTTAATGCAGGAATAGAGTTCAGACTTCACACTTTGGATTTTGCATCGCCCTTATGTAGTGAGAATAAGAATTTATCTCGAACTGTAAGTGTTTACTATGATGTGTTATCATCCGTACATCTGAACGAATGAATTCACTAACTCATTTTATTTTAATATTTTTAAATTTATGCTTTGACGAAAAAAACTGTAAGATGAACATTCTTTTCATAATGTTCATTAATTCTAAATCATAAATAAAATTATCCTATATTCCTTCCTAATAAAATTACTATCTAAGTCGATAAATAGCTAAAATTATCTACCCGAATCATTAGAAGAATAACAAATTTAATAACAGTAAATAATGATTGGTTACAAATTTAACTTCTGCTTCAATAACAAATATAGAAACTGAAATAAATATAGGTAGGATTATCAGATAAGAACATTCAAAGGTTAAATTAATTTTCTGATCAAAAATGTAGAAAATAAGTAGGTATATTTTTATTAAAGATAGCTATTTAAAAAGAAAAACAATTCAGTACCTATCGCAAGTTATATCTATATTATGTAAAGCTATTTTCCATATAAAACCGACTTAATTCAGAGTTAACACTGTTTTAAATCTCCTGTGACACAAGAACCTACCTACTTACTTCAAGTATGTACTTACTTTTTATTAAACTAAAGACATTGTTACAATTCTCCAATTACACCGAATACCTACCTATTTCTGTAAAATTCATATTTGTAAATGATCTTCAAATAAATTGATTTTAAAACTAACTGTTAATGAACAAAACTAATATCCATCAGAATCATTAAATTGAGAAAAAAATATTATTTCATTCAGAAGAATAATTAGGTAAGTAGATATGAGACTTTAATCCCCAGAAAATACAAATATAGTTATTAGAAATTAAGATATGTAAAGCTAGCATTCAAAGATGAGCGATCACGTGTGATTAATAAGGTTATTTTGCTATCGGAGAAAAGTACCTACAACGCCATGCAATAATTTATGAATTAGTTAGTTAACACATTTATTCCTATGGTTATTATTTAAAACCGAAAATAGTACGTAATGCAGTATAACAGTAAAGTTGAAAAGGTAGGTACTTACCAGTGGCGATGCACGCTGAAGCGGTGTCGAATCGTTCTGCCATCATTGTCGTCGGTAGATTTCTAAAACAGATAAATAGAATTATTAAGATTTTAAAGAAATAATGTAATTTAAATGGCTCAGCACCTAACACAGGAAAACAGTAGGAATGCATCAAGCATGATGGTAGCTGAACAAATTGTTAGATCTCTGGTGATTAGGTATATAAGTATCACTTAATTTGCTATTTCAAACAAATTTCTTGGGTAGGTAGGTACCTACCTAATTATTATTTATTGACATGAATGAAACATGTATTATTGTATGGGTAAGGTGATGTTTAAAAAGGTGTGACTAAAGTGGCGTGGGTCGCCGCCATGTTACCAACTTTGGCTCAAAAGTTAATACCCACCTACATCATTCAGATTTTAGACACGACGTTTATGCCATTATATAGCAAAATTATAACATTGTTTAAAATCAACATGCAAACCGTAGGAATTATAAGTTACAGTTAACCCTAGTACCCAATTCACAAGTAAACCTAGGTAGTGCTAGCTAATCCCAAAAACGCGTTTACCATTCACATACATTGAAAAAATCACGAATTGCAATGTTTTCCACCCAAAATCATAAAATAGTAATAATTATGGAAAACATTTCTCACCCAAACTTTTTATAATGTGAAATAACAAAAACACAAGACAAATGAACACTCACCTTCCTCGCGTCGATGTACGAAGTGAAAAAAGATGGCTGTTGCAACGCGCGGAACTAAACTTTTAGGCTCCAAATTTAAATGTTACCAACAGTTCAAAAATGATATACCACTAAAAAATATTAATTTCAAAAGTCACGAACAGCAAAACAATTATTTTATTGGTAATGTTTTTAGAAGAATATTTTAATTTTGCATTTTATGACAATAAAAATTTATTTTTAATTTAAAATATTTGATTTAATATCATTTTGTTTTCAGATAATAAAAACATGAACCGGCGAGCGCACAAATATTATAACTTACTTAAATAAGTATATGACAGTATGAAAAGAAATATTAATCTTATTTATATATAGAAAACATGTTCTCAAGATCATATTTGAATAACTTTAAAAATAAACAAGAAAAGAATGGTCTTAATGTTAATATTTTCTTTGTCTAAAATGTGTTTGAAAATTGATAATCTTTTACGTCACTGACGCAAATACTAAACTATTTCAATAAAGAAATGCTTATTTGTAAGAACGTTTTTTTAAGTTTTAAACGTTATGATAACACAGTCTCCGATTGACATATATATTCATAATAAATCAAAGATATTACTACTATATTTTTTAACAAATAAATAAGACGTCACGTTCGCCGGCCGCTGTCGCGGCACGCTCGCTGCACTCGCTCGGCTTGCGCTTTTTTGGTCATTAACCTAACCTTACTTAACCAATTAACTCTGATTACAATTTTAGCTTCATTCATGGCTATGTCATGTCTAATAAAAAGTATTTTTGTCAAACTTACTCATTGATGGACAACATTAATTATGTGATGAGTCCCCGTACCGAATAACGACGGCTGATTACCAACTAAATTAAAATTATTACTAAATACAATATACATACGGTTTAAACATTTTGCATACGAGTCTAAGGATCACTGATTTTTTGTATTTTATTAATTTTTTTTTTATATTACACTTCAAGATTGACCTCATCCCACCTGATGTTAAGTGGAAATGAGGTCCTAGCTTAAGAGCGACAAGTAGAGCATAAAAGCTGTTACTGGACTTGTAGCCCTTACCTTGAAGGCTTGACCCCTGCTACTAATGTAGCACCCCCCAGGAGCTCTGGAAACCTTACTCACGCAGGAACACAACAACACAGAAGTGATTGTTATTTGGCTGCGGTCTTCTGTAAGGTGGAGGTGTTTCACCAGTCGGGCTGCTCCAGTTCGAGCGATAAATCGCTATGCCCTACCTCTCTAAAATTTCATCACTTTAAATGTTACGCATTTGACGTTAAAAATTATCCTATTTCATATTTTAATATTTATCAGCCGGATTCTAAAATTATTTTTCGCGATCAAAAGGAAACTGTATGAAACACTTAGACAAATATTTTAATTCCTCTCCTATGTCCTTAAAACATGAAATTTTGAAACATAATTAGAGCATATCTTCACCTACTTACCCGTCTTTAATACTACATTAAAGTCCCCAAATCCAGGGTAAAACGTTGGGTGACTTGCTACGTTTCCGGTTTGTTGAAGCATCCCTTCTGCTCATTGGTCAATCAATTATTAAGCGACCATTTGAAAATAAATCGTTTAGCGTAATTAACATTCTAAATAAAACTTTCAATACTTAAGAGCCCCAATTTAAATAGCATTAATCATATTTTGAATTTTAATTGACTAAAAGTATGTACAAAATTATTTATATCTAATTTTTATTATTTCTCGTCGTCGGTTAATTTCATTCATTCATTTCGGAAAGCAGATAAGTGACAACTGTCAAAGATGTGCAAGCGTTAATGAAAACAAACCAAAAAAGTTATAAAGTTCTGTTAGGAATTTGATAGTGTTAAGACATTACAACTTAACAGTTTAATAATACTTAGATAAGTATCGTCTTCATTCGAATTTTGTTCATAAACATCAGAAAATGCAATAGTAGATATGTGGTGCCAATTTGTGTAAATATTCGTATTTGAAGAGTTTTTGGTTTTCCAGCTGATCAAAGTTAACAGTAAACCAACCTTAGGTTCGAGTGTAGCAAATGACAAATTAAAATACTTAGTTGCACAGAGCTACTTACCTAAGCGTTTTAAAGAATAGTTTGTTAAACTTACATCGAAAGTAGTCTTATCCAACAAGTACATACAATAAGTTATTCGTATGTACCAACTACAATTATTTAAATTATTTCAGTATCAGAAAAACCATACCAATCATAAATGCTCAGTGCATATAATAAAGAAAGAAGCAAAAATCTAAGCCAAAAGCTTCTATTCCCAGGTTAGTACAAACCCTTTTTTGAAAATGAACCCTATGTTTTACAATGTTAATGTTGTATATGAAGCTAACAGTCACATTTCTATAAAATTAAAATACCTATTAGATATAATCTGTACCTAACTCAGAATCAATGTCAAAGCTAATCAACTGTAAATTTTGAATTATTTTTATTTACATATCTCATTAATTATTTAAAACTGTTCTGGAGTACAGTCTTCAAATTAAACTTAAAAATTTCAAATCTCCCACCTACCTCCTATTGACCTAAAGGATGATCTTCTCATTGATTGTTAAATACATAATTATTTGATTTTCTTTCAGCTACAACCTATTTACCTATCTCAATATAAAATCAAGAATGAATTATTTTGGGCCAATAATTAAAAGGCAATACTTAATACATTTGGCATAACCTCGGTGTGGGATAGTAAAAGAATGATGGGGACGATAATCATCAAAACAAACTGTAAAAGTCCAAAAATCTGGTAATCTACTACTAATGAAGAGTACTACTATTCATATTCAGGGAACAATAAAATGCTTGACTAAAGTGAGGTGGAATGTGGTTTAAATCATCTCGCTTAGATAAATAAACATAATTTAAAATGTGAAAGATTCGTTTTATTGTAAATTTTCTGAATTTTCAATTTAATTTATTAGAGTTCAATTAGAATAATTAAGGGTGTTCAAATATTAGGGTTCTTGTGTTTTTTTTATTGTATTTACAGTAATGACTCTTTAACTAAATTTACATGTATTACACAAGGCAACAAAATTTTATGTTTTGCATGTTGCTTTAACGCGAGTTGACAGTAATTGCAGCTATTTGTCTGCTGTACATGATTTTATTATTTTTCTAGTACCTCGTCATTTATGGTAATCTTGCATCAAAAAAATGAAATTCAATAATTTTAGGAACTTTACCATGCTCTGTATACAGTTTCGAGCAAGTTAATTTTATAATTGAATATTACAAAACAAACAAATACTTCTCTTATTTGAAATATAATTTAAATTATCAGTTTAGTAATATTATTTGTGAAGTAATTCTTGATCTAACTGCAACATTTTTTTCCATATAGAATGATATTAATAAATTGTATAAAAAATAATACCGCTGAGGACAACTTAAATATTTTCTCATTTAAACTAAATTTATAAATAAACCTAATATGAATTCCATGGCAAGGGTCTTTGCTTCCTTTGGCATATATTTAAAGTAGCCAAAAATAATTAGTTAAATAGTTAAACCTGTTTAAAGTAGACCCAAAAAAGCAATTTTTAAGATTTTTAAGTGAAATATTTCAGAAACTATAGGTGATAGACATATTTTATAGCCAGATTCGGCTTCGCTACGCCAGTTTTAGTTTAAAACAGCAATTGGTTTGCTTGCAACCAAATCATTGTTGCCCTGTGATTATCAGAGTAGCTACTGTAACAATGGTTTGCACTCCTGGCTAATGAACCAAAGGGTGTGGGTTCGATTCCCAACCATTTTTGTAATAAAAATGTATATTTGTTTTGTATTTGGATGATTTTAGTTGTTATGTAGTGTTAAAGTGCATTTAAATGTTTTTCTGGTACTACCATTTGTTTTAGCATATGTTTATGGTGCTTACTGTGGGGTTTTAGGAAAACTGGTACATTACCTAGTCTAAAAACAACATTTTAATGAATGCCATTCGGTTAATTGTAACTTTACCACAAATCCTAGCCAAATGTAGTTCTTCAGTGTGTGCATTATATTATTTAAAGAGGTCTTAATATTTTACACTTTTAAATGTACAAACTACTATGAAAATTCTAAGGTTCAGAATTAAAGCTTACTCTTTAGTCCATTTATTGGTTACATATTTACTGGGCTTAGCATGTTTATTACACAATTACAATATTGTACAGCTATGACAAGTAAGTATTCATCGCTGCGGCGCCAATTATTTTCATAATATTTTATTACTATGTACCTACTTAATTCTAGGTAGATAGTCGGATTTCTATTTTTGGACTTGCTATAATGGAGAGAGATTTTTTTAAAAGGCTACGTGCATGCTATACCTTTAAATGAAAAGATATCCATTGCAAGACTAATATCATTGACATAGGACAAACAATTAGAACAATCTAATGCAAATGATCGCCTACATGGCTCGTAGAAACAACGGACTATGACGTAGAAAGGGTTTAGAATGTGCCATGTGCTTCAAAAGCAATGTAGGAGGACCCTAAAGACGATCTTACGCGATCGCGATATGGCAGGAAGGTGACGGGTGTAGGCGGCACATAATCGAGAAACTATTTGGCCTAAATGTCGGTCATACCCACTATTCGTACCTATTTTAAAGAAACTTTAAAAAAATATCTCCGCCTTCAAATAGGTTTAAATTTCACCTACATAGGAACACTTAAGGCTGAAATTTTTAGGGTTCCGTAGTCAAATGGAAAAAAGAGATCCCTAAGGACTCGTTGTGTCTATCTGTCTGTCTGTTAGTTCGCCCGTATGTCACTTTTTTCCGAAACTTTAAGAACTATAGGTACTATTGTACCTACAAAAGATATAACTGGGTAAGTAGATTAACATGTATACGAACTCTTTCTAAAATGAAAAATAAAAACTGAAACGCGAAAATGTTATTTCATCAATCCCATAGGTAGGTACGTGTGGGGCAACTATGGACAGATCTTTACAAAATTAAATTGTTTTTAATTATTTCTCCAAACTGAATACTTTGCGCGAGGAACACATTCAAATTACAACGAAATGCAAGAACTTTTATTTAATGTAATTTCCTGCTACCCTTTATGGGTGAGACCAACTCGCACTTATTTAACTTCATAAAAGGAAGAGGTTCTCTATTAGCCTGTGTACTTTTATATGTATATACATATTGTATATTGTATATATATTGTAAATTTATTCCGAGAGAAGTTCTATATCGATTTAAATCATCAGTTAAGTGATTCTACGTAAGTTAGGTAGGTCCTAGGTACTTCAACTCAGCCCCTCACTCCAGCGTAACGGCAAACTTGGATAAGTAATTAATCTATATTATATAAAGCTAAATTACCACTCACTGACTGACTCACTCATCGGGGGTGTTTTTGGGGGGGTTATCGTTTTTCTACCGCTTTGGCATGTTCTAACGGGGTGGGTTATTTTTTAATCAAAGCAGGTTTTTTCATTTTTTTTTCCGAAAATCCAAGATGGCGGCCCTTTTTGCTGAATCAACTTTTTTCTTGTCTATGGAATGGCCGGGCGGTTTTAACTTTTTTTGAAACTCCCATTGCTATGTATTATTGTGAAAAAGTAAAATGTCAAAAAAACAAGATGTCCGCGCCGCCATCTTGGATCGAAAATTCGATTTAGAGCTGTTTTTGCGGGGTCGTGGTGGAGAGGTTTCCACAGATAATTGAAAAAATTTTTTTGAACTCTGCCGGCAGTATAGCCTTCTTTTGAATGTTGGTCATAGATTATAGAGTTTGGCCATAGAGACGGCGCAGGCGGCAGTTTTGTAGGGAGCAAAAACTTTGCCATTTTCAATGTCGATTTTGAGGGGGATGGCAACCCCATGTCGAATCGGTTTGTATGGGGCAATGGTAGGTTAGTTATTCGTCTATTGTTTTGAGAAATAAATTCTACCAAATTCATGGTAGTTTTTGCCCCATGGCCCCGAATGGTAGGAAAAAAAAATAACCTTGTAGAAAAAAAATAAATACGCCGTGGGGTGGCCATGGAGGTCCGAAGTGACAAAAAGGTAGTTTTTTGGGAAAATCCTGGCAACCCTGGAAATAGCGGGGAAAAACATTTTTTCGACATGGTCATTTTCCAAAAGCTCTAGGGGCGACTGGGTGGGAACGAGAAAAAAACAAAAAATTAGGTCTGATGCAATATATAACCTTGAATACAGGAAAAATATGGCCGTTTGAAAATCCAAGATGGCGGACCCCCTTTCGGCCATTTTGAATTTTGCACGATTTTCAAAACGGTTCTTTTGGCACTTGGCAACATTTGAGCGAGTCGCAATGTATTGAGCGGTTGCATGTTTGGTTAATGTGTGTTGCCAGGTCAAATAAAATTTCTACCATTTTTGGTAGTTTTTGACTCGTGCCCAAAAAACGAAAAAAAAAATTTTTGACATTTGGTTGAAACGTCTACCACTTAATTGTGTATAGCCCATAGCCGAATGATATATTGCGGCTTTTGGTCAGATCACCTGGCAACACTGGGAGCTACGGTGAAAAATATTTTTTCGACATGGTCATTTTCCAAAAGTTCTGAGGGCGACTGGGTGGGAGCGAGAAAAAAAATGAAAATGAGGTTCGCTGTCAAATATAGTCTAGATTATGGGAAAACTATAGACTTTTTGATTAACAAGATGGCCGACGCGCTGGTGGCCATTTTGTGATTTGTTCGTGTTTTTGAAAACTTAAAATTCAAATTTCGGTTATTTTTTTTTATTTGAACGACTCGCAATGTACTAGGCTGTTATGTGTTTTGTCATCCTGTGTTGCCAGGTGAAAAAATATTTCTACCATTTTTGGTAGTTTTTGGCTCAGGTCCCGAAAAGGTCGAGAATAGAAATAATGACATTTCGCGCAAATCATTCCCATGTGCTTGTGAGGCATTGTAATAGTAATGACATTTGACTATTTTTATTTCCTTAATTGGGCAACACCGAGAGCTGTTGAGGAAAAAGTGCAAAAAACATGGTCACCTACCGGAAGCTCTGTGGGCCACAGGATATAAAATTCGAAAAAAATAAAAATGAGGTTTGATGCCGTATATAACCTAGATTACAGGAAAACTATAGGCTTTTCGATAAACAAAATGGCGGATGTGCTGGCGGCCATTATGTAAAAATCTGCAGGATTCAAAATGTATTCATTAACTTTCGGGGTAGAAGGAGGGGTCGTAGGGAAAATATGCTCGGAGCTTTATTGGAGGTTTACATGATGCCCCCGTGATGGTTGAAAAGTTTACCCGATTTTTGGGGTAATTTCGGAGATTTTGGGCCCGACAGAAAATGCTCGAATTTAAAAAAAATAAGTATGAGGTCCTGTCACAAATGTCTATCTGTGGTCGATCGACCCAAAAAAAAGCGAGTAAGTACGAAATTTTAGGAAAAATTGGAAAATCAAATTTCTATGGAGTACTTGGTTCCCCATACATTTTGTACTGAAATCGACCGTAGTAAGAAAATGTATGGGGAAATTGATTCATATTAATGTAATGCTGTTAATACTTGGAAATGGTAACTTTGCGAGGCCGGAGGCCGAGCTGCGTTGCGAGACCACAGGTCGAGCGCCGCGTAGGGCGAAGCCCGAAGCGGCTATATTCTGTGTAACTTTCGCGAGGCCGAAGGCCGAGCTTCGAATGCGAGGCCAAAGGCCGAGCGCCCGCGTAGAGCGAAGCTCGAAGCGGCTGCCATCAAACACTTTGGACCAATATAGACGAGACAATTGATCAGATCAAGTAACCAACGCGAGGCCGTAGGCCGAGCTGCGATGCGAGACCATAGGTCGAGCGCCGCGTAGGGCGAAGCCCGAAGCGGCTATGTTCTGTGTAACTTTCGCGAGGCCGAAGGCCGAGCTTCGAATGCGAGGCCACAGGCCGAGCGCCCGCGTAGAGCGAAGCTCGAAGCGGCTGCCATCGAACACTTTCGACCGATATAGACGAGACAAATGATCAAGTAACCCACGCGAGGCCGTAGGCCGAGCTGCGATGCGAGACCATAGGTCGAGCGCCGCGTAGGGCGAAGCCCGAAGCGGCCATGTTCTGTGTAACTTTCGCGAGGCCGAAGGCCGAGCTTCGAATGCGAGGCCGTAGGCCGAGCGCCCGCGTAGAGCGAAGCTCGAAGCGGCTTCCGTCGAACACTTTGGCCATTTTATTAAAGTGCAATCCAAGTCACCCTAGGCGCGAGGCCGCAGGCCGAGCTGCGCCGCGCAGGGCGGAGCCCGGAGCGGAAAGGCTCCTTAGGCCACAGTTGCAAAACTCTAGCGCCGTACAAAAAAAGCACTAGGCCCCCATTGCGGACGGTTCAACACCCCCGTGTCACACCCGCGAGGCCGCAGGCCGAGCTGCGTACGCGAGGCCGAAGGCCGAGCGCCGCGGGAGGGCGAAGCCCGGGAGCGGCCAGCGCCGCAGGCCTAGCTTTTAGCAGACTCGCGCGAAGCGCGTGCTGCAAAAGCTAGTAATAATTATATAAAACTCAGGCATTAATTAAACAAATTCTTCAAAGCAATGTCCTGATCTGGGTGGTGATTGAACCCACGCCCCGTAGATCGTCAGCCGGAAGCGACAGTCATTGCTCCAATGAGTCGGACATTACATACCTAGTCTCATTAGTTCTACTAACTAATAGTAGGTACTTAAACTACCAAGATACATAGACTCCAGTCAGTGGCGTAACTATACCATTCGGGGCCCGTAGCAAATTCATCAATCCATCGACCAACCCCCCCCCCCCCCCCCCCTCCCTCCTTCTCAAAGAAAGAATAATGTCTAATACTTGTTTGGAAATACCAGAAATGTAGTGCATACTTTAGGAAAGTTTGATGTAAAAATTATTCTTGGTAATTGGGATTCTCCTCTTACCTGGGGCCCCTTCTGGCTGGGGGCCCGTGGCATTTTGCCGACTTGCCACCCCACCCTTGTTTGATAAACTGGAGTCAGTGGCGTAACTACCACTGACTCCAGTTTATCAAACAAATTAAGAGCAACAAAGTAACCACTTCAAAAATTCAGAAAAAAAATCAGCAACCGGTTTATTTTTATAGAAACATATATTTCCGAAGACAGTACGAATAATTATGTATTTAATAAATTTGCTTTTTTGGCGTACGTTTTCAATACTAAATATAATGACATAATGTAAAAAAGGATTACACTAAACCATTAGTATACAATAATTCTCCCATACAAATTACTTGCTACGGTCAATTTCAGTACAGAATGTATGGGGAACCAAGTACTCCATAGAAATTTGATTTTCCAATGTTTCCTAAAATTTCGTACTTACTCGCTTTTTTTTTGGTCAATGGACCACGGATGGACATTTTGGACAGGACCTCATACTTATTTTTTTTAAATTCGAGCATTTTCTGTCGGGCCCAAAATTTCCGAAATTACCCCGAAAATCGGGTAAATTTTTGAACCATCACGGGGGCATCATGTAAACCTCCAATAAAGCTCCGAGCATATTTTCCCTACAACCCCTCCTTCTACCCCGAAATTTAGGGAATACATTTTGAATTCTGCAGATTTTTTAAAATGGCCGCCAGCGCATCCGCCATTTTGTTTATCGAAAAGTCTATAATATAACATCTCATCTAGGTTATATACAGCATCAAACCTCATTTTTACATTTTTCAAATTTTATATCCTGCGGCCTACAGGACTTCTGGAAGGTGACCATGATTTTTGCACATTTGTCCCAACAGCTCCCGGTGTTGCCAAGTCACAGAGATAAAAATAGTCAAATGTCATTTCAATGGGGATGTTTCATAGGCACATGGGAATGGTTTGCGCGAAATGTCATTATTTCTATTTTCGACCTTCGCCGGGACCTGAGTCAAAAACTACCAAAAATAGTAGAATTTTTATTTCACCTGGCAACACACACAAGTCAAACTCACAATCGCCTGGTACATTGCGACTCGCTCAGAGATGGCCATATACATGAAAATTAAAATTTAACGTTTTCGAAAACACATAATTTTCACAAAATGGCCGCCAGCGCGTCGGCCATCTTGTTTAACAAACAGTCTATAGTTTTCCTGTAATCTAGGCTATATTTGACATCGAACCTCATTTTCATTTTTTTTCTCGCTCTCACCCAATCGCCATATTATTTTTTGGAAAATGACCAAGTCACAAAATATATATTTCACTCTGGCACCCAGTGTGGCCAGGTGATTGGGCTAAAATTAGTAAAATATCATTCGGCCATAAGCTCGCCATAATAACGTGGTAGACATTTAGACCAAATGTCAAAAAAATTTTTTTTCGTTTTTTGGGCAAAAGTCAAAAACTACCAAAAATGGAAGAAATTTTATTGTACCTAGCAACACATATAAACTAAACATGCAACCGCTCCATACTTTGCAACTCGCTCAAATGTTGCCATGTGCCTGAAAAACGGTTTTGAAAATCGTGAAAAATTCAAAATGGCCGAAAGGGGGTCCGCCATCTTGGATTTTGGATCAGCCGTATTTTTCCCGTATTCTAGGTTATATACCGCACCGAACCTAATTTTTATTTTTTTTCTCGCTCCCACCCAGTCTTCAAAAGAACTTTTGGAAAAAACCATGTCAAAAAAATGGTTTTCCCCGCCATTTCCAGGGTTGCCAGGATTTTTCTGAAAAACTACTTTTTTGTCACTTCGGACCTCCATAGCCACCCTACTGCATATTTATTTTTTTTCTACAAGGGTATTTTTTTTTTCTACCATTTTGGGTCATGAGGAAAAAACTACCATGAATTTGGTAGAATTTAATTCTCAAAACAATAAACGGATAACTAACCTACCACTGCCCCATACAAACCGATTCGACATGGTGTTGCCATACCCCTCAAAATCGACTTTGAAAATGACAAATTTTTGCTCCCTACAAAACTGCCGCCAGCGCCGTCTCTATGGCAAAACTCTATAATCTATGGATGAGGTTTGCAAGTTGACTATACTGCCGGTAGAGTTCAAAAAAATTTTTTCAATTATCTGTGGAAACCTCTCCACCACGAGCCCGCAAAAACACCTCTAAACCGAATTTTCGATCCAAGATGGCGGCGCGGACATCTTGTTTTTTTGACATTTTACTTTTTCAGTGTACTTCACTTTAACACCATTCTCTAAAAAAGTAAAAACCGCCTGGCCATTCCATAGATAAAAAAAAAGTTGGTTCCCCAAAGGGGGCCGCCATCTTGGATTTTGGAAAAAAAAAATAGAAAAACCTGCTTTGATTGAAAAATAACCCACCCCGTTAGAACATGCCAAAGCGGTAGAAAAACGAGAACCCCCCCAAAAAAACCACCGATGAGTGAGTGAGTCAGTGAGTGGTAATTTAGCTTTATATAATATAGACTAGCTTTTGCAGCACGCGCTACGCGCGAGTCTGCTAAAAGCTAGGCCTGCGGCGCTGGCCGCTCCCGGGCTTCGCCCTCCCGCGGCGCTCGGCCTTCGGCCTCGCATACGCAGCTCGGCCTGCGGCCTCGCGGGTGTGACTTTTGGTGTTTGACCGTCCGCAATGGGGGCCTAGTGCTTTTGTTGTACGGCGCTAGAGTTTTGCAACTGAGGCCTAAGGAGCCTTTCCGCTTCGGGCTCCGCCCTGCGCGGCGCAGCTCGGCCTGCGGCCTCGCGCCTAGGGTGACTTGTGTTGCACTTAAATAAAATGGCCAAAGTGTTCGACGGAAGCCGCTTCGAGCTTCGCTCTACGCGGGCGCTCGGCCTACGGCCTCGCATTCGAATCTCGGCCTTCGGCCTCGCGAAAGTTACACAGAACATAGCCGCTTCGGGCTTCTCCCTACGCGGCGCTCGACCTGTGGTCTCGCATCGCAGCTCGGCCTACGGCCTCGCGAAAGTTACACAGAACATAGCCGCTTCGGGCTTCTCCCTACGCGGCGCTCGACCTGTGGTCTCGCATCGCAGCTCGGCCTACGGCCTCGCGTAGGTTACTTGATCTGATCAATTGTCTCGCCTATATTGGTCCAAAGTGTTTGATGGCAGCCGCTTCGAGCTTCGCTCTACGCGGGCGCTCGGCCTTTGGCCTCGCATTCGAAGCTCGGCCTTCGGCCTCGCGAAAGTTACACAGAATATAGCCGCTTCGGGCTTCGCCCTACGCGGCGCTCGACCTGTGGTCTCGCATCGCAGCTCGGCCTACGGCCTCGCGTAGGTTACTTGATCAGTTATGTTGTCTATATCGGCCCAAAGTGTTCGATGGGAGCCGCTTCGAGCTTCGCTCTACGCGGGCGCTCGGCCTTTGGCCTCACATTCGAAGCTCGGCCTTCGGCCTCGCATTCGAAGCTCGGCCTTCGGCCTCGCGAAAGTTACACAGAATATAGCCGCTTCGGGCTTCGCCCTACGCGGCGCTCGACCTGTGGTCTCGCATCGCAGCTCGGCCTACGGCCTCGCGTAGGTTACTTGATCAGTTATGTTGTCTATATCGGCCCAAAGTGTTCGATGGGAGCCGCTTCGAGCTTCGCTCTACGCGGGCGCTCGGCCTTTGGCCTCACATTCGAAGCTCGGCCTTCGGCCTCGCGAAAGTTACACAGAATATAGCCGCTGCGGGCTTCGCCCTACGCGGCGCTCGACCTATGGTCTCGCAACGCAGCTCGGCCTCCGGCCTCGCAAAGTTACCAGTTCCAAGTTTTAATAGCACTCAATACGGTACTATATTACTATGCAACAATTTCCCCATACATTTTCTTACTAAGGTCAATTTCAGTACAAAATGTATGGGGAACCAAGTACTCCATAGAAATATGATTTTCCAATTTTTCCTAAAATTTTGTACTTACACGCTTTTTTTTAGGTCGAGCGACCACGGATAGACATTTTTGACAGGACCTCATACTTATTTTTTTTAAATTCGAGTATTTTCTGTCAGGCCCAAAATCTCTGAAATTACCCCGAAAATCGGGTAAATTTTTGAACCATCACAGGGGCATCATAAAAACCTCCAATAAAGCTCCGAGCATATTTTCCCTACGACCCCTCCTTCTACCCCGAAATTTAGGGAATACATTTTGAATTCTGCAGATTTTTTAAAATGGCCGCCAGCGCATCCGCCATTTTGTTTATCGAAAAGTCTATAATATAACATCTCATCTAGGTTATATACTGCAACAAACCCCATTTTTACTTTTTTCAAATTTTATATCCTGCGACCTACAGGACTTCTGGAAGGTGACCATGATTTTTGCACATTTGTCCCAACAGCTCCCGGTGTTGCCAGGTCACAGAGATAAAAATAGTCAAATGTCATTTTGATGGGGATGTTTCATAGGCACATGGTAATGGTTTGCGCGAAATGTCATTATTTCTATTTTCGACTTTCGCCGGGACCTGAGTCAAAAACTACCAAAAATAGTAGAATTTTTATTTCACCTGGCAACACACACAACCAAAACTCATAATCGCCTGGTACATTGCGACTCGCTCTGATGTCGCCATATACATGCAAATTAGGATTTAACGTTTTCGAAAACACATAATTTTCACAAAATGGCCGCCAGCGGGTCGGCCATCTTGTATTTTTGAACACTCGTATTTTTCCTGTATTTTGGACTATATTTGACGCCGAACCTCATTTTCGTTTTTTTTCTCGCTCTCACCCGATCGCCATATTATTTTTTGGAAAATGACCAAGTCACAAAATATATATTTCGCTCTGGCGCCCAGTGTGGCCAAGTGATTGGGCTAAATTTAGTAAAATATCATTTGGCCATAAGGTTGCCATAATAACGTGGTAGACATTTAGACCAAATGTCAAAAAAAATTTTTTTCGTTTTTTGGACATAAATCAAAAACTACCAAAAATGGTAGAAATTTTATTTCACCTGGCAACACACATCGACCAAACATACAACCGCTCGATACATTGCGACTCGCTCAAATGTTGCCATGTGCCTGAAAAACGGTTTTGAAAATCGTGAAAAATTCAAAATGGCCGAAACGGGGTCCGCCATCTTGTTAATCGAAAAGTCTATAGTTTTCCCATATTCTAGGTTATATACCGCACCGAACCTGATTTTTATTTTTTTTCTCGCTCCCACCCAGTCTTCAAAAGAACTTCTGGAAAAAACCATGTCGAAAAAATGATTTTCCCCGCCATTTCCAGGGTTGCCAGGATTTTTCCGAAAAACTACTTTTTTGTCACTTCGGACCTCCATGGCCACCCTACAGCCTATTTATTTTTTTTCTACAAGGTAATTTTTTTTTCCTACCATTTGGGGCCATGGGGTAAAAACTACCATGAATTTGGTAGAATTTATTTCTCAAAACAATAGACGAATAACTAACCTACCACCGCTCCATACAAATCGATTCGACCTGGTGTTGCCATCCCCCTCAAAATCGACTTTGAAAATGGCAAAATTTTTGGTCCCTACAAAACTGCCGCCAGCGCCGCCTCTATGGCCAAACTCTATAATCTATGGATAAGGTTTTCAATTTGACTATACTGCCAGCAAAGTTCAAAAAAAATTTTTTCATTATCTGTGGAAACCTCTCCACCACGGCCCCGCAAAAATACCTCTAAATCGGATTTTCGATCCAAGATGGCGGCGCGGACATCTTGTTTTTTTGACATTTTACTTTTTCAGTGTACTTCACTTTAACACCATTCTCTAAAAAAGTAAAAACCGCCTGGCCATTCCATAGACAAGAAAAAAGTTGATTTAGCAAAATCGGCCGCCATCTTGGATTTTCGGAAAAAAAAATAGAAAAACCTGCTTTGATTGAAAAATAACCCACCCCGTTAGAACACGCCAAAGCGGTAGAAAAACGAGAACCCCCCCAAAAACACCCCCGATGAGTCAGTGAGTCAGTGAGTGGTAATTTAGCTTTATATAATATAGACTAGCTTTTGCAGCACGCGCTTCGCGCGAGTCTGCTAAAAGCTAGGCCTGCGGCGCTGGCCGCTCCCGGGCTTCGCCCTCCCGCGGCGCTCGGCCTTCGGCCTCGCATACGCAGCTCGGCCTGCGGCCTCGCGGGTGTGACACGGGGGTGTTGAACCGTCCGCAATGGGGGCCTAGTGCTTTTTATGTACGGCGCTAGAGTTTTGCAACTGTGGCCTAAGGAGCCTTTCCGCTCCGGGCTCCGCCCTGCGCGGCGCAGCTCGGCCTGCGGCCTCGCGCCTAGGGTGACTTGGATTGAGCTTTAATAAAATGGCCAAAGTGTTCGACGGAAGCCGCTTCGAGCTTCGCTCTACGCGGGCGCTCGGCCTACGGCCTCGCATTCGAAGCTCGGCCTTCGGCCTCGCGGAAGTTACACAGAACTCGACCTATGGTCTCGACCTATGTGTTCGATGGAAGCCGCTTCGAGCTTCGCTCTACGCGGGCGCTCGGCCTTTGGCCTCGCATTCGAAGCTCGGCCTTCGGCCTCGCGAAAGTTACACAGAATACAGCCGCTTCAGGCTTCGCCCTACGCGGCGCTCGACCTGTGGTCTCGCATCGCAGCTCGGCCTACGGCCTCGCGTAGGTTACTTGATCAATTGTCTCATTTATATCGGTCAAAAGTGTTTGATGGCAGCCGCTTCGAGCTTCGCTTTACGCGGGCGCTCGGCCTTTGGCCTCGCATTCGAAGCTCGGCCTTCGGCCTCGCGAAAGGTACACAGAATATAGCCGCTGCGGGCTTCGCCCTACGCGGCGCTCGACCTATGGTCTCGCATCGCAGCTCGGCCTACGGCCTCGCGTAGGTTACTTGATCAATTGTCTCGTCTATATCGGCCCAAAATGTTCGATGGAAGCCGCTTCGAGCTTCGCTCTACGCGGGCGCTCGGCCTTTGGCCTCGCATTCGAAGCTCGGCCTTCGGCCTCGCGAAAGTTACACAGAATGTAGCCGCTTCGGGCTTCGCCCTACGCGGCGCTCGACCTGTGGTCTCGCATCGCAGCTCGGCCTACGGCCTCGCGTAGGTTACATGATAAATTGTCTTGTCTATATCGGCCCAAAGTGTTCGATAGCAGCCGCTTCGAGCTTCGCTCTACGCGGGCGCTCGGCCTTTGGCCTCGCATTCGATGCTCGGCCTTCGGCCTCGCGAAAGTTACACAGAATATAGCCGCTTCGGGCTTCGCCCTACGCGGCGCTCGACCTGTGGTCTCGCAACGCAGCTCGGCCTCCGGCCTCGCAAAGTTACCATATATGAGTATTAACAGCATTACATTCATATGCAAAAATTTTCCCATACATTTTCTTACTACGGTCAATTTCAGTACAAAATGTATGGGGAACCAAGTACTCCATAGAAAATTGATTTTCAAATTTTTCCTAAAATTTCGTACTTACTCGCTTTTTTTTGGGTCAATAGGCCACGGATAGACATTTTTGACAGGACCTCATACTTATTTTTTTTTAATTCGATCATTTTCTGTCGGGCCTAAAATCTCCGAAATTACCCCAAAAGTCGGGTAAATTTTTCAACCATCACTGGGGCATCATGTAGACCTCCAATAAAGCTCCGAGCATTTTTTCCCTACGACCCCTCTTTATACCCCGAAAGTTAATGAATACATTTTTAATTTTGCAGATTTTTTATAATGACCGCCAGCGCATCCGCCATTTTGTTTATCGAAAAGTCTATAATATAACATCTCATCTAGGTTATATACTGCATCAAACCTCATTTTTACATTTTTCAATTTTTATATCCTGCGGCCTACAGGACTTCTGGAAGGTGACCATGTTTTTTGCACATTTGTCCCAACAGCTCCCGGTGTTGCCAGGTCACAGAGATAAAAATAGTCAAATGTCATTTCAATGGGGATGTTTCATAGGCACATGGGAATGGTTTGCGCGAAATGTCATTATTTCTATTTTCGACCTTCGCCGGGACCTGAGTCAAAAACTACCAAAAATAGTAGAATTTTTATTGCACCTGGCAACACACAAAAGTCAAACTCACAATCACCTAGTACATTGTGACTCGCTCAGATGTCGCTATATACATGAAAATTAGGATTTAACGTTTTCAAAAACACAAAAGTTTTACAAAATGGCCGCCAGCGCGTCGGCCATCTTGTTTAACAAACAGTCTATAGTTTTCCTGTAATCTAGGCTATATTTGTCATCGAACCTCATTTTCATTTTTTTTCTCGCTCTCACCCAATCGCCATATTATTTTTTGGAA
The DNA here is from genome assembly GCA_037074685.1 of Glyphodes pyloalis. Taxonomy (NCBI): domain Eukaryota; kingdom Metazoa; phylum Arthropoda; class Insecta; order Lepidoptera; family Crambidae; genus Glyphodes; species Glyphodes pyloalis. The sequence goes on from JAYKKO010000049.1 coordinate 956,144, forward strand.
AATGACCAAGTCACAAAATATATATTTCGCTCTGGCACCCAGTGTGGCCAGGTGATTGGGCTAAAATTAGTAAAATATCATTCGGCCATAAGTTTGCCGTAATAACGTGGTAGACATTTAGACCAAATGTCAAAAAAAATTTTTTTCGTTTTTTGGGCAAAAGTCAAAAACTACCAAAAATGGTAGAAATTTTATTTCACCTGGCAACACACATCAACCAAACATGCAACCGTTCGATACATGGCGACTGGCTCAAATGTTTCCATGTACCTGAAAAACCGTTTTGAAAATCGTGAAAAATTCAAAATGGCCGAAAGGGGGTCGGCCATCTTGGATTTTGGATCGGCCGTATTTTTCCCGTATTCTAGGTTATATAACGCACCGAACCTAATTTTTATTTTTTTTCTCGCTCCCACCCAGTCTTCAAAAGAACTTTTGGAAAAAACCATGTCGAAAAAATGATTTTCCCCGCCATTTCCAGGGTTGCCAGGATTTTTCTGAAAAACTACTTTTTTGTCACTTCGGACCTCCATAGCCACCCCACTGCATATTTATTTTTTTTCTACAAGGGTAATTTTTTTTTCTACCATTTTGGGTCATGAGGAAAAAACTACCATGAATTTGGTAGATTTTTTTTCTTAAATCAATAAACAGATAACTAACCTACCACTGCTTCATACAAACTGATTCGACCCAGTGTTGCCATCCTTGTCAAAATCTACTTTGAAAATGACAAAATTTTTGCTCCCTACAAAACTGCCGCCAGCGCCGTCTCTATGGCCAAACTCTATAATCTATGTAAAAGGTTTGCAAGTTGACTATACTGCCGGCAGAGTTCAAAAAAAAATTTTCAAATATCTGTGGAAACCTCTCCACCACGAGCCCGCAAAAACACCTCTAAACCGAATTTTCGATCCAAGATGGCGGCGCGGACATCTTGTTTTTTTGACATTTTACTTTTTCACAATAATACATGGCAATGGGAGTTTAAAAAAAAGTTAAAACCGCCCGGCCATTCCATAGACAAGAAAAAAGTTGATTCCCCAAAAACGGCCGCCATCTTGGATTTTTGGGAAAAAAAATGGAAAAACCTGCTTTGATTGAAAAATAACCCACCCCGTTAGAACACACCAAAGAGGTAAAACAACTCGAACACCCCCAAAAAAACCCCCGATGAGTCAGTGAGTGAGTGAGTGGTAATTTAGCTTTATATAATATAGACAGCTCGGCCTGCGGCCTCGCGGGTGTGACACGGGGGTGTTGAACCGTCCGCAATGGGGGCCTAGTGCTTTTTTTGTACGGCGCTAGAGTTTTGCAACAGTGGCCTAAGGAGCCTTTCCGCTCCGGGCTCCGCCCTGCGCGGCGCAGCTCGGCCTGCGGCCTCGCGCCTAGGGTGACTTGGATTGCACTTTAATAAAATGGCCAAAGTGTTCGACGGAAGCCGCTTCGAGCTTCGCTCTACGCGGGCGCTCGGCCTGCGGCCTCGCATTCGAAGCTCGGCCTTCGGCCTCGCGAAAGTTACACAGAACATAGCCGCTTCGGGCTTCGCCCTACGCGGCGCTCGACCTGTGGTCTCGCATCGCAGCTCGGCCTACGGCCTCGCGTAAATTATTTGATCTGATCAATTGTCTCGTCTATATTGGTCCAAAGTGTTCGATGGCAGCCGCTTCGAGCTTCGCTCTACGCGGGCGCTCGGCCTTTGGCCTCGCATTTGAAGCTCGGCCTTCGGCCTCGCGAAAGTTACACAGAACATAGCCGCTTCGGGCTTCGCCCTACGCGGCGCTCGACCTATGGTCTCGCAACGCAGCTCGGCCTCCGGCCTCGCAATGTTACCATTTCCAAGTTTTAATAGCACTCAATACGGCACTACATTAATATGCAACAATTTCTCCATACATTTTCTTACTAAGGTCAATTTCAGTACAAAATGTATGGGGAACCAAGTACTCCATAAAAAATTGATTTTCCAATTTTTCCTAAAATTTCGTACTTACTCGCTTTTTTTTTGGTCAATGGACCACGGATGGACATTTTTGACAGGACCTCATACTTATTTTTTTTAAATTCGAGCAATTTCTGTCGGGCCTAAAATCTCCGAAATTACCCCAAAAATCGGGTAAATTTTTGAACCATCACAGGGGCATCATGTAGACCTCCAATAAAGCTCCGAGCATTTTTTCCTTACAGCCCCTCCTTCTACCCCGAAAGTTGATGAATACATTTTGAATCCTGCAGATTTTTACATCATGGCCGCCAGCGCATCCGCCATTTTGTTTATCAAAAAGCCTATAGTTTTCCTGTAATCTAGGTTATATACGGCATCAAACCTCATTTTTACTTTTTTCGAATTTTATATCCTGTGGCCCACAGAGCCTCCGGTAGGTGACCATGTTTTTTGCACTTTTTCCTCACCAGCTCTCGGTGTTGCCCAATTAAGGAAATAAAAATAGTCAAATGTCATTACCACTAAGATTCCTCATAGGCACATGGGAATGATTTGCGCGAAATGTCATTATTTCTATTCTCGACCTTTTCGGGACCTGAGCCAAAAACTACCAAAAATGGTAGAAATATTTTTTCACCTGGCAACACACGATGACAAAACACATAACCGCCTAGTACATTGCGAGTAGCTCAAATAAAAAAAAATAACCAAAATTTTAATTTTAATTTTTCAAAAACACGAAAAAATCACAAAATGGCCGCCAGCGCGTCGGCCATCTTGTTAATCAAAAAGTCTATAGTTTTCCCATAATCTAGACTATATTTGACAGCGAACCTCATTTTTATTTTTTTTCTTGCTCCCACCCAGTCGTCCTCAGAACTTTTGGAAAATGACCATGTCGAAAAAATATTTTTCACCGTAGCTCCCAATGTTGCCAGGTGATCTGACCAAAAGCCACAAAATATCATTCGGCTATGAGCTATACACAATAAAGTGGTAGACGTTTCAACCAAATGTCAAAAAAAAAAATTTTCGTTTTTTGGGCACGAGTCAAAAACTACCAAAAATGGTAGAAATTTTATTGGACCTGGCAACACATATGAACCAAACATGCAACCGCTCCATATATTGCGACTCGCTCAAATGTTGCCAAGTGCCAAAGAAACCGTTTTGAAAATCGTGAAAAATTTAAAATGGCCGAAAGGGGGTCCGCCATCTTGGATTTTCAAACGGCCGTATTTTTCCTGTATTCTAGGTTATATATCGCTTCAGACCTAATTTTAATTTTTTTTCTCGCTCCCACCCAGTCGCCCCTAGAGCTTTTGGAAAATGACCATGTCGAAAAAATGTTTTTCCCCGCCATTTCCAGGGTTGCCAGGATTTTCCCGAAAAACTACCTTATTGTCACTTCAGACCTCCATGGCCACCCCACAGCGTATTTATTTTTTTTCTACAAGGTTATTTTTTTTTCCTACCATTTGGGGCCATGGGGTAAAAACTACCATGAATTTGGTAGAATTTATTTCTCAAAACAATAGACGAATAACTAACCTACCACTGCCCTATACAAACCGATTCGACCTGGTGTGGCCATCCCCCTCAAAATCGACTTTGAAAATGACAAATTTTTTGCTCCCTACAAAACTGCCGCCAGCGCCGTCTCTATGGCCAAACTCTATAATCTTTGACCAACATTCAAAAGAATGCTATACTGCCGGCAGAGTTCAAAAAAAAATTTTCAATTATCTGTGGAAACCTCTCCACCACGAGCCCGCAAAAACACCTCTAAATCGAATTTTCGATCCAAGATGGCGGCGCGGACATCTTGTTTTTTTGACATTTTACTTTTTCAATGTACTTAACTCCAACACCATTCTCTAAAAAAGTAAAAACCACCCGGCCATTCCATAGACAAAAAAAAAGTCAACAGCGCAAAATCGGCCGCCATCTTGGATTTTGGAAAAAAAAAATGGCAAAACCTGCTTTGATTGAAAAATAAACCACCCCCTTAGAACACCCCAAAGAGGTAAAACAACCCGAACACCCCCAAAAAAACCCCCGATGAGTCAGTCAGTGAGTGAGTGGTAATTTAGCTTTATATAATATAGACTAGCTTTTGCAGCACGCGCTTCGCGCGAGTCTGCTAAAAGCTAGGCCTGCGGCGCTGGCCGCTCCCGGGCTTCGCCCTCCCGCGGCGCTCGGCCTTCGGCCTCGCATACGCAGCTCGGCCTGCGGCCTCGCGGGTGTGACTTTTGGTGTTTGACCGTCCGCAATGGGGGCCTAGTGCTTTTTTTGTACGGCGCAAGAGTTTCTCAACTGTGGCCTAAGGAGCCTTTCCGCTCCGGGCTCCGCCCTGCGCGGCGCAGCTCGGCCTGCGGCCTCGCGCCTGGGGTGACTTGGATTGCACTTTAATAAAATGGCCAAAGTGTTCGACGGAAGCCGCTTCGAGCTTCGCTCTACGCGGGCGCTCGGCCTACGGCCTCGCATTCGAAGCTCGGCCTTCGGCCTCGCGAAAGTTACACAGAACATAGCCGCTTCGGGCTTCGCCCTACGCGGCGCTCGACCTGTGGTCTCGCATCGCAGCTCGGCCTACGGCCTCGCGTAGGTTACTTGATCTGATCAATTGTCTCGTCTATATTGGTCCAAAGTGTTTGATGGCAGCCGCTTCGAGCTTCGCTCTACGCGGGCGCTCGGCCTTTGGCCTCGCATTCGAAGCTCGGCCTTCGGCCTCGCGAAAGTTACACAGAATATAGCCGCTTCGGGCTTCGCCCTACGCGGCGCTCGACCTGTGGTCTCGCAACGCAGCTCGGCCTCCGGCCTCGCAAAGTTACCATTTCCAAGTATTAACAGCATTACATTAATATGAATCAATTTCCCCATACATTTTCTTACTACGGTCGATTTCAGTACAAAATGTATGGGGAACCAAGTACTCCATAGAAATTTGATTTTCCAATTTTTCCTAAAATTTCGTACTTACTCGCTTTTTTTTGGGTCGATCGACCACAGATAGACATTTGTGACAGGACCTCATACTTATTTTTTTTAAATTCGAGCATTTTCTGTCGGGCCCAAAATCTCCGAAATTACCCCAAAAATCGGGTAAACTTTTCAACCATCACGGGGGCATCATGTAAACCTCCAATAAAGCTCCGAGCATATTTTCCCTACGACCCCTCCTTCTACCCCGAAAGTTAATGAATACATTTTGAATCCTGCAGATTTTTACATAATGGCCGCCAGCACATCCGCCATTTTGTTTATCGAAAAGCCTATAGTTTTCCTGTAATCTAGGTTATATACGGCATCAAACCTCATTTTTATTTTTTTCGAATTTTATATCCTGTGGCCCACAGAGCTTCCGGTAGGTGACCATGTTTTTTGCACTTTTTCCTCAACAGCTCTCGGTGTTGCCCAATTAAGGAAATAAAAATAGTCAAATGTCATTACTATTACAATGCCTCACAAGCACATGGGAATGATTTGCGCGAAATGTCATTATTTCTATTCTCGACCTTTTCGGGACCTGAGCCAAAAACTACCAAAAATGGTAGAAATATTTTTTCACCTGGCAACACAGGATGACAAAACACATAACAGCCTAGTACATTGCGAGTCGTTCAAATAAAAAAAAATAACCGAAATTTGAATTTTAAGTTTTCAAAAACACGAACAAATCACAAAATGGCCACCAGCGCGTCGGCCATCTTGTTAATCAAAAAGTCTATAGTTTTCCCATAATCTAGACTATATTTGACAGCGAACCTCATTTTCATTTTTTTTCTCGCTCCCACCCAGTCGCCCTCAGAACTTTTGGAAAATGACCATGTCGAAAAAATATTTTTCACCGTAGCTCCCAGTGTTGCCAGGTGATCTGACCAAAAGCCGCAATATATCATTCGGCTATGGGCTATACACAATTAAGTGGTAGACGTTTCAACCAAATGTCAAAAATTTTTTTTTTCGTTTTTTGGGCACGAGTCAAAAACTACCAAAAATGGTAGAAATTTTATTTGACCTGGCAACACACATTAACCAAACATGCAACCGCTCAATACATTGCGACTCGCTCAAATGTTGCCAAGTGCCAAAAGAACCGTTTTGAAAATCGTGCAAAATTCAAAATGGCCGAAAGGGGGTCCGCCATCTTGGATTTTCAAACGGCCATATTTTTCCTGTATTCAAGGTTATATATTGCATCAGACCTAATTTTTTGTTTTTTTCTCGTTCCCACCCAGTCGCCCCTAGAGCTTTTGGAAAATGACCATGTCGAAAAAATGTTTTTCCCCGCTATTTCCAGGGTTGCCAGGATTTTCCCAAAAAACTACCTTTTTGTCACTTCGGACCTCCATGGCCACCCCACGGCGTATTTATTTTTTTTCTACAAGGTTATTTTTTTTTCCTACCATTCGGGGCCATGGGGCAAAAACTACCATGAATTTGGTAGAATTTATTTCTCAAAACAATAGACGAATAACTAACCTACCATTGCCCCATACAAACCGATTCGACATGGGGTTGCCATCCCCCTCAAAATCGACATTGAAAATGGCAAAGTTTTTGCTCCCTACAAAACTGCCGCCTGCGCCGTCTCTATGGCCAAACTCTATAATCTATGACCAACATTCAAAAGAAGGCTATACTGCCGGCAGAGTTCAAAAAAATTTTTTCAATTATCTGTGGAAACCTCTCCACCACGACCCCGCAAAAACAGCTCTAAATCGAATTTTCGATCCAAGATGGCGGCGCGGACATCTTGTTTTTTTGACATTTTACTTTTTCACAATAATACATAGCAATGGGAGTTTCAAAAAAAGTTAAAACCGCCCGGCCATTCCATAGACAAGAAAAAAGTTGATTCAGCAAAAAGGGCCGCCATCTTGGATTTTCGGAAAAAAAAATGAAAAAACCTGCTTTGATTAAAAAATAACCCACCCCGTTAGAACATGCCAAAGCGGTAGAAAAACGATAACCCCCCCAAAAACACCCCCGATGAGTGAGTCAGTCAGTGAGTGGTAATTTAGCTTTATATAATATAGACTAGCTTTTGCAGCACGCGCTTCGCGCGAGTCTGCTAAAAGCTAGGCCTGCGGCGCTGGCCGCTCCCGGGCTTCGCCCTCCCGCGGCGCTCGGCCTTCGGCCTCGCATACGCAGCTCGGCCTGTGGCCTCGCGGGTGTGACTTTTGGTGTTTGACCGTCCGCAATGGGGGCCTAGTGCTTTTTTTGTACGGCGCTAGAGTTTTGCAACTGTGGCCTAAGGAGCCTTTCCGCTCCGGGCTCCGCCCTGCGCGGCGCAGCTCGGCCTGCGGCCTCGCGCCCAGGGTGACTTGGATTGCACTTTAATAAAATGGCCAAAGTGTTCGACGGAAGCCGCTTCGAGCTTCGCTCTACGCGGGCGCTCGGCCTACGGCCTCGCATTCGAAGCTCGGCCTTCGGCCTCGCGAAAGTTACACAGAACATAGCCGCTTCGGGCTTCGCCCTACGCGGCGCTCGACCTATGGTCTCGCATCGCAGCTCGGCCTATGGCCTCGCGTAGGTTACTCGATCAATTGTCTCGTCTATATTGGTCCAAAGTGTTTGATGGCAGCCGCTTCGAGCTTCGCTCTACGCGGGCGCTCGGCCTTTGGCCTCGCATTCGAAGCTCGGCCTTCGGCCTCGCGAAAGTTACACAGGATGTAGCCGCTTCGGGCTTCGCCCTACGCGGCGCTCGACCTATGGTCTCGCAACGCAGCTCGGCCTCCGGCCTCGCAAAGTTACCATTTCCAAGTATTTACAGCATTACATTAATATGCAACAATTTCCCCATACATTTTCTTACTAAGCTCAATTTCAGTACAAAATGTATGGGGAACCAAGTACTCCATAGAAAATTGATTTTCCAATTTTTCCTAAAATTTCGTACTTACTCGCTTTTTTTTGGGTCAATCGTCCACGGATAGACATTTTTGACAGGACCTCATACTTATTTTTTTTAAATTCGAGAATTTTCTGTCGGGCCCAAAATCTCCGAAACTACCCCAAAAATCGGGTAAATTTTTGAACCATCACAGGGGCATTATGAAAACCTCCAATAAAGCTCCGATCATATTTTCCCTACGACCCCTCCTTCTACCCCGAAAGTAAATGAATACATTTTGAATTCTGCAGATTTTTTATAATGGCCGCCAGCTCATCCGCCATTTTGTTTATCGAAAAGTCTATAATATAATATCTCATCTAGGTTATATACTGCATCAAACCTTATTTTTACATTTTTCAAATTTTATATCCTGCGGCCTACAGGACTTCTGGAAGGTGACCATGATTTTTGCACATTTGTCCCAACAGCTCCCGGTGTTGCCAAGTCACAGAGATAAAAATAGTCAAATGTCATTTCAATGGGGATGTTTCATAGGCACATGGGAATGGTTTGCGCGAAATGTCATTATTTCTATTTTCGACCTTCGCCGGGACCTGAGTCAAAAACTACCAAAAATAGTAGAATTTTTATTTCACCTGGCAACACACACAAGTCAAACTCACAATCACCTAGTACATTGCGACTCGCTCAGAGATGGCCATATACATGAAAATTAAAATTTAACGTTTTCGAAAACACATAATTTTCACAAAATGGCCGCCAGCGCGTCGGCCATCTTGTTTAACAAACAGTCTATAGTTTTCCTGTAATCTAGGCTGTATTTGACATCGAACCTCATTTTAATTTTTTTTCTCGCTCTCACCCAATCGCCATATTATTTTTTGGAAAATGACCAAGTCACAAAATATATATTTCACTCTGGCACCCAGTGTGGCCAGGTGATTGTGCTAAAATTAGTAAAATATCATTCGGCCATAAGCTTGCCATAATAACGTGGTAGACATTTAGACCAAATGTCAAAAAAAATTTTTTTCGTTTTTTGGGCACTTGTCAAAAACTACCAAAAATGGTAGAAATTTTATGACACCTGGCAACACACATCAACCAGACATGCAACCGCTCCATACATTGCGACTCGCTCAAATGTTGCTATGTGCCTGAAAAACTGTTTTGAAAATCGTGAAAAATTTAAAATGGCCGAAAGGGGTTCGGCCATCTTGGATTTTGGATCGGCCGTATTTTTCCCGTATTCTAGGTTATATAACGCACCGAACCTAATTTTTATTTTTTTTCTCGCTCCCACCCAGTCTTCAAAAGAACTTTTGGAAAAAACCATGTCGAAAAAATGTTTTTCCCCACCATTTCCAGGGTTGCCAGGATTTTTCCGAAAAACTACTTTTTTGTCTTTTCGGACCTTCATGGCCACCCCACTGCATATTTATTTTTTTTCTACAAGGGTAAATTTTTTTTCTACCATTCGGGGCCATGGGGCAAAAACTACCATGAATTTGGTAGAATTTATTTCTTAAAACAATAGACAGATAACTAACCTACCACTGCTCCATACAAACTGATTCGACCCAGTGTTGCCATCCTTGTCAAAATCTACTTTGAAAATGACAAAATTTTTGTTCCCTACAAAACTGCCGCCAGCGCCGTCTCTATGGCCAAACTCTATAATCTATGGATGAGGTTTGCAAGTTGGCTATACTGCCGGCAGAGTTCAAAAAAAATTTTTCAATTATCTGTGGACACCTCTCCACCACGGCCCCGCAAAAATACCTCTAAACCGAATTTTCGATCCAAGATGGCGGCGCGGACATCTTGTTTTTTTGACATTTTACTTTTTCACAATAATACATAGCAATGGGAGTTTCAAAAAAAGTTAAAACCGCCCGGCCATTCCATAGACAAGAAAAAAGTTGATTCCCCAAAAACGGCCGCCATCTTGGATTTTGGAAAAAAAAAATTGAAAAACCTGCTTTGATTGAAAAATAACCCACCCCGTTAGAACACGCCAAAGCGGTAGAAAAACGAGAACCCCCCCAAAAAAACCCCCGATGAGTGAGTGAGTGAGTGAGTGGTAATTTAGCTTTATATAATATAGAATACTAGCTTTTGCAGCACGCGCTTCGCGCGAGTCTGCTAAAAGCTAGGCCTGCGGCGCTGGCCGCTCCCGGGCTTCGCCCTCCCGCGGCGCTCGGCCTTCGGCCTCGCATACGCAGCTCGGCCTGCGGCCTCGCGGGTGTGACTTTTGGTGTTTGACCGTCCGCAATGGGGGCCTAGTGCTTTTTTTGTACGGCGCAAGAGTTTCTCAACTGTGGCCTAAGGAGCCTTTCCGCTCCGGGCTCCGCCCTGCGCGGCGCAGCTCGGCCTGCGGCCTCGCGCCTGGGGTGACTTGGATTGCACTTTAATAAAATGGCCAAAGTGTTCGACGGAAGCCGCTTCGAGCTTCGCTCTACGCGGGCGCTCGGCCTACGGCCTCGCATTCGAAGCTCGGCCTTCGGCCTCGCGAAAGTTACACAGAACATAGCCGCTTCGGGCTTCCCCCTACGCGGCGCTCGACCTATGGTCTCGCATCGCAGCTCGGCCTACGGCCTCGCGTAGGTTACTCGATCAATTGTCTCGTCTATATCGGTCCAAAGAGTTCGATGGCAGCCGCTTCGAGCTTCGCTCTACGCGGGCGCTCGGCCTTTGGCCTCGCATTCGAAGCTCGGCCTTCGGCCTCGCGAAAGTTACACAGAATATAGCCGCTTCGGGCTTCGCCCTACGCGGCGCTCGACCTATGGTCTCGCAACGCAGCTCGGCCTCCGGCCTCGCAATGTTACCATTTCCAAGTTTTAATAGCACTCAATACGGCACTACATTAATATGTAACAATTTCTCCATACATTTTCTTACTAAGGTCAATTTCAGTACAAAATGTATGGGGAACCAAGTACTCCATAGAAATTTGATTTTCCAATTTTTTCTAAAATTTCGTACTTACTCTCTTTTTTTTTGGTCGATCGACCACGGATAGACATTTTTGACAGGACCTCATACTTATTTTTTTTAAATTCGAGCAATTTCTGTCGGGCCCAAAATCTCCGAAATTACCCCAAAAATCGGGTAAATTTTTGAACCATCACAGGGGCATCATGTAGACCTCCAATAAAGCTCCGAGCGTTTTTTCCCTACAGCCCCTCCTTCTACCCCGAAAGTTGATGAATACATTTTGAATCCTGCAGATTTTTACATCATGGCCGCCAGCGCATCCGCCATTTTGTTTATCGAAAAGCCTATAGTTTTCCTGTAATCTAGATTATATACGGCATCAAACCTCATTTTTATTTTTTTCGAATTTTATATCCTAGGGCCCACAGAGCCTCCGGTAGGTGACCATGTTTTTTGCACATTTTCCTCAACAGCTCTCGGTGTTGCCCAATTAAGAAAATAAAAATAGTCAAATGTCATTACTATTACAATGCCTCATAAGCACATGGGAATGATTTGCGCGAAATGTCATTATTTCTATTCTCGACCTTTTCGGGACCTGAGCCAAAAACTACCAAAAATGGTAGAAATATTTTTTCACCTGGCAACACACGATGACAAAACACATAACCGCCTAGTACATTGCGAGTCGCTTAAATTAAAAAAAATAACCGAAATTTGAATTTTAAGTTTTCAAAAACACGAAAAAATTACAAAATGGCCACCAGCGCGTCGGCCATCTTGTTAATCAAAAAGTCTATAGTTTTCCCATAATCTAGACTATATTTGACAGCGAACCTCATTTTCATTTTTTTTCTCGCTCCCACACAGTCACCCTCAGAACTTTTGGAAAATGACCATGTCGAAAAAATATTTTTCACCGTAGCTCCCAGTGTTGCCAGGTGATCTGACCAAAAGCCACAAAATATCATTCGGCTATGAGATATACATAATTAAGTAGTAGACGTTTCAACCAAATGTCAAAAAATTTTTTTTTCGTTTTTTGGGCACGAGTCAAAAACTACCAAAAATGGTAGAAATTTTATTTGACCTGACAACACATATAAACCAAACATGCAACCGCTCGATACATTGCGACTCGCTCAAGTGTTGCTATGTACCCGAAAAACGGTTTTGAAAATCGTGAAAAATTCAAAATGGCCGAAAGGGGGTCCGCCATCTTGGATTTTCAAACGGCCATATTTTTCCTGTATTTAAGGTTATATATCGCATCAGACCTAATTTTTATTTTTTTTCTCGCTCCCACCCAGTCGCCCCTAGAGCTTTTGGAAAATGACCATGTCGAAAAAATGTTTTTCCTCGCCATTTCCAGGGTTGCCAGCATTTTTCCAAAAAACTACCTTTTTGTCACTTTGGACCTCCATGGCCACCCCACAGCGTATTTATTTTTTTTCTACAAGGTTATTTTTTTTACCTACCATTTGAGGCCATGGGGTAAAAACTACCATGAATTTGGTAGAATTTATTTCTCAAAACAATAGACGGATAACTAACCTACAACCGCTCCATACAAACCGATTCGACATGGTGTTGCCATCCCCCTCAAAATCTACTTTGAAAATGACAAATTTTTTGCTCCCTACAAAACTGCCGCCAGCGCCGTCTCTATGGCCAAACTCTATTATCTATGGATGAGGTTTGCAAGTTGACTATACTGCCGGCAGAGTTCAAAAAAAAATTTTCAATTATCTGTGGAAACCTCTCCACCACGACCCCGCAAAAACACCTCTAAACCGGATTTTCGATCCAAGATGGCGGCGCGGACATCTTGTTTTTTTGACATTTTACTTTTTTAAAGTACTTGACTACACTACAATTCTCTAAAAAAGTAAAAACCGCCTGGGCACTCTATACATTTTTTTCATTTCAATCCAGCAAAATCGGCCGCCATCTTGGATTTTGGAAAAAAAAAATATAAAAACCTGCTTTGATTAAAAAATAACCCACCCCGTCAGAACACACCAAAGAGGTAAAACAACTCGAACACCCCCAAAAACACCCCCGATGAGTCAGTCAGTGAGTGAGTGGTAATTTAGCTTTATATAATATAGATAGATAGATAGATAGAAATCACTTGTATGGTGCATTTATATGTATGGATATGTGACATAAATTCTTGTTTTAAATTAAGAGTTTCCCTTGTACTATATGTATACGGACCGATACTTCTTTCTATATCGAATAAGAATCGAAGGCATCAGACTAGCACGCCCAGGTGTAAGACAATTTGAACAACTATTTTACAAAACTGTAATGAGCTTAGAATCTCACTGCGTAAATTATTATGGATGATTGTTAAAGAGTTCATAATATTACAGAGTTCATAATAATACAGAATAAATTTAGGTGTAGCAAACGAGTAATAATACCAATATTTGTGGGTTCTCCACAAATATTTACAGTGATGTACTGTTGAACCTTTTGAACAGAACTTGGCCGCACTTTTACAAAAATTTCGGATATTATTTCATTCCAATCCTTTGGCATGTATCTCTCGTATTAAAATTATCCCGGCAGGTAGGTTTCATTTAATCGAAAGCCGAACAAGATTAAAGTTTATAGAAGCAATCCGGTGCAGACCTAATCCCGGTACTGTCTGAAGTTGACAGGGCTGCTTGGACCAAATACAGTATCGGATTTGGTAAACAGTAGTGGGAGAAAAAGAACGGTTCATTTAAAGTTTAGTGTTTATTTGGTTTATTCACGTTTACAATATAAGTAGGTAAGATTTAAATTTAGTTCTTAAAAAAAAAAATGTGCTTAAAAAAATAAAAATTTCGTTCTTAAAAAATGTAAGGATTAGGTTCTTAAAAAATGTAACAATAAAGTTTATAAAAAATATAAGGTCTAAGTTCTTAAGAAATGTAAGAATTTAGTTTAAAAAAATAAATAAATAGAAAATAATCATCTCTGCGCATACTGCACCTCCAACTGAGTACGTACGTATCCCACACTGCAAGAGAAAATTAAATTGTTATGTTTCTTTAAAATATCTTAAGTACGCTAGTGCGCCGTTAAGCATCAAAAAAGTTGTCTGGTGCCTTTTACACGAAATATTTTTTTCCTAAATTAATGCTTCAGTTTGGCATCCCTAAGCAATGTAAATGAACCGCGCTCCGGGTAGATTTCTTTCTTTGCTTAGTCCTAGACTTATTTCCATTTGACGACACTTTATTAGCATCTTTTAGGTTTTTTTTCAAAGTAAATAAAACAAAAAAGTATCTCATTCAAGTGTTTATTCAAAGGTCGTGGAATTCATTTTAGTTTTGAATCAAGACTGAGTTAGATTGCCTAAGATTGTGGAATGATTTCGTTTGAGTTGAATCTTCAAAGTGTAATTAATGACATACTTATTGTGTTTGTCTTATATTACTTACTAGCTCTTGCTCGCGACTGCGCCTGCATTATTTCGGAATACAACGTATCCTATATATTATTCTAGTATGCCATCTCTCGTCTGAACAAATTTTGTCCAAATTCGTTCAGTAGTTTTGCGTGAAAGAGTATTAAATATCAAAACACCCATACTCACAAACTTTTACATTTATCATATTAGGATTACATTTTTTTAAAAACATTTTCTCTAAGTATTGTTTATTTTCGTTTGTTAATACATAATAATTTATATACTATATAGATTGTTAGTATTGTTTCATAAATTAATTACATCACTTTTTTTTTTAAATATGGACTCTGTCCCGCATTTACAAACAACGCAGTGATCCCGCCAATGTCAAGTGTTTAGAGAGACACGTCAAAAATGGGACAGCGCGGTGTGATGAGGTATTTCTTTTTATTTTAAGATCCTCATTATGTACCTAAAACAGACGCTAACGATTACATCACTATTTAGACAAAACTATATACATTGGTGACATCGCGCTGTGTTTTGACGTAATGTATGTTAGGTTTTTAAATATATATATTATACTTAGATACTTAAAATAAGGGATCTACGAAATAATAAGTATCTTATTTTATTTTCATACACAAACCGTAGTAATTTCATCAAAGAACCGAAGACGTAGTAATAAATTGAAATTCCTCCTTTTGGCTCCTGAAATAGAAATGTTCTTGCATGGGCTTAATATTATACTAAGTCCATGTGTTTTTGACAGAATGACAGACGGACAAACAAAAAACAAAGTACGTAATCTTAAATCTGTTCCTTTTTTTCGTAGATGGATTCGGAACAGTATAAAAGAAGTCCATATTCCGTATTCATTAAGAAAATATCAGTTACAACCACAGTGGCGCTGTTGCTTATGAAGAAAGATTCCATGTTCGATTCTCAGTTAGGTCGCTTTGTGAACGATTTTTTCTAAATTATTATCGGTTTTCATACAACAAACCGTCCATTATCCAGTGACCAGTTTTAAATAAAGTTTTCTTAGTTAAGATCGCATACATAATAGTCAGTTTTAGGGAAAAAGGGAAAACGACCTATCCCTATTTTACGTAAGTCCAATCCCAGTTAACTAACCTGGCTAATTGTATAAAATGCCAAATCTCATCCCAAGTGCGATGCGAATAATTTCGGGACTTGTTCAGTTACTCCCTGAGGAGTGCAACGAAGGCTGCCATATCTGGAGAACATTTCCGTACGTACAGGTTGGTACAGGTTCCGTACGTAGGACCATTGATTGAGGCTGAGTATAGTTTTAGCTCTTGTAATAAACAAAATGTATAAATACACCTCATAATCACACCAAGCGCGAAAGGTCCCGGGTTCTACCGGTCAGGTCAGTTTGGAAAACTAACTTTTCTTAATTGACTTGAGTCTGGGTGTGCTGGGATGGCGCTCCCCCTTAGTATCGGTCGTCTGGTGCTTGTGGCGTCAATCCAGCACGCCCACATTTAAGCCAATTAAAGAAATATTCGTATTCCAACCGAGTTTACCTGACCGAGGTATAAACCTTAAGTTTTGGGCGCTAACAAATGGACATGGGAAAAACGTCCGCTTTATGCATTGTTTTATCTTCTTCCATGCTTCTGAGGTCGTGGTTCTAGCCATGATCCATGTGAGTCAGGTCGTTTTCTAAGAAAAGTATAGGTATGTAAGACCTCAAAAGAAAAATGTTCTTGATAACCGACATGTGTTTAGAATTACGGCTTGTTGTAGTATACAAAGTGGAATCTTGTTTGTGAAGAGAGATTACCGTCTACGTCGTAGCATGTAGCAACGCTACGAGCTAAGGAGCGCAACTAGCTACGAGGTAAAAATTTAAAGAGAGCGTGCGAGTGAAGGAAACCTACATTTTGTATACAGAAATTCTCATTGTTAATCATTCGACGACCTCCGTGGCCGAGAGGCGAGCGTGCCGGACTTTGGCGTCGCGCCATCTCAGAGGTTCCGGGTTCGATCCCCGGTCGGGTCAATACGGGAAACGAACTTTTCTGTATTGTCTCGGGTCTGGGTGTTGTGGTACCGTCGTTGTTTCTGATTTCTGTAACACAAGTGCTTTAGCTACTTACCACAGAATCAGAGCAATGTATGTGATGTTGTCCAATATTATATTATATTATATTATTATATATTATATTAATATTAAGTGACTGATGTTTTAATAACCAATATAAGTACTTAAAATACTCTAGAAAAACCAAAAAAATATAAAATCGGGGAAGATCATATAGAATGCTCTTTTTTTATATTGCACTTCAATATTGATCGCTTCCCACCTGATGTTGAGTTGTAATGAGGTCGTAGCTTAATGGCGACGAGTACAGCATAATAATTGAACCTGTTCATGGAATTGTCACTCTTACGTTGAAGGCATGATCCCTGCTACTAATGTAGCACCCCCAGAAGCTCTGGAAACCTTACTCACACGCAGGAACACAACAACACAGAAGTGATTGTTATTTGGCTGCGGTCTTCTGTCCTTAAAGGATTATTATTATATATTTATTGGAGGTATTTCACCAGTCGGGCTACTCTAGTTCGAGTGATAAATCGCTAGGCCCTACCTCTCTTCCGTAATGCGTATGCTCTGATTCCGTTGTGCGTATTTGAAGTAGTCGTGTTACAGAAAACAGAAACAACGATGGCACTAAAACAGCCAGACTGAAACATTGTGTGTGACTTAAATATGGGAATTTTATATTAAGCCGTTTGATTTTACTAATCTCACCCTTTTTTTTAAAACAAAACTGTGAAATAGCAAAGACTTAGTCAAGTAGTTTATAATGTCAAAGTAGATAGGTTACGCCGCTAAGTTATGAATGCCCCGTTTCAAAATTTTACGATTCCTAACGTGTCGAAAATGTCAATTCGTTTTTCTCCAACTGACTACAAGTCTGGAGCGGTTTTAGCTTACGCATCGTATTATTCATTACTATCCGTTACTAAAACGGGTCGTATTTGAAATATTGGTACCGGGCATTAGTCAAATCGGTACTCAACGGCTTCACTATAGTGTTTATTACTTGTAAGTTGTTACAATTATATTTTTTAAACAAAACAAAATTTGCTAGAACTAGATAGCTAAATAGGTTAAAAGAATTTAAAAAGTAAAATTGGATTTCGAAGCCAAAATAAAAATAGAACAAAATATTCATGACTACAGAAGTAGCCCCGTTCCGATATAAAACGTACAGAATAAAAACATCCACGCTTGTGGAGATATATTTTCTAGCGTTTCTGAACAATCCTTTTTAGAAAGAAAGAAAAATAACTAAAAGTATTTTTTTACTTTTTAATTACTGTGAGGTTATGGGACGCTGTACAGAAAAAAAACCAATATTAGTTTAAACTTGTCTTATATTATTACCTATTTGTTTATCCAAAGACGTAGGTTAAAAAATTAGAGTTAAAAGTGCAATATCCAAAAAAGAGCAATTATAAGCCTATTTCACATGTTTGAGTCGCATTACTTTCTAAATATATTCGTCTGAGATTAAGAAAGATGAAACATGAAAAAAAATATTATATTAATTAGAGAGAGGTAGGGCATAGCGATTTATCGCTCGAAGTGGAGCAGCCCGAGTGGTGAAATACCTCCACCTTACAGAAGACCGCAGCCAAATAACAATCACTTCTGTGTTGTTGTGTTCCTGCGTGTGAGCAAGGTTTACAGAGCTCCTGGGGGGTGCTACATTAGTAGCAGATTTATTATGCTGACTTAGCTTAAGGGTGACACCCTTTAACTAGGACCTCATTACCACTTAACATCAGGTGGGATGAGGTCAATCTTGAAGTGCAATATAAAAAAAAAATCTGACTTTGAAGGGCAGTTTTAAAGTCTTTTAGAGGGTTAAGAAGGAATTATTCGTGGTAATTTCAGATGAACACTATTTTTCTATATGTTAAAAAAAGATCGTTATGTTTCCATCGAGTAAATAAATTATTTCCGTTTTCATATCGAGAATTTAAATCATGATACGCCTTGACTGATAGATTATATTGAATACGGAATCATGTTTTTTCACGATTTGTTAAGTATTTGAATTTATTTTCATAAGTCGATACGTGATTTTTAACGGATCATGATTTTTAAAAGACTATCAGTTTTGTCATTTTTCACGATTCGTGAAGCTTCTGAACTTGGGTATTTGAAAAACATTGCTCCTGTCAAAAATATAACAAATCATAAAAAAAAACTATGCGTGAATAAACTCGATTTTCTTAGTGTGAACTCTAATTTTTCTCAAAAACCATTAACCGCCTTTCTTCGGCAGTCGGGTAAAATGATCCAAATATGGCTGAACTATCGAGTGTTTCTATTATTGTGCGAATTACATAAAAAAATCCTTCCGTCCTGTTGTATTACTAGTGTTTTAGATATTTAAAGCAAATAGTGCAAGTTTCAATGTCTTTCACTGCTCTTGAAGGCCCGCATAATAGGAAACAAACGAGAAACAGTTCCCTCCGCTGTTTGCATTATGGCATTACAAAGGAATTAACTAGCATCGCTGTTGGATGCTCGGAACTATCAAGCAAGAGAGAATCTACCTGGAAATTTGGGAAGAATATACGAGCCTGGGAATTAAGGTGGTGTATGATTGATTGGCCTTTCTTATGAAAGTTTCTGGGGGTAGGGCATAGCGATTTATCACTCCAACTTGAGCAGCTGGACTGGTGAAATACCTCCACCTTACAGAAGACCGCAGCCAAATAACAATCACTTCTGTGTTGTTGTGTTCTTACGTGTAAATGTAAGGTTGCCAGAGTTCCCGAGGAGTGCTACATTTGTAGCAGGGATCAAGCCTTCAAGGTTAGGGCGACAAGTCCAGTAACAGCTTTATTGTACTGCACTTGTCGCCCTCAAGCTAGGACCTCATGACCACTTAACATAAGGTGGGATAAGGTCAATATCAAAGTCATTATAAAAAAAATACTGAAATGGCACGAAAAAAGTTTTAACAACCCATCCACTATTCTTATTTTAGTCTTACTCTAGCATACAAAAAGTACCCGTCAAAAACTAGTTTTTCATCATCTAGTTAACCCGATTTCAACCTTCGCTCACTCGTCCCGAATTCGCGCAACAAAACTCACACAACTAATTGGGGCGACTTTGAAAAACCCTAACGAACATCTTGAGGAGTAATTACACTGTCACTACAGCCGTCGAGTGCGTGTCGAGCCAATGTGGTCCTTATTACTAACGCATACGGCGCTCTAGATGAGGTCACATGACGTGTGTGAGTTGGATAATGATGGCTAGTTGCTCTCAAACTTAGGTCAAACAAAAATCATACCTAAACTAAAAGCCTTCTATCCTTTTCTACTATTGGATATCCCTATGGTAGCTATGCATCTGTCGCAGCCATTTTTTGTGATTCCACCATTTATATATGATATGACGTCAACAGTATAAAAACAGTCTAATGAAATATGCTAAGCGCAATATTTCATGCCGTGTAATTATACATTATGCCAAAACATTTAATAGATGGCTCACACGCCATCTATACTATTTTGCCGTAAAAAAATTAGAATTGCTATACAAGATAAAAAGTTGTCTGTGTTCCCGATTGTTGCTGACGCTAATCTTTTCGATATGATTTGTTACTGTTTATTTTTAATACTTTTTGATTTTGAAGTATTTTTATTATGCCACTTTTTATGCACAGAAATACAAGGAAGACGATTTAATTTGGAAAACATTTATGTTTATCCTTCCACTGTGACAACAAAATTACATAAAATAATATTTCGAAAAAACAAAGTAATAATCAAATCATATCCAAAAAGATTTGCATCGGCAACACTGAAATTGTTCTGTTTCTTTAAATATTTAAAAAGTGTAAGCAAAGAACTAATTTAAATAAACAAACTAACAATCTCTGTTACTAAGATGAATATTTAATGCTCGGTTCCAATATTTAACGATTCGTAATTTGTAAAAAATTACTATCCGTTTTTCTCAAATCGCCTACGACTCATTAATTCATATTTCAAATTTACTTTCTCATATTAGCTGTCATCAGTTGTCCGTCGGTCGTTTTTGGCTTACGCGTCGTATAATTTAATACTTTTCGTAACTAGAACTATCGTGTTTAAAATATTGGAACCAGGCATAAGGAAAATCGTTTGCGGAGTGTTAATGAAATGTTTGAGAAGCTTAATGTCAGTACGTGTATGTAGGTACTCTAATTACCGCGGAGGCAAGGAAGGACGCCCTCTAGCACAGTCTGCGCTAATAACACCTCGACATCAGACACCCGGCTGTCATGTCAATTGAGTCACGCGCTTCAGGGCCTCACTAGCATTTGCACGCGACTTCGTCCGGTTTTTACGAGATTAAAGTACGACAAATTTTATGCCTACTTGACATGTCTCTGTCTATATACCCGAGTGTATCAATAGATTTTAAATTAATAAAATATAAATTAAACTCACTCTTTTAAAATAATTTAACGGGTCAAAACGCTACACCAGCCGTGGTCACGAGCTGAGTCAGCTCGTGACCACGGTTGGTGCAACCTAACCGAAACGTCGTGCAGTAATTACATCGTATTAGCTACTAAATAAAAATGGTGTCGCGTTTTGACCCGTTAAATTATTTTAAATGTTTAAAATGGAACGCGAAATTCTTAAAATTTATAAACTCACTCTTAGCTCGAAGTTTCTCGATATCTCTAACTTTAAGATTATTTACTTATTTGCTGATAAATATATATGCTTAAATAATTATTTTGTAAACTTCTGTTTAACTATATATACTAACTATGTATACTTTCGTATTTTAATCTTCTTATTCTTATACTCGTGTATAAAAATAAATCGTGCTTCGTTTAAAAATAAATTTGGTAAAACTCGACAACGCGCAACGGCTAGAGTTTGTTTTAAAATAATTGTTTTGCAATTAAAAAAAAAGTGTTAAATAAATTCTAAAACGGGTGAAGTTGTTATGTAGTTAAAATACACCCGTGGTTCTAACACCGCGTTTCCATACATGACAAAGGGCACCATACACGTGCCCTTTGAAATGCCTTAGACCTTGCGATGTTATCTCATTCGGTGCTAGGTACGGGAAGGCAAATAACTACAGGCGTGTGATGTTACTGAAACACTAGGGCTGACAATATTATATCTTCTTATATATAAAAATGAATCGCTGTTCGTTAGTCTCGCTAAAACTCGAGAACAGCTAGACCGATTTGGCTAATCTTGTGGAGGTCCAGGGAAGGTTTAAAAGGTTAGAAACTAAAAAAATAGGCGTTATGAAGTTCGCCGGTACAGCTAGTAAAAAATATAAATATTGGACAATATCACATACATAGCAATGTTTCTGTGGTAAGTAGCTTAAGCACTTATGTTACAGAAATTGGAAACAACGGTACCACGTCACCCAGACTCAGGACAATAAAAGATAAGAAGAATAAATAGAAAAGTTCGTTTACCATATTGACCAGACCGGGGAACGAACCCGGGACTTTAGACAGCGCGAATGCCAAAGTCCAGCCTGCTCGCCTCTTAGCTACTACGGAGGTTGACTAACATAAATAAATAAATTGATTATGATTATAAGTAGAATTGGTGTCATTATCTTCTTCCTTCTTTTATAGCTATACCTGCAACTTCGTTCGCGTGGACTACATACTTTAATGGTGATAATAATTTCAATTTGTTATTAATATAAGTTTACGTGCTATTGATTAATCATGCTGTGTGTACACGGTTTTGGGTTGTAATCTAGATCGATAATTTTTAAGTTTTTTAATTAAATTTGTTATGATTGTAACCTGTTATGTATGCCATAATAAATAAATAAATGATCGGTTTTACCCCAATCTCCCCTAATATACGAAACAAAAAGTAGTCAAATTTTAATGCAAGCTTTGACCTATATTTGTGCCACATTTCATATCTCTAACCTTAATAAACTTTTTCCGTATAAACTTTCAAGGGTGATGTTACCACCATTCCACCTTATTTTCAAAACAAAAAGTAGTCTATATCCGTTCTAGAGATACAACGTATACTTATACCAATTTTCATCAAAATCGGTTCAGTGACAGACAGACAGACAGAGTTGCATTCGCATTAAAAGTTAAGTAGTTATGGATGATACTTTGATCCAAACCAAAGATGAATCGCTTTGCGTCTTCTGTCAACCACGTGTACTACAAAAACAAGTACTGTTAAAAGTCTACCAGCCCTGCAGTATGTCAACCCTTTGCGATTGTAGCAAGGACTTTGTCGCCGAACCGAAAATACCGCGACATATGGTGAATTACACCAGCGTCACACGCGACCTGAGTCGAACATAGCTGAACTTCACGTGTCACGCAAGCGGAGCTTACGATAATAAGTTAGGAGATGCACGAACCTTATATGTGTGGATATACATTTTTTATATTAAAGTTTAAGATTGACCTCATCCCATGATGTTAAGTGGTAATGAGGTCCTACCTTAGTACAGCATAATAAAGCTGTTACTGGACTTGTCGCTCTTACCTTGAAGGCTGACCCCTGCTACTAATGTAGCACCCCCTAGGACCTCTGGATCTTATCGGTATTTTTTAAATCTTTTGAAACATAAAAAGTCATTATGTTGATAAGTAAAATTGTGACAGTTGAAATTTTCAATGGAATGGTATGAATGAATCGTAAACCAGAAAATAAATAATAATATCGTTTATTTTTTTTTCACAAAGGTTACATTACAAATATAACATTTTATTAGCATGTACAATAATTATATCACCTTTGTGAGAGACTGGTGTCCATACCAGGGTAGGGTACCCTGTGTGACGGATTGCCAGACCCTCACCCATTGATATAGTGTTGTAACGCATGTTTATATATTATTAAAGTGCATACATACACATTTTATGTTTGTATCTAAGATAATACCGCCAATAAATTTTCTGTATCTTCATAATCTTAGTAACCAGTGTTTTATTAATTTCTTGCATGCACACGCTGGTAACGAGTAAAAGCTTAAAATCTTATTGAGCTTAATAAATGTAAACTAAAAACGTATGAGAAAATGGTGTTTTCAAGTCCAAAGAAGAAAAAAAGATTGTGTTTTCAAAGAAGAGCCAACTTTATCATTATGTCTTTTGCTTTCAATTTAAAAGTAGGTATCTTATTTGGCTACCCAGTCGACATCCCTATTTTATTTGAACACTTTATTTGCATAGATACAATTGACGTGACGAGTGTTATTCAGATATTATTCAGTTGGGTGTGTAGTTAATAACTAGATAAACATGTTGTATTATTTACTTAGGTACTTACTTTACGCGGGGGTTTAATATGATAAGGTACAGCAACTTATAACAGCAAATGTACCTCAAAAGTTTACCCATAGGCACCCGGAACTTGAAAAGCAGCTGATTATATAAAATGACGCATCACCCCGACGCTAGCCGCCTCAAATGACGCCTAATGACGGCGCGAGTACATTACACGCTTGCGTCATTACTCGCGCGCTAATGACGTCACAAGTATAACGATGTCATAGTCAGTACATTGTCTTATGGCATTTGCACGAATACTTCTTATCCGGCTGCAAATAGCAACTTTTATATAGTAGATTTGATATTGTAACTAAATAATTACTTAGTAAGGATTGGTATGTATGTGACAGTGAATCTCTGATCCACAAACGAAGCATCCACTTGGGACGACACTAGTAGGCCTAGCATGCGCGATACGTCAAATTTATTCATTCATAAAATCGCATGAGTCGAAAAAAAATCGATACTGTTGATTGGCTAATAGACACCGCACTCGTATTTTCAGCCAATCAGCAGCTGACGCACTGGCTTCAATCGATTTTGACGTTTGTTAAGAGCGCGATAAATTTTAGTCGCGTGGCGCATGCTAGGCCTGATAGCCCAACCGGATAAAATGAAAACTCTAAAAGCCAGGAAAATACTAGATTTTCTATAATCGACACGGCTAAAGAACTCCTTTAGCCGTGTCGATCCAATCTGTCAAGCAACATAATTTCATATATATCCAGTTATGATTTATCTTGAAAGAGTAACAAGCATTCATATATTTAATAAAAAACAAATTATACGTTTATAAAACAAAGCTGTAAACTGGCAACTAATTATTTTATATCGTTTCAAAATCTTATCATACCGAAGTGAGTAAAAAGCTTTGTCCTGTTCTAATTAATTGATACGATATAAATAGTATGTTGGTAGGGACAACGATTCGCAAATTACCTAAATTTAATTTTCTGCCGACGGCCGACACGGCCGAATGCATTTACGGAAGTATATTTAAACCATCCTTACCACCGCGCGAACCCTAGCCCGCTGACATAATTGCGACACTTTTCTCGTGTTTCTCGTGACTCGCCACCAATTTAAAGTAACTACTTTAAATTGGTGGCGAGTCAAAATAGATCTGAAGTCGCAGTGACCACAGTTCACTTAAACTGCACAGCCCCAAGTACCTTAACAATAATAATAATTTAGTAGATTCGATATTGTAATAATGGAATTACTTAGTAAGGATTGATATGCAATTGATATTTTGTATAATGCTTTAAGATGATTATATGTAAATTTACGAAATGATAATGTAAGGAACGTATGTTCTTTACTAAAAGTGGAAGTACTTCCGCCGAGCTAGGTGTTAACTGCTCGGGGCCCAAGGCCCAACTACCATTCTTGGTTTGTTGTATATATACTTAGTGGCGACGAAAACTCTGATATCGCGATGTAGGATATCGATGTCACGCATTACGTATGGAGCGTTGTTTACTACGCCAATTTTGCTGACGCTGTATTTGTGTCGACTTGTAGGTCATGTCGTAGGTCGGCACAGTAACTTGATCTTTTCTATTTTATGTGGCTATGTCACTATAAGGTGCATGTGACGTTCATTAAAGCTAAGGATTAATGTTTTTTGTATTTTTGGCACATCAAAGTAAAAAGTTGCACTTCGAAGAAATAATATTCTTATGAGTACTTACAGCATAAGGGTGGTATAAAATCCAATTGTAATAGTCTGACGTGCTTTCGATACAAAAAATTATATTAACCACACAATTTTTCTAACTACATAATTAGCTTCGTATTGCAAGATTCGTTGATGATAAGTTCTGAATTACGATATTTTTTTAAAGTCGCAACGTAACTTTTTTGGTCTACGAATTTAAATAATTAAATTAATAAAGTATAAGTAAAGTATATATAAAGTAAGTTAGATAATTTCTTATCTTTCTCCGTGACCCCAACACGACGGGATTCGTGCCTCGCATGGCAGTGCGCCACTGCCGGGTCGCGGAGGAGGAAAGGCCTCCCGGAAACGAAACACCGAAGTCCTATACTCTTCTTTCGCCATCAAACTCTGCCCTTGTGGGCTTGCCGCAAAGAGCCACCTACTCTCTGCGGCCTAGTTTGGGATCTATCTTTGCTTCACCCTGTGCGGTATCCCAAGCTGGATGACAAGGTCAGCCACAGTGCACCAGACCACAGGGTTAATGAGCCCCTCCCATCGCGAATAGATACGGAACCCTGCGGGGGATACAATAGGTACTTCGTTTAAATATAATTAACCAATTTTGATATTTATGTTTATCCATAGATAGGGTTAACCTTACTTTGTAAATGGCTAATTTTAACATTTTATAAAGTTAGCACATACCGAGACTGTAGTTCGTGGAATTGCGGGAAACAATAATGGTGATTTACGAAAACTTCCAAGAGTTTACAACATAGCAACACACGTCACCTCGTCAGTACTATTAAAATTTTTTAGGTCTTCCTACAAAGGTTCAAGACTATTAAAACAAGAATATAGAGAAGTCATACTAATGCCCTCCTCACGAAATTAATAGAGGGCATTCACCTCTAGGGAATGAACTTGGGACAAAAATATGCCTTAATTAAACATGAGACGAGCAGGACAGTCAACCTTTCGAAGCCTACCAGAAGTTTATGCGAAAAGTAAAGAATTAATGATTTGACATCAAACTAATCAAAACCTGTGACAGCTCGGAGGTGACGAAGTTCACTGCGGTCAAGTTTTATGTCAATTTGTAAGGTCATTGAAATCACCTAATATACCGAAATAAAGATTAAATTTACAATCAAACGTCTCTATGAACAACATCACATTTTTTATATGCTGCTATAATGACTAAACTAGGGTTTCACAACCTGTGCGTGCCGACGCCATTGGACGTCGAGGCTTTACCCAAGGGACGTAGTGAAACTACCCACATAATATAGACTGGTTTTTGACGTCAGTTATGCTAAATTTTCCATAATTTCAGCTGAAGCTGTCATTGTGCTGAGTACGGCAATATTAATTCGACATTATATCATTACAAAGCACGCATTATGTTGCTCGGATCTCCTCCTTCACTGTTGTAATGTTTGAATCTGCAATGTTACATTACACACGAATGTTCCTGGTAAGGAAGCACCTTATGGATGGATTTTTTTGTACTTCTTCCGATGTCCCCCTAGGCAATAGCTTAATTTACTACAGGATCACCTGCTGTAGGTGTATAATGTTGTCCAATATTTTCACTATTATAAGAACACTTCCAAGGTAGTTCCGACTGGTGGAATACCTCCACCTTACAGAAAACCGCAGCCAAATAACAATCACTTTTGTGTTGTTGTGTTCCTGCGTTTGGCCAAGGTTTCCAGAGCTCTTGGGTGGTGCTACAATAGTAGCAGGGGTCAAGCCTTCGACATAAGGGCGACAAGTTCAGTAACAGATTTATTATCCTGTACTGGTTCCTCTTAAGCTAGGACCTCATTAGCTCTTAACACCAGACGGGATGAGGCCAATCTTTAAGTATAATAAAAAAAAGTTTTTTCCGCCCTCCTCAATCACTTTCCCATTCACATTTCCCGAATACCAGAAAGATTTACTCACATTTTCGCCCGTACATCGACAATTCACACCGTTATCAGCATTATTGGGCCTGCCACTACCAATATGTGATCGCGACACATGTCTCGGACATCTATTTCCGAGCCTCTGTAACGTATTCATACAACGTGTGATTCCTCTCGAAGACAATAACCACCACCTCACTCCAACAACAACGGAAACTCAACTATAAAGATAGAAAGAAATACGATCAGTTTTTGAGCGGCGTGTTTTGTTAGAGAACTTCCGTATTGAATACTGGAGCGGAGGCTTCAATATTCGTGATTTATCAGTAAGTATTTGCGGCGACACAGATGATATTGAAATAGAAAAAATGCTAAAGTGCCTCGCGTTCGGGTGAGGGCTGTTATTTGGGTGCGAAAACTACGTGGAATTTATATCATTTCTGTAAATGTGTGTTACGGTTCAGTGGCGCCGTGCGCGGCTTGTAAACGATGTGTTCAGTTGGAACCTTTTTTGTGGTATATCCGTGGCGTAGTATGGAATAATACACATGTTATTTGTTAACAAGTTTCTCTGCTTGAAAATGTAAAAAGCTTCGGTCTGTATTTTAATCGCCTACGCAAGTACGACGACGTGTTATAAGTTTGACGTGCCTGTCTGTTCGTCTACCTGACTATCTATGGCTTAATCTTCCGTGAAGTTGTTGGAAAAACTTTGTGTCGTGCACTGTATGGGGTGTCCTGTGTGTATGTTGTCCCAATATATACAGCATCACATACATTGCTCTGATTCTGTGGTAAGTAGCTAAAGCACTTGTGTTACAGAAATCAGAAACAACGGTACCACAACATCCAGACCCGAGACAATATGGAAAAGTACGTTTCCAAATCGACCCGACCGGGGATCGAACCTGAGACCCCAGAGATGGCACGGCGCCTGATTTCACCCGGCCACGAAGGTCGTCAAAATCATTCCATTTTGGGAGTATTTTTTTATAAATGTATGTTGTAGTTTCTTTATTGTTAGTTTTGACTAAATTGACCTGGTTTAGACAGTTATGGCTACTCATTATTTTCCACAGATAGTTCTGTCTAAACTATAGTATGAAAATCCTCCCAGCTCTTACCTCCGACCGAAATTGAGACGCACATTGAAGATAACGCGTATCCATGCATAAGTAACGTGTCTCTTATCAGCGGCGTGACAAGCCATGAATTTTGCATGAACGACTCTTCGGGATGTGTGTTACAGCTTATTTGTATGATTAGTACACGCGGAAAGGTGAGTGACTTGTTTTTGTATTTGATTACCAGGGCTGTATTTGTCCAGGGTCCAGGGAGTTATGTCTTGGGGGTCATGTCAGGGGGATGGACTACCTACCTACTTCGGACTTTTAATGAATTTTAGTGTGGTGTTGATTTGTACGCGCATCGAGTGCTATGCCAATCACTTTAAACCAGATTGTGCCTTGAAAAGAGAACCAGATCGTTGGTCTTCACGGAATTCATAAAGACCAAGCACCGTCTGTTATGTATCATGATATTACGCCGGTTTTAATGCGACATCGGTAAAAATAGACATCGCAAACATTTCTTCGCAGTTTTTTCATTATAATTGACATTTAAACAAAAGAAATAACAAAATATATAAATGTGGGTTCAGAGAAACTAGGGCTTTTTGCGATAATCCTTATTTATTTAATTTTAAAAACACTTTTTATTACAGAGCAGTTCGTCGTCCGTCTTCAATTCGTCATACACCTTTTCTCACTCATTCCTTCTTTCACTCATTCGTTCATTCTTCCCTTTCCTTCATCCTACGTTCCATTTCACTGCGCTTTCGTTCCGTTTCACATTCTCATCATCCCACACTCGGCCATCCTGCTATTAGTCTGCCCTCAGACTGAGCGGACATCTCAGTAACTCTAGAAATTACATTTTACACGGCTTAAACTACATAGACACTAAACATAAAAATCTCTATTTTTATTCACCTGCTTACATACGACATTAAATAAACATGAACTGTGAATTTCTGTAACATCTTCCATCTCTGACAAATATAGCTTAAAAGTAAATATGATTGAACAACCAACAATACTTCGCTGTGTCCCGACTTACATA
The DNA here is from genome assembly GCA_037074685.1 of Glyphodes pyloalis. NCBI lineage: Eukaryota > Metazoa > Arthropoda > Insecta > Lepidoptera > Crambidae > Glyphodes > Glyphodes pyloalis. The sequence goes on from JAYKKO010000049.1 coordinate 985,339, forward strand.
ATAAATATAATTAATAATGAGGATGAGAAATTGAACTTACAAAGCGACTGCAAGGATCCGGCCAAACCTTCATGTAATCAGCGGACGTGGATGTCCTCCTAGGACCTTCCATCGAAGTATCCATCTTCTCTACTTCATATCTATCCTTACCTTTGACACATGTAATCTTGTATGGGCCAAGATACTTAGGTTTCAATTTCATTCCTACTCCAAACTGGGTCCTCTTGATTGCCACAATATCACCACACTGATACTGAGTGCTCTTCTTTCTTTGTTTATTATAATTCTTGATATTTTCTGCTTGTATTTTTAATATTTGCTGCTTGGCTCTAATTCTTAAATTTTCCCTGTCTTGTACATAACTACTTCTATCTTCTTGCAATAATAAATCATAAATTTCAACATCTTCTTTGATCTTCATCTTTGTTCCAATTAACAGTTCAAATGGAGTACTGTCCACACTTCTCTGATAGGTACTATTAAGAGATCTTTGTAAACGACTTACATGTCTATACCATAATGTAGGATTCTCTATACAAAGCTTGGTCAGCACTGAAATGATTGTCCTATGTATTTTTTCAACCTGGCCATTTCCTCTGGGTACACCGGTTGTAATCATCACATGTTGAATTCCTTCATCTTGACAAAACTCTTTAAATTCAGTACATGAAAAAGCAGTCCCTCTGTCTGAAATTATCCTGGTTGGATTTCCATAATGTTGTTGAAAAATCTTTAACTTATCCAATACCTCTTTACCTGTAGTACTCTTTGTAGGAAAAATCCAAGTAAACTTTGTTAATGCATCAATCATAGTCAGTATGTAGTTATACTGTTTCTTTGTCTCACTCATAGGTCCAATGTGATCTATGTGAATTGTATGAAATGGGATTTCTTGCTTTTCAATTGGGTTGAGAAAACCTTCCTGTTTTCCTTGTTTACGTGAAGCTAATAAACATGGTATACAACTTACTACAAAATCATCTATCTTCTTATTTATATTTTCAAAATAGTAATCTTTACTTATTAATTCCATCATCTTCTTTTTGGAAAAATGTCCATTACCATGAATTATTCTCAATATTTCAGTTTCCATACTTTTAGGTATAACCAACTTCTTCTCACTTCCTCTATATAATAAACCAGAATCTAAACAATAATCTTGATATGGCTGATGTTGTAATATATCCATAATCGCCTTTAAACCCTCGTCCTGCTCTTGGGCATACTTGATGTTCTCATGCAAACTTGAAAACAACATACTCACAATGGGAGGGTTTCTACTCAGGGCATCTGCATGTCTCATTTGACTACCTCCTCTATGCTCAACAGTAAAATCATAATCTTGCAAAAATATAATCCATCTGGCCACTCTTGTTGATAAAGATAGCTCTTTCTTATTGATTGTCATTTGAAATGCCTTACAATCGGTTATTACTTTAAATTTGATACCAAACAAATAATGTCTAAATTTCTTTATACCTTCTATTACAGCCAAAGCCTCCAATTCATAACTTGAATATTTACTCTGTGCTTCTGAAGTTTTCCTGCTCATATAGTGAATTGGGTGTAGTTCACTATCATCCTGTTGCATCAAAATCGCAGAATATGCAACACTGGAAGCATCTGTATGCAGTTCTGTGGGCAATCTAGGATTATAAATTTTTAATACAGGCTTAGTTACCAGTTTTTCTTTCAATGTTGCAAAACTCTTTCTCTGTTCTTCTGTAAAAGTAAACTCTCTATTCTTTTTTAATAAATCCGTCAAGGGCTGGGCTAACATAGCAAACTGTGGTATAAACTTTCTAAAGTATGAACACAATCCAACAAAACTTTGAAGTTGTACTATATTCTTTGGTTCCGGATATTTTCTAACGGCATCTGTCTTTCCTGGGGATGGTCTCACCTCTCCATTTTCAATTTCGTGGCCCAAATATTCAACCTTGCGTTCTAGGAGCTGACATTTTCCCCAATTAATTTCCAGTCCATACTCGGAAGCTCTCCGCAACACCACTGATAAATTATCTATGGCCTCATTCTCGGTCTCCGCTGGAATTAGCAAATCGTCTATAAATATCAACACAATTCCCTTTTCTACTAGGTCTCTGAAAATTATATTGATAAATCTAGTAAACACCTTTGGACATATTGACAAACCGAATGGAGCCTTCAAAAATTCATATTGTCCCTTCGTAGTGACAAATGAAGTATACTTAACGGAGTCTCTATGAACATTTAAGTGAAAAAATCCATTTTTTAAATCTAGCGTACTAAATATTCTTCCTGACCTACACTTGTCAATAAGGTCATCAATGATGGGTAATGGATACTCGTCTTTAACCATTTTTCTATTTATAAGCCTATAATCAACACAAACTCGTATACCATCTTTCTTCCTAACCAGTACCAAAGGACTTGAATATTCAGAATGACTCACCCGAATTATTCCCTCATTCATCCATTTAGCTACTTGTTGGTCTACCTCACATTGTTCTTTCAAGGCTAACCTCCTTGGTCTCTGAGCCACTGGAATATCTTTTAATATAATACGCAACTCGATCGGCGCCTCTTTCGTCTTCAAGGGCCTGTAGGTATTCATCAAATGCCTTGCCTGTTTTCGGGCTTCAAAACTCACCTCATTACCTATAACGTCAAAATCAGAAACAACTGTAAAATTATGCAACCATTCCTCATTCGAAGGCACAAGCGAAACATTGTTGTTGTTCCTTATCATTACAACATTCTGTAAAAACTGTTGGCCTAGAATTACAGCGTATGACATAGCATCGTTGGGAACAATATAAAACAAAACATCTTTAAAACTATTGTTTTCGACACACACCGTAACAATAAAGCGTCCTTTTGCTTGAACATGCGAAGCTCCTAATCCGCGGAACACTATTTCGCACTGCTCGTAATCGTTTACATGCAAAGCACAGAAGCTGTCCCATCTTATCAAATTAACGTCGCTGCCAGAATCTATTAAAGCCTCGAACGTTTTCCCACATAAAACTATGCTTTTCATCGGCCTATGCATTTTCTCGGCTTTGTTTACGTTCACGTCACAAGAAATGTCATTATCACACTTCATGCTTGAATTGTCATTACTACCACTACGCAAACACGAATCGCCTCGCTCGTATTGGTTCGGATCCGCGTGAACATCGACGCACATCGCCTTGCCGCCAGTGTAGCCAACCTCACGCCGCCATTTCGTTTCGTTCGTTCGGTCAGCCGTCTCGCTCGCTCTCGTACCAGCACCTAAACCGCCATTGCACTCTCTCGAAATATGACCGAATGAATTGCACTTAAAGCACTTCGTTCCTCGTTGCTTATCTGGGCATTCCGATGACACGTGATTTTTCCCACCACAATTATAACAAGTCTTTGATGATGATAACACATTATGCTGCCTTTGCGTGCGATGATGATTAGTATATTGTATGCCTCCTCGTCGTTGATTTTGCAGGTTGCAGCCGCTCCTCGTCTTCTCCTTTATTGTTTCATACACCCGTAGTTTTTCTTTCAGGTCAGAATACGAAGTAACTCTCGTCTCGATCTCGTCGTCCATTATGCCGTCCACGATATACTTTATAGCGACATAATCTGGCATCTTGCCGCGTTTGCCCAACTCCTTCATCACCAACATGTAATCAATACACGGTTCATCTGGTCGCTTTTTCCTGGCACTCATCATTTCGTGTACCGTCTTGATGTCAACTGTGTCTGGAAATTCCTTGGAGATTGCCCTCTTTAAATCTTCCCAACATTTAAACGGGCGCTCCGATTTGAGCCAAAGAGATGCAGTACCCGTTAACGATCTTCGTGCAATTAACAAGGTTTGCAACTCCGACCAGCCAAATATCTCGCTGTTGTCTTCAATCTCCTGCACCCATCGTGTCACAGGATACGTCTTATCTTGACCGTTGAATGCAGGGATCAATTCCGCCGACATGTGTAACGTGTTGGGCTGCGTCCTCGTTGCAACAGCCTCAGCGTCTTCGTAGTCGTCCTGTCTGCTCTTGCGTCGCTCTTTTGTGTCCTTAGTTCATCGCGAATAACAATTTCTGCAATTTCTAAGCGTCGTCGTCGTCGTCGTTGTAACCGTCGTTTTTTGCAGTAACCGTCACTCTCAGGATTTTCGCGTCATTTCGCAGACATTCCAGTCTCTCTGGATCCCGGTGAGCCCCCAAAATTGTGGGTTCAGAGAAACTAGGGCTTTTTGCGATAATCCTTATTTATTTAATTTTAAAAACACTTTTTATTACAGAGCAGTTCGTCGTCCGTCTTCAATTCGTCATACACCTTTTCTCACTCATTCCTTCTTTCAGTCATTCGTTCATTCTTCCCTTTCCTTCATCCTACGTTCCATTTCACTGCGCTTTCGTTCCGTTTCACATTCTCATCATCCCACATAAATATATTTAAGTCACGTATTGGGCTTAAAAAAATAATAATAGGGAAATTTAGTTATTTTGGTGGGGGAGGAGTGCGATTCGTTCATTCAACAAGAAGGGCTTACAGTAACTAGCGGCGAATAGCTGAGATACATTTGAGTTTGATTTTTTTAAATATTTTACATCTAGATTGACTTCGTCCCACCTGATGTTAACTGGTAATGAGGTACTAGCTTAAGGGCTACAAGTACAACATAGTAAAGCCATAACTGGACTTGTCCCCCTTATCTTGAAAACTTGATCCCTGTTACTAATGTAGCACCCCCCAAGAGCTCTGGACATGCAGGAACACAACAAAACCGGAGCGATTGTTATTTGGCTGCGGTCTTCTGTATGGTGGAGGTATTTCACCAGTCGGGCTACTCCAGTTCGAGAATATATCACTATGCCCTACCTCTCTCAAATCATTTATTTATTTATTGTTATATTCTAACGTCCTTTTGCCTGTAAATCTGAACGGGCCTCACAAAATAAACATAGTCGCTCACTCCATCGGTTGTCGAACCGTCAAGGGCTAATAATTCGCACGCCGTATTCTGACCTAAGCCTGCTTAACGCGACATCTTCAAGTACGTTAAATTGGGATCAAACGTAATCCTTTATAAAACATATTTTACATTAACCGATTCTCTTACCAATAAGCTGAATGATTTTGGCATTTATCTAGAAACCTACATAATAGCGCTTGAACAAGCGTCGATGTATGATAAGTGACTCGAATTCGAGGACCTCCGTAGTCGAGAGGCGAGCGGGCAGGACTTTGGCGTCATGCCATCTCTGAGGTCTCGGTTACGATTCCCGGTCGGGTCAATTCGTAAAACGATCTTTTCAATATTGTGTATATTATAAATATTTCAAGTGTAAGTGTGGTGGTACCGTCGTTGTTTCTGATTTCTGTAACACATGTGCTTTAGCTACTGACTACAATCAATGAGAGCAATGTATATGGTTGTCCAATATTTATTTATAAGTGATTGCGCAAATATTGGGTGAACTCCATCTTGAAGCTCATTAAGCATTAATTCATAGTGGATCCTGGGGTTGTAATGAATGACCAAAGGTCACATCTAGTATCCACTTCTAGTATCTTAATATAACGAACCTGGTTATTATTACATCGAAGCAATACAATTGGCATCTGATTTCAACTCTTTCAAGAGAAACCATACCTAATTTGGTTAGAGTCGAAATCAAACTTATTAAAGATCGCTATTAAATAACTTATATGAAAATTTATTCAACATTTAAATAATTTATTAGAATGGCTGAGACATTTTTTTTCAGTAACGATAAATAATATATTTAACAACATTCTACCTCTTCTATTAAAATCGTATCGTTTAAACCGCACTTTAGAAAGTACGCTAGTCAATAAGACACAATAGGCCCCTAGTCAAACTATTCTAGACTTTAACACGGCGTACTACGGCTCAAGCAGGCGAGCGTTAAATGAGGGGTACGTAATGAAGACGGCTTAGTCAGACCTCGCGGAAGGCGCGGGTCCCTCAGTCTTAGGTAACAGTTGGTGACCTTAATCCTAGTTAACGCACATGCTTGAATACCAGGCACTTTTGACGGGGGACACTGTTTGACACTAAAAATGGTTGGCACGTCATGCTTGCGAACAGGCGCCACCTGGGGACTGGTCTGCTCCAGCTTACCTCTTAAAACTAATAACTTAATGTTTTATTCACTCATTAAAACAAAACTATATGACTTGGTTCAAAGCGGTGTACATAGCTGTAAGGTGGATACTGCTGCTGTAACTAACCTGTAAATACTCGTAGAAGAACAAAATTATGTTTTTAGTATTTATTTATCCTATTATTTCCTATTATTAGATAAGAATCTTGTCATACGCGTAACCGGTTGACTCAAGAGAAATTCATAAGTATTTCCACAACAACAGCTCACCTCCCGACAGACAAAGCCATCGACTGAAAACACTCCGTGTTTACCCTCACAGATGGATTCCGAGAGATCGTCGTAATGTGCCGGGAGCAGTTCTCGACGCGAAAATATTTGTGACGACGCAAAGAGCGTTCACTTAGCGCGCACAGCGGGCTTTATTTATCGTTTGCGGATGAAATTGTGAAAAAGAGTGCTAGTGATTATGCGAGAGAAGCAGTCATTGAAACATTACGATTGTAGACAAATGCCAAACCTACATGAGTTGATTTTATTATTTTTATAGTACTATACGCCGTACTAGCGAACTTTAAATATTAGAAACAGAATTTTTTTATCTCCCCTTGCGGTGCGGGAATTGAACCCACGACCTTACGACGTATCGTAAGAGCAGCACGCGCGATACGTGAAGGTCGTGGGTTCAATTCCCGCACCGCAAGGGGAGATACAATTTTTCTATATGAGTTGGTCCAAAGTGAGCTACACATAGCAATAAGTTAGATACTGCTACTGTAACTGCTCTGCTGAGTTTCTTACCGGTGTCTTATCGGTAGATATAGGTTCCGATCCGGCAGTAGAATCACTTTGCATTGTATTCAATGACGATTCAAAAGTGTTATATGAAACCTACTTGAATGAAGAAATATTTGAGTTAAGTTTGAGCCTGGTAATATTCGTAATGTGTCAAAATAAATCTATGGACTTCAGGAAAATTTAAAAAAATATTCGTTAGTCTTTTAGAGCGGATTCAATTGAAAATTTAGCAGTGTTTAAACCTCCATAGTTCACTATCATATTCTAATGACATACTTGTTTTTTTTATAAGTAAATTGTTGTAGTTGTCAAAACGTTGAAGAATAGAGAGTGTTTTTCAAATCAGCAACAACTAAATTACACAGACCGGAAATTCGGTCCAGCTTCAGCAGACAAGCATTCATGATCTGGCTCGAAGGACCTGCTGACGCTGGACCCGATTCAAACAACAACTGACTGTAGGTATTTCCCATTATTTATTTAGTACGACGAGAGATATGCGTTGACATGTTTGACTATTAAGTTTCTCAGAACACGTAGCCGCTCGAGAGAGCGCTATCAAATTCAAGAGCAACTTGGCTCGGTGTGAGGGAGGAGTGCTTACGCAAAATTAGCCCCGTCTCGGTGGAAAGTGGAGGCACTCTCATGTGAAATCGGATTGAGGTTGACACCTGAACCCAAGCATATTAAAAAGTCTTGTCAGATATACGGTTAGAAGGTACTTGCAAGTAAATTAAAGTCAGTTATTAATGATTTTTGGCTGACAAAGCTTGCCACATGTAAAGATATCGAAAGAGTTAAATTATTTTTAAATAAATTTGACCGCAGCATTTGCTCGAATTCTATGGTAAGAAGCTAAAGCATTTGTGTTAAAGAAATCAGAAACGACAACGTCACCACAACACACAGACCCGAAACAATATCGAAAAGTTTTTTTTATTTTTTTATATGACACTTCAGGATTGACCTCATCCCACCTGATGTTAAGTGGTAATGAGGTCCTAGCTTGAGGGTGGCAAGTACAGCATAATAAATCTGTTACTGGACTTGTCGCCCTTACCTTGAAGGCTTGACCCCTGCTACTAATGTAGCACACCCCATGAGCTATGAAAACCTAACTCACACGCAGAAACACAACAACACCGAAGTTTGTTTTGTATATTGAATAAACTGGAAATCGGGCCCGGGAGTTCAGAGATAGCGCGACGTCTAAGGCCAATTAGCTCGCATCTCGGCTACGGCGGTCGTTTATTACTTGCGATATTAACTTAAATTGTTCATCTTTCTTGATTTAGCACCTTTTACGGACTAGTAAAAGTACTTTTGGTTGACTAACTCCACATATAATTGAGGGCAAAATATCGGTAGTAGTGTGGATCGAGATCGTTTGTTGCAAAAAAATGAAAAAAAAAAATGTCTGTCTGGATATCTGGATTTAAAGTTATTGCTCTTCCACGCAACAAGTACCAACTGAATATATTTGGTAGAAAAGCATATGAGATAGGAACTAGATTTTAGGCTACGTTTCACCCCGAAATGACGCACGAATTCGCATTCAAGTGCTTTTAATCACAAACGTTTGTTAGGACGCGAACAATAATTTAATACGCAGTCCGAAACAAGCGCGCAACTCTCGCCGTGAACTAGTCCAGCGACCCGCCATTACTCCAACAGCTCTCAAATAAAACGCGAGCTGCAACAATGAGCGAGGAATAATAAGTTGTCATGGCGGTAAGAGCGGGCGACTGGAAGCCGCGAACGCGCTCAACTATATGGTACAGAAATGTTTTTTAAGGTTCCTTTACTGAAAATGAGAACCTTATACAATCATTTCGGCTATCCGTCTGTCTCTCAAGACTCTTTTTAGAGTTCCGTGCCTCAAATGGAATAAACGGAATTCTTATAGGATCATTCTGTTGTCCGTCTGTCTGTTAAGACCGTTGTTAGGGGTTCGTACAACAAAAGGAAAAAACGGAACCCTCAACGGATTACTTTGTTCGTATTTCTCTTAAGATCCTTTTTAAGGCTCCGTGCTTCAGAAGGAACTAATGAAAACCCGATAAGATCTCTTTTTTGACTGTCTGTTGGTCAAAATCCTTTTCCTCAGGAATGCATGAGGTTATCAAGCTGAATTCCATTCGTCAAATACTAAAGTCTACTGTCCCTTGAAGCTGTTGAAAAATTAAACTTCTAACGACGAATTCTCAGGTAACCGTTTTAAAACACAAATGTTTGTTAGGACGCGAACAATAATTAATACGCAGTCCGCAACAAGCGCGCAACTCTCACCGTGAACTATTCCAGCGACCCGCCATTAGTCCAACAGCTCTCAAATAAAACGCGAGCTGCAACAATGAGCGAGGCATAATAAGTTGTCATGGCGGAGAGCGGGCGACTGGAAGCCGCGAACGCGCTCAACTATATGGTACAGAAATGTTTTTTAAGGTTCCTTTACTGAAAATGAGAACCTTATACAATCATTTCGGCTATCCGTCTGTCTCTCAAGACTCTTTTTAGAGTTCCGTGCCTCAAATGGAATAAACGGAATTCTTATAGGATCATTCTGTTGTCCGTCTGTCTGTTAAGACCGTTGTTAGGGGTTCGTACAACAAAAGGAAAAAACGGAACCCTCAACGGATTACTTTGTTCTAATTTCTATTAAGATCCTTTTTAAGGCTCCGTGCTTCGGAAGGAACTAATGAAATCCAGATAAGATCTCTTTATTGACTGTCTGTTGGTCAAAATCCTTTTCCTCAGGAATGCATGAGGTTATCAAGCTGAATTCCATTCGTCAAATACTAAAGTCTATACTAAAGTCCTTTGAAGCTGTTGAAAAATTAAACTTTTAACGACGAATTCTCAGGAAACCGTTTTAAAACACAAATGTTTGTTAGGACACGAACAATAATTTAATACGCAGTCCGAAACAAGCGCGCAACTCTCACCGTGAACTATTCCAGCGACCCGCCATTACTCCAACAGCTCTCAAATAAAACGCGAGCTGCAACAATGAGCGAGGAATAATAAGTTGTCATGGCGGAGAGCGGGCGACTAGACGCCGCGAACGCGCTCAACTGTATGCCACCGAATTGTTTTTTGGGTTCCGTAACTGAAAATGAGAAAGCTTAAAAACCTTATAGGATCACTTTTGTTGTCCGTGTGTCTGTAAAGACCCTTTTTAGAGTTCCGTGGCTCAAATTCCATTTATTCCATAAAAAAGGGTTCAGTACTTTAATAGGAAAAAAACCCTCATCGGTTAGGGTTCAGTACCTCAAAAAGAAAAAAACCTGATCAGATTACTCTGTTGCCCGCCTCTCTATCAAGATATTTTTTATGGTGCAATGTCTTAAAGGGAACAAATTAAATCCCAATAAGATCACTTTCTTGACTGTCTGTCAAGATCCTTTTTTCTCAAGGATGCCAGAGGTTTTTATGCAAAATTTCTTACCAAATACCTAGTTATACTGTCCCTTGGTGCTGTGAAAAAATAACTTCTAGGCAAACACAATCAAAAGATGCAGTCGTGTATATTTCAAATTTAAGATTATTAGTAGGGAATTAATAATTTTTAACGTAAAGTCATGCGCGGCCACGAAGTGAATGAGATGAGTGATGAGTAAAAGAAGGCTTAATACTGTTTGAAGCCTTGTTTTGCCGGAGTCGCTTTTAGGTCGATATAGTTGGTACAAGCCCTTTCCTCATAAACGCGTAGAGATATTTAATTAAATATCAATAATTAAATCTAAAATACCTTCGAGCTGTAAGAAAATTAAATTTAAACGGATTCATTGACTCGCACTTGACCGATTTTCATTGTTTTAATGTTTTACAATGCCGTAAACAAGGAAAAAAGTGAGCAACTGCGATTAGTAGGGGCAGCTTTTTCGACCAAAAAAAGAATATACCTGAATAGTTTTCCGGGAGTATTTAAAATAATATGTTGGCTGTAGCTTCCATATTGGTTTATATATTCATTTTGACGATTCATAAGTGTTACTTGTTACCAACATGAATAAATTAATTGATTATGATTATAATTATGAATAACGACCTAGGCGAGAGGCAACCGGACTTTGGCATTGCGCCATCTCTGAGGTTCCGGGTTCGATCCCCGGTCGGGTCAATATGGGAAACGAACTTTTCTATATTGTCTCGGGTCTGTGTTGTGGTACCATCTTTGTTTTTGATTTCAGTAACATAAGCGCTTTATTTTTATTTTTTTCGGATTCACAGGTTTGGAGCAATGTATGTGATGTTCTCCAATATTTATTTATTTACTAGCTGTTCCGGCGAACTTCGTAACGCCTTTTTTTTTCTAAACTTTTAAACCTTCCTTGGACCTCCACAATTATTACAAAACCAACATTAGCCATATCGGTCTAGCCGTTCTCGAGTTTTAGTGAGACTAACGAACAGCGATTCATTTTTATAATATAAGATTTATAAAGTTTTTCATAAGGTTTTTAGGTAGGTAAGGTAAGGTTAGTAAGGTACAACAAGAAAATAAGACTAAAGACTTTGGAGTTTGCACCGCCCTTATATGGTCCACATAAGATCTTAAATCGAACTGCAAGTGTTTACCTTGACCTGTTGTCAACCGTACCGGGAAAAGTCAAGCTCGTAATTAATTAACTGGGAACATGTTTTCCTTGTATTTTTATATATGAGGCCATTTGATTAACCTTTTGACCGCGTAGTTTAGTTTATCATTTCGTAACTTTTGCTCTTGTCTTTTATTTAGAATGGAAATATGTAGAACAGTTCAGTATAACGATTTGAACACTGAATAAGTTTTAAGTAAACGCTTGCAAAAGCGCAGTCGTGTAACTTTTAGTTGTCATACAATTTGAAAGCCTTGTACTGTACAGAGGAAAAATATTATCTTATTTATTTGAATGAATAATAGGTATCAGGACAACATCATGCAGCGACGGGCTGTGCGCATAATTAACGATGAAGAGATTACTGGGAACCTTGAACCTCTTCAACTACGTAGGGACGTTGTTCCATTAAGTGTCTTTTATCGGCTTTATTATGGAGAGTGGTCCGAGGAACTATTTTCCCTTATCCCACCCTCTCCTTTCCTACACAGAACCACAAGAGCCGGCCAACGATGTCATCGCTTCACCGTGGAAAATATTCCATCACGAACCAAAAAGTTCGGTAACTCTTATCTTTGCCGGACCATAAAGAAGTGGAACTCGTTGCCGGCTCATGTGTTTCCTCCTTCCTTTGACATGGATTCCTTTAAAAGGAGCGTGAAGAAACATCTTGCGGGCCAGTATGGCGATGCTAACGGATATAATATTTTGATATCAAATCCGTTGTCATCGCGATGTGGGTTCCTCTCTTGCTTACCATCAGGCTGGGAGGAGCCAATATACTGCGCTACTATAAAAAAAAAATCATATATTTTTAATGCAATATTGATAAATTATCATGGGTAATTTGGTTTGTTTTGTCCCTGTTTGTACATGATATAAATTTGTTTTTATTATACTTTTACCTTTATTTTTTCTTTACACGAATGTGTGTCGTAAGGGTTAATTCACACAATATTATGAGAAAGATTAGTTTCAGAATTTCCGTTTGCGACTTTTTGTGAATATTGGTATGCTGGACATCGAACTCATAACCATTAAGGAGTCAGAAGAGGTGACCATTTTTATCGGGTTGAACTAAGCCGCTTAGCAATCGCAAAAAATGAATTTAGGTAACGCTTGAAATGAAAAGAAGTTACGGAAGTGTTCATTATACAGCACTCTTACTTTCGGTTAAGCGCAGCAGTTGACGTATTGAATTTTATCGACTTTACCATTTGTAATATTAGTCGCTTAGCACATCCTAAGCATGTGAGTGACCATTGTATATATCAACTTCTTACCACACTAAACGTAGACTTCATAAAATAGGTAATTCATTTGTTGCTTTAAGCATAAAAATGTTCAATAAACTTCCTGAAGTAATTATTAAGTTACCTTTGTATAAATTTAAGACATATGTTAAAAGTTGTCTCTTGAAAAAAGGCTATTACAAAGTAGAAGAGTATATTAATGATAAGAACGCGTGGATCACTAACTAGTCTGCTCGCCTGTACTTGCGCGTTGTATATTATTTTAATAAGTTTTCTCAATCAATGTCAGATTTATACCACACAGAAGCATGTAGGTCAAAATGTATAAAAATGATGTATTTGAATATCACACATGAAGCCCTACAGTTATTTTAATTTAAATGTTTTTATTTTATTTATTTCAATAACTATATACTTTTATTGTTTTTTTTTCCAACTGACAAACTAACTGTATGTCTTGGTGCAAAATTAGTAATAAGTTTAGCTTTTTAATTGTAAAAAAAAACTACTAAGTTTCTTGCCGGTATCTTCCCGGTAGTTATAGGTTACGAACCGGAGGTAGCTTCATTTGCATTGTATAGAGACGATTCTTAAGTATTACAAATGTAATCTACATGAATAAAAAAAAATATTGACTAATTTTTAAGTGTAATTAAGATGGAGCCAATGAAAGGTTTAGAACATCTGACAGTATCTCGCTTATTACGGCAGTATCTTGAGAAACACGGTTTTTAACAAAGCGTGTCACGTGACCCGCGCGTAATGCCTCGTAATGATGCGCGCGGTAATTACTGCTGTGACAAATGACGTCACGCGACACGCGTCTAATGCGCGCGCGTTACGTGCGGTGACGCGAGACAATAGGGTATATCACTATTTTATTTTGTCAACACCCTACCCAAACACGATGGGGTGGTACAACAATTGACGTTACTGTCTGTCTGTTTGTCTGTTGGCCTATGGCTGCTTCGCTTCTAAACGAATGGACCAATTTTGATTTTAGATAGATTGATTTACTTTTTATATTTTGAAGGAACAGTTGCTGTCTGTCTGTTTGTCTCCACGTATGTCTGTCAGCCTATGGTTGCGGAGCTTCTAAAATAATGGACTAATTTTAATTTTTGATAGATTTACTTTATATATTTAAAGGAACAGTTACTGTATGTCTGTTTGTGTCTGCTTGTGTCTGTTGGTCTCCAAAAAAGGGAAATTATCTGTTTTTGGATGATCAATATTTACAAAAACTAAAAACATTAACTGTCCAAATTGAAGTATGAAGTTTATTTACAATAAGTTTTACATGTGGCACCAATAGATGGCGTTGGATGTAATTACATCGCGCAAGTGAAATTTTTCTGTAAAACTGTAAGTTCAAACTGATTTTCAATATAAATGTTTACACGTTCCGGATTTTGGTTGTTTCCTTCATCCTGATTCGGCATACCTTTGGACTAGTGTTGCCGGATAATCGATTATCGATTAATCGATTATCCCCCCCCTCAAATAATCTAATAATCGATATGACAATCGATAGTATCGATACTATCGATATAATCGATTATATCGATACCTATTTTTATTAGATATAATCGATTATAATCGAAGTCAAATACAATATAATCGATATAATCGATTATATCGATATCAATTTGAAAGCAATACTATCGATATAATCGATTATTTCAATATAATCAATTAATTTGCAATTATTTTTAGATAGTATCGCCATGATGGTACAGTTCAGGTAGGTACCAAGAAATTTAGCTATCACGTTTTATGAATAAAAAGTAGGGTATAAATAACTTTTTCCACGGTTTCATTTTGAATGTGTTATGTCTAAGAAGACATTATATGAATGACGATTAAATCTAAAAATAATTGCAAATTAATTGATTATATCGAAATAATCGATTATATCGATAGTATTGCTTTCAACTTGATATCGATATAATCGATTATATCGATTATATTGTATTTGACTTAGATTATAATCGATTAATCGATTATAATCGATTATATCTAATAAAAATAGGTATCGATATAATCGATTATATCGATAGTATCGATACTATCGATTGTCATATCGATTATTAGATTATTTAGGCCTCTTTTAGAATAATCGATTATAATCGATTTACAATCGAATCGACGGCAACACTACTTTGGACATTAACATTATTGAACAAGAGGAACCTGAGTCACTACGAGGTGGATAGAGTCCGCAAGGGATCCCGACTCCCCCTCAACTGTGCAGCGTTGGTCCCCGAGGGGGTTTAAGTCGGTGCAAGCCCGACCCACCACTCTCTGTTCCCCGCAGAGTGACGGTGCGGTAGGCATTTCCCCTTCAACAAGAAAGAGGTACCTGAGTAGTTTATTTTTTTAAATTATGTTTTGTATATGATGTTTAAGGCCAAGTCAGTGATTTAAAAGGTATGGCACTTGTGACTTGAAGGTTCTATCGCCAAAATTGGAAGAATGATTGCATATTATACTTCCTTTGGACTGAACGTCTAATGGGTATACAATAACGTGGTTTTGCACCGACGTAATGTGTACCTAACTAGTGAGCTAATTAGGTGGTTTAAGCTGATTCGGCATCATAAACTACTAGCTAGCTTTACGTTAGCGCTTTTCGTGAATTATGCAAAATTTTGACGCAGGTAAGTAAACTTCTAACTATGCGACGTCATTATGTCGATTGTAAATATTATTCTGTGGCGTGGTGCTAAAAGGGCAAAGTACGTTTTTGTATGAAATGAGATTGTAATGCCAGTTTTTTCAGTTGTAAAAGTATCATATTTTTTTGTGCTAAAAGGGCGTTAGTGTATTGACAATCTTTCAAAAGTTACTACATACTACAATATAACACCTAAAATAATAACTATGTATGTCGATTCATTGTTATAACGCTCATTACTGAAAATATTGATTATTGATATTGGCCCTATTAGCACCACACCGCAGATTTTTATTTTTACTAACATTATAAAGAGGAAAGATGTAAATAAATAAATAAATGCGTCAGACAATCACACCACTCACCTCGTCTCAAACTAAGGTTTTCCCTTGTACTATGAGTACCAGACGACGGATACCAACTGGGGGCGTCATCCCAGCACACCCAGACACAAGTCAATTTTGAAAAGTTCGTTTTCCAAATTGACCTGACCGGGAATCGAACCCGCTTACCTTAGCCATTGCGCCGCCGACGTCGTCTTGTGTGTTTTTATTCTATCTATAGTTACGTGCCGAGTTAAAAATTCTTTCACCGTTGGGAAGCTACATTTACCCTGAGTAACATAGGCTTTATTCATTGCTAGAAAATACAGTCCATGCGTATGAAGTCGCGAGCGATCGCTAGTTAATATATTAAAGATTATATTAATATATTTGACGACCTCCGTAGCCGAGTGGCGAGCGTGCCTGACTTTGGCGAGCGCCATCTCTGAGGTTCCGGGTTCGATCCCCGGTCGGGTCAATATGGGAAACGAACTTTTCCATATTGTCTCGGGTCTGGGTGTTGTGGTACCGTCGTTGTTTCTGATTTCTGTAACACAAGTGCTTAAGCTACTTACCACAGAATCAGAGCAATGTATGTGATGTTGTCCAATATTTATATTTTATTTATATTTATATTTAAAGAAACATCGTACTAACGTTTTAAATGCAAAATTTTGTAAGAATGTATAAATAAATAAATAAATAAACGCGCCAGACATTCACACCAATCACCTGGTCACAAACTAAGGTTTTCCCTTGTACTATGAGTACCAGACGACGGATACTAACTGGGGGCGTCATCCCAGCACACCCAGACCCAAGTCAATTTAGAAAAGTTCGTTTTCCAAATTGACCCGACCGGGAATCGAACCCGGGACCTCTCGCGCTTTGGCCGCCTACCTTAACCACTGCGCCACCAAGGTCGTCGAATTAGTATTATTAGTAGTATTAGTATGGAAGTCTGAATGTAAGTTTGTTACTCTTACATGCAAAAACTACTGATCGAATTAGGATGACATTCTCTACAACACTTTTCTTACCTAAACAATGCGGCCAAATTTACGGACAGTAGCTAGCAATGAATAAATGTTGGACAATTTTTTTTTTATATTGCTCTTCAAGATTGACGTCATCCCACCTGATGTTAAGTGGTACCTAATGAGGTCCTAGCTTAAGGGTGACAAGTACAGCATAATAAATCTGTTACTGGACTTGTCACCCTTACCTTGAAGGCTTGACCCCTGCTACTAATGTAGCACCACCCAGGAGCTATGGAAACCTTGCTCACACGCAGGAACACAACAACACAGAAGTGATTGTAATTTGGCTGCGATCTTCTTTAATCAGCTATTTGATTGGATCACTAGCGCGTTCATTGAATGACGACGTTTAATTCAATGACTAAAGGACAACTCGTCAAATTGTTTAATATAACGTTCAACTTCTTGACTGAACGTCATTTAGCATAGTTGTTGAATGGGATATAGCTGACAGACATGACATAACACACCTTAATAAGATTTTTTAATATGTTTTAACAATTTTAAGTCTTAAGACAATTAGGCTAAAAAAATATTTTTTTACGAATAAGTCACTTTATATCTCAATGTCACTCTAAAAATTATCAATACAGTGCTATTCGATTATATCTGTACCAGCTGTCTGACGCCATCTTTGTTTTGATGAGCACTAACGCCGCAGTGGAAAAAAAATGAACTAAATTACAATCACCTGACTGATTACGTCCGCTATGTTCAAAGGGCTATGTTACAATCCGCTAACTTGTTGGACGTTCAGTGAGTCTTATACATTCAACGTTCGGCCTAGTCATTCAATTAAACGTCGTCATTTAATAAACACGCTAGTGATTCAATCAAATAGCTGTTTCAACCAGATGACTGCGACATATATAAAAGGAGAAACTGACTGACTGACTGACTGACTGACATATCAACGCACAGCCTAAACGGCTAAACGTAGGTACTTGAAATTTGGAATAGACGTAGCTTAGGTACCGTAGAGTTGCACTTAGAAAGGAATTCCCGAAATTCCCACCGGAACGGGAATTAGCGGGAAAATCCTTTTGTATAAAAAATCTAAACCGCTTAAGTTAGACGCTTGAAATTTGGCATGCTGGTACCTTAGTCAACGTAAAGCTTAGTTGCAATAGGATATTTTGAAATTCCCACGAGAATGTAGCGGGAAAAATTGGAAAATCCCTGTAGTCCACGTGAACGAAGTTGCGGGCACAGCTGGTTATATATATTTGATATTCTGTTTTTAATATCAATTTTTATTTGTTTGACTGTAATTTCCTTTCTGTCACTATCACTTACAACACTGCCATATTTTCTATAATTTTCCTTTGCTCGACAACCGCAATACAACTGAAATAAAATGTAAATTGTAATTTAATTAAATTTGTACTTACACTAGCCTTTATGTACTTTAACGGAACCGTTAATACCGGCCATGTTTGGTAATGAGATTTCAAAGGGAACTCAAACCTGCGGCTATTAATTTATTTAAATCAGCTTTATTTCGGTTTAATTTCGAATTACAGTTAAATTATTTTGGCCGATAATTTTAGCGGAAGCCTCGATTTTATTATTAACTCTGTATGATATAAGTTGCCTTTTAAATAAGGAAAATTAAAATCTCGTTTTGAAACGAGATATTAAAGTGAGTGGATGAGCTTGGAGATTAATTTTATTTATAAGTGCAAATTTTTAAAAGGACAAAAATTTACCTTTTTGTATAGAAGCCCTTTAGATTTATGTTTACCTGTTTTTTAGTTGTGGATCTTACAGTGGAGACGTATATACATAAAGGTAACCGTGAGACGGGTGGGCCGGAATTTGGCGTCGCAGCAACTCTGAGGTCCGAGGCTCTATTCCTGGTCGAGTCAATATGCGAAACGAACTTTCTTGTATTGTATCTGGTCTAGGTGTTGTGGTCCAATATTTTACGATACGAGATGTGTCAAAATTACTGTCTACTCTGTCATCAGTCGTCTGTCAGTAGTTTATAACATACGCCTCGTATAATATATTACTATCCGTAATTAGAACGGATGGTTTTTTAAATATTAGAACAGGGCATAAAACCCTACAGTAAGCTTACACGACTTTTATAGGGTAATGGTTATGGTCGAGTTTCCCACAGCACCACCCTAAAGACAATGAGGTCCAATCGAGGGGGTTTAGTCTTCTTAGCCTCCGTACGACCTCCAGGCAAGCGAGCCTGACTTTGGCGAGCGCCATCTCTGAGGTTCAATGTGGGAACTTTTCCATATTGTCTCGAGTCTGGGTGTTGTGGTACCGTCGTTGTTTCTGATTTCTGTAACACAAGAGCTTAAGCTACTTACCACAGAATCAGAGCAACGTATGTGATGTTGTGATGATGTTGTCTTAGAGTCTTTAACAAAAGCATTCCCCCCAAAAAAGTTTTCATGATTACACACACAATGTAGCACGAAGTACACCCACGGTAAAAGCAGATCTTTCTCCTAGAACCATGTCTCAAGCAGCTATCACCTTCCTTTCCAGTTGAAACTACTCGTATTAAACGAAAAAAGGCTTGCCAAGTTAGTGTTCTTTTTACTCGCGCGGTAGAAAAGATTAGTGGCGCTGGGCTCCCTTTGCGATGTCATTTGTCACCCGGAGAGCGGCGCCGGCGCATTCACACCGTCGCGTAAAGATAAGAAGAAATTATTGAATCAATTCAAGGCAAATATCTTATATTCAAGTAAGTTGCATGTAAGGTTTGAGTCGTCGATTAAATACAATGTAATATGACTCTGCTACGGTTGGGAACCTATATCTACCGTGAAGATACTGGCAAGAAAGTCAGTGACATGCAGCAGCAGCATCTTACTTATTGTCATGACACATTGTGTAAATTACTTACCCTAGCCTTAGCCTTAGGATAAGTAATTCCTCTCTTTCTTATTATCAGGCTGGAAGGAGCCAATATAGTATATAAAAAAATCTTCAATATCTTCGCTATTTAAGGAAAAATGGTCTATAGTGTGAATGTTTGACTAGCTTAGCTGTTCAGAACGGTGTGAGTGGGTGCCTAGTAGAGGGTAGTTTTTGCGGTGCCACGCGCTCTCGTCTATTGAATTACGTGACGCAGGCTCTACGGCGGATAACCTAATTGATTCGTTGGGTTTCGGATGATTACGGGCTCAGGGTTACGCCTAGATAGTCGAGTTTAAGCTTCGTAGTCTCATTTAATTATGCTGATTAAGTCTGACGGATCAAGGATATGTGGTAAGAAATGTTCTTCTAATGTCATAAAGGCAAGAGTTTATAAATGGACAGATGTTTGCTACTCTCTTAGCGAAAGCAGTTGAAGACTGAGATTAAATTTGGTATAGAGGTATAGAAGGATAAATATATTAAGGAAGTAACGAAGGTAGTTTCAAAATGAAATACAAATTTAATGATTAATTTTTTCATGTTACAAATAAACACAAACTAAAAATAAAGGACAGAACATTATAAAGTCTACTCCTAAACTAAAAATTACAGACCTGATTGAACTTTGAGTGTTTTTTTTAGTTTTTTGAGTTATAACACAATATTCTCAAACATGTTTCGTGAAAATAAATATATGTCATCCTATTAGCGCCATTATTTGCTTACTATAATGAAGGTAGCTTACCATCATTACAAAGAGGAAATATTTTTAAGTTCGCTTGAATTTAAAACTCCAAATCTAGTAAACCGATTAGCTTAATTATTTCTCTGTTAAGAAGGTATTTATTTATACATAGGTAACGATATTTTATGTAAAAATAAAAATGAATAAAAGGCATAAAAACGAACTCCCGTAGTTCGACCACTAGTAGCTTTTATTCCCTAATGAACAAGTTTGAGAAACCCTGTCCTATTAGATTAATTTAGGGAGTCCCGTAGGATTACCGATTAAGATAAACGCTTTGATAGTCTCGCCGGATTAAGTGAAGTCGTCGTACCCGTGATTAGAAGAGAGACGTCTCTAATTCACTATTCACGTGCCGACGAAATGATATTTAAAAGTAGGAACGATCAAAGGCACGTCAAACTACAGACTATGGTCTTACATGTAGTCAGACCATAGGCCATAGTCAAGTAGCAAGCATATAGAAATAGTCACAGCCGGACGACCGTTTACATAAATTGCTCCGATGGTCCGCATTTGTCGCTTTGGTCGCCAGCAGATATTGGATATTGGCGTCACGGAACAAGCTCTATCTATACGTATAAATAAAATTGAAGTAAGTAATATTGAAATCACCTAACTCGTATGTACGGTACATACTCCAAAATAATTATTTTTACAAGATTTATCTGTGTGTTCCATATAATCTCTGAAATGGTTAGATCGATTTTGACGAGATTTTTATTGGCATTTAGTCGATGTGATAAGGAGTAACTTTAGAAAAATAAATTCAAAGTCCTGTAATTTGCTCGAATAAAGTCGCAGGCATAGCTGTATGCCATATATGATTAAGTTCAATTGTGAATCCGTACTAATATTATAAATGCGAAAGTAACTCTGCCTGTCTGTTACGCTTTCCCGCTTAAACCTCTCAACCGATTTTAATGAAACTTGGCACAGACAATCTTTAGATCCTGAAAAAGGACATGTCCCACCTTTCATTGTGAAAAAACCCCCTTAGTCCACGCGAACGAAGTCGCTGGCACAGCTAGTAACGAATCAATGTTTGTCCACAATTTTTCTTTCTTCCAGAGTATTACCTTGGAGATCGGGACTCGCTTCCACTGTGATCCGGATTGAACGAGACTAGTTTTGACTGCATTGGAGCGATCTTCATTTGTCCTTTTTAAAAGGAAATGCCTACCGCACTCTCTACGGGGAACACTTGCTTTTTAGATTGCTTCAAAGAACTGTACTTTTCCCACGCTTTACCTCATGGACCTCTTTTAATTAGCGCCGTATATATAGTCTGCACCCAATTAATTACATTATGAAGTGTCACGGGAATTATCATCTTACGTGAAAAAGCTAAAGTATGTATTAGAATGTAACTGACTACAAGACAATAATTGGAGCCCACTAAAACTGGCTCGCCTAAAGAACCATTCATACATCCCCTCATATTTATCACTTGAGAAGACACCCAAAGGCCACGCTACACAGATATCCCGCGCCTCGCTGTATCTCATTATTTCAGCCAAAATCCCGGAGTCTGGATAATCCGGGATTAACGTACTCTCGCAAATGAGGGAGGTTTTTCCTCCACTGATTCGTATTTTTAAAGGTGCTTGTTAACGCCTCCGTACCTCATAACGTCGGAGGCTGTTTATTTTGCCCTCTTATTACTGATAGTGTTGTTGATCGATGGCTTTGTATCGATAGCATCAGGCAGTCTATCGATAGCATCAGGCAGTCTATCGATATCACCTAATTGTTAGATAAAAATGACGATTCCTGTTTCGGTAGGCACGTCAAACTGTCTTTGATCCCAATTTCTCGGTTTGCTTGCGTTAAGGTGTCAAATGATAATCGTTGTAATAACTAAGCTCGTCAGTTAAAGATCATAGTTTATAACGGACTGCAAGTTAATCAATATTAAGGCACAAACGGAATACCAAGAGTAAGAGAAAAATAATCTATCGATAGTAGAACGATAGTGACCGTCGATGCTTCAGGTAACATATTGATATTATACTTAGAACGCAATTGTATCGAAAATTATCAGTATTCTCTACCACGTAACAATAACTACCGTTATAAAAGTTTGATATACCTAAAGGTCTTCACAATGTTGACACGTTTGAGCACAAGACGATCATAATACTACTAATTATAAAGTTCTTTATGGCTATTTATAATTGAACGACAATTGGCGCTATCATGCATGATCTGGTATTAACCTACATTTGTCATAAAGTGGATTTCTTATTAAAAATGCCTTCAGTAACTATTGCAGTACTGAGTAACATTCCAGGAACTTTCATTTTATCGTGCTAAAGATATGATATTTGATATTTTAATATATCTGAATAGATATGATACTATTAAGATATATTAAAATTTTTGACGATGGTTCCAAAATAGACGATAGACATATCGATAAAGAAACTATCGATGTTTCTGCATCACTGCTGATTCGGATCTTACGATATTTCGAGAGACTGTTCCTTGTCGATTAAGCTGCGTCAATGGGATGCTTGTATTTTGTCAGGTTTCAATTTGTCGCCGTCAAAATGGCTGTCGATATCATCAGGCCCTTTTTTTATAAGAATTGGGAACTAGACATCTTTGGCGAAGTCCATTTCTGGCAATTTCGAGTGAACATTGACATAATCTACTATATTAAAATAAGTGGGATTTTCCTTCCTGAAGCTGTAACATCAGACTGCATGGACCAATTTCCACGGTTTTGCATTCGCTGGAAAGGTCTCGGGCTCCGTGAGGTTTATAGCAAAGAAAGTTTAGGAAAAATTTCAACAGAAAAGCGGGAAAATCCTCTAAGGCAAAAAGAAGTTCGTCGGGACCGCTAGTGCCACTATAAAACACAGGTGTATGGTGTTTTAAAGCTTATGGCTTTTAGATAAGAAGAATAAGATTAAGAATTTATTTATTAGTACATACAATCAATACACAGTACATATACATAAATGTGATATGAACAAATAATGGGTACAGTAAAAGTAAATTAACAAAAAAAGAAAATAAAAACAAAGTGATTGCGCAGCTAACAAGGTCCTAGCCTCAGCATAAGCTGCTGCGACATTGGATGCCGCAGTAGCGCTGGTATTCTGACGTGAGCTGAGTGGCGCGGTGATAAAAAAAGAAAGAACAGAAGAAAACAGAAGAATAATGACAAAAGAGAGAGAACGAAAGAGAGGGGAAAAAATATTCAAATAATTGAACACAAGCCCCCCCCCCCCCCCCTAATATTACTTTAAACATAACAGAATTAGACATAGCACGTTAACTATACGATTAAACATGACAAAACAAAATAAGATTGTTCACTGTTAGACATACATATAATATTGAGTGCAGAGGGATCGTGACCTTCAACTTATCTTAAAAGATAAAAAAACATATTGCAAAAATAAATTCTGAAACTAATTTCAATAATGTAATTTGGTGCATGAAGTTCAATACGGGTGAATTTACAGTTTTTATTACAGATGTCGTTTCGTACGATCAAACAAAAAAAAGTATTTGCCAATTCGGTCCAGTATTTCTGAATTGATGCGCGTGCATACAATTCGTTGATTCATTTTCATTTATATCGGTATATGCGTGGTAAATATTACAATGTATGGGGAACATAAATTGCTTTAAATTTTCTTTTAACTTGGCAAACATTTTTTTTTTGAGAAGAAAATTTGATTTGTGAATTTCAATGAAGTTTAAATATTGAAATAAAAGATTAAAAATTTCACCTCTCTTTGCGGTGTGGAATTCTAACTCACGAATTTGCTAGTGCGTCGTAATCACAACTATAAAAATAAATTCACAGTAAGTCACCACATAATATTATGGTGTAGTGACAATTTACCTTAACCCCTCAAATAAGATCGAAATGGCAAAAAAAAGAAAATGACAGCAGGGGCACCTCAGGTAGGATGATTTAGCAATTAAAGCTGTTTACAAAAAATACAATTATTCTAAAATAAAACGATATTTTATCATTCTGTAAATGTAAATGTACTTATTGATATATTTTCTATTTATCTGGCATCAAAATATCTTAATAATCGAAAAGATATTTATTCTACGCGTTTAAAGTTTCGAACCATGGTAAAGGCTGGATTACAAGAAATATATAAATTATCAAAAAAATATATAGCCACAGACTAAGACATTTTTCGCACTCAGAGTGTAGCTAAGGTATCAAAGAAGATAAATCCTTTAGCTTATTTTTAACAAAAAATTATACTCTACCCACAAATTTTAGGTGTAAAATCAAGTGGGTCAGAGCGGTCGCCGGGTACCGCTTAGTGTTCAACGGAATGGCGCGATGACGTTACACGCGTCCCCGGGGGCTGCTTGGGTGTTTAGGAGTTAATCTAGGACCACTGTCTTACTGCTTTTGACAGATTAAGGTAAATTATTCTGCTATTGTGTCTTACTTATTAATATCTTGCGAAAAACCTCGTCTCCCAAAATCTGTATTTGCATTGCAGATGGAAACATGCTATCATTAATCAACATACATATCGAAACACTTGCGGTTTCATTGCTTTATCAATATTTATTATTTCATTTGTAATCCATTCATGTATGCATTAATAAACCTTTATTGCCGAATGTCGAGGTAAAAATATTGCAAAAAAGTAATAAAGATGCCGCCATAATCGAACCATGCGACGATTCAAGCCAATTTTTCAAAAGTACGCACGTATTTCATATCCATTAGGTGTAAATTTTAATACACATAAACAAAGAGAGGTTTATGAGTCTATAAATATACATTAAGCTATTATATGCTCGTAAAATACGAATGCGTATTAAGTCTTATTTATTTGATCAAATATAGGGTCTTTCTAAATTAGTTACATTCCTTTTAATGGGGGTTTCTATACGTCATACTGAATACGTCCAAAAAAAATGAGCCAAAAATTCAGGCTAGTTTTGGAGATAATCAAGGAAACAACAATACTTCTTGTCAACATAATACAACGCCCTATGTCAGCTGATTCTACTACTACATCGTCGACAAACGCACACTATTAAACAATACGTTTACGATGCATACTATGAAACGGGGCAGCTATGCGGCTAGGTAAAAATTATTATCAAATAATTTTAACAGGGCTACCACTAAGTATTTAGGATTATCTTAAAAATAAATTATTTTGGGCTCTTGACAAAAAGTAATTGTGCACTTTAGTGATTTAGTGTAGTGCCCTAAAGTGTACTATTTGAAGTATAAAGAAAGAAAAATGTTCAATTCACTTTTTCGCGCTCTACGTGAAGAAATACAAATTTCTCAACTCTTCAATAGTGTAGTATAAGGGTGCTTTCTTAGCAAAAAAATACTATTATTATTATTGGCAATAAGTTACCAAATGTTTTCGCGCAATAGAATTATCGAGAGACGATAACATTTTTGCTAGGACGTGTCTCAGTGTACCAAGACTTCAGCCAATTGGCTACTTGACAGTTTTTAAAAAGTATTGTAAAATGTGCGCCCGTTCATTTTATATCCCAAGCAATTCGATTTATCTGGAAAAAATGTAAATAACCAGAGAAAAATAAGATTTTGTGTAACACATTTAAAAAGCGCGCGAAAACGCCAAGTCACGTCACTGTTGCAATTATGACGTCAACATTCTAGACAACGAACCGATACGCATAGGAACGACTTAATTTAGATAAACGGAAAATGTTTCAATAAATTTTTAATACGATTAGAGACACAATAATTCAATTTAATCGGTAAAATAATCATTATTTCGCCACATTAAAATAAATAATTTTCGCCGACAGCTGTCATTTCCGAATTTCAATGGTGATTTCCGTTTCAGTTATTTTGTAGATAGATAGATAGATAGATACACTTTATTGCACAGAAAAAATTACAGAAATTGGCTTTACAGACATATTTTGTTCTACAGATAAAAAAAATAAAATACTAACTATGCTTTTAATTAAAAAATAAAAATGTAAAATTATTACTTTACTAATAAGCTAACATATCTAACACTTTTCATATTTTATTTTTAACACTGTCAAGTAGCCAATTCGAAATTTTAACAATATTTCATAATTAAAAAACATAATAAGTATTAACAGCATGAATTACAACGAATCTTATTAAAGTTATTGATAACATGAAAAAGTATTCTGGAGTTGGCACCCCTAATGTCAGCAGTCGATTACAAAAGAGCGACAAACGAGCAGTGTTGCCAACTTAGTGGATTTTCCACTAAACCTGGTGGTTTTAGCCACCCATTCAGTGGCGAAATATTGCTTTTAGTGGCTGGTGGATTTTTAGTGGATAATTGAAATTTAATTTCAATTACTAAAAGTGCGATCTCTCACACACTTAGCCATTTACTTTTACTACACTTACACTTACGTTCTTATTAATTTTCCTTAATTCTTCATTTTTCATGGTTGATTTCTTTTCTCATTGCAGAAGGAATCCACCTTAAATACTATTGCAGTATTTAAATTATACTGTTCAAGTCAAACCAAATACAAGATAGCAGCTTTAAAATGTTTACTAGCCACCTCAACCAATATTCATACGCGATACTATTGAATAATGGCCTACTTATCGATAGCGCAATACTATCGATAGTATCAATTATTATTAAAATTGTCATGGCCGATACTATCGATAATATCAATAGTTATTTTGATATTGATCTTCAATACTATCGATAGTTTGGCAACACTATTGGGAAATATTTGAGTGTGAAAAAAAATTTTTTAGTGGTTTTTAGTGGTTTTAAGAGTTGAATCTGGTGGAAAGCTAGTCGAACTGTTGGCAACACTGCAAACAAGCCGCTCGCGCCGAGTGAACGATTCGTGGCTTTTCGGCACGCTCCTTTCGGCGTATGCGCCGCACTTTGGAACACAAAAGACCGCGTGCGCCCTTTGATTTTGCCGCGGAGGATCATCAGTTGTTGATTTGAATTCTTTCGCGAAGGTGCGCTTTGTGGTAAATTAAATCGACTAATTCCATACGCATACACTAATGTGGATTAACTACACATGGTACTGTATTATGCAGATTCTAATGATAACTGTGCGGAGGCTACGCGTACACGAGCATTTACGGAGATGCTGTAAACTCTCAAACGATTTTGGGACTGGGGTATGTTCGTGCCTGTAGAAGATAGTGGAAAACCCCAACTGCGAGTGTAACGAGGAAACCGCATACTGGACTTTTTCTGTCGGCACCCAACAGTCGATGCAGGAGATGCGTTCGTTGTGGCGGCGAAAAGTGTGTGGCGTACCTATCTTACGGTGTGATGATCAACGTCCGTACCACTTCACGCTTGTTCAGGAGTTGAAAGCTACAGGAGTTTTCCCCAGATGACCAGTTTTGCCGGTGCTTAAGATTCCTTCAAAAAACTCTGGGAGAATTGATTGCGAAGGTCACACTTCATACGCCTCGCAGCCTGTACTTAAAGGATTAGTACTTCAGGATGGTGCTCCAGTTCAGTTTGAAGGTGCGGTGTGCAACCTGTCAGAGACGTATGGCTGTCGGTGAATCGGTCTTGGAGGACCTGTGCCGTTACTGAGCCCCTCCCCGGACTGATGCCTCTCGAGCTCGACTTTTACGTGTGGGGCCGAGCTGAAGACTTAGTTTACAGTGAAAGTGGACACTCAATTGCAAATGTAACTCAGTTGAAGGAGCGCATAGTGAACGTCTTTAATATCATGCTCAGTAAAACAGACACTCTTGTGAAAGTGGAAACTCCGTATTAACATCCAGAGTAGATAATTTCAGCAGTATTTGTAAAAGTTGCCCAAAGGCTTTAAAATTGTGAAGAATAATCATTAAATAAAATAAATGTTATGAAACTGAAATGTTGTTTTTTCTTCATAGACATGTAAGTACCTACCTATTTACTCTTAAATGGCATTAAAAAAATACATTAACTGAGAAAGTTATGTTAACAGAAATTTCCTTTTCTGACGTTGGCCAATATTGATAGTTGTTATTGTAATTTTTTTGCCTAGCTAGCTGTCAGACTCTAAAGCTTTACAAGTAAAAAACAATTAAAAACAAATAAAGATGCTTTACGCGCCGCAAACATATTTTTTGTAGGTTGATTTTTCATTGACTAAAGACCTAAGAGGAGCAAACTGCGTGTGTTGTTGATTTGTAGATATTATTGTACCTTGTCTTAACTCTTTCATTCTTATTTACAACCTAGTAGGTATGAGCATTTTCCGCTTTATTCATCTCTTTCACTCTTTCTCGGACCCTAGATGTGTGAGAGAGCCGGATAATATCCGAATTTTCAGCTATCATTAGTCACAGTAGGGCATCAGCTGATAGTCGTTCCGTGTGTGCGTAAGCCGTAAACTACCAAACAGCCTATTGTGTACGTACAGTAGTAGTGTGAGTTGTATGCATGTACACAATGAATACCCTGCAGTTATGATGTGTTAGTAAAAGATACAGCATGATGTCTATTTTAAGGTTAAATGAATTTTTACTTTTGTTAGAAAACATAACTTTGAAAAATCATAATAAAACACCTACTCAAATTTTGTGGACGTATTTGTTACAACGTATAGATGCCTCCATTAAAAGGAACGCAACTAATTTAGAAAGACCCTGTATAATGTAATGTGTACTTACGCGCACTCTGTTAAAATTAATATGCTTGTTTTGTTAATTTAATTGGAATAAACTTTTCTGAAGAATATTAATATACTGTGTTTATCTTTCCATAATTGGGTTTATTTTTTTCTACTACCTAAATCATAACTAGAAAGTTTACAACATTCTGCCATACGACTTCTAACCAACGTAATTCTATATACTTACATTTTAAAGATGATGGTATTTTTACTACAACTTAAAGATATTGTTGCCGTTGTTAGATGATTAGGGGAAACCCACCCAACCCAAAAAATGAAGAAAGTTATTTATTAAGTGTATGATGGAGACATCATGGAAAAGGGGACAGACAGAAAAGTAAACAAAATGAATATCAAAAACATACGTCAAAATGGAATCATAATGTAAACAGAAAAAAAAGTAATAATACCTTCGGTTGGCCAGAGATATTTTATTTACTTTCAAGATATATACTAAAGGCTAACTTTATCTGAGACCATCTGATTTTGTCTCTAATGCATTTATTTATTAATCTATTATTCGCATCCATACATTCAAAATATTGTATTGGAGTTTACGAGTGGCAGAGTAGTAGGTAAGTAGCTGTGTTACAAAAATCAGAAACAATAAAGGTACAACAACACCCAGACACGAGACAATATAGAAAAGTTAGTTGCCCATATTGACCCGACCGGGGATCGTACACGAGGCCTCAGAGATTGCGTGACGCCAAAGTTCGGCCCGCTTGCGTCTTGGCTATGGAGGTCGACCCGTACAAGTTTTTACGTTAGTAATATTTTAATGATTTAGGAAAATAATTTTCCAATTTGAGTTTGTTATAAAATATACTTTAAGACTTGTATAATTATGCTTATTACAGTTTAAATCATTGCTTGTTATCTTTTCATATTTTTTATGCACTGTTACTGTATTTACCGCTCATATCTGTATAGAACGCGCATTTTTAGATCGTCTTTTGTACCTTTTTTATATTAAGAGCACTAAATTTTAAGTAAATAAATAATATGATTTTAGAAATAACGTTTTACTGAAACCATTACTGTAGCTAACCTATGTAATCATTTACCAGGTAATGTTCTACACAATGGCATTTATCTAATGAGCAGCTATGAACAGGCAGCATGTACTATGTCTACTTATTAGTGCTCTATGGCACTAATCAGCACGCTCACTAGTTTTGCCACAGCGCAATGATTAACAGCGATGTAAAAGCGTACGTCACATACGTCATGCTTGTGAACAGGTGCCATCTTTGGGGACCGGTCTGCTCCAGCTTACTTCTGCGACTTCGTCCTAAGTTTTATCGCAAAGTAAAACGTAAGTAAATGTTAAGTAATGTACGTAAGTTTACATGATACTGGAAAAAATATATTTCTAGTTATGCTGAAACGAATAGAATTGATTAGTCATCAAAACAAATCAAATACTTCTTTATTCAACTAGGTTACATGCAACATTTTTGAATTGTCATTAAATACAATGCAAAGGTTCGGAAACTATATCTACCGAGAAGACACCGTTAAGAAACTTAGCAGATTAGTTACAGTAGCAGTATTTAATTTATAGCTATGTGTAGATCAATTTGTATCAAATCATTTAGTTTACTTTTGATTAGTAAATAATATATGAAGTATTTATTTCGAGAGGCAAGCTGGAGCTGGGCGTCTACTCTCAAAAACGAAATATGTCGGATCCGATGACGTTTAGCAATTTTTATTGCTCATAATCGCAACCAACACACTTCGAATGCGAATAAAGCGTTATCAAAAAACAAAATATTATTTATACAAATAAAAATCACATTTTAATTCCTTAACTTTTGATCAATCTTCAAAAACGAAACCTTTCGTTTGTTCGTTTCGTTTTTGGGAGAAGACCCCAGACCAGTGCCCAAAGGCACCTGTCACAAGAATGACGTATGTTTGTGCCAGCCATTGCTTGATACAACCAGATTGGAGTGGAATAACGTTTGGCTAGTTTAGTTGGAAGACCAGCTCTATGCACTCTTTTTGTCTCTGTTCAACCATATAGATTAAAAAAAAGATAGAAGATCGTTTATGAAATCGAATCCGTCTCCAACTTTTCTTATGTGTGAAGACATTGATCGCAAAAACGGGTGCACTGTTAAATCTTCTGTGCTGTGGTCTTGCCCTGGGCCACGGGTAATTAGCAACATTGCCTGCGCTTCTGCTAACTTATAAAGCTCACCATTAAATGAACGACGAAATAATCCTAATTTCGGATCCAATAATTTAACTTCATCTGTGTACAAAAGCTATATGGTAATCACTGACTATCTTACTGATTACTAGCACATACCGAGTTGTAATTTGGTAGGTAGGTTTCTTTTACGGTGTAGACATCTGTTCAGAATCATGATTTACGAAACTCCATCATTAAGTGGTAAAACGGGTTTGAAAGTTGATATTTTCATATCCTATGTTTTTGAAGTAAGAGATTTGAAATTTAAAATACATTTTTTCTGGTACGAAACAATAATACAAACAAAAAAAAACAATTTATGCTATGAATATTTTTAATAAATATCCATGTTGTTAAGTTGATTGTTGTTATTATTGTTATTTTATGTTGAATTTTTGTAATACACGAGTGTGTATTACAAAAATGACGAGTAGCACGAGTGTGTGTGTGTGCTAAATAAATAAATAAATAAAAATTGTTTATTGTCTTTTTCCTTAAACTACTACATCATTTCTACTTAAACTATCTTACGCTACTACACAGGAAGACAAAAGGAAGTGGTTCAGCTAATGCAGACACGGAGCCGAACTCCCTGCCTGCGCTGGTTTTCAACCCTTCCAGGAGCTCTGAGATGTAGTTTGAGAGCATGGGGTACCTAGTGCTGGCTGGCTAACTTTATGCAAACAGCTTTAATTAGAAAATTAAGAAAAAAAAAAACAATAGGTTAAAACTATGGCGCGTGTAAATATATGCACGTGTGATTGTATAATGTATGTGTGTGTGCAAGCGTGTATATGTGCTAATGGTACGAATGTGAGTACATTCGTACCATTAGCACACCCACGTAAAAAGACTGACATAAATGACTGGTAAAGAATGCTCCTTGCGTTAAATACACCTGTTGCAATTTTTGTACAATAAGTTTATTAACAAATATATAACTATCTGCATCACCCAACGGTCGACTCGTAGAGAATTCTCCTAGCATTAAGTCCACCATTTGTACTTTTTTATTCGTTTTTTTAAATTGAAAATTTAAATTTGACCAAACTAACGCGGTTCACAGGATTCCTGAAAGAAAGCCTTAATTTCCAACACCAGCGATAAAGCATACTAAGATTTCATTTTACGCGAACAAAGTATATTGTATGGAGTGCCGTAACTTAAAAAGGAAATTTATCTTAAATTTATTGTAGGGAAGAACATAAAAAGGAACGAGAAGGGAATTCTGATTGATAGGCTTACTCAGTAATCCAGCAATTTATAAAGGTATACTTGTCTATCAAGTGTACTTAGACACAGATTTTCAATCAATGGGTTGATATTTGCTTCCAAGTAAAAGCGGTATCCTCTCAAATATCGTGTATTCAATATTTATAAGAACGTTTTTGTATAAAGATATCAATGTGCTATTTAAAATTATTAATAAGTTGAAAAAAAATATGACTAACCGTATAACTTTTTTCGAAAAGCAAGATAGCACCTTTTTTACATCAATAAAGAGTTAAAAAAATTAAACATTATTACACAATTTCGCAAAAATTTGGATATGAGAGGTAAGGCATAGCGATTTATAGCTCGAACTGGAGCAGCCCGACTGGTGAAATACCTCCACCTTACAAAAGACTGTACCCTAATAACAATAACTTTAGTGTTGTTGTGTTTCTGCATGAGAGTAAGGTTGTCAGAGCTTCTGGGGAGTGCTGCACACTAATATAGCACCCCCAGCAGGGGTCAAGCCTTCAAGGTATGGGCGACAAGGCCAGTAACAGATTTATTATGCTCTACTTGTCGCCCTTAAGCTAGGACCTCATTGCCACTTTAACATCAATATTGAAGTGTATACAATAAAAAGGGATAAGATATCGTAATATATATGTACCTTAATAAACAGTACGGAGCCTACTGATACAATAAACCTAAAAGTTTGTAAGCATGAATGGCTGTCTAGATGTGTGTGTATATTAGTTATTCTTTAACAAAAACATACTAAAAGGATTTGAATGAAATTTGGATGCTTTTTATCCCGTAATAACATGGGTGGAGTAGTGGCCACGGCTAGTAATAAATCCGTACTAATTCATACTACTATTATAGATGGGCAAGTATGTAACTAAAAAACAAAATAAAATTTGGTATAGGTATACTTTGAACCTCTAGAACGGATATAGGCTTCTTTTGGTTTTGAAATGAGACCAGTCAGTTCTTGACCACGGTTGGTGCAACCAAACCGAAACGTCTGGTTGTAAGTAGTTCGTATTAACTACTAATAAATAGTGTTGCGTTTTGACCCGTTAATTTAAATAGCTAAAGCATTTGTGTGACACAAATCAGAAACAATGATCCCACGATTAAGATAAGATGAAGGCAATAATCTGTACGTGAACAGGGAGCCTTGTTAATGATCATCGCTTCAGTTTCCTGCAGTTTGTCTTGCGCTGTTATGAACGATAACACACCTATCTGTAAGATGTCTTAACTCTCTTATTTCAACATAATCTAATACAAGCTTAATTAACTAAATTTCCTTTGAGCGTTCGCTGCGCTAACGATGTATTAACGACCGCGAACGGCTAAAATGAAATAACAGTATCAAAGTTGTTTTACAATTTTTATTCCGAGACTTCGTTATCTTCTTTTAATTAAATACAAAATATGATGTTTTGTTTAGCTTTACTTAATCCAATATGTATTTTATTAGATTCTTAGTTGCTATTTTTCCATCTATACTTCTATACTAATATTATAAAGAGGAAAGATTTGTACCTATTTTTGTATGTTTGTAATGAATAGGCTCAAAAAGTACTGGGCCGATTTAAAAAATTCTTTCACCAATAGAATGCTAGGTACATTCTTCCAATTTGACATAGGCTACAAAATTAGGGATCCTTGGTAAAATTTGAAAAATTTCAACAGAAAAGCGGGAAAAATTCTCTAAGGCGAAACGAAGTTCGCCGGGACCGCTAGTCTATACTAATATTATAAAGAGGAAAACTTTGTTTGTTTGTTTGTTTGGTTGTAATGAATAGGCTCAAAAACTACTGAACCGATTTCAAAAATTCTTTCACTATTCGAAAGCTACATTATCCACGAGTAACATAGGCTAAATTTTATTTTGGAAAAAAATAGGGTTCCGTAATATATTTGGGTTTTTCGGACACAAGGTGTAAAAAATCAACCAGAAAAGTTACTTATTTTGCGTACGCTGCCTAAACTATAAAAGATAGAACTATGAAATGTTCTAATTAATTGTAGATCTTATAAATATCTACAAAAAACTCCGCGACACACTATACCTATCTATGTCGAGTGAGGCACAACAACCATTTTTTAAATCAAAAATCTTGAAATTTTTTGGACTACTATTAAACGCATTTATTTTACTCATTCTATTAATCCTTATCAAAATAATTTCTTTCATCACTAAGTACAGTTAATGTAGATGATATTTGGTCTTTGAATGATTAAAATTAGATGTTTAGTTTCGAAGTTATGGCGAAATTAAAATATCACGATTTCTGCTGCACGGCCCGTTGCGAAGTGAGCGTCACCAAGGTGGGGGTGCGCGTGCGGGAGGGGAGTTTAGATCTATGAGTAAGGTACCCGCGCGGCTCAGACGCGTGGTCGGCTCCCTACGCAGCGGTCGTGCGCGAAGTCTAATAATTTTCCTGCGATTTTTTTTAGATTTCGTTCTTAAAACTACACTTGCGCAAAAGTTCTTCTCAGAGCTAAACAACAGTTCTTCTCAGAGCTAATCAACAGTTCTTTTCAGGGCTAACCAACAGTTCTTTTTAGGGGTAACCAACAGTTCTTTGCAGGGCTAATCAAAATGCCTAAGAGAGCCAGGTCTCATAAATTATAAATACGAAAGCAATTCTGTCTGTCTGTCTGTCCGGCTTTCAAGCCGAAACTACTGAACCGATTTAAATGAAATTAGGTACACATATATTATAGATCCTGAGAAAGGACAAAGGCTACTTTTTAATGCCAAAAAAGGGTTGTTAGGGTTTGAAAAGGGGGGGTGAAAGTTTGTATGGAAACCGAAATCCACGCGGACGAAGTCGCGGGCGGCCGCTAGTTACTAATAAAGTTAGTAATGAAGAAAACAAACAAGCCAAATGCGAAGTAAATACGTAACTGAAGTTTAAAAAAACAAGCTCTACATTTCTTTTGCGACTTCCTTTTAGCTACTTGCTGTTTTACTTTCTCTTCTTTAGCTCTTTGTAGATAGATACTAACTTTATCCTTTAGCAACTTGTAGAGCCTGATTCTAAAGTTTCAATTGCATTAATCGCGCCATTAACGATCAATTTTGCTATTGTGGGCTTTGGAAATACAAACAATACGTTTATAAAGTAAAATTTGTAAACAGAAAGTAGAACAAAGAAAGTATTGCACAGGGTTAAACGGATGGATTGAAAGTTATTATGTAAGTTATTTTATAATTTAAAAAAAATGACGATTGCCAATATTCGAATATTTTCATTCATATAGATTACATTATAATACTCTCCATTTTTAAATTGAAAACTTAAGTATAATTGATTGGATTGTCAATCAGTTATAAATAAATATATGTGGGATAGCGGATGTATCCAAATG
This sequence comes from Glyphodes pyloalis, assembly GCA_037074685.1. Classification (NCBI taxonomy): domain Eukaryota; kingdom Metazoa; phylum Arthropoda; class Insecta; order Lepidoptera; family Crambidae; genus Glyphodes; species Glyphodes pyloalis. The sequence goes on from JAYKKO010000049.1 coordinate 1,021,196, forward strand.
TTGTGCATGAGCGATGCCTATACGTATGAATATCCGAATGGTGAGAATGTCAGTTAGATTTGAATGACGAACGACGGAAGACGACGTATGTAAAGGATTATTTAATTTTAATTTGGTAAATATATTTGGCTAATTCACTATTTTGCTTCTTTCATTTCCCATTCCACTACATATAATAATTCTTTACAAAAAAAGTAAATGGTTTATAGAAGGGCGATGAAGCTAATTATTAACGCAAGTATTATTAATGTAATCTATATGAATAAAAACAAATATTTACTTTGATTGGAATTTGATTGAAATTTATAGCTTTAATTAAGTTTTTTATATATATTTAATTTAGATTTTTTCTTCAGATTTTAATTGGATATCCGTTAAAATGATACTTAAAGTTTGTAACAGTTTTACTCTCACAGGGGGAAAAAAATGTGGGAAAACCATTTGCATGAAAATATTAAAAGTTTTTGACATAGGAAAATTTCCAGATCTATTCTCTTGTAATTAATGAAGTCGTGGCGTATAGCAAGGTAAGCACAAATATAATAAAATGACTCACAGATGATGAATATACCAGTATAGTCTTTTCCTGTGACTAAAAACGTTATAAACGCCGTAGCAGTGGTACATGGTAGGGCATAAATAGTATTAAGAGAGGTAGTACATAGCGATTTATCGCTCGAACTGGAGCAGCCTGACTTGTGAAATACATCCACCTGACAGAAGACCGCAGCCAAATAACAATCACTTCGGTGTTGTTGTGTTCCTGCGTGTCAGTAAGGTTTCCAGAGCTCCTGGGGGGTGCTACGTTAGTAGCAGGGGTTAGGCCTTCAAGGTAAGGGCGACGAGTCCAGTAACAGATTTATAATGCTGTACTTGCCGCCCTTAAGCTAGGACCTCATTACCCGATAGCTCGAAGTCTTCAAGCAAGATCTCGGTGCCGAAGAAAAATAAAATGGTCCCTTCTAAAACCGCTGCAGTGGTAGTAACCCTCACAGCGGAAGCAGAGGGTAGAGGAGAATCTTACGAGTCTGTGTTGAAGAAGGCTCGTGCTTCAATAGATTTTGAAGCTTTGGAGGTTAAATCATTTCGCCTTAGGGTAACCCAGACTGGAGCTCGCAAATTTGAGCTTCGAGGATCAGATGGAGCGGTCAAAGCGGATATTCTAGCGAGTAAATTACGAGATGTAATTGGAGAAGATGTCGCCAAAGTAGCTCGCCCTATCAAATGTGTTGGACTAGTGATATCAGACTTGGATGATTCTGTATCTAAGCCTGAGGTCGTTGAAAAGATCACCTTAGTTGGTGGATGTTCCGTAGATCAAATTCGCGCAGGCGAAATCCGACCGGGCCGTAATGGCTTGGGGACAATTTGCCTCCAATGCCCTATTACCGCGGCCAAAATTCTAGTTGAGTCCGGGCGACGTCTTCTTATCGGATTTAGCTCGTCGAGTGTACGCACATTGGAGAAACGGCCCCTTCGGTGCTACCGCTGCTTTGGCATTGGACACACTTACTCCCTCTGCCCATCTTCGGTGGAACGGGTAGACCTGTGTTTTCGTTGCGGAAAATTAGGCCATAAAGCCGCTTCTTGTGGTGAAAAAACCCCGCACTGTTCTGTGTGCGCGGCTAGCGGACAACCTGCTGGGCATATCATGTGTGGGAGGAAATGTAATCCCCCTCCTAAGAAAGCAAAAGCCAAATCCACGTTTCAGCTGGCCTCACAATCTTCAGGTCTTCCTGAAGACCCGATGGAGACTCAGGAATCGCTCTTAAATAGTAATGGTACATAAGGTTCTTCAAGGAAATTTAAATCTTTGCCGCGCGGCTCAGGACTTACTAAACCAGACCGTGATGCAGTGGCAGGTTGATGTTGCGGTATTGGCAGAGCCTTATTACGTCCCAAACAACTGGATTGGTGACCAAAATGGCCTAGTAGCCATCTTTGCACGGCCCTCCACAAACTCCCCCTCACTCACACTCGTTGAGAGAGGACCAGGGTATGTGGCCACTAAATGGGGAGAATTTGCCTTCTTAGGCGTATACTTTTCACCTACTCGCCCTCTTCAGGATTTTGAAGACTTTTTGGATGTCTTAGGAGCCGTCATCAGACGTTTAGAGTCGACTCCAAACCTTTCCGGTATCTTTGTGGCTGGTGACTTCAATGCTAAGTCTATGGCCTGGGGCAACCGGGCCACTTCTTGTAATCTTCGCGGTCAGTAGTGGAGTTATGGGCAGCAGCCTCAGGTTTGTCGCTCCTTAATAGAGGCACAATTCATACTTGTGTACGTCAGCAAGGGGGATCTGTGGTAGACATTTCATTTGCTTCTCCTGCCTTAGCTGCACGTGTGGACAACTGGAAGGTTGAGTGGTCAGAAACCCTTTCAGATCATAGATATGTTTCCTGGGAGATCCGCTCTCGTAACACTTCAAACTCCAGTGCAGCACCCACGAGCAGTTCTCATTTTCCCCGGTGGGCCTTAAGCCGTTTGGATCGGGCGGTGGCAAGGGAGGCTGCCTTTGTGCAGGACTGGCTCCACTTCCCCTCACTAGTCCAGACGTAGATGCTTCCGCTTCCTACCTCAGAGACTCTCTTACAGAAGTGTGCAATGCTTCGATGCCGCGGTCACGTCGACCTCCTCCCCGTCGAGCCGTGTTTTGGTGGACGGAAGAGATTGCTGACCTTCGGGCCGCTTGTATTGCGGCTCGTAGGGCCTATACAAGAAGTCGGCGTCGACGTCAGAGAGACCCTGAAAATGAGGCACGTTTGTACTCGTCTTACTTAGATGCTAAACGGGCTCTTAAGACTGAAATTGTGTCGGCAAAAGACCGCGCCAGAGGGGAAATGCTTGAGGGCTTAAACCAAGACCCTTGGGGGAGGCCGTACAGGGCCGCTCGTAACCAGCTGCGCCCCATTGGGACGCCGCTCACTGAGTCCCTTGAGCCAACTCTCTTGGAGGCGGTGGTCCAAGGTCTCTTCCCTGTTGCGAACGATTTTTCTCCGCCAGTTATGAATCCTCCGGCTGGGGAAATAATGGTATATGATGGAGTTCCTCCAATCACTGAAGAAGAACTGGGGCTGGCGGCACTTTGCTTTCGGTCCAAAAAGACAGCTCCGGGCCCTGATGGAATACCAGCAAAAATCATAGCTTTGGCCGTTAGCCAAATGGGGACGAGGATCGGGGGACTTTTTAATACCTTTTTTTTTTTTTTTTTTTGTTAAGGGGGAGAGAATGCCTTTGCGCACCGTATCGCTGCCGTGGGGACGGCAGCGACGTGTGTGGGACTACCAACCCGCCCAGAAGGGGCGGGGACTACCCGAACTAAAAACTCCCCCCACGCTCTCATCGCCTTTGGTTGGCGCCGTGGGAAAACGGTGTAAACCACAACAGCCACGGCGCCAGGCGGAATGGTCTTTTAAACCCCAACTCGCCCCCCTGGATCGGGGGGGCCGGCGGGAGCGGCCGAGCGTGCTAAGCCGTTCCCGCCCTGGTGCGGAGGACCGTGCAAGGCCGTCCGGGGTGTCCCCACACCCACGGCCGGCTGGTCCCCGCCAGGAGGCACTAGGCGGGCGAAATGCCGCCTTGCGCGCAGCCTCCTGCGTCTTCTGCTCGCCGGAGCTGAAGGGTCGCTCTCGCGTTCCCTTTCCATGGCCTCTTTCTGCGAGATGACAGTCTCGCAGAAAGAGGCGACGGCCACCCAGGCCTCCTCGCGCTCAACCATCGCCCCCACCACTTTTGGGAGCGCGAGGTCATCCCCCACTGCTGCTATCAGCGCAGCTCGTTCGGCCGACCACGACGGGCATTGCGCCAGGGTGTGCTCCGCCGTGTCAGTCTGTTCCCCGCATCCCCAGCAGCTCGGGGCCTCTTCCCGGCCGATGCGGTGCAGGTACGACCCGAAACACCCGTGTCCGGTCAGTACCTGCACCAGGCGGTATGTGAGGAAGCCGTGCCGCCTTTCCATCCATGGCCGCAACAGTGGCCCTACCGCGTCGAGTGTCCTTCGTCCCGCTTGCGTAATGGCGAGGTCCCGGGTCCAGGACCGGACCAGCTCCTCGTGTGCCTCCGTGCGCACCGCTTCGCGCTCACGTGGCGCAGGGCGCCGTCCCGAGGCCCTTCTTTCTGCCGTCCACTTATACATTTCAGCCAACACCTGGGCTTGAAGGGCCCAGGGCGGCACACCGGCAAGGACACATGCCACGTCAGAGCTGACCGTCCTGTATGCACGGGCCACCCGTTGGGCGATGGCCCGCTGCGGCCGCCGAAGGAGGGCAGCATTTTCACGCCGCGTTACTGCGTCTGCCCAGATGGGGGCACCATACATCGCCATACTCTGCAGAATGCCGGCATAGAGTTGCCGGCATTTGGCCCTGGGCCCCCCGATGTTTGGCAACAGCCAGCTAAAGGCGCCGGCTGCTCTGACAAGACGCGCGGCCAGTCCCCGAAAATGGGCCCCGAATCGCCACCTGCTGTCAATTGTGGCCCCCACCTCCACGCGGACGCCATCCACCACGATATGGGCGTCAGGCGGGCGGCGCTGTCGAGGGCCGTGAAACAAAACTGCCTCAGTTTTTGGCAGCGCCACCCGTAGCCCCAGCAGACTTTTTAATACCTGCCTTATGCAGGGTAAGTTTCCCAAGTCGTGGAAACAGGGGCAATTGGTTTTGCTTCGGAAAGAGGGACGGCCGACAGATTCTCCAGCAGCTTATCGATCGTTCTTCTGGATGAAATTGGAAAATTCTTTGAGAAGATTATTGCCTCCAGGCTCAATGAGCACTTGCGCGAATTTGGGCCAGACCTGTCAGACGCTCAATTTGGTTTTCGGGCGGGGCGATCTACCATAGATGCCCTCTCCCGCCTCAAAGAATTGGTTAGGGGCCAATGGGAAGCGGGGCGTGGGGTGATGGCTATATCGTTCGATTTAGCCAACGCTTTTAACTCCATCCCCCATTCAACCATCCTAGAGGCCCTACGATTTCACCGCGTGCCTTGTTACATCAGAGAATTACTAGCTGATTATTTGAGGGCGCGTGAGGTCCTTTTTGTGGACAGAGAGGGCATCCTGCGTCGTCGGTTTGTGGAGTCTGGTGTTCCACAGGGGTCTATTCTGGGTCCGCTCTTGTGGAACATTGGATATAATTGGGTTTTAAGAGGGTCGCTTTTAGGTGATATGAGTGTGATCTGTTACGCCGATGACACGCTAGTCACATGTAGTGGAGAAGACTTCAATTCGGCGGCCCGCCTCGCGTCTGCTGGAGGCACCCTGGTCGCTAACCGTATCAGGATGCTTGGGTTGAGGGTGTCGCTAGATAAGACCGAAGCGGTATTCTTCCCTGCGCCTCGCCGGCGTCTTCCATCTAGCGCGAGTGCCCATATAATAGTTGGGGGTGTTCGCATTGAGGTCAAACCCCAGATAAAATATCTGGGGCTTACTTTAGATGCACGTTGGACCTTTAACGCGCACTTTCGCTGGCTCTCGACGCGCCTCTTAAGGACTGCAGGCGCCTTAGGGTGGCTTTTGCCAAATTTGGGCGGCCCCAGGGCCAAATGCCGGCGTCTCTATGCCGGCATGTTAAAATCCATGGCCCTCTACGGGGCGCCGATTTGGGCAAACTCCCTATCAAGGGAAAACGTAGGCTTACTTCATAGGCCTCAGAGAGCTATTGCGCAGAGAGTGGCTCGTTGTTATAGAACCACAAGCTTTGCCGTGGCCTGCACTTTAGCAGAAACTCCTCCTTGGGAATTGGAAGCGCTAGTCCAGGCTAGAGTTTACCATTGGCGGATTGAGCAGAGAATGCTTGAGAATCGCCCTGCTCCTACGGAACTTAGGGCAATACGTCAGGAGGCAAATGAGGTCCTCCTCCAGGTTTGGAGGGACGAACTCATCGTATCTGCAGCAGGCCGTTGGACACTGAATGCGATGGGGCCCTTACTTCAGCAGTGGCTTGAACGCCGTCACGGTTTTTTGTCATACCGTTTAGTACAGGTGCTGTCCGGACATGGCTGTTTCCGGAAGTACTTGCACAGGATAGGTAGAGAGGAGACACCGCAATGCGCACATTGCGGAACGTCTGAGGACACGGCGGAGCACACTCTGATCTCGTGCCCGTCGTGGTATACAGAAAGAGCAGAGTTGGCCCAAATTCTGGGTGCAGATGGTAACCTTTCACTCCCAAGTATGATGCAAGCCATGCTCGGGAGCGAAGAGGCCTGGTCAGCAGCTGCTTCTTTCTGTGAACGCGTCATGTTACAGAAAGAAGCGGCAGAGCGTCAAAGAGAGGAAGATCCCGAAGCTCCTGCGCTCAGAAAAAGACGGCGAATGCGTGCGAGACGGTCCTACGTCCATTTTGACCAACCGCATGGAGACCAGTCGGCTGTGCGTATGAGGGTACCACAGTCGACATTACACCAACGGCCTCCAAGGTGAGGCGGGGGTGGTCCTGTCGGACCGGCCACCTCCGCTCCTTCCCTGATTATCATGGGGGGTGAGATCTGAACGGCTTAAGCGGCCATACCGCCGGCGGTGCTATGGTAGTTCAACGTTGACCGGGATACCCACGGCACTGCCACTCAGGCGATGAGGTCCACCGACAGGTTATAGTGGGTAGACCCCGCCCTTTTCAGGGCGGAGTCGGGAGTAAGGTCTGCTCCCTGGGAGTCCCACACACGCCGCAGTCACCCTCGGCTGCGGTAAGGTGCGTCAAGGCATTTCCTGTCGTTAAAAAAAAAAAAAAAAAAAAGGACCTCATTACCACTTGACATCAAGTGGGATGAGGTTAATCTTGAAGTGCAATATAAAAAAAAGTAGCATTTGTTGAGATGGAACCCAAATTGACCCCACAAGGTTGTATTGATGTAATGTTTGTTTTATATTATACTAGCTGTGCCCGCGACTTCGTTCGCGTGGACTACATCCTTTCATGGTCGGTTTTACCCCTATCTCCCCTAATATTCGAAACAAAAAGTAGTCTATATTTTAATAGAGATATATTTGTGCCAACTTTCATATCTCTAACCTAAGAAATAAACATTTTCCCATATAAACTTTCAAAGGTGGCATTACCCCCCCCTCTTACTTTCTAACAAAAAGTAACCTATGTCCGTTCTTGAGGTTCAACGTATACCTATGCCAAATTTCATCAAAATCGGTTGAGAGGTTTAAGCGGGAAAGCGTAACAGACAGACAGCCAAAGAGACAGAGTTACCTTCGCACTTATAATATTAGTTTGGAAGGTAGGTAATTGTGTTGTGGTCAGATAATGTATTTTCATTATATCTAGTAGTTTAACGTGAAGACCAGTTTTTGAAGGAGCGGCAAAAGTTCCGACGATACTCCAGCAGTTGCAGTACAGTTCAAAATGTCAGTATCCACCAGTATACTCGAATTGAATACTGCTGCAAGTTTGCCTTGTTAGCAGTTAGAGCGCAGCGCTCACCCCCCTTTATGTAGACGTGGACTGGCAGCTATTGTGTTGTGGAGTTGTGTTGATCTATACTTTTATTTAAGTGCACTTATAAATTACTAGCGACCCGCCCCGGCTTCGCACGGATGTAATGGAAATACTTAGAAATATTCGCTTTTCTATTCTTTATTGCAAATAAAAACCTTCCTCTTTAATTACTCTATTTATTAAAAGACCGCATCAAAATCCGCTGAGTAGTTTTAAAGATTTAAGCGTACAAAGGGACATAGGGACAGGAAAAGCGACTTTGTTTTATACTATGTAGTGATATGTATCTTCATAAAACTGCGATTGCGTGGGATTGGTCTTACTTCCTCAAATCATAGCTAGATGCTTAATAGTTAGACTGCCAGTTAAATTTTTGAGGATTGACAAGCTTAAAGATATTGTATTTTTCTAGAATTGGGCGCCAATTAGCTTTGAACGATTTGATAATCAATACCATCGATTTAGAATTTCGATAGTATCAATTGTTTAAGTATCTGATAGAGTTAGTATCTAATATTTGAATGCCAAGATTGGTTTATTTTAGTAACTTTCATAACGATATGTATAATGGATCGGCCTTTATTGGTTTTTACAACAGTAAATAAGATATTTTTTTCAATCTAGCCGATACAATAATTATAAATATATAAACTACTAGCTGTGCCCGCTACTTCGTTCGCGTGGACTACATTCTTTCATAGTCGGTTTTACCCCTATCTCCCCTAATATTTGAAACAAACAGTAGTCTATATTTTAAAAGAGCTATATTTGTGCCAACTTTCATATCTCTAACTTAAAAAATAAACATTTTCCCATATAAACTTTCAAAGGTGGTATAACCCCCCCCCCCCCCTCCCCTTACTTTCTAACAAAAAGTAGCCTTTGTCCGTTTTTGAGGTTTAACGTATACCTATGCCAAATTTCATCAAAATCGGTTGAGAGGTTTAAGCGGGAAAGCGTAACAGACAGACAGACAGACAGAGTTACTTTCGCATTTATAATATTAGTAGGGATCCATAAGTTTGTTATGGACCATAACAAAAACAATAGATAGTTTATTATTTTTGACAAACAACACAATCTAATTTACGGAAAGATTTGAACAAAATGTGAATTCGTTGCCTTTTGTTTTGTAACTAATTGGGATTCGTTCGCACTTAGTAGCGGGCTCAAGTTTATCTCGTTAGCAGTTTGGCGAGTCAAGCTAACTTCTATACTAAGAGAACTACTGTTATTGAATCCATGTACCGAAATAGATACATACAATATTTTGATTGTAATTTCAAATGAATATTCAGAAAATACATGACGTGGTGCTTTGTTACTGTAGTGTTCACGATATTTCTTAATGTATTATGAAGATACAAAAAACTAGTTTGTTCATACTGGCCACAAATAATTTGCCAGTATCTTCACGGTAGAAATAGGTTTTTCTGTTATACTCGTATTAAACTCTTAGCAAGTGCCCTCTGCCGTACAAGTTTAGGACTACATGCTTATGGACCCGCGGTACATTTGTTGCACAGATGTTTTAGGAAGGAATCGAAAAAAATTTTGGCATCTGAATAGATTTTTCAAAAATGTTCATTTATTTAAATAAAAAAACTATTGCACAAAAATGTACAAAAGGTGGACTTAATGCTAGGAGCATTCTCTACCTGTCAACCGTTGGGTCATGCAGATAGTTCGTTTATGGGTGCGCTAACAGTAAAAATGTGAGTATGGATTACAACCATAAATAGCAGAGAATTAAACACGAGAATAGAATATTCAATCAAAATGTTTATAGTGCTTTACGCCGCCTAGCAAACTTTAATAATTTTAAAGATACAGAAAAATTACGTCTCCCCTTGCGGTATCGTCAGTTGGCAGATACAAGCACGCGCCGTACGTGAAGGTCGTGAGTTCGTAATCTTCATAAATAAATAAGTAAATGCGCCAGACAACCACACCAATCACCTGATCTCAAAATAAGGTTTTACCTTGTAATATGAGCACCAGACGACGGACTAACTGGGGGCGATATCCCAGCACCAGACCCAAGTCAATTTAGAAAAGTTCGTTTTCCAAATTTTTTCTTCAGATTAATTTGGAAAAGTTCGTTTTCCAAATTGACCTGACCGGGAATCGAACCCGGGACCTTTCGTGCTTTGGCCGTCTACATTAGCCACTGCGCCACCGAGGTCGTCATCACAAGGGGAAATGACCGATGCCAAAAATCTGTACGGAGTTTTGGCAAAAAAACTGGTCCATACTTCAGGTGACCGCAGGGCTGGCACTTACCTCGCACAGCGTGTTTCGTTAGCTATTCAGAGAGGTAATGCTGCCAGCGTCTTGGGATCGATTGTGGGTCCAATTTTAGAAGATTTTTATTTTTTAGTTTGTATTTTTTTTTATATTGCTCTTCAAGATTGACGTCATCCCATCTGATGTTAAGTGGTAATGAGGTCCTTTTTTTTTTTTTTTTTTTTTTTTTCGGGGGAAAATGCGTTGATGCACCGTACCGTCACCCCGAGGGAGGGTGACGGCGTGTGTGGGACTCCCTGCCCTGAAAAGGGCAGGACTACCCACTAAAACCCCCCGGTTGGACCTCCATCGCCTTAGTGGCGGTGCTGTGGGGGATCGGCTAAGCCTTTACTTCCACAACACCGCCGGCGGAACAGCCGCTTACGCGGCTCCGTCTACTCCCCCCACAGTGTTCGGGGGGAGAATGGGGATGGCCGATCCAACGGAACCATCCCCAACTCGCAGTGGGGACCGGTGCAGTGCCGACTGAGGTGTCCTCACACCATCAGCCGGCCAGTCCCCACGCGGTAGCTGGGCGCGGTCATATTGGCGCCGCGCCCTCAGCCGCCTTCTTCGGCGGCAGGCGGGAGCGGATGGATCGTCCTCCCGCTCCCGCTCTGCGGCCTCCTTCTGCGACATGACATCTTCGCAGAAGGAGACCATACCAACCCATGCCGTCTCACTCCCGAGCATAGCCTCGACTATGCTGGGGAGTGAGAGATTTGGCCCCACCAACGCGCGCAGACTTGCGCGCTGCGCATCAAAAGCGGGGCACACCTGCAGTGTATGCCCCGGCGTGTCCTCCGCCGCGCCGCAACTGTGGCACGACGGAGACTGCTCCCGACCAATGCGGTGCAGGTACTGCCCAAAACAGCCGTGGCCGGATAGCACCTGCACCAAGCGGAACGTCAGGAATCCCGACTTGCGCTCGAGCCAGCGATTTATTGCTGGCTCGAGCGCATCTAGGGTCCACCGACCCGACGGAGTCACCAGTAAGGACTCCGCCCAACGCTGGACCACCTCTTCCTGCGCCTCCCGGCGCACACGTGACAGGTCCTCCGGGTAAAAACGTTCCCCGGAGGCCTAGGCCTATGAGGTCCTAGCTTAAGGGTGACAAGTACAGCATAATAAATATGTTACTGGACTTGTCGCCCTTACCTTGAAGGCTTGACCCCTGCTCCTAATGTAGCACCCCCCAGGAGCTCTGGAAACCTTACTCACACGCAGGAACACAACAACATAGAAGTGATTGTTATTTGGCTGCGGTCTTCTGTAAGGTGGAGGTATTTCACCAGTCGGGCTGCTCCAGTTCAAGCGATAAATCGCTATGCCCTACCTCTCTCAATTGTTAAGTATTGATAAGTTATTGTAATATGTAACCTAATCAGCTAGTAGTTTTAATGTAATTAAACTCATCCAGTGACAAGGCACTCAAAAGACAGGTCTTGTACTGTCTTTTGCCGAATCTCGACGTAAACCGAATTTTCGTTTGGACACTACTTGTTAGCAGTTGGCGCGCGTCGCCGACTAACTTCTTTACCGCGGAACTCCCACTACCAGTTCTTACAAGGGCGATTTGCATAGATTCCGCACCGCGATGGTTGTAACATAGTAATGAGTCGTTGTGAGAGCTTGTCAGGTCGTAAGTAAATCAGTCAATGCAAAATGTGACGATGTATTGAGAGTTGGTTATTGAACAGGGGAGAAAAGGTTGGCTCGAATCTGTGTTAACTGGTAGACTTCCAATAGGCATCAAGTCCGCCTTTTGTAGTTTCTAATACGAAAAAAGACTAAATAAATGAGTTATCATAGATTATTACTGGTGGGATTAAGACTTGCGAAAGATTGCAGGCAGACGCAGGTTACAAGCTGAAGAAAAGACGGGGCTGCATATTAACGGCCATTCTGCTGGCGGCGTTGTGGATATTCTGGTTGAAACAAGTTTTCAAAACACTGCCACTAAGGCGATGAGGTCTAATCGGAGGGTTTTAGTCCTGCCCCTATTCAGGGCAGATAGTTCTACACACGCCGTCCCTTCCTTGGGCGATGTGTGTCAAAGCATTTCCCCCCATCACAAAAAAGAGCCCAAAGCGGTTCATATGAAAGGCTTTTTTTAGTCAGCAGTGAATTTATGCATATTGATGATGACTATCACCAGTACTGTTTCCTATCAAGGGTCTACTATCAATAGTCTATCGATAGTATCAAAGTATCGATAGCTAAGGGTCAGGCAACACTATTACATGAAAGCAATATTATCGATACCATCGATAGGACTCGACAGACGACAGTCTCTATAAATAATCAGATAAAAGCCAGTGTATTTCATTGCTGCTGTATTTACCTACCTTACACCTATTTTATTAATAAACTGTTTTTTATACACGGTTTCGCTTGTGTGGTAATTTGTTACGAAAAATGCATTGAGCCTTTCTAGATAATACTTTGTAGATATATCTACCTAATTAAGTAAGGTTTTCCTATGAGTACCAGACAGCGGGACTAACAGAGAGAGTCGGCACACCAATTGAGAAAAATTCATCCCCTAAATTGACCTGAAATTCAAAGCTGGCAACTTTCGCGCTTCGCGCGTCCACCTGAGCCATTACCAAAGCCGTCAACATACATACATTCCGGCCTGAATCGTAAGCCACTTTAATTTGCTTCATTGTACTCTATTATACACGTTAAAATCCTTTGTAAAACAAAAATTATCGTACAGAAAAAAAGGCCGGTTATTCCTTTTTAAATAAATTCATTCGCTGCGGAACAAACATTTGCGCTGCATTTCATGTTCTCAGGTTTTTAAATTCCATTGAGGCTGAAAGCTTGCATTCTTTTTGCGCACAAAGAGAGGTCGAGAGGGGGGGGGGGGGGGGGGGTAGGGGGGTTATATGCAGCTGCCCGTTGGAATGGTTTTATATTTTCAATTACGATGCTTGCATTAAAATTGTTGTTTCTTTTTTGAACTTCGAAGTTAAAGAAAGCAGTGAGAATCGTTCGATGACTTTTATTTGGTATCTTTTTGATCACGTTTCTATGTAATGTAATGAGAGCTATCGCGTCGATCTTTAGAAATAACCTTTTCAAAAGTTGGGATCATTTCAGGATGGAACCTCAATCGGCCAAAGATTTTGTTGATCCATAGGTCCATAGATAATACAAAGAAATTATTTCCCAAGTTTATGAAGTACGCTTAAGTGTTATATCAATTCAACACAAGCATTGCAAAATGGCCCTCAAGTGTAATCATTTAGTCTAGCATTATAATAATAATAATAATAATTGTGCAATGCGCGTGCAGGGCAGGAGGGATTGACGACGAAAATTATAAAAAACTCTTCAAAATCTTAGGTCTTGTCATTTTATTAATAACGAAAAATTGTTGCTAAGCAACCGAGACGCATGCGTGCGTGAACATACTCCCGGCCTTGGCTCGTATTCGAGAGCCAATTAGATGCGAAGATAAAGCTTTACGAGTAGTGCGAGACCTCATCCTTAGGGAGCGGGCAGATCTTGGAGAAAGCGCGCCGTACGATGCCGGTAGACGTGCGGACATCGGCCACACGCGCGACGCCGTCCTTTCCTGGGTAGACCTTCATCACACGTCCCATACTCCACTTCAAAGGCGGCAAGTGATCATCTTTCATCAGGACTAGCGTATTTTCCTTTAAATCATCGACGTGCTGTTGCCACTTGCTCCTGATTTGCATCTCTGAGACATACTCCCTTGTCCATCTGCGCCAAAAATGTTGTCTAATTTGTTTCACTCTCTGGTATCTTGTGAGACGATTTTCTTTAGCTTCTTTTAAGTCCACGCTGACAGGCGCAGTCAATGGACGTCCAACCATAAAGTGACCCGGAGTGAGAGGAAGATAATCTTGAGGGTCCGAAGACATTGGAGTCAATGGGCGAGAGTTCAGTATAGCCTCAATTTGCGCTAACACTGTACTGAGCTCTTCGAAAGTCAGATGCGCATTGCCTACCACACGACGAAGGTGATGCTTACAACTCTTCACGCCAGCCTCCCATAAGCCCCCAAAATGGCTCGCGTAAGATGGGATCATACTAAATTTTATATTCATAGACGAAGCGTATTCTTTTAGATCATTCGAACAAGTATTTAAAAAATTCGCAAACTCATTCATCAAGCCTACAAAGTTTTTTCCGTTGTCAGAATATATTTCGACCGGTTTTCCACGACGAGAAATAAAACGTTTAAGTGCCAAGAGATATCCGTCTGATGATAAGTCACTCACTAGCTCTAAGCGAACAGCGCGTGTAACAAAACAAACAAATAAACAAATATACGATTTTTTTAGCTTAGAACCCCTTCCTTTACGGTTCAATGTGAGCACTGGCCCAGCGTAGTCGACGCCATAACGTAAAAATGGGAACCCCGGGTCTAAACGCTCTTGCGGCAGATCTCCCATGATGGGTCGCGGCACGCGTGCGCGCTGGCGCGTGCACGTGACGCACGCTACGCGCCTGGCGAGAGAGCGCCCCCCTACTGGCCACCACTTCTCCCTCAATGCGAACAAAAGGAGTTGTGGCGCTCCGTGCATCGTCTGCCTGTACTCGAAACGAAATAACAATAAAGTAAAATTATGCTTAGGCGAAAGCAAAATTGGGTGTTTCTTATCGAAACTAAAGTCTAGCGAATTTCTAATACGTCCGCCAACACGTATTATTTTTTGTTCATCTATGAACAAATTCAATTTAACTAACTGCGCGTTTTTATTTATGCGACGCTCATGTACAAGCGAGTCGTAAACTTCGTAAAACGACTCCTGCTGACTCAATCTAGCCAGTGTCAACTCTGCTGCTCTTAACTCGTCAACCGTCAAAGGACCCGACCGCCTCGTGGATTTGTTGCGCGTATTATTGATAAAGCGAAGGACGAATGCATCGGCATGCCTCAAACGATTGAACTGAGACAATCTAAAAAATGGAAACAAGCAAGGGTGATTTTGACTTGTTATGTTACTAATGACCTTTGCTGACTTTAAATCGGGTAAATTCTCGCAAACATTTTCATCAACATTAGGTCATTAGTCATTTGAAGCTTGTGAAAAATTACATAGTATTTGTTTATTAATTTTTATGTGCATCCGAATGAACCAAACCCGAAATAATCCATCCTAATTTAGTATTTTGAAGGTAAGGGCCATTACGTAGGCGCATCTTACCTTCTTCTATCAAATTCCAGAATAAATCGGCACCTATTAATATGTCAACTGATTGACAATCCAAAAAATTCGAATCAGCTAGCGTAATGTGGCTAGGAATATTAAATTGTCTAACATCCAAAGTCATAGTCGGCAACTTTGATGTTATTTCTGGCAAAACTAAACATTCAACGTGCGTACGAAAATCGTTCATGTGTGATCTTAGCTCGATGTCACAAGATCGCGAACATTGTGTCACCGAGTTGCCTACACCGTGAATCTTTTTAGTGGACTGTATGGTTCGCGTTTTTAACTTGTTACATAGTTCTTGCGTAATGAAGGATCGCTCGCTGCCACTGTCGAGGACAGCGCGCGCCCTATGCAGTACCCCGTGGGCGGGTATCTCTACCACGGCAGTCGACAACAACACAGGCTGCACCGTCGAAGATTGCGCGTGAAGAACGTGTGCATCGTGTACCTGCTGAGAGCGACTGTGTGCGTTATTATTCTCACGGCAAATATCAGGAGCGGATTTTCGCCCGTTCGTAGGGAGCGTCACCGTGCGCGTATTCTCCTGAAATTTGTCATCACATAATAATGAATTGTGTTTTTGATCACACTTTCTGCATGGGCCAAAGACACACGTATCGACAGAGTGTCCTGAGCGCATACAATTTGTACACAAATTCTTGTCTTTCACAAACTTGTTGCGTTCTTGCGTATTAAGACTAAGAAATTGTTGACATGCGTATAAATGATGCTGCGCGTTACACATCATACAAGACCTAAATAATGAATGTCTATTTCGCGGTTTTAAAGATGATTTATTTGTAGCTACATTGCAATGAACTTTAGGTACAAACTGCGCGTGATTAGTTTGCCTCCTGTTCTCGCTGGTGCTAAATAAACCTGCCTTACTATGCGATACTATAAGCGTTTCTAAGATGTCCGCACGATTTTTCAAAAATTGAAGTAAATTATCTAGCGTGATTTTTGAACGGACACCGTGCGTGAATAGGTTGTTGCATCTGTGTTGTTCCCATTCGCGCTCAGTAGTAGGATCTAATTTTGAAACCACAATGTAAATTATTAAAGTGTCCCAATGATCGGTTGGCTCCCCTAGTAGTTTTAATGCACGTAAATTTCTTAAAACATTATCGATTAATAAACGCAAATGAAATGGCGATTCTTTGAGTATTGCTTGCATGGTAAACATCGACTTGACATGGTTGTGAACTAGTAGCTTTGTGTTATCAAACCTGTTCAACAACAAATCCCATGCAACCTCGTAATTATTTGCACAGAACTCAAGCGAATCTATGACGGACTTTGCGCTTCCCTTCAGCGAGGATTTTAAATAATGGAATTTTTGGATTGGCGTAATAGAAGGACAATTGTGTATCAAAGATAAAAAGGTATCTCGGAACTCAAGCCAGTGCTCATATGAACCGTCAAAGTTTGGTATGGAGATGGTAGGTAACTTGACATTATTTGTATTGACCACGGGCTGTTCGAAACTACTCGAATGAGCTTCTTCAAATCTTGTCATACATTCTACTAATCCGACAGCACCATAGTACTCGCGTTCGAAGTCTTCGCGCGACTCGATCTGACGCTCAATGTCCACCTCGGGTGTGAGATCTTCTATTTGACTTTGTACCTCATTGAATTCACTCAGCAACGATTGCGACCCAGACATTCTTAGCTTTAGTTCTGTACGTTGAAATTCAGTTAAATCTTTGTCAACGAATGAGTTTACGTATTTTCTAAAATTGGTTAATCGCGACTTTATTGTTGCCCTTTTTCTAATAAGGGTTGCTAATTCAGGTGGAGCCATTTTGAGAACTAAAACACTAAACCGTACTTACAGTAAAGGCAGGAATAGCCGTGCGTGAAAAAATGTAAAAACCACCAGCGACTTGTAGCAGCAATCCGAAGGCTCCGAAGATCCAGCACGTGCAATGCACTCCGAATGTCCAAAATGTATATCCGGCTCGAAGGACCAAATGTGCAATGCGCGTGCAGGGCAGGAGGGATTGACGACGAAAATTATAAAAAACTCTTCAAAATCTTAGGTCTTGTCATTTTATTAATAACGAAAAATTGTTGCTAAGCAACCGAGACGCATGCGTGCGTGAACAATAATAATCATTTATTCCTCGCCATAAACATGTTAACATCTCATACAGTTTCAAATTAACATAGGTTCTGCGGATAGTTTATGGTGGGTTGACACTTGAACTAGGACAAGTCCTGTATCTCAAGCAATCAACCCTCCACCCCTATGACATAATTATTCAATTAGTAGTAAAAAGAAATAGACGAAGAAAATACAAAATATAACCTATAATACAATTTTTATTTTTGCTCACTAGTATCTATTTATTTATTCTTACGATAAGCGCGCTGGTTTGTGTGTGTGTTTGTGTGTGTGTGTGTGTGTGTATGTGTGTGTGTGATTGTCTCACAGTAATAGTGTTTCAGTAAAAAAAAATACATTATGTGACTGATAATAAAATTTCAACATAATGTGACTCACGTGGCCACATAAATGAATGAAAATCAAAGAAGGCTTAACGCTGATTAAGCCTTGTTTAGCCATTTTTAGTGCCGCAACTATGCCTCTATAAAGTATTGTATAAATAAAAAAATATATAATTAGAAATAAAACCCCGTTATTTTCTGACGTATTTTTAATGACAGATCTAAGCCAATTAAAAAAAAGTA
This sequence comes from Glyphodes pyloalis, assembly GCA_037074685.1. Lineage (NCBI taxonomy): Eukaryota > Metazoa > Arthropoda > Insecta > Lepidoptera > Crambidae > Glyphodes > Glyphodes pyloalis. The sequence goes on from JAYKKO010000049.1 coordinate 1,038,823, forward strand.
TAAAAATGACATAAAAAAAGAGGTCCCATTCAGGGACAGTCAGTATATCTGGTCCCCGCTATGTTAAAATTAACATTTGATAGATTAATAATATAAAAGTTTAGACTCTTCATTTTATAAATTAAATGTATTTTTTCAGTTTTTAAAGTTAACGATTTTTACGGCGTCGATTTGAATTATTCATTGTCACGTCTCGAAAGATTTCTAATTTATTACGGTTACAATCATAATTTTATTTCTTTGCTTCAAAGAAGTAAATTCAAAATTGTAATATCAAACCCAGGAAAACTAGGAAAGAGCTGTAATATTTCTTCATGAAATGTGTAAGTAATATTTCATTATATTTATTAACACATGACAGGAGATCGGTTGTATCTACATAGTATTGTAATTATGTGTCTGAAAGTCAGCAAAAATCCAAAAGATTTAAGTTTATTTAAATAGTAAAAACAGATTTACGAAACACTACACTCCAAATCTCTTCCCAATACTAGCGTCCCTATTCTTGTTGATTCCTCTCAAAAGCCACCCTTGTCCGGGGCGTGGGGGCTGCTCCCCAACGGGGGCGTCGTCTGCTCCAGCCATTTGCGCGAGCAGCATCCTTCTGGGGCGCGAGGAATTGTTCACAGAACTACCGTGAACCAGGAGGTATGAGAAGATGACCACGTCACCTCGCTCAGCGATCACTGGGGTCGCCTTTTCGATGGGGAATTTGGCCTGGAAGTTGAAGATAATAATTAATTTGTTAGATTCAAAAGTAGGTTTATAAATTAAGCGTGGTGATTAGTCAGTAAACATTGTTGTTATGATGACTTGACTGTAATGATGGAAGCCTTAGTTCTACAGAAATGAAATTAAAATAAAATTGATTTATTTTAGCAAGTTAATTTAACATAAATAAGTAAAAGAGGTAGGGCATAGCGGTTTATCGCTCGAACTGGAGTAGCCCGGCTGGTAAAATACCTCCACCTTACAGAAGACCGCAGCGAAATAACAATCACTTCTGTGTTGTTGTGTTCCTGCGTGCGAGTTAGGTTTCCAGAGCTCCTGGGGGGTGCTACATTAGTAGCAGGGATCAAGCCTTCAAGGCAAGGGTGACAAGTCCAGTAATAACTTTATTGTGCTGTACTTGTTGCCCTTAAGCTAGGACCTCATTAACACTTAACATCAGGTAGGATAAGGTCAATCTTGAAGTGCAATATAAAAAAAAAACCTTTTGCACGTTAATTGTTCTCGTCCTGGTGCCTAGACGTTGGTCCTGTTGAGATAAGTTTCACATCAAACTCAACAGATATCCTCTTTTAAAGTAAAATATATTACCTTCTTTAAACAAAATATCCATCTATACCTTGACGACCGCCGTAGCCGAGAGGCGAGCGTGCCGGACTTTGGCGTTTCGCCATCTCTGAGGTTCCGGGTTCGAGCCCCGGTCGGGTCAATATGGAAAAGGAACTTTTCTGTATAGTCTCGGGTCTGGGTGTTGGGGTACCGTCGTTGTTTCTGATTTCTGTAACACAAGTGCTTTAGCTACTTACCACAGAATCAGACCAATGTGTGTGATGTTGTCCAATATTTATTTATTTATTATGCTTTGCTGTCGCATGAAATTTACGATCACCAACCGGCATTTAGCTAGCTTGATGAATAATTCCCAGTTACAATATAAACCGGTACCCATTATTGTAATAATGACTTGATTTCAATGCGACTTTAACCCTACAGTGGGACAACAATTAGGCTACTTACTTAATAAATAAATTAATTTGCACCACCATCTCAATCTACTTAAAAGCCTATTTCAAGCTTAACATCACATCAGTTAAAGATAATTAGTTATAAGGCCTAGAGCTAACGAATAGACGTGTCTTTACACGCGTTACCAGCTACATTTATTCTCGAGCAGTAAATTGTATACACTTCAGCTCCTATAAACGTTATCATAAGGTTCGATTCAGAATGAAACGGTATACATGTCGCAGCCATTTTGAGTGAATCCACCGTTTACAAATGGCGTCGTCTGTTTATAAACGCTGTTATGTAATATGCCGAAATCAAAATCAGGCAAAATTACCACAGTTTGTTGTAGTTTTGGGGTGACCTGAATAAAACACTGTTTGGATAAATAAGACTTTGCAGGTTTCGGTTCTCTTTTGATACTTTATTAAAATATCCGTTATATTATATTCCATTGGTTTGGTTAGATTAGGTAAGTGACTAAAGTGAAGGGCAAGCCGAGCGAGCGTAGCGAGCATGCCACGGTAGCGGCCGGCGAAGTGCCACATCTAGCTTATTTGTAATATTATATTTAGTAAAAAAATAAAAAAGTAGGAGAGTCATTTACTAGGAATTTCATAAATATTTGAAACATTATATATCTTTTAACACTATTAAATTGAAAGTTCGTTAGTGTCATAAATTTCAATAATACTGTCCTTTGCAAACCAAATGCTATGGCCACCCTAGCTTTTTTGTACTTTGTAAAGCTAAACTTCAATTTGCCGCAATATTATACATAATGACAATTTGTCTTCGGCATTTTACAATCCAGCAATTGTTTTTAAACTGACGACGCCATATGTAAACGGCGGATTTACTAAATATGCCTGCGACATACATAAGTAGGGCGTATGTATGTACAATCAACAGCACATCAGGGTATTCACTTTCAGTTCGATATTAGTTCTTATGCTTACTAGATAAAGGCGGTACCAAAGTCAGAAGTGCTTAGTCTGACGTGCCGTTGACGGTACGTTGAGGCGCTTTATCCTCAGGGCTTTGTAAAGGTGTTTACTTGTACCGCGCCACGTGTAACAAAAATGTGTTGAAGGTTTACAAGGTCTTAGGTCTGTGAGGTTTGTATCGATGTGACGTCATGGTTTAGTTATTGTAAAGAAACAGAAAAACTTCATCCCCCTTTTCAATTGGTATGTAGTTCTAAACATATTCGGCAGAGGGCATTTACTGGAGGCTAAGAGGTTAGCAACAGAAAAATTCATCGCCTACGATAACTTGCGGTTAGTTCAGTTGGAAGAGCAACACGCGGGATAAGTTCGTGGGCTTGAATCTCACACCGCTAGGATGTGATTTTTATTTGTATATTTAAAAAATACAGTTAGCTTGTGCGGGGTGAACGCGGTAAAGATTATAAAAGACGTATTTTTTGTGTTTTCGTCCCCTTTGTTATTACGTCAGAAGGGACATTTTGACGGCCTGACTTTGGCGGCGCGCGACTATTGAGGTTCCGAATTCAATACCCGGTCTGTTAAATATGGGAAACTAACTTTTCTATAGTGTCTCGGGTCTGGGTGTTGTGGTGTTGCATTGTTATTTTTAATTTCTGTCACACAAGTGGCACAGCTACTTACCACTTAAAAACAACGATGGTACCGCAACACCCATCCCCGATAAAATATAGAAAAGTTTGTTTTATTTAAACACTCTGTAAAAAACATTCTGCTTCAAAAATTTTATTATAGAGTAAATTTATATTTATTGGACAAATTTTATTATTGACATTGTTTAGAATAATTTAAAATAATAAATAATAATAAAAATATTTGCATGCCATAAGTAAGGCTTAATGTGGTGAAACTTTTACAATTTCTATAACATCTGTATTACCTACCCATATTATGCGAATAAATAATTTGTTTTTGTCTTTGTTTTCCATATTGACCCGACCTTAACCGAACCCGGAACCTCCGAGATGGCTTCAGGCAAAGTCAAGCGTGCTTGCCTCTCGGCAACTAAGGTCGTCAAAACTCTACTAAAGAACAAACTCTTTTGATTTGATTTGGAACGTGCCCTACAGACATGGCTGCAATTTACCCGCAGTGACCCGCTTATGAAGCCATTTCAAGACTTCATTGTTCTCTTCTAACGAGTCTCCAGCCGGCTAATTGTTTCGCTGAACTTGTTTGAGACTCATTTTTTGTTTGATCACGCTAAACGGTTACCTATACCGATTGCTTTAGTTTTGAGGCTTTTAAATTTAAAGTTAAGCCAATACAAAATAGTGCATGCTTTAATCGTGTTATGAATTCGCCGAGCAAAAGTAAGAACAATAATATTTAAAATAATTTAACGGGTCAAAACGCGACACCATTTTTAAACAACCGTGGTCACGAGCTGACCACGGTTGCAACCTAACCGAAACGTCGGGCAGTAAGTAGTTCGTATTAACTACTAAATAAAAATGGTGTCGCGTTTTGACCCGTTAGATTATTTTAAATGTTTAAAATGGAACGCGAAAGTCTTCAAATTTATAAAAACAATAATAATCTAGAAAAGGTTAGATCCGTTGCCAAAATTAAAACAAATATTCACTTTGTACAATGGGTTGTATGTACGAATATTGAAACATGTTCTAAAGGGTTTAAGCAATGTTTTATCATTAACTTGAATTGACTTCAGACGTAACGTTGTTGGTATAACCATTTTAAGTGAGCGTTAGCGGCCTTAGCATTTCTGCTCCATAAGGATTTCAATGCGCTCATTTGATAGTTATTTTTTATTTATTTATTTAAAAACTTTATTGCACAAATAGGTACAACAGGTGGAATTAATGCTAGGGGCATTCTCTACCAGTCAACCCTTGGGTCATGCAGATAGTTTGTATATGGGTGCGGTAACATGGGAGAAATTAAAATAATGAGAATATTTGTCTGTCTTTGTTTAATGTATTTCATTAAACAAAGACAGACAAATTATAACACAATAGCGGCTTCAGCGCTTGCTATCCCCGGGTTTTCCACATTTTCCACGGATTCCAGAGCTCCTGGGGGGTGTTACATTAGTAGCAGGGGTCAAGCCTTCAAGGTAAGGGCGACAAGTCCAGTAACAGATTTATTATGCTGTACTTTTCGCCCTTAAGCTGGGACCTCATTACCACTTAACATCAGGTGGGATGAGGTCAATCTTGAAGTGCAATATAAAAAAGAATTATTTTTGCTTCTATTGGTCACAGATTTACATTGCCTATTTTTTTTCGATAAATTAACTATCTAACACAAAATCAATTTTATCATAGATTTGGGTGGTTTTATCGCTAGAAAGCTATTTCTTCTAAAAAAATCTTTAGTTTAAGGAAATATAATAATTACTTTAAAAAATGGGAACAAACCATGCAAGCGTATAAATTGAGATTTGGTATTTTAAATATTATATTACAAATAACATAGCTCATAAATAAGTAAAATGGATAATAAAAAGTAATATCCATGATTTTATGTAATTTATAGGGGGCAGAAGAGGTACTTGATTGTGTATTCCAGGGTTATTATGAAAATTTAATGACCAAAATGAACCTACAATACCTACCTACAGCAATACCTAAACAGAAATGATACAAGGACTGAAAATCCTTTACCTGGTCGACATAATGGAAGTTTCCTTCTTTGGCACCATAGTCTTCTAATGGCCCAAGCTTGTGTGAGCCCGGGTACACGAAGAGCCCGCCATTTTGAGGGTCTGCTGCATCCAGGTGGAGAAATGCTGCTACCATCGAATCCATCTCATATGGGAAGTAGTGATAATCCTTTAAAATAAATAATAAATAATACTGACATGAATTCTTTCAAGAATAGCGTGAAGAATCATCTTGCGGGCTAGTATGGCGATGCTAACGGATAAAATACTGCTACGAATCGTTAGTAGAATCACTTTGCATTGTATTCAATGATTTAAAAATGTTAGATGTAACCTACTTGAATAAAGAAATATTTGAGTTTGAGTTTAATGTTTGTAATAAATACATAGGTTTAATAAGTGAGGTCATACCTGGTGCATCGGATAAGCAGCTCCCTTCTCGGGCGGCTTCAGGTGCGCCTTTGTGTGGTGCAATATGATGTTTTCGGTTTCCATTACGTCTTCTAATGCATCTAGTAGGTTCTTGTTGAATAAGAACAGGTTGAATACGGCTGCATGGTACTGCAGGTTGTGGATGCCTTTCACCTACGACATTATTATGGAAATATGAATGCTCTTAATAACTAGATTTTACTAAGCGGATTTTTATTAACAAGTAAAAATCCTAACCTAAAAAGGGGGGTATGTAACGATTCTAAAAAACTAAAAAAACTTGTCTTGAAAAATAAACTAACTTAACTTAATACTACACAAAATAAATTATATATATTTGCAAGAACACCCTGGGCGCGTTTTGTTTTGCAATCACGCGTTATGCGCGTGAGATCGGCTTCGCTCGGAATAAAAACTAACGCGGTGCGGCGAGTGACGCACTGGTGTCTTAGAAATCTTTGAGGCTGGACGCGCGACCGTCTACACTAACATTTTGTCGTGCGTATCTACCTACGTGAATTTAACGAACGTCTTTCCATTTATTGTGTGTGTTTTATTCCCCAAATTGGGTAAGTGCTGCAAAGTATTATTTACTTAGTAAGTTTTAGTATTGTTTTTGTCCTAGTGGTAATGTAGTCTAGATCTTGTACTGATGAACTGGCTGGTGAAACGTTATTTTGTGCAAAGAAATTTCATATATATCTACTCTTGTATGTAAATTAAATATTATTCCTTCTCACGTCACATCTTACTCAACTTCATTAAACGTAATTTTATCAAACTTTCACCATATAATTTTTCACCTTCCAAATTGTATTTTAATTTAAGTAGTACGTACGCCTAGCTTTTAATTAGCGGATTAAACTGCCTGTGTCCTGGGTTTATCTGCCACCAATTAATTATGATTATTTGTTAAATGTGCCCATCTATTTTTGTGCATAGATGTACCCACATCTACAATAGGTATATTTCCCTAGCTGATTCTGTACGCCTCATCATTGATCACTATTTTATGTCAGTCAAATCACCATCATCACAATCATCTTTACGCGCTCTGCTCATTATTAACCGATCTCTGCTGTTTACCCGCTTTGCATCGAGCTGCTTATTTCAACCGCCATGTCGCAGTCAGATAGTATAATTGGATAGTTGTAAAATGTCTGGTTTACTGTAATTACAGGGACCTTCTACACGGTACCGAAAATCAGAGAAGTTGGCGACAACCCCACTGCGCATGGACTAGGGTGACGTCGCTTCGTGAATTTCGAGGACTGCAGGACAGTGGTGTTTTTTTTGACGTGGACTCAAATATATTGTCGGTTGCGCTTGTTGGACCCCGTCTACTCTTATTTACCTAGAAATAATAATTATTACTATAAATAAACCTTGTTTGTGTAAACAGTTTGTCTCCTCTCTTATTTCTAGCGTAAGAATCCAGAGAAATTGTCACATTAATTCGATTCTTCATTCATCATCATCATCATTTCGTTATCATCCACTTTCAGCTTATGAGGGCTGTGAATGACTTTGCTATCCTCACAAGGTGGTCTAGATCTATTTGCATTGTAGTCATGACCTATATTTTACAGCCTGTTCCCACTACGCCAGACTGGCAGATTTAACGGATGCCGGCTACTGATATAATTGTAATAATAAGTGTTCATAAAGAATTTACCAAGAAAACGAGATAAGCAAATGTTCACTTCAGTTGAATTTGAACAGTACTTGACCGGTAGCTTTGCTAAGCCCGGATTTTTTCCGGATCTGGCATAATGTGAATAGTCTCATGAAAATTCTAAAACAATTAGCTCTTCCGGCATCTACCACTACCAATTCACTTTTAATATTATTTCTGTAGAAATAATTTGCCGAATCAGTATCAACGGTGGTTCTTGAATAATTCGTGTAAAATACTTTAATGATTGTATTTAATACTCACGGTGACAGGGCCGTCGTTCTTCCTATCATTCTCGTCGCTGCCAACCCAGGAACTCTCCATCTTATCTTGATTTTTCCTCATGAACAAAGAATCATACTCCTTGCTTATGCGATCCAAATCTTCTTCAGGGAGTAGATTCTTCAGCAAGATATACCCGTTATCTTTGTAGAACTGCTTCTGTTCTGTAGTTAGCAATCCCATTTCTGTTTTTGATTTAGAGAGTTCGAAGTCGTCTACGGGCTATCCTGATAAAAGTAAAATTAATTTTTAGCTCAAATTACTCTTAACAATGTTTTCCCTTGCATAATGTGTGCCTGCCAGATGATGTATACTAATTGGAGGCTCACTTCCTATCAAATGTCATCCAAAACTGTTCAGTGGTTTATGCTTGAAAGAGTTTAATACAAACACACATTAATATCCAAACAATATAATGTAAGATTGGAGTCAGAAAAAAAAACGGCGACCTTCTCGCCAACCGGGCGATTAGACAATGGCAAGTCATAATGTCGTAAATTAAAGGGCCTCGCTCAGCATACGTCAAATACACTTTTAATGACAATTTTTTGATCATCTGATACCTGACCAGATCCACCGTGCTTTTATTTCCACTAAGCTCGAAGATGTTAGTGATAAATTTCCTATCATTGTGTTAGTGTAGCTAGCTGCCAATCCAAGGCATATTTGCCGTGACTCGAACACTAACAGTTAATCTCGTAAAAACATCCACTCAGTATTTCACTATTGCAGAAACAAATTAAAAACGTTTTATTAAATTAAACACTCGTACCTCGGGCGGAGATAAACCGTGTTGTCTGATCGACACTCTGTTTACTATTGGATGTTGTAATTCATTAATGGCTGTTTACAGACCGATATGATATGTTCCATCGTGCAATTTTTACTTATGTAATGTAAATGGTCGATCTGATTACACAATTGCTATTAATTTGGGTGCGCGTATCTATTACTCGGTAGTTTTCCAATAAGGGAGTATGTGGATCAAGTGGATTGAATGCTGAATTGAGATCTCTGGGTGTTAGGTTCGATTCAAGATCGAACAAAGTAGGTATGTTAAGGAGTTTTCGAACAAATATCTTTGTTACAACATGACTGCCTGCTTGCCAATTTAATGCGGACCAACAGGGCTATTTTTATTACAAGCTTTTATTTAGTTTCACCTGTCCCGTTGTCTGTCGTTCTGTAATCAAATCTTGCAACTTAAATTTGATCCACTTCCTGTTTTCTGATTGAGCTGAAATTTAGAATGCATGTATAAATTGGATAACAATGCAATGTTATTGTGACATAGAGCCGATCTGATGATGGAGTTGGAAGGTGGCCATAGGAACTCCGTAATTAAATGATGCAACCCTATCGAGTTTGAGCTCATTAGATTCGTCTTGACAAGTACTTTGATACTATATGGTAACCAGGGTCTGATGATGGAGCCGGAAGGTGGCCATAGGAACTCCGTAATTAAACAATGCAACCCTATCGAGTTTGAGCTCATTGGATTAGTCTTGACGAGTACTTTGATACTATATGGAAACCAGGGTCTGATGTTGGAGTTGGAAGGTGGCCATAGGAACTCCGTAATTAAACGACGCAACCCCATCGAGTTTGGGCTCATTGGATTAGTCTTGACGAGTACTTTGATACTATATGGTAACCAGGGTCTAATGTTGGAGCCGAAAGGTGGCCATAGGAACTCCGTAATTAAACGACGCAACCCCATCGAGTTTGGTCTCGTTTAATTCGTCTTGACGAGTCTCGAATTAAAAATAGAGGTACTAAAAAGTTAAAAATAAAATTAAAGAAAAAAAAAACCTTTTTAAAAACAAGCTTTTATTATTTGTTTATAAAATGAACTAAAAAGTTAAAAATAAATTAACTCTAAAAAGAAATATAACACTTTGTAACTTGATTGTAACCTTTAACGACAAATAAGCGTCTTCGTCTAGGACAAAATAATTCAATATTGTACAAATTTATTTAATTTTAACACTAAAACTGTTCACCATACATAATTATTCAATCTCGTCCCCCCTCTTTATCATAGTCCCCATTTATAAATAAAAGCGTGTTACATTGTGATAGCTTGAGGAAAATGTTGTGTTGTATTAAATGGATTCGGCTCAGCCAGAACCACCACAGCAAATTCCCTGAATTATATAGTTCCAATTTTTCATTCAGGGATAAACGGAAGAAAGTGTGAGCAGAGATGTCCTTTCCCTCGAACCCATCCCAGTCTTATTCTGGAGACCATAGGTTAGGTTATTTTATTTTTAATTAAGTTTGCCTTATGATATTCACTACTTTCCTTTTTTTGGTCGAGGGGGAAATGCCTACCGCACCGCACCGTCACTTTCACGCAAAAACTACTGAAACGCTTTGGATAAAATAAGGTACAAAGGGAGACAAGGTAATAAATTTACATAATAGATACTTTTCACCCCGAAATAAAACGGATGAAGTCGCGGGCAAAAGCTAGTTATTTAATAAAATGATATTATTAGGTATATTTCATTTCGCTTAATAACTCGCACCCACATATACACTCATACAAGAGTGATATTACTGTACATTAAAATTTCGACACAAATATTATATCGCATTCGTACTTTGTTTCTGATATCAGTAATGTCGTGGGTCAAAAAAATTGTTTGTCATCGTAATTATTGTTTATTAAGATTATAAATGTTCTTTATCATAGAGTATTTACTTTAGTTTGGCTCTTATGTCATGGCCATGGTATATAATAATAGCGTTCATTCAATTCGCATTTGATAAATAAATAATCTATACTAATATTTATCGAGAAAGACTTTATCCTTGTATAGCACCACGCTGTATCTTAAAGGGACATAGAATCATTAAAAAAACTTGGATAGTACCTACGCGTGCAAAGTCGCTAGTTGCTAGTAAGTAGGTAAATAAATATCAGGCAATAAAACACATTGGTCTCACCTTTTTTTTATAATGCACTTCAAGATTGACCTCATCCCACCTGATGTTAAGTGGTAATGAGGAGGACCTCATTTGAACATGTCTCATTTAGCTACCTGTATAGATGAGTATTTAGATATTATTGGTCAGTTGTGTGTATAGAAATTATTGACTAGCATCTGCTCAGATATTATTGAAGTAATGAATGTTTAGATATTAATGGTAACTTGTGGTGTATGGAACATTTTAACTGTTCAGAAGTATTTGGTCACTTTGTCTGCTCCGATATATCTGACGGCGACTGAACCTGCGTACATAGGTGCTTTCTTTTATTTTATTTTTGTTTAACTTGATAACTTTTTTGTTTTTTTAGAGCTATATTATGCATCAGCATGTACTAAGAGGTTTTTATCTTTTTAAATAAGAAATAGTTTCAATAAATGCTATAATTTTCGACTACCGTAGTCGAAAGGCGTGTGTACCGGGCTTGGCGACATGCCATCTCTGAGGTCTCGGGTTCGATCCCCGGTCGGATCAATAAGGGAAACGAACTTTTCTGTACTGTCTCGGGTCTGTGTGTTGTGGTACCGTCGTTGTTTCTGATTTCTATAACACAAGTACTTTAGCTACTTACCATAGAATCAGAGCAATACATATAATGTTGTGCAATATTTATTTATTTATAATATAACTATTATTTTATATAATATTTAATTGTTATGCTGATACATTTTGTTTAACTTTATGAGTCTAAGCAGTACGAATGCTTTCTTCTGAGGTGCAAGTTCTAGCTACGGAAATGAGATTGTCTCGGTGATGATGTATGGGGCCATAAAACATCAGTTAGTATGCAATTTTTATCTTGAATAACTATTATACAAAAGAACGGGTATATTCTTCGTTTGTAATTTTACATACTTGTATGGACGCGTTAGTAACGGAGAGGTAAATTATAATTTCCATTCCAAAACGGCTGTAAGGCATGTCCTCTTCCATTTGTCTTGATTAAACTTGAGATTGGCTGTATAGATTAAAAAAAATGGTTTTGGAATAATTATGGATGTCGGAAGGTGCTAAAACGACATTTTTTAAATATTTTATTATATTTTATTGATAATTTTGTAGCTTAATAACAGAGGTGGCCAATTTAATTAAACCTAAGGTCTAATGTTTACTAACGAAACCCTGTGCGATCTACCAAGTACATACTTCTTGGAAGCTTCAATGAAACAGAATAGTTTAGTATTTTTTTTATATTACACTTCAAGATTGACCTCATCCCACCTGATGTTAAGTGGTAATGGAATCCTAGCTTAAGGGCGACAAGTACAAGATAATAAAACTGTTACTGGACTTGTCGCTCTTACCTTGAAGGCTTGACCCCTGCTACTAATGTAACACCCCCCAATAGCTCTGGAAACCTTACTCACACGTAGGAACACAACAACACCGAAGTGATTGTTATTTGGCAGCGGTGTTCTGTAAGGTGGCGGTATTTCACCCGTCGGGCTGCTCCAGTTCAAGCGATAACTCGCTATGCCCTACTCTTTCTCATTAACCAGTCTTTGTAGTTTCTTATACCGTGACGAAACAGCGATTGAACAATGATACAAGATCATGCTGCAGTGGTTGATGATTACGTTGCGCAGTCTAGTTTAATTTATATTTTTTTGCATGATCACGATCGACTGAACTAACAGTCGCGATCGACCGGTTGGCCACCCCTGATTTATAATTTCAAATTGACTTAAGTACGATAATATAATAAAACCAAGTCAAAAAGTTTAGGTTTGCATCATAAAGAGACAATGCATTACCTACCTTGTGCTTAATGCAGTTACATGTCAAAATGTTCGTTACTTAGGTAGGTACAGTCGCCAGATATATCGGAGCAGACAAAGTGACCAGTTTAAAATGTCAAAAAGTTCCATACACTACAAGTTACTATTAATATCTGAGCAGATGCCAATAATATCTGAACACTCATAACGTCAATATGTGTCACGCACGTCATGTGTCTCATTAGGCTACCTGTGTAGATGAGTGTTCAGATATTATTGGTTAGTTGTGTGTATAGAAGTTATTGACTAGCATCTGCTCAGATATTATTGAAGTAATGAATGTTCAGATATTACTGGTAACTCGTAATGTATGGAAGTTGTTGACATTTTTAACTGCTCAGAAGTATTTGGTCACTTTGTCTGCTCTAATATATCTGACGGCGGCTGTACATATTGATTTATGTAGTAAAACTGTTCCAGTATTTAAAGCAATATACAAAAAAACCTGTTTAATATATGTACAAAAGCCACATGAAATGACAAACAGAACACATGAAACTCACATCACCATCACCAGTGGTTCTGGAAATAAATATTAAACGTTATACTCAACACAATAACAATCAATTTTGAACATCACCAATTGAAAGTATGCAGTGCTAATAAAATTTAAATGAATTTCTTTTCCTCTGCGTCAATACTAGTTTTCGTGTTGTTCATTTTCCAAAGTGCAGGCTTAGTGTAGCGCAGTAAGTGCATTGTACACTAAGGATTATTGTTATATCGTTGGATGGGAATGAACTTTAGACGCTTTCAAATGCAGCCTTTAGGATGAAGTCCAAATGTTATATAAGATTAGATATTTTGTAACAATTCTAGTTGTTATACGTTGGACTGTATAGGTTTTCTTGTCTCATTTCATTTAGTTATTGATTTAAGAGAGGTAGGGCATAGCGATTTATCGCTCGAACTAAAGCAGCCCGACTGGTGAAATACCTCCACCTTACAGAAAATCGCAGCCAAATAACAATCACTTCTGTGTTGTTGTGTTCCTGCGTGTGAGTAAGGTTTCCAGAGCTCCTGGGGGGTGCTACATCAGTAGCAGGGGTCAAGCCTTCAAGGTAAGGGCGACAAGTCCAGTAACAGATTTATTATGCTGTACTTGTCACCCTTAAGCTAGGACATCATTACCACTTAACATCAGGTGGGATGAGGTCAATCTTAAAGTGCAATATAGAAAAAAAATATCTTATTAAAAATTCAAAATTGTTTTATTCATGTAAATTTATGAATCACAAATATTAGAATGTATAGATTTTTGGATGTCTGGACGTTTGTTTGTTACACATTCACGCAAAAGCTACTAAATAGATTTTTAAGAATTCAGTAGAAATATAGAAGAGATACTAAAATGTTATCTATGTATAAGATCCATTTTAATCGAGTTTTATGATTACTACACTGCCGCACTAGCGAACTTTAAATATTATAAAGAAACAGAAAATTGTTTCTTCTCCCCTTGCGGTGCGGGAATCGAACCCACGACTTTCACGTATCGCGCGTGCTGCTCTTCCAACTGAGCTAACCGCAAGTAAAGTAGGCGATAGAATTTTTCTGCTGTATCAACCCGTTAGCCCCCAGTATTTTTTTGTTTCTTTAAAATATTTAAAGATCCATTTTAACTCGTTAACGTCGCGAAGTCGCAGCTAAAAGGTACTTATCAATTTATCCACAGATTCATATAACTTCTACGTTTATAATCCGAATGGGATGTACGCGAAAATTAACTGAATGCTGGTATACTTATTATTATTACAGCTTTATTTTTCCACATAACAAATTGTTATTAGAAATACGGTTAGAGTTATTATAACTATTATTGTTACTTTGTTATGTGGCCCCTTTGTGGGTAAAAGCCTCCTCCATTATTCCTCACTTTTCCCTGTCTTTGGCCGTTTGCATCCAATTTTTACCAGCTGTGTTTACTATGTCATCCGACCATCTCTTCTTTTGTCTTCCCCCATTCCTTTTTCCTTTTGGGCCCTGCCATTTAGTTGTTAGGTATGTCCATCTCTGATCTTCATATCTTGACAGGTGTCCTGCCCATTTCCACTTCAGTTTCAAACTAAAATTAAGTGCGTCTTTTCATTTAGTTTTCATGCGAATGTCTGCGTTTCTCGTTTTCTGTATCCTTTTCAGTTTCAGTATACTTCGTTCCATTGCATGTTGACAAGTTGAAATTTTATTTTTCACTTTTTCAGTGAAGACCCACGTCTGGCTGGCATACCTGGTATCCTTACTTGGACTTAAATTAACAGCGCATTACAAAAAACTGCTTTGCAAAATACTTAACAAACCCGTAGCATTGCTTTGATTTCCCTTTGTTCAAAACGACCCGACACATCTAGTGCTTCATCGCTTTCTTCATTAACAAAAGAAATAGCTGTGCATCCGGCAGAAATATAAAATGCTCTTTTGAATAAAATGGTATGGATGACGGAGAAATTCTCAGTAGTGTGTAACAAAGAAACACTTATTTGACTTGACAATATCATGATCTATGTTGGGAAACAATATTGCTACGGTGAAATGGTTTTTAAACGGTTTTATTTAGCTCACCCCGTTTGTTTTATTTATTTATTCTTGTTATTAAGTACCAACGTTATTTTGTACTCCATTTTGTATTGGACTAAAGTCAAGCCGCTGAGTAATTGCTGATTTGACATATTATGTTAAATAGGTTTAATGGTTATGTCAAACCTATAGGTAACGCCGCCGAGTTTTTAGCGATTTGACATATTTGACTATAAATATTAGAAACAGAAAAATTTTATCTCCCCCTGCGGTGCGGGAATTGAACCCACGACCTTCACGTATCGCGCGTGCTGCTCTTACCAACTGAAGAAGAGCAGCACGCGCGATACGTGAAGGTCGTGGGTTCAATTCCCGCACCGCAGGGGGAGATAAAATTTTTCTGTTTCTAATATTTAAAGTTCGCTAGTACGGCGTATAGTACTATAAAAATAATAAAATCGATTAAGATGCCAGGTGTCTTCGATTCCGTGGTTTTCAAACATTTCTGCAACGAATGTACCATGGGCCGATAAGTATGTAGATATAAACATATGCGGCAGAGGGCACTTACCGAAAGGCTAACGGTTGATACAGCAGAAAAATTTCATCGCCTACAATAACTTGCGGTTAGCTCAGTTGGTAAGAGCAGCACGCGCGATACGTGAAGGTCGTGGGTTCAATTCCCGCACCGCAGGGGGAGATAAAATTTTTCTGTTTCTAATATTTAAAGTTCGCTAGTACGGCGTATAGTACTATAAAAATAATAAAATCGATTAAGATGCCAGGTGTCTTCGATTAAAACAAAGAAACTGCTGCTTTGTCTGTCCGTGTGTCGGATTAACGCGGCACGAACTTAATTCTTTTGCTTCGGAATTAGTTACAGTTTCATATTTTTGTTTGTGTTTGAGAGATCTATTGCGTATCTAGCTGTTGTCTGCGAGTTTATTCGCATTATTTTTGCATAAAACTACGATGGAAATTGTCAGTGGTAAAAACTGCATTTAAACGCGCATCGAGTGTTAAGGTACAACAACTTGTTTTAGACCAGATTATACCATGAAACAAGGTTAAATTGGATGAACAATACCTAGACGGGTTCTTCGGAAAACATCGAACATTGAGCATCGATTAAATGTATTCTAACGTGAAGTTGTAGGTATCCTTTTCTCCTCGTATTATCACTTTCTATTCTCACCTGACGTAACTCTGGCAGAAATAGATTTCGCAAAAGAATCTGTACTGTCTCGGGTCTGGGTATTGAGGTACAGCCGTTGTTTCTTATTTCTGTAATCGACTTACCTACTATAGAATCAGAACAATGAATGTGATATTTTCCAGTATTTATATTTAAAGCGACTAATCACTAACTTCCGTTGTAGCCAGGAAATGAGTGAGCTGGGTTTTGGAGTTCGATTTCCAGTCAGGGCAAATATGGAAGACTTTTTTTTTATTTATACTGTCTCGGACAGAAGAGCAATGTATGTGATGTTATTTTTTACAAGATTACCATGCCCATATTATTGCTAGCGTATATGCTTTTGACCGTACTAAGGAACCCTGTTGCCTGAACATTATGCAAACAAAAACAAATGACCTAGGATTTTTTTTTTTATATTGGCTCCTCCCAGCCTGATGGTAAGCAAGAGAGAAACCCACATCATGATGACAACGGATTTGATACCGAAATATCCTATCCGTTAGCATCGCCTTACTGGCCCGCAAGATGTTTATTCACTCTCCTTTTGAAGGAATCCATGTCAAAGGAAGGAGGAAACACATGAGCCGGCAACGAGTTCCACTTCTTTATGGTCCGGCAAAGATAAGAGTTACCGAACTTTTTGGTTCGTGATGGAATAATTTCCACGGTGAAGCGATGACATCGTTTGCCGGCTCTTGTGGTTCTGTGTAGGAAAGGAGAGGGTGGGATAAGGGAAAATAGTTCCTCGGAACACTCCCCATGATAAAAAAAAATCTAATTAGGTCATTGCGTATGAGTGAGTCTTCTCTAACGAGTACGGCCATGCACAATATAAATTATTACATATTGTAAATTTATGCATGTTTTAGAGACATAGCTAAATAAGAGAAAATATATTTTCTTAGTTAGCTTGTATTTTTTTCATTGAAGGTATAATACTGTTCGTCACCTGAAAATCCCTTGCCGGCCCCCGATAGTGGGCGCCTTAGAAATGTAAAACATCAAAGGCAATGGAACAGGAAAACATCACACAGAAAGTATCTTACCCTGTGTTACCTGGCAATATCATTTCATATAAAGCAACCTAATAAATACTGAGTGTACACGTGAGTAACAAATGAAATTCTCTATTCCTGCGCTAGTCTTTTCGTCTTCTAGCCTGGCCCTTTGGCATTTTTTTTGCGGTAGGCGGTATTATGCGTGTCTAGGCAGCTCGGGCCTAAAACCAAAAACGAAAAGAACAAACAAAAAGTTTTGTTTTTGAAGATTAATCGAAAATTCCGGAATTAAAATGTGGTTTTTGATTTGTTTCAAAATATTGTCTCTTTTTTGTTGTAATTTTGAGAGTTGAAATTGGATATTCGTCATCGGAGATCGAACATGTTTCATTTTGGTTGTAATCCTCCACATCGTCTCTTATTTGCTGTCGCAATCGGTGATTCATGAAGGTCGTGGGTGCCCGTAACACCGCAGATGGTTCTCTTGCAGTTTCCTTTGCTAGGTTCAGTCTTTCTTTGAAAATGTCCCTCATAATATTAGAAACAGAAAAAAATTATCTCCCCTTGCAGTGCGGGAATTGAACCCACGACCTTCACGTATCGCGCGTGCTGCTCTTACCAACTGAGCTAACCGAAAGTTATTGTAGGCGATGAAAAGTTTTCTGCTGTATCAACCGTTAGCCTTTCGGTAAGTGCCCTCTGCCGAATATGTTTAGAAGTACATACTTATCTTACTTACTTACTTATATGTTAGTACGGCGTATAGTACTATAAAAATAATAAAATCGAAATGTCCCTCATATATTTCTGACGTGATCCTGGCTAGTTACACAACCTAACCACCTGAACATCTTTATCTCTGTTCAGTATCTCTGCTGTTTGCAAGCGCTGATTATATATCCTACTAATATTATTATATATATTACTAGCAGTCCCGGCGAACTTCGTTTCGCCTTAGAGGATTTTCCCGCTTTTCTATTGAAATTTATTCCTCAAAACCGTGGAAATCGGTTCGTGTGTTTTGGAGTTATAGCGTCAGGAAGGAAAACCCGACTAGCTGACACGGCAAACGTTATTTTGCCATATAAATAATTTTAAGTAAGAAAAATGTTAAGGGTGGACAACCCTTATCACTAAGGGGTATGAAAAATAGATGTTGGCCAATTCTCAAACCTACTCAATTTGCTCACAAAATTTCATGAGAATCGATTAAGCCGTTTCGGAGGAGTACGGGAACGAATGTTGTGACACGAGAATATATAATATAAACGCCAACTAATATTGTAAGACTCTTTCACGGCATAGCCACTAAAAGGAACGGAGTAAGATAAAATTTGGTAAGAAAGATGATATACCAGATTAATAGAATACTTTTTAACCAAAATTAATTTGACATATTTGTAATTGTTCAATGGCTTGACTATAGTCAAATATCGATTTTATTATTTTTATAGTACTATACGCCGTACTAGCGAACTTTAAATATTAGAAACAGAAAAATTTTATCTCCCCCTGCGGTGCGGGAATTGAACCCACGACCTTCACGTATCGCGCGTGCTGCTCTTACCAACTGAGCTAACCGCAAGTTATTGTAGGCGATGAAATTTTTCTGCTGTATCAACCGTTAGCCTTTCGGTAAGTGCCCTCTGCCGCATATGTTTATATCTACATACTTATCGGCCCATGGTACATTCGTTGCAGAAATGTTTGAAAACCACGGAATCGAAGACACCTGGCATCTTAATCGATTTTATTATTTTTATAGTACTATACGCCGTACTAGCGAACTTTAAATATTAGAAACAGAAAAATTTTATCTCCCCCTGCGGTGCGGGAATTGAACCCACGACCTTCACGTATCGCGCGTGCTGCTCTTACCAACTGAGCTAACCGCAAGTTATTGTAGGCGATGAAATTTTTCTGCTGTATCAACCGTTAGCCTTTCGGTAAGTGCCCTCTGCCGCATATGTTTATATCTACATACTTATCGGCCCATGGTACATTCGTTGCAGAAATGTTTGAAAACCACGGAATCGAAGACACCTGGCATCTTAATCGATTTTATTATTTTTATAGTACTATACGCCGTACTAGCGAACTTTAAATATTAGAAACAGAAAAATTTTATCTCCCCCTGCGGTGCGGGAATTGAACCCACGACCTTCACGTATCGCGCGTGCTGCTCTTACCAACTGAGCTAACCGCAAGTTATTGTAGGCGATGAAATTTTTCTGCTGTATCAACCGTTAGCCTTTCGGTAAGTGCCCTCTGCCGCATATGTTTATATCTACATACTGAAGAACTTCTTACCAACTGAAGAAGAGCAGCACGCGCGATACGTGAAGGTCGTGGGTTCAATTCCCGCACCGCAGGGGGAGATAAAATTTTTCTGTTTCTAATATTTAAAGTTCGCTAGTACGGCGTATAGTACTATAAAAATAATAAAATCGATTAAGATGCCAGGTGTCTTCGATTCCGTGGTTTTCAAACATTTCTGCAACGAATGTACCATGGGCCGATAAGTATGTAGATATAAACATATGCGGCAGAGGGCACTTACCGAAAGGCTAACGGTTGATACAGCAGAAAAATTTCATCGCCTACAATAACTTGCGGTTAGCTCAGTTGGTAAGAGCAGCACGCGCGATACGTGAAGGTCGTGGGTTCAATTCCCGCACCGCAGGGGGAGATAAAATTTTTCTGTTTCTAATATTTAAAGTTCGCTAGTACGGCGTATAGTACTATAAAAATAATAAAATCGATTAAGATGCCAGGTGTCTTCGATTCCGTGGTTTTCAAACATTTCTGCAACGAATGTACCATGGGCCGATAAGTATGTAGATATAAACATATGCGGCAGAGGGCACTTACCGAAAGGCTAACGGTTGATACAGCAGAAAAATTTCATCGCCTACAATAACTTGCGGTTAGCTCAGTTGGTAAGAGCAGCACGCGCGATACGTGAAGGTCGTGGGTTCAATTCCCGCACCGCAGGGGGAGATAAAATTTTTCTGTTTCTAATATTTAAAGTTCGCTAGTACGGCGTATAGTACTATAAAAATAATAAAATCGATTAAGATGCCAGGTGTCTTCGATTCCGTGGTTTTCAAACATTTCTGCAACGAATGTACCATGGGCCGATAAGTATGTAGATATAAACATATGCGGCAGAGGGCACTTACCGAAAGGCTAACGGTTGATACAGCAGAAAAATTTCATCGCCTACAATAACTTGCGGTTAGCTCAGTTGGTAAGAGCAGCACGCGCGATACGTGAAGGTCGTGGGTTCAATTCCCGCACCGCAGGGGGAGATAAAATTTTTCTGTTTCTAATATTTAAAGTTCGCTAGTACGGCGTATAGTACTATAAAAATAATAAAATCGATTAAGATGCCAGGTGTCTTCGATTCCGTGGTTTTCAAACATTTCTGCAACGAATGTACCATGGGCCGATAAGTATGTAGATATAAACATATGCGGCAGAGGGCACTTACCGAAAGGCTAACGGTTGATACAGCAGAAAAATTTCATCGCCTACAATAACTTGCGGTTAGCTCAGTTGGTAAGAGCAGCACGCGCGATACGTGAAGGTCGTGGGTTCAATTCCCGCACCGCAGGGGGAGATAAAATTTTTCTGTTTCTAATATTTAAAGTTCGCTAGTACGGCGTATAGTACTATAAAAATAATAAAATCGATTAAGATGCCAGGTGTCTTCGATTCCGTGGTTTTCAAACATTTCTGCAACGAATGTACCATGGGCCGATAAGTATGTAGATATAAACATATGCGGCAGAGGGCACTTACCGAAAGGCTAACGGTTGATACAGCAGAAAAATTTCATCGCCTACAATAACTTGCGGTTAGCTCAGTTGGTAAGAGCAGCACGCGCGATACGTGAAGGTCGTGGGTTCAATTCCCGCACCGCAGGGGGAGATAAAATTTTTCTGTTTCTAATATTTAAAGTTCGCTAGTACGGCGTATAGTACTATAAAAATAATAAAATCGATTAAGATGCCAGGTGTCTTCGATTCCGTGGTTTTCAAACATTTCTGCAACGAATGTACCATGGGCCGATAAGTATGTAGATATAAACATATGCGGCAGAGGGCACTTACCGAAAGGCTAACGGTTGATACAGCAGAAAAATTTCATCGCCTACAATAACTTGCGGTTAGCTCAGTTGGTAAGAGCAGCACGCGCGATACGTGAAGGTCGTGGGTTCAATTCCCGCACCGCAGGGGGAGATAAAATTTTTCTGTTTCTAATATTTAAAGTTCGCTAGTACGGCGTATAGTACTATAAAAATAATAAAATCGATTAAGATGCCAGGTGTCTTCGATTCCGTGGTTTTCAAACATTTCTGCAACGAATGTACCATGGGCCGATAAGTATGTAGATATAAACATATGCGGCAGAGGGCACTTACCGAAAGGCTAACGGTTGATACAGCAGAAAAATTTCATCGCCTACAATAACTTGCGGTTAGCTCAGTTGGTAAGAGCAGCACGCGCGATACGTGAAGGTCGTGGGTTCAATTCCCGCACCGCAGGGGGAGATAAAATTTTTCTGTTTCTAATATTTAAAGTTCGCTAGTACGGCGTATAGTACTATAAAAATAATAAAATCGATTAAGATGCCAGGTGTCTTCGATTCCGTGGTTTTCAAACATTTCTGCAACGAATGTACCATGGGCCGATAAGTATGTAGATATAAACATATGCGGCAGAGGGCACTTACCGAAAGGCTAACGGTTGATACAGCAGAAAAATTTCATCGCCTACAATAACTTGCGGTTAGCTCAGTTGGTAAGAGCAGCACGCGCGATACGTGAAGGTCGTGGGTTCAATTCCCGCACCGCAGGGGGAGATAAAATTTTTCTGTTTCTAATATTTAAAGTTCGCTAGTACGGCGTATAGTACTATAAAAATAATAAAATCGATATTTGACTATAGTCAAGCCATTGAACAATTACAAATATGTCAAATTAATTTTGGTTAAAAAGTATTCTATTAATCTGGTATATCATCTTTCTTACCAAATTTTATCTTACTCCGTTCCTTTTAGTGGCTATGCCGTGAAAGAGTCTTACAATATTAGTTGGCGTTTATATTATATATTCTCGTGTCACAACATTCGTTCCCGTACTCCTCCGAAACGGCTTAATCGATTCTCATGAAATTTTGTGAGCAAATTGAGTAGGTTTGAGAATTGGCCAACATCTATTTTTCATACCCCTTAGTGATAAGGGTTGTCCACCCTTAACATTTTTCTTACTTAAAATTATTTATATGGCAAAATAACGTTTGCCGTGTCAGCTAGTCGGGTTTTCCTTCCTGACGCTATAACTCCAAAACACACGAACCGATTTCCACGGTTTTGAGGAATAAATTTCAATAGAAAAGCGGGAAAATCCTCTAAGGCGAAACGAAGTTCGCCGGGACTGCTAGTAATATATATAATAATATTAGTAGGATATATAATCAGCGCTTGCAAACAGCAGAGATACTGAACAGAGATAAAGATGTTCAGGTGGTTAGGTTGTGTAACTAGCCAGGATCACGTCAGAAATATATGAGGGACATTTCGATTTTATTATTTTTATAGTACTATACGCCGTACTAACATATAAGTAAGTAAGTAAGATAAGTATGTACTTCTAAACATATTCGGCAGAGGGCACTTACCGAAAGGCTAACGGTTGATACAGCAGAAAACTTTTCATCGCCTACAATAACTTTCGGTTAGCTCAGTTGGTAAGAGCAGCACGCGCGATACGTGAAGGTCGTGGGTTCAATTCCCGCACTGCAAGGGGAGATAATTTTTTTCTGTTTCTAATATTATGAGGGACATTTTCAAAGAAAGACTGAACCTAGCAAAGGAAACTGCAAGAGAACCATCTGCGGTGTTACGGGCACCCACGACCTTCATGAATCACCGATTGCGACAGCAAATAAGAGACGATGTGGAGGATTACAACCAAAATGAAACATGTTCGATCTCCGATGACGAATATCCAATTTCAACTCTCAAAATTACAACAAAAAAGAGACAATATTTTGAAACAAATCAAAAACCACATTTTAATTCCGGAATTTTCGATTAATCTTCAAAAACAAAACTTTTTGTTTGTTCTTTTCGTTTTTGGTTTTAGGCCCGAGCTGCCTAGACACGCATAATACCGCCTACCGCAAAAAAAATGCCAAAGGGCCAGGCTAGAAGACGAAAAGACTAGCGCAGGAATAGAGAATTTCATTTGTTACTCACGTGTACACTCAGTATTTATTAGGTTGCTTTATATGAAATGATATTGCCAGGTAACACAGGGTAAGATACTTTCTGTGTGATGTTTTCCTGTTCCATTGCCTTTGATGTTTTACATTTCTAAGGCGCCCACTATCGGGGGCCGGCAAGGGATTTTCAGGTGACGAACAGTATTATACCTTCAATGAAAAAAATACAAGCTAACTAAGAAAATATATTTTCTCTTATTTAGCTATGTCTCTAAAACATGCATAAATTTACAATATGTAATAATTTATATTGTGCATGGCCGTACTCGTTAGAGAAGACTCACTCATACGCAATGACCTAATTAGATTTTTTTTTATCATGGGGAGTGTTCCGAGGAACTATTTTCCCTTATCCCACCCTCTCCTTTCCTACACAGAACCACAAGAGCCGGCAAACGATGTCATCGCTTCACCGTGGAAATTATTCCATCACGAACCAAAAAGTTCGGTAACTCTTATCTTTGCCGGACCATAAAGAAGTGGAACTCGTTGCCGGCTCATGTGTTTCCTCCTTCCTTTGACATGGATTCCTTCAAAAGGAGAGTGAATAAACATCTTGCGGGCCAGTAAGGCGATGCTAACGGATAGGATATTTCGGTATCAAATCCGTTGTCATCATGATGTGGGTTTCTCTCTTGCTTACCATCAGGCTGGGAGGAGCCAATATAAAAAAAAAAATCCTAGGTCATTTGTTTTTGTTTGCATAATGTTCAGGCAACAGGGTTCCTTAGTACGGTCAAAAGCATATACGCTAGCAATAATATGGGCATGGTAATCTTGTAAAAAATAACATCACATACATTGCTCTTCTGTCCGAGACAGTATAAATAAAAAAAAAGTCTTCCATATTTGCCCTGACTGGAAATCGAACTCCAAAACCCAGCTCACTCATTTCCTGGCTACAACGGAAGTTAGTGATTAGTCGCTTTAAATATAAATACTGGAAAATATCACATTCATTGTTCTGATTCTATAGTAGGTAAGTCGATTACAGAAATAAGAAACAACGGCTGTACCTCAATACCCAGACCCGAGACAGTACAGATTCTTTTGCGAAATCTATTTCTGCCAGAGTTACGTCAGGTGAGAATAGAAAGTGATAATACGAGGAGAAAAGGATACCTACAACTTCACGTTAGAATACATTTAATCGATGCTCAATGTTCGATGTTTTCCGAAGAACCCGTCTAGGTATTGTTCATCCAATTTAACCTTGTTTCATGGTATAATCTGGTCTAAAACAAGTTGTTGTACCTTAACACTCGATGCGCGTTTAAATGCAGTTTTTACCACTGACAATTTCCATCGTAGTTTTATGCAAAAATAATGCGAATAAACTCGCAGACAACAGCTAGATACGCAATAGATCTCTCAAACACAAACAAAAATATGAAACTGTAACTAATTCCGAAGCAAAAGAATTAAGTTCGTGCCGCGTTAATCCGACACACGGACAGACAAAGCAGCAGTTTCTTTGTTTTAATATTTGTGCGCCGTAAATTAAAACGTTGGTGGCGCCAAGTGCACTACTTATGCGTTCACCAGCTGTAGAATAATTGCTATGTTATCTTTTATGACTTATGTATGAGTGTTGTTGTGAACTAAGCAACAGTGGAGAACCTTTTTGTATATCTGAAATCATCTGTTGCTATAGGGTGCGATTAATATTATATTTAATTATTCGGTAAGTTGGAGAATAATATAATACACGTTTTTCGTTGGAAATCGGTCGTTTTATTCGAGTACCATTGTCAAACGGTCACTATTAAAAAGAAAATTAAAGTCCTTGAGCTAGGACCTTAATACCACTTAACATCAGATGGGATGAGGTCAATCTTGAAGAGTAATATAAGAAAAAAAGAAATTAAAAAGTGAACAAGAAAGTCCGAATATGATGTCTTCAGACGTCATCAAAAATCTTTTGCAGCAATTCTGAGATGTATGTGATTAAATCTGATTCGCTGTTTTAATTCACAGTCTAAAATATTTCTGAAAAAAAAACGTTTCGAAAAATGTATCATCTTTTTTTTATGTAGGTAAATTACATCAGTGACAACAGTAGCAGTAGTAGTTAGTAGTTATAGGTTCCGAACCGGAGGTATCTTCATTTGCATTGTATAGAGACGATTCATAAGTATTACTCATGTAACCTACCTAGTACCGTCGTTACGTGAAATCTGACATTAACGCCCGGTTTAAAATATGTAATAATAAAATCAACATCGGGTCATCCTATCGTGAACTACGATGTCATAGACAGACACACACACAGGCAGACAGAACGTCAAACTTAGAACAAACCGTGGTTTTTGCGTCTCGAGTCAAAGTCAAAGTAAATTCATTTATTTATGTAGGTTACAAGTAACATTTATGCATCGCTAAAATGGACACAAACCAAAATTGAAACTACAGCCGGTTTGGTTAAAACGCAGTCCAAAGCAATTATTTGTTAGAAATAATGCCGTAGCAGCATTTACTGAGATAGAACCCAATTTACCAGAAAATGTTCTGTGTGTATGTTATCTTGTTTATATTTGGTTCGATCAGTAAATTTCTTTCTTTAGATAGATCGATAGATAGATATACTTTATTGCACAAAATCTTTACAGAAATAGGTTTTACATAATGATTATAGTACAATTTAGGCGGTCTTATCGCTAGAAAGCGATCTGTTCCAGACTACCTTAAGGTAGAGGAAATAGTAGATGGCAAGAAATGGGTACGGCCGTGCAACATAAAAACGGTTTTTATTTTAGGAATATACGTAGTATAACATGATAAACATACATAAACTCATAAATATGATGTTATATATTTATGAGTTTATATAAATATGTATATATAGATATATATAAACATCACATATATATACAAATAAACATATTTATCATATATAAAATCAAGTAAAGAGTTTTGACTCAAAAAAATAATAATAATAATGTTAATAAGTAGTATAAGTGTATGAAAATTACTGACAACCAACATGCCCAGCTGGAATTATGGATAGAGGACATAAATTAACATTCATTAAGTGAGAGGAAGTACGATTTAACCCTGAGTTTAAAAATGGGAAGGGTCTCAGATAATCTGATAGATAAAGGTAAAGAATTCCATAAGCGAATTGATTGGACAGTGAAGGATTAGGAATAGAATTCAGAAGAATGAGTAGGAAAAGTAAGGAGAAGTTCTTTCTACTTCTGGTAGATGACGCCGCGTGCAAAAGATAGCTATAAGCCTATAAAGGAAAGGCCAACATACGCCACGGTAGCTTATAAGTGATTACAAACCCGAGCCTGATACATGCACTATTATTCAGATCTGGATTTATGACGTCATAGGTCAGCTTAGAACCGCAATCCGACCAGCTGTCATGAAGATGAAACGTTCAACTGAAACCTTAGCTGTAGGTAGTTGTATTAAGGTCCATTAGGGAATCACTAGATGCCACCTTTGAGGCCTGGTTTTCAGCTTACCTCAAAATTACATATGTCTATCCCATGAGGGTTGGGAATCTTTCTGAAACACATATACCGGATTCTTGCCGGATTCTTCTTGGTAGGATTAGGTTCAGAACCGGCTGTAGTTTCAAATTTGGTTTGTATTCACTTTGACGATGCATAAGTGTTAGAGGGACCCCACACTAGCGTCTTTCGAGCGTCAGCGTCTTGCCGCGCCGACGTTGTTTGCGCGTTGCGTCGACGCGGCGTTTGAGCGGCGCTTGCGCTGGGCGTCCTCTGCACATCGCGTTCGAGCGTCGCGCCGCGCTGACGTCATGTACAGTTATTTCGAAAATGGAAATGTAAGATTTGAATAACGCACAATATAATGTTTTATATTGCAGTGATAAATTAATGCTTTCTTTCAACTTGTAAAGGAAAAAATATATTTTACCTATTTGACACATGGCACGAAAAGGCAACTTTAGCATTCATTTTCTCGAAAACTAAAAGTACTTAATTGAAAATGGGTTTCTTCGGCAATATGAGCTAGTATTTTAAGCTACATACATATTTGCTATCAGCTAAAAAGTCTTCTACCTACTGATTCTAAAACACGGGCGGGCCGAAACAATTGAGTTGATCATTGTACTGTTGTCAAAATAAACGCTGCGGCAGGCGTCGGGCCGGCGCGGCGCCTGTGGAGCGCAGTCCCGGCGTTCGTCATTTCGACCGCGCCGCTGCGCAAGCGTTGCGTTGGCGCCGCGTCGACGTTGCGTCGGCGCCGCGTCAACGTTGCGTCGACGTCGCGTCGGCGTTGCGTCGACGTCGCGTCGGCGTTGCGTCGACGTCGCGTCGGCGTTGCGTCGACGTCGACGCTCAAATAACGCTAGTGTGGGGTTACGCTTACTTGTGACCAACATGGATGACTAAATTGATTATAACTATGAACCATAATTAGGTTTTAATTACTCAGGATTACAAAATACCGTGAGACTATGTATTACTGAGATTTGATGTGGTATATATGGACATGTGCCGCAATACATCAACGTTAGCGACATCCCTACTAATATTATAAATACGAAAGTAACTTTGTCTGTCTGTCTGTCTGTTACGCTTTCCTGCTTAAACCTCTCAATCGATTTTGATGAAATTTGGTATACGTATACGTTGAATCTCAAGAACGGATATAGGCTACTTTTTATTAGAAAATAAGGGGGGGAGGGGGGTAATACCACCTTTGAAAGTTTATATGGAAAAATGTTTATTTTTGAAGTTAGAGATATGAAATTTGGCACAAATATAGCTCGAACATTGGATTAAAATATATACTACTTTTTGTTTCAAATATGTATTAGGAGAGAAAGGGGTAAAACCGACCATGACAGCAGCTAGTAATACGATGTCCAAAACTGTTAGGCGAGCGGGCCGGACTTCGGCGTCACACCTGCTTTGAGGATCCGGGTTCGTTTACCGGTCGGATCAATGTGGAAACGAACTTTTCTATATGTATTGTGTTGGGCTTAAATATAAATCAACAAAACGGTTGTTACATTAAAGGAGAAGATAGGCACACGGTTCAGTCAAGGTCTATCTATAGTAAGAAAACTAAGGCTCCCACACTTGGAACAAATATTGTGGTACCGGTTGTTTCTGATTTCTATAACTTCTTACTACTAAGTGTGTTTTAGCTTCTTATCACAGAGAGGTAGCAGCCCGACTGGTGAAATACCTCCATCTTACAGAAGACCGCAGCCAAATAACAATCACTTCTGTGTTGTTGTGTTTCTGCGTGTGAGTAAGGTTTCCAGAGTTCTTGGGGGGTGCTACATTAGAAGCCGGGGTCAAGCCTTCGAGGTAAGGGCGACACGTCCAGTAACACATTTATTATGCTGTACTTGTCACCCTTAAGCTTCCTAGCTTCCTCATAACCACTTAACATCGGGTGGGATGAGGTCAATCTTGAAGTGAAATATATAAAAAAAGATGTTGTTCAATTTACCTGATACTAATATTATAAAGCTAAATAAATTTTTCACATTCTCCACTGATTCTGTCATGAAGCCTTCCCCGAAAAATTGACTGTCTGACACAAAAATTACGAGTATATTTAAATTCAAACCATTAGGTCCTGAGATTGACGTGTTTATACATACTCTTCAGCTTTAAAATATCAGTATAGATTATTTTTACTTCTCACTGTTGACTCCTCTCCACTGTGAGCCAGTCGTAACTCTTCATGACACTAGCTCATGAAAATATAATCATTTAATTATAATGCAACTGCGCGCCGGGCCCGAAACGCGTCGTTTCACGGCGAAATGTACTTTTTACTTCAATTTCATTTGAATAATTACGATGAAAGTAAAATGTTATTTTTATCCTAAAATGGAAAAATAAACTCTTCGGTGTTGTGGTGTTCCTGCGTGTGAGTACGGTTTCCAGAGCTCCGAGGGGGTGCTACATTAGTAGCAGGGGTCAAGCCTTCAAGGTAAGGGAGACAAGTCCAGTAATAGCGTTATTATGCTGTACTTGTCGTCTTTGAGGCAGGAGCTCATTACCGCTTAACATAAGGTGGGATGAAGTCAATCTTGAAGTGCAATACAAGCAGCTTTTTATCAACGAAAAAAGCACCTGTTGTATAGGTATACTTTTCCGTGCAATATTTTTTTTTTTTAAACGATAAAGTAAACGTGCCTTTTTAATCACTAGCGGTTTTCCCCAGTCTTGCCAGTTTTGAAAGGTACTCAAGAGATAATTTAGTTTTCATATAGATCTTTACCTTTGCAATTTAGGTGATATACAGCCTTTTAATATATGTTTGAATATTATTATAAACCTGAAATCCCAATAGATACCTGCAATGAATATTTATTTTCATCTGCAATACGGCCACACACTGGAAATACTTGCGTTTCAATATTAGACCTTACACCCGGGACTTAAGGACGGTACAGGGTCCAAAGTGTATAGTCTGAAGTGCTTCTAACTGTACGAACACTACGACGAGCTTGATGTATGCAAAACATATTCCCGTGCAAGTCGGTCCATCCCTGGCCAGCTGTGTAGTGTCCGACTCGGAGCCGCAGGGTATTTCAACCCAGGAGACTGACAGGCTTACAGTGTGTGAACTGAGTAATTACAGAGTCACATCGATTTACCCAAATCTGTCATTTCCAAAATACACCAGGTCACGCAAAAGTTTTGCGTAAAAGAGCTTTCATGATTGGACACATATATAATAATTACTATTTTAAAAAAAATTGAATTTAGAATTTCTTTCGTTTTTTTTTCAAAGGTCATGTAAAATTTCTGACGATCTTTAATATGGCCCAAATACTTTTGATTTGATAACTAGATGTTTTCGGGAAAGTAAAAAGTATCCTTCATGGTAATCCAGTATGTCATATCTCTTCATACCTAACTTCATCAAACGCCGTTCAATAGTTTTTGACGTACGTACATACATATATTCATACATTCTTACAAAATGTGCTGACCTACGACATAACCTACAAATCGACACAAATACAGTGTCAGCAGAATTGGCGTAGTAAACCACGCTCCATACGTAATGCATGACATCGATATCCTACATCGCGATGTCAGAGTTTTCGTCGCCACTAAGTATATATACAACAAACCAAAATTGGTGGTTAGGCCTTGGTCCCCGAGCAGACAACACCTAGCTCGGCGGAAGTACTTCCACTTTTAGTAAAGAACATACGTTCCTTACACAAACTATAGCGCTTAAAGAATGAATTAGAGGTCTTCTTCCAAAAACGAAATGAAAAAACTTAATTTCCAGATTTTGTTTTTCAAGATTAATCAAGAATTTTGGAATTAAAACGTGGTTTTTGATTTGCAAATATAATATTTCGTTTATGAATACACTTGATTCACATTAGAAGTTAATACGATTATGAGAATTAAAAATTACTAGTCATCGGATCAGACATATTCCGTAAGCCTTTAGGACAAACAACAATGGGTAAAATGTTGGGTGCTTGATAGTATTAATTTTACATAAACTTTTGATATGAAAGACAAATATTTTAAAAGTCTTAAACGTTTTGATTTAAACTCCTTTACAATATGCACTTGATATGCAAAACAAATTCAAGTGAAGCCCGCTCCGCAAATCCCTGTCTGTTTGGTAGCCGCACAGATTCAACCCGTTTGGTCAGACCGGCTCATCGTCATTTAGAAATCGATTTTATTATTTTTATAGTACTATACGCCGTACTAACGAACTTTAAATATTAGAAACAGAATTTTTTTTATCTCCCCTTGCGGTGCGGGAATTAAACCCACTTTAGTTGTAGTTCTAAACATATTCGGCAGAGGGCACTTACCGTAAGGCTAACGGTTGATACAGCAGAAAAATTTTATCGCCTACGATAACTTGCGGTTAGCTCAGTTGGTAAGAGCAGCAGCATACGTGAAGGTCGTGGGTTCAATTCCCGCACCGCAAGGGGAGAATTAAAAAAATTCTGTTTCTAATAGTAATTTAGAAATGCTTGCCGTTTCTGGTGACTTCGTTCACTTACAAGATAAAAAGTATCCTATGTGTGAATTTATTTACCTTAACATATCAAAATGAATTCTTGGTTCCCTTGGTCACGAGTGAACAGCTGGACAAATTTTCCTTTTTTTTTATTTGTTATTGCCAGAAAAAGGTTCTAATTTTTTTTTATATTGCACTTCAAGATTGACCTCATCCCACCTGATGTTAAGTGGTAATGAGGTCCTAGCTTAAGGGTGACAAGTACAGCATAATAAATCTGTTACTGGACTTGTCGCCCTTACCTTGAAGGCTTGACCCCTGCTACTAACGTAGCACCCCCCAGGAGTTCTGGAAACCTTACTCACACGCAGGAACACAACAACACAGAAGTGATTGTTATTTGGCTGCGGTCTTCTGTAAGGTGGAGGTATTTCACCAGTCGGGCTGCTCCAGTTCGAGCGATAAATCGATATGCCCTACCTCTTTTTTTCTTATGAAAGAAAAATATATATATATATACATATATTGTTAAATAGTCGTCGTTGGTCAGCTAGTAGGTATGTAAAATCAATATAATTCAAAGCTACATATGTCTTCGTCGAAAGTGTGTTTGTGTTGAATACATATACACATGGCAATAAGTTAGACACTGCTATTTTAAGTAATGTACTGAGTTTCTTACCGGAGTGTTCACAATATATATAGGTTCCAAACTGATAGTAGAATAACAATCCCTGAGGTCGCGGGTTAGATTCCTGATCGGGTCAATACGGAAAACAAATTTTTATATTGTCTTGGATCTGGGTGTTGTTGCTGGTCCGTCATCGTTTCTGATTTATGTAACACTAGCTGTGCCCGCGACTTCATTCGCGTGGACTACATCCTTTCATGGTCGGTTTTACCCCTTTCTCCCCTAATAACTCGAAACAAAAAGTAGTCTATATTTTAATCTAAGTTTCGAGCTATATTTGTGCCAAATTTCATATCTCTAACTTCAAAAATAATTTTTTTTCCATATAAACTTTCAAAGGTGGTATTACCCCCATCCCCCCCTTATTTTCTAATAAAAAGTAGCCTATGTCCGTTCTTGAGATTCAACGTATACCTATACCAAATTTCATCAAAATCCGTTCAGCCGCTTAGGCGTGAAAGAGTAACAGACGGACAGACAGACAGACAGACAGACAGAGTTACTTTCGCATTTATAATGTTAGTATGGAAGTATGGATAAGTGCTTTATCTATTTAACACTGAATCAGAACAATATACATAAAGCAATGTATTTTGTAGTGCGCAGTATTGTAAATATAGACTGCGAAATGCGCTTGATGTATGCAAAACAAATTCTCTTACCACAAATTCCTATTCGTGCCCGCTGGGATATCAAACCGTGCGGTCAGACTGAGGGATTGCAATCATAATATGCGAACTATGTATCCATACTAATCCATACTAATATTATAAATGCGAAATTAACGCCTAAACGCCTGAACAGATTTTGATGAAATTTGTAATAGGTATACGTTGAATCTCAAGAACGGACATAGGCTACTTTTTATTAGAAAATAAGAGGGGAAGGGGGCAATACCACCTTTGAAAGTTTATATGGCAAAATGTTTATTTTTGTAGTTAGAGATATGAAATTTGGCACAAATATAGCTCGAAACTTGGATTGAAATAAAGACTACTTTTTGTTTCGAATAATAGGGGAGAAAGAGGTAAAACCGACCATGAAAGGATGTAGTCCACGCGAACGAAGTCGCGGGCACAGCTAGTTTTATATATGGGAAAATGTATATGTGTGTATTTTATTTTATTTATTTATTTTACACTTTTTGGGAATCTTACGGCTAAATACTAATTAAATCTACACAATAATAAATGACGGCCATTAACAAGTTTCCACATGTATGTTTGTTTATCTTCTGAATTTATAGTTATGTATTTGTTGTAATATATAAATTATAGATATTATGTAAATCTAAGTATACCTTTATATTATATATAAATATTATATTAAATTTAAATATTATATGTATTATCATTGTATATTTAAAAGATACCGTAATGCTATTTAATGCTTAATTTATTGTTGTTTAAAATGATTTATTTTCTCCCCTATTACCACCCATATACAAACTATCTGCATGACCCAAGGGTTGACTGGTAGAGAATGCCCCTAGCATTAAGTCCACCAACAGGTGGAACAACAAAAAGAAACAAATAAGTACAACAGTACTTTTTTGTGCAATAAAGTTTTTAAATAAATAAAATAATTATTGTACGGCAAGATGGAGCTACGGACCGACGTAGTTTTTTAAGTGAAGATAGTTGAAGGTTTCGATCACTATCTAGATAGGTAACTATCTATCAATGTAAGGGATAGATTCACTTTAAAAACTACGTTAGCCTATAGGCTACTTAGACTCTTCGTCAACAACGAAAAAAATATGCCTTAATTGAAGAAGCTTCCCTCTCATTTTCTCTAAAAGGTTTGCACTAAACTGTTTCTGCAAACTTATCGTTTAACCTAGCTTGAGGGTAAAAGTCCCATAATTTCAAAATAGTCGCAAGCGCATCCTTCGGGGCACTCCACTTTGCTTGCGTAACAGCCTAAGCATGCTCGGCATGGATATCTGCTGCAATCTTAATCAAGGTCAGTACCAGCAGCAGATATTCGTGAGAGATGAGACTCTCGATGTCAGTACATCGAGAGTCTCATCTCATTAGCATCCAAAAAAACTGGGGATCCTGAACAGAGTGTGTCTGTTTTTAACGCCGGACCAGCTTTGTCTTTTATATAAGACTCAAGTCAAGTCACTCAAGTCTAGTTGGGGTCCTGCGGAACAAGAATATAGTTTCTTAATCTGATTAGGTTAAATATGCAGTTAGTGTAAAACAACAAACAAGGTAGGTAAATAATGACAACTACCGTATTATAAATATTAATGTTTATCCTTATTCTGACAAAAAACGCTCGGCTTTGGACTTCGTATCGACCTTATGACGTGTACATAGGATCTAATATCGGATTACAAGTATTTGTCTAAACGCGCTGTAGACCGTACAGTATAAAATATATCAGACTAGCGGTCCCGGCGAACTTCGTTTCGCCTCAGAGAATTTTTCCCGCTTTTCTGTTGAAATTCTTCAAATTTTACCAAGGATCTCTAATTTTGTAGCCAATGTCAAATTGGAAGAATGTAGCATTCTATTGGTGAAAGAATTTTTTAAATCGCCCCAGTACTTTTTGAGCCCATTCATTACAAACACACAAACATACAAAAATAGGTACAAATCTTTCCTCTTTATAACATTAGTAAGATAGAAGAACACTTGAATTTGTGCCACCCTTGTGTTGTTGTCATAAGAACAAATATGTCCGATGTGCGAGTTCTTACTGTGATGAGCTAATGCTTGTACAATGTACTGCAAATTGTGCTTGATGTATACAAAACATATTGCCGTGTAATACTATCCGCAAATCCCTACCATTGCTATTAGTAACTGAAGGTCTACTCCCAACCACGAAATATGTCGGATCCGACCACGGATAGCAACTTTTAATTCTCATATTCGCAACCAATTCACTTCGAATGCGAATAAAGCGTTCTTAAAACAAAGTATTATTTATGCAAATGAAAAACCACGTTTTAACTCCCGATATTTTGATAAATCTGCAAAAACGAAACCTTTCGTTTGTTCGTTTCGTTTTTGAGAGTAGACCCTCTGAAGGTATTCTGATATTTGAACGAAATCGTTGCGTAGTTTGGTAATTTATATTGAAAAACAAAGATACAAAATAATACAGCATTTCTTTTACGAACTTACGTCAATGTTTCCATTAGTTCTTATGCGTGATAAAATATAAGCACATAGCGATTAACTAAACACTATAGATATTTGTGAAGTAAATAATATTCATAGACATATTTATGTTTAATATAAATATATTACTTTAACTTGTAGGAATATAAATATATATTAATAAAAGAAATCAAGTGAATAGATAAAGTTAATTCAGAAAATGAAATTCTATGTAGAAGGGGAAGAATACTCATTTAAAAAAATCCCTTAGTCAAGGATTATCGAGTTTCAGGGAACAGAGCGTTTCAAAGCCGGATGGCTTGCACAGTGAAAGACTTGGAGGAGAAGTCAGTATGATGTCGAGGAATGCTTGAGCTGAGGTTGTCTAAGTAAGAGAACGGTCCTGAGAATGACGTATTAAAATTGTTTCTTGCTATAGGACGGGGTAAATTGTCCAAGATACATTTAAATGGCCTAAATGGCCAACTGGCGGTCTAAATGGCCAATTAAACATTTACAGCCAATTCACACATGCCAAAAAATGTAACCAATTAATGAAACCAACCAAGCTATTCCTTCGACTAGCCGAATCTGAACAGAACTAATCAAATATTCGTACATTACAAATACATCGTTGATTCTCATTATCTTCGTTACAAAGGTGAATGCAGTTCGATTCCTCATATCAAATATTATTTCCAATACATCCTGATTGTGCATTACAGATATAAAATAGGAATTCATTCAGACGATAAAATATTCCGAATGCTTCTGCCAGTCCGCAGACAAATCGAAATATGTATATTGATGACTACAATCTGTGCCAGCGAAAAAACTTTTCAAAACTATAAAACGGCCGATAGCTGTTCGAATTTATTTTGAATACCTACGTAGGCAGCTGGTGATAATATAGTACTGGCAGGATAACGCCAGTTGAGTAATCGGTTTAAAATATTTTTTTTTGCAAGCGGCCTGTTTTGTGATAGTATTTTGGTTATTCCACGTGATTATTGCCAATTCCATGAGCGTTTGGCATTGCATGCTAAATTGAACTTTAACTGCACTTATATAATAGCGGTTAGAGGGTTGAACTCCGTAACCTGGTGACTATATGTTCGGATTTCGAAGAGAGCCGCTATTGCTGTGGTGGGACAAAGTTAACTTTTCATAGCATTACTTATGTAAAGGTATGAACGTATATATAAAACTACTTATATACTACTTACTTATTACTATCATAACTTATTTTATAGTAAGTTTACTAAATTTTAGTTAAAGTAACGTGTATATGGTGACCTGATGATGGTAGATATTACTCCTTGTTAAATTTTACCCAATTTTTGGGGCTCCCTCAATTTAACCCATGTTTTAACAGAGTCTTTTTGTTTACGGTTCGTATATTACGTTTCGTTTTTTCTTCAACGAAAATATCTAGCTTGACTAATGTTACCAAAATTTCTGCAGACAAAGTCACGAGGTACAGCTAGTCTCGCCATTAAACACAGTAGGCCGCTCTAGCGGGCCGTAATGGGAGCGCGTTATCTCGCCAGCTATTCTTCGACTACCCGCGTCATTTGGACCTCTTTATATAAGTGCCAACACTTTCGGCTGCCCATGGGCCATTACATTATTGTAAGGAGAGATTTATGGGGAATTTCGAAAGAGACGGACATATTTCACCGATTACCGTGATAAGTGAGTGGCAGTTATGTTCGTTAGATGGGAGAATTGAGGGATAAATCTTTTGGTGGGCATTATCGTTTGGCAAACTAATTTTTTTAACTAATCAAGAGATTGATACTGAATATAAACAGTCATAATATCAACACAGTTAGATCTACGATTCGAAATCTTCATACTTCTTTTTTTATATTGGACTTCAAGATTGACCTCATCCTTCCTGATGTTAAGTGGTAATGAGGTCCTAGCTGAAGGCTTGAAACCTGCTACTAATGTAGCGCCCCCCAGGAGCTCTGGAAACCTTACTCACACACAGGAACACAACTACACTGTAGTGATTGTTATTTGGCTGCTGTCTTCTGTAAGGTGGAGTTAATTCACCATTCGGGCTGCTGCAGCTCAAGCGAGAAATCGCTATGCCATACCTCTCTTAAAACTTCAAAATATCAATAGCTTGGTAAGCCAACTCGCTACTGGATGATGAATCTATAGTTTACTAGAGTATACATTTGTTGAGTTGTCCTACGTTTTATAAGCAATTGAGAAACTTACTGTGTGTATTTGTGCAAAATAAGTAATAATTATTGGCTTTTTTTTTGAAAAAAAAAAACTATTGAATTTCTTACCGGTATCTTTTCGGTAGTTATAGGTTCCGAACCAAAGGTGGTATTTTTTTATTTAAATGAATAGTAGTCAGAAGTTACTGATGTAATTGATATAAATAAAAATCTTTCACGATTTACACCGTTTTATCCATATTTTCCCCTGATTCAACCCTCCTATTCGTGGCAGCGTGGTGTATTATAACCTCAAGCCTAGATAGGCTTGAGGTTCCTCATGAACCTCAGTTAGTATGTTAGTCTATGGAGATCCATAGAATAACATACTACCTGAGGTTCATTCTCAAGTAGGTACGTAGTTTATTATAATAAGCAAATAAGCTTTCGGCTTACAACGTGTTGGTGTTCTGATATGAATTCATATCTAGTATTAGGGTGATACAAAGACCAAACTGTATAAAGCTGATATAACCGCACTTTAAACTTAATTTCACAGATAATTATATCAACACAGTGCTATCTGTGCGAGCTGTTTGAGGCCATATTTGTTTTAGTGGCTGCTAGCGCCACAGTAGGGAAAAAATGAACTAAATTTTAATCAGCTGACTAATTTTACGTCCGCTCTGTTCAAAGGGCTATGTTACAATCCGCTAACTAGTCGGAAGTTGAGTAATGCTTGTTCAATCAACGAGCAGCCTAGTCATTAAATTAAAAGCCGTCAAACATTTTAAAAGAAACAGTTTTTTTTGTGTTTTCTTTCGGTGCGGGACTCGAACTCACGACCTTCACGTATCGCGCGTGCTGCTCTTCTAACTGAGCTAACCGCAAGTTATCGTACCTAGGCGATGATTTTTTCTGCTGTATCAATCCGCTAGCTTACGGTAAGTGCCCACTGCCGAATATGTTTAGAACTACATACTTATCGGCTAGTGCCAGTGTGATACTTAGCGATTCATTCGTCATTCAATGATCGACCTAGTCATTCATGAAATAGCAAATTTAACCAGTTGGCTGCGGGATCCACACCATTGAGCGGTTTATATGATGAAGCAGACGTGAGTACCGCGCCTCGCAAGCGCTGCATCAAAATATTATTTTTATTGCTCCTGCATGAAATTTTCAACTCATTCTGGCGCCGCTCCACTGTATGGTTTATGGGAGCCATTTCGGCTCACATGTAAATACATTTAGGAAATTAATTTGGCACCCCCACGATTGGGATAAGTACTTATGCGTGTTTAAATGTTGGCCGAGAAGTTATAATGATTGTTTTTAGTTGAAGATATTGGTACGGTTTATTTTTGTTTTCTCGTGTTTCAGAAGAACCTTTACAGTTGTTGCTGTCAAGAATTGTACTTTTGTCAAATTATAATCCTGCACGGGAACATTTCCGAAAAAAAACGGTCAAAGTTAACAAAGGGTATTTTGCCATTCGGGCTGCTCCCGTTCAAGCGATAAATCGCTATGCCCTACCTCTCTTAAAATATTTTTATTTGTAAATATATGATAGGGGTTTGTAGTTAAATTTATTTATTTACTTTTTTATATAGGACCACCAACAAATCTTACACTAAAAATAACATTGCATACAAACTTGAAATAAAGTCTAAGTGCAAATAATAAATTAAAATATTGTAAAGTTTTGTTTTCTTCGTTGAACAGACTTGTGTTTTCTCTGTTAATAACATTACAGCCCTGAAAGTACTTCAGTTCATATTCCCGGAAATTCATATTCACGGCATTATTTTTAAGTGACATCAACATCAATTCACGCCGGGAGGACTCATCAAGTACGCACGCCGAGACCTCTTTAAGCCGGTTAGAGGACGCACCGATTCGCGTCTCACTAATGAGGTGACGCTTGCTAATATTTTGCAGGAAACATGGGAATTCTGGCAACATTCAAAAGACGGTTTTGTTTAAAAGAACCGAGAGGCGGGAAATTCCGAGATGCTTCGAGACAAAAGGTTTCGGCGCGACTCTGCGTTTGATGATTTTTGGGAGCGTCGGAAATTTGTGCAGGTCGCTATTCAGGCTGCTTCAAGTGGAAGATGGCAAGAATAGGTTACACATTTTGTTATATTTCCGAGCGCGAAATAAGATATTCTCACAAGCTTACATAAAGGGTTTTTGGGTCACCACTTCAAATTTCACCTAATAGACATTTTACACTAAGTGTAATTAATTGAAAATTATAAATAATTAGATAGATAAATAAATACACTTTATTGCACAGAAAAATTTACAGAAATTAGTTTTACAGACATAATTAGTACAATTTAGGCGGTCTTTTTGCTAGAAAGCAATATACCGTAATGTTATTTTTAATGCTTAATTTATTGTTGTTTAAAATGATTTCTTTTTTTTCTCCCATGTTACCGCACCCATATACAAACTATCTGCATGACCCAAGGGTTGACTGGTAGAGAATGCCCCAAGCATTAAGTCCACCTGTTGTACCTATTTGTGCAATAAAGTTTTTAAATAAATAAAATATCTGCCAGACAACCTTTACGTAGAGGAAATAGTAGATATCGAGAAACGGGTGCGGCCGTGCAAAATATTTATTGAGAAAATATTAACAGGAAATATATATGCCATAATATGATAAATACAAGAAAAAATACATAAAAAAGAATAACACTAATAAATAAATAATTCCCAAAGGATAAGAAATTATTAACTATTGATTTATTTATTTTGAACCTTAGACTTAAAGCCGATAGAAATGGATACGGTTTTTAACACGCTTTTATTAGCTTGGGTTGTATGTATCTATGTATGTAACGGAATCTTTGAATCTTAATTTGACCCACTTCCCGGTCTTTGATTAAGATGAAATTTTGCACACGCTCTGAGTTCTGATGACAATCCATGACTAGCTAAGAAACGTCATTACAAATCCAATATGGCGGCCTCCCCAAGATGGCGAACTCACTGTTTGAAATGCACTTCCATGATATGGATATCAAAAGAAAGGGTTTGCTGTCAGGAATACGAAAAAAATAGTCACGTGATTCAAATCCAATATGGCGGGCGTCCAAGATAACGGACAGGCTCTTTGAAATGCACCCCTATGATATGGGTATTAAATGAAAGGGTTTGCTGAATGGGATACGAAAAAGAATTATATAATTATTGATACATGAGAAAACTAAAAAGTAGAAAATAAAAATAATAGTTTAAAAAACTAAAAAACACGCTTTTAGCTCGCACTAAAAATTACAAAATAATTCAGACATTTAAGAAAGAAAGCGTGGAGCGTTTTGTCCAAAAAGAGTAAAGATAACATAAACGCTCCACGCTTTCTTTCTTAAATGTCTGAATTATTTTGAAATTTTTAGTGCGAGCTAAAAGCGTGTTTTTTAGTTTTTTAATTTAGGTCAGAATTAATCGCTTTTATTCATGAGTGTTTTTATGATATTGCATGTTTTTGTATTATTCTGATCTTTCTTCAAACACAACTTGGTAATGACTAGCGGCTCGCTGTGGCTTTGCTCGCGTACTGTCTCATTTTTTTCACATTTTCCACTGATTTTTTCGCTTTAATTAGTCGCATAGTGATTTAATATAGTCTGAAGCCTTATTCAATAATTTTAAATTTGAACCTTAACATTGCGTTTAAACAAACAAACTATATATTTAAGTAGTAATGAGGTAGGTGGTGAAGCTAGAAAGCTTAAGTGCGAGAAGTACAGCTTAATAACAGCTGTTACTGGATTTGTCGCCCTTACCTAGCAGGCTTGACCCTTGATATTTTTTTTATTACTCTATGCATGTGTAAGTTAATAACTCTTTATAATATTAGTATAGATAACCAGTGTATTTCGTACTAAAGTTTCCTGCCAGCCAATTTCTTCCAACGCTATTCTACCAAAACGTCTCCTGCTAAAATAAAGTCGCGAAGTGATTTATTAATCCCGAAGAATGGGGTCGCAAGTATATGCATAATAAATTTCAATTCCGCCTCAGTGCATTATTCCGAAGACATTTCCCAGCATTATCTGCGGAGCTAAAGTAGGCAATAAAGTTATTGTTAACATTGTCATAATGGGGCATGAATCACTTTTGAACACGACTCATATAACGATCCCAAATCGGCAAGTGGGGCGCTGCTCGATAAGGATGTATTATGAAATCTTAGAGAATCAATGTGTTCAAACGTTACAGTTCTAAGTGGACTTAAACTATTTTGTACTTCACGCCGCACTAGCAAAATTTATGTTTTTATTTAATTTGAAGAGAGGTAGGGCATAGCTATTCATCGCTTGAACTGGAGCAGCCCGACTGGTTAAATACCTCCACCTTACAGAAGAACGCAGCCAAATAACAATCACTTCTGTGTTGTTGTGTTCCTGTGTGTGTGTAAGGTTTCCAGAGCTCCTGAGGGGATGCTATTTTAGTAGCAGGGGTCTAGCCTTCAAGGTAAAAGCGACAAGTCCAGTTACAATTTATTATGCTGTACTTGTCGCCCTTACGCTAGGACCTCATTACCACTTAACGTCAGGTGAGATGCTTATAGGTAACACGAAAAATTACAATTTTTTCCGAACATTTCCGGATGAAAGTTTGATAAACTATTTGCATTGTTTATCAAACTTTCATCCGGAAATGTTTTAGAAAGTAACATTGTTTCATTGAATTTTATTCATTTTGATGGCAATATTTTTTGTCGTATTATATTTCTCTTTTTTACTACTAATTTCAATAGTCAATAGTTGCCATATTGTTTGATGTGTGTTGTGTTTGTGACTACGCTTTCAGATATTTAGGATTTATCATTGTTAATAGAGTGAAAAATTTATAATATTGTCTGTGAAAGATGTTTAGATGGTGTGTGTATTGAAAAAATAAAAAATGATACTTACACTGCTTTCATTTAAATTTTGCAAACAACACAAACATTACAAAACATCTTACAAACGCGCCGAAAGGCCACTTCGAAAATCCGTTAATTGATATGTCTATAAAATCAGTCCATCTATGGATATTGAGCTAGCATTTGGCAATTACCTACATTATCAGTCGACAAGACGATGAATCAAAACCAAAGTATTTTTGGTGAGTGAAATTTTCTCCCTACCCTGTCTGTTTGTTTATTTATTCTCTTTCAAAACCTGAACTGAATCGGATAAGATTTAGCAAAAAGAAAAACAAGGTTTTACATCAAGATAGTTGATAGCCAAAAAAACGCCGGCGAAGTCACGGCCAGCTAGTCGATAAAAACCATTGATAGTTCGACAACACTAGTTGATCGTATCGATGTTGCTTACAGAAGTAGGCCCAAGTAGGACAAGCGACAACACGTTGAATATTAAAGAGTCGCGCGGAGCGTCCGTGCGTCACGCGACCCACTCCGTGGCTAATGCGAATAGTTTGACCGCTTTTTGCAACTGACCGCTGGATGATTAACGTGGACATGGGACTAGTTGTTTACAAGGCTACAGATATATGTACGTGAATAAATATAGGGCAAAGCTTATCTATACTAATACTAGCGGTCCCGGCGAACTTCGTTTCGCCTTAGAGGATTTTCCCGATTTTCTGTTGAATTTTTTCCTTACTATAAACCTCACGGAGCCTGAGACCTTTCCTACGAATGCAGAACCGTGGAAATCGGTTCATGCGTTCTGGAGTTATAGCGTCAGGAAGGAAAACCCGACTTAGTTTTATATAGTAGACTAGCGGTCCCGGCGAACTTCGTTTCGCCTTAGAGAATTTTTCCAGCTTTTCTGTTGAAATTTTACCAAGGATCCCTAATTTTGTAGCCTATGTCAAATTGGAAGAATGTAGCATTCTATTGGTGAAAGAATTTTTTAAATCGGCTCAGTACTTTTTGAGCCTATTCATTACAAACATACAAAAATACAAATCTTTCCTCTTTATAATATATATATATATTATAGTATAGAGTATAGTATAGATAATGAACTCTTTAGCAGTTTGTTTATTTAGTTTGTTTCAGAACCAGGTTCCATAGTTTTAGTATTAATACAATTTATAACTTATAAAAGAAACTAATGTAAGTACTTGCGTGATATTTGTCCGACATGACGGTCACCCAATGTCGCAGCAAGGGGGCGTCCTATCGGTCTCTGAATACCTTTTAGGAGTCTGTTAGAGCTGGAGCGGAGCCTGGTGAGCAAGGAGGCGCACCAATCAAATAAAATGGCGTACAAATCATCTATATGCGCCTCCAAGAACATGCCAGACGCACTACAACGCCACGACAGCCAAAAAGTAGCATATGCCCATTCTAAGTTATTTTCGCATTTATAATATTAGTTTGGATAACAGGCTAGCAGTTAGTAGAGGTAAAAATAAAAACTCAATAAAACTGATCGAACATGCTTTACGGTCTCTACTCTTTACCGAATCCCGGTCTTCGCCTTGTAACTGTGCCATGCGCTTCATTGTACGTTGATATGTATTTCTTCATCCTGCAAATAGATAGGACGTCAGTATATAAGGACGATGCACCGGTGAAGAGAGAGTTAGGGCATAGCAGTTTATCGCTCGAACTGGAGCAGCCTGACTGGTAATCCTCCATCTTACAGAAGACCGCAGCCCAAATAACTAATAAGCTTTTCATTTCCCCTCCTTAAAACTGACGAGAATTCTGCAAAGATTAATGAGTGCGGAACAAGCGATTATGGGAGCAAATTAAGTAGAAATGGAAGGATCAGATCTCAACCTACCTTTTCGTAAGAAATACGTGGTTTTTTTTTATAATGCACTTCAAGATTGACCTAGCTTAATGGTGAAAAGTACAGCATAATAAATCTGTTACTGGACTTGTCGCCCTTACCTTGAAGGTCACCCCTGCTACTAACGTAGCACCCCCCAGGAGCTCTGGAAACCTTACTCACACGCAGGAACACAACAACACAGAGGTGATTGTTACTTGGCTGCGGTCTTCTGTAAGGAGGAGGTATTCGGCCAATCGGGCTGCTCCAGTTTGAGCGATAAATCGCTATGCCCTACCTCTCTTACTGTTATTATTTATTTGTGTATATACAGTGAACAGTGCACCGGTTGTTACTTTA
This sequence comes from Glyphodes pyloalis, assembly GCA_037074685.1. NCBI lineage: Eukaryota > Metazoa > Arthropoda > Insecta > Lepidoptera > Crambidae > Glyphodes > Glyphodes pyloalis. Next base: position 1,083,391 of record JAYKKO010000049.1, read on the forward strand.
ATATAAGGGGGTGAGAGCTATTTGCGCTCTCCCGAAAGCTCGGTGAAAATGATAAGGCTTCGAAGCCACGAAGCGAATAGTTAGGAACGAAAAAAACGGTGAACTTTACATCAAGGTAAACACTAGCATTTCGTTTATTATATAATCGGATGTGCTTTTGACCATTTCTAGTTTTAGTCCAAACAAAATGAAATGTGAAAATGTTTAGCAAGTCATGGGTGTCTGAGTGTTATGTTCAAAATTACTACTGAATTGGTTTGGATCAAGTATATGAGATTAGTTTAACATGCAGGATATTTTATAAAAAACGTCAATGATAACAAGACCACAGCTAGCAATTTATAAGAAACATGACCTGGAAATTATGTAGTTTGGGTTCGCAAGTAGCTTTAAGTAGATAGTTTGATCATATATGCACTTTCCGATGTATACGAGGGTCCACCCTGTAAATTAATGCACAGGATAAGTGTCCTATCCTATTCTTAAATATATGTACATGTACATTTTTAAAAAAAATATTAAGAAACATTTTCGAAACATGTAAAATAATTTAACGGGTCAAAACGCATTTATTATTATCAATGTCCCTCTTTAGGAGTGCCTCGATATAAAAAGAATAAATTTTGCGATTATGAGTTGCCTAAAGAATATATAGATCTGATAGAAAATTGTTTAGTCGGAAATTACCTTTTTCAGAGACCAGTACTACCTTCAGATTGATGGTGTTGCCATGGTAGTCCCTTAGCCCTGGTGATAGCTAACATCTGGATGGAACATTTTAAAGAAACAGCCCTCGCCACTGGACCGTGTACTGTGAAACTCTGGAGGGGGTACGTTTATTGAAAGGAAATGAAATTGAAGGGACCACGGCAAGAATGTCCAAAATATTAAAATCTATGTGATCAACGTCATTCGGTCACTTCATACATGCAGCTAGTAATTTCGTTTACTAACTAGACAATATCGCTCCCAGTACCGAGATAAAACCGTTTCTCATATTTGACTACATGTCTAGAACGCTCAGTGTCCCAGGTATTCACGGCAATGAGGCTAAATTTTGGACAACGTTTATAAACTTAACACTTAAATATCTGGAAACAAAAAACAAAGGACGTTTATCTTTATTACAGTGGGCCCTTCAATTGAAAGGAACAGATCGTTGGCATTGCTTGATTTACAAGTGAGTGTTAAAGATGATGGTACGCTGGCACACTCTGTATACAGGAAACCTACGCAACACACACTGACAGATATTTGCACGCTTCTTCGCATCATCACCCATGACATCTTCAATCTGTTGTGACGTCTCTTACTATCAGCGCATAACCTTTGTAACCCTGAACATTTACAGGCGGAGCTCACGCACTTCAGGAGGTACTCAGACGAAACGGGTATGAAGTGACGAGGAAACCAAGAAGGTGTAAATCAAGCGGAAAATGTCTTGAAGTTCAATGACATTTTGTTAAGTAAGAATGTAAGGGGGGATTAAGCTCCCCCGAACAGACGAAGGCGAGCGAGACCAGTCAGCTTGTGACCACGGTTGGTGCAACCTAACCGAAACGTTGGGTAGTAAGTAGTTCGTATAACTACTAAATAAGAATGGTGTCGCGTTTTGACCCTTTAAATGATTTGAAATGTTTAAAATGGAAACGCGAAAGTCTTTTAAGTTAAGTTAAGTTTATATAAAATTTTCAAAAGAGCGTTTGTGAAAAAAATTTAATATGAAAAACAAAACAAAATAACTTTTAAAATTTTAAAATTCGAAGTGGCCTGCCGTGTAACTTGTCGTAACGTACTTACTGTACCATATATCCCGGGTACTGCACTGTTCGTGCAGGAACTCGCAGTAAGTGTCGAATGTCCTGAACCTTGACGTCAGGTCCTGCAGTTCCTTTCCCGAGCAAGTATCCCCAACGCAGCCATTGACGTCGTAGTAGGACGGCTGATGAGCACACACATGCTTCGTACTGAAGTCAATTATCATTCGGGTCAGTACAAGTTTAAGAGTAAAGTATAGCAATGTCTCCTCATCCTCCTAATCTATACTGTTACGCGCCACGATTGATGTTTTTACCAAACAGCGCCATCTAGTTTCGAATGGTGGAACTTAATAGAGTCGAGAGTTCTATGACCAAACTTACTAGAACTATGGTCGGTCGGTGCGCGAACATTCTAGATATTTCTACAATATGAAAGGTTCGGGAACAACCTGCGGAACTATAAAAGGCCGGAACTGGCCGCGACCGGAGTAGTATTGAATTAGCGTTACAAGTGATTACTTCGAAAGCGATCTTGAAGTGCGACTCAGGAGCGATTGCGATTTTAATTAGTTTGTTTTAAAGTTATAATTAGTGGCGTTTAATTAAAGTGTAACTTTTGGGAATTTTTATCGGCAGTTTTTATTGTCACGAACCCGAAGCTGGTAACAATACTAAAATTATAAAAAAGTAAAGTTTGTGTAATTGTATATTTGTAAAATTGTAAGGGGTAATCTCGGGATCTACTGAACCGATTTCAAAAATTCTTTCACCAACAGAAAGTCAAATGATTGCTGAGTCTCATAGGTTATATAAAATACTGAAACATAGAAAGGCATTTACGTGGTAGTCGGTTTTGCAAAGTGAATCGGAGAAAAAACGGTCGAATGAAAACGTTTCTTACGAACGCTGCTTTAACAATGAATGATATATTTTTGGGTTCTGGAGAAAAGATGTGGAGCTTGAAATTTGTGTAATTAACATTATGCCCAACGAAGTGGGCACGGGTCAGCTGTCTATACTAAAATTGTCTGTCTGTCTTTCACACCTAAACTACGGAACCAATTTTTATGAAATTTGGTATAACTAAACGTTGAACCTCTTGACTATTTTTTGTTTTGAAATTAAGGGGGGTTTTTGAAACGGTTTTTGAAAGTTTGAGTTTAAAAAATGTGTTTTTTTTTAAAAGTTTGAGTTATGAAATTTGGCGCAAATATAGCTCAAAACTCGGATTAAAATATGTAGTACTTTTTGTTTCAATATTACGGGAGATAGGGGTAAACCTGACCATCTATATTTATTGCGAAAAAACCAATCAATGCGTACGAAGTCGCGGGCGGCCGCTAGTATTTATTATAAAGCTTACAAGAATGTATGGATGTACGTCTGTTACGCAAAAACCAGACGCGAGACAATGTAGAAAAGTTCGTTTCTCATATTGACCTAACCGGGAATCGAACCCGAAACCTTAGAGATGGCAATGAGATCCGCGGGGAGTTTCAGTGGGTAGCCTACACACTGATGATATATAGATCTAAAATATCTCATTCAGCTCTTGAAAATCATACTCTGTGTATTTTATTTAAGTACCTAGTATAAGGAAACATTGTTTTATTTGAAACTAGCGACCCGCCCCGGCTTCGCACGGATGTAATGTAAATACTTAGATATATTGGCTTTTCTATTCTTTATTACACATAAAAACCTTCCTCTGGAATCACTTTATCTATAAAAAAAACCGTATCAAAATCCGTTGCGTAGTTTTAAAGATTTAAGCGTACAAAGGGATATAGGGACAGAAAAAGCGACTTTGTTTTATACTATGTAGTGAAGACTAAGTGTCGAGTTTCTTGCCGGTTCTTCTCGACAATAACAACATTCCGAACACGGCGGTAGAATATTGAACTGACGCCTCATAAGCGCTAACGTAAAGCTTACGTGAATAAAGACATTTTCTATTCTATTATAAGAATACTTGCTTCAAATACATGTCGTCACACTCTGCGCCGCAAACAAGCGGTATTTTTGTTGACGTGTAATTTGCTTCCTTGTCCTGTAATGAGAACAAGCGTTGATTAAAATACCTGATATCCCTACTAATATTTTAAATGCTAAAGTAACTCTGTCTGTCTGTCTGTTACGCTTTCCCGCTTAAACCTCTCAACCGATTTTGATGAAATTTGGCATAGGTATACGTTGAGCCTTAAGAACGGACATAGGCTACTTTTTGTTAGAAAGTAAGAGGGGGAGGGTAATGCCACCTTTGAAAGTTTATATGGAAAATGTTTATTTTTGAAGTTAGAGTATGAAAGTTGGCACAAATATAGCTCTATTAAAATATAGACTACTTTTTGTTTCGAATATTAGGGGAGATAGGGGTAAAACCTACCATGAAAGGATGTAGTCCACGCGAACGAAGTCGCGGGCACAGCAAGTTAAAATATAAATAAGACATAGCTTAGCTGCCTTTAATATGACATTTTGATTTTCGCAGTAAACGTCTTGTGATTCGGTTAAGCACGTAAAGAATACAAAAATCAGATTTAGTGCCTGGTGATATTCTCTACTAGTCAGCCCTACAGATTCAAGTGAAGAAAAGTACTTTTGACTGATTTTGCTAGTCAGTTGTACTTTTGATTGGTTAAGAGTTTTGACTGCAACATTGCATATATTTTTTCTGGGTGATGTATATACAGTATACACCACCGTGATACAGCAGAAAAATTGATCGCCTACGATAACTTTCGGTTAGCTCAATTGGAAGAGCAGCACGCGCGATACGTGAAGGCCGTGGGTTCGAGTCTCGCTCGAGGAGTTGAAATATTTCTGTTTCTTTAAAATATGTAGGCTTTATGGTAATTTTTCAGGCTAGCATCGTCCGTTTTCCTAGGCTTGTGGGTGTATTAACGGGTTAGCCGGTAAATAAGAACACTTGTATTCTATAACAATTTCACAGCATAATGCACAAATCACAATTTGTGATTTGTAGGTAGGATATAGGTACAACGGTCCGCGACAGTTTCTGACGACGTGTTCACTGCTCGGCGAACATGACCAAAGTGAGCGATGCTCCGCTCGCGCTACGTCGTAGACTCTGTCATCGCCCTGTAGGTGGCGCTGGCGTCCCGTTGTTAACAAAAGCCACGTGGTGGCTCTAGTGTCACTACGTCGGATGTATATAAAAATACTCCCACAAAAGAGTCCGTAATAGTTACCTTCATCGGATCTTGTATCATCCAGGCGCCGTTGGCCCAGTAGGGCTCATAACCGTAGTTGGGGTTGTAATAATGTTTGTCTCGGGGGTCGATAAGCGGGTCTCGCGTCGTCCTCAGTCGAGTTGTATACACTTTCCTGTCATCACACTTACATTTACTTCATACCTACATATATCTTTCTTACATGTTAAAATCAATTTAATATCAATTTTAAGTACATATCCCCGAAAACATAAAAAAAAAACTATTTGAATTCTATCCAATTCAAAATTATTTTACTTGTCTAAATAACATCAGTAGGTAATATATGAAACGTCTAACAATACGTCAATATTTGAACAAACATCCGTTCTATTTACAGATAGTAATCCTACTACTATTATAAAGGCGAAAGTTTGTAAGTATGGATGTATGGATGTTTGTTACTCTTTCACGCAAAAACTACAGAACGGATTTGGATACAATTTGGTAGGAAGACAGATGACATACTAGATTAACATATAGGATACTTTTTATCCCGAAATAACGCGGGCGAAGTCGCGGGCAACAGCTAGTAAATTATACGAGGTGTAAGAAAACCGGCCAAAAGCGTGTCGGGCCACGCTCAGTGTTGGGTTCCGTAGTTCACAACAGTGGCGTGCGTTCCATAAAGACAGAAAGACACTGCCTACCCTAGGTCTTTTAATCACTTACACTAATTTATACAGAGGAAAGGTTTATAATTTGTGTGTGTATGTTTGTAATGAATAAACTCTAACACTGCTGTGCCGATTTCAAAATTACTTTCACCTTTTAAAAGCTCCATTAATCTCAAGTAACATAGCATCGATGCGCGTTCAATACCGCGTATCTACCATTTGCCATAAAGATTAATTTTGTCTGCTATTTCATATTATTTCAATCCAAATTGGAACTTACGGAAAAATGTACTTACGCGGTATTGCACGCGCGTCGTTGATAGGGTATATTAATTGCTAGAAATGTCTAACTCAAAAGTGTTATAGACATATAACCTGCTCAAGTATTCTCACCTGGTTCGTGCAACAGTTGTCTGTGGTGTCAGAGTATTTGGCATCGAAACCTGCAAAGTTGTCCATAATACTGGAAAGACAAACAAACAAAACTTGTTACGAACTCCTTATGAGTGATTGGTTATGTTTTTTATATTCTTTTTAATATGTCAATTTGACTTTCTTGTTATTCTTTCTTCCTTTCCCTCCGTAACATTTAAGACCAAATTTGAGGGAAAGGAAAGAGGGACAAGGAACTCAGAATAGGGTGAATAAAAATATATTTAAAATAAAAGTAAAGGGAAAAAATACTGATAGATTGAAAAGTAAAAAAAGAAGAAGAAAGAATAACAAGAAAGTCAAATTGACATATTAAAAAGAATATAAAAAACATAACCAATCACTCATAAGGAGTTTGTATTATCCTTCCCTTTTTTATTAAAAGAAGGAGAATGTTATAACGAGGGAGGTGGCAACCCTAGACAACATATAAAAATCTTAAATATGACTTCTGTCGGCGCGATGTTTCTTCTTAAACTGTGATGAAATCAGACGCATGTTGAAGTGCATCCCGAAGTGCGAGGCTCCATGAAGAGTCACCAACGCAAACGTTCTTGCTTATCCAGTTAATGTTACGGTGGGAAAGGAAAGAGGGACAAGGAACTCAGAATAGGGTGAATAAAAATATATTTAAAATAAAAGTAAAGGGAAAAATACAGTTAGATTGACCGGATAAATGAAGAAGAAGAAGAATAACAAGAAAGTCAAATTGACATATTAAAAAGAATATAAAAACATAACGTTTGACTCATAAGGAATTTGTAACAAAACTCTTTAACAGTCCGACTGAGAAATAAAATAATATACAGTATAATATTGAGAAGGAATTACTTTTGAAAACTTTGTACAGTAAATTTGTTCATGTGAAGTAGACAATATAATTTTTTGAGTGCTGAATTTTAACAATATTTATTTTATCTCTTGCCTAACATTTTAACAAACTTTATAAATTAATATACAACGTGTTAATGAAAAAGCGCAAAACCTCAGAGACCCCAACTTCATTATATTATAAAAGAATTATGTAAATTATTTATATTAATTTTCGCGGATTATTTACGAAGATATAAATTTGTTTTCGTTTTATTGTATTTGTTGCAAATTAAAAAGTCTATGGTATTTACGCGCGATCTAGTGCGACGTTGCCGATTTACGTGTCTTATTCAGTCGAACTCGGATTGCAACGTTGCCGCTCGGCCTGTGGCTCGGCGCCGTACGTAAGTAGTTAATCGAACAGTCAACAGCACGTCAAACTTGCCACTTTCACTCTTATCACAACGGAACAGAGTTGCTTTTGTCTAGGTTGACGTCTCTTTCTGTGCGCAAGTAAAAACTAAAAAAATATTCAAATGTTTCCATCACACTCCTTTCAGGCTGTGGATTGGCAACATATGACTAAACTTATTTTTTATCGTGAGAGAAATATCAGGCAGTTGGCGTGTTTAAAAGATTTGAATCACACTACCTATTAACAGTTAATTGTCTCAAAATCAAGTATTTTACACAAAATTTACTACATTACTTTCTACTTACGTATTTAGATATTTACAGGAATGATTCAAATTGTCTGCCACCATGTTGAATACACAGCATACCATGTCTCCTCAGGTGATTTGTGAGTGAACTTAGCACTTCAGTGTCATTCATCACAGTCACAAATACCAAATTGTTCACGGTAACGTCTCACTGCATCGTTCACATTGTCATGGCACCGAGCTAACATCCGTACCATTTCACAATACTCTGAATTTATGTACTGATAAGCCATAATGACGAAACGTTCGCGCATGCGAATTTGGCGATAGTAAACACATGCACCTGTGACGCAAGCGCCGGCTGAACTAGGTCAAGGTGGCATCGCTAGTTCGCTAGTCCGCGCACTTGCTATCTCTTTTTTACGCATTTCTGGAAACGTTTCACACACTGATTTAAAGGCATGCCTATGTGTAGGTTAGTATATCACGTAGATAGTTCGTTCGCCTCTGTTAATAGAGTTAAGTAACGATTAAAGACGGCGTAATTAAAAAAAATGTTTGCGTTAAAATTAGACCCCAATTTTTTATTAGTGGAATCGATTCTACTCTCGATTCCGGACAAACTAATTTCAGGTTTTGCGCTTTTTCATTAACACGTTGTATATAACATCATATACATTTCTTGTATGGTAAGTAGTTGAAGCACTTGTGCTACATATATAAAACCAGAAACTATACACATAAGATCGTTGTCTAGATTAACCGGACCAGGAATCGAATCCGGAACCTCAAAGTCGGCGCGACAGAAAAATCTGATCCACAAGCTACATAGGTCTTTGAATAAAACGGATTATATTTAGTTTCATTGTAACGTCAGAACTTAAAAACGATGTACAGGTCTTAAATTAAATATTATTTAACGAATATTCTTGAACAACATGACTTATTTATTAATAAAAATATTGAAGTTGGACAAATCTGCATCTAAAAGCATAGCATTTTGTTTAAAGAAGATCCCAAACTGGATTACAGATACCTCAAAATGGCTACTTTGAGAGTATCAATAGACAGAAAACCATTTTATTAATCTTTTACTGCTGCTGTTGTTGCGCGCCACTTTACCAAGGATACAACGTAGGTATTACTTTGTTATTCTAAATACCTCTTTAAAAAGTCTTAATTCTACACGAGACCCTCACAAACTAGTTCAACAGTAGGTTGTACTCAATCTTAGTCATTATCTTTAACAGTGTGATTTCAAGTTTTTAACAATCTGCCAAATGAGTTAAATCGATTCCTACTAAATTGGTTAAAAATAAGTGAAGTGCTTGCTTGGCTTCGAGAAAATTGTTTGTATTTACTAAATACTTTTTTTAGCTACAGGTAGATAAACATATTTTAGTAAATATGTTGTACATGTCACATAATATGTAGAACGCATTACTCAGTAGAAGCCAGTGTCAATTTAAAAAAAAATGTGAACACTGTACTTATTTGCATGCCATAACTGGTGAAATATGCGCTCGAGCAATTTTATCCTAAAACCGTTTATGAAACCTATATTCTATGCTAATAAATGTTTAATCAAACTATTATATGAACTTCTTTGCTACCAAATCCATTCAGTGGATTCTGCAGGGAAGAGTAACAAACATCTTTCTATTCATGCGTCCACACATTTAGGTACTTTAATAGTAGGCTATCCGTTTGCCTTCAATTTTAAAGGAAAAAATATTCAAACTATACGAAGAAAATACGTACGTAAGAGAGAGTATTGAAATCTGAACATCACAGAACAAAGTAATAAATGTTTATCAAAGACCCAACTAACTCTAGTATGTTCAAAACGTGCGATGCAAGATTAGCGTGACTAAGTATGAAATGGCTTAAAATTCATAATAAGTTGCGTTTGCCATTACACTAACCGATGCATCCCTACTAATGTTATAAATGTGAAAGTAACTCTGTCTGTCTGTCTGTCTGTCTGTCTGTGTGTCTGTTACGCTTTCCTGCTTAAACCTCGCAACCGATTTTGGTGAAATATGGTATAGGTATACGTTGAATCTCAAGAACGGACATAGGCTACTTTTTATTAGAAAATAAGGGGGGGAGGGGGGTAATACCACCTTTGGAAGTTTATATGGAAAAATGTTTATTTTTGAAGTTAGAGATATGAAATTTGGCACAAATATAGCTCGAAACTTGGATTAAAATATAGACTACTTTTTGTTTCGAATATTAGGGGAGAAAGGGGTAAACCCGACCATAAAAGGATGTAGTCCACGCGAACGAAGTCGCGGGCACAGCTAGTTTGTTAATAAATCTAACTATACATTTTTAACGCCTGAAATTAGCGGTGTGGGCAGATTTTCGTACCTGCATATTTTCGTTTTTCAGTACATATCTGATCTCATTTTAAATATGCAACAGGCGTATACCATTTTATATGTAAAAACATAACGAGTATCCCATATTTTTACACAAAAACTTGACAGCAAAAATACTAAAGAACGTATGTAACTGTTACACGATTTTGTGTTGAATATGGGATATAATGTACATATAAAATGTATCAAATCAAGAGTAAAATCTTTTTTTCTTTCTCTTAACTAAACGCAAACTTGTATCCTATATCAAAGTATTTAAATAAAAATAATGGTTTAAAAAACTAAAAAACACTCTTTTAGCTCGCACTAAAAATTACAAAATAATTCAGACATTTAAGAAAGAAAGCGTGGAGCGTTTATGTTATCTTTACTCTTTTTGGACAAAACGCTCCACGCTTTCTTTCTTAAATGTCTGAATTATTTTGTAATTTTTAGTGCGAGCTAAAAGCGTGTTTTTTAGTTTTTTAAACTATTATTTTTATTTTCTACTTTTTAGTTTTCTCATGTGTCAATAATTATATAATTCTTTTTCGTATCCCATTCAGCAAACCCTTTCATTTAATACCCATATCATAGGGGTGCATTTCAAATAGCCTGTCCGTTATCTTGGACGCCCGCCATATTGGATTTGAATCACGTGACTATTTTTTTCGTATTCCTGACAGCAAACCCTTTCTTTTGATACCCATATCATGGAAGTGCATTTCAAACAGTCAGTTCGCCATCTTGGGGAGGCGGCCATATTGGATTTGTAATGACGTTTCTTAGCTAGTCATGTATTGTCATCAGAACTCAGAGCGTGTGCAAAATTTCATCTTAATCAAAGACCGGGAAGTGGGTCAAATTAAGATTCAAAGATTCCGTTACATACATACAACCCAAGCTAATAAAAGCGTGTTAATAAAGCTAAGCATTTGTTGGTATCTAATCTGATTTATTCTTATTTTTTCATTTACACACACATACACATTTAGATCATATATTTATTCTGTTATTTATTATTACTGTTATATATTCTGTTAAGTATTGTTCGGCCGTGGGGTGCCGGCTGGCCGTGGGGTGCCGGCTTAGAATATTGCACCTCCCCATCTCTTCCCGTGGGTGTCGTAAAAGGCGACTAAGGGAGCACCAGGAGAACGGGCAGCAGCGTTCTCCTGAGTAACACAACATCTACTGCGATCGCCAACCCGCCTGCCAAGCGTGGCGATTACGGCAAAACCTCCTATATGAACAGAGGCATTATCACAACGGCCCCGAGTCACGGCAGCCCCGCTATTCCGGCTCACGGTGGCGGGCCTGGTAACGGCGGGGTGCGGGGTGCTAAGAATCTCCGGTCGAGATCCGGCCACCAAAACAAACGAACTCTGGCCCTGGTAACACATAACATTCGCACACTCAGGACCGACGAGAGGATTGCCGAACTGGAAGAGGAATTGAGCAAGATCCGGTGGGACATTGTAGGGTTATCAGAAGTCCGAAGACAGGGGGAGGACACGATAACCCTCCGGTCTGGAAACTTGCTCTACCACCGGGAAGGCGACGATTTGTCGCAGGGCGGTGTCGGGTTTATCGTTCACAAGTCTCTCGTAGCCAACGTGGAGAGGATTGAGAGTGTGTCGAGTCGAGTTGCGTACCTGATACTCAGAATAAACAAACGGTATTCGTTGAAGGTCATCCAGGTCTACGCTCCAACCTCGACACACCCGGATGATGAGGTGGAGGCTCTGTACGAGGATATCTCGAAAGCCATCCACTCATCCAAAACTCACTTCACTGTGGTTATGGGAGATTTTAACGCGAAACTAGGCAAAAGGAAAGGCGATGAGCTGAAAGTGGGGCAATTTGGATTCGGGCAGAGAAACCAGAGGGGGCAGAAGTTGGTTGATTTTTTGGAGAAGGAAAATCTCTACGTGATGAATTCCTTCTTCAAAAAATCACAACAAAGGAAATGGACCTGGATAAGCCCTAATGGTTCGACACGGAACGAGATAGACTTCATCTTGTCGGACAAGCGGCAAATATTCAATGATGTCTCAGTGATCAACATGGTGAAAACCGGGAGCGATCACCGAATGGTACGAGGCACATTGAATATTCGTGTCAAAGCCGAGCGGTGCCGACTGATGAAGTCTACCCTACGACCTACGTCTGCCGAGTGCGAAAACCCCGAAAGTTTTCAGCTCGAACTCGAAAATCGCTTCCAATGCCTAGACGAGTGCGAAAATGTGAACGATATGAACAACAGGTTTGTGGAAACTGTCCACACGGTGGGGTCGAAATTCTTCAGGACCCGCCGTTCCCATAGAACCAAAAAACTCTCGGACCACACCCTCGAGCTCATGGATCGGAGGAGAGAGATGACGGTGCAGTCTCCAGCCGCCTGGACTGAGCTAAGGCAGCTAAATAGACAGATCTCGAAATCGGTGCGACGCGATATTCGCCTCTACAATACAAACCGTATTAAGGAGGCGATCGAGCGGAACCAAGGCTCCAAAGTGTTCGCAAAAGATCTGTCTATTGGGCAGAGCCAGCTAACCAGGCTGAAGACCGATAACGGCACTGTCGTTTCCTCCAAAGATGAGATCTTGAGTGAGGTCGAGCTGTTCTATGGACAGTTGTACAAGACATCCCATATTCCTGTTGTCGACTTGGTCCAAGATCCACGATCTAAATTAACCCGACACTATACCGAAGACATCCCGGACGTCAGCCTGAACGAGATCAGAATGGCTCTCAAGCAGCTTAAAAACGGTAAAGCACCGGGTGATGACGGAATCACAACGGAGCTTCTGAAGGCGGGCGGCAAGCCGGTCCTAGTGGCCCTTCAGAAGCTATTCGATTCTGTCATCCTCGGGGGCATCGTTCCAGAGGCGTGGACCAGGGGCGTGGTGGTGTTGTTTTTCAAGAAGGGTGACAAAACCCGCTTGAAAAATTATCGACCTATCTCGCTCCTGAGCCACGTCTATAAGTTGTTTTCGAGAGTCATTACAAATCGACTCTCGCGCAGGTTCGACGACTTCCAGCCTCCCGAACAAGCCGGTTTCCGAAAAGGCTTTAGCACCATAGACCACATACATACGCTGCGTCAGATTATACAGAAGGCCGAGGAGTATAATCGGCCTCTGTGTCTAGCGTATGTGGACTATGAGAAGGCCTTCGATTCAGTCGAGACTTGGGCGGTGCTGCAGTCCCTCCAGCGGTGCCAAATTGACTATCGGTACATCGAAGCGTTGAAGTGTTTGTATAGAAACGCCACCATGTCAGTTCGAATCCAAGATAGAGGCACGAGACCGATCCCACTGCAGAAAGGTGTCAGACAGGGGGACGTAATTTCCCCGAAACTGTTCACCGCCGCATTGGAGGACGTCTTCAAGCTTCTCGATTGGACCGGACTCGGCATCAACATCAATGGCGAATACATCACTCACCTTCGATTCGCAGACGATATCGTGGTCATGGCAGAATCCCTGGAGGACCTTGGCACAATGCTCAATGACCTCAGCAGTGTTTCCCAACGGGTTGGTTTACGGATGAACATGGATAAAACCAAGGTAATGTTCAATGTCCATGTGACTCCGGCACCAGTATCTGTTGGGAATGCGATTCTCGAAGTTGTCGATCATTACGTCTATCTGGGACAAACTATCCAGTTAGGCAAATCCAACTTCGAGAAAGAGGTCAACCGACGAATCCAACTCGGCTGGGCAGCGTTCGGGAAGCTTAGGCATATCCTCACGTCCAAAATTCCCCAGTGCCTGAAGAGAAAGGTCTATGACCAATGTGTGTTACCAGTGATGACTTACGGAACTGAGACGTGGTCTCTGAATGTTGGCGTCATAACGAAGCTCGAAGTTGCGCAGCGTGCTATGGAGAGGGCTATGCTCGGCGTTTCCCTACATGATCGGATCCGTAATACGGAGATCCGTAGAAGGACCGGTGTATCCGACATAGCCCGAAGAGTTAGCACGCTGAAGTGGCAGTGGGCAGGCCACATCGCTCGTAGGACCGACGACCGTTGGGTGAAGAGGGTCCTCGAGTGGCGACCACGTACCGGACGACGCAGCGTGGGGCGGCCCCCAACACGATGGACTGACGACATCGTCAGATGTGCGGGGAGCCGCTGGATGCAGATAGCGCAGGACCGCGCGTTGTGGCGTTCTGTAGGGGAGGCCTATGTCCAGCAGTGGACAAAAAGAGGCTGATGGATGGATGGATTTATTCTGTATGTTTGTTTTCACAGTATAAACTTAATGGAAATGTATAATTTTATTTAACCTTTACCCCGCCCAGCTAACTTAAACGTATTGGCCCGCTGTACGCCAACGTATAAATGTATGGAACAAAACAAAGTAAACGTGTAGGATTGTAATCAATGCCACTATCGCGTCACATCACTAGCCTACTTGATATGAAGTCGTTGGCGTATGGGACATCAAAATATTTTAGGCGTTTTTGTTTTTATCTGTTTTAAAACACTATAAAGCCTGTTTCGTCTGGTGAAATAAAAAAAATGGGCTTCAGTCCTGTCCATCTTACAAAATTACAAGAGAAACAAATGTTTAATGCAACGTAAAGGTATTTAATTAAAGTAGGTACAATGACTAACTTCTATAGAAGTAGTGGCGTTGACGGCACAAAAATCTTGAACTTGTATAGAAGTAGTTGGCGGTTATTAGGTTAAAGGTTGTGTCTGAAAGAGATTGCTATGTAGTTATGTAGTTATGTAGATATTTGTTTTTATATATAAATGTGGGATGGTGAGAATGTGAAACGGAACGAAAGTGCAGTGAAATGGAACGTAGGATGAAGGAAAGGGAAGAATGAACGAATGAGTGAAAGAAGGATTGAGTGAGAAAAGGGGTATAACGAATCGAAGACGGACGACGAACTGCTCTGTAAATAAAAGTGTGTTAAAATCAAATAAATAAGGATTATCGCAAAAAGCCCTAGTTTCTCTGAACCCACAATTTTGGGGGCTCACCGGGATCAAGAGAGACTGGAATTTCTGCGAAACGACGCGAAAATCCTGAGAGTGACGGTTACTGCAAAAAACGACGGTTACAACGACGACGACGACGACGCTTAGAAATTGCAGAAATTGTTATTCGCGATGCCTAAGGACACAAAAGAGCGACGCAAGAGCAGACAGGACGACTACGAAGACGCTGAGGCTGTTGCAACGACGACGCAGCCCAACACGTTACACATGTCGGCGGAATTGATCCCTACATTCAACGGTCAAGATAAGACGTATCCTGTGACACGATGGGTGCAGGAGATTGAAGACAACAGCGAGATATTTGGCTGGTCGGAGTTGCAAACCTTGTTAATTGCACGAAGATCGTTAACGGGTACTGCATCTCTTTGGCTCAAATCGGAGCGCCCGTTTAAATGTTGGGAAGATTTAAAGATGGCAATCTCCAAGGAATTTCCAGACACAGTTGACATCAAGACGGTACACGAAATGATGAGTGCCAGGAAAAAGCGACCAGATGAACCGTGTATTGATTACATGTTGGTGATGAAGGAGTTGGGCAAACGCGGCAAGATGCCAGATTATGTCGCTATAAAGTATATCGTGGACGGCATAATGGACGACGAGATCAACAAAATGATGTTGTACGGAGTTACTTCGTATTCTGACCTGAAAGAAAAACTACGGGTGTATGAAACAATAAAGGAGAAGACGAGGAGCGGCTGCAACCTGCAAAATCAACGACGAGGAGGCATACAATATCATACTAATCATCATCGCACGCAAAGGCAGCATAATGTGTTATCATCATCAAAGACTTGTTATAATTGTGGTGGGAAAAATCATGTGTCATCGGAATGCCCAGATAAGCAACGAGGAACGAAGTGCTTTAAGTGCAATTCATTCGGTCATATTTCGAGAGAGTGCAATGGCGGCTCAGGTGCTGGTACGAGAGCGAGCGAGACGGCTGACCGAACGAACGAAACGAAATGGCGGCGTGAGGTTGGCTACACTGGCGGCAAGGCGATGTGCGTCGATGTTCACTCGGATCCGAACCAATACGAGCGAGGCGATTCGTGTTTGCGTAGTGGTAGTAATGACAATTCAAGCATGAAGTGTGATAATGACATTTCTTGTGACGTGAACGTAAACAAAGCCGAGAAAATGCATAGGCCGATGAAAAGCATAGTTTTATGTGGGAAAGCGTTCGAGGCTTTAATAGACTCTGGCAGCGACGTTAATTTGATAAGATGGGACAGCTTCTGTGCTTTGCATGTAAACGATTACGAGCAGTGCGAAATAGTGTTCCGCGGATTAGGAGCTTCGCATGTTCAAGCAAAAGGACGCTTTATTGTTACGGTGTGTGTCGAAAACAATAGTTTTAAAGATGTTTTGTTTTATATTGTTCCCAACGATGCTATGTCATACGCTGTAATTCTAGGCCAACAGTTTTTACAGAATGTTGTAATGATAATGAACAACAACAATGTTTCGCTTGTGCCTTCGAATGAGGAATGGTTGCATAATTTTACAGTTGTTTCTGATTTTGATGTTATAGGTAATGAGGTGAGTTTTGAAGCCCGAAAACAGGCAAGGCATTTGATGAATACCTACAGGCCCTTGAAGACGAAAGAGGCGCCGATCGAGTTGCGTATTATATTAAAAGACGATATTCCAGTGGCTCAGAGACCAAGGAGGTTAGCCTTGAAAGAACAATGTGAGGTAGACCAACAAGTAGCTAAATGGATGGACGAGGGAATAATTCGGGTGAGTCATTCTGAATATTCAAGTCCTTTGGTACTGGTTAGGAAGAAAGATGGTAGTATACGAGTTTGTGTTGATTATAGGCTTATAAATAGAAAAATGGTTAAAGACGAGTATCCATTACCCATCATCGATGACCTTATTGACAAGTGTAGGTCAGGAAGAATATTTAGTACGCTAGATTTAAAAAATGGATTTTTTCACTTAAATGTTCATAGAGACTCCGTTAAGTATACTTCATTTGTCACTATGAAGGGACAATATGAATTTTTGAAGGCTCCATTCGGTTTGTCAATATGTCCAAAGGTGTTTACTAGATTTATCAATATAATTTTCAGAGACCTAGTAGAAAAGGGAATTGTGTTGATATTTATAGACGATTTGCTAATTCCAGCGGAGACCGAGAATGAGGCCATAGATAATTTATCAGTGGTGTTGCGGAGAGCTTCCGAGTATGGACTGGAAATTAATTGGGGAAAATGTCAGCTCCTAGAACGCAAAGTTGAATATTTGGGCCACGAAATTGAAAATGGAGAGGTGAGACCATCCCCAGGAAAGACAGATGCCGTTAGAAAATATCCGGAACCAAAGAATATAGTACAACTTCAAAGTTTTGTTGGATTGTGTTCATACTTTAGAAAGTTTATACCACAGTTTGCTATGTTAGCCCAGCCCTTGACGGATTTATTAAAAAAGAATAGAGAGTTTACTTTTACAGAAGAACAGAGAAAGAGTTTTGCAACATTGAAAGAAAAACTGGTAACTAAGCCTGTATTAAAAATTTATAATCCTAGATTGCCCACAGAACTGCATACCGATGCTTCCAGTGTTGCATATTCTGCGATTTTGATGCAACAGGATGATGGTGAACTACACCCAATTCACTATATGAGCAGGAAAACTTCAGAAGCACAGAGTAAATATTCAAGTTATGAATTGGAGGCTTTGGCTGTAATAGAAGGTATAAAGAAATTTAGACATTATTTGTTTGGTATCAAATTTAAAGTAATAACCGATTGTAAGGCATTTCAAATGACAATCAATAAGAAAGAGCTATCTTTATCAACAAGAGTGGCCAGATGGATTATATTTTTGCAAGATTATGATTTTACTGTTGAGCATAGAGGAGGTAGTCAAATGAGACATGCAGATGCCCTGAGTAGAAACCCTCCCATTGTGAGTATGTTGTTTTCAAGTTTGCATGAGAACATCAAGTATGCCCAAGAGCAGGACGAGGGTTTGAAGGCGATTATGGATATATTACAACATCAGCCATATCAAGATTATTGTTTAGATTCTGGTTTATTATATAGAGGAAGTGAGAAGAAGTTGGTTATACCTAAAAGTATGGAAACTGAAATATTGAGAATAATTCATGGTAATGGACATTTTTCCAAAAAGAAGATGATGGAATTAATAAGTAAAGATTACTATTTTGAAAATATAAATAAGAAGATAGATGATTTTGTAGTAAGTTGTATACCATGTTTATTAGCTTCACGTAAACAAGGAAAACAGGAAGGTTTTCTCAACCCAATTGAAAAGCAAGAAATCCCATTTCATACAATTCACATAGATCACATTGGACCTATGAGTGAGACGAAGAAACAGTATAACTACATACTGACTATGATAGATGCATTTACAAAGTTTACTTGGATTTTTCCTACAAAGAGTACTACAGGTAAAGAAGTATTGGATAAGTTAAAGATTTTTCAACAACATTATGGAAATCCAACCAGGATAATTTCAGACAGAGGGACTGCTTTTTCATGTACTGAATTTAAAGAGTTTTGTCAAGATGAAGGAATTCAACATGTGATGATTACAACCGGTGTACCCAGAGGAAATGGCCAGGTTGAAAGAATACATAGGACAATCATCTCAGTGCTGACCAAGCTCTGTATAGAGAATCCTACATTATGGTATAGACATGTAAGTCGTTTACAAAGATCTCTTAATAGTACCTATCAGAGAAGTGTGGACAGTACTCCATTTGAACTGTTAATTGGAACAAAGATGAAGATCAAAGAAGATGTTGAAATTTATGATTTATTATTGCAAGAAGATAGAAGTAGTTATGTACAAGACAGGGAAAATTTAAGAATTAGAGCTAAGCAGCAAATATTAAAAATACAAGCAGAAAATATCAAGAATTATAATAAACAAAGAAAGAAGAGCACTCAGTATCAGTGTGGTGATATTGTAGCAATCAAGAGGACCCAGTTTGGAGTAGGAATGAAATTGAAACCTAAGTACCTTGGCCCATACAAGATTACATGTGTCAAAGGAAAGGATAGATATGAAGTAGAGAAGATGGATACTTCGATGGAAGGTCCTAGGAAGACATCCACGTCCGCTGATTACATGAAGGTTTGGCCGGATCCTTGCAGTCGCTTTGTAAGTTCAATTTCTCATCCTCATTATTAATTATATTTATTATGTAAGTCGGGACACAGCGAAGTATTGTTGGTTGTTCAATCATATTTACTTTTAAGCTATATTTGTCAGAGATGGAAGATGTTACGGAAATTCACAGTTTATGTTTGTTTAATGTCGTATGTAAGCAGGTAAATAAAAATAGAGGTTTTTATGTTTAGTGTTTATGTAGTTTAAGCCGTGTAAAATGTAATTTCTAGAGTTACTGAGATGTCCGCTCAGTCTGAGGGCAGACTAATAGCAGGATGGCCGAGTGTGGGATGGTGAGAATGTGAAACGGAACGAAAGTGCAGTGAAATGGAACGTAGGATGAAGGAAAGGGAAGAATGAACGAATGAGTGAAAGAAGGATTGAGTGAGAAAAGGGGTATAACGAATCGAAGACGGACGACGAACTGCTCTGTAAATAAAAGTGTGTTAAAATCAAATAAATAAGGATTATCGCAAAAAGCCCTAGTTTCTCTGAACCCACATAAATTATTAATTTTATGTAAATCTAAGTATACCTCCATATGTTATATATTATATTCTAATTAATTTATATAGTATGTGTATTATTATTGTTGTTTAAAATGATTTCTTTTTTTTTTCTCCCATGTTACCGCACCCATATACAAACTATCTGCATGACCCAAGGGTTGACTGGTAGAGAATGCCCCTAGCATTAAGTCCACCTGTTGTACCTATTTGTGCAATAAAGTTTTTTAAATAAATAAAAAATTGCTTTCTAGCAATAAGACCGCCTAAATTGTACTTGATTAAAACCAATTTCTGTAAATTTTGCTGTACAATAAAGTCAATCTATCTATCTATCTATAAAATGGTAACTTGCAAATAACTATAAAACTCAATTGCATCAAACATATGGGTCAGCCAAGATAGCAGGATTGTGATGTTACTAAAATAAGAATGTGATAATGGCAAGACCACGTTTTATTTTCCCCGAATTATAAATCCCTACTAATATTATAAATGCGAAAGTAACTCTGTCTGTCTGTCTGTCTGTTACGCTTTCCTGCTTAAACCTCTCAAGCGATTTTGATGAAATTTGGTATAGGTATACGTTGAATCTCAAGAACACCAAAAGGTGATGAGGGCCAACCCGGGGGATTTTGGTGGGTGGATAATATCACCTTTGAAAGTTTAAATGGAAAAATGTTTATTTTTGAAGTTAGAAATATGAAATTTGGCACAAATACAGCTCAAAACTTGGATTAAAATATAGACTACTTTTTGTTTCAAATATTAGGGGAGAAAGGGGTAAAACCGACCATGAAAGGATGTAGTCCACGTGAACGAAGTCGCGGGTACAGCTAGTAATAAATATAAATAAATAAATATTGGACAACATCACAAACATTGCTCTCATTCTGTAGTAAGTAGCTAAAGCACTTGTATTACGGAAATCAGATACAACGACGGTACCACAACACCCAGACCCGAGACAATACAGAAAAGTTCGTTTCCCATATTGAACCGACCGGGGATCGAACCCGGCATCTCAGAGATGGCGCGACGCCAAAATCCAGCACGCTTGCCTCTCGGCTACGGAGGTCGTCAAAAAATTTAAAATCATTGCGACAATAACCTTAAATTATGATAATGTATACCTATGTGGACTTATGTTTTAGTTTGGCCCCACCGTCTGTATATTAAATTATCTGCACCGGCTTATTTTTAACAGACTTGAAAAAAGAGGAGGAGGTACGGTCTCAGCATTTACCACATCAACCCACAGTAGAGGTCGCTTCAGTGCAGGTATTCTACCTGCGTGTAGGGGATGATTTTCGAATAAATATTTTACTTGAGTTTCACGAAAAACTGTGCTACTAAATTTAATTCGAATAACATCAAAAATGGCTAAGTTTCATACTAACTTTGAAACCCAGTTTTACCCCCTGGCCTGAGGATGAATTTACCAAAATCATTGCTTAATGTTCACTTTAATTAAAAATACGCTTAAAAACAAATCAACAGGTCAAGCGTTGCAGATGTACAAAAGGAAAAACAAAAAACATCATCACTTTAATAAGAATTTAATGTAACAATTTACAATTGTTTAACTTAAATGTACTCGTAGTTTCGGATGGATTTTTTACCTTATTTAAAGCATCTGTTGTTAAACTTTAAGTTGCAAAAAATAGAAAGAACAAATATTTTTTAAAGATAATGGATTAATATTTAACTAAAGGTAACAATTAATTATCATAAATTTTTTACACCTCCAAGGTGAAGCGCGCTATAGGTCACTATTGCGGTGGAATAGGCGAGTGACGGAAGGCTGGAAAAGAGCAGGCATGTGAGGGAGCCTGTGTAAAATCCTCAAGGGATCCTGCCTCCCCCACAACTGCGCAGCGTTGGCCACCGAGAGGGTTTAGTTGACGCCCGACACACCCCTCTATTCCCCGCTGATAGTGACGGTTTGGTAGGCATTTCCTCCTCGACAAAAAAGGCAGAAGGTATTTTTTTTTTAAATTACACTTCAAGATTGACCTCATCCTACATGATGTTCAGTGGTAATGAGGTCCTAGCTTAAGGGCGACTAGTACAGCATAATAAATCTGTTACGGGACTTGTCGCCCTTACCTTGAAGGCCTAACCCCTGCTACTAATGTAGCATCCCTCAGGAGCTCTGGAAACCTTACTCACACGTAGGACAACAACACCGAAGTGATTGTTATTTGGCTGCGGTCTTCTGTAAGGTGGAGGTATTTCACCTGTCGGGCTGCTCCAGTTCGAGCGATAAATCGCTATGTCCTATATATATAGCGATTAAAAGAAGAAGAAGCCAGGTAACTATACTAAAGAGAGCTTAAGTATAGTTGGCTTCTTACTTTGTACTGAGTCTTAAGGAGTAGTTGTAAATAATTATAGAAGCTTCTTCAACATGCCAAGGCCTTTCAGTTGAGAAGTAGGGCCCGATGTAATGCGCAGTGTAGACCTTCAAAGGTGGCCGGCATGGCCCACGGTGCGCTATGTACCATCCTGAAATCCATAATAATATTATAATAGCGAAAGTAACTCTGTCTGTCTGTTTGTTTGTCTATCCGGCTTTCATGCCTAAACCACTGTACTGATTAAATTTGGTAATGGTATAGAACCTCTTGAACGGACAAAGGCTATGGAAAAAAGGGGCAATAGGGGTAATATCACCCTTGATTATATCCCAAGTTTTTGTGAGAAAATGTTTACTTTTAAGTTAGAGATGTGAAATTTAGTACAATTATAGCTCGAAACTTGGATTAGAATATGAAATACCACAACACTCAGCCCCGAAACAATGTTACTTATAGTTTTGTAGTCACCGATGTAAGTGCGGAAGTATCTGAATCTGTCTGTCTGTTTGTCTGTCCGGCTTTCACACCTAAACCACTAAATCGATTTTGATGAAATTTGGTATAGTTATACGTTGAACCTCTAGAACACCAAAAGGTGATGAGGGCCAACCGGGGGATTTTGGTGGGTAGGCCTGCCCTTTTTAGGGCAGAGAGTCCCACACACGCCGTCACCTCCCTCGGGTGACGGTACGGTGCGTCAAAGCATTTCCCCCGTCACAAAAAAAGTTCTAAGCTTTTCATTATTATCTCGGGTCTGGGTGTTGTGGTACCGTTGTTGTGTGATGTTGCTAAGCTTTTCTTTATTGTATCGGGTCTGGGTGTCGTTGATATTGTCCAATATTTATATTATATTATATTTTACCCTCTCTGTTAAGACAATCGAAACTCCTCATAGCACAGTAGTTTGCAAAAGTTTTGGCCACCTGAAAGTGTTTGTTTCGTCCACATATCACTCCGTATCTAAAACACACAATTCGTATTAGTTTTGTATGGCATAATAGATCATGCTTCGATTATAAATCGATTGTGCAAACGGAGCCCAAATAATCTAAAAATCGAATCCACTATTGATAGTAACGATAGTATCGATATGATCGATTATATCGCTTCCAATTTTGCAATAAGATTTATGTTTATTGATTATACTTTTTTGTTTTTTTACAATAATATCGATTAAATCGATACTGGAATAAAGTGGTAATACATCAATTATATCATTTATTTTGTGTTAATCGTTTAATCTACAATGTACCTATTTGTAGATCTAAACGTCTTTCAAATTGTGTCTATTATTAGACATCAAATATCCAAATTTTACCTGGTCGTTTTGGAATAATAGGAAATATTTTTTGTGTACGTTTGTAATAAATAAACATAAAAACTGCTATGACGAGTTACCACTAGAAAGCTTCATTTATACACATTAACAAAAATAATTAAACTGTTAAATAGTTTGTACTGAGTAACTTCACAAAGAATGAACCAAACTGTTAATGATTTTGTTTAATTCAGTTTGCAGAACTACAAAAAAGTACCTTATGAACATGAGATTGCATTTATCTCCACAATTCCCTGAAGTAGTATCGTTTGGGTGTACTGTAGAAGTCTTGAACACCCAGTCTCCACCCGGCCAGTAAGGTTCGTAACCGTAGCTAGGGTTATATAACCCGTCCCTTTTGGGCTCAAGCCGCTCCTCTATTATTATAGGGATATTAAATATCGGCCAAAGGGGACGTTGCCTGAAATGCGTTTTCAGGTTTAATTTACATTATTACTTATCTATACTAATATTATAAATGCGAAAGTAACTCTGTCTGTCTGTATATCTTTCTTTTTGTCTGTCCGGCTTTCACGCCTAAACCACTGAACTAATTTGGATGAAATTTGGTTTAGGTATACTTTGAACCTCTAAAACTGACATAGGCTTTTTTGTTTTAAAAAAAGGAGGGCTGGGGGTTATACTGCCCTTTTAAAGTTTATATGGGAAAAATTTTGTTTTTAAAGTTATGGATATGAAATAAAGCTCAAAACTTTGATTAAAATATGGACTTTTTTATTTCGAATATAAGGGAGCATAGGTGGAAAAACGATCATGAAAATATACACGCAAACGAAGTCACGGCCACAGCTACTAAAATTATAAACGCGATAGTTTGTAACAGAACCCTAAAACTGAGTCAACATCTGTTAATTATATATTTAAATCTTTTAAATGTGTGCATTCTCCTTTGACTGTCACAATTCCAAAATTGTTATTATATATACAATCTGTTATAGATATTTAAGTTTATTTTCTTTTGTTAGTTAATATTAGGGCTGTGGAGTTTGAATTGTGCCGACCTACGACATAACCTACAAGTCGACACAAATACAGCGTCAGCAGAATTGTGCCGACCTACGACATAACCTACAAGTCGACACAAATACAGCGTCAGCAGAATTGTGCCGACCTACGACATAACCTACAAGTCGACACAAATACAGCGTCAGCAGAATTGTGCCGACCTACGACATAACCTACAAGTCGACACAAATACAGCGTCAGCAGAATTGGCGTAGTAAACAACGCTCCATACGTAATGCATGACATCGATCCTACATCGCGATGTCACAGTTTTCGTCGCCACTAAGTATATATACGACAAACCAAGATTGGTAGTTGGGCCTTGGTTCCCGAGCAGATAACACCTACCTCGGCGGAAGTAGTTCCACTTTTCCAGTAAAGAACATGCGTTCCTTACATTGGTGACCCCGACTGAGCTGAACACCAGCAGCCTTATAAGAAAGGAGCCTTCGCATCAGGCCATGTCTCCATACCCTCAACAACCAGCTTAGCCACGACAAGAGCACCGGACTACCTTAGCTGACAACGCCACCTGGTTCCGGGCCCGTGTAATAAAGCAGGCCATCGCAGCCCTACGACCGAGCCACTGGTCCACACTGGCGTAACAGCAGCTGCCTCCCTGCATAACACGCATCGGGCACGTGCTTGGACTCCAAAGGGGGGGAGTACTGTGC
Source organism: Glyphodes pyloalis (assembly GCA_037074685.1). Taxonomy (NCBI): domain Eukaryota; kingdom Metazoa; phylum Arthropoda; class Insecta; order Lepidoptera; family Crambidae; genus Glyphodes; species Glyphodes pyloalis. Next base: position 1,108,327 of record JAYKKO010000049.1, read on the forward strand.
CGACCTACGACATTACCTACAAGTCGACACAAATACAGCGTCAGCAGAATTGGCGTAGTAAACAACGCTCCATACGTATTGCATGACATCGATCCTACATCACGATGTCACAGTTTTCGTCGCCCCTAAGTATATATACCTACGACAAACCAAGATTGATAGTTGGGCCTTGGTCCCCGAGCAGATAACAACTAGCTCGGCGGAAGTACTTTCACTTTTAGTAAATAACATACTTTCCTTACAGAATTATCGATAAAATAAAATAAATAAATAAAATAAAATGATCTGATCTGATCTTATTCTAACCTCACTTACCTAAGGTTAAGAGGAAACCGCCAATTGTTTCCAAACTCTTTCTGACGATCTTGATCCTTTTCAATCAACTGATTGGGTCTCATCGGCGTGGTCATTCTTGTTAAAATCATCACAAACTCCACTGAAAGCATAAATAGTTTACACTAAGAGTTGACTCGCAATCAAAAAAATTAATAAAACCTTCGCTATGGCATGCCGAATAAACAGCATTGGTCGTTATATACAAACAAGTCCATATATTATTAAGCTGAATACACTTATTCGTAACCAAAATAATTTAACCTCATCATTTTGAGCAAAAAATCCTACCCCTCAATTTCCGTATACCCTTGATATCATGTTACAGTTTCGATCTTAATAGTGCTTTGCGCTGCACTAGCGAACTTTAAATAGGTATTTAAATAAACAGAAAAAGAAGTAGTTCTAAACATATTCGGCAGAGGGCACGTAGGCTAACGGGTTGATACAGCAGAAACATTTCATCGCCTACGATACCTTGCGGTTTGCTCATTTGAAAGAACAGCACGTGCGATATGTGAAGGTCATGGGTTCGAGTCCCGCACCGCAAAAATTTTTCTCTTTCTTTAAAATATGTTACACTTTCCTATAAAACACCTTTCCAATAAAATACATCATTAAAATCGGTTCACGAACACTGAAGTTATCCGTGTCTATTTAACTCGTAAGGCCAGATGTTTTTTTAAATGAAAAGAATGTGATTTATATCTAGTACAGATAACTTTCTTTAGTATCTGATTATATTCGGTCGAATTGTAATATCTCCATATTTTTAAAGTCCGAATAGAATTACTTCTTTTTTCGCGCGATGTTATCAAAAAAGGATTTCACTTCATAAATCTGGTTCCCGTTAAACAAAAACAAGACATAAAAACTTTAATTCTTGTTTACACTTAGAACAGACGAAACGTAATCGCGCCAGCTCAGAAATTGATTCTGCCGGGAAGTTATAACGCCTTTGAGGGGAACGATAACTTGAGGAAGTTCCCGTGTAAGTTTGAGGACCGATCGCGTAGCATGGCAAAGTGGCGGCGGGAGATTAAATTGTTCTTTGTTTTATGTGTCGTGAAAGCATTGAATTACATATACAGACTAGTCAATTCACTGTGAAAAAAATCGATCTCTGAAACGATTCGAATCGAACCTACTAGAATCGATTCTTCATTAAATCGAGGATTGAAAGGTCGATTTTCGATTAATCGCGGCAATTTCAATAATTCTCAAACTCAAACTCAAATATTTCTTTATTCAAGTAGGTTACATGTAACACTTTTGAATCGTCATTGAATACAATGCAAAGTGATTCCACTTCCGGTTCGGAACCTATATCTACCGAGAAGACACCGGTAAGAAACTCAGCAGATAAGTTACAGTAGCAGTATCTAACTTATAGCTATTTGTAGAACACTTTGGACCAAGTCATATAGTTTTATTTTGATGAGTGAAAAAAGCATGAAGTATTATTTTATTTTAAGAGGTAAGCTGGAGCAGACCAGTCCCCAAAGCTGGCACCTGTTCACAAGCATGACGTATGGGCCAGCCATCGCTTCACTCAACCATATTGAACGGAATGTAACGAATGTGTAATAATGTGTAGCATGGCAAGGTGGCGGCGGGAGATTAAATTGTGTTTTGTTCTATATGGTGTGGAAGCATTGAATTACATGTACCTACAGACACACATATGAATAGGTACGTAATATTTTAGTCTCACTATGTTACTACTAATTTTGAGGTTCAAGAATTTGTGTAACAGCAGAGTAGGTAATTGAAACACCATTTAGATTTAACTATTGACACATTTTCTTAGTTTCGTTAAACACTAATTATAACTGTATTCTACTCATAGTGCACAACGGAGTCAGAGTCCATATTATATTTGGGTATCCCTCTATATCCTATAACTATTCCTACTAATATTATAAATGCGAAAGTAACTCTGTCTGTCTGTCTGTTACGCTTTCCTGCTTAAACCTCTCAACCGATTTTGATGAAATTTCGTATAGGTATACGTTGAATCTCAAGAACGGACATAGGCTACTTTTTATGAAAAAAATAAGCGGGGGAGGGGGGTAATACCACCTTTGAAAGTTTATATGGAAAAATGTTTATTTTTGAAGTTAGAGATATGAAATTTGGCACAAATATAGCTTGAAACTTGGATTAAAATATAAACTACTTTTTGTTTCGAATATTAGGGGAGAAAGGGGTAAAACCGACCATTAAAGGATGTAGTCCACGCGAACGAAGTCGCGGGCACAGCTAGTATTATATATTCTACAAAAACCAGATAAAAAACGAAGTCTTTAATTTACTGTGTTAAATCTAAAGTCTAGTATAAATTTTGTTTTTTGAACTAGTCATGCATGGGTAGATAACGCGAAACATTTTTTCAGATTAGTTCAGTAATTTTGGAGCCGGTTCAATGAAATCAATCAACTAAATCTTTCCATTTTATATATTCTAGCGCCTCACCATGGCTTTAGAATATAATAAAATAGAAAATCGTGAAGTCAAGTAAACTACCGCCGTGTTCGGAATGTTGATTCTATCGAGAAGAGATGGTACAAATGATGCACGCGATGCAACCATTTTTGCACGCGTACTATACATTTCTCTGTACACATTTCCCATTGATTCTGCATTCCTATTGGTTGTACGGTGATGTTACATAGTCTAAAATTTTCCCCCATAATAGCACAATCCAAAACAAACATATTTTTAAAATTCGAACCAGTAGTTTTTGAAATTTACGCGTTCAAACAAACTCTTCAGCTTTATTATTATAAGTATAGATATTTATATTAGTGTAGATATTTTTTTAAAGCGATCTTTTATCCTATCATGGGCAAACGTAGTATAAGACGCTTTCCAGCTATATGAATCGACTGTGATGATGATGTTTAAGCATATAGCTACTCATTGCTCAATTGGCAAAAAGTAAAAACATAATTATGTCTAACATCAATATATTTGTACAAGAACAAGAATAAGAATTTATTTATAAGCACACAATCAATACACTGTACACAGACACAAACGTATCACGAACCACTCATAGGTACCTACAGTACAAGTAAATAAACAAAAAAAGGAAAAAAACATAGTGATTGCGCAGCTAACAAGGTCCCAGCCTCAGCATAAGCTGCTACGACATTGGATGCCGCAGAAGCGCTGGTATTCTGACGGAACATTAAGCTGAGTGGCGCGGTTATAAAAAAGAAAGAAAAAAAGGAAAAAACGGAAGAGAACAGAAAAATCATGACAATTTAGCTCACATAAAATGTCTTACTTACGCACGAAAACGAAGATTACTATACACAGCAAATTGAAACCCATGTCTTAGGCGCACTAAATTCTTAATTTCATTATCATTATGAGAAACTCCAATTGTTATCAAATCGGTAGAACTTTTCTTTATTCTGAAGTCGTTCAATGTGGAATATCATATCATAGATGGAACTAATAACTAGAAGTGTTGATAGCTGTAACACAATATCTATAAATGTACTTTTTGCGTTCTTAATATCTTTAATTTTGATTTCAATTTACACATAAAGCAGGTATGGGGATGTATACAGGGTGTGGCGAGGGAAGATCTTGATTGAACCCAAGGCGCGCCGTCACTAGTCGATGAGAGGTACTGTGGGGTTTTAGTGGGTAGACCCCCAAAAGCGCTGGGAAGTCCCACACACGCCGTTGCCTTCCCCAATGCAGCGGTACTATGGGCCTATACGTCCCCTCCCCGCTCTCATAAAAGGATACATTATAACCCGAAATAACATTGACAGAAAGTCACAGTTAGTAGCTAGTTTTAAGAGAGGTAGGGCATAGCGATTTATCGCTTGAACTGGAGCAGCCCGACTGGTAAAACACCTCCACCTTACAGAAAACCGCAGCCAAACCGCAATCACTTCAGTGTTGTTGTGTTCCTGCTTGTGAGTAAGGTTTCCAGAGCTCCTGGGGGGTGCTACATTAGTAGCAGGGGTCAAGCCTTCAATGTAAGGGCGATAAATCCAGTAACGTCTTTATTATGCTGTTCTTGTCGCCCTTAAGCTAGAACGTCATTACCACTTAACAACCAGTGGGATGAGCTCCATCTTGATGTGCAATAATAAAAAAAAAGTTTACTCATGAATACTTACTTATTAAGTTATGTTACATGCGTTGCCTTAATTTCAAGATTATTTTCATTGCTGCCACTGCTCCTGTTTGGTGCGCAGTATAAAAATATTAAAATTAAAACGAAGCTCAGTTTACCCGTTAAAGTAAATGCAGGCTGCCCGCACGTTTTGTAGTTAAAATTCAATTTCACGATTGACTTCTGTTTCGTGAACGATATCTGGCTGGTAATGCATCGCTAGGGACGAGGGGGAGGGTTATCGATGTCGAATCGATTTACGGAATTCGAAAATAGTCGATTCGATCCTTATGGCTTAGTGCGTACGATTGTTCGTTATCGCTGAGGGCGTTGGTGATAGATATTATTTGTATGTCTTCTTTTTTTTTTGTGTTTAATGCCAATTTAGATTATTATTACTCTTTACCCTATTTGTGTGCATAAATATGTTTTAAGCGGTAACAGTAAGTACTGTGTATTAATATGTTGAGTATATGTATTTTTATATGTTGAGTATTGGGTGACCACGATACAGGACGTTTTAGGGTTCCGTAACCAAATGGAACACTTAGGGATTCGTCATATCCGTCCGTCCGTATGTCACAGATACTTTTTTCCGAAACTATAGTTACTATTAGTTTGCGTGTGAGACATTACTAAAGTGGTAAAAATGTACCTACTGATGACGGCATGTGACAATTTCATTCAATTTATTGCCGTTATTTTAGTGAAAATTTTTGAAATGTGTCTCCCATATTAATGAATAATTTAACAGACGTACTTAATACCACTTTTTTACCCTATTGGGGTATTATTGTTTTATTGAAATTTAAAATCGATACTTTTTGTCTTTACTCACAACTACTCTCTACTCGCACAATTGTAATTCCCAAATTTAAACTGTTTTGTAAAGAAAATGTTCCAAAATGTATGTTACATTTGGGTGATGAATTTATGGTCTACTAGCTGTTACCGGCGACTTCACCCACGCTATCGGGATAAAAAGTATCCTATATGATAATTTAGTATGTTATCTCTTTTCCTACCAAATTTTATCCAAATCTGTTCAGTAGTTTTTGCGTGAAAGAGTAACAACATTCAAACATCCATACTCGCAAACTTTCATATTTATAATATTAATAGGATAATATTAAATATTTTATCCTACTATTCATTCAGAAAAATAAATAAATTGGATAACATCACAAAAATTCCTCTGATTCTATGGTAAGTAGCTAAAGCACTTGTTTTATAATTCGAAAATAATGAAAGACGTTACCACTACACCTAGACCTGAGACAAATAGTAAAGTAGGTTTTTATGCTGACCTTAGAGCCATGCCACACGATGCGGTGCGGCGGCGGTGCGGCGCCTGACCGGTGCCGCTCCGGTTTTCTACATATAAACATGTATGGTATGGCACACGGCGCCGTCCGGTGCGCTCCGGCGCTGCACCGCACGCGCATCGGGATCGAGACGAGGCTGGGAGGGGTGTGTGTATTGCGGAGCTCGAGTACGTCGCTGCTACGGTACCGCTAAAAGTTGCGGCGCCGCACTCACCGTGTGGTCGGTAGTCCGGCGAGATGACCTGCGGTGCGGCGCCGCACCGCATCGTGTGGCATGGCTCTTACCAGAACGAACGAATTCGCAGACAACAGTTAGTCTAACATAAAAATGTAATTAACAGCTCATTACAAAATTATTCAAACTAACACACTTAAACTTTGACTTAATTATGAATTCGCAGCTAAACTTAAAGAGTATTGAAAAACTTCATATTTGCTCAGACTTCTTGGTAAGCAAGTTTTTTCTAGACTAACATCGTCGCAAGGTTGTCTAGACGAGTATGAAGGCATCTTTTTAGGGTTCCGTAGCCAAATGGCGAAAAACGGAACCCTTCGGATTCATCATGTCTGTCTGTCTATCTGTCAGTATGCCAGTGACACTTTTTTCCGTAGCTATAAGAGCTATACTGTTGAAACTTGGTATGTAGATGTATTCTATGAACCGAATTAAATTTAGCTCAAAAATAGAAAAAAAAAACAATAAATTGTAGGACCTCCCCATACTACAAACTGATACTCACCCAAAACGTTTTTTTCTTCAAACCAATTCGTGTGGGGTATCTATACATATGTCTTTAAAAATGATATTGAGGTTCTTAATATATATTTTTTAAATTGAATAGTTTGCGTGAGAGACACTTCCTACGTGGTAAGAGAATGACAAAACTAAAAAATATATATGTTGTACATTACTATGCGAACTTCCACTAAAAATTGGTTTGAACGAGATCTAGTAAGTAGTTTTTTTTAATACGTCATTAATGGTTAACCGCAATTTACCTTTAACTCTATCAACTCAAATATGATTTTTTTATTATGTAGTAACATAACAACAAGTATAGTAATAGCTGTTACGGAACACTTTATGGACGAGTCAGACTCGAACTTGACCGATTGTTATATTTACAAAAAATCTTTTACATGAGGCAGCGTTGAGAGTATAGAAGGATTTATTAATTAAAATATAAATTATTTTTCAATAATCGAATGGAAACATTAAACGGAAAAGAACAAACTTTGAAATATTTTTCTACTCGTACAGGCTTTAAATATTACAAGAAAAATGTAAAAATTAAAATTAATAACTAATTAGGGTTCCGTACCTCAAAAAGAAAAAACGGAACCCTTATAGGATCACTTTGTTGTCCGTCTGTCCGTCCGTCTGTCAAGACCCTTTTTCTCAGGAACGCGTGGAGGTATGAAGCTGAAATTTATATCAATTACTCAGGTCTACTGTCCCTTGAAGCTGTGAAAAAATCAAACTTCTAAGCCAACGCAATCAAAAGATACAGCCGTTTATGCCGCAAATTTTCGACACTTGCAAGGGAATCAAAACCTACAGGGTGCTTCCCGTGAACTCAGAATCTTGAAATTTGGTACGAAGCAACGTCTTATAGCATAGATAAAGGAAAAATTACGAAAACCATAAATGTTTAGTTACATCACATAATATATATATTTTTAATAATTTTAAACTTACTACCCATTTCCTCATAAACGCGTAGAGGTATTAAATTGAAATTCATACCAAATACTCAGGTCTATAATACCTTTAAGCTGTAACAAAATCAAACTTCTATGTCAACGCAATCAAAAGAAACAGCAATTTAAGCTGCATATTTTGAAACTCGCAAGTACTCGCAAGGGAATCAAAACCTAAAGGGTACTTCCAGTCGACCTAGAATCTTGAAATTTGGCATGAAGCAACGTTTTATAGCACACATAAAGGAAAAATTCCGAAAACCTTAAATTTTTAGTTACATCACAAAATATTTTCCATCTTTCCCCATTGTAATGTTATGAATTTCATTTTGCAATAAAAATACCATAGTTATGACTCGATTGTCGTTATGAACGAACTTTGTAAACCTTGCAGGTTTGTACGGAACCCTCGGTGCGCGAGTCCGACTCGCACTTGGCCGGTTTTTTTATTAATAATTATTAATTAATAATTAATTTAAATGCTGATAACAAAAAATGTTTTATGTTTTTTTATAAAATTTAAAGTCTTCATTATTTTAAGTAAAATGCCAGTCATATTTAATTTCATACATTGATTTTATGTATCTGTTTAAATCGTGATATATGTAAATGTATATAATCATACTTAAATATTTCTGTCAAACCAATATCATAATGTTTTGTGTCCTTAATGTCTGTCTGTGTATGTGTCTGTATGTAGAATTATAACTCCTGAACGGATGAACCGGTTTTGATTAAGTGTTTTCTCGATTGAAAGTGAATGAGTCAGGAGTGATTATTAGTTCTAATGGGAATCGGTCCAAGACGGCTGCGGCTTCAAAATATCGGAATGAATATTTAACAATACTTACTCCCCAAGTAAAGTAACACATGTAAGGGTTTAAGTAGTTTTGAAGTTGAAAACTTGACTAGTTATGCTTTGTCATTATTATTAGGGTACTTGGGGCTATGCAGTTCTAGTGAGCTGTGGTTACTGCGACCTGTTATATCTATTGTGACTCGCCACCAGTTAGAGTAACTCCTTTAGCCGGGTCGATTCTTGGAAGTCTAGTATTTTCCTAGCTTTCAGGGTTTTTAATTCATCCGGTTGGGCTATATGTCGTCCCAGGTGGATGCTTCGTTTGTGGATCAGAGATTCACAGTCACACAGGTGGTGAAGAGGTGTTTCCTTTTCCTCCTAGCAGAATCTGCATTCATCAGAGTCACTCAGCTTCATATGAAACTGGTGTCTTTTTAGTTTGCAGTGTCCAGTCAAGGCTCTAACTAGCGCACTGGCCCTAGGCCTGCTAAGTTGTAGCAGTTCTTCAGTCCATTTGCGCGAGCAGCCAACTATGAGTGATTTTAAGTGTTCTAAACCTGGTTGATTTATCCAGTATTTTTCCGACTCGACTATGCTTTGTCATATTGCGTTGTGTAATTAAAGTAGAATATAATATGGCGGTTTTTTAATTGTGTTTTATAAGTGCAAAGATTTAATTAATAGATTTCCATGTTTCACTCTAAATGTCGATCTCAAAAGCTTCATTTCTAAAAGAAATCCACCATTAAACAATTTAAATTAAAACTTTCTAATAAATAAATCGAATAACGTCCTTAGTCGAGCAATCGAAGTCTTAACTAATCTATACTTGCATATCGAGTTCCGGACATCTATCGAGTTAGTCCGGACATGTCTTGAATACTAATGGCCGCCCCGGATATCCGGGCTGATATCCGGCTTTCCCTACTTGCCTTCTATTATCAGTTGACCCCATGATACCAGTTAGAACGGCTTTTTGTGTTCAAATACAATTTGAAAAAAGAAAGTTTTATTGCTTTTGATAAAATTCAAGGTTATAAGTTTTTTCCGAATTACGTCCTAAATAATCGCATGATTGGATAAGGAGAAAATTGAGGTCAATATGAGTGATGATGAGTTAAAAAATAATGTTTTTCAAAGAACATTGAAAGCGTATTTTTTTGCTATAACAAATTATTAAAACCCGGCCAAGTGCGAGTCGGACAAGTGCACGAAGGGATCTCTACCTTTGATTTGGTAAACATCAAAAAATTAGTACATAAACCAATTTCATTAAACATTTATTGATATCAACAAAAAAATAGGCAATTTCTTTTTTTTTATTATTAATAATATTTAACTATAACACAAAACGAAATATTTTGAGAATAGTTTAAGAGTCTACCTGTCATCGTTGTTAGTACCGAGTAATAATTGGTAAAAATTCACGTTAGACATATGGGAGCCACCCTTGAACATAATATATTTAATTTTACAGTATTTTGACGTCTTCAAAACTCAATTTAGAGTTAGTTATTAAAATGATATATGTAGAAGGATCGGATACTATGCAATTAGTCGTTAATCCCAGTAAAATGCAATTTAGGAACTTGAAAACATCGGAAAGTATGTGCCTTATACATACATGGCTCTCCATCAACCCACGCTAGGACTGCGCAGCCTGAGGCCTGTGCCAATCATACGACGTAAATATCTGATTAATTTATCCTATTATTAAATTAGCTTGCAAATAAAAAAATGGAAATCATCAAATCAGCCGATCCAATTCTCAGTCGCCCCGTCAGCGTAAACACGCCTACACAAACAAGAACAGAGGAGGGCCTAAATGATGAAATCGATGTATTGAGGGGCCATCGAGACCCACTGGATCAGCAATCGATAAAAAATGTTTACTATTACTGACTCACAATGGCCGCTCTTTGCTGTTGAAACGGAGTCTTGGGTTATATCCCAGTCCAGGGCAAACATTTACGTGATTATGATTTGTGTATGTTTTGAGGCTTGGTGTTTATTGTATTTTGTCACAGGATTGCATCATACATGCAATGCGGCATTTCTTTAATCTAGTTTTACAAGAAAAGGAAGAAAATAAGAAAGAAGAAACATTTATTTGCACACACAATAAATATAAATAAATAAATATTGGACAACATCACATACATTGCTCTGATTCTGTGGTAAGTAGCTTAAGCACTTGTGTTACAGAAATCAGAAACAACGACGGTACCACAACACCCAGACCGAGACTACATAGAAAATACACAATCACAATCACAAAAGAAGCAGTGAAAAGTGATAATGCAGCCAATAAGGTCCCAGCTTCAGCATGAGCTGCTGCGCCAATGGAGCCAATGCGGCAGCAGCGCTGGTATTCTGGTGGGACCTTAGATTGAGTAAAGTAAAAATTAAATAAGATAAAAAAGTCTTAGAAGGAAAACATAAAAATATTTTAAAAGTACACTAATAAAAGATGCTAGTTATTAAGAAACAGGACCACACAATACTTAAAAAAAAAACACAAAAAAACATTTTAACATGAAGAACCGAATGGCAGTTTTGAGTGTTTAAAAAAATACGAAAAAAGGAAGAAAAAGATAACAGAGGAAGAAAACAATTAAAAAATAGAAGAATAAGATAAGGTTTTAATTTCTGACTTAAATCTATAAATTAATAATGGGTTAAAATTTTCTTGTCATATATAAAACACCGTCAGACGTAACTCCACAAAATAATATAAATACCTACACATAAACGCAAGCTTATTCTTATTACTCGACTTAAAATTATAAAAATCTGAGTTCTAAGAAAAAAGAACGTAAGTTTTTGCGTACAAAGCATTACAACCTAAAAACGAGCAAAATCTTTTGTTAATTCAATATCTGAACCACAGATATTTTATTCGGATAAAATACCAACGGCAAAAGCGAAAAAGTAATATTCTTAAAACACTCGAATTTCGTGAGAATTCAGAATAGCCTCCAAGACGGACCGTCAGTCGATTTCCTATGCAAATTAAGTTAACAGCGACGATTTTAATATTATTTTTATTCAACATCCACTGAATGAGAACGAGATAATTGAATTAATCAAAACTCGGAAATTGGACGTCTGACCGTTTTGTGAATTTGGACGTTCAGGACGTGTTTTTTCTTTGTAAGTACATTGTTTTTTCTTGGTAAATTGAATGACTGTAAATCATTTGAATCTGGACAGCATTACATTTCTAAAAATGTTAAGTAAGAACGTAGTTTGAATTGAGATGAAAAAAAAATAGATATTCTGATTAACAAAGACAGTTAGGGCATATCGCTCGAGCTGGATCCCAACTGGCGAAGTTATAACTTAAAATAATTAAAAACTTTCGGGTTTAATACAAACTCACCGTAGTATGTCATTATTTTGTGTCGAATATAAACTTGAAGTTAGTTGGGATTTTAAGGAAAATAATCAAAATATATATAAAAACAAAAGACTGATAGATAATGATACTAGCCATTAAATCCACTTACTGTTTTTTTTATAGCCGTATTCAAAGTATAAATAAATAGAAATACAACATGGAAAATCATATATTTAAAATCTTGAAACAGAGCAATACAGGCAATTATTTTAATTAAGCTTATCCTTACTTACGACGTTGCATCCCAATTAACTTGGCAAGCCCACTCTTCCTATAATTACGTTAACATGTTCATCATGACTTATTTGTATTAATTATTTTTATTCCAAATCAATAAAAGCAGATACATATTCAATTGAAAGTTATTTTTAATGTTGTTAAACAGTGCCCCTTGTTGAAATAAAATTTATGAAAATTATTTATTTTCACATATAATTATCATGACGACCTCGGTGGCGCAGTGGCTAAAGTAGGCGCCCAAAGCGCGTAAGGTCCCGGGTTCGATTCCCGGTCAGGTCAATTTGGAAAACGAACTTTTCTCAATTGACTTGGGTCTGGGTGTACTGGGATGACGCCCCCAGTTAGTATCCGTCGTCTGGTACTCATAGTACAAGGGAAAACCTTAGTTTGAGACCAGGCGATTGGCGTGATTGTCTGGCGCATTTATTTATTATTTATTTATTATTTACTTAGCGGCCTGCCGTGGCCATGCATTCAATCACCGTTTTCGACTGAATCTTATTCTTAATGATCGCAGCATGATGTCAGATAAAATCTTATTCTTTTATCGATAAATTGACAAAGGGATTATAAAATGCATTGGTAATCACTAGTAAGTCGTATATCATGTTGACACACGAATACTAGCGATCGATAACACTTTTAGTAACTCCATCAGTCGTTTGCTCAATTGATTTGCTTTATTTATTCACTTGCTTTATTGCTTTATTTATTGTTTATATTGTTTAATTATTATATTTATTTATCATGAACCTATGTATGAATATTCTATTCTCGTGTGTAATTTTCTACTATTTATGATTATTAATTTTGTTGTTATCCATACTCACATTTTTACTGTTACCGCACCCATAAACGTACTATCTGCATGACCCAACGGTTGACTGGTAGAGAATGCTCCTAGCATTAAGTCCACCTTTTGTACTTTTTTTGTGCAACAAAGGTTTTAAATAAAAAATAAATAAAATAAAAAATCCTGGTCTATATCAGTAGATTCAAATAAAATAAATATAGAAAAACATCACAAACAATTACTTACGGGAAAAAATAGAAACAATTACTTTTAAACGGCTTACAAGTATGACAAAAATAACAATTATTTTCTTAAAATAAACGGTTTTAAGTTGGAAATTGGAATGAAAAACCAAGTGGAAACTTCAGGTAAAAGAATATAATAAAGGTAGCAGAGACAGATTTATACGTAAGAGAATGACAGAGTGTTGTAAAGACATTAGACAATATAAAAGTTTAAACTTAAACCTATAAGGAACAATCATCTTGCCAGTGTTGTGATTATAAAATAGGTTTTATTAACACCTCCCCGTAATCACAACACTTATGTACACCCTGTATATACACATTAAATAAAACATACTGTACAAGACATCTACCTATCACTAACTTTACACCTAGCTACATAATATTTACAAAAACATGATAATATGAAAAACACTGTACAAACCTAACCTAACCCTAAACTATTTGCACACTTGGTGTGCTTTAGTTTCGGCAAAGGTTTAGTAAGTATGTCAGCGATCATGTTGTTTGTTGGTATGAACTGTAGCCGAATGTTATGGTGTGAAAGCGAGTCTCGAATGAAATGATGTCTTATGTCGATGTGTTTTGTACGTGCGTGGTATGTGTTGTTGTGGGCAAGTTTAAGTGAGCTTTGATTGTCTGTATGAATGACGATGGGTTGTGAGATGGCAAACATTTCCCTAATGAGTGATTGGAGGTAAATAGCCTCTTTGCAAGCTTCCGCAAGAGCCATGTACTCAGCTTCTGTCGTGGACAGGGCTACAGTACGCTGCTTGCGGGCTTCCCAAGATATTGGGGCTCCACTCATTAGGAAAGCATATCCCGTGAACGATCTTCGGTCCACAAAATTGTTTCTATAGTCCGCATCGACATATGCTACCGGCAAAAATTTTTCAGATGACCTAAAATGCAGACGACGGTCTTTGGTGCCTTTAAGGTACCGAAGAACCCGCTTAGCGGCCTTCCAGTGTACCCCCCCGTAATGTGCATTGAATTGAGAGAGGTATGAGACCGAATGGGCAATATCGGGTCTAGTACATATTGCAATGTACATTAGTGAGCCGATAAATTCCTGATATGGAACTTCTGCATTTTCTTCATTTGAAGATCCAGGCAGCAGTTTTATGCCGGGTTCTAAAGGAGTTGTCACCGAAATTGCATCTGTCAAACCGAATTTATTTATAAGTTTTTCAATGTATTTAGTTTGGTCAAGAGATATCTTTCCAGAACTATGCTGTTCTACTCTCATGCCAAGACAGTCTTTGCAAACTCCAAGGTCTTTGACTGTAAACATTTTCTTAAGTTTGTTCTTGAATTCGATCTTCATACTGTCCTTTGTAGAGACAACGAAAAAATCATCCACAAATACAGCTACGATAAGAAGATCGTTTCCGTCTCGTCGATAGTATAGACAGTGTTCATTTGCTGTCTGTTTGAGAGACAATTTGTGCATTGCCTCACAAACTTTCGCGTTCCATTGGCGCGGTGCTTGTTTAAGACCGTAAAGGGCCTTTTTAAGTAAACAAACCTTTCCTTTTGGATCAGTGGAGAAACCCTCAGGTTGTTCCATGTAGACCTCTTCTTCAAGATCTCCATTCAAGAAAGCTGTTTCAACATCTAAGTGATCTACCAATAATCCGTGATGAGCAGCAAACGCAAATAAAAGTCGCACAGAAGACAGTCTAGCCACAGGTGAGAAGGTTTCGCCATAGTCTACTCCGGCTACTTGAGTGAAACCTTTTGCGACTAATCTAGCTTTGTACTTCGTAACATTACCACTTGTGTCCTTTTTTATTTTGTAGACCCACTTGCATTTGGTAGTTTTTCTACCAGAAGGTCGATCAACTAGCATCCATGTCCCATGTTTTTCTAGGGAATTAAATTCAGCCTTCATTGCCTCAATCCATTTTTCTTTTTGAGGATGTTCAATGACTTCTTTGTATGTTTCTGGCTCTTGATCCGACGTCATGTAAAGGTTTTCCTGAAATCTTTCAGGAGGTCGCCTTTCACGAGTTGGATATCTTCTTTGAGATTCAGGTGCTCCATTTTCAAGAGGGGAATCCACCGAAGAAACTGGAACATCTACAGAAACTCTAGGTATTATAGGTTCATCTGAAGATGACGCACTAGGCGTTACAGATGGACCTGGCTGAGGTTGAAAATGTGACAGTGGAACTGGTTTATCTTCTAAAGGCACAAATACTACTTGCGGTCGCGGTGATGGTGGAAGTTCGCTGTCAGAAGGATTTGGTTTAGGCATAATTGTCGTTTTTTCTTCTATGAAGACTACATCTCTCGCAACTATGATAGTTCGAGGGTTTTGGGGATCTATGAGACGGTAACCTTTGCTTTCAGTAGCATAACCTACGAATATGCAAGTCTGGGTTTTAGATTCCAGTTTAGTACGCTTTTCTTTAGGCACAAGAACGTGGGCTTCGCAACCAAAAACTTTTAAGTGCGAAAGGTTAACTTTTTTCCTAGTCCACACTTCTTCTGGAATTTTGTTCTTCAATGATTGCGTAGGACTACGGTTTTTTAAATAAATAGCCGTATTTACCGCTTCTCCCCAATAAGCAAGAGACAAGTTTGAGTCTTTAAGCATTGATCTGGCTTTTTCAATAATAGTACGATTCGCGCGTTCTGAAATTCCATTCTGCTGAGGAGTATATGGAATAGTAGTCTGATGTAGGATACCACTCTCTTTCAAGAAGGTAGACATGTCCTTATTGACATACTCGCGACCGTTGTCTGAACGCAGAACTTTGATACGCTTGCCAGTTTGGTTTTCCACCAGATGCTTAAACTCTACAAATTTGCTGAAAACTTCTGATTTCGATTTTAAAAGATATCCAAAAGTTTTGCGACTAAAGTCGTCAGTAAAAGTTAATAAATAAAGTGCTCCGCCCCAAGATTGTGTACTCATGGGTCCACATAGGTCCGAGTGAATTAGCTCGAGAACCTCACTCGTTTTTGTATTCGAGTTTTTGAAGGGTTTTTTAGCAAATTTCCCTTGTAGGCATGGAATACACTTTTCTGTAAAAGTTCCATGAAAGTCTATGCCTAAGCATTTGTTTTTTAAAACTTGCATGGCGTTAGAATTGACATGGCCAAGACGTCTATGCCAAAGTATGGCGGACTCTTTGGTAGGAGTGTACAGAGCATGCGACTTATTGACGTTAAGTCTGTACATACCTTTATGGTTCGATCCTGTCGCTATGACTTTACCTGTCATTTGACATCCACCTGACAAACTAATTGTCGCACCTTCGGATGTAAACAAAACATCGAATCCTTTCCTAACTAAACTATTTACAGATAAAAGATTGGTAGCTAAACCCGGAACGTATAAAACATCGCTAATCTTATTTACACTATCGGAAATATTTATATTTACAGTACCTCTGCCCTGACTAAGAAGTTGGTTCTTATTTGCAACAGTCACAGGAATAATGCAAGTCGATAAGGTCTCATACCAATCCTTCCTGTTGCTCATGTGTGAGCTTGCACCAGAATCTATGAACCAATCTTGTGAACATGTGGATGAAGGTGAAGTTAAACAAGATGAAAGTGTAAATTCCGATATATTGTTTGAATAAACCTTTGCCGAAACTTTCTTGTTTTTATTTCTACATTCAGAAACTAGGTGCCCTAACTTTTTACAATATGTGCAGAAGAATTTCTTTTTCTGTTTAGTTTGCAGCGCCGTAGTTGCAGGTTCAGGCAGGGGTCGAGTACTCGTAGTGCAGGCAGATCGAGAGTCTTCCTTCAGAAGAGCTGACACTACGCCTTCCGAAGTAATCTTCGCGTTGGAATGTTCTAAGGCCATGACGAGTGGCTGAAATTGTTTAGGAAGTCCAGCTAAGATGATAATTCCGAGAAATTCATCTTCCACTCCAGCTCCTATCTCTTGTAGCTCCTGTTGTACACTAAGCAGGGAATGTACGTACTTGTCCATCTTTCCTTCATATTTGTTCGTGAGAAGCCTTTTCATAAGTTGCAGTCTCCGCGTTAAGCCGCTATCAGCATAGGCTTTTTTGAGATTGTTATATGTCTCAAACGCGGTTTTTGCATTTCTGATCACAGGGTATATGGACTCTTCACATGTTAGGCATATCTTTGCACGCGCTCTAGCATCCTTACGTTTAGCGTCAGGATCAGATGCGTCGTCTACAGGGTTTATGACGACATCCCATAACTCCTGATCCGTCAAGAAACATTGGATTGCAAATGCCCAATTGATAAAATTCCTCCCGTTTAGTTTCGTAATGGGAATACCTGTGAAACTTGGTGCCGGCTTTAAGTCCGATGGATGGTTCTCCATAGCACGATCTTCTCACACTTTATTCAGTTAACAATCCTGGGCCCATAACCAGTTGGAAATTGGAATGAAAAACCAAGTGGAAACTTCAGGTAAAAGAATATAATAAAGGTAGCAGAGACAGATTTATACGTAAGAGAATGACAGAGTGTTGTAAAGACATTAGACAATATAAAAGTTTAAACTTAAACCTATAAGGAACAATCATCTTGCCAGTGTTGTGATTATAAAATAGGTTTTATTAACATTTTATAATCCATTCAATGCCGTTCGTATTTCCGTCTGAACCGCCTAGGTACGTGACTAACCAAATGCGAAGTAACGTTTTCAATAAGTTCACGTTCCTGATGAATTAATTTTTAGATTTCGCAAAAATGGTTTGTATGTTTTCTTTGGTAACATGAAAC
Source organism: Glyphodes pyloalis (assembly GCA_037074685.1). NCBI lineage: Eukaryota > Metazoa > Arthropoda > Insecta > Lepidoptera > Crambidae > Glyphodes > Glyphodes pyloalis. The sequence continues at coordinate 1,126,029 of JAYKKO010000049.1, forward strand.
TGAATTTAGAATATACAAAGATATGAAACATTGACATTGACAGCTTGCTGCTCAAAGCAATTTAAAATTTGTTTCAATTTGCTAAATCATATTTTAAAAAAGTAATCATGTACGTTTATGTATGTATATCTAATAGATACCGCAACGTTATTTATAAAGTTAATTTATTGCTGTTATTATGTTTTTTTAGATAAAAATATGTGCGGTCGAATTGAGAACCTCCTCCTTTTTTTTGAAGTCAGTTAATTAACGCCCTTTTTTGCTATAACCACACCCATTTACAAATTATCTGCATGATCCAAGGGTTGACTGGTAGAGAAAGCCCCTATCAGTTTTAAGATTTTGTGCAATAAAGTTTTTAAATAAGTAAATAAAAACAACTTGTATGCTGATAATTTACAAAGCCAAAGTGAAAACAATTGTCTGCAATTTAAAAGAAGAAGAAATCGAATATCGATGTACTATAACAAAATAATATCTTTTTTTAAAAGATTACAATTCTTTGGATGATTGTACGCGCCCATTCCAGGGCGGCCTAGGAAAGTGTTAAGATAAAAGAGCTCCGCAATAAATAAAGGGCATGGACCCCAAGCCAGACAAATGGCGGATGAGACGGTGCGACCCCTGCCGCATGCTAATAACCGATCGCGCCGAAACACGAAATATGTCCGCAGGCCCGCAGGGGAGAGACTGAAGTGTGCTAAGATAATGATAAATCTTAGTTTTTATACTTGTTATGACTGGTTGAACACATCCATTTCATTCTATTTGACGACCACCGTAGTCGATAGGCGAGCGTCACGCCGCGCCACTTCTGAGGTCCCGGGCTCGATCTCCGGTCGGGTTACAATTGTTAATTTTCCTAGCCTAATTATAGGTGTATAACGGGTTATGCCGGTAATTAAGAGTAAGTATTTTCTAACATATTTACTGCACGGTACACAAATTACTTTGTATGAATAGGTAGGTAGAATGTACAACAGTCCGCGACAGTTTCTGACGAACGTGTTCACTGCTCGGCGATCGTAAGTCAAGTAAGCAGTGTTCCGCTCGGCCGCCCGCTACGCCATGACTCCATCAAGCGCACTGTAGATGGCGCTGGCGGCCCGTTGTTCATATTATCCACTTAGTGGAGCTAGTGTTACTATTTCCGACATTCATACTAATTTTATAAATGCGATTGTTGCTCTCCGTCTGTCTATCCGGCTTTCACGCCTAAACTTATAATTTTGATAAAAATTGGTATAGGTATACGTTAAATCTTAAAAATGGATATAAGCTACTTTTTGTCTTTATAATAAAGGGGATGGGAGTATTACCACTCTTGAAAGTTTATATGGGAAATATTCAATAGATTTTTTAAGTTACAGATATGAATTTTGACACAAATATAACTCAAAACTTAGATTCAAATATGGACTACTTTTGTTAAATTTAATAGGGGTAAAACATAATTTATATGGTATATATGTCGCAGTCATCTGGTTGAAACAGCTATTTGATTGAATCACTAGCGTGTTTATTAAATGACGACATTTAATTGAATGACTAGGCCGAACGTTGAATGAATAAGACTCACTGAACGTCCAACAAGTTAGCGGATTGTAACATAGCCCTTTGAACATAGCGGACGTAATCAGTCAGGTAATTGTAATTTAGTTTATTTTTTTTCCACTGCGGCGTTAGTGCTCATCAAAACAAAGATGGCGTCAAACAGCTGGTACAGATATAATCGAATAGCACTGTGTTGATAATTTTTAGAGTGAAATTCAGATATAAAGTGACTTATTCGTAAAAAAATATTTTTTTTGTCTAATTGTCTTAAGACTTAAAATTGTTAAAACATTAAAAATCTTATTAGGGTGTGTTATGTCATGTCTTCATTTTTTTTTATCTAAATTTAGTTATCTTTTAAGTGGTGAACTTATGGTCACCTTAATCAAACATTAAAAAGTCAGCTATGTCCCATTCAACGACTATGCTAAATGACGTTCAGTCAAGAAGTTGAACGTTATATTAAACAATTTGACGAGTTGTCCTTTAGTCATTCAATAAAACGTCGTCATTCAATGAACGCGCTAGTGATCCAATCAAATAGCTGATTAAACCAGATGACTGCGACATATATATGGAAAAAACCTGTAGTCCACGCGAACGAGGTCGAGGGCACAGCTAGTATACTTATAAACGCTCAGACACAAATAAACACAAGTGTTTCTCATGTATGATATAATGCATTCTGACAGCCACGTGCACTGTTGATAAAAAGGCTTAGACTAGATCAATGGTAATCGGTTTATTGCAAACTCTTATACTGATATAATATTTACACCGTGTTGATAGTGTATGCGTAAGTGGTATATATTTCTGACGTGATGCGATGCTTTTAGCGTAAGCGCGTTACGCGTGACGCGAATACGATGCCTCACGAAAGTTAATACGTTACATGTGTTTCAATTTTGAAGTCATGTATGTAGGTCATCTTGCCTATGAAGGTAATTTTTTTTTTATATTGCACTTCAAGATTGACCTCATCCCACCTGATGTTAAGTGGTAATGAGATCCTAGCTTAAGGGCGACAAGAACAGCATAATAAAGCTGTTACTGAGCTTGTTACCCATGCCTTGAAGGCTTGACCCCTGCTGTTAATGTAGTACCCCCAAAAAGCTCTGGAAATGTTAATCACACGCAGGAACACAACAACACCTAAGTTATTGTTATTTGGCTGCGATCTTCTGTAAGGTATTTCACCAGTCAGAATACTCCAGTTCGATGCCCTGCTTCTCTTAATCTAGCGAGACTTTTTGTGTAAAGTTCAGTTCAGATGCCACTTTTAGGGACTGGTCTGCTCCAGCTTACCTCTCAAAAGTAAATACTTACTTGAGTACTTAATTGTTTCATCACTCATCAAAACAAAACTATACGACTTGGTCCAAAGTAGCTACACATAGCTATAAGTAAGATACTGCTACTGTAACTAACCTGCTGAGCTTCTTACTGGTGTCTTGTCGGTAGATATAGGTTCCAAGCCAACAGTAGAATCACTTTGCATTGTATTCAATGACAATTCAAAAGTGTTATATGTAACCTACTTAAATAAATAAATATTTGATTTTAATTTTGAGTTATTGCCATATTTTGGAATCTGGAGGATAGAAGTGAAAGACCCTGGCCTCTAAATTATTTTTTAAATAAAGTGCACATTTTTTCTTTGACTCCCTCAAGATGGTATTACAAAACCCACTAATATCAAATTGACGGGGATTAAAAAAAACATAAATTACATTTTAAATACATTATACGGTGGGTGTAATTTGCTATTCTTACCTACTTAGTACATAGATAGCTGTAATACACTCGCTACAAAATAATTAACATGAATCGGGGGAAATGAATATCCTCAACATTGAAATAATATTTCAAATTGGTTCAGTAGTTTCAGAGCCTATTCTCAGCAAATAGCAAACCAATCTTTCCCCTATAAAATAATAGTATGGATAATACTAGCCACAACGCAAGTAAAAGCTGTGCATAGTAAAATTTGTATTTAGACTAAAGTTAACTCGTGTTTGTATGCGCCGATGTGTGGAACGGCAACGGTTCGTTAGCTTAAACCAATTTCACTCAACATAACTACTTAATATACATGAAATATGTACCCGTGGTTTAGAATTTCTGCTAAAAGTTTCTATTCAAGGTATGAAGTTTATGAAAATGTTTAGCCCTCATTAAGATATAGACTCACAAGGAGATACGATCAAAAGATGTCTGTGACCTTAGTTGTCGCCTATTTATTATGTAAATGTGAGTTCGAGGTAGAAAATCAAACAGGTTTCCAGTAGCAATGTCGTTTATTTTCTAAATGTAAACCGTCGTCGTTCAATACATCGTCAACCTCGTCTAAAACTAATCCTATTCCTAACAGATTCAAATCCCTGTCATACTTCATCTATCTCACTCGTTCTCTCTCACTCGTTACTCGTTCAGAAATATTCATAATCCCACATAAATATAATAAATGTATTGTTTTCAAAGACTAAAATCGCAAAGCTCAATTCTGAAGGCATCTGATTTTTGACATACTTCTTCAACGTAACATTAATAATGGACTTGCTACCTAAATTTGACCTCGATTGCATTTAGTAATGCTTTGTTATACTAATTTTAGTATTTAAAACAATAGCAGCTATGTTCTTTTATACAACCTGTAACGGAAAGGGGGTAACAATGTAAAGTAGGTGGATACTATACCTTGTATAGATTCTATATACGAAATCCCGAGTTAAAATAAACACTTTATTGTTTTTATGAAATAAAAAATAATTAACTATAATGACTGGCTAAAACGTAAACAAACGCATCACAACACTATTGAGGTCAGCGACCCCAAATCACGTTATCACTTCAAGACAATCAATGCGATCCTGAATTTCTCCACCTCCTTCCTCGACATGCGCGCCTAGTACTTTCTTAGAAGATGCGCGAACATTATGCAACATTTGTGGTGTCACTGTACAGAACGCGGCCTTGATGCTTTCTATCATCTCTTCCCTTGACGAGCATGCTACAGCGTACACCTTCCTTTTAAATTAGTCCCACAAGAAGAAGTCCAACGGAGTGAGGTCTGGTGACCGAGCTGGCCATGTGATACGACCTCCTCGCCCAATCCATAGATGGAAACGAGCGTTTTGATGGTTTCGTAAATCTCTTTCTCTAGCTCTCGGTCGGCCATCACGCTGCCGTTGGTTGCTCCGACACAGAGAATCATCTCGAATATTCTTGATTGCTCAAAGACATCACGAAATATCACTAGGCTATCCGTAGTAAGTAGGTAATCCAGAAAGGCAAAAACACAAGATGTTGTCACGGCGACGACAACTCAATGACTTAACTGAATTGTCAAAATGAGAAACGCTAAACCAACAGATTTCAGATGTGATTCAGTAAACACTAAAAGATGAACCACCATTGTGATATTTAAATTAATAGCATAATAGGTAGGTACATCCAAGTCTTTCGACGATTCCAACAATACTGTGATAGTGTTGTGCAAGCGTGACATAGTCAACATTTTGACTTGTATTTGACTGATATTTCAAAAAAAAATATTGAATCAATAAATGCGTGTACACAGCTACAAATGGTCCCATACAGTTTGTAACCGTTAACTGCTTTGGTATTTTTGATATTGTTATACCCTTTCCGTTACACGTTGTATACATTTATGATGTAAATAACTGAAGAAAATGGTACTCAGGTCTATAAGTCATCTGCAGTCTTAATTATAGGATAACTACTGAGTTTTTACTGAATTTCCTTGGTAGGATTAGATAAAGATTGTGATTAAATAACAGAAATAAAATAATTAAATTATAGGTGCCACTTTTAAATGCGATTTAGCGGAGATGAGTTCAAAGTCAAATGTCTTGTTTCAAATACCGCACCCCCGGTGCGATACTGTTACTTTTGCAAAAAATGCAAAACTGTGTTAAATATCTGAAAATGATCCTAAAGAAACCTTTTACTTGGAGCGATAACGTTACTTGTGTAGTACGCGTAGTTTTCGTATGAGGACGTGAGTGACATTGCGGCGCAACGACCGTTATAATTTTTCGTTAGAGCCACAACGTCACTTTTGACTTTTGAGGGGGTTAGAAGGCTTAAATAAAAAAGATATACTTTTTTATTTAAGTTTAGTGTATTTTTTACAACAATAAAGTGATTAATATTTATCAAAAAGTAAAGTTAAAAGTTGACGTTGTAGTGTAAGCTGTTCATCTCATCTATATTTAAGTCATTGTTTTGTGAAGTGTCAAAGTTTGAAATGCTTTTCCTAAAAAACTGTTGCATAAGTGACAATGTTGCACCGGGGGTACGAATACGTTTTAAATAACTTTTTTAAATAGTTGTTAATACAATGAAAAGTGAGTACTACCGGTCCGGAACTTAAATCTTCCGAGAAGACACCGGTAAAAAACTCAGTAAATTAGTTACAGTTGCAGTTTCTACCTAAATGTGCAGACGACTTTGAACCAAACCTTTAAATTTTAATTTGATGAGTGTAGAAACAATAACTAAATATTGATTTTTGAGAGGTAAGCTGGAGCAGACCGGTCCTCGGCGGTGGCACATATTCACAAGCATGGCGTATGTGCCAGCCATCGCTTGACTCAACTATATTGAGTACGAATGTAGTTCAAACCGCGTCTGACGTCTTGTGACGTCACTGCTCAGTATAACAGAGAAGAGTCACGTCGGCTAAGCTTAAGGCGCCCTGCTGCGCGCTGCATTATTTAGTGCGTTCGCTCATTACATTTCCTCACTTTCTTGAAACCAGTTACTACGAAAATCCTTACACTTTTTATTCCATTCTCTGTGTGCTCCATAAGACTGTGTTTTATCAAATCCTTTTAGTATGAACATTTTATTCATACAGAGTTTAATGTATAACGGCTACTACGTTTCTTTAGTGGACTCTATTTCTGCTAACTACGCGGGATAATTAATATATTTTCTCGATAGAAAACGAATGTTCAGTGCAGTGCTGCTATGGCTTTTGGCCAATGATGCTTTATCATTGGCCACAGTTTTAGCTTGTTTTAAGACGCAACTGGGCTTAAGTAATATCAGTTGACTAAGTGGAGATGTTGCTTGACACTCGATAGAGAGAGGCAGGGCAAAGCGATTTATCGCTCGAACTGGAGCAGCCCGACTGATGAAATACCTCCTCCTTACAGAAGACCGTAGCCAAATGACCATCACTCCGGTGTTGTTGTGTTCCTGTGTGTGATTAAGGTTTCCTAGTAGCAGGGGTCAAGCCTTCAAGGTAAGGGCGACAAGTCTAGTAACAGTTTTACTATGCTATACTTTTCGCGCTTAAGCTAGGAACTCATTACCACTTAATATCAGGTGGGATGAGATCAATCTTGGAGTGCATTATAAAAAAAAAGATATGTATTTGAATTTGGAACACTTTAAATATGTTTTTTTTTAATTTAAAGATTTTATAGATTAAAACTATTCTGACTTTTACACACTTTTGACTTTTGACTTTGCACCGGACGTATGTCTTGCGCATTAGAATCTAATATTGAACTGCAAGTGTTTACCTTGTGCTGTGTACATCTAAAGTACCAACCCGAAAAAGCATAATCACATAATTAACAATTGTGTTTAGTTAGTGCCTAGGTCTTTTGTATAATCGCCGTCAGATATATCGGAGCAGACAAAGTGACCAAATACTTCTGAACAGTTAAAAATGTCAATAAGTTCTATACACTACAAGTTAATATTAATATCTGAATATTCACTACTTCAAAAATATCTGAGCAGATATCGTATCGCGCGTGTTCCTTTTCCAACTGAGCTATCCGCAAGTTATCGCAGGCGATGAAATCTTTCTGCTGTGTCTACCATTAGCCTCCGGTAAGTGCCCTCTGCCGAATATGTTTAGAACTTTATACTTATCGCGCGATACGTGAAGGTCGTGGGTTCGATTCCCGCACCGCAAGGGGATATAAAATTCTTCTGTTTCTAATATGTATGTGTGATGTCAGTTTGACCCGCTCACCTCTCAGCTACAAAGGTTAAAAGATCAAAAGATTATGGACAAAAGACGATATTGGTGGACATATATTTTTCCTCGATCACCCGGTTACACTTGCCCTTTCAAATGAATGGAAAAATGTGACGTCACATCTAATTCCATCCTCTTTATATTTTTCTTTAACACCTCACGCCTCCACAATTTAATGTTACTTCATTATGTTTATTTTTTTGCGCGTTGATGCTCTCCGAGCTTACGGAAGTCAGGAATTTGTTTTAATTAGACGTGAAATTTATGATCAAAGCACTTATTTGTCCTCTTGTAAGTCGACGGCATAAAGTCCGTGTCTGCTTGAGGAAATGAAATGAGAGAGATTAATTTGTGTTCGTTGCTACCTATTGTCGAATACCGTCCACGAAATTTGCTTGGCATAGGATTTTGTTTTTTTAGAGGAGCTTAATAAGAACTGAGAGAGCATTTGTTTGGCTTATTATGTACTAGTTGTACCCGCGGCTTCGTTCGCGTAGACTAAATACTTTCATAGTAAGTTTTACCCCTATTTTTCCTAATATTCGAAACAAAACGTTGTTAATTTTTTAATCAAGTTTTGACCACCTCTATTTTGTGCCACCTTTCATATCTCTAACTTAAAGAATAAACATTTTCTCATTTATAAACCCCCCTTTACCAAAAAAAAAGAACAGCCATTATCTGTTCAAGAGGTTCAACTAGTGTTGTTAAATGGCTTGAGTCTCCCGAGCTTCGACTCATTCAAGGCTCGAGCCTCCTATGAAGGCTCGAGCTTCAGCCTCGAGCCTTGCGTCGACGGTTCGAGCCGAGTTCAACGCATTTCAACTTTACCAAATTTCATCATAGATTCAGTGGTTTAATCGTGAAAGCCGGACATAAACAGGCACACCGACACAGGTACTTTCGCATTTATAATATTAATATGGATTCGTATGCCTCGAGCCAAAATGATAGTCGCTTTGAAAGTCTTCTTTAGCGGCATACATCCCAACAATACAAGTCAACAGCATACAATACACAAATGCTGCAGTTTCTTAATTAATTTGACTACGCGCGGTAAATACTTTCACCCTTATGTTGTAGACAGCCTTCCATTACGCACGAAACAGTTAACCTCCTCTTTCATTATGCGAACGGCTAAGTAGTGGAACTCTCCGTCGAGGTCAGTTTTTCCGGAACGTTACAATCTTTAAACCCACAGAAAACAGACGGGTTACGGGACGGCCGTCCTACGCGCATTTCGTTGTAAATAAGTAAAGGTACGACTACCTTTTGCATTTGGTTTTATTCGCAAAATGGTTATATTTAGTTTAAAGTTGTTTTTGATAATTTCATCAGAGACTGGTTTTAAATCTTTGTAAAGTGTTAATTTAAAAACAATGCACATATTTATATCAAGCCATATGGTTTTATTTTCAAGCCATTTTTATAACAAAGGTCAACATGTAGGTGGAAAATTATAAAAGGACCAAATGCGAACGAGACCGAATGCAAATGGGACCGGAAGCGAAAGGGATCGAAAGCAAATGGGACCTAATTAAATGGAACCTAATGCGAATGGAACCAAATGCTACCGGGGCCAAATGCTAGACCTAATAGGACGGTGTGTTAAACCCTGAAAAGAAGCCTTCGATTTCATTGTGAAAAGTTAAATAAATTTAATAACCGTTTCTTGACATCGGCATACGCCATTACGCAGTACATACGAAGATTATTTACAATCCCGCAAAGCTATTTATTCAGATATTTCATGAAACGATGAGAGCCTAATCCCGCTAATAGTGGAACACAAATAAAGCAGGCTGATTGGTGCCCGGGTTAATTAGGAACTCTCCACAGATCGAGCGATAATGGTGATATTTTTGTCCCGGGAAAGAAATGGAGCTAGGAAAATATGTTGGTGCAATGTACTCTATGTTATTTGCTTGGGTTGGACGAAATATTACGATTATGATATTAAAATACTAGCTGTTGCCCGCGACTTCGCCCGCGTTATTTCGGGATAAAAAGTATCCTATATGTTAATCTAGTATGTCATCTGTCTTCCTACCAAATTGTATCCAAATCCGTTCTGTAGTTTTTGCGTGAAAGAGTAACAAACATCCATACATCCATACTTACAAACTTTCGCCTTTATAATAGTAGTAGGATTAAGCTACTTAAGATGACTTGAAAATTCTGTTTGGTCCATTGGTTATAATACAAATAACCTTCACCTATATATTACAGAGCTGAAGAGTTTTCTTTGTTTGAAAGCGCTAATCTCGGAAACTACTTGTTCGAATTGAAAAATTAATTACTTACAGAAGACCGCAGCAAAATAACAATCATTTCAGTGTTGTTGTGTTTCTGTGTGTGATTAAGGTTTCCTAGTAGCAGGGGTCAAGCCTTCAAGGTAAGGGCGACAAGTCCAGGAACAGCTATTATTATGCTGTACTTGTCGCCCTTAAGCTAGGACCTCATTTCCGGCGGTGCTATGGTAGTTCAACGTTGACCGGGATACCCACGGCACTGCCACTCAGGCGATGAGGTCCACCGACAGGTTATAGTAGGTAGTCCCCGCCCTTTTCAGTGCGGAGTCGGGAGTAAGGTCTGCTCCCTGGGAGTCCCACACACGCCGCAGTCACCCTCGGCTGCGGTAAAGTGCGTCAAGGCATTTCCTGTCGTTAAAAAAAAAAAAAAAGGACCTCATTTCCACTTAACATCAGGTGGGATGAGGTTAATCTTGAAGTGTAATATAAAAAAATATGTATTGTGTTGCACAGTCCATTTATCGAGAACGGATATAAGCTATATAACATTATGCTACAACGAATAGGAGCAAAGAACCGATTGAAAATGTGAAAAAAAACCGAAGATAGTACGAGTGGGACGCTGCGATGGGCCACTAGTCAGTTCTACAACTAAATAGTAGACTCACATTTTTGGTTAATAGGTACTAATTATTTTTAGGTCGATGGTTTAGTTGTTCAACTAAAGAATGAATAAAAGTAACCAGTCTCGCGCTAAACGATTCCGGCGCCCCAAAAAATATAAGATATACATTTTTTCTTTTATTATATTAACAAAAATTTACTAAGACGATTCCAAATTAATGAGATCTCACTTCTTTGTACAGTTTTTACGAATTAGTGACGTAAACATTCCCCTCCACTGAACTTTGATGCGCATTTTCATATATTTGTTACAGCAAATACGTTTTAATTGCATTTTGGCAATATAACTGACGGACCGAACTTAATAAAGATATTTTTAGTACTGAAAAATCATCCGTATTGCAAAAAAACGAATAGTGCAAGCTAGGCTGCACTTTGGTCTGCAAACTGCAAACAAGTTGCGAAGGTAGGCTAGTGGCTAATTACTGCGCAAACTCTGCTAATAAATCGCGCAGTAATTGCTGTGTTGCATTTTCTAAAGCATACAAGACCTAGGATGTTGTTATAATAAATAAAATAAATCAATATTGGACAACATCACATACATTGCTCTGATTCTGTGGTAAGTAGCTTAAGCACTTGTGTTACAGAAATCAGAAACAACGAAGGTACCACAACACCCAGACCTGAGACAATATGGAAAAGTTCGTTTCCCATATTGACCCGACCGGGGATCGAACCCGGAACCTCAGAGATGGCGCTCACCAAAGGCAGGCCCGCTCGCCTCTCGGCTACGGAGGTCGTCAAATAATAATAAATAAAAAATAAACAATTTCTAACTGGATCTTTTCACTTTGTAACTACATTAGCTCTTCAACAGCATCGGCATTGCTTACTATAACATAATATAGTCCACAAGGTATGCCGTGACAACCTTTAATTAAGACGATCAAGTTTTTCATCAGGGTTTCAGAGGGATCATTAAGACGGTACTTATTTTGATTTATAAATTATATTTAAGGTTAGGTATAACACTAGTTTTAGAACAACATCACATACATTGTCCCGATTCTGCGGTAAATAGCTAAAGCACTGTAGTTTAGAAATTATAAATCTCGTCGATACCACAACACCCAGCCTCGAGAAAATATAGATCGAATCCTTAGGGATGGCGTGACGCCAAAGTTCAGGCCACTCTCTTTCAGCTATGGAGCTAATGTAATATAATCAGTGGTCGTTATATGCAGGTATCAATCAATCGATCTTATATTTCTTCATTTCAGTAGGTTATATTATAACACTTTTCAATCGTACTAGGAAACAATACAAATTGAATTCCGGTTTGAAACATATATCTACTGAAAAGATACCGGTAAGAAACTAAGTAGATTAGTTACAGTAGCGGTTTTTAACTTATTGCTATGTGTATATCACTTTGGACCAAGTCATATAGCTTTGTTTTGATAGGTGATTAATCTTTATAGAATTTATTCTTGAGAGGTAAGGTTACACTTGCTTGTTCTATATTGTACTCTAGTTACAAAACAACAGGGTTACATTTTACAGTAATTACTTGAGTAAATTTTCTTTCTGAACTGAATGAAGTGATTCCCGTGTAGGCGGGCACTCAAGCGAACAAACAGACGGAATGGTCTCGTCTGCTAACTACTGCGCAAACACTCGCTAAGGGATGGTACGGTTGAAAGCACGTTGGACTGTACACTATGGATTTTGTAACGCCCTTAAGTGCTCGGCATAAGAAACAAAATCGCACTACAAGTGTTAACTTGATGTGCTGCTTACCGTAAGTATTTTCCGTAACACCTGCTGCTAGGCTGTTTAAGTCATTGAAAGCGAGACTATTTTAGTTTCTACTTAAACTTTTTTATTTAACCCAATTATTCTGGGTATAAAACTCCCCTATACTACGTTAGGGTTGTACAATCCTTTTTGGTATGGCATGACAGCTTTTAAATTCTTTTGATAAGTCATTGTAGTGTTTCTTTAAAATTTCACTAGCGGGGGTCGTGTCATAGCACATCTTGTAAGTTCTGAATCGCAGTGACGAGATTTTTTCACGGCTTTAAATAAGACCCTGAGGTTATTAACCATTAAAAAAATAATTCACCTGAAGATAAAAGTGTCTTTCATTTAAGTAGCATTAGAAACATACATCTAATAAAAACGATCGAAAAACAATCCAAAAAATGTCAGTGCAGTGTGTCGAAGTGACATCAATAACATTTTGTTGTGTGAGAAGATTTGCAAGCTCCCCCGAACAGACGAAGGCGAGCAAGACCAGTCAGCTCGTGACCACGGTTGGTGCAACCTAACCGAAACGTCGGACAGCAAGTAGTTCTTATTAACTGCTAAAAATGTTGTCGCGTTTTAACCCGTGAACTTATTTTTTTTAATGTTTATTTAATTAGTCAAACAAAAAGTACACTACGAACCGTGACAGACTTACGTCAAGAAAAATAAATCTAACAATATTTAAAACATATTTAATTTGCCGACTGAATATTATACGTATTTTTAGCTCAAGCTTTTTATAATTTCATAACGTTGTGACCCGAATAAAAATCACACTTTTATCCCGGCACGTCCAACTTTTCAGGTTTAATTTAAACGTAAAACATAGATAATCCACGAACGAAAACTTTTCACCTGCAGAACAAATGTTTTCATTACATAAAGCCTTTATTTGCGTCCGCGGAATGTGAAAAAGGCAAATTTAATTTGGCCACGAACTTCACTACGTTATATTAGAATTATATTTCATTAAAAGCTTTTGTTGCCTTTTTATTAACCAAGGGATAAAACTCTTAAGAATATTATTTGTTTAGAACTTTAAGAGATTTATTTCTACCATCTACTATCACTATTAAATCATTCGTTTATTTGCTACTGAGAGTAATAATTCAATAATTATAAATATTAAATTAAACTAAATTAAATTAAATTAAATGCACAAGACAACCACATCAATCACTTGGTCTCAAACTTGGTCACTGTTTTCCTTTGTACTATGAGCACCAGACGACGGATACTAACTGGGGGTGTAATCCCAGCACACCCAGACCCAAGTCAACTAAGAAAAGTTTCCTTCCGAAAAAGATACGATTCATCTGCAACCTTTCCACAGTAAAGCCAAAATAACAGTCAGTAGTAATATGCAACTTAAATGAAATATAGGTACATAGCTTAGTTTATGGTCTAAGTAGCGGTCATATGTGGAAAATAAAAGTAAAGTAAGCGCCTATAAATAATAAATTTATTTTTTGCTCAAATCTGAACAGTTGGTCAATTGAGATACTTTAAAATACTTATCAAAACTATCATTCTAGATATTCAATAAAAACACGAAACCATAAAGTAATAAATTATTTTGATTTACACACTTACTACTAAATAGTTTCTGTGGATTCTAATATCACATTTGATTTTGAAGATAATCTCCAAAAAATATATATTTTGGCAACGCTTTGTAAAGTCTTTTAGTAGATCGATACTTACACATTTACATTATTTACAAATAATTTTGTCCTTTCAATTCTATCATACAATTTATGCATCACCACCATGTTTTCCGGTCAGATATGTGTTGTTGACTGGTACTTGCTTTTAAAAACGTAAAGCCAGCATAATTATTCCTATACATCTCAATATCTTGTCATACCAAATCTCCGCGTAACTAAGCAAGTCAGATAGACAATGACTTAATGTGACAAGGTACAGAGTTGTTCACGAACTAAAGCTACTGACTGCACCATAACGTTGAACAAACACCAGTACAGAAGTGTTTCACTGCCGTAACATTAATTGTGTGCATTCGAAATTCAAACTACAAACGCTTGCTCGTATATCAAGACCTACTAAGACATAATTAAATACGATGAGATGGCAGTTAATAAAATAATAATTACATTTCGTTCAGCCATAATGGACGCTTAATTAATTCGTCGCGGTTTCCATTAGCGGAGTGTTTCTTGGATTTAAATGTAAAATGTTTGTGTTGGTAATCCTTCGGGATGGTTTAATGGAAAATAGACGATGTCTGAGAAAAAAGGACGTTTCAAGCTGCTTAACGCGACGAAAGGTCAGTGTTATTTATTTTTGTATCTTTTCTGCCGTCCACTGTTCAACTAGTTGAAAATTGAAAATGTTCTTCGCACTATTTTTCTAAATTAGTCTATACTTCTCTTCGCTCCTACTTGGCCTATTATCACCCGCCTAATTGTTAAACCACGCCTCAATGAGGGGCAAAGGAAAAATGGAATTATCGTCAGATTGTGACGCTGATATTATCTCCATTAGTGGCACAAAGAACCTTCCGGGCAAAAGGGATTAGCTATTGATGTAATTATCTATCTTTCATCTCAGTTACGTAACTGAACTGACGTACCCTTCTGCAGTTTAATTTAATTATTTATTTTAAAAAAATAAACATTCAAATATTCTGTGAATATTTCAAGTTTCGTTCTTTTCGTTGACAGATGCTCGCAGGTTGGCAAGGTTCTTATAAAGCACAATGTGCATTAGGACCTACAGTTTGTTTAATTTAAATATATATATTTTAAATTATTCTTATTACTTTGAATCGATTAATTCTTTTTTACAATTTGCTACATTATTTTATCTAATTACTACACTGTATGTCTTAGTGCAAAACTAGTAATAAGTTCAGCTATATTTGAAATATGAACGACAGAGTTTCTTGCCGGGATCTTCTCTGTAAGTTATAGGTCCCGAACCGGAGGTAGCGTCATTTGTATTATATAGACGTTTCATAAATATTACTGGTGTAATTTACATGAATAAAAGAATTTTGAATTTGAACAAGTTTCTATTGATATCGAGCAAAAATTTGGAAAAAATCATGTTTGTTGTACGGGAGCCCCACTTAAATAATTATTAAATTTAGTTTTTAGTACTTTTTATTATAGCAGCAACAGAAATTCATAATACATGAACATTTCAACTCTCTAGCTATCACAGTTCTTGAGATACAGCTACACGAACAGACGGACATAGACGTAGTAATAAGGTCCCGTTTTTACCCTTTGAGTACGGATACCTAAAAATAGAGTAATTTCTCCTGTTTTCCCAACACTTTCCTTCACTTCTCTACTCCTATTGATTGTAGCGTGATGAAAAGTATACAATAACCTGCCCAGGAATATGAAGAAGAATTGTACCAAATTTCGTTAAAAAATTAGTTCCGTCGAGTAGTTTTTGGTTCTATAAAGAACAAGCAGACAGACACAGTTTATAGAATATTTTCCAAGGCGAAGCGATGACATCGTTAGCCGTAACATAATTAAGTTCAATAGTTGCACAAATTCGAACAACATCCCTACTAATCCCTACTAATATTATAAATGCGAAAGTAACTCTGTCTGTCTGTCTGTCTGTCTGTCTGTGTGTCTGTTACGCTTTCCTGCTTAAACCTCTCAACCGATTTTGATGAAATTTCGTATAGGTATACGTTGAATCTCAAAAACGGACATGGGCTACTTTTTATTAGAAAATAAGGGGGGGAGGGGGGTAATACCACCTTTGAAAGTTTATATGGAAAAATGTTTATTTTTGAAGTTAGAGATATGAAATTTGGCACAAATATAGCTCGAAACTTGGATTAAAATATAGACTACTTATTGTTTCGAATATTAGGGGTGAAAGGGGTAAAACCGACCATGAAAGGATGTAGTCCACGCGAACGAAGTCGCGGGCACAGCTAGGTAATCATAAATACAATTCTGTTAACAAAATCTACACCAACTCTGTCATTGTACACATAAAGGATGAAGGTGAAGCAATTTCACGAATGTTACATCCTCCATAAAAGTAAAATACGTTCCATAAGATCCCGCACGTCACAATGTTGCTCGCATAAACGCAACACAATATTAACAGCGCATTTTGACATTAAGACATTTAAATTCAAACTCGCAAATTGCTCGGCCATAAACCGAACGGCATCATAAACACGTAACGAATAGTCGGGACGTCACAATCTCGGGGTGTAATAAAACTGAGGGTTGAAGCAGATTTGACTGGGGAGAATGTAAAAATGGAGTGGGGGTTGGTTCGAGTTAAGATGTGCGAATGGGACTGGAATTATTTTAAAGAACTTAGTGACGCTGTAGGTAAGGCGCTCGAAGCGTGGAAGGTTTATGATTCGATTCTGGGAGGTCAATGCAGAAAACAAAATTTTCCAAATTGTTTTAGGTCTGTTGGTGGCTCCAGTTAATATACAAGTAATAAACATTTGTGTTTTGTCTATGTCTACGAGTTTTATTTATAAAAGCATATTTTAGAATTTCATAAGAGTAATGTAAATAAAATCAACAAATAAACTTTAAATTTCACTTCTTTGTATTTCAGGTAATTTTTATCTTGTTGTGTTAACGTTATTTGTATTTTCCTAAATGTAAAAGTATTAAATAAGAAACTTTGTATTTCAGAGTAACACATTGTTCGATTTGTCGTAACATAAATTAAGATTAAAAGACAGATTGTCTTTTATACTCATACCTATAATTGTCATGCCAAAATTTTGCCTTAAATCAACTTGGAAGCTGATTTACAAATGATAGGAACAATTCCATTTCAAGACAAAACATAGTTCCCACTTTCAATGCCAATAACGACATTTTGTGGATGGCTGTTGTATGTACGATTCTGTGCAATCAAGTAATAAATAAATACTGTAAATCTACAGAAGCAAGACCACCTTTACAACCATAATTCTCAAAACAAATAGAACACGGTGACTTATCAGAAAAATGAAGTAAAATATAGCAATGAGACCGTGAATACAAACCAGGAAATAGTTGAAATTAAAAGGCGCCGCGCCGTGATGTCCAGCCAGTGCCAACAACACAGGACTTGGCAGGACCTGAGCTTTTAAAATAATTCCTCTTTTGACAAACGCGTACTTTCAAATTATTTTTTAGTACGAATACATTTTTGTTCTTTTAAAAAAATCTTTTATTTATGTAAATTACATCAGTAACATTTACGAAACGTCTATATAATGCAAATGATGCTACCTCCGGTTCGGAACTTATAATTTACAGAGAAGACCCCGGCAAGAACTCTGTAGTTCACATTACAAATAAAGGGGAAGTTACTAATTTTGCATTAAAACATACAATGCGGTGGGTAAATTGTAAAAATTAATTAATTTATCCAAAGAAATGACGAAAATATATTATTATCTTTTAAGTTAATCTGGTATGTCAACTTTCTTCCTGACAAATTCCATCGAAATCTATTGAGTGAGTAGTTTTTGCAATAAAGAGTTATAAACATCCATATATTCCTTCAAATTTCACGTGTGTAACATTGGTAGGGTATTCAGAGTTTTCAAAAACAGTTTATAACAAAAAAAAACTGACTTCAAACCAGAAAAAAAGTGTGATTCCCTTGACTGACTATGATCTCCATAATCAGACCTGTAACGGCATTTATAACGCATATGGATACAAAATTTTGTAAAAAAAAACCGTGTATAAGTATACTACAGTCTTAATGGAGTTTTTACTAAGTACGTTTTTGCCGTACATAATAGGCGTAATGGATAAAATTTGAACAGTACTTAGAAAAAACTCCATCAAGACTGTATATATTTAGCAGTCATCTGGTTTAATCAGCTATTTGATTGGATCACTAGCGCGTTCATTGAATGACGACGTTTAATTGAATGACTAAAGGACAACTCGTCAAATTGTTTAATATAACGTTCAACTTCTTGACTGAACGTCATTTAGCATAGTAGTTGAATGGGATATAGCTGACAGACATGACATAACACACCTTAATAAGATTTTTTAATATGTTTTAACAATTTTAAGTCTTAAGACAATTAGGCTAAAAAATATTTTTTTACGAATAAGTCACTTTATATCTCATTTTCACTCTAAAAATTATCAACACAGTGCTATTCGATTATATCTGTACCAGCTGTTTGACGCCATCTTTATTTTGATGAGCACTAACGCCGCAGTGGAAAAAAATGAACTAAATTACAATCACCTGACTGATTACGTCAGCTATGTTCAAAGGGCTTTGTTACAATCCGCTAACTTGTTGGACGTTCAGTGAGTCTTATTCATTCAACGTTCGGCCTAGTCATTCAATTAAACGCCGTCATTTAATAAACACGCTAGTGATTCAATCAAATAGCTGTTTCAACCAGATGACTGCGACATATACACCGTTATGCAAAATGTCAAGATTATTGCGAACGCCGAAGGACGTTATTCCTTTTCAAACCGGGAGTTTATAAAATTGATTGCAGTTGTGGTAGTTCTTACATTGGACAAACTAAGCGGACAATAACTGAACGAGTGAAAGAACACATCATCATCATCATCATCATCATCATCAGCCTGTTGCAGTCCACTGCTGGACATAGGCCTCTCCAAATGTTCGCCACTTCGCTCGATTTTCGGCGACTCTCATCCAGCTCCCGCCAGCCGTCCTGCGCAAATCGTCACTCCACCTGGCCTGAGGGCGTCCTACACTACGTTTACCGAGGCGTGGTCTCCACTCCAGAACTCGTTTACCCCAACGGTTGTCGGCTCTGCGGCTGATATGGCCAGCCCACTGCCACTTTAGCTTGCTAATCCTGTGAGCTATGTCAATGACTTTAGTTCTCTGCCGGATCACCTCATTATGGATTCGATCCCTTAGAGAAACACCGAGCATTGCTCTTTCCATAGCCCGCTGAGTGACTTTAAGTCTGTGAACCAGTCGTGCCGTCAGTGTCCACGTCTCGGCTCCATATGTCAAAACAGGTAGAACGCACTGATTGAAGACTTTTGTCTTTAGGCACTGTGGGATGGACGATAAGAAGATTCGACGTAGTTTCCCAAATGCTGCCCAGCCCAGCTGAATCCTTCTATTCACCTCGTCCTCTAGGTTGTTTCGACCCAACTGCAATTTTTGCCCGAGGTACACATATTTTTGAACAACTTCGAGGACGGCGCCTTGGACTGCAATCGGTTCCGGTAGAACATGTTCATTAAACATGACCTTGGTTTTATCCAAGTTCATCCGTAGGCCGATGCGTACAGAAGAGTCAGCCAGGTCATTCAGAAACACATCACGGCGGTCAAAAATCGTCAGACTAATAAATCCGCGGTAGCAGAACATCTGTTAGAAATGGGAGTTAATCATTGGATGGAGTTGCACGACCCTAAAATCCTCTCGACCGATCGCCACTACCATACTAGGATAGGATAGCATGAAGCTATTGAAATCAAAAAGTACAAAAATTTCAATAGAGAAGACGGATGTTCATTAAATTACCTATTAAACAAAATATAAAAACGATTGGATGCCACTACGGTTTCCGAATATTTCCCTCTATTTATCAGAGATGCTATTATCTGGTCCAGGTTTACTTGATGATTTCCATCTCTGGGTCTTGCGTCAGTTGACACCATAGACTGATGAAGCCGCGGTGTCGATTGCACAAGGACTAACTTTGCATTGGTCGATTAACACCATGTTTTCTAAAAAAGGGGAGGGGGGGGGGGGGGGCTGGTAAAGGGCAGTTGTAGTTTCGCTACTGAAACAATATCTACCGCTAGTATATTTAGTAATTGGAAAAATGTTGACATATATACTTTTATCAAGATGATGCCAGAAATATAGTATTTTTAGTATAGCATTTTATATATTTTGCTTAGATATTGGAAACACTGTTTCTTTTTTTAAGATTCTTTTGGAATAAAATAGTCCTGTATACGATTGAATATAGTGTAAGCCTTATTCGTTAACACTTTATCTTGGGGAAATAAATGAAGAGCGTTATGTGGGATGAAATAGGAAATTGCTTTCTTTGTTGCTTTAAATGAAAAAATATTGGATTAAAAATAATATACATTGTAAGGATACCAAGATCGACCATTTACTATCTTTACAAAATATATTTGTAGTCCATACCTTGATAAAAAATATTTTAATACCGCTTTTATATAAAAAGTTGAATGAGGGCAATGATAGACAAACAATTAACAATAAACACGTTTTAACAATTTTGTTGGACATGCAGTAAATAAAAAAGTAAAAACTATTGTAAAAAATCACCTGTAAGACTGATTTAGAGGGACCCCACACTAGCGTCTTTCGAGCGTCAGCGTCTTGCCGCGCCGACGTTGTTTGGGCGTTGCGTCGACGCGGCGCCCGCTCAGCGTCGACGCGGCGCCCGCCCAGCGTCGGCGCGGCGTTTGAGCGGCGCTTGCGCTGGGCGTCCTCTGCACATCGCGTTCGAGCGTCGCGCCGCGCTGACATCATGTACAGTTATTTCGAAAATGGAAATGTAAGATTTGAATAACGCACAATATAATGTTTTATATTGCAGTGATAAATTAATGCTTTCAACTTGTAAAGGAAAAAATATATTTTACCTATTTGACACATGGCACAAAAAGTACTTAATTGAAAATGGGTTTCTTCGGCAATATGAGCTAGTATTTTAAGCTACATCCATATTTGCTATCAGCTAAAAAGTCTTCTACCTACTGATTCTAAAACACGGGCGGGCCGAAACAATTGAGTTGATCATTGTACTGTTGTCAAAATAAACGCTGCGGCAGGCGTCGGGCCGGCGCGGCGCCTGTGGAGCGCAGTCCTGGCGTTCGTCATTTCGACCGCGCCGCTGCGCAAGCGTTGCGTCGACGTCGCGTCGGCGTTGCGTCGACGTCGACGCTCAAAGAACGCTAGTGTGGGGTTACGCTTAAACTCAATAAACGGAAAAAAATCTAGAACCGAAATAACGTTAAATTTTTAATATTTAAAAAAAAACATACTCTTTTCATCTACTAGGCCTGAAGCTTTACAGTAGCGCATCCTGGGTTTTTAAAGATTGCATTATACAAACAAAACAAAAAATGATAGATAAAAAGTGATTGGACGAAGTGAAAAGAAAGAAAATAAATTTTCACTTTCCTCACTGCAAAGTGGAGAAAAGGGGTATAATTAGGCTTCAGGTGAAAAAAATATTGAGAAAATATGATTCCTTTTTAACAAGATAATCGACTTAAGACTTTCGAATCAGACGCTCTGCCTTTGGTCTGCTTTTGGTATTAGAATTAGATTGTTTTTTAATTGCTTTTGAATTATTAGCAAACTAAAGTATTTTTAACCATAAATAGGCTAGCATTTTACACACACGTGATGCTCAGTTATTTAGTCCACGATGTAACCTGCTCCGAAGTATTACATTTTGTACCATCTTAAACGCTCAAACTGTACGCTTCAAGAAAACAAAAAGACTAGAATTTGTTTTGCTCTCAAGTCAACTTAAATGAGAGCGTTCATCTGTCTCTGGACCCCACACCAGTTGGTCCTGAAATTTTGAAAAGGCGCAAAAGTTATGGCAGCAACGAAGTCTCGTCAATAATGCACGCGGACGGGATTACAAGTTCCGCCGCGCCTCTACGAGTTATTGTATTGTGTGTTACCTGGAAGCTGGGATACTTGTGATTTAAAAAACTAAAAGATTTAAAAAACAAATACTCAAGATATGCTGTTGTTAAGCTTCAGACGAAGAAGATGAAGAGGAGGCGTCACTTTTGGAAATAACAAAGTTGTGCATTATTTTTTTTGTCGGAACTTTTTTTCACTTTTTGAGGTCAAACTTGTTAAATTCGAACCATTAGTTCCTGACGATAGCGCATATAAACAAATATCTACACACATTAGCTTTGTAATACTAGTATTGATGTCTGAAAAACTTGCTTCACAGCCAAATGCGCTTTGAAACGACCTCAAATTATTTCCTCCACGGAATTGTCGAAATCTTTTCAATCTTTATTTTTATTCACATATATTACATTATTAATACCTATGATAGTCTCTATATAAAGCAAATGAAGCTACCTCCGGTTCGGAACCTATAACTAAAGAGACGATACCGGCAAGAAACTCGGTAGTTTATTTTACAAATGAAAGCTAAACTTATTACTAATTTTGCACTAAGACACAGTTAGTTGGTCAGTTGTAAAATGAAAATTTAAAATTAATTATTGAAAAAAAAAACACAAAAGTATTTGTAGTAAAAGTTTATAGAGTGGCTCTTTAGCTGAATTCCCGTATCCTAATGTGAGATTGTATCATCTCACCTCCCGTGACACTGGCAGAGGTAAACTAAGCAAAAGAAGCTTGGTACCATTCCATACAAAAGAGAAGAAAAAGTTGCTAGACTAGCTGTAGAATAAAGAACACCTGTGTTCTATCGTTAAAATATTTAAGTTCACACGCGACGTTCAGGCCTAGTATACGCAACGCGACTAAATGTTATCGCGCTCTTAACAAACGTCAAAATCGATTGAAGTCAGAGCTTCAGCTGTTGATTGGCTAAAATACGAGAGCGGTGCGCTATTAGCCAATCAACAGTATCAAAACTTTTGTCGTCTCATGCGATAAATTTGACGTAATGCGTATGCTAGGCCTGATAGACTCCCATATAGTTCTCAACTCACCAAACACTGGCAGCGTTAGACGTCGCAAAAGAAGTTTAGTTGCCATTCCGTAAAAAAAGAAGGAGAAATCGCTGGACAAGCTATAGAATAATGTGTTACAGCGGAAAATATCCGAGCGTCAAAATATATAAATTTTCACGCGACATTGAAGTTCACATGCTATTTAGTAACATAACAAAAATGCTGCAGTTCAAGTTCGCGCCAACGTATTGCTACTTACCAAGTTAATGTTTTCCTTAGCAATAGCCCTTCATCAGTAGAGAAACACCTCCAAACAATAATCAAAGGAGCCGCCCCCCCACCAACCGCACTGATTACTCCATCAGCATTCCGCAATCACCAATCACCGTCCTCGATCGTGTTTCTGGCTCATTATTAATCAGCTAATCTATCGCTAGATTAGCGCGGGCACTGAAACACGACCTTAATAAGATGACAATTATGACGTCATTCAACAATTAAGCGGCATTGTGGATGTAATTAGTGGCATTAACCGCACAATCGAAGCTGTGGGAGGACCAGTCGTTTAGGAAAATTAAAGGTTAATAATGTCATTCTGGAATTATTGGCGTTGAGTCACATTTCTGTTGAACATTTACGTTTTCTAACGGCAGCGCCTTGGCATGCTTACTATCTACGTTTTTTTTTTACATTTTCCACTGATGACTAGCTTTTATTGATCGCAGCGCAACGTAATGCAATATGGCCTAATGTAGTACCCGTTTAATATATATATTTTTTAAATTTGACTTTTAAAATTCTTAAAAAGTTTTTGCTTCCCTTGTCTTTTTGTATTTTATTTTCTTTTATAAATGCTGTAATTAAACGTGGTCCATAAGTTTCTTATTTTCTTTCCTTACTTTGGGGTCATGTCTATCGACGAAAGGTTGTGTAGGTGTACAAACCTCTTTACAAATTATGTATACTTTTTCATGCAAACATAATTTTTAACGTAAATCGATTGTCTGCTGTTTTTCCGTCTGGTCACGTTAGCTTGTGATTTTTAGATTACGTACTATTATTAAAACATGCTTTTTCCATTCCAAAGGCAGTTTTTATTACAGTCTAAATTGATAGTGTTTATATAAATAAAAGAGACAGAAAGAAAATACATTTATTGACCTCTACATACGGGATATTCATTTTTACACTGGACAACACAACAAGACAAATAAATTAAAATAAAAAACAAAAAGAAATACAGAATAAAAAGCAAAAAATAGTTATCTACCAACACAAACTAAATACATAGTGGTTTTATCATAACTCCTGATTTTAAAACCTTTTCAATTATGGCATACTTCTTAAAGTATTATTTACGGCTGCAA
Organism: Glyphodes pyloalis; assembly: GCA_037074685.1. Lineage (NCBI taxonomy): Eukaryota > Metazoa > Arthropoda > Insecta > Lepidoptera > Crambidae > Glyphodes > Glyphodes pyloalis. The sequence goes on from JAYKKO010000049.1 coordinate 1,150,306, forward strand.
GTGAGTTATCGTTACCTCTTCAGATGGTTCTCAGTGCGCACTACGTCATGCTATCGGTCCAGTCCCGAGCCTATTTGTCAGTCGAGCGTAACATATGTGCATCGAGATGCACGAGAGCTGTATTGTTCTCCAATACGCATGATTACTCTGTTATACATAATTTATTCGAGCCCGCCTGCCGTTGATTTGAAATGAATGCGCTTGATATCTTCCGCATTAAACTCATACCAAAATATATTTTTTATTTAGGAACGTAACATACAGCACTTGTGAATCGTCATTGAATACAATGCAGAGTGATTCTACTGCCGGTTCGGAACCTGTCTCTACCGAGAATACACCGTAGAGAAACTCAACAGATCAGTGATAGCAGCGGAATCTAACTTATTGCAATGTGTAGCTTTAGACCAATTCGTATAGTTTTGTTTTGATGAGTGATGAAACAATTGAGTACTCAAGTAAGTATTGACTATCGAGAGGCTAGCTGGAGCAAACCAGTCCCCAAAGATGGTACCTGTTCACAATCAGCATTACGTCTACATAATGTATGACTATTATTTTGAGGGTCAGGTCATGGGGTTAGTTAATTATTGAGTGCAATAAATAGTATAGATATGAATTACAAAGGTGATGGCAGAAGGCCATTATTAATTAAACTATGTGAATTACAGTCAGAATCCCAGCATCCCCGAAAATTACATTTAACACATCGAGAGAAATCTTCATACTGCAATAACATCAATCCTTTTGCAGTAAAACTGCCGAAAGCTGTTCATAGTATCGATATTCTTAGGAGTATCGATACAATCCATGGATTAAAACTAGATAATACTAACAAGTTAGAGCAATATTATTGATAGTATTAACAGAAAGCTAAACAAAAGGGCTACCAATATCGATATTATTAAAAGTACCAATTTATTTAAGAATATCAATAGTCCATATAGCGAGCCTATTTAATTGTCTGTTAAACCTGATTGTGATAGACAAACAATACAATTGTTTATTGGCTAATTGGTAAATTGTCAATAGTTGGAAACAAGTAGTTGTTTTTTCATTTATGAGCAACAATACTATCGATAGTATCGATAACTATCGATAGCATAGTTTATTTTTCGTGCTATCATTGGGGACTGGTGTAATAGAAAAAATAGAAAACATATTTATTTATGTAAACTTTACATAAGCACTTATGAATCGTCAGTACAAATTAAGTATTCTACCGCCGTGTTCGGAATGTTGATCATGTCGAGAAGAACCGGCAAGAAACTCGACACTTACTCTTTTCAATGTAACAATGTTCCCTTATACTAGTTACTTAAATAAAATATACAAAGCTTATATATATAAAACATTTCCGAGAATTAAAATTATTCAAGACCCATACTGTCTTCTCTAGCTTCCTCTAAACTATATACTTAATTGATACTACACTCACAATATGGTCTGAAGTAGTCACGCATAGTAATAAATTTGATACTGCTATCATATTGTTTTATAATTATCTTCTAAGTTAAGCCGGTATGTTCTTGATAGAAATAGGTTTCAAAACGGCATCACATTCCATTGAACTCACTCTTCATTGAATTAATGACGATTTGATTATGTTTTAATGTAATTTACTTCAATAAAGTATATTGAATTGAAGAAGTTATTATGTACTCATACATCAAAAAAACTTTACAATATTTAAATACAAACAAACCCCCTTTCATATATTTACAAATATAAATAAATTACAAAAAAAATATATCTTGTAAAATCGGTGGTTATCGATAATCTTACCATTGATTGGCTATCGATTCCCATCACTACTTCGCAGACCAGGATTCAAATGGACTCTTATAGCTCACAGTTACAGTGGGCATGCATCAATTTTGGACACCGGCCGAAATAGCGATGCAGGTGCCATAATTTACTGACTCGGGCCACGAAATGAGCGGAAGGGGACTCGCATACGACTGAAGCAATAGATGTTGAAGAAAAAGGGTTAACGATTTAGGAAGGTCGACTGTGAATTAGGGTTTGGTCTTGGCTTTGTTGCTTTTTCCAGACTTCAGTGAGGGTGCTGGGAATTGGTGGTGTAAAAAGAATTAGGCACTTAAATTTGGTTTGGGAATTACGTCGCGCGGTATAGGTATAAATTAGCCGCTGTTGTAGGTGGTTTATGGATGGAAGAAGGGTAAAAAGATATGTAAAAATTGTTTAAGTTGAATTTATTTCGTTTGTAAGACATTTTAAATGACACTATTTTGTATTAAAAATAGATAGATATATTTTAAAAAATCTGACTTCCACAACTTTAACACTAGAAATAAACACAAACTTGCTGTTCCTTAACTAAGACTACATAAGATAAATAATTTCTTTGTGGGTTTAAGCGTTAAATTATTTAACATGTTACCTGAAAATGTTATCCAGTTGCCCATGCATACATTTAAGTCTCATGTTAAAAATTGTTTAATAAAAAAGGGCTACTACAAAATTGATGATTATTTAAATGACAAAAATGTATGGGTCTAGAATAACTTTAATTCTCGGAAATGTTTTATATAAGCTTTGTATATTTTATTTAAGTACCTAGCGTAAGGGAACATTGTTACATTGAAAAGAGTAAGTGTTGAGTTTCTTGCCGGTTCTTCTCGACATGATCTACATTCCGAACACGGCGGTAGAATACTTAATTTGTACTGACTATTCATAAGTGCTTTCGTAAAGTTTACATGAATAAAGATGATTTATATTCTATTCTATTCTATTCAGATAGATAGATACACTTTATTGCACAAAACTTTACAGAAATAGGATTAACAGATTGATTATAGTACAATTTAGGCGGTCTTATCGCTAAAAAATTAAATATGTTATCATGTGTTAAAATATGTTTTATGAGAAGATTTAAAATATAAGCTTTTAATATGTAGTATCTAGGTGAGACTTTTTTAATTGATATCATTGAGGATATAAACCAAATTACATTTTTTATTAATTTCCTTTTTTTGCATGTCAGTACTGTTGAATGTGTAATGCCGAGATTTGTTATTAATTGATAAAACACTGAAATCGTTGTCGAAAATTATCTTGAAATTATGAAATATTAAAAAAAAAACATGTATTTCTAAAATACAAACAAACTTATTCTAAAAATATATAAAGTCGTTAAATGGTTAATATTTTGGAGCAGTTATTAATTAAGGTGAAGGTATAAATATAGTAAAAAACCATGCACGCAGTTTCCAAAATGTATTCTTTCTTAACGTAGACGATATAATGGTATGCCATATTTTGGATAATTTTAGCAGATACACCTCCAATGAATTTCCTCAAAGAAATTTTACTTTCTAAGGCTAGTAGCGCCGTAAAAGCATTTCGCAAGCCATAAATCGATTCAGGGAGGTTACGTTTAAAGTTCATCCGACCATAACGAATCTAAAACCCACGCATCGGTTATTAACATACCCTGGCGTCGAGCCAGCAGGTTTTAGCAGACCCGAAACGCTTCGCATACTATTTTACATTTGTTGTGTCAAGTGAAGAGGTACCTTGTTTTGGAGGTATTTTTTGAAGTGTATCCATTTAAATGTGCAGCTCATGAGGCTCACTTATGTCTGGTTCCAATATTTTACTTTTCGTAATGTGTTATAAGTCCTTTATACCGTTCCATAATTTACTTTCCATACCAGCTGTCATCAGTCATCAGTCGGTCGTTTTAGCTTACGCCCCGTATAATTTATTACGATTCGTAACTAAAACGGACCGTTTTTTAATTTTTAAGTGACGAACAGCTTATAGTTTTATTTTAATTATTATAAATAATGTAATATATACGTTTCGGTTTCAGTTCTCGGGCACGGTTCCAAGGATTGTCATGAACTTTAATATTTGGACGATTTTGTAGCCGAAAAATAGATGTATTTAAGTTTCAAAATTGGAGCAATATCATTACAATAAAGTGGTCAATTTCATGATTTAACAGCTCAAGTGGGAAATTGGTCGGTCATGTACTAAGAAGTCCTTGGTACAAAAGTATATCCTTTTTTCAAGTGCCTAAGAAAAAGTATTGCTACGACATGGCGTAAATCGCCAAACCTACTAAAAGGATTCGGGTGAAATTTGGAAGAAAAGTAGAAATAGTTAGTAAATTCCATATAGGATACTTTTATCCCGAAACAACGTGAACAAAGTCGCAGGGAACACCTAGTTACTTATTAGAGATAAGCCGTTAAAAACCACCACACCATTTGTAAAAACGCATACAACGTAACAGAGATCCCGTTGTAATGCATTCGGAGTACCTACCAGTATCTGGCATTTTGCCACAGGAGTTTTTAAAACGTGTTTTAGCAATCAGAGCAAGTTATATCTCCGAGCCGTTACTATCTTAAATGCAGAAGTAGAAAGAAATACCGACCAAGCGCGAGTTGTGCTAACCCACAAAGGCATTTGTATCATCTTATTAATATTTAAATACGAAACTTTGTTCAAATTTATGAATATCTAGATGTATTTGGAAAAAAGTAATAAACAGATTTGGTTAGAATTTGGTACAAAGAGCCCATCTCTTCTCCTCTCCATCATACTAGATAAATGTAGAATAATTTTTATTCCGAAGTGCCGGACAACAGTTAGTCCTCCATAAATATAGCAAAACAACCATGCTTGTTCTATAGGAGCCCCCTTACATGTTTGTATCTTTTTTTTATAATGCACTTCAAGATTGACCAAGCCCCACCTGATGTTAAGTGGTAATGAGTTCTTAGCTTAAGGGCAAAAAGTAGGTATGCCATTAGTAAAACTGTTACTAAACTTGTCGCCTTTACCTTGAAGGCTTGACCGCTACTACGCTTGACTAATGTAGCACCCCCCAAGAGCTCTGGAAACCTTATTGACATGCAGGAACACAACAACACCGGAGTGATTGTTATTTGGCTGCGGTCTTCTGTAAGGTGGAGGTATTTCACTAGTCGGGCTGCTCCAGTTCGAGCGATAAATTGCTTTGCCCTGTCTCTCTTTAAATCGAATCGTTATTTTTATCGAATATTATTCCGTGAATATTTTAAACCTCTTGCATTTTACATTTCATCCAAATCCATTCAGTAATTCTTGTTTGAAAGAGTAACAAACACACATCCAGACATAAATAAATAAATATAAATATTGGACAACATCACATACACTGCTCTGATTCTGAGGTAAGTAGCTTAAGCACTTGTGTTACAGAAATCAGAAACAACGACGCTACCACCCAGACCCGAGACAAACAGAAAAGTTTGTTACCCATATTGAACCGACCGGGGATCGAATCCGGGTCCTCAGAGTTGGCGCGACGCCAAAGTCCGGCACGCTCGCCTCTCGGCTATGGAGGTCGTCAAACAATCAACATCTATTTACAAAAATTATGTGTTCTAGTCGTACGATAGTAGAAATATTATTTTTTCAAGCATTTATTGTTAAAGCGACAAAAATACATCATCTTCGAACATTTCAACTGTCTAACTGGCAAGCAAGACTAGTGACAAACGGACAGACGGACAGCGGATTCTCAGTAATGTGGTTCCGTTTTCCCCCTTGAGTACGGAACCCAGGAAACCCATTAACAAAACAGTACTAGGTAGTAGCGTCGCTATCTCTGATTAAATCACACAGACGGGTGTTGGCTCCAAGCTCGTGCATACAATGTAACGAAAGAAAGATAATCTTTTACTGAAATGCTGAAGAACTGGTCTATACTGTATTACACATATGGGGATAATTCATCCCATAAAATTCGTTATAGGGGTGATCGTCATCTGCGCTCCCTCGAAAGCTCGGTAATGATCATAAGGCTTAGCATCCAAAAGTTCGAAAAAAATGTATTGACATTCTCGTATACGTTTTAAATAGAATGATTTGTATAGTAGAAAACTATGACAAATTTCAAATTCAAGATGGCCACCACTAAAAATGGTATAATTATACAATAGGTACCTACAGTAGGTTTTATTTCGTAAACGTGAGAGCTTATTTCGAGATTTCAAATTTACTTTTTTAAGAACTAGTCTTTATAATTTAAGCTGCCTGAGACAGTTTATAAGTAAATATCTTTTATTATACTGTATAAATCGTGGTTTTTACTCTATTGCTAAAAAAGGGCGTGTAATGTTTCTGGTTTCAATAACAAAAGCATTTTCCTTTTACTATAAGAGATCAGGTAAATTAATGAGATGTCTGGTAATTTAAATACGGTTAGAAGTATGCGAACCACCTTTTAATTAGACGAATAACACATACCAAAATGTAAAAAAGATCTTGTAATTATATTGAGTTAAAAAAACTGCACAAAAATCACCTACAAACGACCCATCTTAATCGGCTTAACGAGTACGCCCACCATAATCTGAGCCGAACTCAATTCGGCCCAGACACCTTATTACGGCCCCAGTTCAATTAGTTCGGCACGGTTCGGCCCCGCGGCTGCTAATCGGCCCGTTGTCGCTGATTATTAAGCGTGGTGTGTAATAAATTAATGTGGAAACGGATTTTACGGGGTGAATTACGGAAGCTGATTATAAGGAATGCACTGAGCTATTTTAATTTGGAAGTGATAAGACGAGGTGTGTTAGGTACTTGGTTGGTAGATACAGCGGCTTAGGTATTGTAAGTTAAGCTACATAAAACGCGGTCCGAAGCCGGATGGGTGACCGTGGTTTGATGTTATATTGTGGCTCTTATTATGAGGATATTTATGGCTTAGAAGGCGTTCTACATTGTTAGTTCTAGCTTTTATTTTATTTATTTATATATTTAAAAACTTTATTGCACTAAATAAAAAGTACAAAAGGTGGAATTAATGCTAGGAGCATTCTTTACCAGTCAACCGTTGGGTCATGCAGATAGTTCGTTTATGGATGTGGTAACAGTAAAAATGTGAGTATGGATTTATACAACAAAATTAATAATAATAAAATTTAAGGTTGTCTGGAAGAGATTGCTTTCTAGCAATAAGACCGCCTAAATTATGTCTGTAAAACAAATTTCTGTAAAATTTTCTGTGCAATAAAGTGTATCTATCTATCTATCTATCTATAATAAATAGCAATAAATTAAACACCAGAATAGAATATTCAAACAAAGGTACATGGTGAATTAACATAATTTTTGACGACCTCCGTAGCCGAGAGGCGAGCGTGCCGGACTTTGGCGTCGCGCCATCTCTGAGGTTCCGGGTTCGATCCCCGGTCGGGTCAATATGGAAAACGAACTTTTCTGTATTGTCTCGGGTCTGGGTGTTGTGGTACCGTCGTTGTTTCTGATTTCTGTAACACAAGTGCTTTAGCTACTTACCACAGAATCAAAGCAATGTATGCGATGTTGTCCAATATATAAAAAAAAAAAAAATATAAAACAAAAGCTTTTCTGTCCATATAGGTATTGTGTAAAATAAAACGAGTGGATATTTAAAGTTAATTAATTCACCTATTGGAATTCTATGTGGACGGACAAGAACAAAAGAATTCACAAACTCTTTATGATAGAAATATCATTTGTCATAGATGGTTGAGTTTTGGAGCGCAGAGCTGTTAAGTTATTTAACCAATTTCAATTAATATCGTTTTGAGTAAAAAAAAACAATTAGTTTCTTTTGTTCCCCAGACATCTCGTTATGATCAAATAATGAGTGAACTTGATTATTTAGTATTCTGTGTAAATCTCCACGTTTTGCCAGTAAATCATTTTGTCGATGACATCTTTGGAGCACTTAGTAATCTTCGGTGCCGAGCAAATGGTAAAAATGCTGCGTAGCGTCGCGACGGGCAATGTCACCCGTCCACGACCTTTGGGTGAACGGCAGTGAGGAAACTTTGTGTTTTATGGAAAATTTTTGATCTATAATAACAGTTTTATTCTGTTTATTATTTTTTTATTTATTAGGTCTACTTACAATTATGCATTACATCTTTTATACGCTCTTAAATATATAATTATTAGCTAAATACATAATTTAGTTACAAATAGACTCCACATGCGATTACAATGTTTCTTACAAGCTAATAAAAAAAAGGGAAAAACAACCAAACAAAAGAATCTAACTATCAATGACGACTTTTTTCATCCTAGCAACCGAGTCCTGGAAAACATCAACCAGGCCGCTGTGATGGTTAAGGATTCGTGAGAGGCGAGGTATAGCGGAGTTGGCACCCATAATGCACTGTTAAATAAATATTGGACAACATCCTATACGTTGCTCTAATTATGTGTCAAAATTATGTCACCTTTACAGATAGCACCCCATCACAAAATCAAAAAATAATCAACAATTATTTACTCCATCATAAATCATTTTCGAAATAAGCAAGAGTTGACCTCTTCTATTAAGTGCAATAAGCACCTGTGCCAGAGGCGGCCTCTCTTCCTACGTTTATGTTTCCCGTGAAGGTTATCTTAATACCAGCACCTGGTTATTACCAAAAAATACCGCTTGATATTCTGTGAGTTTTTTATTTTTCGTAAGACCAAATGTCGTCATAGAAGCAAGACAAGAATTAACTTTCCATTATGTGAGGTTTATAATTTATTTTATTTAAAAACTTTATTAAAAGAAAGTACAAAAGGCGGACTTAATGCAGGAGCATTCTTTACTAGTCAACCGTTGGGACATGCAGATAGTTCATTATAAAAAAAATATTTTGTCTGATTTCCTGATCTTGCGGTCATACTTGTTTAGTATAAGTACACTACACTGAAAAGCGCTGCAGTTAAACGTCTTTGTATCCACTTCATGAAAGGTTGCAATCCTCTACCAAAGTACACATTTTTTAATGTCTTTTTAACATGAGCGCCTTGCAATTTTCATTACACAATAAATAAATAAATATTTGACAACATCACATACATTGCTCTGATTCTATGGTAAGTAGCTGAAGCATTTGTGTTACAGAAATCAGAAACAACGACGGTACCACATCACCCAGACCCAAAACAATATAGAAAAGTTCGTTTTCCATATTGACCCGACCGGAGATCGAACCTGGAACCTCAGAGATGGCGCGACGCGAAAGTCCGGCACGCTAGCCTCTCGGCTACGGAGGTCGTCATGAAGACTTCAAAATATGATGAAGATTCAATGAGATCATAGGTATATCTTTAATGTTACTGTTTATATTTCGTTGACTGTGTCAGCAGGTAAGTGGTTATTTATCAGGTGAAGCTTTTGATCGAAAAGCGTTATGTGTTCAGAACAAGTTATTGGAATTATTTTATGAAACTTATTTTCATAGTGGATCTTCAAATTACATAATTATAAGCCCATATTTGATTAACTAATTCTGAGGGTTCCATAGTCAAAGGAACTGTGGAACTCCGCTGTCTGCTCCTCTGTCATCAGGCTTGTATCTTATGAATCGTAAAAGTTAGATAATTAAGATTTTGAATATTATTTATTCCTGTTGCCGCCATAACAACAAATACTTCAATACAACAGAATAAAATATACATTTTAGGGGTTAGGTACTTTGAATACTCTTGCAAAAACATACACACACGTCATAATGTATGATTACTATTACATAGTTAGATAACAAAGTTAAAAAAAAAAAGATTTTATAATGTGCAGTCCAAATAGATTTAATTTTAATGAATACACTCACGCCGGAGCCATTGCGACCAATAGATAGGATAAGGCTATTGGCCATTCGATACGTAATAGGTGACACCTAGCATGGAACCGCTTAAGAAATTCATTGTAAGCCTACTCACTATAATTTCATGTTTTATTGTGTTAGTCTCAAAGTTTATGTAGTATACAATAGTTCAACATTGGTTTCTGTCTTAAATTATTGTATTGAAAAAAATAAAAACTTAAATATTAACTAACATACGCCGCAGCGCCAACGATACTAACAAATATTCTTGTATTTCTCAAACAAATGAATTGTAAATTCTTTTGAGTAGGTAAATAAATATCTTAAACCGTAAAACATGACCTCTTCTCGCAAAAACGTGCCTATGAACGTCATAGAATTTTTCATTTATATATTTATATTGTCAAGCTAAAGCATTTGTTTGAACGATCTAAACTCAGGAATTGGAGGTTCGAAAAGAACAAATATTATGTGGTAGCCCATTAATCTAAGAAGACTTTAGGCTTTATAATGTCACGCTGCGACCAATAAGAAATATATCATACATAAAGATCACTATCTAGGACTAAAAATAGAGAAAAAAATAGTAAAGACCCAGAATGTAATGATCTGTGTAATCCAATTTAATGAACAAGTCTGTGCATAACGCACCTCTTTTATGTCTTTTATTATTGATTTGTCATTGCTTTTTAATACGTCAGAAGGTTATTTTTGTATATTTGGTTGTAAAGTTGCTTTTTCTATTATAATATTTTTAATATCAGTTTCCAATATTATTTACACCAGCATACAGTCCACCATTCATAAAGTCGTATAATGAAAGTGTTACGAAAAACAATAGTAATTAAAAACCCAAAAACGCTTTCAACCCGGTTGATAAGACCAGTTTTAAATGAGACTGAACAAAGTAAATTCTTATCAAACGTGTTTTAACTATTTCCGCGTTTTATGCCAGATGAGGAAGTGAGTTTATTATTAAAGTAGTTATATCTTCATTACGACCCTTCCTTCGTTAGGAAGTGCTCGTAAAATCGAGATTGTTTCTCTAATGACTACAAATGTACAAGATCATTAGTACTAGAAAAGAACGGAACAACTTATTGGTATCAATTAATAGGGAGTTTTGGAAAATAATATTTAATTAAAATCCTACATATTACAGATAAAAGAATGCAAAAGGTTTATCCTAACTAAGTTTTTAACTGTGAAACGAACTCTGTCTATCCATAATATTTTTACTAAAAAACTACAAAATTAATTTAAATGGAATTTAATACACACAGCCCAGAACGGAAACAAAAATATTTAAAGGGTTCGTTGAAAATGACGTAGAAAGAATTTTTGTTTTTATAACTAAAAACTAGATGCTAGACTTTTTTAGCTTTATTGATTAAATAAAAATAAAATTGATATTCATAGGGAATGAAAGTTTGTGTAAAAATCGTATTTTTTTACATGCGTGGCATTATATAGATGGCGTATATGTCAAATGTTTAGGCATATTAAATAACACGACAATATACATTTGGCCTTGGGCATTTCACGATCCAGCATTCGTTTCTAAACTGACGGCCATGTGTAAACGGCAGATTCACACAAAATACCTGCAACAAAAACACAGCAAGAACAGTACTGGACTGCTCAAAATAGATGGGCAGCAGTAAGTCTAAATTGAAATCGCATCCTTATTCACTGAGACATACATTCACAAATTAAAAAAATAAATATTGGACAACATCACATACATTGCTCTGATTCTGCGGTAAATAGCTTAAGCACTTGTGTTTCAGAAATCAGAAATACCGACAGTACCACAACAATCAGACCCGAGACAATATAGGAAAGTTCGTTTCCCATATTGACCCAACCGGGTATCGAACCCGGGACCTCAGAGATGGCGCGACGCCAAAGTCCGGCCCGCTTGCCTCTCGGCTGCGGAGGTCATCATCAATTAATTGCACACCCTACTTTCCTACCCCAATCGAGTAGAAATAACGTTGTCATTACCGGCACTTTTGTTCTAAAGACGGCATTAATTTTTACGGGCCGTTGTGACCCGTGCGTTACTATTCAGCTCGCGGACTGTTAATTGGCCGCCATTGTTCGGCGACTCTATTAAAAAGGCCGGTTTGTTTAACGAAAAAACAATGAGAGGTACTTTGAAGTGGAATGATCCTCATGTTTCATTGCGTAATTGCCGCGTTTTCTGGAAATTAGGTGGCTTAGGCTCTTTTTCATATGAATATGAAAAGAAGTCGACTGGCGCAACATTTTATTTGAGGTGCCGGATGATTGAAAGGTATATATTAACTAGGTTTGTTGGAAATCAGCCTAAAATAGCCGTTGCCTCAAAATACCGCCCTTGAAAGTTTTGTGGGAAAATGTTCACTTTTTAAGTTAGATAAATGAAATTTAGCACAACAATTAGATTAAAACATGGGTTGTTTTTGTTTCGAATACATACTTTCACTGATAAATTTCTTCCATTATAATAATAAATAAATAAATAATAAATATTGGACAACATCACATGCATTGCTCTGATTCTGTGGTAAGTAGCTTAAGCACTTGTGTTACAGAAATCAGAAACAACGACGGTACCACAACACCCAGACCCGAGACAATATGGAAAAGTTCGTTTCCCATATTGACCCGACCGGGGATCGAACCCGGAACCTCAGAGATGGCGCTCGCCAAAGTCAGGCACGCTCGCCTCTCGGCTACGGAGGTCGTCATTATTGGAACTAACTTCCATGAATTAATTATGACTACTTCTAAATCAGATAGCAAATGATAGAAATATCTTAATTCCCTTTTGTGAGTTGTTATGGCTCTCACTGATCTATTTGATCGATCGTTCTTCTGGGAATACGTAACTATTCCTGTTTCTTTCTTCGGAATACCTAAGTTTCTTTATTGATATTCCAGAAATACTGTTATTTAGATTACTAAGTTATAATTAATAATTAGTTATAATAAAGGTAGGTATAATTGCGTGAAGTTATTTTAATTAGACCCAAGAGTTTTAGCAATCAATCTGTAATTTATTTATTCCTGACAAACCACACAGTTACAAGGCTTGCAAACAGAAGAAAAAAGCTAGCACCTACTGCCAACAGGACCAACTAAAAGTAAAAATCAGTGTTACCAACTATTAGGCGTTAAATGTATGGTCATTGTGGTGACTTTTTATTTATTAAACAACATTGCGGTAAGGTACAATAATAATTATAAATAACTAGCGGCCCGCCGCGGGTTTGCTCGCGTACTATACCTGTTATTTCCACAATCATGTTCCTGTGATTCTTTAGTCCAATTAAATGCAGCGTGATTTTATATAGCCTAAAAAGCCTCCCTTAATAACAGGATCATCCAACTCATTAACTTTTCAATTTGAACCAGTAGTTTTTGAGATTAACGCGTTTAAATTAACATAATAATAATAATAATAATCAGTTTATTGCTCAGACACATTAAAAAACAAATACAGAATGCAATTATTTAAAAGTAAAAATTTCAGCAAAAGGCAATGGCTCAGCTTGTGCTGACGCAGGACAGAGATCCTGCGAAGCGCTGATTTTCAGCCATGACTTCCTCTAATATACTCTTCTGCTATATAATAATCGTAAAGATAATTTAAATGGACTAAACTTGATGTAACTAGCTGTTGCTCGTGACTTTGTCTGCGTTATGTCGGGATAAGAGTATCCTATATGTTTCTGTAGTATGTAAGAGAGGCAGGGCAAAGCGATTTATCGCTCGAACTGGAGCAGCCCGACTGGTGAAATACCTCCACCTTACAGAAGACCGCAGCCAAATAACAATCACTCCGGTGTTGTTGTGTTCCTGCGTGTGAGTAAGGTTTCCAGAGCTCTTGGGGGGTGCTACATTAGTAGCAGGGGTCAAGCCTTCAAGATAAGGGCGACAAGTCTAGTAACAGTTGTACTATGCTATACTTTTCGCCCTTAAGCTAGGAACTCATTACCATTTAACATCAGGTGGGATGAGGTCAATCTTGGAGTGCATTATAAAAAAAAAATGTAAACTCTCCAACTACCAAATTTTATCCTAATAGTTGTAGAAGATTTGACGACCTCGGTGGCACAGTGGCTAAGGTAGGCGGCCAAAGCGCTAAAGGTCCCAGGTTCGATTCCCCGTCAGGTCAATATGGAAAACGAACTTTTCTAAGTTGACTTGGGTCTGGGTGTGCTGGGATGACGCCCCAGTTAGTATCCGTCGTCTGGTGCTTATAGTACAAGGGAAAACCATAGACCAGGTGATTGTGTGGTTGTCTGGGGCATTTGTTTATTTATATATTAGATAAAAAACAGACAATCGCACTTAACTGGCTTTATTGACTTTACATGTATAATAAAAACTTCAAATAAGTTTAAATTGTTTTGTTAGTTGAAATCGACATCTTTACTCGTGTGATATTTGAAACTAAATAAATTTAGCTTTCAAAGATTAGTTTCGAAAAAAGTTTTGTAAATGAGAAACACATTTTTTGCATTTAAGTTTTATTAGTTCGTTGTTAATATACCAAATCGAGAGTTCAAAGAATTTAAAATAAATAAAAAACAGTAGAACATTTCTCGCTATCTACTATTTCCTCAACGTTAACGTTGTCTGAAAGAGATCGCTTCCTTGCGATAAAACCGCCTAAATTGTTAAGCCGCCACCATAGCCGAGTAGCGAGCGGGCCAAACCTTGGTACTGCGCCTTCTCTGAGGTCCCGGGTTCGATCTCTGAGGTCCCGGTCGGGTTAATATGGGAAACTAACTTTTCCATATTGTCTCGGGTCTGGGTGTTGTGGTACCGTCGTTGTTTCTGATATCTGTAACGAAAGTCCTTAAGCTATTTACCACAGAATCAGAACAATGTATGTGATGTTGTTCAATATTTATTTCTTATTTTTTTATTCTGTTACTATAGATATAAGAAGGATATTTTTACCATTGGCAAATAAAAACAAACTATGTTGTGTTGTTCTGAAAATCAGATTTTTATTTTATTAGTTAAATAAAATTAACACAAAACCATCATTACAACTTTGAACACAATAACATACCTGAAAATCAGATAAACGACATGCAAAGTCTATTTTCCAATATGCCAATTCATTTTATATAATAAGTGTAAATAAAATAATTTTAGTTTAATTTACGAGTAACATCTCCATTTGACATGAACAATCTTTTGTTACCTTAGCAACGTGTCCAGTTGAAATGTCCTCATAAAATTATAAGGCTTTACGTATTGTAAAAGAGGTTAAAATCAAGAATTAAACAAATACATTTTCTTTACATAGATATCTATTTTTTGTATGTTAAGTGAAGTCTATATCTAGCTATGTCGCGTAAAACACATGGTATCTGTCTGAATTGCGATGACAGGATTTTCCTTAATCAAAAATTAAGGCAGTCCACTACCTTGCAAGCTTGGTGAAGATGCAGAGGCCATCTTTGGCCATTTATTTATACTCAAAATTAGGAAATACATACCATAACATAGTTAGGAAAATAATCAACCAATAATTCACCAGACAAAAGTATCATCAAAACGGGCTTACATATTGATAAAAATAAGGGTGACACTTTGAAACGCTTAATGTTTATGGTCATTATTTCAATTGACATACATCATATGGCATAAAAGTTAATAAGCATAATAGTGTTTAGCAAATTTATTATTATGCATAAACATAATAATGCAGATTTGTTGAAGGGCATAATAATAAAAGCCATAATCATATAAATCTTTATTTTCATTCGCCATATTTTTATAAGGCATATTTTGAAACGCAGATTTTAATTAAGCATAAATTACCATATTCATAACTTTGTCTGACATACTTTTATAAAGCATAACTCAGTGAAGCCATACTTTTATAAAACATATCTATAATTATCTATAAATTTAATGTTTACTTTTACAATGCATGTTTATTTATATCTAAGAATTTTTTTTTTAATCGACACATCGAAGTATTTTAGATGCTATAATTGTATATAAATTTCGAAGTAATAAAGAGTAAGATATTCATGTTAATATGAAGTAAATTATATAAAATCCCATTGGTTGTAGTCCTTTGCCGTGGTACTAGTCTGCCCTATACTAGGGTGTAATTTAAAAGCCGGAGAAGAGCAGAAACGATTGCACGCTGCATGGATGCATGCCGGCTTGCATGGTTGTATGCATGTTGCTTGCTTGCTGCATGCTGCATGCATGCTGCTTGCTTACCTGCATGCATGCTGCTTGTTTGCTTGCGTGTTTTTTGCAGTAGTATAGTAAATAAAAATACATTTTAATAAACAGATATAAAAATTATACACTGTTGAAAATTTCACATATACATATATTTATTTGTGTAACAATTCGTTTATGCATAGAAATGTATGCTTTCTGAAATTATGGGAAATACGTTTTATTCCTTATAAGTTTAGATATTGTGACGGTTATTCTTATTAAATATATGCTTTTTAAATATTATGTCTTTTAAATATTATGTCTTTTGAATATTATGATCAACAAAAACTATGCTTTTCAATACATATGCTTATTGAAACTATGCCTTTCTATAATTATGCCTTACAGATTTCGGCCATATGACAGTATGCGTAACGAAGTTATGCTATAACGGTTTATTGCAAATGACTATTATCAGTCAGTTTATGGCGAAAAACGTTATGCTTTTCAATAGATAACCAAAAATAAGTAACTGAGTGACAAGAAGTGAAGGGACCAGGAGGTAACACAAGTCGGCCATTGGTAACTAAGAACACCAATCATAGTGACATGTCCATACCTTTTGTAAATGAAGAGGGAACTTTAAAGCGACATGTTCTCGCTGATGACACGTGCAGACGCTAAGCCCGAGCCTACGTGTGACTCGAGCGAGCGGCGTCACAGAGCGCGTCCGGATTTCCGTACAATTTCCCGACGGCCGGTGACAAACGACGCGTCACCCGGCGCGTGACGTCACACCTTCGTCACGCGTAAATTAAAAAGTGGTCAAGTGCGAGTTTAATTTTGGTACTAGATTTTTTTCCAAAAACTGCAAGCACGAAAACATTGTAATTGCTGCTTGTTATTAAAAAAAAACAAATGACTGATGGTTGAGAAAATTTTACTGAATCTTTTTCGACCGACGCGCTACATTTCACTGAATTATTGAACAATGGTTTGGCGAAACGATGTTCCGTGAAGGGTTAACGTTGGTCGAAGAAGATTCGGTCAAATGATATAAACTTGAGTGAAGCGTTGGCTGGCACATTCCTCATGCTTGTTAATTGGTAGTTAACACGTTTGCCACTGCCAAGACGAACCTGACCTATTTGAATAATAGCTAACGGCTAAATGTGCGTTTTGTACGGGATAGTCATTCTTATCGAACAATCCGGGGATTCTGTAATGCCCTTACCAAAGGCAAAACGCTCATAATGTGAAAATGTTCCCCGTGGGATTTGAACATACGATATATGTGTTTTTGACTCTCTAACCACTAGACCACGGGGGAAGAGGCGGATTTCATTCTGCTAGATATTTTATTTTTAAGGAACATTTCATCTCCCCTTGCGGTGTAGGAATAGAACCCACGACCTTCACTTATCGCGCGTGCTGCTCTTCGAAATCAGCTTACCATAAGTAATATTATCTTATGTGAGAATAAGAATTACCTAGTGCGGCGTGAAACACTATGAAAATTGTAAATGTGTAAAAGACCTTACAGAAGACCGCAGCCAAATAACAATCACATATGTGTTGTTGTGTTCCTGCGTGTGAGTAAGGTTTCCAGAGCTCTTGGGGGGTGCTACATTAGTAGCAGGGGCCAGGCCTTCAAGGTAAGGGTGACAAGACCAGTAATAGATTTAGTATCCTGTTCTTGTCGCTCTTAAGCTAGGACCTCATTACCACCTAACATCAGGTGGGATGAGGTCAATCATGAAGTGTAATATAAAAAAAAAAAGATTGTAAAAGATGTAATAATATCAAGCAGGTTTGCTTGATATTATCACATCGTTAAGTCTTAGGTACGATTTATTATTCTGATTTGTGGCCATGAAACTAAAATGATAATTGTCAAAAGGCTCGCAATAATGCATACATAAATAGTTGCTAAGTAAAATAATTCCAAAGCTTACCTCAAGTTCATCGTATGTCTATAAAATATTCTGATTAACAAAGTGTTAATTTAATAAAACCGCACACTTAAACACAATCTATTATTTTAAGGCGTCTAATTATTTGTTACGCAAAATAACATACTATACAGTCACACACAGTGCTCGTAATAGCTCCAAATTAATTGCAGACTAAGATTTAACGATGTAATTTTGCTCTAACATATAGTACTACTTACATTTGTTGGGAGTGTCGCTGCTAATGTTGTATGTTTTGAACAGGCTAAGTAGTAAATAATTTCTGGCTTGGATTATGTTCAAGTTGCTTGAAATACTGGTGCATTTAGTTTCGCGTATTTATTTGTATGTAACATATAAAACAGTGTTTATATTCAGATTTAATAATGATAATATAACTGAGCTTTACGAATACATATAACGAGACAGTGTCTCTCACACTAGGCGAAGTTTATTTTCTGTTTTTTTATTTTTAAATATTGGACAACATCACATACTTTGCTCTGATTCTGTGGTAAGTAGCTTAGTACTTGTGTTACAGAAATCAGAAACAGCGACGGAACCACAACACCCAGACACAAGACAATATGAAGCTTCTAAAGGTGATTGCGTGATCAATCTTAATGACGTTTGATGGTATGGCGTGTTACTGCAGCGACACCGCTTCACCCGCCATTAATATTGCAGGCGCGGGATGAACGGGCACATTACCGTAATCGATGACGTCACTCAGCCTTATGAATATTTCACGGGGGCACATGTGGCTCCATCTCCCTGTAATGTACAGTGAATGTGGGAATAGTGAGCCGTTTACGGATTAGAAGACTGTTGGCCACTAAAATGTGAACGAACTAGATATTGCAACCCGGTATTTTTTTCAACCCAGCCGGGGGTTGGTGTATTAGAATGAAACCTTTAAAGTATTTTATGACAATTTGCTAAACGTAAATGGAAGATAAAGACAATGATTCAAGGTTACGGAATAATATTAACCAGAAAATCAATAATAAATCAGTCAGTCTCAAAATGACAAATTTTTAATACATAATTAGTTATCTCTAGAACGATTGTTTCCCCATTTAACTATGAATATTGAACGACGGTTGTAATTGAGTGAGTGAGAGTGGACCCAGACTCAAGCAGCATTAGAAATATTTGCTTCACAGATTAATTGGACTGAGGATTAAGCCCGCTATTTGTTGCGTTGCGACTAGATAAAATGCTGTGCCATCGCGGTCGATCTACAAATCTAGCTCTTAGTTTCTCAGGAAAAAAGTTTAGCCTTAAAAAATATTTCCGCTCTGAATCCAACTTAGATGTAACCTGTGCGATATCAGAGACTTATTGGGAAGGTCAGTTTATAACGCACCAAAACCGTGTGGTTTCTAAGCTCTCCGACAAAATACGTTCATCAGCGAGGTAGCCTTAAAAAGCTAAGCTGTCGCTGAATAAGTGACTTACTCCAACGCAGATTTCACTTTTACGATGAAAAATGATTAACAGGCAAAATTAACTATTGATTTTTGGAAAAGAGTTTCTTACTGTTGCTGATTATATAGAGTTTTTTTGCTGGTTCTTCTCGATAGAAATAACATTCCGAACACGGCGGTAGTTAACTTAATTTGACAATTCGTAAATGTTTTTGTAAAAGTTTACATGAATAAAGACATTTTCTATTTATATTTCTTTACTGGCGTCGCCACTACACTGTGCTACAAATAGCGTATGTCTGACCGCGTGAGCGGTAATTTTGGTGACTAATGGTTATGGGAGTAATGGGCCTCCTTGTGTCAATGATGTCTTTACCGTCGCATCGTTTACTGTGCGTGGATAACAATACCATTTACAGGGTTATTTTTTGTACTGAAAACCTTTTATCTAGTGCGTCGTTTTACATAAGCTGAAATTTCTTTTACGAAACTAAAGTTATTTACATTAAAAAAACGTATTTTTATAACGTATTATTATAAAAATCACAGTAAAATTAAATTGAGAGACTACCATATTTTGAAGTAGATAAATGCCCGGTTCCAATATTTAGAAATGTTAGTTTTCCAAATTGACCCGACCGCGAATCGAACCCGGGACCTTTCGCGCTTTAGCCGCCTACCTTAACCTCTGCGCCACCGAGGTCGTCAAAAAAATGAAACGCGAAAGTCTTAAATTCTATGATACCTTTAAGGTCTTCAATAATAGAAAAGAGTTTCAAATTGAAACCGAAACTATTTATTAATCAACCGTTTAGATTCGTACCTCCGCCCACGAATCATATAATCAATTTACAAGGCCAATTACACAATGTATTTAACAAAAGTGAAGTCACTTTGTATCTATGAAACCAATAACACAATTCTCAAACTAACGTTCCACTTTGCACTATGAGTAAATTAGTAAATTGACCAGACCATGCATAGTTGCATGTGCAGCTTTCTTGTGATGCTTTGCGATCAAGAGACGTACTGCTGGATGTTTTCCGTCTAGAATTAGTGGGCGTTTCACTTCTTCAGGAACTTCCGTCGCGGCAACTATGCGGCTAGACATTCGAAGTTGGTCATCATCATCGATGTAGGGAGACAGCTTAAAAAGACGACTGCTACGAGGTAACGATTCTTGGTTCTTGATACGCATATAGTCTTCTTTGAAAGAATCAAGCTGACTTTGACGTAAGATGTGAGTTTCAGCCAGACGAATATTGCTCGCAGATAATCTTGATGTTGTTTGGGGGGTTCGGGAAGTTGAGATATTGGGGGGACTGGGATTAGGAGAGGATGCGCAAGTAGGAACGAATGTACATAATCGACCTTCGAGAAGTGTTAAATTATTATTTAAAACTCGTCTCTGTAAGCTACGCATACGCAATAATGAAATGAATTTATGCGCTTTAGCTGTTGCTCGCACCATTCTCAACCACGAACTGAATCGAGTTGGGTTTGCGGAGAGTGGTGCAGGCAAATGAACTTCGGTGATGAGATGAATATTATGCTTCAACTCCTCTCGGCCTAGTCCACTAGTATCAATCAAAGGTTCAGTGGGCCAGTCCGAAGAAAGAAGGAAGTCAGGACCAGACATCCATCGAGATTCTGTGGTTAGCACACAACGCTTAACACGGGTTGCGTCATCTGCTACATTTAAATCACTCGGAACCCAACGCCACTCACTCACATCCGTGAGCTCCAGTATTTCACCTACTCGATGAGATACAAATGGCTTAAAATTACGAGCGTCATTACGAAGCCAACCTAGAACCGTCATCGAATCACACCAAAAAACGCGTTTAGTAGGCTTCATTCGGTGGGCTTCGCATATTGAAGTAGCAAGACGTGCAGCTACTAAAGCGCCTTGAAGCTCCAAACGGGGTATAGATACAGGCTTCAGAGGCGATACTCGAACTTTACTACAGACCAGAGCAAGCCTGACGTCACCGTTAACGTAAACTATGCGCCAGTAGGCGACAGCAGCAAATGCAGACTCGCTCGCATCTGAAAATATATGTAGTTCACAGTCTACTATCGCGAGCTCACTCAAGTTGTAGCGGCGTGGAATGCGTAAACTTGAAACTGTTAACAAATCTTGCAACCACAATTTCCATGCTGCACTATCACTTTGAGGGAGCTCTTCATCCCAATCCAAACCTTTGCGCCAAGCATCTTGAAACATAATGCGACCACGGACTACAATTGGTGCAAGAATTCCGAGTGGGTCATAGATACGCATTACATGGACAAGTACTTCACGTTTGGTAAACTTATCTCGTCCCGCGTCCTCTTTCTTGACTCCAGTATTAAAACCAATAGTGTCGCAACCGGGTTGCCAGATAAGACCCAACGTGCGCACGGGCGCGGCTAAATGACCTAAACCTACGTCAACATCCCCTTTACTAGACACCTCAAGTAAAGAATTCTTAGGCAACAACGATAGTGCTATGGGATTGTTAGATATCCAGTCACGCATATCAAAGCCTGCATGAGTATGAACAGTGTATATGTCAGAAGCCAATTTTGCAGCTGCCTGGACGTCATCTAAACTAGTTATGCAGTCGTCCATATAATGGTCGTCAATGATTACTCGAGCTGCGGCCGGGTAAGCGTCTTGCCATTCCAACGCATTTTTATTTTTAATATGTATAGCGGTACAGGGACTCGATGCAGCACCAAAAATCATTGACGACATACGGAATATTCTAATTGGCTCATTCGGAGAGTCACGCCACAGAAATCTTTGCGCATTTCTGTCGCTCTCTATAATTTTGATCTGCGGAAACATTTCGCGAATATCGGCAGTCAAAGCAACTTTGCCTTCACGGAACCTCATTAGAATACCCAGTAAGGGTTGCAAGAGATCTGGACCAGTTAAAAGCATTGAATTCAATGACACACCCTGAGACTTAGCTGCTGCGTCATGTACTGTTCGAAGTTTGTTAGGCTTATTTGGATTTGTTACGCCGAAATGAGGCAAATACCAAACGGGTGAACCTGAGTCTGGGCCAGCTGGGCTCGGCTCAGCATAGCCCTTAACGAACATATCGTTTATATTTCGCTTATAATGTTGAGCATATGAAGGATCTTTCAACATCTTTTTTTCAAGACTGAGAAATCGAGATAGAGCTAACTTATAACTATCAGGAACTTCCAGGTTATCAGCCTTCCATAACAATCCTACCTCAAAACGGCCGCCCGGCAGACGGCGCGCCGTATTCGCAAGCGTCTGTAAGGCGCGCTCGTCATCAGCACTACGGGCTTCTTTTTTAGAAATTCCGATAGAGTCTATTTTGTATTGTTCTCTAACCAGACCCTCTAAAATAATTCGATCATGCTCTACAGTAGGCTCTATGACCGTTGTGTGATTGATAACATCAAGCAATTTAGTTTTACTACAACCAAAGCCAAACAAAACCCAGCCCAAGGCAGTCAAAATAGCCACGGGTTGTGTTTTGGTTCCTTTCCGAATGGCTTTTGCAAATGTGAGATGCCAGTTATCAATTCCAATAATTATCATAGGCTTTACATCCTCATAACAAAATTCGCTAGCTATATCCTGTAAGTACTGATACTTTCTCACGCTGTCGTGGTGCGCACATTGTCGCGCAGCACCTAAACCGTCTATAGACCTAGCTCGTTTAACAGAGTGAATATCGTTTGAGTGACGTCCTTTAATGTTAAAGTCTACGTATTGCACATTAACGTCCTTGCCTAGACCACCTACACAATCTAAACGAATTTGTTTTCCTGGCCCATTAGATCCAATTTTAGCAGTAATTTCTGAATCTATAAAGGTAGCCGTGGCCCCGTCATCTAATAAAGCGTAAGTATCTACAGAACCAGAAGGTCCTGACACTGTCACAGCAACTATTTTTAATAATG
This sequence comes from Glyphodes pyloalis, assembly GCA_037074685.1. Lineage (NCBI taxonomy): Eukaryota > Metazoa > Arthropoda > Insecta > Lepidoptera > Crambidae > Glyphodes > Glyphodes pyloalis. Next base: position 1,173,427 of record JAYKKO010000049.1, read on the forward strand.
GACGGACCGAAGATTCTTTAGAAAACAGAGAAGTTGCATACGTCAAAACCTCATGCTCCGAGTCGACAGACGGTGCAGTCAAGGGCGCGCCACAGGCCGAGGATGCAGCCGCGGCAGACGTTGATGGCGCGGGCTCGACTTCATCTTCCACGTCGACGTGAGCTGTGACTGCGCGCTCCGACTTTGACCCGTGCAGCAAGACATGGTGACGCATATCACAACCTTCAACAGTGCAAACTTTCTTCATACAAGAAGCTTTGTTTTTATGCCAACCTTTTTTCAAACACCTATGACATATTTTATTTCTTTTAATAAATTGCCACCTGTCATTCAATGACATTTTGACAAATTTGTCACAATTTTGTAATTCGTGACTTTGATTACAAACCAAACAATTATTAGTATTCGACAACGACGGTGTCGACATCGGAATATAATGATTATTTTCAGCAACAACGTTTACTTTGTCCCTATAACCTCTAGAGTCGCTTGGCCGAACTGCGATTTGGGTCGGGTAGTCGACTGTTCCTCCAAACCTACATTGTAAATCGACCTCGCGAGATAAGAAATCAGCAAACATTTCAATTTTAGCCCGGTTACCATTATATGAATGAGCGTAGTCTAACCACCGCGGGCGTAACAACGGAGGCAGTTTACCCCACAGTGCCTGAAATAGCTCAGGCGAACGTAAATGGTCTGGCTGATTAAGTAGACGTATCACTTCAACGCAGTTGCGTACCCTACTTGCAAAAACTACGAGATCTTTGCCGTCGTAACTTACTCTAGGCAGGGCGCGCATCGCGGCTACCTCGTGCCTGACGATGAGCTCGGGGCGGCCGTAGTGCGCGTCGAGCGCCGCCAGCACCGCGCCGGGCTCGCGCGCCGCCGCCAGCAGCCCCGCCACACCCTCGCGCGCCGCTCCGCGTATAGCGCACGAAAGCCGGGATACATTCTCGGTTGCCGAGAAATTATGCTCTGTATTTTCAAAAACTCGTTTTAAAGTCAACCAATCCAAATATGACTTGCCGTCAAAAACAGGTAAATCCGTCCTCGCAGATTGCGGCTTATGATTCACTTTCGTTATCAATCTCTCGAGCGAATTGACCAAACGCGTCACTCCTCCGTCTCCTTCGCGAACTTGTCCCTGAGAACGCATACATTCGGCTGCACTTGAACCGTGCTGCGCTCCCATACCCATTGGTTGGGCTGGACAATCATCGTACCTGAAAGGTGGGTTGGCGTTTAAAAAAGGTCGCTCATTAGAATTAGGAATCACGTTATCTACCCATTCCTGTACACTTGCACGACTACGCGTGCCGCGGCTTCCTTCCGCCTCTATGGCGGCGAGCTCAGCTTGCAATTGAAGGTCTGCAACGCGTCGCTCACGCTCGACAGCACGCTCTGCAACTTGCTGCTCAAACTCTTGTCGCTTACGTTGCGCCTCTTGGCGCTCACTTTCCAAATCTGCTAGACGGCGCGCATGCTGCGCCTGTGCCGCCAGCTGACGTGCCACGATGGTGGCGGAGGAACGTGAAGTTGCCTTACTGGAGGGGCGGGAAGGTGCCGGCGTCGCGGTGCAAGACGGCGAGTCCGCGCTCCGCACCGTGTGCGCGGCGGCTTCACTTGCCGCAGCCTGGGCACCGTCTCCCACATTAACCACTTCCATTTTCGCGTTTTGAAATCGTGTTTTTACCATCACTACCGGTTAAAGGACCAAAATAAATAGGATTAGTGAGCACAAATAAAAAGCTGGTTTCTGGTAAAAAACAAGTAAGCTATAATGTCAATAATAAAATCTGTCAAAATATGAAAAGTAAAACATAACGTAAAAAAGAGTATAAAAACGTAAAAAGGTGCAATCTTGCACAACCACCGTCTAAATATCCGGGGTTTGGTAGGTAATATCTATACCTAGATTTTTTTTTAAATCTTTTCATCAGATGATTTTACAACGTATGCCTATAATCTCAGAGTAATAACAAACTTTGTCTACTTAGTTTCCTTGGTATCATTCGCTTTCAAACTTTGGGCATTAACGTTCGATCATTATTTTGCCCTTTGTGAATCTTTTGGGGTACCGAAACTACCGAAGGCGAAACACCTAATTGACTTAGGAATATAAGAATAAATCAATAAGTATTGTCATAGTCATAAGTAAGTTTGTAAAGTGGTGCTCATTGCCACTATTTTGTGGTAGAAAATAAACGTTATTATTGTTTTTTAATTAGACAACATCACATACATTGCCCTGATTGTGTGATAAGAAGCTTAAGTATGAAATCAGAAACCAATACGGTATCACCACACCCAGACCCGAGACAATATAGAAAAGTTTTCCTATTTTGACCCGACCGGGGATCGAGCCCGGGACCTCAGAGATGGCGCAACGCCAAAGTCCTAGTCGCTCGCCTTTCGGCTTCGAAGGTAATCGAAAATGACTGGCCCGAATGGAGTGGTTGGCACATGTGGCTGTTAATCCAAATGTTGTAGGTTCGGTCAACACATAGAATAAACATTATTTTGTGTTTGTGTGATTAAAAGCACGTTAGACTTTAAATTTTCGACTTTGTACATCCCTTATTGGCCCTGCTTGCGTGTGAGAACTAATATTGTATGTCTTTATTTCCTTTCCGACTCATCCAAATATATTTTTTTAAATATTTAAAATTCACTAGTGCTGTGAAAAGTACTATAAAATATTGTAAAAATCTATGGAATATTGAACCGGGACAAATTTTTCAGAGTTAATCAATTGTAAAGCTTCCAGCTTTATTTTTCACAAAGAGATTTGAAAGGGAACATTGATTTTGGTTTTTTGTGATTTGGTTTGTGAAAAGATTAAAGCAACAAAAAATATAAATTCTAAAAAAAAAAACGTGACAGTAATGATTGCTGGTGGTTACAAGTATATTTATGACCTTGTCTCATGTTGAAGTCTAAGCTGACACGTCGAGTTGACCTATTAAATTATTTCATAATCTTGTGATGGCGATGATCTTTAAATTTTATCGAAGTGTATAGTATTAATCAATACCTTTTATTTGATACCTGTGTTAAAAGAGTTGTGTCAAAATGTGTGATTTGACATTTTGTTGCGGCCGCCATCTTGGAACGACTTCAATCAAACATAGCTAAGAACACTCTTCACTAATTAATTTTCAAACTTAAGAAAAACAAAAACACACAAGAACCCAACAGACACACAAATATAGAATTTAAGACTTCTGTGTTCCATTTTTAACATTTAAAATAAGTTAAGGGCCAGTCAGGTTGTGACTCCGGTTAGTGCAACCTAACCGAAACATTGGGCAGTAAGTAATTCTTATTAACTACTAGACAAGTTAACTTATTTTAACGACATATAGACAGGCAGATACGTTAAAGTTATAACACCATATGTTTTTTTTTTGTAGGGGTAAAAATCATTGAGAGCCGTAATAGCTTCACCGTTTCACATCACCTTTCACTGTGCCATTAATCTCAGTATAATAACTGATTTGGGCTTCAGTTTCACCAATATCAGTCGGATTTCAACTTTGGGGATTAGCGGTCGATCATTGATCAGCCCATGGGAACTACCTTCGGAGTCCACTCGAGTTGCTGAACTGAAACTATCGATTGTCAAAACATCGGATAGCCGAATTTATGAAGTTTGGTTTGTGATTAAAGATCAGATTGTTTATAGTTAACTCAATCTTCTCTATCTATATTTTGAAGACCTACCTCGACAAAGTATTAAGGGACATAACGTATAAGTTTTATAAACTTTTTATTTCTTTCAAGTGACCAGAGGATTTAGTATTCGCGGGATATCTTCAGTAGGGTTTAAGGTTATGACAGGATATTTTCATATTGTTTGTTTGACTGCTTAAATAATGATATGTGCTGCAATGAAATTTAAATGTTATGTTTTATCCCAACATAAAAAAATAAAACAGTCTTCAATCTTCTTCTGCTATCAGCCTAAATTTTACTTGAATATGTCTGTAAAACCAATTTCTGTATTATTTTCTGTGCAATAAAGTGTATCTATCAATTTACCTATCTTCTGCGATAAACTGCGATACAAAATGTACTTTTTTGTTTCTTTAAAATGTTGTCAATCATTATTATTAGTATAAACCATGAAAGTGGATTGCCCTCGATACAAACCTGTCAAGCTATTTCAATTACATTTTAATCAAGTATTTTATTACCACACTTTTCAATTCCGTGCATAAATTTAAAATTTATATTTGCTTACTGAGTGAAAATGGCAATTAAATGTAAATTAAAATTAAATTCATTACTTTACCATATTGAGAACATGGTTTAATCTTGAATATTTTAATTTTAAATGATAACTAAAATAACAAGTGAATGATTATTCGACCGCCATGAAGTTCATTGTCTAACGTTTCGATAGGCGTACAGTCAAAGGCATATAGCTCTCAACTTTGTACCAACAAAAGAACGAATATCGTACTACAAAGTATTTGCCGCGTTCCTCGAGCGTGCAAACGACGCGAACGCCGCGTGAGCGCCGCGTTTCACTAGAGTGCTTTATTAGTGATCTCAGCGTGCGCCCGGCGTCTATCATGCCTAACATCCGCAATATGTCAAGTTTATCGCATGAGACGACAAAGGTTTCGATACTGTTAATTGGCTAATAGCACACCGAACTTGTATTTTCAGCCAATCAATAGCTGACGCATTGACTTCAATCGATTTTGACGCTTGTTAAGAGCGCGATAAAATTTAGTTGCCTTGCGTATGCTAGGCCTGTATGACAATACGCTTGAAAAATGCGCACGCTCAATGTGGGGTCAGTCTAGCTCCGGCTTTGGCCTTGATCCTTACAAAGCTATAATACTTACGTACGTACTAAGTTATTCTAGACCCATACATACGTACGTATGTAATTCTTTGAAATCTAGCTGTGTATACTTTAAGTAGGTACCTAGTATAAGGAAACAATGTTACATTGAAAAGAGTAGTCAAGTGTAGAGTTTCTTGCCGGTTCTTCTCGATATGATCAACATTCCGAACACGGCGGTAAAATACTTGTACTTATTGTATTGACGATTCATAAGTGCTTTTGTAAAGCTTACATGAACAAAGATGTTTTCTATTCTATACACTGAACACTACGTTTGATCGTTAAATGATGTCGTAAACCAATATAATATTTACTTAACCGGCCAAGTGCGAGTGGAACTCGCGCACGAACGGTTCTGTACCATTATTTGTAACTCATTATCTATATATTATCTTGCTAGCTTCTACATGTTTTCGTCAGCAAATAAACGAAAATAAATATTTAAAGAGAATGCTTTGTCTTTTTTTAAATATATTTCAAAAAGACTTATCAACGTTACAGGAGACCCAAAGGCTGGCTGCTACCTGCCCAGCGTATTTCAATCGCCATTCAGCGAGGTAATGCAGCCAGCATTTTGGGTACCTTACCACAGGGACCATCTTTGTTTATTTAAAATATTTATTTTTTATTAATTTTAGTTTAAATATTTTGTAAGTTAGTGTTATATTATGTTTATTTGTTTTGTTTATGTAATAAGAGAACATAAAACCAAATAAAAGCTCGTTTTTTGTATGGGAGTCCCCCTTCAATATTTGTTTTATGTATCTTTTTAGTATTTGTAGTTTTTATGGCAATAGTAATACGATCATCTATGAAAATTTTACCTGTCTAGCTATCTCCGTTTTTGAGATACAGCGCTGTGATACACGAACGAATAGACGGACAGCGAAGTCAGCCGCTAGGATCTCATTACCACTTAACATCAAGTGTGATGTGTCAATCTTGAAGTGCAATTGAAAAAAAGTCTCAGTAACACGGTTTTGTATTTACCCTTTGGGAACGGAACTCTAAAAAAGGCCTTCGTACAAACAACTTTTTTGTTGCAAACTTCCCGTTAGGCAATTTTAATTCCGTCGGAAAATTTGTACGCCAGTAGCAAATGCAATATTAGAACTGAACTTAACTTCTGACATTCAACGTCCAACTTAAATGATTTAACAAGATCGCCGCGATTGGAATTATTGGGTCGGAAGTCAATTAAATACTGCAATACACTCGATCGCGAGCGTTGGCGAAAGATTGATTAAGTCTGGACTCCGATATTGCACTCGTGTCCAAGCTGGTTTTAAAATCGAAAACAAAAGCAAACAAGATTGAAAAAATGTTTAAAAAAGCGAAAACATGAAAATAAAAGAAAAACGAATAAACCAATTTTGTCTGTAATGTATTATTTCCGAGATTCCAAAAATCAAATCTCTAACTTAAAAATTATCATTTTCTCATATTATCTACTTTGAAGGGCGGTATCGGCGGTGCTGTGGGTATCCCCCCTTTATTTTCAAAACAAAAAGTAGCCTATGTCAACGTATATTTTTTATATTTACAGCTTTTTACAGCCTGACTACGGAAACAATGGAATTATACGAACTTAAAAGTTTTAAAAAATTGAATCTGCCAAGATTGTGTAAAAATAAAATGAGTGCCTGATTAGTGAAAAGCGTGAATTCCACTATTTTGGAAGCCTACCGAAAGTGACGACTAAATAACTAGCCTTCCAAAATACTTCATTGTCTCGAGATATTTTTAAATCGCGTACGCTGTAAAAAGTATTCAAAATAGAATAAAATAACTGAATATGAATTATTTTATTTTGCTTATTTTATTTTATTATTGACATGAATCTTAATGCTAATCTTACAGCTAATTACGGATTTTAATTACATTTGTGTTATATTTTTGTGACAAAGCGACGATCGGACATAAGATGCTTGCACACATGTAAATACCTATGTTCTTACATAAATAAAGGGTATCAAAAATAGATAAGTCTATGTATTATATATACACACACACATATGCACGTAAGATTATATATATGTATATATATATGTATATATACACACATATATATATATATATATATATATATATATATATATATATATATATATATATATATATATATATATATATATATATATATATATATATATATATATATATATATATATATATATATATATATATATATATATATATATATATATATAACAGTGAATTAAACAAAAAATGTTGTGACGGCTTATGTTTTATATATTAAATACCTTTATATTACCTTTAAAAACTCACTCACCAAGTATTCTTAATTCTGTAATGGTATCTTCTAAAATCGACGCAAACAGTGATGCTTCAAGATAGCTTAAGCTGTAACATATGAAATACAGGTATTTATTGTATGCAGAATACTAAGGCTAGGAACTAACACCGGATTACAAATTTCTTACAGGATTAATTCCTGTAAGTAATTTAAAAGGCTAAGTATATTTGATGACCTCGGTAGCGTAGTGGCTAAGGTCGGCCAAAGCGCGAAAGGTCCCGGGTTCAATTCCCGTACAGGTCAATTTGGGAAACGAACTTTTCTATATTGACCTGGGTCTGGTTGTGCTGGGATGACCACCCTAGTTAGTATCCGTCGGGTTTAGGTAGGTTTCCCCTTGTACTACGCAAGGGGAAACCATAGTTTGAGACCAGGTGATTGGTGTGGTTTTCTGGCGCATTTATTTTTTATTATTATCTAAATCTAAGTGTACGAATAAGCAATGTTCACTTACTCTACTTTGCTATTAGAATGATTACTTCCTTCCCCTTCAGAAGCTGCCGCTGACATAATTATCTGCTAATCTAAAATCGAGATCAAAAATTAAATTTTCCAATTAAGCAGTATTTTAAAATACCTATATTGTAACTACTTACTAAAACTTACCGAAACAACTTAACCAAATGTTTATTAATTAAACCAGTGTTTAACACTTAAAATTCCTCTTAAAAATCCTATCGATTAAAGTCGCAAGTGTTTGTGTTTTGATTTGAAACGAATTAGACGGACACATTCTTATTTTTTGTGTCAAATGACAACTAAGCTGTTTATGACGCAATTTTTTTCTGCCAGTACCGAGCAACACACGTTTCCGAACTTTTCCTTGTTGCTCGAAGGCTTTTTATTCCTGGTAGTCATCCTTACTGGGTACAATTGGGAAAAAAGTTTCGTTCATCCCCAATGGTGACGATTGGGCCTTTTTTCCCCACTCGTGCTTTCAATTTCATGGGGCTTTCAATAAGACATTTCACGGATTGTTAAAATCTTAGAATAAGGAAAGTATAGAAACCGTATCATGACAGCAACAATGTGACCGTCCAACCCAAAAATTTTTTCAACATCGTTTTGACGTTAATCAATTTAAAAATGAGTATTAAAACTTATTTATTCTTTGGTGATGTAGCAAATGTCGATTTTAATATCGATAAAATGAAAGTGATGACATCAATATGAATGGTGGAGAAATAGGGATTCTCTCTCTTTAGGGAGTCGAGCGAGATAGCTACCACAGAGGCCGTTTGTCCCTTTCTAATAGGGTGACAACAATATTTATTTTGACAGCGGACATTTGATTAAATAATCGAAATTTAGCCCCTTGGTCCCCACTACATCTAGTAAAATAAATATAACAAAATAAAGTAAATTAATAAATAGATATTGGACAACATCACATACATTGCTCTGATTCTGTGGTAAGCAGCTAAAGCACTTGTGTTACAGAAAGCATAAACAACGACGGTACCACAACGCCCAGACCCGAGACAATACACAAAAGATCGTTTTCCATATTGACCCTACCGGGGATCGAACCCGGGACCTCAGAGATGGCGCAATACCAAAGTCACTCTAGGTGGCGCTGCATGGCTAGATGTGAATAAGACAGCTAAAGCCGAATTGCGGTTTTTAGTATTTATTTGTTTATTTGTTCAATTATACATACATAGATAGATAGATATACTTTATTGCACAAAATCTTTACAGAAATACATACATACTAGCTTACAGTGTTCCAAGGCGCCAGTATGTTTATTGGACATGTCAAAAACTTAATACAACCTACATTACGTGCGTCAAATAAGATTAAGCAATGTAATAAAAAAAATTAAAAAAAAATCAAATAAGAACAATAATTACAATACACAATTAGAAAAATAGTAACAATGTCTATGAATAGTAATTAAAATAATCAATGATAATTAGAACGTCAGATGCAAGAGAAAACCATGGACTTAGTATAATATAATATTATATTAGGTCCATGGAGAAAACAGATACGTTCACGTTTTAAAGTTATTGTCAACATATTGAAAGGCTTTCCTTGTCAGTAATCTAAAGTGGTCAGCTATATATATATATATATATATATATATATATATATATATATATATATATATATATATATATATATATATATAAACAGTGAATTAAACAAAAAATTTTGTGACGGCTTATGTTTTATATATTAAATACCTTTATATTACCTTTATATTTACTATTATTCAATTCGGACAGCCCATTTAATAGATATCATATGTTAAAAAGTGTAAACAGTGTGGTTGCTGTTTACTCAGCTCTGCTAGCTAGGCAGCGCTTTTGAAAAAGTTAGAGGATTGTATTAAAAAAAAATGTCAACACAAACGCGGGCCAAGCTGGGGCGAACCTCTAGTACAATATAAAACGACGCGGGCAAAAGACAAAACAAAACAAATCGCTCATATTGGTAATACTAGGATAATCGGTTTTAACTCCAGGCTTTAACTTTAACTGGCCTTGAACAGAAATCAGCATACCAAAATTCTGCGGAGGAATTTTTCGATAGAATACCGTAGAGAGTATGGACGAACTGCACTAGCGAGCGATAGAATTTATTAACAATTGTTAATTGGTTTAGGTTTTTAAGTATCACGAATTAAAGGCATTGCAGGCTAGATTGATGATTTCGAGCTTTAAAGGCGCGTTACGTAACAAAGACATTAGAACAAAACCTTATTAATACTCAAATCATTATACATGTATTTTTGTCTTTGATAATAGATACTCGTTTTTCTAAACTAAAATGTTCATAAAATAAAACAAATTACTTTTATAATGTATCAGTGTTTATTTATATTTGCAAAATTGTAAAAAAATCTTGATTTAGACATCTATTTTTTTATCGATTAGACGTTATGCCACATTCTTGCTTTCGTACTATAGATACTGTTATACATTTATACGTTGGCGTACAGCGGGCCACTACGTATATGATAGCTAGCTGGGCTGCGTAAAGGTTAAAGGATATAATACTACCGACTAAGATCCAAATGTGTAGAACTACTCCTATAAGTCAGATTCGATGACAGATATCAGTTTTTTAATTCTTATAATGGTAACCAACTCACTTCGAATCAATTTACTCATTTCGAAGCGTATCAGGCGTTTATATATTAACTATATATTTTGTTAAACCATCTATGTTTATGTGTATTTAATTATAAGCATAATTTACAGTGGTTACTCTACTTAAAGCGTAATTTTACAATAGCTCTTATTTTTATTTATTTATTTAAAAACTTTATTGCACAAAAAAAGTACAAAAGGTGGACTTAATGCTAGGAGCATTCTCTACCAGTCAACCGTTGGGTCATGCAGATAGTACGTTTATGGGTGTGGTAACAGTAAAAATGTGAGTATGGATAACAACAAAATTAATAATCATAAATAGCATAAAATTACTCACGAGAATAGAATATTCATACATAGGTTCATGATAAATAAATATAATAATTAAACAATACAATAAATATATATAATATAGTTATAAAACAAAATAATATATATAAATATATGCAAACAAGTGAATAAATAAAGCAAACAATTGAGCAAACGAAATTTTATGTAGAGGGGGAGGAATAAAAGAATTCACGAACTTTTAATTTAAAAATTCCCTTAGTGAGGGATTGTCGAGTTTCGAGTTTATTTTATTGAACTGTGCCTCATTTAATAAGCCTGAGTAATTCTGACCCCAGGTCCCCACAGTAAAGAACTATCCAATATACATGCTACAAAAAAAGAAGCTCTTTCATGCTTTTTAGAAGCATGATATTTTCAATACAATACCATTTAAACAAAAAATCCCATTGAAGATGGTAAAGAAGTTATTAAACTCGTCGATCTAACTCATTGGATATGCACCTGTCATGAAGATAATTATATGTTATCGTGAATAGAATATTTGGCAAATATCCCCATAAATATATATGCAACATCGCTTAATAAAGAGGTAGCCCAAATTTCAATTCAAATCTATTAACAGATTGAGAGGTTTAAGAATAGTTGGCTTCATCTTTTTGGCAAGTTCCCATAAAACCTGATGAACGCACTGTCAGTGAAAATAATCTAGTGGCCATTGCAGTAGATCGTATAAAATTACGTTTAAAGTGGGTAATGTGTTGAACTAAATAAATTGATCCTGCTGTGAAAACAAAAACGTTTCAACTATTAGAGAAAAGTTTTAAATGAGAAAGACGATGTCCTACATAACCTAATTATATCTACACTAAGGATATAAAGACGAAACTTTTTTTTTATTGCACTTCAAGATTGACCTCATCCCGCCTAAGTGGTATTGAGGTCCTAGCTTAAGGACGACCAGTACAGCACACAATAAAGATATTACTGGACTTGTCACCCTTACATTGAAGGCTTGATCCCTGCTACTAATGAGCACCACCCAGGAAACCGTACTCACAAACAGGAACCTTACAAAAAGGAACACAAGTGATTGTTATTTGGCTGCGGTCTTCTGTAAGGTGGAGGTATTTCACCAGTCAGGCTGCTCCAGTTCAAGCAATAAATCGCTATGCCCTACCTCTTCTATTATCACCTTTTGTATTGTTTGTTGATATCAAAATAGTATCTCAAAATCAGACGTATTTATTCCAGACATTAAATTACTCCTAAACTGTACATGTACGGTCAACGGACCACACATGACTGAATGAGAATGTTGTCTGGGGTAAAAAAGTGAAAATCGGGGAAAAATATGTATTTTTTATTTCAACATATAAATAAAGTTAATGATGAACATGGTACAGCACATCCAAGTTCAGTAGAGTAACTTGTTAACGCCACAAATTCGTAAAAACTGTACCAATCTGTGACGTCGCACTAAATTCCAACGCTGTATAGCTTAGTAAATAATTGTTTTAACAGAAAAAACATGAAGTATATATTTTGGGCATTTGTTGGTAACAAAGTATTGTATTGACCATACTTATAGTAAAAATAGTTTTCAGTCGTTCTAACAAAAATTTGTCAGGTACAGGCATAAAGGTTTACCAGAAAGAGGTTTTCCTCACATAAAATAAGTAATCGTAATACAGTATTGGTTTTCTGTCAATACTGATTTTACGAGTAAATCCGCTCAAATAGGTTGGCGATATTGCTTAGCTTAAATATTACTATTTTCAGCGAATTTCTTACACGTGCCCCTTTAGATGGTTTGAGTGAAAATCGAATATCACTCGAGCTTTAATCATTCGTTGTTCAGTTTTGCTTTCATGTTGAGATGTTCATTTTGTAAAACAAAGCTTTAAAACATTTCGAAAATACTTGTTAACGCTACCGGGGACCCAAAAGCTGGCTGTTACCTCGCCCAGCGTCTCTCAATCGCCATTTAGCGAGGTAATGCAGCGAGCATTTTGGGTACCTTACCACAGAGACCATCTTTGTTTATTCACATTTTTTTTTCATTCAATTAGTTTATTTATTTATTAACAGTGTTGCCTTAATTAAAAGCTGCCACGACATGCGTAATTATTTGTGGAAGCAATGATGAGAGTATAACATGATGCACAGAAAGGAGTTAATAATAAATGTACCTACAATATGGTAAGAGCAAAGATAGTACGCCTACTGACCCCGCTTTTTTACATTTTTCACTGATCATTCGCTTCTCTTGATCGCACTGTGATGTGATGTGTGATGGAACACAATAATATTTTTTCAATTCGAATAATTCTTGAGGTTAGCGTGTTCAAATAAACAAACTCTTCAGCTTTATAATATTTGTATAGATTCTTTAACATATCCTTAATTCCAACAGTTATTATTAAAGCTGCTAGTTAATTTTTATCGAACGATTGAATAATAAGCCCTTAAGTAGAGCTCAAGAATCGAATAAGGAACTGTTATATATATATTAATAGCATAGAAAAGGGCAGCGTCCACAATTATTTTGCTTAACGTTAGTAAGTACATAATTTCTTTGAGGCAACTAGTTAGTTCGATTCCAACCGCGCTCGGTGACACTTGCCTAAATCATTCCATTTATAAATTCAGTGAAATAATAAATCTTTTTTTAACACGCTTTTATTAGCTCGGGTTGTATGTATCTATGTAACGGAATCTTTGAATCTTAATTTGACCCACTTCCCGGTCTTTGATTAAGATGAAATTTTGCACACGCTCTGAGTTCTGATGACAATACATGACTAGCTAAGAAACGTCATTACAAATCCAATATGGCGGCCTCCCCAAGATGGCGAACTGACTGTTTGAAATGCACTTCCATGATATGGGTATCAAAAGAAAGGGTTTGCTGTCAGGAATACGAAAAAAATAGTCACGTGATTCAAATCCAATATGGCGGGCGTCCAAGATAACGGACAGGCTATTTGAAATGCACCCCTATGATATGGGTATTAAATGAAAGGGTTTGCTGAATGGGATACGAAAAAGAATTATATAATTATTGATACATGAGAAAACTAAAAAGTAGAAAATAAAAATAATAGTTTAAAAAACTAAAAAACACGCTTTTAGCTCGCACTAAAAATTACAAAATAATTCAGACATTTAAGAAAGAAAGCGTGGAGCGTTTTGTCCAAAAAGAGTAAAGATAACATAAACGCTCCACGCTTTCTTTCTTAAATGTCTGAATTATTTTGTAATTTTTAGTGCGAGCTAAAAGCGTGTTTTTTAGTTTTTTAAACTATTATTTTTATTTTAAAACCAGTTTTAAATATATCCCATAACAGAACGATCTGAGCTTTCCAGTAATCACTGGTCGATAAACAAATATTTCTCAGCTGAACAAAATAATGTCTTATATCTTCGTATATGAATGTTTTAGAAATAAGTGAGCGTGAAAATCGGTTAGCTAACTCGCTCGTCACTGTCACAGTAAAAATGAGACAGCATGGAATCTTAATCCAAGTATTATGGCTACCCGACCAAATAGTAAATAAAAAATTATTTGTTTCAATGTGAATGTGTGATAAAATTGCACAAGTAGAATAAATGACAGTTCCATGACGCTTTTTGGTTAATAAAGATTTTTTTTTTTAATTTCAAGACCATTTATTTATTTTTTTCTATTTATTGCTTATTCAAGATTCCGAAATATTTATTTATTTATTTATTGCAAGCTTATACTACCATTACAGATATCTACACGATTACATAAACATATAAACACGTGGTTCCCAGAGTTTTTTAATTTCAGTCCCTTATTAAACATAATATGCAACATAAATTTGACGACCTCCATAGCCGAGAGGCGAGCGGGCCGGAATTTGGCGTTGCGCCATCTCTGACGTCCCGGGTTCGATACCCGGTCGGGTCAATATGGAAAACGAACTTTTCTATATTGTCTTGGGTCTGGGTGTTGTGGTACCGTCGCTGTATCTGATTTCTGTAACACAAGTGCTTAAGCTACTTACCACAGAATCAGAGCAATGTATGTGATGTTGTCCGATATTTATTTATATTTATAAATGCGCAGAGTTCGCCACTGATATTTTTTTTTCCTCTGTGGAGTTATTCCACGTCAGAATCAGTCATAGGTCAAAGTTTAGGGGGGAGAGCTACTTTTTCTCGGACCTCTTAGAGTTTCAAACACCCAGTAGGCACCAGTTATAATATAATACTGAAGAATATAATGGGCTCTCTTGAAGGAGCTTTTTTATTTGCTTTTGTTTCTTTCTGTCTGTTAAATTCTCTCCTCCTTATGATATTATTTACATAGATTTTAACTTTTTCAAAATCTATGTAAATGGTTTTTAATGCTGCAATAGCCAACTTAAAATATATTCAATTAAAAGAAAACATGTTTTATTGATAAGTATGTAGTTCCTAACATGTTCGTAGTGTTGTAGTTCCTAATATTTTGTCCTGGATGGGGATTGAACCCACTGCTTAAACCTACGCTGTGACTGAGCTTTTGTATTTTCCGCAGCACCAAGAAAATAGAGGTGCGCAACCCAAGTTTCGCATTTTACGGTATTTTGTTTTCCGGTTATTTTATGAGCGACATTTACATATTTACGGCTTTGGGCTTTTTTATGTTTTTTTAAGGGAGATTACGGAGGCGTGTTATCGGGTATTGCTCGCCACCAGTTTATAAACTTCGGATACGTTTCGTCAATTTCAGTGGAGCTGGTTTTTTGTTTTTTATTACTTTATAAGCGATGGAGTGGATTTTTTGTTAAAAAATGGTTTGAAAAAGTTAGTAAAAGTATTCTACTGACTTCAAAGATCTGAGTTTAATGGTAGCGATTAGCTACGATTTTTTTGTTTTTTTTATGAAGTACTTATTGTTGGATACTAATAGTTGAATTAATGGTGAAAAAATCTATAATTACAAAAGATATTTTTTTTTCTTTTTAGGTATCTCTATACTACGAATAATAGCCTCTGACTTCCTTCGAATTGTTTCGGAGTAAAAAGTATTTTATTTTTTAATCTGGAATCTTATACCTATTTCTTATAACTAAAGATTATCCGGGATAGACACTTTCTAGCCATAAGACCGCCTAACAAACATACATCCACACAGTTTTACTTACTTTCGCGTTTTCAGTATTAGTGGGATGTCATTATACAAAATCGCGTAGTGGTGGGGCTGCGGGGGAAGAGGAGGAGGCGGTATTGCGTTGGCCGACCTTCTTATCCTCCGCGGCCGGTGGATCTGGGGACTCCGTCCGGCCTTCGAAGGTAGAGCCAGAGTAGGAGTCTAGAGTGTCTTAAGTGGCAGTAGGTAGCGGAGCCGCACATCAGATCCGCTGCTGGGACTGAAGACGCCAGGCGTGGAGTAAGCCTAGCATCCCTTACTTCGGTCCCGAGGGGTTGGGGCGGGTCATGTGGCCTGCCACGCTGCGAGGTGGGCCGCTTAGCGGTAGGCCCTGTGGGGGAGCCTGCACAGAGTCCGCAAGGGATCCTGACTCCCCCACAACTGCGCAGCGTTGGCCACCGAGGGGGTTTAAGTCGATTCGAGCCCGACACACCACTCTGTTTCCTGCTGAGAGTATAGAATAGAATAGAATAGAATAGAATAGAAATCATCTTTATTCATGTAAACTTTACAAAAGCACTTATGAATAGTCAGTACAAATAAAGTATTTTACCGCCGTGTTCGGAATGTTGATCATGTCGAGAAGAACCGGCAAGAAACTCGACACTTACTCTTTTCAATGTAACAATGTTCCCTTACTACGGTGCGGTAGTCATTTACCACTCAATAAAAAGGTTTTGCGTACAAATGAAGTTTTTATTTTTTCTACTTTTACCTGATTTCAATATTTTATAATTACGTGAGTACTACGCTTAGAACTCAATTTCCGTATCAATAAGTAATATTAAATATGTAGAAATTTATTGCAAAGAATTTGATTATTTTTTCTTCAACTATAAATTGACGAAACGATTCTTAGAAAAATACCAAAGATTTTCTTTACGTCTTGTCGCTTTGAACTTTTTTTTCAAACGATTTTTTTCAATCACGGTTAGAAAATAAGTAAAATAAAATGTTCTTAAAATTAGTTAGTGAATACAAAAGTCTGCAATACTGAACCTTTTTCGGATCGAGACCTTTTTGGTAAGTGAGAAAAAGTCCTTCATTTTTATTTACTTAATTTATCTATGCGTGAACGATATGTATTGTTAACATAGTTCATTTATGCGTTTTGCGTGACCCGAAGGTTATATGACAAAACATGATTTAACAAAAGTTCACATCTTGTACCTTCTTTTTGTGCGATTAAGTTTATAAATAAACTAAAAGAGTACTCGCAACATGTTTATTATTATGTATAATAAATGTTTTAATATTCAATAAAAAATTCACACAAAAAATTTTCAGCAGCTAATTTTTATAAAAAAAAAATTAACGACGATACCTTAACCAGAATCTCAGATCATACTCATGTCTCATATAATTTAATTTATTCATATTTCTGTGGGCGGCATAATTTATTATTGTCTGTTGAAAAAAATAATAATAAGCCCAACCTATCCGACAGGTATACTCGTGCTTAATAAATGTTCAAATCGAATTTATTTTATTTCAAACGCTGTTCTAAAATAATGAAACCAATCTTAATCTGTCAAAATTTAAATTAACTTAATTAACAAAGGAATTTTAAAAAGGGAGGTAATTTGTAAACAATTGGTAGTATGAAACCTTCCCAATTTGAAAAACAAATGGCCGCTTTGCATTTTTCCTTTTTTAATAACCATAAAAAAGGAAGGCCGTTCGAAATTCGAATCCGCATTTTAATTGTTTCCCAAATCGTATAGGCGACGACCGCTCTATTTTCAAAAATTCGAATTAGCCGCACGCTTTGTGCGATTGTTCGCCAGCTATCGGTTTTCGATCAGTCCGCCCCGCGGCGTTCTGATGTACGCACGTCGCTCTCGGCTAGTTGCGGCGAGCCGTCAATTCGTATTGTTTACGGTACGCACGTGTTCTGGGAACGCTGAGATGATTTTCCCTTGTCTTAAAATTTAATCTGGATTTTGAAGATAATTTTACAATTGATACTAGTTTTGAGAGCTAGGAATGTAGTTTGTGACTTTAAATGGTGAAGTGGTGATCTATGGAGCGTTTTCTGGGGTGCTCCCGTGTGGGAAAGACAGGGTTGTTGGTGATAGTGCTTCTGACAGTGGCCGAAGTGCCGGGATATGTGGAGACCGAGGAGTTCATCAGTGACCTGGATAAACCTGGTATGTTTTAGACCTTAACTTGTGACTGATTGGTTTGATTTTTCTGTAAAAGTCGCACTCGCATTTGAACTATTTTTTTTTATTTCTTTGAACGTGATATTAATGTTTCACAGTATTTTTCTACAGACTTTAAAATTAATGACCGTGTGTATTATCGCGCCTATTTTTTAGACACTAACAATTATCAAAAAGCGTCTGAACGACATGGGCTGATTATAGTGGAAATTAATTTCAACTTTATTTTATTATATCCTACTGCTATATCTTCTTTTCTGTACATAACTAAAATAAGTAACATGTTTTAATTATTAAAGTTTAAATTTTATAAAGTAGGTAGGTACTTAAATTCGATTTAGACAAGAAATCAATAAAATAGTATTTTTTTTTAGTCCGTCTTTATGCCCAGAATACACCTACGTCGTAATAAGGTACCTATCTCGTTTAAGTTAAATAAAAAAATGCTTTGTATCTAGCTAGGTACCTATTTATTTAAAGATAGAAGGGTTTGGTTGGCAGAGCTTTAATTTATTTTTGAATAATGTAAGAAAAAAAAGGTCTGCTTTAAGTAAATTTCGTTATTTTCAGTGATTAATGTTTGATAGAAAAATACACGCTTAAAAGTTATTACTACAAAAGATTAAAAAAAAAAATCAGAAAAAAAGGTTATTATTGATGTGCCTACCAACCGAGTAGGCCACTTCGTATTGTACGCTTTTAAAGGTTACTTAAGACTGTAGAGTATCTAATAATTGTAAAATGGTTCTTCAAACTGTGCCTACAAAATTACCAAAATAATTACAACCCTACGTCTGCTAGTTAGTACCTATCTAGGCTAGTTATAAATATGAGCTTAGTAATAGGTGAATTTCTGGAAATATTTTTTGCGGAAATAACTTTCAAAAAATTTGCATAAAAACACAAACCTGTACGAATTGTATACAACTGCACATTATTTATATAAGTCTGCTACTTAATTTGCAACTGCAGGGTAGGGGTAGGGTTGCCAATATATTGTTTATAACAGTAAGTAGTATACTGTTATCTAATACATTATACTGTCACTGTTGAATAAAATTGTACACAGAATACAGTTTTTTATGCATACACATGCAAAACACTACTAGTCTTGGATTAACAAAAATTAAAAAAAAATAGTAGGGATTGTTAATTGTTTTTAAATACTGGTTAATATTCTTTTCAGACCTAATATACTTTATTTCATAAAAGAAATGTTGGCAATCCTAGGCAAAGGTCTCAATATGGCCAAATAGTTATTATAATAGTTTTAATATACAAATACACCTCCCACCAACTGTTTGGATCACTATATAGTCTGCTTGCCTGTACTTATGCTTTTTATATGATTATTTTAAAATATTGTTGTATTTCATATTGTTTTGTTGCGATGTCTTAATAAATGTCAGCATAAGGGCATACTGACATATAAAGGCAAATGTATAAAGTTATGCATTCGAATATTGCACAGAAGTCCTACTTATTTTTTTATTGATTTGGCGAATGAAAAAATACATTTCTAATATATATTTTATTAACTAGTTGACGATTTTAAAACAATCTAGTATTTTTGATCTAGTGTGCTTCTATGCAAAAATGCATAAAAATAATTCGCTCTCCTACTTCGATGTAAGATTAACTATGAAACCTAACGTAGGAGTCAATGAAATTAACTTTTTTATCGAACGTTAAAGGAGTTTTGAAACCTAATGGGTCCACATTGAAAGGAGTTCGTGTAACATTTTGTGAATGGAATACCAACAACAAAAGGGAGAGTTAATCTATGTCTGGTGCCCCGATGGGGGAGAGATACCTGCTCTGTGCTGTAAAACAAGATAAGTCTGGTTTACAATGCTTGTTGACGCGATGACCTAATTAGGGTTGCCAACCTTTTTACAAGATATTACTTAAGTATATCAAGGCTTAAAACAGTATTTAACAAAAATTTATAGCATTTTGTTCATTTTATGTATAAAATCATAATTTGTACGAATTTAAAAATTTTCCTTTCATTCTCGAAAATCCTACTTTGTATGTTTTATTTAAAAACTTCCCTAGTATAAGAAACCTTATATATGAAAATAAAAAAGTAAGTGTAAAGTTCTTGCCAGTTCTTGTCGACGGCATCAACATTCCGAACACGGCGGTAGAATACTTAATTTGAACTTATGATTCAAAATAATCTTTAATTGTATCTTAACCTAACACGCATTTGTTTTTTTTATATTACACTTCAAGATTGACCTCATCCCACCTGATGTTAAGTGGTAATGAGGTCCTAACTTAAGAGCGAAAAGTACAGCTTAGTAATAGCTGTTCCTGGACTTGTCGCCCTTACCTTGAAGGCTTGACCCCTGCTACTAATGTAGCACCCCCCAGGAGCTCTGGAAACCTTACTCAGACGCAGGAACACAACAACACCGAAGTGATTGTTATTTGGTCTTCTGTAAGGTGGAGGTATTTCACAAGTCGGGCTGCTCCAGTTCAAGCGATAAATCGCTATGACCTACCTCTCTTACGTATATAAGTTGTGTAAACATTTTTTTTTGTTTAACAGTGAAACACAGTACTTTTTTAGAACTTATAGTTGGCAACCGTAGACGTAACCATACAATATTTTGAGCATTCAGCTAAAGCCTAAAACGTCTTTTGCTTAACATTTAGCACGTAATTTGTTACCGGTGACCGCATACATTTTTCTAATTGACAAACTGAACATTATGTTACTTGAAAACTTGTTTGTTGAAAACCTAGTAAAGTTAGTTTTAGGGTTCCGTGCCCTAAAAAGAAATAATATAACTCAATAGCGCGCTTGTCTGTCAGTCGCTTTTCTGTTTGTCACAACCAGTTTGCTGGATCCATTATGTTGAAATACGGTAGAAACACTAAATGTTAATGTATAATTATGTAATGATAAGATTCATCAAATTCATCAAAAGTTTAAGTATTCTTACACCAAAGTTTTGATAAATCTTATTACTACACAGTATAAAACAAAGTCACTTTTCCTGTATGTCCCTATATACATATATTTAGGTCTTGAAAACTACGGATCGAACGGGGCTTAATGCGTTTTTTTTAAAAGAGTGATGTATGAGAAAAAGTTTATATGTTTCATCCACCTGTTGCTTTAAAATATTAAAACCAGACCCAGGATCCAACATGGAACCTCAGACCAATAAAATTGCAAACATAATGTAGGCACAACTTCAATAATGAACCTACGGGACTCTCTTCAAGTGAGCCAACTCGCAGCTGTCCAGTTTTTCTCTAAAACTTTAATTAGTACTAAGCAATTAGTGGTTAGCTTGAACGAGTTAGTTTAGAAGCAAGAAGTTACAATTGTTTGGAAGTTACTTGAAATAAACTGTGTTGTCAAACTTCTAATTAGCGTTTAAGCTTTGCCTATATTTACTATATTTTACGTTTTGTTTGGGTTCTGTGGAGAATATTCAAAAGAAAATAAAAAGCAGGTCGATAAATTACCAGCAACCGCATGCTTTTGATCCCAACTTTTAAGACATTATCCACTTTTTCTTCACTACTATTGGCCGCAGTGTGACATTATATAGCCTTTTAAATAATTCAACGGGTCAAAACGCGACACCATTTTTATTTAGTAGTTAATACGAACTACTTACTGCCCGACGTTTTGGTTCGGTTGCACCAACCGTGCTCACGATCGGTCAGCTCGTCGTTGTCGGGCAGTAAGTAGTTCGTATTAACTACTAAATAAAAATGGTGTCGTGTTTTGACCCGTTAAATTATTTGAAATGTTTAAAATGGAACGCGAAAGTCTTAAAGTTTATATTATATATATCTTTCCTCGATAAATGTTTTTTTTCAATTCGAACCAGTTGTTTCTGATATTAGCGCGTACAAACAAACACACTCTTTACCTTTAAAATATTAGTAAAGATATTGTGTATATATTAGACAAAACCGCATACAGCAGTTAGCAAGCAAGAAGCATTCTAATCTTGAGAGTATTAACTTGTATTGCCACTAAATCTTTATATTTACAACTAATATTGAACTCCATTGCCCGAAAAAGTGTTGCCAACTTTTAGTTGTTCATAAATCTCCCACCGCCTAATCCGTGGCATTGTGGAAACATTTTTATATTCGGTACTACGTTATTGCGTTCCTAAGTGGCGTCTACCAACCTTTGTATTGGATATTATTAAATTTATGTGTACTATGTACACACAAAAGTACTACCAAATGTTAACACTTGCTCTTTTGTCATTATTTTAAAGTGAACTTAAGAATGTGAGTGCAATATACTGTAGAGCTTAGATGTTTGAGAGACATCAAATCATCTATAATATCAAAAATAATAGTTTAAAAACCTAAAAACACGCTTATTAGCACGCATTTAAATATTAGAATATAATTTTTACTTTGATTTATTATAAAAGAAAGCGTGAAGCATTTATGTAATCTTTTCTCTTTTGACAAAACGAGTTACGAAAGTTATTATTCAAACTTTCTAATTTAAAATACTAATAGGTATTTAAAAGATATTTATTATTTTTCAATTTCCTCACACCAAACCCTCTCATTTGATACCCATATCATGGGGGTGCATTTCATTTAGCCAATCCGCCTAATTGGATGTTCGCCATGTTTAATTTAAATCACGTGACTTCTTTTCGTATTTTTGACGGCAAGACGTTTTTTTATTTGATACCCATTTCATGGGGGTGCATTACAAATAGCCAGTCCGCCATATTGGATTTGTAATGACGTTTCTTAGCTAGTCATGTACCTACCTATTGTCATAAAAACTCAGAGCAGGTGCAAAATTTCATTATAATCGAAGACCGGAAAGCGGGTCAAATTAAGATTCCGTTACAGTTATAGTATAAAAGCGTGTTAAAAAATAAATCGCTGAATGTATTGCTAAGTTCAAATCTCACTAACTCTGAGAACAGCTGAACCAATTTCACTAACTCTTCGTTTAAAATATTTCTAGAAGTCCGAAGGCGGTTTTACTGTAGAAAAATTATCAAAAATCTTTTGGATTTACTGGAATCGTACGCGCGCCAAGCTGCTGCACATTTTTTTGATGAGTAAAGAAATCTCGAAAAAAAAAACTTTCATCGGTTTTTAAATGAACGAGTAATAGAAGGCTTCGATGTTCTTGTCTTTTAATGTTTGAATATCTTGTAGTAGCCCTGATCTAGGTATTTGCGTAATGAACCGTGTCATTGTCCTTATTGGATAATTATCGGATAACATCAGCTTGGCTGTAGCTCTCAATCACATTAGGTTAGTATTGGAGACGGGAGGTCAATAAATAATAGCTTAATTGCGACAGCGTGATCCCAGTTTATCTTTATTAACATCTCGGTACGTGATTTAGAAGTTTCATAGTGTTACAATAGGGATATTTACTGGCTCGCCGACTGAGCCTTATAAATACCTGTCGAAACATGATTCCTTGATAGATTTTCTATGAAAATAGAACGCTGTGACGTCTTAATTTTACTTATCAACACACAGGCTATGAAATCGTTCTGGAGCATTCTGAAAGAGCTATTTAAAAGCAAATGTCAATATGTCTGGTGTAACTTTTGACGACCTCCGTAGCGGAGAGGCGAGCCGGCCGGACTTTGGCGTCGCGCCATCTCTGAGGTTCCGGGTTCGATACCCGGTCGGGTCAACATAAGAAACGAACTGGTCTAAATAGACTGGTCGCGCTGGAAATTGGTTGGAGAGGCCTATGTTCAGCAGTGGACAGGAACAGGCTGAAATGATGATGATGATAAAGCGCAGCCAAGTTTAGTGAAGGTATAAATTAATTAAGGAAGTTTAGTAAGTATAAATTTATGTCACTGAATAAGTGTTCAATAAAAACTATACAAAAGTGACATCGAGCTGAAATTTTAAACGCAATGTATCTTAGTACTTTTTATAGTACCGCAGTATATTGGCTCCTCCCAGCCTGATGGTAAGCAAGAGAGGAATCCACATCGCGCTGATAACGGATTTGATACCGAAATATCCTATCCGTTAGCATCGCCATACAGGCCCGCAAGATGTTTCTTCACGCTCCTTTCAAAGGAATCCATGTAAATGTTTGTTTACATATAATAAAAGAAAGTATATTATATTTGAACATTTAACTGTTTATTAGTCTATCAGAAATTCCACCAGAATTTAGTGGCATTTATCACGAGGATCACCATGCTTTAAGATGACTTTTTAATGTAGGTAGGTATTGGTCTCGGCTAAAGCCAGTCCAATTAAGAGATGTACCTGACCTGAGGGGGTGGTGTGCGGAGAGGTGGGCCGCTTGGCGGTAGGCGCTATGGGGGAGCCTGTGTAGAATCCGCAAGGAATCCCCCACAACTGCGCAGCGTTGGCCACCGAGGCGATTTTAGTCGGTGCGAGCCCAACACACCACTCTCTGTTCCCCGCAGAGAATGACGGTGCGGTAGGCATTTCCCCCTCGACAAAAAAAAAGAGATGCACCTGATAAATGTCATTGACGTTAGAACGGTCACCAATCTATGCCCTACTTTTAATCACAGCGGCAACGACGTTCGACCTTAAGACTTTTTCCAGTACGACATTTTCCTGCAATGCGTTTCGCGACTCGTCCCGGGAGAATTAGACGGAGAACGCCATGCTTCGTGTGCCGCATTACAAACTTGTACTACTATTTTCTTGTGAAAATATTGCTTTGAAATGTTTTCTTTACATACAAATGCACTCACTATAACGGTCAAAAATGTTATCGCGTACGATATTTTCCTTTTTGAATTAAAAAAAAACAAATCTTGGTTTAAATTTGGTAGTGTTACCATTTGACATATACTTTAGATATACTTTCGATAGCCTATTCATAGTTGACGTCATATCAATAGTATCTTTAGTATATTTATTAATCTATAAATAGATACAAATTAATAAATATTGGACAACATCACATACATTGCTCTGATTCTGTGGTAGGTAGCTAAAGCACTTGTGTTACAGAAATCAGAAACAACGACGGTACCACAACACCCAGACCCAAAATAATATAGAAAAGTTCGTTTCCCATATTGACCCGACTGGGGATCGAACCCGGAACCTCAGAGATGACGCGATGCAAAAGTTCGGCCCGCTCGCCTCTCGGCTACTGAGGAGGAGGAGGTGTATGTAGTGGCCATTATTTTAATCTAGTCCTATTTTTTATATTTATAATAGTACTGGCTATGTTTTATTGATTGTATCGAATAAATACCATCGGTAGTCCTATTTATACATATGATATATTATATTTTCAAGACTATATTCATGCAAGTTTTGAATAGTTTGAAATCCGTTGATTACCGCCGCCAACTACCAACTTTAGGTACTTTATAGATCAAATGCATTTCGTGTTCCGCGCATTGAATGAATGAATGAATGACGTTGTAATTAGATTTATCGTTAGTGTTAATAGCTTGCCAGTTTGGTTTGAGTTTATAGGCAAGAGCTGTTTTAGTTTGAAAATTAAGCAGCACATTACAAACGTTGTAATAACTAATATTCGCACTAATCTGTAAATTCGTTATGTTTTGACTTTTTAGTTAAGGTTACTTTTGAGAAAATGAGAACTTAGTATTTCTTGTATCTTAAAAATAATATTCTGATATTAAAGCACTTTTTACAAACAAAAATACAATTATAAATTTTAAGACTTTCACGTTCCATTTTAAACATTTAAAATAATTTAACGGGTCAAACGCGACACCATTTTTATTTAGTAGTTAATACGAACTACTTACTGCCCGACGTTTCGGTTAGGTTGCATCAACCGTCCAAAAATGGTGTCGCGTTTTGACCCGTTAAATTATTTTAAATGTTTAAAAATACAATTAATTTCTTTGCCAATATCTTAGTCTGCCGTATTTAAGTAGTCTCGTGTCACATAATAATTATAAAGCATGCTAATAGTAAATGTTTTTTTAATTTAAATTGTAAAATTAATTAAGAAAATAGTAAAGATTTGCAAACGTTACGAAAAGCTAATATGAAGTCTCGTTCAATAAGTAATAAGGCGTCAGGCGGTGCGTCAGGCGGTGCGTCAGGCGTTGCATCAAGCGGTGCGATAGAAGATGCGAGACGCGGAGTGGATTGAAAATTTTTTGAGAAATTTATTTTGTTTTTAGTATTCGTGGATAAACGGCAACAGAAAAACATAATCTGTGGAAATTTCAAATCTGTCACGCGACCCTTGACGCCTCGCGTGTCCTCAAACAAGACCCTACTCAAACAAACACGTGTAAAAACTTCTTCAACACGATTAAAATATATTATGATACTCGTACATTGCCAAATGCTTGTGTATGCAGCAGTCATATTCGCGCCTCAAAACTGTCTTACCATGGTTATACTAGCTAGCTTAAGTAATTAAGTAAGTAAGTAAATTTATTGTGTATGGAATAAGGTAAGTTACAATAGTAGATATTAATATTTTGTTACAATAAAAGCGCTTATTTCTACTTTTACAAGTGTAAACACCAGGCATAGGTACATAAATAATTACATCTTTAATTTTTACATTAAGAACACAGTATGAAATAACTTTTTTTTTACTTATAATTTAAGTATTCTTGATTCATTCACCTCTTCTCTATCTTCATATAATGACAGTTTCCACTAGATAGCTGTTGCGGTTTGACTGACCTCCTTACCAGGAGGTCCGTGACTGCCTGGTACTGGCCGGCAAGGCGACTTGACGATGACAAGACAGGAACATAACTTTGAATAAGGACAGGACGGACATGACAGTGACAAGACAAAGGTAAATTTGTAAATGTTGGTGGTATACATTTTAAGACTTTCGCGTTACATTTTAAACATCTAAAATAATTTAACGGGTCAAAACGCGACACCATTTTTATTTAGTAGTTAATACGAACTACTTACTGCCCAAATTATTAACTACTAAAAGTATTAACTACTAAATAAAAATGGTGTCGCGTTTTGACCCGTTAAATTATTTAAAATGTTGGTGGTAGTTTAAGTATTGTTATAGCTTGATTCATATAATACTATTTGTGCGAAATTTTTGTTTTTATTAATATCGACGACGAGACACAACATTGGCAATAAGAGCGTGAGGTCCAACTGCTATGTGATTGGTCTTTTAAGTGTCATGGTGACATGTCTGTCAATGTCATGTAAACAATAACCAATCACGAAGCAATTGGACCCCATGCCCGATGCCTATGTATCGCCATCTATTGGATATTTCACGCGCGTACACCCTCATTAAGATCCAAGATGTATTTATGAGTTTAAGATTAACCCTCTCATTAACAATTAAATTTCTCGCAACATTTCGACCTTAATAACAAATCCAGAATAGAAAATCAGTTTAACAAATTTAAATAATCGTATTTTCCGTTCGTTCGTAACCTTGAGAGGGAACGCCTCACTCAATTCCGACATCAAAGTCAAATTCTCGTCCGGTAGTTCGCGAGGGATTGATCATTCATTAAGTGTACCTTTCCCACTACATTCAATATTAAAAAGGGTCTGGGCCTAACCTTGGATACCTGGCTAGTTTATTTCTGTATTAGCCCTCAAATTTATTATGTGAGAGCTGAAAAGCCTACAGAGGACGTAAGTTGGCGAATTTTGGTGTCTACCGGTACATGTTTGACGACCTCCGTAACCGAGAGGCGAGCGTGCCGGACTTTGGCACCATCTCTGAGGTTCCGGGTTCGATCCTCGGTCGGGTCAATATGGGAAACGAACTTTTCTATATTGTCTCGGGTCTAGGTGTTGTAACACCGTCTTAGTTTCGGATTTCTGTAACAGAAGTGCTTAAGCTTATTACCACAGAATTAGAGCAATGTATGTGATGTTGTTGTTGTCATGTTGTACCTACATGTAAAACCTAAGTAAAAATAGTTTTTATAAGTAACTTCAAACTGGGGTATTCCTCGAGGCGCTCCCATTTCGAGGCGCACCTAATGAAGCGCTCATAAATTATTCCTCGAAGCGCACCCATTTAGTAGTGATATTTCTTTTGTATATTTTTTTAATTGCGATCTGAAGCGCTACATAAATAAATAAATATTGGACAACATCACATACATTGCTCTGATTCTCTGGTAAGTAGCTAAAGCACTTGTGTTGCAGAAATCAGAAACAACGACGGTACCACAACACCCAGACTCGAAACAATACAGAAAAGTTCGTTTCCCATATTGACCCGACCGCGAATCGAACGCGGGACCTCAGATGGCGCGATGCCAAAGTACGGCTCACGCCTCTCGGCTACGGAGGTCGTCGAAAATGTAGAATGTCTTGATGCTTTTCGGGGGAGGAAAACACACACGCCCGATCCTTTAGTTCCCTTCCGTTTTTTATTTCCGGAGGTCGTCCTGCGGTAATACGGACCTTCCGGGAGCACTCCTTAATATTAACGGTCACTACCTACACAAATGGTTAGAAAAATTCATTTAGAGGGAAACCAAGTTCAGCGGTGCAGAAATGAACGTTATTATTCAAGCGAAGGAAACGATGTCAGTTGTCTGTGCAACAATAGTTTTCATCTTGCTGCTGTCAATAATTTTTTTTTGGTCTGCGTTGTAACTGAATTCATTTTTTTTATGATTTTGCACCGCAGTAGGAAAATTTTAATATTTTTAAGAAGCAGAAAAATTTACAAGTACATAGTTTTTAACATATTAAGCAGAGGGCACATACCGTAGACTTAAAATTCTAAATTAGCTAAAAACCAAAAATTTCGATTTTTTTCATTTATGTAGGTAATTGAGTAATTATGGCATACTAGCACGCGCAATGAGTCCAATTTCTCACATGAAACGACAAAAGTTTCGATAGGGACTTTTGATTGGCGGAAAGCATACCGCACCTACTCGCATTTTAGCCAATCAGCAGCTGACGCATTGATGTTGACATTTGCTAAGAGCGTGATAAAATTTATTGGCGTGGCGTATTCCGATAGCCGCCGCATAGAGTTCTTAAAATACTTCTAAAACTATCAAAGTTATTATTTAAAAAACTAAAATAAACCTAAAAGTTTCGATAGATAATTATAACAGAATAAATAAAACAGTGTAATTTTGGTTTTCAAATACGGAACCCTAAAACTATAAGGAGATTACGGACCGTGCCTCTAGTACAAAATAATGTCCGTAGTAAAATATTATTGCTTATTTCCTTAATGGGCTGAAGTGATCTATTTAGGGAATAATGTTTTTGTGAACACAATAGAAAAATTTACGAAGGTACTCGACCTTTTGGAAGCTTATCATCAATTCACTATAGTGATGCCAGGGCGCCCGTTATGGCAATTTAT
The DNA here is from genome assembly GCA_037074685.1 of Glyphodes pyloalis. NCBI lineage: Eukaryota > Metazoa > Arthropoda > Insecta > Lepidoptera > Crambidae > Glyphodes > Glyphodes pyloalis. The sequence goes on from JAYKKO010000049.1 coordinate 1,202,635, forward strand.
AGGGTATTTGCATCACGCTCTCTTTGAGTTTCGCCTATTGAAAATGTGATTTACCTAATCGAAACGAAAATATAGTGGGTAAGTAGTAATTGACTGTGATCATATTTTGTGGTAAAATAGCATATCGCGAGATATTTTCATATAAACTTTTTGAAAGTGTGAAGTGTCTAGTAAATAGTAAGTATAAGACGCGCTAACTACGTGTCGTACGCGAGGTGGAAGTTTACAGCCAGCGCACCGGCCGCGAGGTGCAAGCATTTTTTATATTACACTTCAAGATTGTCCTCATCCCATTTGATGTTAAGTGGTAATGAGGTCCTTTTTTTTTTTAGGGAGGGAAAATGCTTTTTCGCACCATATCGCTGTCGTGGGGACGACAGCGACGTGTGTGGGACTCCCCCGCTCCAAAGGGCGGGGACTACCCGAACTAAAAAACCTCCCCACCTTCACATCGCCTATTGACGGCGCTATGGGATATCGGGCGACCCATAACTGCCACAGCGCCGTCGGCGAGATTGCTAGCTTAAGGTCAACAAGTACAGCATAATAGTAGCTGTTACTGGACTTATAGCCCTTACCTTGAAGGCTTGACCCCTATTACTAATGTAGCGCCTCCAGGAGCTCTGGAAACCTTACTCACACACATGAACACAACAACACAGAAGTGATTGTTATTTGGCTGCGGTCTTCTGTAAGGTGGAGATATTTCACCAGTTGGGCTGCTCCAGTTCGAGCGATAAATCGCTTTATCCTGCCTCTCTTAAATCTTACTGTTATATGGCATTTGGGATTAAACATGCCTGTTACTTGTTGAGTCGGCGCGTGAGCACGCCGTCAGCGCACCGTAAAGACGTGGTCAGCACGCTGTAAGGACGCGAGCTGCGAGTTGACTTGTACAGAGGCGGCGAGCGCGCTGATTGCTCACCGTTGGCTTATTCATATTAATATTGCAAAATATATTGTACGACTTAGAACTTAATGATCTAATTTGAATGGTAAGTTACTAAAGAAAAATTCGTTTCGTTGTAAGTTCGACCGGGGATCGAACCTGACCTCAGAGATAGTGCAAAGCCAAAGTCCGGCCCGCTCGACATTCGGCTACGGAGGTGTTTTTATTAAGCACATAAACGTTGCACTCAACATTCCGTACCTCAAATAGAGTAGGTTGTTGTTCCAAATTCCTTATATAATTGGGTAACCCTATCCGAGGGTTGGTTGAAGTTAAATAAAAACTGGGCATGGGTAAACTTGACTTAGGCGAGTAGTTCAACGTAAACAGCAAGCCTGGATGAATGTGTTCTGAATCCAGATACTGATGTAAACAGGAAAAGCTTTTTTCCGGATACTTCCAATGCTTTGTTGATCATAGTGAACAGCCGCCACACACATATGGGGACTGGTCTGCTCCAGCTCACCTCTCAAATAAATACTTAATGTTTATTCATTCATCAAAAATAAACCGTATGCCTTGGTTCAAAGTGGTCTTATTATTATAGTAATAAGTTAGATTCTGCTACTGTAACTAATTTGAGTATCTTACCGGTGACTCAGTAGGTTTCGAACCGTCAGTAGAATCACTTTGCATTGTAATCAATGACAATAAATTCTAAAGTGTCTTATGTTATTGTATTTTTTATTTTAAAAAACCTGCTAATTTTATATTAACGTTTATGTTAAAACATTTTTTTACTACTTGTTAATCAAACAAATAATAAAAAAAATGTTTTCAAAAAGTTAAAAACTGTCCTTATTTTTTTCTGTTCTTGCTTGGGATGATATTGCTTACGTACCACAAAATCTAAAAAAATAATAATTTCACAGGCACCTTTTTATTAATTTGGGTGTCAGAAATAGTGACTAAGCCACAAGTCATCCAAGCCCAAGTGACTTACTTATTAATTTTGTGCCGAACGTATTATAAGATTAGGTTAATATTTTTTTGATGCTTGATTAAATAGAACCAAAAACTAAATACAAATATCACGTTTAAATTGTTAAACCTTATGATTCCAACGCGGTGAGACATTTAATTTGTTCTTAATATTTTTAATTTAAAACTGGAGCAAATTGAAAACTTATGAGTACTTAGGTTTGGTACCTTCGGCTATTTAACTTACCAATTAAGCAACCGTATTGAGCCACAATTTGTGGCGCACAGAATCTTTTGAATCCCTCATCTCGCTCGCTCCTGGTACATTTGCTTCCGTTTGAAAGAGACAGCCTGCTTCCAGGCGGACGTCAAAAGCAGTGAAGTGAAAAGTTTCTCTTTGAAACCGGAGAGCTCTGTGAAAGAACTGTGAGAACAATTTTATTGGCTATTAATTCACCTTATTGAGGGGTAACAAGCGACTTCATATTTTAACCAGAGATAAATGATTTTAAGAAATGGATAATTGTGATACACCCTTGGTGTGGGATTTGAACTAATGATCTTCACGTTTTGCGCGTGCTGCTCTACCAACTATGTATAGTACAGTTCTAAACTCATACAGCAAAGGACATTTACCGGAACCCAAGAGTAGGTAACATAAATATTCGTAAACTAAGACAACTTGCGGTTAAATGTTTTAAGGAAAGAGAAAAATTTTATCTCCCCTTGCGGTGCGGGAATCGAACCCACCCACCCGTATTCGGCAGAAGGCACTTACCGTAGGCTAACTGGTTGATACAGCAGAAAAATTTCATCACCTACGATAACTTGCGGTTAGCTCAGTTGGAAGAGCAGCCCGCGCGATACATGAACATCCTGGGTTTGAATCCCATACCGATAGGGGAGATGAAATGTTTCTGTTCTTTTAAAATATTTAAAATTCGCTACCTGAAGCACTATAAAAATTTTAAAAATCTAGAGAGATAAATGAGTGGGTTGGACTTGATTTTGGCGTTTCGTTCTCTGATTGGATTTATTATTGCGATGAATCTGTGTGTATGTTGACGAACTTTGATTGGGCTGATGTGGATACGCGGAATTGGGGTTGAACCGGCAGATAAGTTTGTGCGAATCAAGTTGGTTTGTATACATTTCAGTACCCTGTCACATTAAACCTGTCAAACTAAACACTTAGTTACATATTTGGGTAACTTTATGTGACAAGGTACTTAGTTATTAACAAAATAAAGATGCCTGTTGTAACTTGAAATGATGCAGTTTTTTAAATAAATCACCTTTGATTAAATCTGATCTTCATTTGTTCGTTCTCAAAATCGCTTGGTATCACACGAGATTCGATTTTTTGCTATATTTTTTTTATAGATATAACTAATCCACACATATATTGTACAGAACAGCCGAAAACTTTGTATTTACTAGCATCCGTGCAAAGCCGGGGCGGGTAGCTAGTCGATCTAGAAACTATACACTAGACAAGAAGTGGCTTTCCTTAGAGTTAAAGTGAGTGCCATCAAGTGAAGTGAAAGTCCCAGAAGAAACACAGGACGGCAAGCACCCACACGTGTTAACACAACTATTCTGGCAAGAGCAAGCAATTGGGGATTATAAATCCTCGAACTATATCACTAACGATACTGCCAATGGATAGCGTTATAACGTAAAACAACTAAGAAAACTTCCCAACTGCGCCCTCTGAACCTGGCCGTCCTCCAAGAAGCGGAGCTGCGGATCTCCCGCACACCTCCGCAACTCCGACAGGTCCGCAACTGGGACAAATCCGGATCTCCGCTACGACTTGCTACAACAACTCTTACAAGTTAGGAACACTTTGCAGCTTCGTTTTTAACTTTCGGGGGGAACTTACGTGTTTTTCTTGTTTTAACAAGAATTTCTTGTTCGATAGATTGCCTTAATATGAGCGTTGAAAGGTTTGGAAGTTGGAACGAGCGGGTAGAAATAAGCTGTGATACTTTCTTTGTCATGTCTTATAATAAATATAATAAATATTAAATAAATAAATATTAATATTGGACAACATCACATACATTGCTCTGATTCTGTGGTAAGTAGCTAAAGCACTTGTGTTACAGAAATCAGAAACAACGACGGTATCACAACACCCAGACCCGAGACAATACAGAAAAGTTCGTTTCCCATATTGTCCCGACCGGGGATCGAACCCGGAACCTCAGAGATGACATGACGCCAAAGTCCAGCACGCTCACCTCTCGGCTACGGAGGTCGTCAAATAAAAAAAAGAGGTTATAATACTTATTTATTTATTTATTTATTTATTATGGCATACACAACAGGTTACAATCATAACAAATTTAATTAAAAAACTTAAAAATTATCGATCTAGATTACAACCCAAAACCGTGTACACACAGCATGATTAATCAATAGCGCGTAAACTTATACTAATGAAAAATTGAAATTCTGCAAGAAAATTAAGGATAGCTCAGTTGAGGATATTTTTTACTTGATGCCTAAACTTAACATATTTTTCTACAAAAATATCCAATTCATCGTGTTCCTGTAACATCTCGTTATACACGCGACACATCCGTACTATGGGGTTATAGTATGAAGTATTGTTTTTAAAAGTTTTTAGTGTAAATAGCTTCTGTCTATTTCGCAAAAAGAATCGGGTGTTAAAATTAACTAATCTTAGGAGGTTAGGGGTATCAAATTCTGAGTGGACGATTTTGTACAGATGAAAGAGATCCTGTTGCTTGCGGCGTGTCTCTAGAGAAGCTACTTTAAAATAACGTCGCCTCTCTGCATAACAATCAAGCCTACGACCCATACCTGAGCGATATGCTGCTATTTTAAGACATTTGTTTTGAATTTTTTCTATTTTATCGGAGTGTATCATATAGTAAGGAGACCATACAACGCAACCATACTCAAGGCAACTTCGGACCAGACTATTGAATAGATAAATTAAGCTTTCCGGGTTTTTGAAGTGTATGGTTGATCTAACTATAAAGCCTAATGCTTTAAGTCCTTTCATTGTTATATTCTGGTAGTGCTCCTTGAATGTTAATTGTTCATCAAAAGTAACCCCCAAATCCCTAATAATTGAGGTTCGTTGAAGAACCTCACCACTCAGTTCGTAGTTGAAGTTAATCTTATGTATTTTTTTCTTAGTGAAAGATATGATTTGACATTTTTTGGGGTTTAATTGCATATAATTACCTAGACACCAGGAAGTTAAAACAGATAAATCGTGTTGAAGGATTTGACAGTCATTTTCGTTTCTTATTTCATGAAATATTTTTAAATCATCCGCGTATAAAAGGCACGGACATTTAAGATGGCCAATAAGATCATCGATAAAAATAACAAACAGCAACGGCCCCAGATGCGAACCCTGAGGCACACCAGACGTGACAGTGACCGGATCAGATTTGTATCCCTTGAGTGCAACAAGTTGACTTCGCCTGGTAAGATATGAAGTAGTCCATCTTAAAAGGCTGCCGTGAAACCCGTACCACAAACTAAGCTTCCGAAAGAGCAAATGATGATTAACTTTGTCAAATGCCTTAGTAAAATCAGTATATATGGAATCCACCTGACCGCCCCGTGCAAAAACCTTGCAAATATAGTCTTTGTACTCCATCAGATTAGTGACCGTTGACCTGCGCCTCAAGAAGCCGTGCTGATTTTGGGAAAGCAACGGGCCTACGTGGTTATATATATAGTCGTACACGACTTTCTCGAAGAGTTTTGCCATTCCTGAGAGAATACTAATAGGTCGATAGTTGCAGCAATCCGATCTATCTCCCGCTTTATAAATTGGAGTGACATGTGCAGTTTTCCAGATGGTTGGAAATGTGCCCTGTTGGAGAGATGAATTGAATATTATAGTCAATGGCAGGCTTAGCTCACGGGCACATTCTTTTAAGAATTTAGGCGGGATGCCGACTGGCCCTGCGCCTTTGTTTGTATCTAAGGCTTTCAATTTGATTAGTACCTCCTCACTTGTCAAAATAATACTAGAAAGACAAGAGTCAGAAGCCGGTAATCTATTAACATCTAACGGAGGTTGTGTTTTAGATTCAAATACGGAACTGAAAAAAGAAGAAAACAGTTCACACACATTTTCGCCATCAGAGGCTGTTCTGTCTTCGTATGTCATAAATTGAGGAATATCTTTGTTACCTTTTCTGCCGTTTATATATTTCCAAAATGATTTAATGTTATCCTTAAGACATTCCTCCACTGACAAAACGTATGCACTGTAACATTTTTTAATTAAATCTTTGCAAGTTGTGCGAAGAGATGCAAACTCATCGTAATCTCTAGGGTTACCGTATTTCTTGAACTTTTTGTGAAACTTTGATTTATCCCTTAGATGCTTTATTAGTTGGGTCGAATACCATTCCGGATAGCAGTTATCGACGTGATTCTTAAAAGGAGTGTAAGTTTTGATTAGCGAATTTAACTCTTTATATAGCAAGTCAACTGCCACATTAACATCACTGTTGGGAAGTAACTCAGGCCAGTCAATTGCACTCAACGCCTTCCTAATTTCTTCGTAGTTACATTTATTAAAATTAAAAGTTTGGATTTATTTTTTCTTAAACATACGGATGATTTGGATTTCACGAGTTTTACACACAACGGTGGGTGGTGGTCGTCTACGCGGGCCAAAGGCTGTGCCTCAGACACTGTCAAGTCCGGTACGCTGCAGAGTATTAGGTCTAGGAGTCTGCCATTTTTGTTTTCAATGTGGTTAAATTGGGAGAGTTCACACATAGCCAAAGTACCAAGTAAGAGTGATGCTTTAACATCATTGGAATTACTAGGAGTCATGGTAGATCCAGACCTTACCCACGAGATACTGGGAATATTAAAGTCACCGATTAACATATTTATTGAGTTACTTGGTGCATTGGATAATATATTTTGACAATTTGTGTAGAAAGTATTTTGATCATTAGCAGGTAAGTCTGGCGGTAAGTAGCATACACATATGTTAATACAAAGAGCGAAATAGTTATTGGGCCTAATTTTGATCCATATATCCTCAACTGTACTCTCCCAGGATATCATTCGAACAGCATTGTATTTTTTCTTAATAGCTATTAAAACTCCCCCACCTTCTTTTTTATTTATACAAGATGTTTCACGATCTCTGCGAAATACATTGTATCTCTGATCAAACAGTTCGTTATCGAAAAACCCCGAGTTAAGATTCGTTTCAGTAAAACATATTATGTCATAATCAAAATTCAGCGAAGAAAGATATACATCCGTAGTTTTGGTTTTAATTCTATTTACATTTTGGTAATAGATCTGCATAATCAAAAATTATATATACACTAAACAAATAAGGTAAGCACAAGAAGTTATACAAATTATTTTAAATTAATTTATCCAGACATGCATGATCCTTAATAATGACAGCCGGGGATGTCTCATTCTTGCGGACGTAGACGCGGCCAAACTTAACCCACACGTAATTGTACCCTCGCTCCTTGGAAACCCTCCTGGCTGCTGCATGTAAGCTCTTGCATTCGGGGGCTAAGTGCTCTGTTAGGTAGATCCTTTGTTTATCTCCAGCGATATCGAGGTGGCTCGTGTTCAAATGGTCTGATTTGTGAGACTTATTGAACCTCTTATAGGAAGATAATAAGTGGTCGCGGTGACGTTCCGAAGGCAGTGTAATGAGTACATTTCGTGGTCTCAGAGAGGAGGAATCCAATTTTGCCACTCTGCGCACTGTGCATAAGTCTTCGTCTGTGGTGGGTGCCTTTATGATATTACATATTTTCTTTACAATGGCCGGAAGATTTTCATGTTGTTTTTCAGGCAGCATCTGTAATTCTACGTTGTGACTTCGTGAAGATTTTTCCAGTGTGATTAAACGCCGCTTAAGTTCCTTCATTTCAGACTGAACAGTTGTTTTCTCCGATTCAAATAACAAGATTTTACTGTTGACCGCTTGAAGTTCGTTTTTCAAGTCTTTCTGTTCCGCGACTATAAAGTCCGTGGTCTCTGTAAACTCCATCCTTAAACTGTCGATAGCTTTCTTGACTTCTTTTTTAATAGTAGTGTTTATATCATCGATGATAGACTGTCGAAAAGCGTTCAGTTTAGAGTCGAGCAACTGGCCAAATTGTTCGTAAGAGATTGATTTAGAGACGGCGGCCGTATCAATCAATTGTTTACTAGGCTTACTTGTATTGAGCAAGGTGGGTGGTACCGCAAGCGATGACGATGTACCTGTTTTCTGGCAGTCCCTGCTGCTTTCGGTATCAGTTATCTGCAGATCATCGCACGACATATTTGTCAGGTCCTGGAGCTCCTCAAACCGGTTACGCACCGGCGTGTTGTCGTTTCGCCTTCTAGTGATATTCGCACAAGAGTGGCATCTCCAAGACCGTTTCAGTTCAGTATAATTATTCGAGAAATAAGCTTTCGAAATATTTAAGCAAGCAAAGTGAAATGCGTTTAGACAGGCCACACAAGTAAGCTTTTCTTTAGAATCGACAGTATTTTTACATGCTATGCATTGCATTTTGTTAACAGCGGCTTATCTTCTGCGTAGGTAAACAATAACAAAAAGCAGGCGCTGCTCCGAGTATATTGAAGCCGATGACTAATTAGCAACTAAACAGCGATCTGCTGCGAGAATTGATGCACTGCAGGTAATTAGAAGCTGTCGCACTTACAGTAGACGGGCGCGAGTCGCTTGGCGCAGGTGTTCGTCCTTGAGGTCAATGACCGCGCCAGCAGAACTTTTGCGATCGGTGATATGAGTTAGCTGTTGTTAATTTGTGCACAAATTTCTTCGGAATACATTCAATGATTTCAACGAGTTTATAGTTTTTTCTTGTAAACTAATTAGACAGTTTTTTAGATCATATATTGACCTTTATGTTGATATAAGTCACTAGTCCGAATAAACACTTTATACACCACTTAAGATTTAATATTTACGGAGAGACGCAGAGACGATGTTTACGCGCGAGCACTCGCTAGCAAATTTTTATAATAATAATATTTTTATAATATTATTCTACGCGATTGAAATAAATTTGATGTTGACAATTAAAGCGCAGTGGCTAAGGTGGGTGGCCAAAGCGCGAAAGGTCCTGGGTTCGATTCCCGGTCATGTCAATTTGGAAAACGAACTTTTAAAAAAAAATTTGGTTCTGGGTGTGCTGGGATGACGCCCCAAGTTAGTATCCGTCGTCTGGTGCTCATAGTAGGTACAGGGGAAAACGTTAGATTGAGGCCAGGTGATTGGTGTGATTGTCTGGCGCATTTATTTATTTCTTTATTATTATTTATTTATTATGGAAGCCTTTGCATTAAATTTGACGATAAATTAGGTTTATACTTTACTTTTAAACCACAATAATGGTCTCGAATGGGCAGGTACAAAGACAATAATTCCCCATTATATCTAATTAAAAATTTTACTAATTGGACAAAGGCCGAACCATAATGAAATTAATACCGTGTACCTTTTGTTTTCAACATCAAACGGCTAGTACATGTGTGTGTACCGACCCTTTGTTTAAAGTACAAATATTAAATTAGCGTTTAGGTCATAGGTACTCAAAAATTTTCTAACATAAAAGATTAGTATGTTTCTGGAGGTCTACACTTTAAAGTAATGTAAAAATTAACAAAATTCGTCTTACCTATAGGGACAACTTAGTTCAATAACGAATAGGTGATTTATGAAATATCGTATGATTGAAATTATTATGTAACGTCTTTTGTATTATGATATTTAGAAGTTATAACTGACCAGCTGACCAAACAGATGTTGCCCTGTCTTAACGACAACTATTTAATTAAATATGTATATTTTTTAATTTTTCTTTCATAATAATTTTCTCCTTACAATAACAGACAGAACAAAAAGTGAAATTGATCCAGCCATTCATGCGTGTTGGCGTTGGGATTCATTTTTATATATTAAAGATTAATATGTAGGTATACATACTGGTCAAACTCACAACCTTCCCATTTCGCTTCACGTGATCGGGTAAAATGGTATCCACCATTTTTGACGACCTCCATAGCCGAGAGGCAAGCGGGCCCGACTTTGGCGCCATCTCTGAGGTCCCGGGTTCGATTCCCGGTCGGGTCAATATGGGAAGTGAACTTTTCTATATTGTTTTGGGTCTGAGTGATGTGGTTGATTTTTTCTGATTTCTTTAACACTTAAGTAACTTACCACAGAATCAAAGCAATGTAGGTATATAAATGCGCCAGACAATTACACCAATCACCTGGTCTCAAACTAAGGTTTTCCCTTGTACTATGAGTACCAGACGACGGAACTGATGTTGAATATGATATGTCGAATATGATGTTGTCTAAATTTATTTATTTTCCTTAACCCATGTTTGCACATGTTTATTGGCCCAACAGTTAGGAATTCAAACCAAACAAACCAGTATGCAAATGTTTAGAATCTGTGACTAAAAGGTAAGGCTCTCACCATAATACTACTCGTAATAACAACAGAACCGGCGGTCGGGCTTTTGAAGTGGTTAAGGTATATTGAAATCTTAATAGGAGCTGAACATCTCTAGTAGGTGCTCGTATAGTAATCCTAATTTTGGCTTTAAAGACTGATATATAAACTTTGTAAGAATAAAATAATAGGTCAGCATTTCATGTCCCACTACTAGGCTTAGATTTCATGTTGTGGTTGGTTAGGTTAATCCGATTCCCCACAGCACTACCACTTAGGCGATGAGGTCCAACCGGGGGGTTTTAGTGGGTAGTCCTGTCGTTATAAGGGCAGGGAGTCTCACACACGCCCTCACCTCCCTCAGGTGACGGTACGGTGCGTCAAAGCATTTCCCCTCGTCAGAAAAAAAAGGCTTAGATTTCATAACAAAGTAATTAAGTTATTACCTTATTATTTATTTAGAAACAAATCTCAAAAAGAGAGAAAGGGATGAAACTATCTCTACTTAAAAACCACATCAATTAGTCGCGCCGTTTTGCTGTAAAATACATACACATATACTTTCCCAATGTTAATATAACGCATAACGCACTTCAAGATTGACCTCATCCCACCTGATGTTAAGTGGTAATAAGGTCCTAGCTTAAGGACGAAAAGTATAGCATAGTAAAACTGTTACTAGACTTGTCGTTCTTACCTTGCACTGACCCTGCTGCTAATGTAGCACACCCCCAAGAACTCTGGAAACTTTAGTCACATGCAGGAACACAACAACACCGGAGTAATTGTTATTTGGCTGCGGTCTTCTGTAAGGTGGAGGTATTTCACCAGTTGGGCTGCTCCAGTTCGGGCGATAAATCGCTTTGCCCTGCCTCTGTTTTTTTCCTCTTGTAATACCTTTCTATACAGATTTAATTTTAAGTATTTCTTCTAAGTGTATCTGTCAATCAATATATATCCCACTTCTGATACCAAAATATGTAAAATATGTAAAGAGGTTTAGAGCCGCCACCTGATCCTGCACTCCTCGCGCTTCTGCAAAATACGTCACCTGCTTAGGAAACTGGCATTCCTCGGTTCCTGGTGGTACACACCGTATGGGGCCATGTATGCGACCAGCAAAACCTCTCTACATCTTTTACATGATGTTTTTTTTATATTTCTCTTCAAGATTGACCTCATCCCACCTGATGTTAAGTGGTCTTAATTAGGTCCTAGCTTAAGGGCGACAAGTACAGTATAATAACGCTATTACTGAACTTGTCACCCTTACCTTGAAGGCTTGACCCCTGCTACAAATGTTACTCTCCCAGGGGCTCTGAAAACCTTACTCACACACAGGAATACATCAACACCAAAGTGATGGTTATTTGGCTGCGTTCTTCTGTAAGGTGGAGGTATTTCATCAATTGGGCTGCTCCAGTTCAAGCGATGAATCACTATACCCTACCTCTCTTAGATGTGGATGGTGTCAATATGCAAAGAATATGGTGTATATTCCAGTCCTATTTTCTTTATCTAATACCCGGCTGGGGCATATTATCTTATTTTTAGTATCGCTTTCGAACCGCAGTCACTATCGCTACAAACACCGAAGAGAAATATTGGTGACCCAAAAATTCCAAGTGCAGCCACAGCAAGGTACTAGTTCTCGAATGAATCCACATGAAAGCATCCCGTCAAATAAAAACGGACACTTTGATAAACGGTTATATCCGAGAACTGCCCGTCACACTCCGCGTTCCCTCTGAGAGTAGATTTCGTCCATTGCTAAGCGGACAGGGCGTTTTCCTTAACATTTTTATGGGTCCGTACTCAAAAGTTAAAAACGGAACCCTATTAAATATTAGAAACAGAAAAATGTTATCTCCCCTTGCGGTGCGGGACAAGTATGTAGTTCTAAACATATTCGGCAGAGGGCACTTACCAAAGGCTAACAAAACCAAAGGGTTGATACGAAAGAATAATTTCATCGCCTACGATAACTTGCGGTTAGCTCAGTTGGAAAAGCAGCTCGCGCGATACGTGAAGGTCGTGGGTTCGATTTCCGCACCGCAACGGTAGATAAAAAAATAGATGTTTCTAATATTTTAAGTTCGCGTGTACGGCGTAAAGTACTAAAAAATGAATTAACGGAACCCAATTACTGAGAATTAGCTGCCAGTCTGTGCGTCCGTCTGTCAGTCACGTCTACAATGGCAAACAGTGGAAATTTTCTCAAATCATGTATTTTTACTACCGCTTTATCAAGAAAAAAAAGTTTTATGGGCTACTAAATGATAAACGCATTTTTTTTGCCCTTTTTGGTTCGAAATCAATAAAGGCACTTTAGTCATTTACAAAATACTGAATTATTTGTTTACTTAAATAAAAAAGAATAATATTCAAATAAAAATATATAGAAAAGGCTTCTGCGTATAATCCGATATTAAAATCAGCACCATGTCAATGGTACGGAACCAAATGCGCAATTCCGACTCGCACATGGCCGGTTTTTTATTTATTTCGAATCGGATTCTGATGTTGTATATGGTGGATTTATCATTGGATATGTATAAAGATATACATTACACTGAACTATTTACTATTGGTAGCCCGTTATACTACACGCTTGGGACTTTGTAACGTCCTTATGTCGCCAGCATAAGAACTAACATAGGACTTCAAGTATAAAGTATAATGTGCTGTTCACTGTACGTGCAAATGAACTTACTGATTGTAGATCTAAAAAATACTGATAGTCTAAACTGATAAGTTTTTTTCAAGGAATGTTGACTGGCTTAGTTAACTGAGATACTTTTACATACCTGTCAAAACTTAGCTTTTCAATGGTGATAGCAATCTCTGACGTCATAAGTGTACCTATTAACACAGTGACTATATAGTTTTAGCGAAATGAAAGAAGTGCGATGTAACATACAAACCATCACATCATCTACTTAAAGGTTGTTTGAAAGAGACCGCTTCCTAGCGGTAAGACTGCCTAAATTGTATTAAAGTTTTAGTGTAAAACAATTTTTTGTAATATTTGGTACAATAAAGTAAAACTCCTCCTTTATGGCATTGTAAACTTTAAGTAACTAACCCGACATAATAAAATGGTTAAAAACACTCTCAACTAATTCCCCTTTGAAACAAAAAGACAAAATCAAAAATGCTCCATCCGTTGGGCACTACGATTTTGGAGACAGACACGTCAAATTTATAACACCGCATCGATTAAATAATAAACAATATTTACCTAACAACAGTTTACTGCAATATGAAATATTTGAGAAATATTTATTACTAAGATGAGGTAGTTCCATTTGCATACGACCAATGTTGATCAATATCCCAAAGATTCAGATTCAGATTCAGATTCAGATTCAGATTCATTTATTTGCCAAACACAGGTATAAAAGTACAAGGGGTCTTACATAGTTTTTGTGCGTCCTCTATGTTTTGCCTTTATAGGCGTGCAAATATTTAATTAATATCTAGAACACAATGATGATTCATGCATGGAAGTTACAATACAAAGTTATTATTATTTCATTAAATAAACAAATTAGAAAACATAATTATGTCAAAATATAGTAAACATTATCAAGTGTGTCATGTCAAAATTAATTAATAATAAAATAAAATAAGTATTTCACATTATGAAGTAAAACTATGAATCTAATAATATAAATGTTAGGTAATTGTAGTTAGCGGGTCACTCAAGTATTCAGTCAAGGTATAATATGCTTTATGGTTCAATAATAATAGTACCTTCTTACGAAATGTGTGTAAATCGGCATCTTTTATTTTTTTAGGTAGCTTATTATATATTTTTATGGCCATATTGAAAAGGCTTTTATTTTTTAAAGCAGTTTTACATACGGGTACTTTTAGTTTATCACCATGTCGTCGGCTTCTCTTTAGTTCGCTAGATGACATGGTGGGGAAAAGATGTTTATTTTTCTTTACAAAGATTACTACCTCATAGATGTAGAGCGAAGGGACAGTTAATATTTTTAATTCTTTGAAATGTGGTTTGCAACTGTCTGTTTTCTTTATGTTTTTTATGGCCCTTATACACTTTTTCTGGGCTTTGAAAACTTGTACTTTATTGGTACAGTTTCCCCAGAAGAGTATGCCGTATCGTATTACAGACGCGACATACCCATTATAGGCTGTTACCGCCGTTTCAGTGTTTACAACCTTGGATATATTTTTCAAGACGAAAACAAATTTGTTGATGCGTGTACAGAGATCGTCTGTGTGCGCTTTCCAATTTGTTTGGTAGTCAATTATAAGTCCTAAGAATTTGGTTGATGGTACATGCTCTATTATTTGGTTTTTACAGTAAATCTTAATGTCTGGTGTTCGAGTGAATTGTCTAAAATGAATAATCTTAGTTTTATCAATATTAATATTTAGGTTATTTAACTCCAGCCATTTAATAATTTTGTTTAATGTCTTAGTAATTTCAAATTCGTATGTCAATCTATTATTACACTTAATTATAGCTGTGCTATCGTCTGCAAACAATGTCATTGGATATTCAATATTTAGCGGAAGGTCATTAATATAGACTATGAACAAGAGAGGGCCTAGGATACATTCCGATAGGTACTATTTTTCTGTTAGTGTTTGCTTGCATAGAGTTTTGATGACAGTTTGTTGTTTTCTGTTACTCAAATAGCTTTTTAGCAATTTTATAGCGACACCTCTTATTCCGTACTGATAGAGCTTATGTAGGAGCAGGCTATGATTTACGTAATCAAAAGCTTTCGACATATCCATAAAAAGAGCACAAATATGCTCTTTTTTATCTATGGAGTCAGTGACTAATTTCAGTAGATTAAATATAGCCATATTAGTCGATCTATTGTGACGAAAGCCGTGTTGCTGTTCCGTAAAGATATTGCATTTCTCTAGAAATGAGTAGAGTCGTGTGTATATCACTCTTTCAAAGACCTTTGATATGACCGGTACTAGAGCGATAGGTCTGTAATTAGACATATTACTTTTGTCGCCTTTCTTATAAATAGGTTTGATCAATGTGAACTTAAATGCTTCTGGAAACACCCCTGATCCAAGGACAAGTTGATAACGAAAGACAGTGGTGGGGCTAAATATTTAGCACAGCATTTTATTGCAGAGGTACTTATATCATCATAGCCCACACTGTTTGTGTTTTTTAAAGACAATATTATTTTATAAATCTCAATGGGCGTAGTAGGCGCCATAAATATTGAATTACAGTTATTTTGATTAAGTATATAATTATATTATTAGAATTTGGTGCCATTTTGAGTGGTTTTTATTTGATCTACAAAGTAATTATTAAACAAATTAACAATTTTTATAGGGTTTGTCTGAATTTCGCCATTGTGATTAATTTTGCTTATAGTATCAGGTGGAAAGCTTTGTTTTTTCTTTTTAATTATAGACCATGCAGCCTTAGATTCGTTTTTGGAAGTTTTGATATGGTATGCGTTTTGACTTTTCTGTGTGAGTAAAATAATTTTCTTTAAGCGTTTTGAATAATTTTGTAACAGTGTTTTATTTATGTTTGTTGGAAATTTTCTATAGTTCCAGAGTAGTTTTCTTTTAATTTTACTACAAGTTATTATACCACGGGAAATCCATTTTTGCTTTTTTCTAATGTTCAAACGTATCATGGCAAAAGGAAAACATAGATCGTAGAACAAGCGTATCGTTTTATACAATGAGTTATAAGCTTCATCAGCAGTAGAACTGTTATATATTTCCGAAAAACTTAAGTTACTAATGGCTTCTGCAAACTTTTTTCATATTCTCTCTACACATATCTCTTTTACGGACTTTCTAATGACTAATTAAACATTTTTTGTTGACTGGACACTTTAGTAACTGTGTATTTATTTATTTAAAAAAACTTTATTGCACAAATAGGTACAACAGGTGGACTTAATGCTAGGGGCATTCTCTACCAGTCAACCCTTGGGTCATGCAGATAGTTTGTATATGGGTGCGGTAACATGGGAGAAAAAAAAAAAGAAATCATTTTAAACAACAATAAATTAAGCATTAAAAATAACATTACGGTATCTTTTAAATATACGATAATAATACACATACTATATAAATTAATTAGAATATAATATATAAAATATGAAGGTATACTTAGATTTACATAATATTAATAATTTATATATAAAAACAAATATCTACATAACTATAAATTCAGCAGATAAATAAATTGGTTCAGCAATTGACAAATTCATGACTATCATTACCTACTTGTTAGCGAGAGAGAAGAAGTATTCACGAACTTTATTTTTAAAAATTCCCTTAGTCAGGGATTGTCGGATATCAGCGGGCAGAGCGCTCCAAAGCCGAGCGGCTTGCACAGTGAAAGACTTAGAGAAGAAGTCACTTTGATGTCGAGGAATGTTTAAGCTTAGGTTGCCTGAGGAGCGAAGAGATCGGTCATGAGATTGACAGAGATATTGAAATTGTTTTGTTAGATAGGATGGGGACAATGGATTGTGAAGAATATTGAAGAGCAGGCAGAGTATCCTGGTATTTCTACGTTGACGTAACGGAAGCCATTTAAGTTGGTTGCGAAAATTGGAAATGTGATCATACTTACGGAGCCCAAAGACAAATCTGATGCAGTTGTTTTGAAGACGATCAAGTTTTTTCATTAGGGTTTCAGAGAGATCAGGATAGCATGCGTCTGCGTTGTCGATGATGGATATAGTGTAGTATGATCGGATAAATTAAATTCCATGACATCAGATTTACAGTGCTTGACATTGGTTGCAAAGTTGTCTATGCATGTTTTGCTAGCAAATCTGGTTGGTTGATTGAGTTGTAAATGAAGTTTATAGTTTAGGAGAAAGTGGACAAAATCTTTACATATTCTATTTTTATTTAAAACATTAATATTGAAGTCCCCACATAGGACTAATTTCTTAGAATTAGTTACCAATTTATCAAGCAGTTGAGACATCCTATCAAAGAACAAATCAGAATCAGAATTAGGTGGCCTATAGATACATACTATGATCAAATTTAGGTGTACAACTTCTATTGCACAACATTCCAATACACAATTTATACAGAAATTTGATACATTTATTGTTTTATATTGAAGTCCATGTCGAATCAGAATGCAGGAGCCTCCTCTTCGCTTATTTCTGGAGTAGTTTGCAGCAAGTTTGAAGTTACATAAACTAAGATTATCTCTATCGTCGTCAAGCATAAAGTGTTCTGTCAGACATACCACATCCACATCACAGTTCTTGGCATTTAATTCTTCTATGCATATTGTTAATAGGTCTGTTTTATTAAGAAGTCCACATATGTTCTGATGTAATATATTTAAGTAATTACTGACGAAAAAATGTTGAAATATTTTCTTCACTTTCCCCAGCAATTATGTTATGATCATTATTTAATACCTGTCCATGGAATTCTTGACTAATAATCATATTACTTATTACAAACAAATGCAAGAACCTCTTCAACCAACATAAGGTGTATGTGGGCTGATTAAATGTAAACTACCTATATAAAACAAATCCCACGTAACATTTTCATATAAAATCTTTGCTAACGGCGAGAACCACTCTAATCTCATTGAAGATCCGGCCGTAGCATTACCATACACTTTTATGTTAAGAATCAAAGGTGTTTAAAAAATAAACTTACGTAAAAAGGAATTGTGGGGTAAGCACCCTTTTTATAGCGGTTTTATTTTGTTACCTTCGATTGAGCGTGTTAGCCTGTTCAAACATCTTATTTGTGTACAAGGAAACATATGTACAATGAAACCCGTCAGACTACACAATGTGGGCTTTATATTGCTCTTATGTCGCGGGGTTAAGTTCTCATCTCGAACGGCGAATGCCACGAAACCGTGTTCGCTATTAAAATTTAATTATACTAGTTGTGCCGACGACTACATTCGCGTGGACTAAAGGATATCGTTTTTTTTTTAAATAAATTATTTTTCCAAAATAAAATAAAACCAAAGTAACGCCTTAATATTACATCAGCTACCTACCAGCGATGGCTGGCACATACGTCATGCTTGTGAACAGGTGCCACCTTTGGGGACTGGTCTGGTCCAGCTTACCTTTTAAAATAAAATAATACTTAATGCTTTTTTTTACTCATCAAAATAAAACTATATAAAATAAGTAAATAAATGCGCCAGACAATCACACAATCACCTGGTCTCAAACTAAGGTTTTCCCTTGTACTACGAGTACCAGACGATGGATACTAACTGGGGGCGTCATCCCAGCACACCCAGACTCAAGTCAATTTAGAAAAGTTCGTTTTCCAAATTGGTCCGACCGGGAATCGAACCCGGAACCTTTCGCGCTTTGGCTGCCTTCCTTAGCTATTGCGCCACGGAGGTCGTCACATGACTTGGTCCAAAGTGTTCACATAGCTATAAGTTAGATACTGCTACTGTAACTTATCTACTGAGTTTCTTACCGGTGTCTTCTCGGTAGATATAGGTTCCGAACCGGAAGTAGAATCACTTTGCGTTGTATTCAATGACGATTCAAAAGTGTTACATGTAACCTACTTGAATAAATAAATATTTGAGTTTGAGTTTGAGGAAAACTCCTGCCAGAATCGGTCTAGCTATTTCAAAGATTAGCCGGACCAAACAGACAGACAGATAAACAAACATTAAAAAAATGTTTTGCATTTATACCGTATATTTTAGTTAATGTTGTTTTTTTCATTTATTCAATGTTTATATGTAACCTGTTGGTGTACCAAATAAATAAACTATAGATCTAAATAGGTCGCTTGTGACAAGTGACCAGCCGACCGGATTATTGTCAATCGTGATAGCATCTAACAACGATGCGGCTGATAAAACTACCCTTAAACCTCTCCAAGGGTTAAGGGTGACGTTTATAGTGGATTTTAGCCAAGGCTTAGGGTTGGCACTCGCTCTATAAAAGTACCCGTGGTTTTACTTACACCCTTTTTTATAAGCTTGGCTTGTATTTATGTATATATGTAATGTGAAATTTTGATTTAACCCACTTCTCTGTCTTCGATTAGGATGAAATTTTGCACACGCTCTGAGTTTTAATGACAACACATGACTAGCTAAGAAACGGCATTTGAAATCTACCCTGGTAACAGCTGGTTCGATGATTTTTTTGTTGATTTAATTGACGGACGGAGGTAACTTATGTTTTAAGAAAAAGTTAGGTTATTTTTGTTTTAAAAAAAATTATTTATTTAAAAAAAAAATATTTGTGCCACGCTGGTGCACAAACTAATCGTTTGTCTATAATTTAATGGTACTGCCTGGACACATACTGTTATATTATAAATGTAAGTTTGCAAGAATGTATGGATGTACAGATTTCTGGATGTATAATGTGCTCGTATTTCACCCAAAAACTACTATTTTTGGTTTGAAATTGGTACAAAAATAAGATACTAAAACAACATACAGAATACTTTCGTACCAAAATAATGCAAACGAAGTCGCGGGCAATTGCAAGTATGAAAATAATCATGTGATTTCATCATTTAGTTCGATCCTTTGAAATAAGTTTTTGACATAAGCTATTTATTCTGGACACAAGACAAGTGAAAACAGTTTTCTGTTTACGCGAAAGTTTCTCATCGCTTCTTAGACACGAATTATTAAGAAATATTAATATGTTTAGAACTACATACTTATCGGCCCATGGTACATTCGTTGCAGAAATGTTTGAAAACCACGGAATCGAAGACACCTGGCATCTTAATCGATTTTATTATTTTTATAGTACTAAACGCCGTACTAGCGAACTTTAAATATTAGAAACAGAATTTTTTTTTAATATATGATAAGTATGTAGTTCTAAACATATTCGGCAGAGGGCACTCACCGGAAGGCTAACGGTTGATACAGCAGAAAAATTTCATCGCCTACGATAACTTGCGGTTAGCTCAGTTGGTAAGAGCAGCACGCGCGATACGTGAAGGTCGTGGGTTCAATTCCCGCACCGCAAGGGGAGATAAAATTTTTCTGTTTCTAGTATTTTCAAAATCTTAGTACCCTAAGTCGTGGCAATACTTTTTAAAGCAACTGTGAGGCAGTGTGAGACTGTTAGGAGTTCTTAATCTCTTTATGATGAATATACATAGTACAAATTGGTTTAATATCAATCTTTTTATTAGTATAAGTCCTTGAATACAAATGCTTATTTTGTACCAAATACTAAAATGTCTTTAGTCGGTGTTGGCTCGGATCCATCGAGTGAAAGAATATCCCCTTTCATTCGAGCAGAACTCAGAATAATATATGAAATACTAAAAGCAAAGAGGAGTTTTTATTAGATTTTTAACATTGGAAATCGCTTAATCAATAACCGTTGATTGAATAAGTACGTCCTTGTTCTCGAAAGACGCTTATTTTAATGTTGTTTAGTGACTAGTCCACCGTTTGTGAACCACTGCCGGGCATAGAATTCATCTTATCTTTAACATGGCATTGGTCAAGGGTTATACTCCGCCAGGTAGGCCCAGTACCCATTGGTAGTGAGGTGTGTAAGGCACTCACTCTCAGTTTCAAAATAAACGTTTGACCTTTTTACGTTTGTTTGATGAAAGGCGAAATAAACTAGAATAATGAATATGATTAGAGAGCAAGATCACTAACATTCTCCGATTCTGTAGTAAGTACGTTCGTGTCTCAGAGGTTGTCTATGAATGTATTTATGGAGATGATGCATGTTTGCCTATACGGTGTCTAATTATGTTGGCCTTAAAGATATCCAGATTATAACGTAATCGAAAAACTGACCTCAGCAGAGAGTTATAGTCCACAGCCGTTTTCTAATATAAGTGAAGGTTAACAGTTCTTGCTGATAGTTCTCGAGTAGCTTTGATTTCTGACTAAAGTTTACGTCTCATTTCGAGAAGCTAAGCTTGTTTCCCAAAACACAGAGACGCTCGAATAATATGTCACTAAATTCGGTCTAAATCGAACTCTTTTAAAACCAAACCGCGGTGTACAGTCAACCACACATCAAGGTAAAAACTAGCAGTTCGATATTTAATCTTCTGCCGGCCACATAAGGCCTATCCAATGCCATTTTATTTCTACAAAGCTTAACTTTTGGTATCTTTTCCGAACTGTTCTCGCTATCACGCCACGAGCGACCGTTAAACGTCTGCTATCTTTACTCAAGGATTAACTCTAACTTACGGCTCATTTGAATCCCACCCCTCAAATTAAGCTCAGCACTTAGCAAATGTATTAAGATCTCAATCTGAAATGGAACTTTCACATAATGTATACTACCTATCTGCTCATCACTGAATACCTGCCCTAAACTCGAAGTTTGTCATTAGCGTGCAAGTTCGAGGCACGATTCGTATCCGATTAAGGGCCCTAATTGATATGGGGTCCCGAAGACTAATTGAGTGGAATCAGACTTCGCTTATCTGCGACTGTTATGCCCTTGTATAATCGCTCTTAGGACAACTTTTGCCCGAACTTACCCCCGATAATATATCAACTGGAGCATCGCGATAGCGACTTGGATGTTTTTGAAACTTATTCCGATGGTATCAAGTTGGGAGTTGTGTTTTATTGGTGTTGCGAACTCATAACTTCGGAGATGAATTTGAAATATCCGCGACTGATTCTTTTCTTAATCAATTTTAAATCGGTTGGGAGGTTCTTGGTAAAGAATAAGGAAGATAAATTGAGTATTAATTGTTGGATTCATTGAATCGCCTTCGTTGTGTTTCTATTATTTTATTCGGATAGTCATTTATAATTAATTGCTATTGAATTTATTTTTCAGATGATTTATTTAGGTACAGCGTCTTGTCGACCAGATATCAATCTTAAAAATTCTGCTAAAATTTAAATGAAATTTTTAGGCATCATTATTATCAAATCTAGGTAGGCCCATGTGTTGCCGTTTTTATTTGAATGTATGTATTCACAAATGACTAATTGATTCTGTGGTGAAGGCAAAGTAAAAGAAGTAATTAACAGAGATAGTACTGAAGTAAACATTTATGACGGCCTAACAGTCGTGTTCAAATTACGCAAATACAACTGTCCCTACATTATATACCAAAGCACACACAAACAAGTATGGTTTACAGTTTGAGCTTTAAGTCAATGCAGCAAAGGACAAATTCGCTCATTGTTTACTAAGTACTTTGTAATTACACTTTAGTAAATATGCAAGTACCTTTTCGCGAAGTATATCCCTGGGCTACAGTGTCTCAAAAACTGAAGCTATATTGTTCATAAACAGCACCATAACTTCTGAACTGAATACAAAGTACTCCAGCTCAGTGTGAAGTACGAATATTAAAGTTTCCAGAAATAAATTCGGGTATTTGAAATTCTTATTTAAAATGAAGCTGTTTTGAATTACAGATTTTGTGTCGCGAAACCATCTTCATTGTAGTAAGAATTTTCTATGCATAATACAGTATTTGTGTCTATATTAGTCGTTATGCCTACGGCATACGAATGGTAAAAGTCTAAAGATTTAAGTTTATAATAGTCTGGCGTGCATTCGACTGTTCAAATACTAATACGGTTCAAAGTTAAAAAATCTTTTATCCTTGTTAATTTTATCCTTACTAATATTATAAATCGGAAAGTGAGTTTTTTTGTTTGTTTGTTCCGCTTTCACGCCGTAACTACTGAACCGATTGCTTTGAAATTTTGCAGACGTAAAGTTAGAAGTCCGGATTAAATAATAGGGTACTTTTTATCCCGGAAAAATAGATATTCCCGAGGGAAAACAAAAATATAGTTTGCTTGATGGATGGATTGGAGATAGCGCTGTGTGTCGTTTAAAACAAGGTAAAATATTGCAAACTAATATAAACATGTAAATTTAGAAGCTAAATGACGCGATAATGAATCCCCAAAAATTATGAATTCCCGAGGGATGACATACAATTTGTTTTATCATCTGAACTGTTTTTTTACATCTACTTATATAATATAGTGTACCATTCAGTTTTTGTTTAACAACTAATCGTATCCAGCGTTACATCGCGCTTCTCAGATTTTTCCGTGGAAATAAGAAGTTTTCTTACAGTTGTGCTTTATACCGCAATATAACCAAATTCCACGCGGGCGAAGCCGCGGGCGGAAAGCTAGTTAGTAATGTGTCTGAAATGTCTATATAATACAAATGACGCTACCGGGTCGGAACCTATAACTTACCAAGAAGATACCGGCAAGAAACTATAGTTTACATTACAAATAAAGCTTATTTATAACTACTTGTGCACTAATACATACAGTCTGGTGTGTAAATTGTAAAAATTAGTTAATCATTTCAAAAGAAACGATAAACATTTTAAACAAACATAAATATCTATTTGTTTATGTTTGTTTAAAAATGTTTATTATTAATAATTAAACTGTAGGTAATATAGTAACCTAATGCGCATTGCGCTTAAAATAAATTTGCCAATTTGCCAGTATTTGTCATTATAAAGAAATTCGTACGTCTTGCTGAGTCAGTACAAACTGAAGTAAGAAAAATTAAATGCGAAGGCGAACAGCCTAGTTAGTGGTCCACACTTTTGTTATTAATGACGTGGTCAACATTCAAAATTAGATCTTACGCGTACGTCATGAGGGCGGTGCAAATTCCAAAGTGTCTGACGTTTATACGTTTCAGTATTAATATCATTAAATAAATAAATATTGGACAACATCACATACATTGCTCTGACTCTGTGGTAAGTAGCTTAAGCACTTGTGTTACAGATATCAGAAACAACGACGGTATCACAACACCCAGATCCGAGACAATATGGAAAAGTTCGTTTCCCATATTGACCCGAACGGGGATCGAACCCGGGACCTCAGATATAGCGCGACGCCAAAGTCCGGCTCGCTCGCCACTCGGCTATGGAGGTTTTCAAATAGATCTGAACCCTATTTTAAATATATTAACAGCCTGCTACCTCGCCCAGCGTCTTTTACCCGCCCATTCAGCGCGGTAATGCAGCCAGCATTTTGGGTACCTTACAACAGGGATCATTTTTGTTACCAGCACCATCATTAAAAGGTGATGAAGTCCAACCGGGGGTTTTAGTAGGTAGTCTCTGCCTTCCGCGAAGTAGAGGAGTCCCGCACACGCCGTTATCTTCCCTCAGATGGCGGAAAGGTTCGTCAAAGAATTTCCCCTCGAAAAAAAAGGACCATCTTTGTTTATTTCAATTTTTTATTAATTTCAGTTTACTATGTTTTAAGTTAGTTATAGTTTACTTTATGTTATCTTAAATTTATTTGTTTCGTCATATCTCCTTATTATTGCTAATTGTTAACAGCCTCATTATTGAAATGAAATGAAGACCATTAAAATATATTTAGAAGCAACTTAGAAGTATCTCATGATATCGTTAGAGCTCGGTATCAATAGATGTCTTATTTAAACGTTAATTGTAACTGGCAACGGAACAAAGCCGATTACTGCTGCGGGGTCCGTAATAAAAGAAATAATTCGGAAATAATGATTGCCTCTTGTTCGCATTACCATTAATATGTGCTTTGCCGACAAAGGTTTCGTTACGAATGCTATTGTTATATCGTCATGATTCTTACTGCGAAAATCTGTTTGGTTGTTAATATATTTTGTTACTAGCTAAAGTAAGCTAATTATGTCATTCTTATCGCTACCAAATTTGATTCAAATCTGTTTAGTAGGTTTTGCAGAACATTTTACCGTTTGCAAATTCATGTAAAAAAAAGGATAAATATCGGCTCACTGCCTCACACACCGTACGCGCCTTCCTCCCGCCCCGTAGCTGTCAGCCTATCTCATAGACACCAATATAACGCCATAGACAACACGTAGACTCTAAAGGGTGCAGTATGCACCTTCATGCTACGTCAGCATACGGGGCATAGGCATGAGATGACAGAATAAGTTTCGCATACACTATAAACTTACATTCAGAATTCGCGTTTATAAAACAGAAGGACATCTAAGTATATACAACTCACTTTATCAAAGTCAAAGTCAATCTTTTTTATTCATGTAAATTACATTAGTAATACTTATGAATCGTCTTTACACAATGCAAATGAAGCTACCTCGGGTTCAGAACCTATAACTACCGAGAAGATACCGGCAAGAAACTCAATTGTTTTTTTTTACTAATAAAAAGCTAAACTTATTACTAATTTTGCACCAAGACTTACAGTTAGTTTGTCATTTGACAGAGTTTATGACTAGTTTGTCACCTTTGAGTCAGTCAGTCAGTCGATATAGTGATCTATCCATACACAGCCCATACCACTGGACGGTAGGACGAAAATGTATCATGCATGCTATCATTTTATCATTGTATGAGTAAACGTCTTGCTGTGTTAAACAAACGTGAAAGTTCTCGTTACGAAAAGAAAAATCTAATGCCCGGTTCCAATATTTAAAAACGATCCGTTTTAATAGATGATAGTAATAAATTGTGCCGACCTACGACATCAAGTCGGGGTCACCAATGTAAGGAACGTATGTTCTTTACTAAAAGTGGAAGTACTTCCGCCGAGCTAGGTGTTATCTGCTCGGGGACCAAGGCCCAACTACCAATCTTGGTTTGTTGTATATATACTTAGTAGCGATGAAAACTCTAACATCGCGATGTAGGATCGGTGTCATGCATTACGTATGGAGCGTTGTTTACTAAGCCAATTCTGCTGACGCTGTATTTGTGTCGACCCGTAGGTAATGTCGTAGGTCGGCACAAAAAGATACGAGGCGTGAGCTAATAAAGACCGACATACGACTGATGACAACTGGTATGGAAAGTAAATTTTTGACATAACGAATCATAAAATATTGGAAGCGGGCGTAAATGAATGTCTATAGAAAATCCTTATTTTGCTGTTTCCAATCCTCAAATGAAGCTCCCGGGGGAACCGAGGTTGGGGCAGGCACGTCCGCATTGCGTGCGGTCAAAGGTGACAGGTCAGAGGGCAACGTCATATTTACCCAATTACGGGACTGGTCAAAGAAAAGTATTTTTCGTTAGCCAGTTTAAGCTACTGCAGGAAATATAAAATGAAGACTTCAGTATGAAAACAGAAGACATAGCGATTGGCTTTATAATTACACTCGCTAGATACAAATACGAGTTATGTTTGAAAAATTTGAAAAATACTTTCGCTCGACCCAAGACCCCAACATCAAACCAAATTTGTACTTGGTACTTAAAACTCTATCACAAGGCATTTGCCGAAATTACAAAAAATAAGTTGTGCAAAATGTTTGAAAAATCTCTTTGACTTTGACATACTTATCTATTTGTATCTGGCTGGATTATATTTTCATTCAAATTTTTAATTTTCAAGATTCCAAATTCAAATTCACATACATTACATACATTTTGCTACCGAATGCTCCAAAATTTTAGTAACAATGGAATAGTTATTCCTACCAACAAGATGGTAAAATTTAGATAACAAAACAACTTCTACATACTTTAGTGAAATGAAAATAAACCGTATTAAACATAATAAATTAATTTTCATATAAAATAAGGATAAACTTTTCCTAGCTATTAAAACGATGATATTAAAGCAGAGAGAAGCGTTTGGGATTCAATCAATATGAACTCTCAACAGAAATATCTATCCTGCCTTTTATTCCAGATATTCTTAGCTCAACAAAACATTTTTGTACCTGTTTATTCGTTTAGAAAAAAAGGCCTTTGTATACTATGGTAATGCCCACCTTAAGCATTTTCAAATATCTTTTTATCAGGTCAAAATGCGTCACCATTTTTATTTAGTACCTAGTTAATACGAACTACTTACGGTTGCACCAACCGTGCTCACGAGCTGACTCATGAATGGTGTCGCGTTTTGACCCGTTTAAATGTTTAAAATGTAACGCGCGAGTCTTATAGTTTATATATTTTTATCAGTATTTCAAAATTATTTTTCCTCGCATGCGTACTTTAAATGGTACGTTGTGGAACGAAATTAGTTCAATCGGAAATTCATTAAAGGGCAAATCTCTAACGCAATTTCGTTTTTTGACGACTAACGTAGGCATGGGGCGAAGGGCTGGAATTTTGTATCGCGCCATCTCTGAGGTCCCGGGTTCGAATCCGTCAATATGGAACGCGAACTTTGTTAAATTTAAACGAGTTATTTCGGTCTGATCCCCCATATCTGATACCCTGTGGATCAGTTTTATTATATATATTTTTTCTATTTATTTAAACGGGCGTGGGTGTTGTGGTACCATCGTTATTTACGATTTCTGTAACACATGCTTGAGCTGCTTAACACAGAACCAGAGCTGTATGTGATGTGGTAAAATATTTATTTACTATTAAATAAATAAATATTCGGACACTATCACATAAATTGCTCTGATTCTGTGAAAAGTATCTGAAACAACGGTGGTACCATCCAGACCCGAGACAACGTGGAAAAGTTAGTTTCTCATATTGACCCGACCGGACCTCAGAAATAGCGCGACGCTAAAGGCCCGCCGCCTCTCGGCTACGGAGGTCTTCAAAGTTTATTTACCATCGCAATCACACCACATACCCATTGGCAATCACACAGCCCAGCCATTCGTAACGTTAACCCAGCAATCGAACCTACGACCGAGAATCAAAACCCACAACTGTAACCACCAAGCCATCAGAGTCAAAGGATTACAACTTCAAACATTAAAAGATAATCCGCCTCAAACAAGGTCATGAAAAGACATGCATATCGATCTAAATTAATCCTCCAGCAAAATCACAAGATTACATCGATGCTTCGGTTTGAATCCTTAGGGATTACGGACCGAACCTAACGGCTGGAATGAAAGAGAATATTCTAGGCTACGAACAACTTAGGTTGTGTCTGGGGAGTTGATATTTTGGGCTGCGAAATTTTGGAACACGATTCTTCAAAAGGGTTGCGTTGATACTCTGCTCGAACCGTAGACAAGTTTCTCTTTTAGAGATTATTTTTAGGGTTTCATACTTATTGGGTAAAATAAAACGCAAAATTATGAAGCAAAATCTTCGCTCCATATAAAAAAATTGTTATAGTAATAAGAGAGGTAAGGCAAAGCGATTTTACGTTCGAACTGGAGCAGCCCGACTGGTGGTATTCCACTATATATAGGACCGCAGCCAAATAACAATCACGTTTGTGTTGATGTGTTCCTGCGTGTGAGTAAAGTTTCCAGAGCACCTCGGGATGCTATATTAGTAGCAGGGGTTAAGTCTTCAAGGTGAGGGCGACAAGTCATGTAACAGATTTATTATGCTGTACTTGTCGCCCTTAAGCCTTAGCTTAAGAAAGACCTCATTACCACTTAACATAAGGTGGTATGAGGTCAATCTTGAAATGTAACATATTAAAAACATAAACCATTTATGATTTGCATCAAAATATATAACTGTTTACCTAATAACTTCAAAGTATACTACTTATTGTACTTATTGTACTTATTGTATGTAACAAAATATTAATATATACTATTGTAACTTACCTTATATCATACGCAATAAAAACTAACTTACTTACATGCTTTAAGCTATGACTTCGACATCCAGGTATCTCTTGAACCATAATAGTTGGTCAAATGTAATTTAATCGACGATGAATTTATCTTTTTATAATAAGTTCGGTCAATTAATAACATTTTTTAAAGACAATAGTAAATATTTTTATTCATGTAGATTACAACAGTTAAAGTCATGAATAATCTCTATACAAATCAAATGAAGCTACCTCCGGTTCAGAACCTATAACTACCGCAAAGATACCGGCAAGAAACTCAGTAGTTTTTTTACAAAAAAAGCTAAACTTAAAACTAATTTTGGACCATGACATACAGTTAGTTTGTTAGTAGTTAAAACGAACTACTTACTGCCCGAATGTTCGGTTACGTTATCGATTAATGCTGTCGCATTTTGACCTTTAAATTTATTTTAGACGTTTAAAATGGAACGCGAAAGTCTTTAATTCTATATTCGGCATTCCATGCCTCATTAAAAGTTAAGCTACTTATTTGGAATTATTTCGTCATAAAATCCTATTTTTAGTTTATGCGAAACCTGAAAAAGTCTGTTTCGAAATCGGTTAAGGAAACAGTAAAAAACAAAATTAAAGGGTATCTCAAAAATCGACAAAGATACTCTTTAGTTTATAGCGGTCGGAAAACGTTGTGCTCTTTAATTTTATTCCCAAATTTTCAAGCTTTTAAAACCTGTCGACCTTCCCAATTAATTCAAAACAGCTTATCTTGAGTTTAAGCAAACATTTATTTTAGCTGCTAGAGGTCATGGCGAACGTCGTGCCTCCTACTCTTTTCTATATTTTCTTACCTTTTAAACATTAGCCAAATTGGTCTACCCGTTGTCAAGTTTAGCGAGACTAACGAACAGCGATTCATTTTTATTTATAAGATTAGTTTTAAGCCTCTTCGTTTTCCTTCAAATATAATATAGATTAGGGTTACGTCTAGGCGATAAACAAAGAAATGATAATATTCATAGAAACACTAATGTCAGCGACATAGTTCTTAGAATAGTGTTCTATGGTGACAAAGCATCCCTAAAATTAATGATTGGAAAATAAAGCTATAAATAGCATCGAACATGCTTTTAATCCCACTACCCTCCAGAAAATCCTTCAACCCCCATCTTTGTCCTACAGGGGTCCGTCCCGCTCGACGCGGAAACAAATATCTTTATTCGACGACAATTGATTTTGCCTGTTTAACGAATTAGAATTTTATCGGAAAAGTTCGAACATCCTTTAATTTTCGCTTCTCCCTCGCCTTTGGAAACAAAAAACTTTACGTTTGAACAAACGCTTCCGTCTGCAGTTTAACTCACTTGTTTTACGAAATCTCTTGATTTTAAAAAGATTTGACGAGCTCCGTAGCCGAGAGGTTAGCGTGCCGGACTTAGGCGTCGCGCCATCTTTGAGGTCCCGGGTTCGAACCCCGGTCGGATCAATATAGAAAACGAACTTTTCTATATTGTCTCTGGTCTGGGTGTTGTGGTACCGTCGTTGTTTCTGATTTCTGTAACACAAGTGCTTAAGCTACTTACCACAGAATCAGAGCAATGTATGTGATGTTGGCCGATGTTTATTATTTATTTATTATTTTCAATTAACTAAATAGACTATTTAATTTAATGAAAACTTTAGACTGAAATAAACTACAGTCTCCACTTTTGATCTGTCTTTTATGTTGAATTTTCACAGCGTAAACATCGTATTGCTTGGCGTGAATGAGCGAATAAATAAAGCAGTGAAAATTACCTTAAAACTAAGTTTCTAATGAAAAAGCTACTAAATTACTCTTAGTTAATAGAATTTGCTCTTAGTTGCAGTTCATTTACTAAAACTAATTATCTTTCGTACTGGGAGCTTTATGGGTTGGTAAATAAAAGTAGGCGCCATGCTCTTATTCTGTGTATGAAGGTAAATCACTTGTATTATAAAAATCAAAAACAACGATAGTATCACTAATTAACATTATACACATTGCTCTGATTATATAGTTATTAGCTAAATCAATTGTGAATTAGAATGAGAAATCTTTTTATATTGCATTTCAAGATTGACCTCATCCCACCTGATGTAGAGTGGTAATGAGGGCTTTTTTTTTAACGAGGAGGAATGCGTGACGCACCGTTCCGTCACTCGAGGGAGAGTGACGGCGTGTGTGGTACTCTCCTGCCCTGTGAAACTGTGAAAGGCAGGCCTACCCACTAAAACACCCCGGCGGACCTCATCGCCCTAAATGACGATGCTGTGGGGAGGAGTGAAAACCATAACCACCACAACACCGCCAGGCGGAATGGCCGCTTATGCGGCCCCATCTTCTCCCCCCTGGATAAATCGATGAGGGCCTAGCTTAAAGGCGACAAGTACAGCATAATAAATCTGTTACTGGACTTGTCGCCCTTACCTTGAAGGCTTGACCCCTGCTTCTAACGTAGCACCCCCCAGAAGCTCTGGAAACCTTACTCACACGCAGGAACACAACAACACAGAAGTGATTGTAATTTGGCTGCGGTCATCTGTAAGGTGGAGGTATTTCACCAGTCGGGCTGCTCCAGTTCGAGCGATAAATCGCTATGCCCTACCTCCCTTAAAATTCATATAAATTACATCAGTAACTAATATTTATGTTTTTTTTTTGTTTTTGTTTAGTGACAATTTTAAAATAATACATTTGAATATTAATTAAACATAATTACTTAGATACTAACCACTAAATAAAATTATATTCCTATATCTCTAAGGTGGATCATGACTGTGGACCTTACAATATTTTATGTGACATCTTGTTATATCCATGTTTATAAATTAATAAATGATTGATTGATTATGATGAACTTATAGCCATAGACAAGATACCGGTACATCGGATTTGCCGCTACGCTTAAGTCCAGCTTCTTAGCTACGAAGTCATCAGATATTGTCAGCTTTCTCCAATTTCAAAATAACACATTTCTTCAATAGATCTAATGGGTCGCAATGACCACAGTTCACTAGAACTGCACAGCCCCAAATACCTTAATAATAATAACACATTTACCCACAGTGATACAGACCTAAACTCGATATTCGGTTATCTTAAACCTAATTTATCAAACTAATCTTGCTCTCAGCGGCAAAAGCTTCCTGATCCTTTCTGCGGAAACCGTAATCCGTCACTGTACGGTATTTTGTACGCAACGATACAAACAGGTGAGCAAATGATCGAGCTTCTAATCGATCATTGCGACCTGTCATCGCAACCCTATCGACCAGAAAAACCCATTTAGGAACCTGATACATCATAACGTACATGCCTTTTAATGTGCATGGTGTATTATGTGCGAATGTATAAGTGCGAACGTGAGAAATTACTTTATTATTTCTTGTACTGTTAAATGAATATCAGATTATAGTGTTTTACGCCGTACTAGCGAACTTAAAATATTTTAAAGAAATAGAAAAATTTCATTTCCCCTTGCAGTACGGGATCGAACCCACGACCTTCACGTATCGCGCGTGCTGCTCTTCCACCTGAGCTAACCGCAAGTTATCGATTACACAAAACTTCTGAAAAGTTAAGTTAGTATGCCAAATTGGTTATAAATTATGCGACGAAAAATCAGTAGTTAAAATGTCTTATATTTCCATGCGATGACACTAGTGCCTTTTTTTCTTAATAGCCTTATGGGTTATAGCTGCAATATCATATTTGCCTTTTCATCTTTACCGAATTTTCGAGGTAGCAGAATACTCTCACCTCTATGTTATTTAAGCAACCAACGGAGGGTTTTAATAGGGGTAACGAGTGAGTTCGAATGTAGGCGCGCTGGTATCGGTTCTTAACCGTCGTGATAGTTATATTTTAATCAAGATAGGGCACAAAAAGGACAAAACAAAGCCACTTCCTGACATTTTCCCGGCCGTTAGCTACTTACGTTGGTAAATACTCCAATCTAAGCTGCATTCTTCAGTAAATGGACGAAATACTTCACAATAGAAGAGTCATATCTCTCCGCAACAGTCTTCAGGATACTGTTGGAACTAGCCCACACTCTTTCTAGTAACGACGCAATTTTCTTGCGTATGACAGCATAGAAGCTGTCAGTATGCGTCTGAGCAAACTGTTATGTTAGTTTATGTTTATTTGCGCTTACACGTTTTTAAGGAGTTGGCGCAATTCAGACACGTCTACAGATACTCCCTCGTTTTCGGCTTTAACCCGATTCTTCAACATTAAAAGCGAGTACTCGAACGCTCCCGTTGATCCATCACAGCTGTCATCGCGCGTCGCCTGCGGATATCCATTTGCATTTGCGCTAAACAGCGCTACCTGGTGATGAGAGATCGCACTCTTTGGGTTCTTCACGAGCCAGGGTTGGCAGTAACTGTTATCGTCAAATTATCTGTTAGTAGGACAGATTGTAATTTAACAGTTTCACTTCGATTGATACTACAATATAGCGAAAAATAATGCGCTAAATTACATTCATAATGTCAGGGTACACAATCTTTCGTTAGATTACAATCTATCTCGTGAGATTGTAATCTAACGATGTTACAATCAGATGGTGACATATACACTACAATTTTGTAGTACCAGTCTTGATTCTAGATAAGTATTTACGTGATCAGGTCGATTGAATGAATGAATGAAGTGTTAATTTATTTCTCTTATCACATCACATCAATTAGATTGATTTTGTGTGGTGTGGTAGTCGATGTCTGTGATGTTGTCAGATACTTATATTTACTGATTTTCCCTTTACCTATCCCTCCCCTTTCCTTCACAGAACCACAAAAACCGGCCAACGATGTCATCGCTGCACCGTGGAAAATATTCCATCGCGAACCAATAATTTTGGTAACTCTTATTTTTGCTCGCATCATTAAAAAGTGTAACTCGAGGCCGGTTCATGCGTTTCCTCCTTTCTTTAATATGGCTTCCTTCAAAAGGGGCGTGAAGAAACATCTTGCAAGATGGGTATGGCGATGATAACGGATAGGATAGTATAGGATCAAATCTGTTGTCATCGCGATGTGGGTTCCTCTCTTGCTTACCATCAGGCTGGGAGGGGCCAATATACTGAGCTACCATTATAAAAAAAAAATTACATCACATTTGTAGTTTACCAAACCGAAATATTTTATTCATTTTAGAAATCCATATAAGTTCCTCTATAAATTTGCTGTACTTAAAAAAAAAGAGGTAAGGTTAGAGGTATATTAAATAACTTCGGGTATGTGCCAACCCTGCTTGCGACACGTTAGATCATCGCGTGATGTACGACGCTATAATCGGAGTGGTTCAATATTGATGAGTTCACTTGTAATGGGACTTTTTCGTGGGAAACCAGGACATAACCTAATCACACCTCATATTGAGAGAGCACATTGAAGCTGAAGATATTATAGCCATCCATATCAATCATATAAATGCGTGGTAGTTAAACTTTTCTCCCGGAGTCTTGTTATGAGAGAAATTCTTAGAAAAGTAGTAAATAGGACGAAATTAGGCTCGAATGTGTGTGCTTTACTGGTTGATTATCCTAGTAGGTATTTTGCCTGTCTTTTTATATGCTAAAGTATAGTCTATTATTTACGCACAAATAATTTTGCCATTGTCTGTTAATCTAAATATTTTCATACAAGACCTTAAAGATTTCGTAGTTTCTGTAATTCAGCCTTTTTGCACGGGCAATGCATATCTACTAATACATATTTTAAAGAGGTATAATTCCTTTGATTTTCTGCATTGAATAGGCTTCTAATTTGAGGCGTTACAGTTTCACATACATAGTAATAAACACGTATAAAAGCTTAAATTCTAGTATCAGAAGTGCCATATACTATATTTCGTTTTCAATAAAAGTAGGGATTCTAACTAACACTACTAAAAATGTGACTTAACTTGTAAAAAAGTTATTAAATGAACAGAAAAGTGTGATAGTTGCAATCAACAAACCAATAAATGTCAACTATAGTTGTAAAAATACACAACAGAAAAATTCTACATATGAAGTATTCATAATCACTTCTCCTAATTCAGAATTCAAAAGATAATTTGCTTGAATCTGCTATCCGCTACCATAACCTAGTGCTAAAACAACTATAAACTCCTTTTAAAAAAACTCATGCTTTGTTGAAAAATTCAAAACCTTTTTTGTTTTACCTGAGTATCAAATTTAGAGCCCCGAAAACATAGCCTAGTTCATACAACCATGAACTAAAGCCAGCATTATTCAACAAAAAGTCAAGCAAAATGTCTGTAAAACATGAGCCTAAACATTCCCTTTCATGAAAGGCTTGAAAGGAGTTTCATTTAAAAATATGGCGGGATTCTATTCGCTAGAACACGTTGAGTTTGTTTTTTACCAGAAAGTTAGCAATATGTTGGTGGTTAACAAATATAATTCCATATTTTTTAAATAAATACATATATTTCAAAATTATAGAGAAACAATACAGTTATTTTTCATATCTCGCAGCGTGGGACTTGGAACACACGTCTTTCACATATCGCTCGCGATGATCTTTGAACTAGATTATCTTCGACGATTGATAATAATCGACTAAGACTATATATATTTTATGTACAGCTGACGCTATATTAATAATATCGATAGTTGAAAGTCGAGTCTCACACTTTAAAGTCTGATTTTGAAAAAACTATGAAAGGGGTCGTTACTTTATTTGGTGAAATAAGCGAGTAATTGTACCGAAAAGATATCTCATTTTGACAGGGATTTTTTGTGTACACCCATCAGTAAATTTTATTTTATTTTAAATTGATACTTTGTTGTTAAATTATTTAATATAATAGAACAGAACATTCTTTTTATTCGTATTAACTTTCACAAAATCATTTATTAATGTTAAAATTGGAGTTAAGCTACTGGAGAAGAACCGGCATGATACTCAGTAGAATTGTATTACAACAAGCAGTACCTATCTTACTTATTGCTATAATGTAAACCACTTTGTACCGAGTCATATCGTTTTTTTATTAATGAAAGAACATTAAATATTTTTTCGCCAAAAGTTACACCTGTTCACAAGGCCAACCATATTAAAGGAAATAATATAACGACTGTAGTTGTGTAGAAAGAGAAGAAAGCTTAGATACTTTTCAAGGTTACAAGTACCAGGAAAACATAACTAACCGACACGTTAAAAGTTCCCCGTTCCACCGAGCCCAAACCGTTGAGAGTGTTAGCACCTGATCCGTCACGCTTCATTTTATGTGAACCCAGCGATAACCTTTCCCCTGACACTACAAAATAAATATTAAACCTCATTCTCTCTTCAAAGTTTGATCGCACTTTCCTTACAAAATTTCGTAGGTCAACACCTTAAGTTTTGAAACCAGTCTTATCCTAGCTGAACAGTGAAAATAGTTTTCTTTTTTAGGGTTCCGTACCTCAAATGGAAAAAACGGAACCCTTATAGGATCACTCGCGTGTCTGTCTGTCCGTCCGTCTGTCACAGCCGATTACTCTGAAACCACTGGACCAATTGAGATGAAATTTGGTACACATATGTAAGTTAAAGACCCAAAGGTGCATGTGTAACGTAAATAAATAAATTATGAATTTGGGGGTTTTGGAGGGTAAATCACAACATTAAAAAAAAAAGATTCGCTAACTATATCGTGTGACATATCAAATGAAAGATCTTGCTGTAAGGATTGCAAATATGTATCATTTATAATCTTAAAATAAAAAGTTTTTAAGTTATTTAAGAAAATAGGCGAAATTTGACCATTCCCCCCCCCCCCCCCCCCCCCTTATCTCCGAAACTACTAGGCTAACAATTTTGAAATTAATGCGGAATATAGCTCTTTATCTATAGATTACAGGAAAACCTATGAGAAGTACATGGATTAAAAAAGAAGGGTTGTTTTGTTAAATTTATGTTTTTTTATTGTTACCTGCCTGTGATGCTTAATTTCAAAAGGTCTGACACATCGGTCTATGAGTACATTACACATTATTTCATCAATTACGGATTGCCCCACGAAGGGGGGTTTGTGGGACGAAGAATTAGGGCCAGGAATTTGGTATTTTTAAAAAAAAAGAGAGATGGAAGATAGAGAGAGACAATTAAGATATTTCTTTGTTTCTCACAATCAAGTGAAGGCAGTTATTGTGACCTATGAGCCCAACGTACAGAACCCTCTCCACGCGAGTCCTACTCGCACTTGACCGGTTTATTAATTTAATTCTTATACAAGACTTGAGTGTTTTCTAATTTATTATAAATTTCATATTGAACAATATCACGTGGTAAGAAGTTAAACACTTGTTTTAAAAAAAAAACT
This sequence comes from Glyphodes pyloalis, assembly GCA_037074685.1. Lineage (NCBI taxonomy): Eukaryota > Metazoa > Arthropoda > Insecta > Lepidoptera > Crambidae > Glyphodes > Glyphodes pyloalis. The sequence continues at coordinate 1,239,788 of JAYKKO010000049.1, forward strand.
GTAATACAACACCCAGGCCCGAGACAAGGAAACATAAAAATCAGAAATAGCGAGCAAAACCTGTTTGCTTAGCCATGGATGTCGTCAATTAAAAAATCCTTTGTATTCTCAATATCTACGTCTATTATTTGGTTTTAAGTTATTTTTATCTACCGTTCTATGAAATCAAATTATTTAATATACGTCAAAATCCCTCAAACCATTTCGGCTGTGTCAAGGAACTTTAAAATCTACATACATAAGTAACTTAGGTTTTATAATACAGATTATGCACATCCTTCGATTAAAACTCTAAAGATTTATGTTTGCTAGTCCATAGAAAAACAACATTTTTTTTTATATTGCACTTCAAGATTGACCTCATCCCACCTGATGTTAAGTGGTAATGAGGTCCTAGCTTAAGGGTGACAAGTACAGCATAATAAATCTGTTACTGGACTTGTTGCCCTTACCTTCAAGGCTTGACCCCTGCTACTAATGTAGCACCCCCCAGGAGCTCTGGAAACCTTACTCACACGCAGGAACACAACAACACAGAAGTGATTGTTATTTGGCTGCGGTCTTCTGTAAGGTGGAGGTATTTCACCAGTCGGGCTGCTCCAGTTCGAGCGATAAATCGCTATGCCCTACCTCTCTTCTGCGGTCTTCTGTAAGGTGGAGGTATTTCACCAGTCGGGCTGCTCCAGTTCGAGCGATAAATCGCTATGCCATACCTCTATTTGATTTACCTCTCTTTTACCTTCGATTAAAACTCTAAAGATTTATGTTTTCTAGTCCATAGAAAAACAACATGGTCTTTCTGAAGTAGTGCGGTATAAAGCATGAAAATATTTCAACGAATCGAAATGAAATCCAAATAATAGTACAAATGCTAAAATGAGTAAGAATGTATGGATTTATGTCGAGTCATCTACATATTCTGCTATTTACGTTATAATACTTAATACTTTTTTCACTTATCAAAATAAAACTATATGACTTGGTCCAAAGTGAGTTACACATAAGTTACGAGTAGATGCTACTGTAACTTATCTGCTGAGTTTCTTACCGGTGTCTTCTCGGTAGATATAGGTTCCGAACCTGCAGTAGAATTACTTTGCATTGTATTCAATGACTATTCAAAAGTGTTATATGTAACCTACTTGAATAAAGAAATATTTGAGTTTGACACTATACAGATGGTGAAACAATTTGGTAGCAAGAAAAATGTGATAATGGATTAATATAGGATACTTTCTAAATGACTCGGGCGAAGAAGCAGGCAGTAACTAGTATTTAAAATGTATTTTGAGTACTTACCTAAAACATTTTTTTTACTATGGTTGAGCGGAATGTTATTATATTTTATTGAAGAAACTAACTTAGTACATAATGTAGAGACTGGTTTTATCGATGAAATTTTATTTCCAGCGCATAAAGCTGTTTTAAATTTCCGGCTTCAACCAGAGGAGCGTATAAGCACTTCAAATAAAAATCTAATAATCTTCGTTTCAGTTTTACTGTCTTGTCTTACGTGACAGATTTGTTACGAACTATGAATCTTATTTTAAGTTAATACTAGAACTGTTTTGTGATACAAGAATTTTGCAAATCCTGCTCTTGTAAATAAGTTTATTTTAACTATTTCCACTGTGCAATGTTATAGGGTATGTTGTTGAAAAGCTTTGCAGTAGATATCCAGATGAATTATGAGTTGCAAAAAAAAACCATACGCTTTATGTATGATCTTAGACCATGTGACTTGCTAAAGGAAATTTTCAATTAAATAAATATAATTTGTTTATTTAATTATCATATTATGAGCTACAGCATCGTAATACATTTTTTAACTATATTTGTGTGAATATAAAAACTTCAAAATACTTCTTAAAATATTAAATAGATTTAACGCCAGAAATAAACAAAAGCTTGCCGTCTTTAAACTCTGCTTCATAAAAGTAGTAATTTCTTCATAAAGATAACAATTCTGCAAAGAAATAAGTTTTAATATTTTTGTATTTAATAACAAACCGCAAACTATTGTCGGCTTACCTTTTCTATACTTTATACTAATATTATAAAGAGGAAAGATTTGCTTGTTTGTTTGTAATGAATAGGCTCCGAAACTACTGGATCGATTTCAAAAATTCTTTCACCATTAGAAAGCTACATTCACCCTGAGTACATAGGCTTTATTTATTACTGGAAAATACTAAGTCCACGCGTACGAAGTCGCGGGCGGCAGTTAGTTGTATAATATTTTAAAATTTCATCAAAACATGTCTTATGTAAAAAGCTTTATACAAAACCAAGACTCCATCTTTTAAATGACAAAAGTTATGGGGAAACATAATTTTATTCAATCTTTGTTATTAATTTGCGTGCTTTGTTCTTATGCATATAATAAATTTTAAAAAAGCTATCTACTGAGTTAGTTGCGACACTTATTCTCGATAGGACCGTCGTCGAGGTGCAAAACGTGCAAAAGAAGTTATTGCAAATCTACTAGCAGAAAAAAATAATTTTATTTATTTATTTATTTGGACAACCAACAAGATCGTACACCATAAAAACAATATAATACAGCATAATACACAGCAGTTGGTGTGGCCTTAGTTACAGGTTGCCACGGAAAGCATAAACAATAATGGTTGGGAGCATAAGGCGTCCCTATCTTAATAATAATTAATACATATTCATGTTAACTTACAAATAAATGTGTTATATTTTAAATTATTTATGGTTCGGTATAAATGCGCGTATTTCATTTCTACACTTGTTTTTTCTAGGAGAGTTGGGGCTTTATGCTATAATTCTGATTTGGCTTGGGTATTACATTGGACCGATCATCGTTTGACCTCCATAATCCTTTGAAAGGAAACCAGACCTAATTCGATCATAGTTGGGTCCAGCGGCGTAACGTACTGACAAAAGCTTGTCAGACGACACACTTTGGACTTTGCATCGCTTTTGTGACGTGCGCATAAAAGCGGATATTGATAAGCAAGAGTTTACATTGATGTGCTGTTGACTGTACCTTTTGAAACACGGAATTATTATTCTAATTGATCTGGTGTTTCGAATCTGAGATATCATATCCAAACAAGGCACAGTTTACACAATGAAAATGTTCCCCGTTTTAACTGAGAGTATAATTACGAGGGATCATTTTCACTGATGCCCGGTTTCAATATTTTACTGCGTGGGGTAATTCTTACTAACGATGGGGTCCAATATTTTACGATTCGTAATCTGTCAAAAATTAAGAGAGGCAGGGCAAAGCGATTTATCGCTCGAACGGGAGCAGCCCGACTGGTGAAATACCTCCACACTACAGAAGACCGCAGCCAAATAACAATCACTCCGGTGTTGTTGTGTTCCTGCGTGTGAGTAAGGTTTTCAGAGCTCTTGGGGGGTGCTACATTAGTACAAAGCGACAAGTCTAGTAACAGTTGTACTATGCTATACTTTTCGCCCTTAAGCTAGGAACTCATTACCACTTAACATCAGGTGGGATGAGGTCCATGGGGGGAGGTGATACCCCTACCTGGCGCGTCCCCCGGTGGCGGATAGGGGAAGCCGTCGGCCGCCGCCCGGAGGGTACTCCCGCTTACAGGGATGCCCTGCGGACGGCGGCCGGGGGTCGGAGCGTAGCTCCCGCGGACCAAACGCATTGGGGGGGTTGGGGTAGGTGGGTTGGGGAATGGGGAATGGGGGGGAATGGGGTATGGGGGGCTGGGGAATACCGTCTTCTGCTGCGCTTCTCGGTTCATGAGAAGCGCAGTGGAGGGCGAGGCGTAAATTGGGGGGGGGGCTCGCCCGTAAACGAGCACAACAAGAAGTAATGGCATCGAGGAAAACTGCAGATATCCCTCAGGAGGGTACCTCCGGCTCTGCCGGAGGAGAATCCCTCGGTGTCGCTTCTCCGGGGGCCAAGGCCTCGGGAGATGCGACATCTCAGCCCCGCCGTAGTCTGGGGGGGGGCACTCATGCCACGGGACCCGTAAAGGGCCCCTTAACGACGACCATCGCAAATGTTACAAGGACTTCGAAGTCAATCCCGGTGGAAACCATCGAGATTGACTCCGACGACGTTACTGCTTCTGATTTGGAAACAGGAACATCGGAGGGGGAGGCTTCAGAGCCTAGACGTTCTGCGCGCGTTAGTGGGAAATCCCGATCGGACAGCAGCATGTCAGGAATATCTGGGGACGACACCGGCTCCCAATCAGGGCGAAAAAGGCGCAGTCCCGCGGTCAGAGGCGGGAACACAAAAAGAGGACGCGGCTGTCCGCCAACCACCGGCGAATACGTCGGTGTGGCGGCGGCCAAAGAGAAGATAAAGGCGGACCTAAAATTGGCCCGCAAAGAAGAAGAGGAAAAGGCTGCGCAAGAGGCGGAATATCACCTGTCCCGCCAGGACTTCCACCTCAGGCTGCAAGGTAGTCGACTTTTCCGGACGTCGGACAACTCCCACTCCGAAGCGGAAACCGAGGACAGGCCGTCCTACCTCCTCAGGGATGTCATGCAGTCTTCAGTCGAGGTTGTCAAGAAGGTCATCGCGACGTCTGGCAACCTCAAAGGGACATACATTAAGGCGCTCAAGTCGGTGGCCCAGGAGTGGGAGCGTGCAGCGGATAAGCTGTACAACCGGGCCACCTCGACAGAAACCCGGCTGCTGGAGGCCAAAGTAAAGACGGCTAAGGCGGAGAACAATCGGCTCCGTGAGGAGATGGCGCGGCAAGCCAAGGAACTAGCCGAGGTCCGCGCCGAAGTCGCACGCCTACAGCTGCGAATGGAGGGGCAGCCGCCCCCAGCTGTGGGGCAAAAAGTACAGGGCGACGTCATCGCCCTCCTAGACGCTCGCTTTGCGGCCCTGGAGCGACGGCTCCCGCCAATTGGAGCGTCTCCTCCGGAGAGAGTGCAGCCTACCACTGCGCCAGTGAAGACCCCCGCGACCAACGCGAAAACCGGCCCTGGACCGAAACCCCGGGCTCCTGCGAGCAGCACGTCAGCTGTGGCGCGAAAGCCCGATGTTCCAGCGGCCGGCGAGAGGAGCACCCCGAACAAGAACCGCAACAAGGAGAGGAGAAAGAAGAAGCCAGCGCCTCCTCAAAGGGAATCCCGACCCTTGCCACCTCCCCCCGCGTCCATGGACGCGGAGTGGTCGACGGTGGTGAAAAGAGGGAGAAGGAGCGCTCCAGTGGCTCCTGCGTCGTCCCGGCCCCACACCACCAAGGGGCCAGAGAAGAATAGGCCGAGGAAGCTAAACCTCCGCCCCGCACAGTCAGCGGCAGTATCAATTACGATACTGCCAGATGCTGCCGAGCGGGGCGTGACCTATACAAAGGTCATTTCCAGGGCCAGGGAACTAATCTCCCTGGCAGACCTGGAAATTGAGGGGCTTGCATTCCGGCGCGCAAAAACGGGGGGGTGTATTTTAGAGCTACGCGGCGGCTCTGAACAAATAAACCGCCCAAAGGCGGATAGGTTTGCAGAAAAACTGCGCGAGATCGTCTCGGCGGAGGACGTGAGGGTCGGTCGGCCTGAGAAGTGTGCAGAAATGCGCATTTCTCAGTTCGATGACTCGGTCACCGCCGAGGAAATCGTCGCGGCAGTCGCGACAGCGGGGGGGTGTCCAGCGGATCGTGTGCAGACGGGCCCAATTCGTCGGACCAACAGGGGGATGGGGTCAGTGTGGACCCGCTGCCCTATGTCGGCGGCTAAAAAGCTGGTCGACAGCGGCCGGCTCTTGGTGGGGTGGTCGGTAGCCAAAGTGCTACTACTCGAGCCAAGAGACTTGCGCTGCTTCCGGTGCCTCGAAAAGGGGCACGTCAGGACGCAGTGCAAGTCCGAGGCGGATCGTAGCACTTTGTGCTACCGGTGTGGGGTGGACGGCCATCTCGCTCGCAGCTGCGAGCAGAAGCCGCGCTGCGCCGTCTGCAGCGCGGCGGGAAGGAAGGCCGACCACAGGACGGGCAGTAAAGCCTGCGGGGGGGGGTAAGAAGAGCCGGAGACCGGCCACAGGCGCGACAAAGCCGCTACAGAAGTTGCAGCCGGCCAGGTCCGCCCCTGACGCCGAAATGGCGGGAGCGTGAGGCCCTACAGGCCATGAATACCGAAGGCGCCAGAACGGGGAATTCTGGCGCCGATCGAGGAGTCCGGGGCATGCTGGGTGGTCCGGCATGCCCTGTAGTGCGGCAACAACAACGGCCGCACCGAGACGAGCCGCGCTCGCGAGCGCAGCAATTGCGCGTAGGGGGGGCTGTGTCGAATCGCTAACGCGCATCCCGGCCCCCCCCCATTGCGCTGAGAGGACCACCCTGGAGTTTTAGTCGGTTCGAGTTCGACACACCACTCTCTGTCTCCCCGTGGCAGAGAGTGACGGTGCGTGGGCATTTCTCCAGGTAAAAAAAAAAAAAAAAAAAAAAAAGGTGGGATGAGGTCAATCTTGGAGTGCATTATAAAAAAAAAAGAGTATTAATTATATTAAAATTCTAATTTCAAACTTACCTTCGATATCAGTCGTCTGTCAGTGTTTTTAGATTACGTCTCGTATAATTTATTACTAGCCGAGACTTTAACTGATCGTTTTCCAAATATTGGGACCGGGCATATATAGCTAAAACGCGGCACGTTATGATATTGCAAATGTCCAAATGTCTGCAAAAATGATACCCCGTTATTCCTTCATTTAAGATACGTACGTCTAAAAGGTACTTTTAGTTAAACTAGCTTTGTTGTGTACCTTGGTATAATGTAAAACTTTACCTTACTTCACTTAAGTCCCTATTCGAAAATAACCAGTGTGAAAGATATAATTATAGTAAAAGCATGAAAAAAAAACGATAACAAATTACTTCAGAAACTTTCGTGAAAAATTATTTCACTGTCTGATTATCACAAAGTAAAAAAAAAATCAGTGTTCATCGAATTTTTATGTGTAAAGAAGAGCCTTCAATAATTATAATGATCACTGAACATTTCTGCGAAATCTCCATGGAAACGTATCCCACAAATTAGCTGTAATTAGTTTTATTGATTCCGGTTTCATGTTGATGAAATTGCTAAAACATAATCATAATATGTGCTTGCAACAGAATAGTTGGCATAGTGTTTTGGTTTGCAACTAATTATTTTAAATTTTACTCAACCCATTAATATAAGTCAAATAATTTAATTCAGATTTACCTATCAATTGATGAAAGTCCATATAAATATTAGATTCATGTTCCTATCGGTCACGTAGAGCGCTTGTTTATAGTAATTGTACAGTATTGGTCAATTTTTGAGATTATTTCCCATTTTGATGTGACAACGTCTAATAAGTCGATACTACGGGCTGCGTGCACGGAAAGGATGAGAGACGCAAGAGAGAGTGCGGCACGAACGAGAGAGAAGCATGATCGGCTCAAGCGATCGGCTGAGTAATCCGACTTTACAGACAACCAATTTTTTTTGATAGAAAAAGTTCCGAACGGATGGTTGCTCCATATAATAATAATAATAATATAGTAGTATGTTTTATTAACGAAATTAAGTTAACAATTTCCATATGACTATAGATACTGCACTAGGCTCACAGGCCTGTATCGCAGTGTCTAATTAGTGACTATACATGTTTACAAATCTGAACTTAATTATAACACGGTATGGACTTTAGTAAGCAAGATATAAAAAAAGCTATTAAACATACCTACTATTAAACATTTAAGATCATAAAAACAATTGGATAATAATATTAAGTGTGTGTGTGTGTGTGAGTGTGTGTGGGTAGGTGTAGTTGTTGGGGATGTGTATAAATATATGCTTACCTCTAATCAAATGATTAAAGTTAAATAATGATAAATTTGCACGTGTTCAATGTAATGAAATAATTGATAACACTTTGTTTGGCACATGAAAACAGATTTAATTGATGATAACTAGAAACATTTGTTGGAAAAGCTTAATACACGTTATGTGGAGGGCTTGGGTATAGAACCTTAATATTTCAGTGGGAATCGTTTCCCACATTTAGAGAAAATAATAAATTTATCTGTTGCTTTAAACTATTCAAATTGGCTAGTGTGGCGTGATGCACTTTAATGATGAAATGATGATAAGATAAGATGTAACAGTATGCAGATGTCTACTATGTCGCCTGTATGTCAGTAGGATAAGAACTAATTTAAAAGTGCAAGTGTCGATCGTATTGCTATTATACAATAGTAATGTCTGGTTCTGAGCCATCGATACTGTAGATAATCTATCGAAAAAAAACTATCGATATTCAAAAAGACTGTTGACAGTACTATGTCTTAGTTCGATTCATAGCGTTTTTGTTTCTATTCAATCTGAGCTAATGTTTTCAAATTGATTCATGCAAGTGCACGAACAGTACTTAATTCTCTAAAAAATAGGATTTTAGCTATATCGCTGATATCAGAACCCTCTTTGCCTCATAAAAGTGACAGCACAGTCAGACAGACAGTAAAAACTTAAATTTTACAATCCATTTCGCGTCCGCCGATCGAGACTAACAAACTTCCCGTGCTATTGGCGAAGTTCGGAATTATCAGTTCTTTGTGGGGATCCGTAGAGCGGGAGAAAAAAAACGGATCCCCTATAATATAAACGGATACTATAGGGAATCCGTTTTTTCTTCTGGTTTCCCTTGCTTTCTTATAGTATTGGCGACATAGGGCCTATATGGCTCTTTTGATTTTGGGTAATTCTCTTTCAGTTTTTAAACACCGATAAAAAAAGACAGTTGTTATAAGCTAAATGTCGATATTTTTTTGTCTAAGTGTTTGCCTATGGTATGATAACTCCTAAACGAATAGACCGATTCTGTTGCGGGTTTTTTTATTTGAAAGCCGGTGATTTATAGTATTTGTCAGCTATGCTTGGTTGATATCGGTCCAGTTAAAATTCCGCAGGTCCAGCTTTAATCATAATGCCGCAGAGGGTAGCAAGGACCCCGAGTTGGGCCGCGGAGAACAGGTGGCTGTCTATGAGGCAAACCCGCAAGGGCAGAGGTGGATCGCGGAGGAAAAGGAGGATCTCGGTGTTTCGATCCTGTTCTCCGCAACCCGGCAGTGATGCACTGCCGCGCGAGATGTAAATCGCATCGTAGTGGGGCCACGAAGAAAAATAAAGATGCGGCATTGCGTTTGCCGGTTGATCAGTTGGTTATCTCTTGTCATCATCATCGCGTCTCGCCGAGATGTAATAAGTTTAAACAAGTCAGTAGATGTTCTGTATAAAGTATACCTACCATTATCTTCGTTCAAAATTGATACAAGCTTGCACGGAACCTCAGTGTGCGATCCCGCATCGCATATGACCGGCATTTCCTTTTATAATTCGCGTTGGCTTTCATGGGTGTTTTGCTTGGACCGAGAAACTTTACAAAGCGATGCCAAGCTTTCTGGTATGTTAAATACAATTTTACATGGTTTTCCCGCATTTTCTAGACAAAGTGATCTTATGAAATTAAATATTTTGGCCAAAGATGTGACTGTGTGCAGGTTTTGGTTAATTTTGTGAAACGTCTTGCTGTGACCTACATTTGGAGTTTGGATCGAAGTATTTTGTGTGAAAACGTATTGAACATTTGGGAATATCCTTTTTTGCTTACATTATAGCTTAACGTGAAAGTATGGTAATGATTACATATATTGATGTACGAATTTATTTAATAATATAACTGAGTTGATTTTGATAGAATTTGCTAGCTAGACGGATATTTTATATAGTATATAGAACTACATACTTATCTAAAGTTTAGTTTAGATACGTTTAGATAAGTATGTCAGGTTAACGGTAAGTGTACCGTAGGCTGACGGGTTGATACAACAAAAAAATTTCATCGCCTACGATAACATGCGGTTAGCTCAGGTGGAAGAGCAGCACGGGCGATACGTGAAGGTCGTGGTTTTGATTCCCGCACCGCAAGGGGAGATAAAATTTTCTGTTTCTTTAAAATATTTAATATATGTCGTACATTACCATTCAAAATTTCACCAAAAATTGGTTTGAACGAGATCTCGTAAGTAGTTTTTTTTTAATACGTCATAAATGGTAAACCGCGATTTACTTTTAATTCTATCAACTCTAATATGTTACTTGCTGTTACGGAACCCTTCATGGGCGAGTCCGACTCGCACTTGGCCGGTTTTTAATATTCTGAGTCTGTAACACAAATGCATAAGCTACTTATTGCTGCAACAGGGCAATGTGTGTGTTACTGTAAAGTTAGTAAGTATGACAACAAAAAAACATAACTAAATAAATATTTTATACACAAAAATGATTTAAATCTTGATATGAACTATTTATTTATTAATATTTAGTTTCACTGTAAGGTAAATAAGACATAAAAAAGAACTAAATAAATACTTGTTAGGCTTGTTTTTATACACAAACGTCAATTTAAATCAGTGACATTTTTTGCCTTGAAAAAACCATGAGGTTATTCCTAGAATCGTATCTAATGTTTGTGGAATAAAATATGCACATACATTAAACTGAATAAAATGACGCTCCCATCGTGTTTCCCGTTTGAGCTCACGCTAGACCGAATCTAAATATTTGCCCTATCGATTTCACTTACATGTTGTATACTCAATGGCTACATAAGCACATGAAAAAACATTGGCACAAAGTAAAACTTCATACAGTCTATACATTTATGATTTAAAGGTGACCGATGGAATAGCATCCTGCTAATATTATTAACTTTTTTTTTATATTGTACTTCAAGATTGACCTCATCCCCCCTGATGTTAAGTGGTAATTAGGTCCTAGCTTAAGGGCGACAAGTACAACACAATAAAGCTATTACTGGACTTGTAGCCCTTACCTTGAAGGCTTGACCCCTGCTACTAATGTAACACCCCCCAGGAGCTCTGGAAACCTTACTCACATGGAACACAACAACACCGGAGTGATTGTTATTTGGCTGCGGTCTTCTGTAAGGGGGAGGTATTTTACCAGACTGGCTGCTCCAGTTCGAGCGATAAATCGCTATGCCCTTGCTTGCTTCCTGTTACTTTATTACTTCGACATTTTAGTATCTGACCTGATAGCTCCGGAATTTCATTAAAACCCATGTTATTGCGTAAAAATAATTTTCGTCGAAATAATGTGGACGAATTCGCGGGAAACCTATTCTAATCTAGCATGTCATTTACTCAATTACATTTCAGTTTTGTGGTTTTGTGTTAGAGTAATAAATTTCCGTACATATCCATTAACACGAATGTCCACCTCTATAATATACGTAGGATATATTAAATTCCACCATCAGAAAAAAAACTACGTTATCCCCATTCAGAGACGACGTGGCAAAAACGTTGCATCTGAATATTACCACCTTTCCAAATTAGTAGGTATACTGCCATACAATGAGTATGAGAAATCTTTATTCATTAAATGTAATGTAATTTAATTGACTGCTAGATCTTCTGCTTTTTGACCCTCGGAAAAAATAAATAAACCCAATTTGTCTCCAGACCAATATCAGTCAAAGTGGCTAATCTCGTTGAGATTAACCAACTAAGCAGGACTTGATCAGCCTTGATGCTCAGCGGCGCAACATAAAAGTGCACTCCCTTCCTTCACTCTCGTAATCTCATTAAGACAACAGGCCGACGTAACAGGAAATACCTCAGGCCGTCTATTAACATGCAATTTTGTCAGCATAGATCACATTTCATAAGACATTTGAGGATAGTCATCTGAAAAGGTTCACAAAACTGAAAAACAACGCTGCCCCATTTCGGTAATGAAACCCATGACATTTCATGAGGCTAAACTCGTTTACTTCTAGACCACAGATGTAGTAAGAAAGGTTGCAGAATGTAAGGTGTGTGTAGTATACGGGATTTGGTTAGGTTGTGTATGTAGACATATTATGCTGAATCCTTAGCCCACAGACAGAAAAGTGATAGTTCTGGCAAGAGTAAAGTTTTCCGATAGTTTTCTAGCTTCGTTTAACTTGTATTTTTTAGAGTTAAAAGACGGGCATATTTTTTTTGAACCGTCAAAAAGGGTTCACATACCATTTTTATGAGTATTCGTTTTTTTTGGAAAAGATGATATTTCTAGAGTATCTATCATCATAAGGACACCAGGATCTGATGATGCCTTCCCAGAGAAATCGAGGGGAGTTAGGTTTTTTTTTTGTAAAAATCTACATCATACTTCCAGGTCTTCAATACAAATATCGCCTTTATAAAGATGGTACACCAGTTGCACTTTTTGCAGCATCGATACCAGAATGTGTGTGTGTGGAAATAAACTTTCTTATTCTTAGTATTCTATAACTGCACGCCTTGAAGTAAAAACACGATCAATTTAGTAGGTAATATTATTTTTCTGCAAACACTTTCATTTTGTATTCAAGATACATTTTGCTATCATAGAGCGTAGTTTCCTTTAATACAAGAAAGTCTCAAGACAAAGGCTTCGTATTGTGTGTAGTTTATTGTCTTCTTTATCTGTAGTATTTGTTCGACTTCAATACTATGAAGGCTTTGGCGGTATTGGTACTTACAGTTGATCATTTTAAATGTAAGTTCTTTTTGGATGACAATGTTGTTATCTTGATGTGAAACATTGAAATGTATTCATCTTTTATTATTAACAAGACAAATTTTTTTGAATGATAGAAAGAAGAAATAAAAAACATTTATAACTTAACCTTTAATTAGGCGCGCCAATAAAATAACATTGTTAGTCGAGCGGGGTCTGCAGTTACCCCAAATTGATAGGTATGTAATAAGAAACATTTCAATTAGTAATCAACTTTAATTGTTTTTATTCTACTTATTTCTTATTAAACTTTTAGCAAAATACAAAAAAATCTTTAAACGATGTTTAAAACAGTATAGAAATATGTTTTTCGTAAGTACTACAATAATTCAACAATTATCACAAATTTACTTTGTGTTATCGCCACAGATAAATTTGTTACACTTATTACACTTTGCGGGCGTTTTCCTGTCGCCTTTTCGTGGACAGATGTAGCACCTTCCTCTGTTTAGTGAATGCAACCCAGTATTAGATGTTGAAGGAGTCGCAACTTCAGGTTCTGACAATCGCCTTTTCAAAGCACTAGGCAGGGACGGAATTATTGCTCGCGCTAATCTATGTGCTTTTACTAATTATGTTGCTAATAATTTCAGAATTGATTGATTGGCTCTTCAGTATCACTTAATTCTAAATCTGATTCATGCTCTGGCTCCAAAAGTGTATCTGCGTCTCCTTCCAAACACAACTCATCGTCAGTCTCATCGAAAGCTTCTTCTTCGTCTTCAAGAATCGCACTTATTTGTTCTGGTCGACTCTGCTTATTTCGGGCATAATGAAATAATTCTGTAAAAGATAAATACTGTTAAAAAACTTAATAAACTAAACAAGTCGCCGTAGTTTATAGGCATAGAGAAAGAAACAAAACGTAATAGCTTGTGTCTATCAAGCAAACACATTAAAAACACAATTTTGTATTTTATATACCTAACTCTTTAATTGTGTAAAGAATTGAGATTAAGGTTATTTATTTTTGTGATTGACAGTAAGAGGTGAAAAAACTGCTTTAAATCATAATATAAAAATATTTACTTACCTAAATTTGAACTACACTATAAGTCGCGCGGGGTCGCCGCGACCCCAAACCCCTCCGTACAGCACGTGTGTTCAGCTCCGTGGCGCGAGCGACACTCATTCGAGTGGGGGCTAGAGAGTTAGGAAGCTAGCAAGAAATTCGGGTTGCCAGCGTTAATAGGTAAAAAAATAAACTAACTTGAAGATCACTTGGGGTCGCGGCGACCCCGCGCGCCTAATTAAAGGTTAAAAACATCACAACACTGCCATATAAGTTTAATAAACAAATGTAAGACAACACGACATACTTTGCTTTGATTCTGTGGTAAGTAGCTCAAGCACTTGTGTTACAGAAATCAGAAGCAACGACATCCAGACCCGAGACAATATAGAAAACATCGTTTCCTTTATTGACCTGACCGGGAATCGAAGCCGGGACCTCAGAGATGGCGCGACGCCAAAGTCCGGCACGCTCGCCTCTCGGCTACAAAAGACGTCAAAGTTACACATAGCAAAATAGGAATGGAGATAGAAAAAGAAACCAACAAAAGACCAGAAATTAATCGACAGTTTAAATGATGTTAATAAAACACTCGAGTTATGATTTCGGAGTTGTGGGTTCTATACAAAGTTTATTTAAAATTGTCCAACTTAAACGCCTTCGAGCACAAGGTGACGATGTTATTATTGGCAATATCTTGATTGAAATGATGGAGGCGTGTGCTCTTACATAAAATAGGCTAATACTCATTCCACCTGAGTAAATGAAAACGTATTTTAAAGTTTAAACTCATGGTTTATACTAAGGCGACGTCGTCGGGCTCAAAGGAGTTTTCGTTTGAACTCCCGTATACTGAGAATCGATATTGAATGTATAGTAAAATTCACTCCTTAAATAAAGGCCACAAGGAATAGGAACACAGAAAAACACTTACACAGTTTCCAAAAGCTTCTATTTCCTCAGACAGCATTGTACAAGCTCCAGAGACGTCCGTTCTCCTTCGGCGCTCCGACCAGAATGACTCGATTTGCCTCTTTTCATTTTAAACGCTCGATTCAACGGTCGAGAATTTCTGTTCCGAAACGATATTTTAAAACATTTTATGCTACGTTCAGAAATCAGATATTTTTAAATTTATACACCATAAAAAATCGGCAAACCTAACATTCGACCATCCTGACATTGTGCATGTCCTCATGCACACCTAACATTCGGCCAATCGAGTCATTTTACAAAAACCATTCTAATATTAAAACTGTAAACCCACCTTCTTACAGTCATGTAAATAAACAATAAACATCAAAATAATAAATAGTAAACATCCATAATGAACTGTTAACCCTCCTACTTACAGTCATGTAAATAAATAATAATCATAATAATAAATAGTAAACATCCATAATGAACTGTAAACCTTCCTTCTTACAGTCATGTAAATAAATAATAAACATCATAATAATAAATAGTAAACATCCATAATGAACTGTAAACCCTCCTTCTTACAGTCATGTAAATAAATAATAAACATAATAATAATAAATAATAAACATCCATAATTAACTGTAAACCCTCCTTCTTACAGTCATGTAAATAAATAATAAACATCATAATAATAAATAGTAAACATCCACAATGAACTGTAAACCCTCCTTCTTACAGTCATGTAAATGAATAATAAACATAATAATAATAAATAGTAAACATCCATAATGAACTGTAAACCCTCCTTCTTACAGTCATGTAAATAAATAATAAACATCCACAATGAACTGTAAACCCTCCTTCTTACAGTCATGTAAATGAATAATAAACATAATAATAATAATAAATAGTAAACATCCATAATTAACTGTAAACCCTCCTTCTTACAGTCATGTAAATAAATAATAAACATCATAATAATAAATAGTAAACATCCATAATGAACTGTAAACCCTCCTTCTTACAGTCATGTAAATAAATAATAAACATCATAATAATAAATAGTAAACATCCACAATGAACTGTAAACCCTCCTTCTTACAGTCATGTAAATGAATAATAAACATAATAATAATAAATAGTAAACATCCATAATGAACTGCAAACCCTCCTTCTTACAGTCATGTAAATAAATAATAAACATCATAATAATAAATAGTAAACATCCATAATGAACTGTAAACCCTCCTTACAGTCATGTAAACATCCATAATGATATCAATGTATCCAACTAAAATAATTACATTCGCTCTTAGTTACAGATATTAGATAAGTTTCATTAACTCATGTACGTTCCTAGCTCATATTCATATTTTACCAATACTCCATAAAAATAATGAATAAATGTGGTATTCTAATTACAATATGTGAACTTCGCTGGCCTCTGTACTATTATAACTAACAATTAAATCAATATTAATTAACTCTTAACACAATTTACCCAGGAACTGTTACAATCAATATACAAAGAAATTATACGAGTGAAAGCTAACACCGATTTCGTGGAATAAGTTTCGTTGTCTAGTAGACATGAGAGCAAGGAACTAATTTTCACCATATAAGATAATATAAGCTTAACAAATATTTAGATTCCATAATTTATCATTACGTATTTCCTTCTTACATAATAAACAAAAAGTAAAAACAGTGTCACAGATCATAGTTTAAATCACTGGTTGTATGCTTATTAGTTACATAAATTAGATTTCTATTTCACTTTCCTCCGTACAGTTATTCTTATTACCTTTGTTAACTCCTAGAGCGGCCACGTGGACCCAAGGCAACATTCTATACGCAGCGACGGCGGTTTTGCACTTATTTCAAGAGCCACTAAGTCCCGGAATAGAAACTACCCTATAGCGATCATTACCCAATACCGCAACGACTCTGTAAGGGCCTTGATAAGGTGTCCTAAGCTTTTTGCTGTTTCCGTCATTTGCAAATGAAGCTATTTTTTTTTTGTTTGTTTTTCTTGCTCTATTTCAATCCTATCCTTAACTGATTCTCTGATAGTCACCAAATCTGTCTTTTCATGAGCTTCTTTAACTACGTCATTCAATCTGGGATCAACTTTTGCGTTCATACACACTCCAAACATGATGTCGGTTGGTGCTTTACCTGTGGTTTTCTGACAGGTATTATTCATACCCCATTGACCCTTACCCGCTTTGTCATCCCAATCTCTCTCATCAAAGTTTAAGTTATGTGCAGTTAATGAACTCAAAATTGTGCGATTGCATCGCTCCACTTGAACGTGGGCTTACAACGGCATTCAAAACATGCCTTATATCTTTGTCTGCATAAAAACTCTTGAATGCACGAGAAGTGAACTTTAATTGCAGTTTGTGATTTGGTTTTGCGTACCGGCGTAGTAAAAATAAATTTTGTAAATGCGTCTACTATAACTAAAAGATATGAATTCCCTCGCTTAGATCGCACAAAAGGCCCAAGGTGATCTAAATGGATTGTATGAAAAGGCACATCTACTTTCATTATTGTGTGTAGGAGCCCTTCGTTTGAACTAACCTTTTGGCATAGGCACACTCGATACAAACTTGAACATATTTCTTGACAAACTTGGACATTCCGGGGAATCAGTAGGATTTCCTGATACGTTCAAGAGTCTTTTCCACCTAAAATGTCCAATTTCATCATGCTTCATCAGACAGAACTGCCATCGTGCCCCTTTTGGTACTACCCATCTCAGATTACTTTTATCTCCGTCTACACACTTATACAGTTTGTGATCTTTGATCAAATAGATTTCCCTAATATTTGCCAGTCCATAAGCGTCTAAGTCTAAACTTAAAATATCACGAATCCTACAAAGTTCCGAGTCTTCTAACTGTAAGGTGTGAAGCCAATCTAACTGGTTAATGGACATCACATTGGGGAAACCATCACAGTAAACCGTGCTATCTTCTTCTCTACTAGGATTCCTAGACAATGCATCAACGTGCGCCATCTTTAGTCCCCGCTCTATATTCTATATTTTAGTCAAATTCCCGTAATAGGAGCCACTACTCGAGGGATCAGATCTCGCTTGGAAAACGTTGTGCGTAAGGCACTACAGTCAGTCACAATTTGAATTTTAACTCAGGCAAATAAACACGAAATTTTCTCAGCAAACATACTACAGCTAACATTGGCAAGTCCAATCGGCATACGGTTAAATTCGTATTGACCGTCCGGGGTAACGAAAGGAGGTAAGATGCTTAGATTCTTCTAATAATGGTACCTGATAATTAGCCCGATGACATATCTAACGTTACAAATTATACCTGTCCTGATAATCGCGCGAACTCGTCTTCGATCACGAGCTTCCGGTATCGTTCTTTTACTGTCAGGGAATTAAGAAGTCTATAGTCTAGGCTTTCCATCCTTCTTCCGCATAAGGACTATCGGACTTGCATATTCCAAAACAGATTCTCTTATGACCCCGAATTCCAACATGTCACCTACCATTCCTCTAACTTGCCGACGTTCCCTATGCGACAACCGGTAAGGACGATATACCACTGGTTGCTTGCTATTCAGCCCTATGTGCATATCAGTTACGTTAGTGCATCTCAGCTCCCCCAAGGATTATGCAAAACAGTGTTTACATCGGTTAAGTAACGACACTAAGTTTTTCTTTTGTAAGTCGCTTACAGAGTCACCTACATGAATTTTATCAATGTCGATGCTAACGTCACGTTTATTTCGTCGAAAGCTTATTCACGCAATAAACAAATTGTACCCTAGTACCTCTCCAATAAGACCGCCTATATTGTACTTAAATATGTCTGTAAAACCAATTTCTGTAAATTTTCTGTGCAATAAAGTGTATCTATCTATCTATCTATCTCTCCCAATTAAGGATTGCTCAAAACTTTCAGGGATTACATAACGGTGTAATAGAGACGAAAAACTGCCCCTCTTTAACGCTATACACTCCCCCATTGATACAAGTCTGTCTATTTGGTTTTCCAATAACTTTACTATGCCACAAGATATCTCCGTTTTCGATATTCACGCAAACTCTAATCGAGGCTGGTCCATGAACCGTGATATTTTCCTTTGATTGGACCACGATGGCCATGTCCCCAGCATTGTCAGATATCGAGAATGGTAATTCATCACTAAAATTGAAAAATCTTAAATTCTCCGCATCTTTATGTACTACAATGTGCGCCTGTTCAGTGAAGGTTTGTCTCACTAGTAACAGTACGTCTAACAGTTTGTCATCTACAACGTGACACGCTAGTCCTGCATTAACACCATCTATATTCAAATTAATGTTCAACGACCCGAGAGAGTAAACTATTCCATTGCCAAAGCCTTGAATTGGAACGGAGCTAACACTGTACGTAAAACCTAATGATGATGCCGCTGAACGAGTAAGTAGTGTGACATAGCTAAACGAGTAAGTAGTGTGACATAGCTAAAATCTATAAAAGATTTCATTGATATACCGTTTACCCTACATTCTTTGATAAACTTTGCATTCGCATTTGAACTTAGTATGCGCATAGTTTTAGTTACTGGTGCATTATAATTATTTGAAAGATTCCCTGACTTTATATTACAATCGTCTGTTTTATGTCCAAATCTACGAAATTTTCCACATTGCATTAATGACTTAGGACACTTAATGGTTGCCCCTTTTCCTTACGATTATTACAAAATATATAAGAATTACTACTAGTACTAGCCTTTAATCTCAACTGATGGCTAACTGAGTTAATCGTAAAATCATTGGATCTTCCTTTATAATTTCCACGGTAAAATGGTTGCGAAACTTCTTTATTAGACATAAAAACTGTAATAGCTGATCGAGACAGAAACAGCATAACGCATTGGCACTAGATTGCATTGTCTTATCGTTCAATCCATAAATAATACAATCCACCGCACGCTCGCACTCTTTGTCGCATTGGTTCAACAAGGCTTATTTCTCGTAGTAATATACTACAAGAGGTTCATTATATCGGCTACGTCTTTTCAACATACCCTCCAAGGATTGGCCATAATTTTGTTCGTACGGAAAAGCTTCTAAAAGATTTGTTGCCACTCAGACCAACTATATAATATTGAATTTAGACTTTTATACCAAGTTTTAGCCAATCCTTGGAGCCTCTGCATTGCAAAGTGAATCGTAGTCCAGCCGAAAACAGTGGCACACTGGCTTTTCGATGAAGGGTCAAGTCTGGTAAAATATATATATATATATATATATATATATATATTTTTTATCTTACTGTTCGAGGGTACTTGTGTAGTCACTGCTGTCGTCTGGGGTTTAGGTTTTAAATGACCTAGCGAATTAATTAGATTCCTAATATCCCTAGCCATAAAAGTAAGACTTTCTGACCGTGTATCCTGATGTGCTGGTGCACCGTTGGTGATGCCTTGACTGGTGCGTGATCTTCGTAACTCCGCCCTAGCGTAGCGACAGTCTTCCCGGTTGCTACGTTCTCGATAGACGCGTCCGTGTTGCTCCTGTCCTTACGCCATGTGGTGAAGTGAATCACGTTCACGCCTGAGGTCGTCCTCCATGATGCGTAGCCGTTGACGCTCGTTGTCAAAAGCAATTTCTTGTTCGTGTAGGCTTGACCACACGCCCTTGGTCGCGATTTACACTCCTTAGCCTGCTGCGGCTACGGTAACCACAGCTTTTCTGAAACTCGAAAACAAAACTGTGTATTTTGTTCTAAAACAATTTAACAACCGGCTCCTGAAAGATTGCGATTCGATATCTGAAAAATATTTGAACTGTAGTACCAAACCAGTAATATTTTACACGACACATTCGTCGGCCTTCAAAAGTATACCCAGGCGTAAACTATTTATGAATTAATAACCTCTAGGTACTTTGTAAAGTGAACTCAAATTTTGTAACTTTGTTTTTCAAATGTCTCGAAAACGGTGCGTCGTAGCTCAAAAATAAGAAAATTTTGGCCCCCGTAGACCCAGGGCGTGCACCGACATAAAGTTTGACCACATGTGTTGTGACCGCACACTGACTTTGCATAATCTTTTACCACTTACACAAGGGGTAGACTAAGTTTGCAAATTTTTATCCCACCAACATTTTAGTCACACGTGTGGTGACCGCCACATGACCTTGCGGATTTGGGTCACGCACATACATACTGAGGGTATAGCGACATTTAGCAGGGTATCATACCACTTCTGAGATATAGTAAAATTCACTCCTTAAATAAAGGCCACAAGGAATAGGAACACAGAAAAACACTTACACAGTTTCCAAAAGCTTCTATTTCCTCAGACAGCATTGTACAAGCTCCAGAGACGTCCGTTCTCCTTCGGCGCTCCGACCAGAATGACTCGATTTGCCTCTTTTCATTTTAAACGCTCGATTCAACGGTCGAGAATTTCCGTTCCGAAACGATATTTTAAAACATTTTATGCTACGTTCAGAAATCAGATATTTTTAAATTTATACACCATAAAAAATCGGCAAACCTAACAAATGCTACATTGGCTGCTTAACAGCAGGTGCCGGAGTTACGCGGGTGCTTTTGTTTGAAACTGCACGTTGGGTCTCATACCAGTGTGAGCGCGTCTTTTGAAACGGGTTGTTTAGCGCATTTTGTGTGCACCAGCTGTAAAATCAGAGAACGGGAGATTAGTCCCTGTAATTGGAAAAGAGCTTGTTCCAAACTTGTATGTGAATTTGTTTTCTTAACTTGTCCTGTAAGACTCTGCCGAGAGTTTTTTCGAAACCTTATAATCTTGATATCTTTTAAGCCAAAGTGAGCATGTCCCATCTAAGGCCAGTCGAGATTGAAATGTATTTTGATCAAAATATGTGAAATCTAAAACTAAATGGTACTACAATGACTTTCTCGAATTAACAAAATTTTCTTATTGATATACCTAGTACTAGAAGTTAAAGATTTACTATGAGATTTTGGCGGATCTCCTTACTTATAGCGTCATATTGCCATACCTTATAACACAACTTTTAACCTGTGTCTTTTTAACAGTTTTTCAGGCCTACCATACGCAATATGTCAAATTTATCGCATGATACGACAAAAGTTTCGATACAGTTGATTGGCTAATAGCACACCGCACTCGTATTTTTAGCCAATCAGCAGCTGTCGCACTGACTTCAACCGATTTTGACGTATGTTAAGAGCGCGATAAAATTTAGTCGCGTTGCGTATGCTAGGCCTGTTGGAGGCGCTCAAACGTCAGGGACAATTAATGTCATTGACTCCGAGCTTATGCAACTATGTTACCCAATCGCTTAGTGACATCATGAGCTAATAAATACGTCAACATAATATAGTATACTTATTTAATTTTTATTTTGTGAAAGGGGCCAAATGCATTGGGGCTTATATTGCTGCGTTATGAGTAGCAGTGGCGTATGTGGGATATCCCCGCTCTGTAAATAGCGCAAATAAAAAAATCCCCCGCACATCTCATCGCCTTGTAACAGCGCCCTAGAACATTTATATATCTTATTTCATCGTCAATCTCGCTTGTACCAATAATGTATCCTCGATGAACCCCACATTCCGGTGTCACCGCGGTGCCAACTGTTCGGTAAGTGACAAAGTTACGTCTGAAACTATTTGCGGCCCAACTGAGAACTGTTTGCGTTGCATTTAATTTGCTCGTTCGGATGTGACGCTGTCACGGTGCGGTTGACGTTTAGGTGAAGCGTTCTTAATTGATGCTTTGAGTAGTGGGTTCGAATAAAATTGTCTACTAATACGACAGGTGACTAAATATTTATATTTGGTACAACAGGTAAATTACCAATTAATATAAGAAACATATTATTATTTATTCATGTAAACAAAGTTTAACTAAAATACATTATTTGGCGCGATGTCACTTCTTCGCACAGTGATGTGAATCATTATAAAATGTTAATAATTTTTCGAAGCTAAAAGTATGTTTCCATTTTATCAACTGCTAGTAATAAAGCACCAATCTAGCTTGACTGTCTTAATTTTATTATATTTTTATTTCTTCGGTAAATGTTAAAAACACAGTCGATTTGTTCTACTACTGCAGGGTAAAGACCTTCACCATGCAAGCCAAATATCTTAATGACCCACAAGCCCGTGCTATGTTAGAAAAAAATAATATTAATCATTTTAATCAATCTTGCTTTATCTAATATTATGGATATGCGATTTCCCTTCACAACATCAAGAATAAATTGAGTTAATTGGAAAAAAAATACTGTTTAAACTAAACAATTTTTATTTATTTATTTATTTAAAAACTTTATTGCACAAAAAAAAATACAAAAGGTGGACTTAATGCTAGGAGCATTCTCTACCAGTCAACCGTTGAGTCATGAAGATAGTACGTTTATGGGTGCGGTAACAGAAAAAATGTGAGTACGGATAACAACAAAATTAATAATCATAAATAGCAGAAATTTAAATACGAGAATAGGATATTCATACATAGGTTCATGATAAATAAATATAATAATTAAACAATATATATATATATATATATATATATATATATATATAGCAAAATAATATATATAAATATATGCAAACAAGTGAATAAATAAGGGAGGAATAAAATAAATCACGAACTTTTAATTTAAAAATTCCCTTAGTGAGGGATTGCCGAGTTTCGGTGGGCACAGTGAAAGACTTGGAGAAGAACTCAGTATGATGTCGAGGAATGCTTAAGCTGATTGTCTGAGGAGCGAAGAGAACGGTCGTGAGAAAGACAGAGGTATTGAAATTGTTTCTGAAGATAGGACGGGGACAATGGATTGTTGAGAATATTGAATAAACAGGCCAAGAATTCTAGTGTTTCTCCGTTCACATATCGGGAGCCATTTAAGTTGACTGCGAAAATTGGAAATGTGATCGTACTTACGAAGCCCAGAGATGAATCTGATACAGTTGTTAAGGAGACGATCAAGTTTTTTTTTTTGAAAATTATGAAAATTGTGATTTGAGTCCATTGTAAGGTAATTAAAACAAATAAAATCACATAATAGTAAGATTTCTTAAGCACAAATGTAGTAAATTGTACTTGAAACCATCATTGTTTGAACTTGAGCTTAAAATTTAATTCAATGATCCCTTTTTAGGTTAATGGGGCGTGAAACAAGGATGTAGTTTAAAATGGCAAGTAAATAAAACAAATGTTCTTGGGAACTTGAGAACGTCATCAACGTTGTCTTTATTATTGTGACAGTTATGTTGAGAGGTTATTGTTGTATTTCCTTCTGTTGTAATAATACGTATTTACATTCATGGCGAGTTAGATTGTATTAATATTTGCTCAAATGATTTGCACAAAAAATTCAACAATAATGGTAAAATGTTCTTCCCTTCCATTTGTAACTTCTTAAATAAAAGAATGGAGAAACTAAAAAAAATATGATTATGGATGTTTCCACGGTAATCAGTACTACCTACGTAATCTTCCACCGAAAATTCGTTTGAATCATTTGGTTACGTCATAAATCATTGACCGCGAAGTGAAAGGCTTTTCATTTAATCAACTGAAATATAAAAATACAAAAAAAAAATATTTCATATTGCGTTCGTTGCTCGGTATTTGCCTCGAGCCAGACTCGCACTTTGCCAGTTTTTTAAAAAAATCTAATTTCCCGCAAACATAAAACTCCACCACATAAACGTTTTGCATCAACGCTTACTCGCTAAACGTTATGCAAAAAGCGATAACTAACACCACATAACAGTTGGCGCTTATTTCATTACGCTCTCCCGGCTTTGTGTGCTATTGTCTCTTAAACGCGTTATTAACTGCTCACTTAACTTTATTTATACCGACAACAGCTAGCGAACTCTTTAGACTCGAAGGCTTAATGAGCTGACTGTAGCTAAAGATTCGGATACGCCTTGAAGATGAAAGGGTACTTACTGAGCACAGTTGGCGAATCTTTTGAATAAAAACAGAAACATAGGGTTGCAAACATTTTTTCATAAAACTATAAGAAAGATTTTATCTTCGATTTTTTAATAAAAGCAAATAAAAAGTTTGCTTTATAAAACTAAAATTTTACACATCAATAGAAAAAACATAGTACATTTGCGTATTACATATTTTTTCACCATTCTATAGTGTGTTGATTCAAAATAAAGTACAACACTATAATATGTTAATGTGCAGTTGGCAAACCTATAAACATCTCACTTCACTTCTGATATAAATCTGACTTTGTATATTTTATTGCATTATCTAGTTAAAGTGAAACTTTGTTATTTTAAAAAGGGTAAGTGTCAAATTTTTTGCCGGTTCTTCTCGACATCATCAACATTCTGAACACGGCGGTAGAATACAGAACTTGTGATGACGATTGATAAATGCTTTTGTAAAGCTTACATGAATATAGATATTTCTATTCTAATCTTGGATCATTTTTGTATGACTAGGGATTTCCACGGATTTCCGCGTTAATTGTTAATTAAACTTTTGAATGAATGAATGAATGAATTTATTAATCAAGTAACAATGACTCATGTTGTTAGTAGTACTTATGAAATATGTTAGTTACAATTTAAAAAGACAATACACAAAATAAAAATATTATAACTTAAAGTTTGAAAAACCAGAAAATAATTTTTCAAATATATGTTTATATAAACAGTGAGTTATTATTTAGCATTAATAACTTTTATCGTACCCATTCTTCACTAATTTCACATTTTTTCAGAATTTAAATCAATAAATGTCAGCTATTAAAAAGTGTCCTACCTCTTATATTCAAAACATCCCAAAAAATTACCGTGCGAAAAACTTGCATTTAATATGAATAAAAACATAATTGAATTCAGTTTGTGTAGCTAAGTCTATAATCTGACTATAATACTTTTTTGAGACTCAAAACAACGAATGTTTCACACTCTAACATTCGCAGCATTGACTTCAATAATAGTAGCCCGCAGCTCATGAACCAAAACGGTTTATTAAGGAAGGATCCATAAAATTAACTTCCGACCCCGTCTCAAATAAGTCATACGGTGATATCGTAAAATACGGTTAGATTGCATGCGTTTAAGGACGGACAGACTTCCTAGTTTTACTATGTCAGAGTTATAGAAGAACTCCGTTTAACCGTAGGTATACGTAATGTCATGTCATTGGATTTTAAAATACATGATCAATTTGTTTATTTATAGTTAATTTATTTATTGCAAGTATGTACAGTCGCCGTCAGATATATTGGAGCAAACAAAGTGATCAAATACTTCTAAACAGTTAAAAATGTCAATAAGACATTTTAAACTGTTAAGAAGTATTTGGTACAAAAGGTGAACTTATGCCAGCCAACCCCATAGATTTGAGCCGAAAATAATATGGCGGCGCCTGATAGTGATAGTTATACAAAACTAGGAGACCCGACAGACGTCCTGTCCTTAACGACAACTACTTGAGACCGTTCTTGAGATTTAGCGAGACTAACAAACTACGATTTAATTTTGTTATTATAAGATACTAAAAGGAGGCCCAGAAAATCACTGTTTATCAATTTAATTATTTATTTTACGAGAATACAACACAGCAGCGTACAATGCAAAATTAGAGAGAGTAAGCATATACTTTTTGACGACCTCCGTAGCCGAGAGGTGAGCGGGCCTGACTTTGGCATTGCGCCATCTCTGAGGTCCCGAGTTCGATTCCCGGTCGGGTCAATATGGGAAACGAAATTTTCTGTATTGTCTCGGGTCTAGATGTTGTGGTACCGTCGTTGTTTCTGATTTCTGTTATATTTCGAGAGAGGTAGGGCATAGTGATTTATTGCTCGAACTGGAGAAGCCCGACTGGTGAAATACCTCCACCTTACAGAAGACCGCAGCCAAATAACAATCACTTCTGTGTTGTTGTGTTCCTGCGTGTGAGTAAGGTTTCCTGAGCTCCTGGGGGGTGTTACATTAGTAGCAGGGGTCAAGCCTTCAAGGTAAGGGCGACAAGTTCAGTAACAGATTTATTATGCTGTACTTGTCACCCTTAAGCTAGGACCTCATTTCCACTTAACACCAGGTGGAATGAGGTCAATCTTGAAGTGCAATATAAAGAAAAAAACACAAGTGCTTTAGCTACTTGACTTTACTTTAGAATCAGAGCAATGTATGTGATGTTGTCCAATATTTATTTATTATTTATTACTTTTTTAAAAACAGTTGGCGGGGGCCCCGCGCACTAGCATTAAAATTACGTTCTGAAATGCCAATACATACTAATTATAGTAAAAAAATCTAAAAAAGACATACGTATTCACATCGCATCCTATCATTAAAAATAACCTACTAAATTAACGTGCACACAAATCCGTTAGCAGTTATTTTCTTAGATCACAAGCACCTAATTTATTGCACACTTTTGTTATTGCATGAATAAAACATGCGCCGTAGTTATATCTAATTTAGGCCATGTTTTGATAGACACGTCTGTTTTTATGGCTTAAACTAATGTTTTGTTTACACTTTGTTTTTTTGAACACCAAATAACATGAAGAATGAACAGCAGAACTGCTGTCTCCCAAGATAATATAAACAGTTAAAAGTTTATAAAGATTTTACAAGAGAACAATAGCGAATTGTTTACTTACAGGACACGTAATGGAATCATTTAGGGAGTATTATTTTTTATTTGTTTTAGGAAATAAATAGAAATACAGAAAAGTACAAATATCCTCAAAACTTAAGCCGCCGTTTTTGTAAAGATACTGATTTAATCACCATGTTATTTAAACATACATTTAGAAAAAAAAAACCTTAACTCAACAAAGTGAAAACGATCGTCAAATAAGTATAAGAAGATATATCAAGCAAGAAACAGAAGCCAGAGACGGAATGGAACCTTTCAGTATCGGAAAAGATTCTGACATTCGTAAATAAGGAATGAACAAATTGACAAAGGTTGTTTACTAAGGATTGTATTGTGCGGTGATGGAATCTGCGATCGCTCGAAAACTAGTTTAATTGACCTTCTACGAATTCGAACCAAACGTAGGTTAAATGAGAAACAGAATCCAGGGCCGGAATGGAAATTGGAAGTGGAAACAGAAGTAGACGGAAGTGTCCTGGTCGACTTCCTGTCTATATTCGGGTTGCATTTTGGCTTCCAATTAGAGCTACGCTATATATTGCTTTGTTTGCACTTTTGTAGTCACTGTGTAGGTTTTCATCTTACTAATTATGCTGTTAAATGCAAAAGTTCGTTTATGTCCA
This sequence comes from Glyphodes pyloalis, assembly GCA_037074685.1. Taxonomy (NCBI): domain Eukaryota; kingdom Metazoa; phylum Arthropoda; class Insecta; order Lepidoptera; family Crambidae; genus Glyphodes; species Glyphodes pyloalis. The sequence goes on from JAYKKO010000049.1 coordinate 1,267,538, forward strand.
CGTAGTCTACGCTTGCAAATTGTTTAATGATCATAATTTGTACATTTCGATTAAATTAAATTTTTATTTTAGTATATTATGATAATATTATAAATAAAGTTTCGTAACAAATTTTAGTGAAGAAGTTGTTATGAATATTATAAAAATAAATATTCTTTTAAATTTCGAAATAAAGACCAACAATTTTTTCAATGTTTGATGTTCTTTTTATACTGATTTCGGGTACATAAGTTTTCGCTTAAACAAAATTTACTTAACTTATTTTCCAACATAAAACCGTTTCGCGGACTTAGAGTTTTTATTGTTCTCAATCCAAAATCTGCTGTACCGCTTGATAAGTGACTAAGCCGTAAATGCGAGACCGGGAGACCACAGAAAAAGGCTAACTTTTTCCGGTATGCGGGACTCTATTGAAAGGGCTAATCATTTCCTTCGCTACTCATTAAAACGCAATTGATTCGACAAAACAAGCTGTTTCGCAAACCATCGCGTTGCCCCCTCGGGAGCCAAGCGTAGACCCTGAGCGCTGGTTTGCTACGATTAATATCGTGGCAAGAAAAAGGATGTGCACTCTCTGCCTACATTTTTTGGAGGAAGGCGTTATTTTATGTAATTAAAAAAATCTCACGCTTTTTTCTCTTTTATGATAAGCCCCTTCAACACACTTAAGCAAAGAGAGGTAGGGCCCACCGATTTATCACTCGAACTGGAACAGCCCGACTGGTGAAATACCTTCACCTTACAGAAAACCGCAGACAAATAACAATCACTTCAGTATTGTAGTGTTCCTACGTGGGAGTAAGGTTTCCAGAGCTTCTGGGGGATGCTACTTGAGTAGCAGGGGTCAAGCCTAAGGGTGACAAGTCCATATTTATTATGCTGTCTTTGTCGCTCTTAAGCTAGGACCTAATTACAATTAAACATCAGATGGGACGAAGTCAATCTTGAAGTGCAATATAAAATCAGGCCCGTATAAGGTAAGCTTTGCCATAACTTCCCCCTTCAGGCGTAGTATGTAAAGGGCCTTAGCTTTGAACAGGTGAACAAATGTCTCCCGGTTCGCCCGGTCTGTCGGACTACAATAGGCAACAGGCGTGTGTCGGCTTGATGACACTCCGGTGTCGGAACGGCTTGTATGCTATTTATAGGCCGGGAGTGTCGTCGTTTGTAAACAGGAACGGTTGTGGATCTTTGCTCTAGTTAAGGTAAAGACTGTGTATGTTGGATTTGTTTGGTATTTGTATGGCGAATAATGCTTATGTTTAGTCTTAAAGAAGATTATAAAACTAAGATATTTTTAATGATAAAAAAATGAAATAAAGTTTACCTTTAACTTTTCACATGTATGTAACTAGTAGGGACTGCAGGCGCCCAAAGCGTGAAAGGTCCCAGGTTTGATTATCGGTCAGGTCAACCTGAGAAACGATTTTTTATTAGATGACTTGGGTCCGAGTGTACTGGGTTTGCCCACCTAGTAACTTGTCTTATAGTAAGTAATCAAAGTTCAAGCGGAAATCTTAGTTTGAGACCAGTTTCTTGGTGTGATTTTTTAGCACATTTATTGTTAAATGAAGAATTTTACAATATTCATATAACATAATTCTTGTTATATGGACGTTATGGTTTTAAATAATGTTTTTTTTCTTTGATCATTATCAATTTATAGTTTTACACGGCCAAACCCGTTTCTCGCAATACTGTGATAGATCTGTAAAATTAATTTCTGTAATTGTTCTGTGCAACAAATTATCTACATATCTATCTATAAAGTTTAGAACTACAATTATCTACAAACCATTGGGCGTCTTTGCTTGAAAATTGATTTATTATTTAAGGCCAGACCGTGTTTCATAATTAATTTACTGTGACCTATCGCTAATTACCTTTACAATATTAACGCACGTGTGTCATGGTCTTGGTGTGACATTCAAATGGTAAAGGTGAGAGTTAATGATATTACAGTAAAAATAGGTAGACTTTTCCATTAAAACGGTCTAACAAAATGAAACAAACTTACCAAGTAAAACACGTTCGTAAATGTTGTGAAAAAGTATTTATTTTTTCTAATGGGTATTCTTCACTAATTTTATGTTATTATTTCAGGTTTTCTATAACTAAAGCGGTCCAACGCATTGATACCAAAATTTTAAATAAAACGCTGTAAGTATTGTGAAATGTTTTTTGTCTAATGGTATCCTTAAAAAAAATAATGTTATTCAAGCTCAAATATACCGGATTTTCCATTATAAAAGCGCTGTAACAAATTGAAACCAAACATTTAAGTAAAATACCTTCAAAAGTATCGTGAGAATGTATGACGTTTTTTATTGTTTTTTTTTATAGTAGCGCAGTATATTAGCTCCTCCCAGCCTCATGGTAAGCAAGAGAGGAACCCACATCGCGATGACAACGGATTTGATACCGAAATATCCTATCCGTTAGCATCGCTTTACCTACTGGCCCGCAAGATGTTTCTTCACGCTCCTTTTGAAGGAATCCATGACAAAGGAAGGAGGAAACACATGAGCCGGCAACGAGTTCCACTTCTTTATGGTCCGGCAAAGATAGGAATTTCTGTACGTCGCTCTATTATTATCATTGATAAATTTTTAGACGTTTGTTTTAGGTAATGAAGACCTCAAGTTAGTAATAAATAAGTAAGAAGCTCGTATCGCTCGTGTCTCTCTAAAGACTGGACATTGGCGGAATCACTGCGTTTTTTCTAAACGCGCGGGATAGAGTTAATTAAAAAAATTACCATCAACACCTAGCCTCTACTCGTGACTATGGCGTATTAAGATTGATTTTGCACACTGTCAATTAAAAGTCAGCCATATACCTAGTTTTTCAAAAAGGGGTTTCGAAAGTTGCTTTAAAGTAGCATTCATCGGTTTTAGTTATCATCAACCTAAATATAATCTCTGATTGTAATATGTTTTAAAACGCTTTTATTAATTAACGACTTTTAAGTTTAAAAGTGAGACTTCTTAAGTAGTTCAGATAGTCTTGGTAAAAACTGCGATTTAATTTTCATCAATAATGCTGAAAAAGTACACATATCTATATATGAAGTGAGTGAATTACATGTAGGTGATTTGCCAGAAGCAATGTAAAGCGGTAATTACGATCAAACGTTACATCCCCGTCCACATCTTAAGCTGTCACAATTCAGACACATTCATGGTTCCTTGCAAATAGAGGTCTCCCACATAAATCGATTACCTAGCCGTCGGACCCATCTCCAAATTATCTTATAAACGCCCCTCGTAATACCAACAGACGGTATGCGTAAATTCCCACACTTCACGAGAGCTTGATTCTAATTGACGTCTGCCTTTTGAACGAACGTATTTAGGTATTAATAGGGAGTGCCAATATCTAGTTCAATAGATTGAATAAGGACGTGAAACTTCCCCTCTCCAATTCTGATTCAGCAATCCGGTAAACACTTGGTTAATTAATCAATTTAACCACTGAATTGGCAGTGACGTGCGAGAATATTAACATAGGTACGGTGTTGGTGGATTCCGGGGATCAAGGATTTCAGTGCTAATGCGAGAATAGACACGGTAAGGTATGCTGCGCATCTGATAGTGGAATTGTTGATGATGTTGCTTAGTTTGAATGTAATGTCTGCTTCATAGCAATAATGGCTAGGATAACTGTGTACAAGAAAACACCAAGCATATTTTGTTATTTTTACAAATGACCACAATGTATGTCTCGGAGCTAAATTTACATATCACATCACATTTGTGGTAAGTACCTTAAGCCTTTTAGTTACATATCAGAAACAGCGACGGTATCACAACACCCAGTCCCGAGATAAGATAGAAACGTTCGTTTCCCATATTGACCCGACTAGGGATCGAACTCGGGACCTCAGGGATGGCGCGACGCTAGTTCGGCCCGCTTACCTCTCGGCTACGGAGGTCGAAGGTTATCGAAGTATCGAACTTTTAGAAAGGCCTATACCCAGCAGAGGACTGCGATAGACTGATGATGACCCAATCGCGAGTATTCCTGCTTCGTAAGGCACATGAGCTATTGAACCCGGTTTATCGTGCTTCATAAAGGTTTTATGACTCACTCACTCACTTGCCACACACACACACGCACACTCACACATCTTCATAATTCTGCGTGGTGAAGTCTCTCCTACTTCCATGTTACTAAGTTAAAATTGAGATAAACGTTTGTCTTTAAAGCAATATATATTTGGCTTTTATCCGAGAGTAATCAGAGAGGATTGTTGTCCCTCTTAATTGGTAACATTTCCTATGATTTCAATTTGTTGCTGAAAATTTCTGTAAGTATTCTGTTTGTGGACTTTGATGATATGAAATACTCTGGCGATGACAGCTTAATTAGCACTATTAACTGTACATTGGACCGCCATCGCAATTTGCTCGTATAATTTGCATAAACGGCTCATCGTAACGCCAGTTCAAAATTGACTAAATTGCTCTGAGGAACTTGTGCAACCGAGTTCCTGTTTGATTCGCGAAGAAAATTACAGACTAAGCTTGAATGGCTTTGTACATAGCGAATACAATGCATTCAATAACCATAAAGTTGCAATGAAAAGTATCAATTCCTAAATTCCTAATGGTCTAATGCCCGCTTCCAATATTTTGCTATTCGTTATGTGTCAAAAATGATAATCCGTTTTTCTACGAGTCGTTAATTCTAAATTCAAATTTACTTTTCATTTCAGCTGTCATCGGTCGTCCGTCGCCCGTTTTAAGTTTAAGCCTCGTATAATTTATTACCATACGTAACCAGAACTGATCGTTTTTAAATATTGGAACCCGGCATATTAAACCAATAGCATTGGAGGCAGGATGCATTTCATTAAAAACAGGTAATTTTTGAGGAAAAGTCTTGCACAAACGAATATGCTGCGAGATATAATCAATTATTATTAAAACATTTGGTCAGGTAACGTGGTTGTTGGTTGGGCAATGGGTTTAAGGGAAATACGTGAGAACGGTCAGCAATAAAATCAATGCTTTTGAATATGCAAATAATTTATTCACTTTGGGTAAAATACTACATACAAGTTGATCTATCTTTTAAATTTGTCTGCTTTCTACCAAAATACAAATTTTACTTTAACTAAGGAATATTTTGCTTTTATTGTAAACCTATTGTTTATAAAAAATTGAATATAGTTTACCTACTAACTAAAAACGTTTGTGTCATGTAATATAGTTTGAATTTGGTGTGCAAGCAAGTAAACAATAGTAAAAAGATAACTCGGCTTTCCTGTACCTTTATAATTAGTTTTTATTGATTTTTACCCTATTTCTTGAATTTATCTTATTTTATTAAAAAATCTCATCAAAATCTTTTACGAAATTTAAAAGATTTAATCATAGATTGGAACAGACATGACAGAGCGAACTTAATTTTATACAACGACATTGTTTCATTTCAAACGCATCAAGTTTGCAGGTGCTGCTCTTTCTCGATAAAGATGTTATTGTGCGTCACATTTTACAGTGAGCTTTGACTGTTTCAAAGGATCTCAAATATTTCATCTCTTCTCAGAGTTTCAGACTTAAACAGACCTTCAAGTTATTTACAAGCTAGCTCTAAATTGGTACATATTTCTAGTACTTTTGGTCAGCGTATATAAAACTGTTTTAAAGCACATCTAAGTTTTTATTTACGAGACTCCATGTGATTAGTTAAAGTATTTTCTAATTATTTATAATGATGTGAATCAAAGTGATACTATTATAATATCTTGTTAAATATTTTAGAACTAATCCCACAAAAGCTATATCAATTTTGCAAACCCTATTCCGAGCGATTTGGAATTCGGTCAATCCGACCTCCCATTAAAATAACACAGGCTCCATTGTTAAACTAAAACGGTATGGACGTAGGTTAATTAGTATTTATGACAATTCATTCGAACGACATCACAATGAACGATAATATTTCGTTCAAATTTGACCAAATTGTTCTCGAAAACTTATGCTAGTTACAGTTAGAAATGCGAAAAAAGACCCTTTAGTCAGAATAAATATGAACAAGGCAAATACAAGAAAAAAATAAAAAGATACTCTTTATCACACAGAACATTTACAAAAATTGGTTTTACAGACATATTGGTTTGACGACCTCCGTAGCCGAGAGGCGAGCGTGCCGGACTTTGGCGTCGCGCCATCTCTGAGGTTCCGGGTTCGATCCCCGGTCGGGTCAATATGGAAAACGAACTTTTCTGTATTGTCTCGGGTCTGGGTGTTGTGGTACCGTCGTTGTTTCTGATTTCTGTAACACAAGTGCTTTAGCTACTTACCACAGAATCAAAGCAATGTATGCGATGTTGTCCAATATTTATTTATTTATTTATTTATATTCATAGTAAAATTTAGGCGGTCTCATTGCTAGAAAGCAAACTCATCGTGACAACTTTGAAGTACATAGATGGTACGGTCGTGCAAAATATAAATTGAGAAAATATTTACAGAAAAGAAAAAATAACGTAACGTAATAAATACACAAAATACATAAAAAATAACATAAGTCTTTTAATTAAATGCATACAGATCCATACATTTAAATACCTTTTCATTGAGTATTTATAATTTTAACAAATATTTAGACACATTTTATGAAATAACATGAAATACCAACAAGCCCTGCCTAAACGAAATATTTGAATAGAGGATACAAGTTAACGATTAGTTAAAGAAAGAAAGAATGATTTTACTCTTGATTTGAAAATAAAAAGGAATTCAAATTCCCTTATCGGTAAAGGTAGAGAATTCCATAAGCGTATGGACTGGACAGTGAAAGTTTTTGAATGGTATTCAGAGGTATGAGTGGAAAAAGTCCTTACTTTTTCCGTAGACTCCATAGTTTACGGGAACAATTTAACCATAAAGTTGCAGCCAATAGTATTGAACCTGATATTCCTAATGGTCTGACAAAGGCAATTACGTCTAAAACCATCGGGGACTTGACCCATTTCGTCAAAGGCAGGATCACTTTCAAGAAAGGTCTTGCACAAACGCATACAGAGAGATGCGAGCTATATTCAATTACTGTAAGATGAGAGAAACTCCGTCAGGAAGGTGATACTATTGGATGCTATGATGGGTTTAAAGGAGATGATGATGTAACTAGATATAAAGGTTATGTAAATAACCTTTATAAGTTTTTTATAAATCTTGATGCGCTTTTAAATAGGTAAGAGAAAATATAATCAATGCCCTTTGAAAATAAATCATGTATTTGTTTGTAAAGTTCTGGGATGACTAGTTGTTGTTCGCGACTTTGCTTACGTTATTTTGGGATAAAATGTATCCTATATGTTAAATAAGTTTGTCATCTTTCCCACCAAATTTTATCCGTTGAGTAGTTTTTCCGTGAAAGAGTAACAAAAAAACCAAAATATCCATACTTGCAAACTTTGACTTTTCATAATGCACTTCAAGATTGACCTCATCCCACCTGATATTAAGTGGTAATGAGGTCCTAGCTTAAGGGCGAAAAGTATAGCATAGTAAAACTGTTACTAGACTTGTCGCCCTTACCTTGAAGGCTTGATCCCTGCTACTAATGTAGCACCCCCCAGGAGCTCTGGAAACCTTACTCACATGCAGGAACAAAACAACACCGAAGTGATTGTTATTCGGCTGCGGTCTTCTGTGAGGTAGAGGTATTTCACCGTTCGGCTGCTTCAGTTCGCGCGATAAATCGCTTTGCCCTTCCTCTATTAAACTAATAATATTAGTAAGATAAAAGTTCAAAAAGTGGACTTAACGCTTACTGCATTCTTTGCCAACAACCCTTGGGTCATGCAGGTAGTTTGTTTGTAGGTGCGGTAACTATAGAAATACATATGTGTATGGATTACAAAAAATAGTATTCAACGATACGCTACAAATATTTCTTAAAATATTCATAGGCACATTCAGGTACGGTCTAAAACAAGTCAGGCTACACACTATGGTCTTTGTATCGCCCTTATTGCGCGGGCATAAGAACTAAAATTGAACTGCATGTCTTTGCCTTGATGTGCTATACAGTCAGCAGCTTTAGTTTGTAAAGAAATCTGTATCTGTATGTGTACCTTGTCATATTAAGTTCACTGTCTATCTAATTTGCTTAGTTACGCGAAGGTTAATGTGACAAGGTACTGAGGTGTATTAGTATACACCTCAGTACCTTGTCGCATTAGTTAGTACTAATGATGATGACTGTACATGATACATAATAAACTAAAAATAAATAAAACATATATTTGAAATATTATTCCCGTAGGTTACATAATAATAATTAAACATCAGCGCGTAGCTTTGAAGTACTCGAAGCTCAAAGCAGAATTTTGTATAAACTGAAGCGAGACCTATCAAGCACAAGATCACTCAAATGCAACATATGCCGACAGGCAGACTATTAAAGTATTAACATGTAATACAAAGTAGTACACACCTTTATCGCAAAGTCAACTTTTCTATTCTGAATGGTTATTTTATTAACATTAAAATTGGCTCTAGCTCGTATGAAATACATCTAGTATAAAAATTTCTCGAACATATTAAAGTTTGTTAAATAAACATTTAGTAAATTATTTAATTACAAATTGTGTATGGAAAAATATGCTTTGTTATACTTATGAATTGGTTTTTAATAACCATTTACTAACTTTTTTTCCCGTGCTATTTCTAAACTACAAACTACCTAACAATTAAAATTTACGAATCTATTATATTTTTTGTTTAGTAATGATAGTGTACATAACGTGATTAAAATAAAATATAAAATTATTATTCAAATTTTTTTGTACTTGAAACACTTGGTAACATGTCGATGTCTCGGTTTTAAGAAAAGAAACGATATTATTTTGTGTGTATCGTAAACTTACTCATCAGTGAAACCATTTCACAACATGTGTAAAGAATCTGAGGCCCTCTGCTCCCCCGCAAGGCCCTGCACTCCACCACAAGCTTGATGAAGCCGTAAAGTAGCCTGCCCCCAGGCTTTTGCGGATATTTTACTGAATATGCGAGAGACTTTAGGATCTCATACCAGAGATGATAATGTTGAAGAACGTTCTACCATTGCACCTCTAGACGCACTGCTAGCTTGCACGCGTAAGCGTATGTGGTTGAAATTTGGTATAAGTATACGTTGAATCTCAAGAACGGACACAGGCTACTTTTTATTAGAAAATAAGGGGGGGAATGGGGTAATATCACCTTTGAAAGTTTATATGGGAAAATATTTATTTTTGAAGTTAGAGATATAAAATTTGGCACCAATATAGCTCGAAACTTGGATTAAAATATAGACTACTTTTTGTTTTGAATATTAGGGGAGAAAGGGGTAAAACCGACCATGAAAGAATACGCGAACGAAGTCGCGGGCACAGCTAGTATGACATATATCAGACCACGGTATACAATTTGCTTTTGGTCTCGTATTCCTCAACTACATCCCAGTGCTTTCCACATTAATTGAAGAGCTTACGTCACATGCAAAGTAGGATATCAAACAATGTAACTCTTGTGTCTAACTAACCATGGAATTTCCTATTCCTGTCTCTCAAAGCGTCATGGTAATCTCTAACACCTCTCCCAGATGAGGTGTCCTTTAGATCCTTCACATGGACGATCTTATCTTCGAATACGTCTCCAATTACACTACGTCACTTGGCTGGTGAGTGGCTTAGCACGCTCCAGTTTCTGAAGGAATGCTGTGAGAATACGTGGTTGCAGATAAATGGGTAACCATTCCATGATTTAAGGGAGATAATTCCGTGGTCAAGAGAATCTCAGCGCTGTAAACGTTATGTAAATTTCTGAAAGTAATGGTTTGCACGTTATTTATTTTTCTACCAGCACCTTAACCTTTGTCCTGTTATGAAGAACAGAAGAAGGCGATTCTTCTACAGATAAATAATCCCCTTTAAAAATAGAAATATTATCATTGAAAACATAGCACGTAAACTAACGAACAGAAAACATAGATACAGATTGACATTTTTTTTCCACAAATCTCTCTCATTACAATAGTCTTGTACAGTGTCAGTGCTTAAGATTTTGTTTTGATTTGAATTTTAAATCGGTGCATAGGCAAGTAAACAACATTTATAGGTGTTTTATTTGGGTTATATTTAATCGAGCCTCAAAAAAATAATAATCTTACCTAAATAATGGACTGCGCTTAAATTAAATAAGCGAGCCACCGGGGCTTGGGCGATTAATGAAAAAGTGGCTGTGAAATTATTTGTCGTTTTATATTATTACTAGCTGTGCCTACGACTTCGTTCGAGTGGACTTTTTTTTACCCCTATCTCCCTGATATTCGAAACAAAAAGTAGACCATATTTAAATGCAAGTTCCGAACTGTATTTGTGCCAAATTTCATATTTATATCTTTAATAATAAACAGTTTTCTATATAAACATTCAAGGGAGTATTGCCCACATCCCCATTTATTTTCAAACCAAAAAGTAGCCTATATCCGTTCTAAAAGTTCAACGTATACTTAGGGGGAAGTCCCGTAACCACGGACAGGTCCTAAAGCCGGACAAAGTCTGTACCGGTTCAAAAAAGCGCGCTAATTTGTTACTTATGTGACGGTTGGTAAGCCACACGCAAGTGGAGAGCGGGGGGTGTCGACCAACGACCCAGTGCCGACTCGTTCAACGTGGAGCGTGGTTTACATTTTGAGGTAAGCAATGTTTTGGTATCGAGTAATTTTTAGGAGTACATAGACAGTAATCTTAGTACGAATTCATTCTTATTACGCTTGATTATTATTGTTATGTTACTAATCTCCCGTTATTTGTGTTTATTTTTGTAACTAATAACATATTATGGTAGTGAGATTTTTTCTTGGACATATTTAAGGGTCCCTAAGATCGGACACGTCAAATGTCCCCTAAACCGGACAGTTTTAACAATAGATTTTATTGTTCCAGTAAGTATATTTTGTGTTTTATTGTTTTAGATTCAACATGAATAACCCAAATCAAAGATGTAGGAATACCCCCTACAGGGACTGACAACACCAAGCAACCTGATACTGAAGCGAAAGTTTGTATTGACTCAGATAAAGATGCACTTCAAGATGTGAGAATACAAGAGTCTTTCAACTCCAATGAAAAGGAGAATTATGATACACAACCGTCGACAAGCAAAGGCATTGTCACAATCCATCAGTTGTCTCCTATTCCAAACGCTGCAGCAAAAGGAGCTGGATATCGTCGACGCAAGGCTGAAAAAAGTGAGGTCTTAACATCCTCCCCTTACAAAAATGCGCTTGTTGAAAATAAAGCTTTAAAGATTGAGCCTACTGTGGTTAAAATAAAACAGTTTCAAGGTAAGAAAAGAAACGACCAGACAAAAATAAAAAAAGTAGGAAACCGACAGCAACACCAAAGAAAGCAGTTCTCGCAAAACCAAAGTCATCAACATTAGGGACCGAAAATGCAACAGTTTGTCTAATTTGCCAAGATGTTAATGAAGAAGATTGGATCCGCTGTCAAGCTTGCAATGAATGGGTTCATGAGGCGTGTGCTGTGGTAGAACAAGGCTCAGATAGCTACATTTGTGATTTTTGTAGGATGTACGATTAAAACTACATGATTTAAAAAAAAATGTAACTGGACATAGCCAAAGTCGATTAAAATTTTCTATATTTTTTGTAAAACTTTAATTTGTTATATTATCTAATGATGAAAATTAGGGTTGAAGTTAAATAATTAATGAAAATAATACCGTCCGGATGAAGGGGACCTTTTCCAGAGTGTTATTTTCATAGTGTTAGTTTCTAATTACTGACAAGTACATTTCAAATAACATTTGAAACTGATTATATACCTGTGATGATTAAGTATATAGTTGAGAGTAAGAATAACATAAATAAACATATTACATAATAAAATGTCTTCGATATATTTCAACTATTCCTTAAGTGTCCGAAACCGGGGGACCTCCCCCTAAACCAAATTTCATCAAAATCGGTTAAGTAGTTTAGACGTAAAAGCCGGACAGACAAGCAAACAGACGGAGTTACCTTTACATTTATAATGTTACTATAGATCTAGACATAAAAAAGTAAAATTCCTGCATCATACAAAACGAGAGCATTGTTTTCAAATCCATTCGCAATTACTTCAGCGTCACTCGACAGGTGAGGCGGATTAGCAGCGCGTCTGTCGAGAGGTAGCTTAGTGCGCCCCAGTTTCTGCAGGATTGACGTCAGGTATCTTGAAGTGTCGCCGAACTGTCGATAGAAAAATTATCGAGTTTAGTTTTCACTTGAAAAAGACGGTCGTATCGATTGGACTATTCATGAGCAAAATTTCACGGAAGAATTAAAAATGCTATCAAATCGATAGTATCATTACTATTTATTGTTTTAGATTATCGGTAGTTGAGGAATAACGTCAGGCGTCAGGTTACTTGTTGAGTCGACGAACTATCGAGTCAACTAAACTCGATCGAAAGTAACTTTTTATCAACAAAATTGAGCTCAAAGCATTGCATAAAATAATTAAAAATACTACCGATACTATTCGTAATATGGTAGCTTGTAAAAAAATCCGCGGTTAGCATCGTTACTATCAACTGTTTTAGACTATCGATGGTTTACCAATTTACTAGTTGGCTATTTAAAATAATTTAACGGATCAAAATGCGACACCATTTTTATTTACTTACTGCCCGACGTTTCGGTTAGGTTGCACCAACCGTGGTCACGCGCTGACTGACAGCGGGCAGTAAGTAGTTCGTATTAACTACTAAATAAAAATGGTGTCGCGTTTTGACCCGTTAAATTATTTCAATGTTTAAAATGGTTCGCGAAAGTCTTAAAGTTTATACTAGTTGGCTATGTTTTATTAGTAACTAGCTGTGCACGCAACTTCGTTCGCGTGGACTACACCCTTTCATGGTCGGTTTTACCCCTTTCTCCCCTAATATTCGAAACAAAAAGTAGTCATATTTTCTCGCCGTTAGCAAAGATTTTATATGAAAATGTTACGTGGGATTTGTTTTATACAGGTAGTTTACATTTAATCAGCCCACATACACCTTATGTTGGTTGAAGAGATTCTTGCATTTGTTTGGGATATCGATCAACATTGGTCGTATGCAAATGGAACTCGCTCATCTAAGTAATAAATATTTCTCAAATATTTCATATAGCTGTGCCCGCAACTTCGTTCGCGTGGACTACATCTTTTCATGGTCAATTTACCCCTTTCTCCCCTAATATTCGAAACAAAAAGTAGTCTATATTTTAATCCAAGTTTCGAGCTATATTTGTGCCAAATTTCATATCTCTAACTTCAAAAATAAAAAAAATTCCATTTAAACTTTCAAAGGTGGTATTACCCCCATCCCCCCTTATTTTCTTATAAAAAGTAGCCTATGTCCGTTCTTGAGATTCAACGTATACCTATACCAAATTTCATCAAAATCCGTTCAGCCGCTTAGGCGTGAAAGAGTAACAGACGGACAGACAGACAGACAGAGTTACTTTCGCATTTATAATATTAGTATCGATGTTATTGAACGAGAACAACTATGTACCGTTTAATTTTATTTATATATCTACTGTGAGAAACACAGATGTTCATATTCCTAAATCATAACAGATATGATTTTTATAAGAAACGAGCGGGCCCGACGAACTTCGTTTCGCCTTAGAGGATGTTCCCGCTTTTCTGTAGAAAATTTTCCTGAATTTTTTTTGCTATAAACCGCATGGAGTCCGAGACCTTTCCAGCAAATGCAAAACCGTGGAAATCGGTTCGTGTGTTTTGGAGTTATAGCGTCAGGAAGGAGAACCCGACTTATTTTTATATAGTAGATTTCTCTTTTTGTCCCGCCTTTTATAGGATTTCATTCCACTAGATGGCGATACATAGGCATGGAATTCAATTATTACGTAATTGTTTTTGGTTTACATGAAATTGACGGGTATGTCACCATGACATTAAAATCACCAATCAAATAACAGTTGGACCCCACGTCTACGAATCACCATACGACAACTCACAGGCTTAGTGCAGCTCACACAGCAGCTCAGTCATGTTATCAGATCCATTTCCAATTACGGCGGTATTACTTGACGTGAGAAGCGGATTAGTACTGGAATGCTTTCAGCATACCTGGATGATGACTTGGTACCTATGTAAGGATTACAATTGTGGCCAACCGAACCTACATGCTGTTTTTATATGTTGCTATTTTAATAACGGTTTGAAATTTGACGTGTATTATCTTTTTGTTAAAAACTAAACAAAAACAATATCAGAAATATTCTTTTTGTTTAGTTTTTGTTCTGTCATTATTCTTTCTTGCTAATAATAATACACAATTTTTCCATCTTTTTAATCTTCCCTGTTTTTAATTTAAACTTTTTGGAAATATCATTGAAGTCATATGAGGAAATGTACATAAAGTGAATTGTGGTAATCTGAAGCACCAGCGATCGGCGTAGATTTCGAATCCAATTGAAAGTTTTATTAAAACGTTGATTTATAACTTTAACGTTATTAAAATGCTAGTTATGTTACATACATACGTTCTATGTCTGGTAACCAAACTACAAGTAATATTAGAGGTACATATAAGTAATATTAACGGTTGTCATGCCATGTCTCAATATATCCTTCTTTCTTTTACAAAAAAAAAAACAAAAAAAAATCAGCGAACAGAAATGATTTTATTTGATACTAAAAATATTTGTTTTATTCTGTAGGCATCGATAAGTATACGTCGTTACATAATAAGCACATTTTATAACGTAAATAAAAAAGCCGTAATACGGGTAACAGACCT